>OZ010786.1:453684992-454988280 GCA_963932465.1 Maratus speciosus | reverse complement strand
CTCTGTTTTTAGTAAATATTTAAATATTGGTCGGAATTCACAGGAGCTCATAAATACAGGGTTCCGGAGCTCAGTGAAAAAGCGCTTCCGAAAAACCGAAGCCTAAACCCCCCTTTCCTTTCCTTCCCATTTCCAAGCTTTTGCATTATTTTTTATCAAAACATACGTGATGTAAGGATATCTTTCAACTCAATTTTTATATCAGTATTTGGGTTTGGGCTGCCTCAAGCTCAATCTGTCTTACATTCAACATTTTATTTATCCATGTATAGGGGAAAAAATCCTCCTTAAAAACTACGTATTCTATTTTATTCAAACCATTTTAATGCTATTTTGGTCAGAATAACGGGAAACAGGAATCGTATTTTTCTATTCTGTTTGCAAATTGATGTCTGGTATTGATGGCGGTGACGTGTTGATACGACGCCAATCAAGAGACTGATCGATGAATTTGCTTACAGTTCAATTTTCTTTTGTGACATTACGATAATTTTTAATTGGCTGGTTTATTTTATTTTTTGAAGTAGATATCGAACCTGAAAAGAATATTTTCTGTTTTTAGTTAATGGGTATCAGCTTAAGGTTTTGTTTGTTTGAGGTTTTCAGTCTTCTATTGTGTACGAGTATAAAAATTTCTGTTTTTTCTGTTTTTTTTTTGTAACATGAACGATGTCATTGCTAAGGCTCTGCTCTGCAGATTTACAAAGTTTACTTTCATTTGTAAGTGGATATAATTGCCATGTATTGTTACTCTGATAGAAAGCAATCGAACAGTGTTACCTCTTTTTCTATAAAAGCATTGAATTTTTCCGATAACGGTGTCAAAATTTTCATTTAATCTGATTTTCAGGAACTAACCACGAAAGATTGTTATGCGGAAGGAATCGATTATAGTTTAAGGTAAGCATATTCCATAGGAAATTGAAAAACGCCGTTCCATTCTTCAGCATATAAATATAAATTTCTGTAAATTACATTCATTTTTTTTATAAAAATACACAGCTGCGAACAATTCCTTTTTTGTGTTAACACTGTTTCTGAATCACAATCCGTATCATATTTAATCGCAGAAATATGCAATTAATTAACTTTAAAATTAGACAAAGATTTCTATTCGGAAGGAATGATAACTAAAAACAGAAATAGTTGATAACTAAGTATATGCAGATAGATATATTTAAAAATTTTATTTTGCTAAAGGGAAAAAATGCTTTAAATTTTATAAATAATGTATGAAATAATAAATATACCGATTTGAATGACCGGGGAGGGGGGGGGGGGGGTGACACGCTACGGTTGTTAGCATTGCAGAATATTAGGGCTCCGGTACTTTTTTGTTAGAAATTAAGTTCTGATTGTTTTGATGCTTGTTCTGATAGAAATTATGATGAGGGTTTCATGACTGCAGAATATTTATTAACGTCCTTTTATAAGGTAACATGTTTCAGGATTTTTTTCACTGTACCAAAGGATCAAAGTTTTTTTTTTAACAATGTTCTTATAATATTGGAAAGTGTTTCATAATCTATATGTGATGCTTCATTTTTGTACATCAAAAATCATTCGGGCAGCGAACCGGTTGTTAAATTATTTGAATCCCACCACTGGTTTTAAGAGTATTTTACTTTGAATTAAACTTTAGCTAAATGGTGGCGTGTAATAAAGGTACTAGGTTAACTACAGGGTTGTACAAAAGTATACAAGTATGTATCTATCTATTAGTATAAATTGCTGAAAGAAAAATTTCAACCTGTTATGCGTTTTCTTACTAAACTAAATTTCCTCATTATATAGTATACTAGCAGAACTACCCGGCTTCGCCCGTGTCAATTATAAGGAGACTTCCAGGTAAAATAAATTAAAACGAAATAATACGGCAATCACAATAACTGAAACTTGTGCATTCATTCCCATCCACAAAACGTTAAAAAAGCAATCAGAAAACATGACGTTATTGTCTCGCAACCATAGTAAAATCCCTGAGCTTTAATGACAGAATGCGCGTTATCTTTGCCGGATGTAAGAGAAAAATGTGTGATTTTCCTCACAATACGAAAAAAAAAATTCCACCAAATCGCGCAGCAATTAGTGAAATTCTCGTTTGCATGGTATATATATAAAGTACAAACACTATGTCAGTGCCCATAAATTGTGCCTCATAAATTGTAACCCATAAATTGCGCCTTTACTGCAATTTTTCTAACTTCTAAACATCACACAATTTCATTTTTTACAATGTCGAATAGAAAAAAGTTCTTTCAAATGAAATTTGTTTCAAAATTGTATCTCAATTTTCTGATTTTAATGGGTTTTGTCGCATATTTTTATGGACTTAAATATCATTGCGTGGAGAGATATATCTACAAGAATAATATATACATCTTACTTAAACAAGTATTTAATAACGAACACATTTTACAGCAGACGATCACAATAAACACAGATTCGGCATAGCATACAATTGCCGCTTAAGCTCCAAAACATTCTATTTTTCTTTCGCGCTAGTCGCGGTTACAGTCAAATACACCACATCTCCTCCCTTCCAAAACTTCTTCTATAGATCTAATCGCTTTGGAGGTTTCCGGACTCTAGTGGATCGGCGAACTGGTTGTGCTGTCGGAGTTGAACCCTGGGCTATGAGTGGAGCATGCTCTGGTGTAGGAATTGAGACTGGCGTTGCATCAATCGTCTCCGTCTCCCTACAGGTCGGTGATGGTGTTGACTCAACACTGGACGTCGGAGCCTCAGCATCTTGCACAGGAATGGCAGGTTTTGCAGACTGTCGTCGGAGCCTCAGCATCTTGCACAGGAATGGCAGGTTTTGCAGACTGTCGTCGGAGCTCGCAGTCTTTTTCTTCTATGTCTCCTCCATCCCGTATTTGATCCACATGTCTACGTCACAATTGGCCATTTACATCCACAGTGTAATGTAGTTGCCCATCTTTACTAACGACTCTTCCAAACCTCCATCTCTTGTCTCCTTGCCGGTAATTTCGTACAGCGACATTGTCGCCAATTTGGAACCCTCTATCTGAGAATTCATAAGTTCCTTTACGAACTTTTTCTTCCACCCTGCTCTTAAGATCAGGACGCAGCAGGTCGATTCTCGTCCGAATCTCTCTCTTCAACATGAGCATGGCTGGACTATGGAGTGTAGTGAGGTTCGGAGCTTTTCTGTATTGCATAAGGAACGTACTTAATTTTTGTTGTATCGTTCCGCCATAATTTTGCATAGCTCTTAAAGATTGCTTCACTGTAAATACGTATCTTTCGGCCTGCCCATTGCTAGATGGCTTAAAGGGCGCAGTGGTTCGGTGTTTAATGCCGTTATTATGCATAAACATGTCAAATTCGAACGATGTGAACTGTGGACCGTTGTCACTTACAAGCATAAGTGGCAATCCAAATCGTGCGAAACAGTCTCTTAAGCATTCAATCGTTTTGGTTGTTGTGGTGGATCTCATTGGATAAGCTTCCAACCACTTTGAATGAGCATCTACTATAATCAGGAACATATGTTCAAAGATAGGTCTAGCGAAATCTATGTGGATACGTTGCCAAGGTGTACTAGGATACTCCCAGTAATGCACCTTCACTTTTTGTGGGTCGGTTTTATATCGAGCACAGTCTACACAGTTCTTGGCCGTGTTTTCTATGTCCTTATCGATGTTTTTCCAGTAAACGTACGATCTCGCGATAGATTTCATTTTTACAGCACCTAGATGGCCATGATGCAACTTTTCAAGCACCTGAGCCTGATACCGTTTAGGGACGCACACCCGCTGACCTAAAAGTATGCAACCATCTTGTAGACTATATTCTGCTTCTCTTCCCTTTAAAACTCCTCCACTCTGTAACACATGAAGTATTGGAGCGAGGTCTGCATCCAAAAGAGTTTCTTTGGCTAAGTCACTAGCTGTGACAGGAAGAGTTTCTATTTGTGCTAGCTGAAATAGAGAAATTTCATCTTTAACGTCTAGCTGTTCGGAAGTGGACGGCATCCTAGACAAACAGTCAGCATTACCATGGTTTTTTGTATGACGATACTTTATGTCAAACTGGAAAGATTGTAATACTAAAGAATAATGTAACAATCTTGTTGCTGCCAGAATTGGGAGACCTTTCTTCGATCCGAAGATGGCCACTAAAGATTGGTGGTCAGTTAATAATGTGAATCGTCTTTCTTTTAGGTAAAGATAAAATTTCTTGACACCCCATACAATTGCGAGTGCTTCTTTATCAATCTGAGCGTATCTTTGCTCAGTTTTTGTGAGAGTTCTGGAGGCAAAAGCTATTGGTCTTTCCGTTCCGTCAGGTAAAGAGTGGGAAAGTACCGCCCCTACCCCAACAGGAGATGCGTCAGTTGCCAATACCAATGGCAGTGATGGATCATAATGCATTAGGACACGCGGAGAACAAATTTCATTTTTAATTTTTTCAAAAGCTTCCTGACAATCCTTTGACCAAACCCATTTAACATCTTTCTGTGTTAATTTATACAAAGGATTCGCTAGTGTAGCCAAATTAGGGCAAAATTTTCCATAAAAGTTAACAAGCCCTAAAAAACTCTGTACTTCTTGTGCGTTTGTAGGTCTAGGAGCTTTCGAAATCGCAGAAATCTTCTCATCAGTTTTATGTAAACCGTTTTCATCAATTTTGTGCCCTAAAAATTTTATTTCTTTTTGAAAAAATTTACTCTTACCCAAATTTAATTTCAGCCCATGATCTTTACATTTCTGAAAAAATTTTCTTAAGGCCTCTAAATGTAAATTATCATCTGATCCAGTCACTCTAACATCATCCATAAAAACTTTAATACCTTCCATCCCCTGGAAAAGACCATCAATATATCTTTGCCAAATAGCTGGGGCAGAATTTAAACCATACATAAGTCTTTTACATACATATAACCCCTTATGAGTATTTATAGTTAAGAGTTTTTGACTATCGGGATGCACTTTCATTTGCAAATATGCATGCTTAAAATCAATTTTTGAAAAATGTTTACCCCCATTTACGCTTGAAAATATTTCCTCTAATTTTGGTAAAGGATGTTGTTGTATCATTATATTTTGGTTTACGGTAACAGAGTAATCTGCACATAGGCGTATTGACCCATCAGTTTTTTCAACCGGGACAACTGGTGTTGCCCAATCCGAGGATTCTACCCTCTCTATGATACCTTCCCTTTCAAGCCTATCAATTTCTTCTTCAACCCTATCTTTTAAAGAAAAAGGTACGGGTCTGGCTCTACAAAATTTTGGTATTACATCGGATTTAAGTTCCAACTTTACTTCATAATTATTAATTTCACCTAACTGATCGTCGAAAAGTTCTTTATACTCTTCTAACAATTTATTCAAATCATATTCACAAGATGTTCTCACTGCTTTGATAGAATTCCAATCCAAATTGATACTATATAGCCATTCACGGCCAAAAATTGTATCCAAATTTTCCTTAACAATGTACAAATTTAATTTGAATTTTTGATTTTTGTATTCAACATCAACAGTAACAAATCCCAAAGGTACAATTATTTCACCTTTATATGTTTTAAAAACTACTTTTGAGGGCTTAATTTTTTTCTTCGAAATCTTACGAAATTTTTTAACGCTCATTACCGAGACGGCCCCTCCAGTATCCAGTTCCATACTTACAGGTTTATTTTCAACAATTAGTGTTAACATAATAGGAGGTTTTCTTTGCTCCTCCTCTTTTAGCGAGTTCAAATCAAAAGAATACATTGGGATAACATTTTCACTAGAATACAGAGTATCTACCTGCTTTTGTTTTACCGTGTTTGTTTTTAACCCTTTGTTTGCGGCAAAACAGGCTTTTTGAATGTGCCCAATTTTTTGACAAAAATGACACTTAGCTAATTTAAATCTGCAGGAATGCTTATCGTGATTAGTTGCCGTACACCGTGTGCAATTTGTTTTTTCCTTCTTTCCCGAATGATTTTGTTTTCCAAGGTTTTTCCTTTGCGAAACACATTTTGACTGCTCTTTATTTTTTCCCACGCTAAATTCCTTAATTTCTAAAGATTTCCCCATTATCTCATTTGCCCCTTTCATAGCTTTCTCCATAGCTAAAGCAATTTTTTAAGGTATTCTCGATATCTATATCATCTTCCTCGAAAAGTCTATCTAATATTGCTCTATCCCTTAACCCGCTTACAAAAACATCCCTTAACATCGTATTTAACATTTCTTGTTTATACTGACAAGGAATTGCTAAGGAGCGAAGTTCAGCCATAAAAGCACCGACACTTTCCCCCTCTCGTTGCTTACGATTTAGAAATACATGCCTACTAGGAATTATAAGCGGCGTCGGAGTGAGGTGAGCTTTTAACGTATTTTTTAGGGTAAGGAAATCTTTATCGGAAGGACTGTCAGGAGCTAGCAGATTTTTCAACAAATTGTATAATTTTGCTGACAAACTAGAAATAAAAACTTTCCCACGTTTGCCATCCGGAACATTTTGAATGTCCATGAATGCTTCGAAGCGTTCTATAAAAGCATCAAAAGCTTCATTTGTATCATCGAACTTTTCAAATTGAACCGAAACTTTAGGTTCGTGGGTTTTCGGACCGGCAAAAGTGGCTAAAGTTTCCATTAAGGCTTTATTCTGTTCGATTAAACTTTGAACGAGCTGCTCCATTTTTATCCTCTTTTAAAAGATAAATACAAAAGAATTTTTTTTTTTTACCTTGGGCAGTCTTCAGCAGCTAATTATCCATGGGCGTTGTCCGTGGTCGTAATGACTTTGAAACTTTTAGTTACAAACACCTCGTCGCCAGTTGTCGCATATTTTTATGGACTTAAATATCATTGCGTGGAGAGATATATCTACAAGAATAATATATACATCTTGCTTAAACAAGTATTTAATAACGAACACATTTTACAGCAGACGATCACAATAAACACAGATTCGGCATAGCATACAATTGCCGCTTAAGCTCCAAAACATTCTATTTTTCTTTCGCGCTAGTCGCGGTTACAGTCAAATACACCACAGGTTTTCAAGTAATTTTCATGCATGGATATTTTTAAAGGTACGTGCAACCCGATAACGAAAAATGAACCCGTTTACTCTTAATGCAATAGTATAAAGAAAAGACATGTCTATGAGTAACCTGGTATGATATTTTCTGTGGCAACATCCTAACACAATAATTAATTTCCCTTTTACTGCAATTTAACCTCTAAACCTCACACATTCGATTGTTTCAACGTCTTATAGAAAACAAAAGGTAGAGAGACTTTCAGTAAGATTGGTTTGTAATGTTTATCTCAATTTACAGATTTTTTTATGGATTTTAAAGTAATTTTCAAGCATGCATATTTTTTAAATATGCTTGCAATCCAATTACAAAATATTAACTCAATTATTCAAAAACATTGTAACTAATTTAGAATTTGTTTGTTTTCGTGTAATATTCAATAACTAAATTAGCAAACGAAATTAAAATTCCAAAAATAACATAAAATAAAACACGAGCGTAACAGATTATGGCTGTAGTATACAATCGAAGAAGTAAACAAAACATAGGAGCCATTTATTTACGGTGAGTTGACTACACGTTGAAAAGATTTGATGGAATGTGAGGTCATATCTAGCCTTTTTTTTTTTCTTGTTCCTAAATTGTTTTCATGAAATTTGACTGTTTGTATTAAAGTAGATATTTTAATTAAAAAAAAACAATTAAATTAAGGTGCTACGTCATTTTACCGCTCTTATAGTTGAAGTTTTTATTTCATATATAAATAATGTGCGTTTTCTATTTAGAATGACGTCAATTTCAAAAATGCAAAAATATAGCAACGCGTTATCGTTACTTTTTTCACATTATTGTGTCCTTTTTTAGGGTGTGGCAACGGGAGAGAAACAATTTAATTAGAAAATTAAAAAGATATGTTTCTATAATGTTAAATTACGGAACATGGTAGAAAAAAGGGATAAATAGTGTTCTGATGAATTTTTAAAGTAGACAGTGCTCTTTTCCACGTTCTAAAGCCTATTTAAATGAAGTTTCGTGCAAATCCGTCAAAAATTGAAGATTTGTATAAAGGACATACACACAGAGAACGGCTTTTATATATATAGATATATCAACCTACAGATCTGATACAGGACTGTTCAAAAGAATTGGAATACGTATTTGCTATGGACGGTAACTGCTGAAATCAGTTTTTCAAACATTTTAAGCGTTTTCTAAAATGTTTACTTAGTTCTTTTATATACCTTATTTCCCTAAATAAAGAAGTTTTGTTAAAGCATTCAGGACGTGTTGGAAAGTGTTTCATAATCTATGGTTAACGCATGATTTTTCTTACTTGTTTTTAACCTTAATAAAACAGAGGCGATTTTCTAAACCATTATTTTTATACTTAAAAAAAAATAATTATTTTCTGTTGCCCGCAACACACGAAAATCCTCTTTAGATGCGACAAAAACGTGTAACAAAACATTACAGTGTATTAAAGTGAAAGATGATGTCTAAATAAACAAGGTTCAACTAGGTGAGGAGGCCTACCCAAAGGCTAAAGCTCTACTAGATTGAATAAATCTCTGAATAATCAGTTTAAAAAACACATAACGATTCGAAAATTCATTTTCTGCAATTACTATCAATCAGGGTACGCTGATTTAAATCAGCTTGATTTTAATCATAATTAAAATCATGATTTAAATCACTTGATTTTTTAAAAAAAAATCATTGATTAAAATCACATTTTTTTCATTAATTTTTAACTATCCTCTAAATTAAAATAATCTTGGAAAGAGTACATATTATTTAAATAATTAAAAAAAATGTACATCTCAATGCACTCTATCTTTCATTTTCAACAGAAATTCTCTGAAAGCTTTTATTTGTAGTCACCTGGAGAGATAAGGGACTTCATTGTTTGGGATAGCAAAGGTATACCAGACCCAGAGTAAATAGATAAGAAAGAAGAATTTCTTTCTTTTGTCCACTGACCAACAGGGATTAGTTTCAAACCTGTTTTGCATGAACACTTGGTCCAAAATACTTGAATCAACTATACTATTACAAGCTTTGCTTGAAGTTTCAAGTTAGTGAACTGCAGATAGAAAAATTTGATATAGTATAAGACAAATCGGATTTTTTTTTTTTTTTTTTTTTTTTACAAAATGGCTGGTAGGATAAAGGATCCCATATGGCTTTATTTCTCAGAGATATCAACAGTTTCAGGCAAAGGTCTGAAAGCTAAATGCAAAACATGTGGGAAAGAAATGATGGGATTAGTTGCAAGACTGAAAAAACATCAAGAGATATGTGAAAATCCTACTGATGATGCTGGTAATTTCAAGATTGAAAGTGATAAAATAGGTAAGTAGTTATTATTTATTTATTTTTTTTTTTTTGCTTTAAAAAAAAAAAAGAAATATATGTGTGTAATTTAAATATATTTATGTTCATAAAAATAGATTAAACATTTATATATAGTAACTTAATAAAAAGTCCATTTTAAATCATTTTAAACTACCAAGCTAACAAAATAAGACACAAGATCAAGTGAGCCTGGGATAAAATTTTTATTTCAATTATCTTGTTTTTAAATTATTAATGTTTAAAACAATTAATCGTTATAAATTTAATTTTTTTTAATATACTTATATTTTATTCAAACATGTTTATGTTAATAAAAATAGAATAAACATTTACACATAACTTAATGAAATGACCATTTTAAATAATCAAAACTAACATGAGCAAAATAAAACACAGTCTTGAATAGGACTGTGATAATTTTTTTCTTTCCATTATCTTATGTTTTTAAATTATTAATGTTTAAAATATGAATTATTATAAATTTAATTTTTATTAAATAAGTTTATATTTAATTTTATAGATTGTCCACCAGCATCATGTAGTTCACAACAGATGTTATGCAATAATACTGTGGACACTGCTAAACAACAAAAAAGAAAAGCCTCTGAAAATGAAATGCAAACTACAAGCAAAAAAAAAAAAAAAAAAAAAAAAATTGATAGCTATGTATGTAAAACATCAAGTAATCAAAAGAACATGATTGATAAACAGGTAGCTAGATTCGTTTATGCAACCAATTCTTCTTTCCGCAGTGTGGAGCATAAAGAATTTAAAAACATGATTGCAATGCTACGTCCTGGTTATACTCCACCAACCTGTAAAGAAGTTGGAGGTGTTCTTTTAGAAGAAATTTATAAAGAAGAGAGACAGAGAAACTTTAAAGTTCTTGAAGGCCAAACAGTCAGTATGAGCTTAGATGGGTGGTGAAATGTCCACAATGAGCCAATCATTTGTGCAACTGTAGTGTGTGTACTTGTGATGGGAATTTATATCTGGTAGATTCGATTGACACATCAGGGCATCCTCACACAAAAGAATATCTGGCTAAAATTGCTCAAGAAACAATATCCAAATGTCAGTCAGAATTTAATTGTTTTATCAGAAGTCTCGTAACTGATTATGCAGCTAACGTTGAAAGTATGCGTGAAGAGTTTGAAAAGGATGAAAATTATGATATTCTTACTTATGGCTGCTCTGCACATTTTTTAAATTTATTAGCCAGTGATTTGCAAATTCCTGATGTGAAAGAACATATTGTTTATGTGGTTAAATACTTCAGAAATAATCACTTTGCAGCTGCTAAATATAAACAAGAAGGTGGGCAAAAGTTAGTAATGCCACGGGATGTTCGCTGGAATACAATGTTTGACTGTCTATCAACTTATATAAAACACTGGTCAACATTAATGAAAATACGCGAGGAACACAGAGAAAAAATTGATAAAGTTGTCAGTAATAAAGTGTTAAACTTCTCTATTAAAAGAAATGCAGAAGACTTGATAAACAGACTTGAACCCATTGCCATTTCCTTAGATTCTGTACAGAAAGATAATTGTTCCATTGCTGGTTCTGTTGATATTTGGAAAAAACTTGAAGAAAAATTCATCGAGCAAAAGCTTGAAAAAAAAAATTTAAGTGTTTCTCAATTCGATATGATCAGGGGCGCCATTTGAGGGGGGCTGGGGGGGCAATAGCCCCCCCCAAGGAATTTGGTATTTCAGAAAATTTATCAACCATCAAATGTAGGGATGCACCGAATAGTGATTTTGGCTGAATAATGAATGCCGAATATTTGGCCTGCAGGTAAACCGAATACCGAATATTCGGCCCCCCAAACAGTATCTATTCGGCCGAATACCGAATATTCGGCTGGCCAAATACTTTTATATCTCAGTGTTTAACGCTAAAAAGTTACTAAATTAAAAAAAAAAAATTATGATATTTAGCACAGATTCTTCCATTTTGACAAACAAGACTATTTTTATAAGTAAATTTTGTACTAAAAAAAGTATGTTTTGGGTTATTATTTAAGAAGAGGATGGTTTTAAAAAAATTTTAATAATAAAATTTAAATTCCATAACTTCAGTTAATTCAAACAAATGAAAAGAATTATCTCATATTGAACAAGAAGCAACATATCATTCCACTTCTTTCATCAGAAATGAAAGGTGTGTACCAGCCGTAGCAGAATTTTCGTTTATAACTGTATAAAAATGAAGATATTTTAGGGAAATTTTCATCACATTAATTTGCTTGTACAGAATGTGCTGATATCCTTGGAAAAGACTGGATTTTGGCCAGTGGTATACTAGCTGCATTTTTAATAAAATAATGTCTAGCTCAGTGCTGTTTTGATATGAATGGTTGCTATTTCCAGCACTTCTCGTCATGTTACCATATTTCACAGAAATTAAAGTAACTCTGTTGACAGTATATTTAGAGAACCTTCATTATTGTTAAAGTAACAAAAGAAAATTAAAGTTTGACTTGGGGATACACTGTATTTCTGACTGAATAAGTGAATTGCGATCTTGATTTACTGGACAAAAAATTGCCTGTTTTGATGCTTATTATTACCCCTGAAATTTTCTTCCATTTTGTTTAGAAACACCCTGTTTGCGAAAAAGCAAGAAACGGATTATTTACCAGACAATGCTCAGTAACTTGCATTTCCACTTTTATTAATTCCCATGAACAAATGACATGTCATTAATGGTTAATTTTTTTAAGTGACATTTTTAAAACAACAAATAAATAGTAATATAAAATCATTCTCTTTTATTTAAATAATCTAATTATTCTGAATACCTTTATTAATTGACAGTTAAAAGTAGAAGTTGTGTAACGTTTTAAAAAATATTTTAAAGCGGTTTTTTAAGTATTCGGCAAATCGAATAGTTTGATATTCGGCCTAACCGAATATTCGGTAGTATGGCCGATTAGGCCGAATATCGAATAGATACCGAATATTCGGTGCATCGCTAATCAAATGTCAGACTCAAACAAATATTAGAAAATTGCTCAAACTCTAAAATAACTTATCAGATTTTATTGCAATAAAAACATATGCATTAAATAAATGCTTACGCATAGACATTAATAATTATAAAAAAAAAAGCCTTACTATTCGAACTCCCTCAAGGTGAGACATATATCTTTAATGAGTATTTTGGTTAATTTTAAAAATACATATGAGGATTTTTTTTATCAGTTTCTTCTCGGCTGTGTGCTAATTGATCATAGGAAAACTCGTCAAAATCATTGACACAACAATCACAATGATTTTCTTTTAGCCAATTCTCGAATAAGCTCAAAGAAAATAATAACATTTAAACCCCACTGATGACGGTCTTGTGATGACTGAAAACGTTATGGGTTTTTTTCATGTATTTTAAATAATTTTAAATTATATGTATACACATGAAAGTAATTCTTGTGCATTTATTTGTACTTTTTATATGAATATTAATTATAAATTTTACTTTTTCTGTAAAAAAATGAAGATATATACATAGTATTCATTAATGTTCAAATATGTATTTTTTTTATCTGAAAAATATTCAGAATTTCTTTGAAAAATCGGATTACCATGAAACCATCTCATAATAGTGAAAACACAATCCGAAAAAATTAACGGTTTACCTTCACTTGCAGAAAATCACTAACGAAAATTTTCTTATACTTACAGATCACAAAATTTGCAAATTTCGTGACCTATTCATAATGTTCGTTGGCTGATTAACATATGGCTGATTGAATTTCATGATTTTTTTTCGGGATCATCTGCCGAAATTTGCGTTTTTTTCTGAAATCGTTATACGAAATAGATTTTTTTTCACGCGAGCACTAGCCGAAATTCACAATATTTTTCCGCGACAAGTGAGGAAATTTGATATTTGTTTTCGTGATTTTTTTGACAAAATTCACGATTCCTTATCACTATCATTTATTGAAATTCGTGATTTTGTTTCTGCCACCGACTAATAATATTTGTGATTTTTTTTTGCGCGAGAGTTTTTTGGACTTTTGGAATTTTGGACCTTATTACGTGATTATTTGATGAATTTCTCCTTGATTTTATAGCGCGATTGTTCGACTAAATTTTCGTGATTTTTTGCGTAGTCTTTTGACGAAATTCGCGATTTTTTTCGCAATCCTTTTACGAAATTCAAGATTTCTGTTTGTGCGATCATTTGACGAAATCTGTATTTCTTTTCGCGATCTCTGGCGAAATTAGCCATATTCTCTACGGTCGTTTGAAGAAATTAGCAATTTTTTAAGCGACTATTTTGAGGCTTTTTTTTTTTTTCAAAATTTCTAAGATTCGCGATTTTTTTCTGCGGCCCATTGATGAATAGAATTTGCGCTTTGAAAGAAAGAAAAATCGCGGACTTTCACGAAAAAAAAAAAAAAATTGTGTAATAATCACACGCTCTTAAAAGAAAATAGGGAGGCAAAATCACGTAGAGCATGTTTTATTGTGCGGGATTTTTTTTCTGTGTGATTTGTGCAGTTCTGCAAGTTGTGCAATTTTCCACGTCCCCTGTTCCTCAAAGAAAAATTATCCTTGTCCTTCGTCAGGAAACTCATGAAATGGCGCCCCTTTCAGTAAAACTTCGAAAGGCACTAGAAAAAAGCTCCATTTAAACAGGTTTCCGTCTTAGCAAGTATAATTGTATGATGCTTTTTCAACGAAATTTGACTTTTTCCCCTTCTAGAAAGAAATCTGTTATAGACAGGTTTCGTTTTCACAAGTTTTACTCTAATAGCTTTACTTTTCAGAACTATACTATAGAGCAGATGGTTTAACAGTCAGTGAGGATACCTGTAAAAATGAAACCTGTCTATAATAGAATCCTGTCTAAAAAGAAAAAAAAAGTCATGTCCAATATATTAAAATTTTACCTTCTAAGACGGAAACCTGTCTAAAACAAAATATTTCATCGGATCAGAGTTTCCGTATTCGAAGTTTTTGCTGTTATTGTAAGAATAAGTCAGTAAAAGTTTCTCATAGGGGGGGGGGGTGTGTTAGACCCCTCTGGATCCTACCCTTAGCTATATAGCATCACTCAAAAAAAGTTTGCCCCCCCCCCCCCCAAGAAAGTTCTGAAATGGCGCCCCTGGATATGATCAAGCACTTGGTGCACCTCATTTTCTTGCATACTTAATAGACCCACGATTTTGTGGAAGCAAGCTAACTGAACTGGAAAAAAAAGGCGTTTGAATTTGCAAATGAAAAATATTCAACTTCCTTTATGCCTTTAATTATGAAATTTTTAGCTAAGGCAGATCCTTTTTATCCTTTTACTTTTCGAGGAAAGCATCACATCCCAAATGTCACCTTTGGAATGGTGGAGGGTGCATTTCAAAACAACTGTTTGTGTAGATGACCAAAATGCGATAAAGCAACTACTTTCTGCGGTAGTTACTTCTGCTTCTGTAGAAAGAATATTTTCTGCTTATGGTTTAGTGCACTCTACGCTTCGAAACAAGTTGGGTCATGAAAAAGCAGGAAAATTAGTTTTTCTCTACAAAGCATTAAATTTGCCTTAGTTACCTTGATACCTTGTCCAAAAGAATTTGTATTTTAAAAGAACTTAATTTTTTATTAAAAATTTCATGATTACATTTCCTGATTTAAAGAAAGTAAATAAATATAATTGGTTACCTTGATAACTTGTCCATTTTTTTCTTTAAAAATGTTAGTATTTTATGAATTTGTATTATAAGAGTTTAACAGAACTTAGTTTATTATTATTTTAGTTAACACCAGTTTGTAATATGACCAGCTATAAAATTAGTATTTTTAATTTTATTTTGAGCTTTAAACATGTGAAAATATATATTAGCTAAATTGAGCAAAGAATGCACTTGTACTTTATTGAATGCTTATTCTGGGTTTAGTCTTGCATTTATTACGAGTATTAATCTTTTTATATATTGTACTAATAACATATATTTAAAATAATATGTAATGATGGGATTTGTTTTGGGAAGTGGTGCATTAAGACAATGGATGGTACTTTGAATGGTGTTACTATCTTATTGACAGCTCTTAAGGTAAGTGATGTAATTAATCATTACACAAAAGATTATAAATCAAGTATAAAGATTTATATACATAAAATTTTTTGAAATACTATTTCCAAGTGTCTATCTAAATTGTATTTATAAAATAATTGAAAATGACATGTTATAACCTTCAAAGTTTAAAATAATGTCGTTAGTTAATTTTAATAAAAAAAAATCCGATTTAAATAAAAAAATTCCGATTTAAATAAAAAAAAATCCGATTTTTTTTATTTAAAAAAAAAATCGCGATTTTTTCATACCCTGCTATCAATACTCTAAAAAATATCCGATTTTGTTTGTGCCGCCCTGTTAAGATTTATATTATTTGTATGTACAGTACAGGGTGTATCTGAAATGTTTCAACAAACTTAGAGGGGTGATAGTACTCATGAAGACGAACAAAAAATGCAATGGAACATGGGGTCGCAAATGACGTTTAAAGGATGAATATCTAGAAAATGCGTCTGGAAATAGACAAACTCAGACAAGAAAGAAACGCTCCAGAAAATTATTTATTGCACAGAATAGGTACACAACAGCTCGTGATGTCCAGAGAAAACAAATATTTTACAACAATTGTTCAAAGTGTCGACCGCGGACATTATTACATAGAGTACATCTACGGAGGAACGACTGGCGGACACGCTCAAATTTGCATACATGGATTCCTGCTCGCAGATTTGTCTGGCTTTCTTCCAAGTTTTTGTTATCTCTTTCTGACCGGACATGCACAAAGTGAAAGGAAAACCAGCTTCGTGCTACTAGCCAGTTCTGCAGAAAAGCAGCATGCGAGATTTCGATATTTTTTATTAGTTTTGCGATTTTCACACTTTAAATGTCATTTGCCACCCCATTTTCCATTGCATTTTTTGTTCGCCTTGATGAGTACTATCACCCTCCTCCCCCCTAAGTTTGTTGAAGCATTTCAGATACACCCTGTATACTACATGGAATGCTAAAAGTTAGTTCAGTGAAACGAATAGCATATTTGAAAATTCCCATTCAACAATTTCCGTCCATAAACGTAAATGTACTTGAGATCTTTTGTGCAGCCCTGTATAGGACCTATAGAATTTATGAGGCATTCCCACATAATTTTGTGACTTTTAAGTCCCTGAATAATAATTTTTATTTTAATGCATATTCTTGGTTTTTTTTTTTTTTTTTTTTTTTTTTTTTTTTTTTTTTTAATTTCTTATATTGGAAAATGCGTCATTGCATGATTGTATAACAATATTAATGAGATAAATATGTTTTGGACGATGTTGGGGGTTAAAATGTGCCATGAAATTCCTTACCGTCCCATGTCCCTGCTGCTAATTTTTAAGTTTGGACTGGAGCTCTCTGTATAAAATTGTTTCAATAAAAGTAATTCGACGTAATTTTTTTCCGAAACTGGGACTATTGTTTTACATAAATATGTAGCAAAAAATTAACCTGCACACATTTTTATGGTTGTTGCTATTTTTTAAATTCTGTCCCTGGATTTTAGATTCCTTACAGTCCCTCTTGCTAAAATTATGCAGAAAATCACTGCAGATGCAGCCATAGAATTTTTTTCAACTTTTTTCTCATGCAGAAGTATGCTACAGAAAAAATGGCTGTAATTCTTTGAAATTTACTGTAGAATTTAAATCAGCATTTAAATATCAATTTCAAGCATTGTGGCTTTATTGGTGGTCTTACCGTCCTTAAGGTTTATTCCTACACTTTTCGAGGTAAATATATATATATATATATTTAATCCAATGTAAATAACTATTGCTAAAAATCCATGAACAATGTGGCTATCACTTAGTCTTAACACGATTTGCCTAAAAATAGGTGGTAATTTTCCTTACCGTCCCTTCCTTACCATCCCCGTTCTATTTCGCTATTAAATGGGAGACAAGGGTGTCACTGGGATTGCACGGTATTAAACATTAATGCTGAATAAGAACATTTTTAAATTATAGCTACAGGAACATGAAAGTTTAAAACTGGAAATTCAGAACTGCTGTTTTTTTTAAATTTCACAAGTTTTTTATTCATGAAAGTTAAAATTATATCGGAAAACGGCTCACATTTTGTTGTCAATACAAAAACCGTTAACGAGTTAAAAGTTTGTGACGCAGCACTTTATCTTATTGTTCTAATAATTTTAAATATGGAGTTTAAACTTATTTCTATGAGCGATAATTGCTAGAAGCGCGTTTTCAGTTATGATATGCGTTTTTAAGTTTATTAAATTGTTGAATGGTATGTGATGTGTATAAACTCTGTAGGCCATATACAGGGCTACACAAAAAATTTTTCAAGTAAAATTGCATATGGGCGTTAACTACTTAAAGGTGGTTTTTAACTGAGTTATGCCTTTTGCAGCAAAATTATATTTAGTATTCTAAGAGATGTTTGTAGAATATAAATAAATTAATGCAAGGAATATACAAAATGAATATACAAATAATATACAATGAAATAATGAATATACAATAATTAATGAATATACAAAAAAGGAGGAGGATTGTACTTTGCGCCATTGTGACAATATATTAAAAAAGAATGAAACAACGTTTAAAAAGCACAAATGTAAGTATGTGAAAGGTGCATGCAGCTGTTTCAAGGCTTCTAAAACTCCATCATCAGTGCAAAATTAAAAATAATAATAATAATAAAGATTAAAACATAGCGAGCCAAAGAGGAGCATCTCACAGCGTGCCATCAGGGGCGAAATAGAGGTGAGCGTCGCAAAACAACAGCGGAGTCAACCTCTCTCGCGTATGCGAGGAGACCAATTAGCAAATCTATTACAGTTCCACATAACATGAAATCAAAAAGACAATACTAACAAGCAATCCAATGGCCCGTTGAAGCCGAAATATACAAAAAGGGGGGAGGATTGTACTTTATGTCAATGTATTAAGAAAGAATGAAGCAACGTTTAAAAAGCACAAATGTAAGTACTGAAAAGTGCATACAGCTGTTTCAGGATTTCTAAAGCTCCAGCATCAGTGCAAAATTAAAAAAATTAGTTTTTAAACGTTGTTTCAGTCTTATGTACAGTCGTGGAAAAAAAAAAAGTAAACACCCCCTACTAACTCCTAAACAAATAATCGTAGAAGAAAGTTACTGGTACCGAACGATTGGAAATAAAGTCTACTTTTAAATGATGCATATGAAATTTGCTTAGGGGGCCATCTACATATTAAAACGAATCTAAACTTCATTTTTTTCAATGACAATACCCAATTTTAACGAGATATTTCAAATCTTCGGTTCAAACTATGCCTAGACACCGAATTTCAAGTCATTTGAATGATAAGTTTTTGAATTATAAACATTCAAAATTTAGTGCTTCTAATGTTAAATTACATTTTCATATTTTTATTTATATCTCCAGAAATTATGCTCCTAATGTGCTAATTTTTTGTGTAGCAATAATACTAATATACCCAAACATAAATACGCTGAAATTGCAATTTTTATAACTTTATGATATGAATTATGATTTTTTAAATTAATACTCGAAAAAATTATGAATTGCAACCTACAATTTTTTTGATGGAATTGGATTTATTAAGTCCTGCTTTATGGAAATACAAAATTTCACATTTTTTTTCCAAGTAGTTTTCAAATTATGCTTAAAAAACGGCAAAATGACGGATTAAGGGGCCGTCTATAATAGGAGTGACTAGATATTTTGAAATTTCTTTTGCTGTCGTGTAATCTAGCAGGCTTCATTGACTTCTTAAGGTGCCTTGATCAAGATGAGGGCTCTCTCGGTTAACAATCGAGTTCCGAACTTCAATTTGGATACAGCCCTTAAAATACGCTCGTTTTAAAATAATTAATTTATGAGAAACTTATAGTACGAATTGCATAAAAATTTGTTTTTAGGTTAATTGAAGGGTGTAGAGTTCATTTATGCTGTCAGAATTGTGTACTGCTATTGAAAAAAAACAAAGTTACGGTTCGTTTTAATATGTAGATGGCCCCCTAAGCAAATTTTATCTATATCATTTAAAAGTAGACTTTATTTCCAATCGTTCGGTACCAGTAACTTTCTTCTACGATAATTCGTTGAGGAGTTAGTAGGGGGTGTTTACTTTTTTTTTTCCACGACTGTACATTCTGAATATATTGCCGTCTATAGATGGTAATTTCTGAAAGTGTGTTTTTATCAGTGTTATGCGTTTATTTTTTCCTCAATTCGAGTACATTTTCGTCTATTGGCAGAAACTGCTGAAAGTGAATTTTTAATTGTGTTACGCGTTTTATGCCTCAACTAATTTTTTTCTTCTATGTGGCGTGCATAAAAATCTGCGGATAATATATAGGGCTGGTACAAGAGAATTCGAGTACATTATGGTTTTTCTAAATTGTTTACTTAAATATCTTCTTTACCTTTTGTAAAGGTGAAGGTAGTGGAAAGAAAAAGTAAACACCCCCTACTGACTCTGCAAAAAATTATTGTAGAAAAAAGTTAATGGTACCAAACGATTGGAAATAAAGTCTGCTTTTAAATGATGTATATAAAATTTGCTTAGGGGACATCTACATATCAAAACAAAACCAAACTTTTTTTTTTTTTTCAATAGCATCCGTTTTACCCCATAAATAGATTCTACACCCTTCAATTAGCCTAAATGCAAATTTTCTTGAAATTCGTATAATTAGTTTTCGAGAAAATAATTATTTTAAAATGAGTATATTTTAGGGGCTGTATCCAAACTGAAGTTCGGTACTCGATTGTTGAAATGCTGCAGAATGACTATGTCACTTTTATTAATGTATTATCTCTTGCCAATAGGATCATCTCACTCGCTTAATGAGTTTCGACTATTGCCAACCCAAATATTTCAATAAAATGAGTAAAATGTAGTTTTTTTTTTTTTTTTTTCAAATCATACTTTTCCGGACATTGTAGATTCATTCATTGCAGTTCAGTAGCTTCATCGCCCCGAGCCCAACCCTTCCTGCTTTTCGGTCTCTTTAATTTGTGTAAATTCCCTTTTAAATTTGTCCGGTTTCAATTTTTGATTTTTTTTTTTTCAATCTGGCTTTTGCTAGAGAGTCTCTTACTCGGGACGTGGCTGGGGACCTAAGAATCTTGCTTCCGCAAAAGAGTCGGAGTAGAGTAGAAGAATAAAGGGCTGCGGACGAAGATGGGCCGCTCGCCGCGGCGGCCATCTTAAACCGTCATTTTGACGTTTTTTACTCATAATTCGAAAACTACTTGGAAGAAAAATTTGAATTTGAGAATTTATTTAAAGCAGGACATAGTAAATGTAAATCTATATTTAAAAAAATTGTAGATTTTAATTCATATTTTTCTCGAAAATTAATTTTATAATTCCTGTTATAAAATTTTTAAAATTACAAATTCAATATATTTATATTTGGGTTTTTTAGTATTATAATTAAACAAAAAAATTATCATATTAGGATTTAACATTTCAGGACATACTAATAAAAACAGGAAAATACAATTTAGCACTAGAAGCTCTAAATTTTGAATATTTATAATTCAAAAATTTATCATCCAAATTACTTGAAATTTCATTTCTAGGCATTGTTTGAACCGACGCTTTAAAATATGTTGCCAAAATTAGGTGTTGCTTTGAAAAAAAACAAAGTTTGGTCTGGTTTTGATTTGTAGATGGCTTCCTAAGCAAATTTTATACACATCATTTAAAAGTGGACTTTATTTCCAATCGTTTGGTACCTGTAAATTTTTTCTATTATAATTAGTTGCAGAGTTAGTAGTGGATGTTTACTTTTTTCCCCCACGACTGTACGTTAGAGTATTCTGCAAGTATTGGAAAGTGTTTTTATAATCACTGCTTGACGCATGATTTTTAGGGTTTCGTTCATCTGACAAAACCCTATTCGTCTCGCACCTTTTTCTGTCTGTTACAGAGTTCGTTCTCGAAAACTGCATAATTTAGAGACTTGAAATGTTGCATACTTATATCCCTGGTCGTGATCACACGACAAATAATAAAATTTTGAAAAAGTCATTTATGAAATTAAATGAATTCATTTAAATACATCCGGCCATTTCTGCGATTTAGATTTTAAAACGGAAACTTAATTTCTGTCTTTTTAGAGCAGGCTATTATGGTTCATTGGTAACACATTTACCTGCTGTTCAAAGCTGGGAGTCGGAATTTTTCCCAGCAGTAGATTTCAGTATCTAATAGATTCAATTTTACAGATTTATTTTTATTTATTTTTATTCATTTATTTATTTTTTAATTTGATTTTTTTTTTTTTTTTTTTTTTTTTTTTTTTTTTTTTTGCTATTTTAAGGCCAAAAGTTGATAAAAAATATTTTATCATTTTTTTTTTTTTTTAAATTCCTTTTTTGAGAAATTGCGAATTTTTAAATTTTGCTTAAACTTTTGCTAAATTTTTTAAATTTCGGAATTTTAAATTTCGTTTAAAAATTTTGTTTTCTGTTGTGAAAATTCGAAATTTTAAATTTTTCTTGAACATCCGCTACATTCTTGAGAAATTTCAACATTTTAAATTTCGTTGAAACAATTTTTTTTTGCTTTTAGAAATTTTAAATTTATTTAAACCTCCGCTAAATTTTTGAAATTTCGGAATTTTAAAAATTTTGTAATTTGAATTTCAATTAAATAATTTTATTATTACTTTATTTTTAAACAACTCTTAATTTTAAATCTTAATTTTATATATCAAGTCCGATGGATTATTGGCGCAGCCGAGGCTAACGAAAAAGACAGGCTACCGCGGTACATTCCACATATCTTTTTCTACAGACCGCTGGAGTCACGTGATGCTCGAATGCACCAATGCAGGTGCTCGAAAAGAGCATCAAGTGACTCTAGTGGTCTGTAAAAAAAGACACTTGGGATGCACCGCGGTAGCCTGTCTTTTTCGTTAGCCTTGGCGCAGCATGTCCCTAAGGGATTTTGCGCCATAAAATCGCATACAACCAACCTGCGAGGGATTTAATTAAAAGAACCTTCGTATTTTTTTGCCATTTTAAGAATTTCGTTTTTTTAGCTAAAACTAAAACATGTAATTAACCGACTGTCAAGAAGGGTTATGTGTTTCACGCGTATCTGGGTATGTGGATTTCTTTATACCCTCAACACATCCCAACGGCTGGATGGATTTTAATAAATGAGGTCTTTATCGATTCGTCTTAACCGTCCTATGGTTATAGGTTAGGTTTTTGGTTTTTATAAATTCAAAATGGCGGCCGTAAAATCAGGGCTTAATTTCTAACAAAAAAAGTACCGGAGCCCTAATATTCTGCAGTACTAAAACCGTAGCGCCCCCCCCCCCCCCCCCCAATCCCACCCCACCTTCTCTCCAATTCGCAAATTAATATTTCATACATTATTTTCAAAATTTAAAACATCTTTTTTTTTTTTTTACTTTAGTAAAATAAAAATGTTAAATATAATGGAATATGTAATTTTTAAGGGGGAAAAGTTCTTTTTTCTATTCATGAATAAATATAATTTTGAATGTAAGACAGACTGAGCTTGAGCCCGCCTAAGCGCAACAACTGTTATAAAAATTGAGCCTGTTTCATCTCCATTTCCTACGTGTGCGACACATTACGTCACACATAAGTGCTTTGATAGAGAAAAAAGTTAAATCTTGGAGGTGGGAGGAAAAGGAAAGGGTAATTTAGACTTCAGTTTTTCGGAAACGCTATTGCAACGGGCTCCGGAGCCCTGTATTTATGAGCTCCGGTGAATTCCGACCAATATCTAAATATTTACTGAAAAAAAAGAAGCACCGGAGCTGAGCTCCGGTGGGCTCCGGCGCAAATTAAGCCCTGCGTAAAATACAAAATGGCGGTAGACACGAATTTTTTTTTTTTTTTTTTATACACCCTATTGAGTGGCATATCATTGGATAGGTCTTTCAAAATGAAGGCGATGTTTCATTGACTATTTTACCGTCAGAAGCTCCGTTTAAATATTACACAACCTGGAAGTTGTGTAGGTAGGATCTCTAGCTTTACTGAAACTCTAACCATCATAAACCGGGCCTCATCAAAACAGTGTTTATAGATAGGAACTAACAATTAAACACAACTTAAAAGTCATCAATGCAAGTAAATAAAAAAAAATAGATAAGTAATGTAAAAAATAATTTCACATTGATGAGAAATAATTAATTAGTTCGCTTTTTACGCAGTCGGGTTTTTTGATTTTTTAAATTTAATTTTTACTTGTTAAATATGCTTTTCAGATAACTTGTACAAACATATGCTGTTACAATTGACTGAAAGACAATTCTTGAATATCTTTAATTTGATTAAAAAAAATAGCTTCCTTTTGTAATAGTTTTAATATTAATATTTAATGGGGCTGTCATCTATATTATTATATATAAAGAACAAGGATTTAAGAATTATAAATGAATGATTTGGATTTATTAATTAAATGATAAACTGTTTTGCAAGGAATATTAAACGAAATCCTTTGTGAGATCGTCCATTATACTTACTCACTTGTTCCTTCTTGTTTATAAATGAAACAAACACAGCGGATTTTCGGCTGCAAACTGGTACATTAAATTTAACAGTCCGATCTTTTGTTAAAATTACAAAATTTTAAAATAATCGTCGGTCAAGGACTACAAAATTATTTATATTTTAATGTGCTTTTTCCGTCATTGATATCAGACGAAAGCCTTCGCCGTGCAACTTCAAGGAAAAGCAAATCCTAAAGGGGAATTTTTCAACAAAAATGAATAAAAATTGTGTTTTAAGAACTCGAAATATGCGCTTTGTATGTAATAATCTACATATTCCTACCTCGTTTCTAAATGTAAAACAAGTAAAAATTAAATTTAAAAAATCAAAAAACCCGACTGCGTAAAAAGAGAACTAATTAATTATTTCTCATCAATGTGAAACTATTTTTTTATATTACTTACCTATTTTTTATTTATTTGTATTGGTGACTTTTAAGTTGTGTTTAATTGTTATTTCCTACCCATAAACATTGTTTTGATGAGGCCTATAGATGTCTATGATGGTTAGAGTTGCAGTAAAACTAGAGATCCTACCTACACAACTTCCAGGTTGTGTATGTGATATTTAAACGGAGCTTCTGACTGCAAAATAGTCAAAATGAAACATCGTCTTCATTTTGAAAGACCTATCCAATGACATGCCACTTAGTAGGGTGCGTAATTTTTTTTTCGTCTCTACCGCTCTTTTGTATTTTACGACCGTCATTTTGAATTTATAAAAACAAAACCTAGCCTATAACCATGTGACGGTTAAGACAAATCAATAGAGACCTCATTCATTAAAATCCATCCAGCCGTTGAGATGTTTCGAGGGTATAAAGAAATCCACATACCCAGATACGCGTGAAACACATAGCCCTTCTTGGCAGTCGGGTAATAAATAAATAAATAAATAAAAAACTTCGTAAAATATGCTTTTTCTTCTAACCGAAACACTCCATTACCTCCTTTAAAAGTGTAACAACATAGGAGAAAATATTTATTTATTTATTTATTTATTTTTTAATTTAAACAATGAGTCCTGAAAACTTTTTATTCAAAATAGATATGAATAACCGCACATACCACATTTTCACAGGTATGCATAGAAAAGAAATGCAGACGCATTCTTTAAAGTTGGCAAACCATGAAAAATTTTATTTCAAGATGAAATATTGATTTTCTGGCACAAGACGCATTATTCAAGATATTGCTGAGTAAAATAAATATTTCATTTCTTGATAGACTATACCCCTTGCCCTATACATCTGTATTTTTTTCTGTCAAAACATATTGTGCTAACTTTAAAAGTAAATAGTAATAATAATAATAATAATAATAATTATTATTATTATTAACCATTTGGAAAAATGGTTATTGTTCTCGTCAGGGTAGGAAATCAAAAGCATATCTGAAGGTTTTTATTGGTTTAATCCGCATTTTATTCGTTTTCTGATTGGTCTATACAGTAATCTGTATTTTCCTTTACTTTCAACAGAGATGGATACCTTCTGTTGCCACTATGACAAAAAAGTAATAAAAACTACAAAAAATTTAATAACTCAGAAACAAATTGAGATACAGCTTTCAAACAAATTGCATTTAAAAGTAAATTTTTTTCTCTATCCGACGATGTAAAAAGTAATATTGTCGGATGTTTAGAAGTTTAAGAATGAAATTTCATTTTAAATTGACTGTCAGATTTCTTGGAAATCTGACGATGGAAAAGCCTTTTCCCGAACAGCCAATGAAATGCTTGGATAACACGTAAGTTTCAGATGGACAATACGTCAGTTTCAGGAAATCTGACGATTCGCAGGCGATTTTGTCGTTTGCAATTTTTACGTGTAATAACACTATTAATGTTTAATTCATGGCGTGTATGGATGATCAACTCCGTGCGATTTTTTATGTCTTAAATTTTAGTCTTTGAAAAAATCATTTTCCAAATGGTCGTTGTAATTTGTTAAATTGCTTTATTATTATTATTATTATTATTATAATTTTTAAGATTTTGGTATCAGAGAAAGTCTTAACTTACTAACAATGCTTGTTCGCAATATTTCAATAATTTACACTCACACACTGATGATTCGTTGTCCATTACTCACTGCCGGCCGGTCTTAGAAGGTAGGTGCTGTTTTTGCGCTATTTTATTAGGTGCGTTCGTAATTATTGAAATACCTAGCACCTATAGCCGTCGTCTGGTCCGTTCGTCTGTCCGAATTTAACAGCGCAAAAACTACCCAACCGAATGGTTTGAAATTTAATATATATATATAATCGTTGCAGAATTTTCTCGAGTCATTTCATATTTTATGAAAATCGAATCAAAACTTAAAAATATATTAATAAAAGTTTTCTTCATTCTATTAAATTCTATCATACGTAATTCATTGAATGATATTCCATGATTAGGTAATGATTCTTGGTTGCCATGGGGTTCTATTTAATGACCATGGATTAATAATGACCATGCATTAATAATGACCATGATGTTTCCATGACGTTCTATTTAAGATGGAGTCCTATTATTTCCGTATTACTGAATTCAATATACACAATCGTAATAAACTTTGTATTCACGCATTTTCGCATAAGAGTACAACAGGTATTGCACAAAGATCTGAATAGTTATAAAACTAGTTATAGTACGAACGCACCTCATTTTCCACGTTTGACGTAGAATTTCTAACTTCGTTTTTGTATACAAAGACGGAATTTTGTAATCGATTTTTCACTCACTTCTTGATAGTCTAGATTCTAGAACTATGAAAATCATGTACACCAGTGGTTCCCAACCTTTTTTTGACCGCACCCCACCTAAGCATCTGTAAAATCATGATCCCCCCCCCCCTTTCACTTCTCTATCATATAAATCTTAATTTTATATATATATATATAAATAAACTTCTATTTTCCCGGAAAAATGCGAAAATAGCATTAACTCTGATAAGTGATTTCACATTCTTCAATTTATCAAAATCATATATATTTTTATTACAAGTATGTTTTTATCATAACTCTATGAATCGATGAGGTCATGGATCTTCGTCTTTACATCTTCAAAAGTTTTATTTATTTTGGCTTCTTACCTCAAATTTAAAAGTGATAAATAGTCTACATTTTTATCTTCGTAAAATTTCTTGAAATCTCTCTCATATTTTATATTATGTCTGATAGAATCGATACATTTTATAATGGATTTTAGTACTTCATTAAGAACAAGTGATATTTGTTTATCACCGTGACCGTGAATTTCTGAATAACATAATTCACAAGTAAGAATTCGCGCTTTTATCCATTTTAAGTAACTTTTTTCCTTTCACCTCACAACATGCTTCTTTGATAGCGGGCTTTCTTTTTTCCATTATTATTATTTGGCCACCATCTTTTCTCTGATTTTAAATTTTAAAATGGATATGTCATGAAGTATGTTCATATATTGTGTATGTGGTCTGAAGAAGAGTCATAAGAAGTTTACTTTCTATCCATTTCCTTCCGTGATGCGCAGGGGGATTTATTAATTTCATAAAAGTAGTACCTCATTTAGATAATTCAAAACATTTTTTAGGTTAAATATGACAAAATAGCCAACTTTAGATATATCTTACAAAATTCCATATGTAAAAAGTTCCTTCATGAGGTATATTGCATTATAAATAGATGTAAAAATTAAAAAAAAGAAGTGTGTTTTACTAAAATAATATTACAACCAGAAAAATTAAAATGATTATTTTAATACATCAAAAGGTGTCAAAATATCTAAAAAACAATCACATAATTATTCCGTGTCAGTATATTTTGAAGTTTCGAAAATTAATTTTTATTTAGTTATTTTTTGTTTTTTTCATTTATTATTTCTATTTTTAGACTACGACACTACTTTCATTAGAAAAAAAAAAATGACAAATTTTGTTAATAAGAAATCTGAAATTGCCCCCCTGAAAAGTCACATTGCTCCCTGTGGGAGCAATATGACTTTTCAGGGCAATATACGCCCCACGTTGGGAACCACTGATGTACACAGATATGCTTACGTTGACAATACCACATTTTAATACTTTTAGAACTATAAATTAATAAATTAATTTTAAGGTACCTTTCCGTTAGCCGACCCTGGTGATAAATTGCGAAATAATCTTTATGGTTACAATTATTCACGAGTTACAAAAGCAGTGGAGTTAACGATGTGAAAAACCATCCTCGCCAAAAAGAGAGATAGAAAAAAAAAAACAAATAAAGGCCAACTGATTGTGAAACTGCAACAACGAAATTTAAACACTAAAATGAGGAAATGTAAATAAAAAATAAAGAGTTTAATAATTTAAAATATATATATTTACTCTTTTTTATCCTGAGCCTCCCACTTTATTTTATATTTTTTAAGGAAAATATAAATTTTTGTAATGGTAGATCAACACCGGTTTCTAGAATACAAACTAAGCATTTATAGAATAATAATAAAAGAAGAGGAACCATCATTTAAAACCTTTAAAAGAAATAATTTAAAAATAAGTTTTTATTATGTCGTCTAAGAATTTAATTTGATTAAATTCTTAAAATTTAAATAAAAAGATGTTATAAGGATTAAAACCTAAGAGGATTTTAGTAAATTATGCAGTTAAGATCTGTATTTTGCTCCAAGTGTTTTCATTGTTAAGGAGATCAATTTTGAGAACGTTGAGTGAAAACCATTAGGATTAAAAATAATATCTGAACTCAGTAAGATTAGTCGACGCAGTGTATTTCTAATAAAAGATTAAAATTTTGAGAGTAAATACCACAACTATTAATTTTAATATTCAAATTGTTGTTGATTTATATTTTATATAAGAAAATAATTATGTGGATCAATGAAAATCCGTAATTTTTCTGAAATTTTTCACTGAGTAAGGTGAGTAAATTGCATGCCAAAGGCTCCTGAATGTTACATTCATGGGGGATCTTTACTGGGTTGTTGTAACTATTATTATTATTGTTATTATTAAATTATGGATAAAGAACCCAACGCGAGTTAATTTATTTTTTTAGGAAGAAATTATAAATTTCTAAGTATGTATTCGATTATTTTAGAGATTATATGTTTTTGTTTAGCATATTTTATATAAAATTTAATATTAGGTCTTTATACTCATTATAAAGAAGAAAATACATCGTAACACAAGCATACAGCATGAATATTATACGATTTACCTTGTAATGAGATTCAATGTCTTAAAGTTGCATTTCTTATTTCCTGGAAGTATATTTCATTGTTTGTATACACTGTCAGAAAAACTCGTCAATTTACACTAAATTGTTCCTCCTTTTTTAACAAATAATTTCCGTACTCTTAGAAAACATATTTTATCCGTGAATTCGTTCTATTAGGTTGAGCAAAAAGTTCTGGGAAATTTTTAATCTAATAGTTACTAGAATTTCTATCGTATGCAGGAGTACTAGTGGTATATCTATAGCAGTTCAGAAATTTTGGCTCCAAAATGCTTATTGAACGGTATGATTTGCGTGTGTTGATCCGGCATTATTGGAGAAAAGGTATAACGATTCTGAAAGCCGATTCTCAAGTGCCGTCCATTTGAATCCTTTAATGAAGTTGAAGAAGCATGTCAAAAGTTTTTCGATTTCAATGAGCTGCCATGGTACTTCCAACAAATCCGGAATCTGGCAGAAAGTCGTGGATTATGATGGTCTCTACTTTGAAGAATAGTCCATCTTGCTTTTGTTGTTAATTTCTGCATAACAACGCAACTTTCACAAATTTCCCAGAACTTTTTGCTCAACCTAGTAAAAGTCCCAAAGAAATTTTGTTCATTCACATGTGTTCTAAGAAGAACACATGTGCTCTCTATTAATACTAAAATCCGAATTTATTTAAAAGATGAAAAACCAAAAATTCTATACATTAGGATTTCTAATTTAATAAAAAAAGAAAGGAGTTTTCGATTTTAAAAATGAATAACACTCTCAGAAATACTTTCTTCATATCACGGAAATTATACTGGCAGCACTGCTTCCAGGATTTTCCCGTTAATTGACGAATATCCGTTTATTTCTTCTCCGTTAAATGGGGTAAAATATACGTGAATTGAAGAAAGTGGGGGTAAATGTAAAAGTTCCTGGCCTGGAATCGAACCAGATATCTAGTACGTTAACCATTGGACTACAATTGCACAGTAGTGTAGCACTTTGAAGTAAATATGTTTGCTTCAAATAGGTATGGCTTGATTAATTTCTTTAAAAAGCTTTTAATTTTGAAGTTACTTTCGGGGCGATTTCGTCTTTAAAGAGATTGTGCCTGGGGTTTTATATTTTAGTATTAGTATATTATAAAAATAGGAATTATAAATATTTTTAAGTAGACTGCTAGATGTAAAATATAAATATTATATTTTTATTCTGGAAGATTTTTTTTCTTTTTTGAGTGCATCGATTTTTTTTTTTTTTTGCATTTAATATTTAAATTAAAATATCTTTTAAATGTGTTCCTTTAAAATATATTTTAAATACGAATATTTTTTATAAACAACTTTATAAATTCAACTTTATTTAACTTTATTCAACTTAAAAAAATAAATAGATTGCGAGTATTTTTGAAAGAATGAGAAAAGAAATTTTTAACAATTATTTTATAATATACTAATATTAAAATATTAAAACCGCAGACACAATTTCTTTAAAGACGAAATCTTCCCGAAATTAACTTCAAAAATTAAAAGCTTTTTGAAGAAATTAATCAAGCCATATTCATCTGAAGCAAACATGCATGTTTACTTCAAAGTATTTCATTTCTGTGCAACTGTAATTCAATGGTTAACGTACTCGCTTCGTAGTGCTAAGATAGCTGGTTCGATTCCAGGCCAGGAACTTTTACTTTTACCCAACTTTCTTCATTTCACGTATATTTTGCCTCCTGTAACGGAGAAGAAATGAATGGAAATTCGTCAATTAACGAAAAAACACTGGAAGCAGTACTGCCAGTATCATTTCCGTGATATGAAGAAAGTACACTGCTCAAAACAATTAGGGAAGCACATGGTTTTAACAAAATTACGCATATGCTTAAAGCTGAAAGAATACAGCGTATCGAATGGCCAACATGCTCTCCTGACCTGAATCTCAGGGGCGTATTTAAGCAGAATTCATTAGAAAGGCGTATATGACGATTTTACCGACTAACTTAAATATATATATATCTTTAAAAGCACGTTTCTGTGTCTGTATATATGCATCTACCCGGTGTCCTAAAATGGACTGACTGATTTTAAAATTCAATAACTTGCGCAAATGGTGACAGCTATAAAATTAAATTCTTGCAGGAGGGGTATGTAAGATGTCAGGATTTTTTTTACTGCGATTATCGATTTCAGTTTAAAATAGCGGTGACAGATGGCGCTGCTAGCAATAGGGCTAAATCGGGGTATGATTTTTGGCCTCTCTTTTTTCTCAATATTGATGCGAAAGAAGGAGATTAAATATACGCAGTAAGCCCCTAAGAACAGAATTGCATTGGCGACTGAGAACCACTCCATATATTTAATGTCCTTCTTTCGCATCAATACTGAGGGAGAAGAGAAACAAAAAATCAGGCCCCAATTTAGCACCCATTGCCAGCAGTGCTATGTATCGCTGATGTTTTGCTAAAACCGAGAATCGCTGTAAAAAAACTCCTGACATAACCCTCCTGCAAGAATTTTTTTACAATAGCTGCCCCCATTTGCAAGTTATTGAATTCTAAAATCAGTCAATCCATTTTAGTACACCCGGTATGTTCTATATAAAATTCAACATTATTAACCTATCGAGATCATTTTTTTGTACTTAAGAACGTCGAATACTTTACACTTCAGAATATTGGGGAGAATATAAGGTAGATTTAAATATGGACATACCACCCCTTCACATACGTTACATTGTTGTAAATATTCCCGGTAAAGTATTTTGATACTTTTTGGTGAATCTGCAGATGGAAATCTGCCATTCAGATTAATTAAACAAGTTGAAGTTTTTAGTAAGATGCTACTTGCAACTTATACAGAATCAGCTTATTTATATTTACATAAAAAAGGATTAAATCAAAACTTATTTTAATTACATCTTTGCTCATATCCATTGCATAACATGCATTTTAACCCGCCATTTTTTTAGACGAGCCCATCTATTCACGACAGCGCCCAAATCTAGGTATTTCAAAATATCCTTCTCAAACGTAAGCACCATGAGTGCATTCAAACGTGGATCGGTCAATGTTGTTCTTAGATATTTTTTTTTCACAATTTTTAATTTACATTGTTCTTTCATTCGAGGCAACTGTCGCTGTAGAACAGGGGCGCCATTTGAGGGGGGCTGGGGGGGAAGGGGCAATAGCCCCCCCCCCCCCTCAAGGAATTTGATTTTTCAGAAAATTTATCAACCATCAATTGTCAGACTCAAACAAAAATTAAAGAATTGTTCAAACGCTAAAATAACTTATCAGATTTGATTGCAATAAAAACACATGCATTAAATAAATGCTTTATGCATAGAAACTAGTAAATCTGCAGATCAGAAGCCTCAATGTCATCTTTGGAAGTCATTGTTTTTTAACACTCATTGCGTAATATTCAACTTCCTAGAAATCGCTTTAAAGTTTTCAAATTACATAAATATTTATAAGCATACAAGATACTTCGTAAAGTTCAGAAATTAAAAGTGTTAAGCAAGTGGTTATACATTGATGTTCTGAAATTCTGATGAGCTACTTATTCTGGTAACTGTTTAAATCAAAAATTGCATTTCTTCAGGGGGGCCCTGCCCCCCTGAAGCCTGGCTCTGCCCGTAGTCTATTTAAATTTACATTCATAATTTTTTATTGATTGTGCGGATGGTTATAGTATATCTTAGATTTTTTTTTACGCTGTGATTTATAAGGATAAGCATAAGTTTTTTTTAATAAATTAATAAAATTTAAATTTAAAATAAAATAATGTTAACCGTACACAGACAACAAATCTTGAAGTGACGCCAAAAATGTAACCCTAAAATCCGCTATATTCGGCACAACACAACGACGTGCATAAAAAAAACAAAACAAATAAATAATAAAAAAAAAATAATAATAATAATATTTTTAGTAATATAGTTTTTAATTCATAATACAATGAAATGCTACCTTAGAATGCTTATTGCTTAAATATAAGCAGATCATTTTCATTTTACAGAAAAAATGCACTTATGAAGTCAAAGAATTCGATCCCTGTTCCACGTGCTTGTTTTGTTTGGGCCGAATGAGGGCATTTAAATCTGAGCTATAACGCACATCGTATTGCAAACTGTTTTTACGACATACTGCATCTCCATCTATCTCTTTCCTCCGTGAATAATAGTTAATTTTATTTTACCCAAGATCTTTTTATTCCAGCATCTTTGTTTTCGATAAATGACGTCTAATTCACCTGCTAGGCATACTTACTCAAAACTTTTCATCTTGTTATATTAAGAAATACTCGAGAGTTTTCTTTTTATTTCCAATATGCCGCCATATTAATTTTTCTATTCTTAATTTTATTTTTTATTTTCCTGTTTCACGACAAAACATTTCAATTGAAAATTGTTTAAAAGAAAATATTATTCCGGGTTTTGATTTTCTTGGCAACAATTAAAGAAATATTGGTAAATGTTATGAAAAAATGTTACGATATTCTCTATGAAAATAATGAACTTTTGTATTTTTAAGCAAAATATTTGAATAAAATAAATAAAATAAATGAAATATTGCCTATTTTTATTTCTGGGCTAAAATCCATCTATATGCAAAGATACAAATTATCTTTATCAAAATATCAAAATTTAATTCATCCGTTTTGACGTTGGCTTTACTCAAACATTATACACGCAATTATACTAATATTATTAGGACCAAATACGTTGCTAGGCATCGGATGAAAGAAAGGGGAAAAAATGAAATATGCATTATCTCAAATTGTCAAAACAAAATCCTTTATATTATTGGAAAACATGCATAAAATTCCCCCCAATATTATAAACCTAATTTAAAAAATCTCGCAAATATATTGACAAAATTTCAAACTAATTGGAATAATTTAATAATCTTATTTAAAAATTCCAGCATCAAAAATTTACCATTTAAATCCATTTTTCATATGAGCCATTTCTTTCAACAAATGAAAACCTGAAAATCGTCTGACTTGCCATAGAAGAGCATTATAGAGCAAAATAAAATGTTCCATATTTCCCGAACGAATGAACCAAATTTAACCAAAATCTATACAGCTAAGTCCGGGTACCTCATCAACATGCCCAGTGAATTTCAAGCCGATCGGATGCTTTTTGCGGCAGTTATCGCGGAACAGACAGACAGACTAACAGAAACCAAAACTTTTCGTGTCTCCACAGTAAGCCTTCACTGACGTTTCGGCAATTATGAATTATTAAAAAAAAATTCCTATTCGAACTTTCTTAAGGTGAGACATATATCGTACTTTGGCTAATTTAAAAAACACATGAGAGAGATTTTCTTCTCAGCTGTGTGCAACTTGATTATAGGAAAACTAGTCCTCTCATGGCTAGAAATTCAGGGGTAGAGTTTTTTCAGATAGTATTTTTTTGGGGGGGGGGAGGAGGGGCGGGATAAAGGTGCAAGTATAATTCAAGTTCTTAATTATCTGACTTTTTACTTTTTGGATTATTAGTGTCAGGTTACATTTGCTGCAATCACTGCAATGTTGTCAAATTATTTAATTATTTGCTTTATTAAATCATATTATATGTGGTACACTCTCTAAATTCTTCAACGCCTAGGAATGGAGTCTGTGCGCACCCGACAAAACAATTTCTTCAACCGAAAAACCGACAGACTTCCACCAAATTCCAAAATAAAAGAAAATTACTCCATTTTTAAGACGTGTATAACAAAGTAGTCTATAATTTTATCCCTTATGTACAGAAATGAGCACATGGGTTATTACTATGGAATCCAAAAAACTTAAAGTGTACCTCACTCGCAACGAAAAAAATATGTTAACCTATCCTGCCGTAGGACTGTAATTTCATGCAAATACGAAAACCGCTAAAAAGATTTATATTAAAGGGCAACCCGACCCGAAATGAAAGAAAATGAATACCTATTTTAATACAATTATTGTAAAATAAGTCTACAATTATACCTTTAACATAAACTTTACCTTTTATGTAGAAAAATGAAGATATACTTGTATATAGAATATTCATAAATATTCAAATATCTAGCTTTTTCATCTGAAAAATATTCAGGTTTTTTTTGAAAAATAATGTTAACACGAACCCACCTCATAATAGTGAAAACGCAATCCGAAACGATTAACGCTTTACTTTACTTTTACTTGCAGAAAATCACTAATGAAAATTTTCTTATCGCTACATAGATCACAAAAGTTGCAAATTTCGTGGCCTATTCATGACGTTCGTGGGCATTATCGCATGACTGATTGAATTTCATGATTCATTTTTCGCGATCATCTGACGAAATTTGCAATTTTTTCCGCGACCCTTTCACGGAATTCACGATTTTTTTTTCTGCAACTGTTAACAAAATTGTTTTTTTTTATTTCGCGACCATTTGTCGAAATTCCCAATATTTTTCCGCGACCAACTGACGAAATTCCATATTTGTTTCTGCAATTTTTTGACAAAATTTTCGATTCTTTTTCACGATCATTTGTTGAAATTCGTGATATTTTTTTCTACCACCAACTAATAATATTTGTAATTTTTTGTGCGATAGTTTCACGAAATTTCGTATTTATTTCACGATCGTTTGACGAAATTCCCCTAGATCGTTTGACTAAATTTTCGTGATTTTTTTGTGCAATCGTTTGACGAAAATCGCGATTTTTTTCGCAATCCTTTTACAAAATTCGAGATTTGAGTTTGTACAATCATTCGACGAAATCTACATTTCTTTTCGTAATCTCTGATGAATTTAGCAGTATTTTCCACGGCCGTTTGGAGAAATTATCGATTTTTTTCCATGACTATTTGGGGATTTTTTTTTTCAAAATTCGCAATTTTTTTGTATGACCCATTGACGAATTGATTTTCCAGAATTCGAAAGAAAATTCGTGAACTTTCCCGAAAATTTAAAAAAATCGCAGAATAATCACATGTCCGTGAAAGAACTTAAAGAGACAAAATCACACAGAGCTTTTTCTATTTGCGGGATTTTTCCATTTTCTGTGAGATTTGTGCAGTTATCCACGTTGTACAATTACTTCTGCGCGTTCCCTGTTCCTCAAAGAATAATTTTTCCTTGTCCTTCGCCAGGAAACTCTTGAAATGGCGCCCCTGTAATAAAACCTGAAAAAAAGAAGTCGAAATGGACTAGAAAAAAGTTCCATTTTAGACAGGTCTCTATCTTAGAAGGTATAATTGTATGATGTTTTGTCATAGAAATTTGATTGTTTTGCAGAATTCTGTTATAGACAGGCTTCGTTTTCACAAGTTTTACTGTAATTCATCTCTTTTCAGAGCTATACTACAGAGTAGTGGATGGTTTAACAGTGTTTGAGGATACCTGTAAAAATGAAACTTATAATAGAATTCTGTCTAAAAAGAAAATTTTTCATATTCTATATATTGAAAATTTACCTGTTAAGACGGAAACCTTTTTAAAACGAAATATTTCATTGGTTCTTGCGCTTCCGTATTCAAAGTTTTTACTGTTTTTGTAGGCATGATTCAGTTCACGTTTCGTTCGGTGTGTGTGTGGGGGGGTGTAGACGCTTGAATCCTACCCTTAGCTATATAACTTCCCTCAAAAAATCTTTGATTCCCCCCCCCCCCCCCCCAAGAAAGTTCTGAAATGGCGCCCCTTCTGTAGAAGTTAGAGCCAGACGATTGACATGGTTCGCAAGTGGCAGAATGTATCTCAAAGGTTTTGTTTTCATGTAAATATCGTCCATTCTTTCAGCCTCTGCGCAGAAGTCTGAGAAAACTTTCATCTCTGCGTGTAATGCTTCCATATCAGGAATTGCCAATGTTTCACGAAAGACATTTACCGCTTTCTTAACCAGATTTTGTTTTTATTTCTTTCTTGTAATGGGAGGATGCATTCTTTTATCCAGTGGTGTGATTATGCTGATGAAAGAATTAAGACTTTCAGCTATCACCACTGTAAGGGTATCCAGTACCTTCTGAAACTCCATACGTTAGAATATCAGAAGTTCGTGAGCAAAGAGATTGTTTCAATTACCGTCTAACTTCTTTGGTGCCAATCTTCGTCGATACTTATAGCAAATTCATTTAACGGATCAACGCCTTACTTGGTTTAAAAGAGAACTGCACTCTATATTTCCCTATTCATATTTTCATTGTCATTGTTGATTGTTTCTAATGATTTGATACAAGTCTTCAGTATTTTCGTAGCGTCTATTTTAAGAGTCTTCGACTTCATTTCTTCAGTAACTAACTTGCACTTGTACTGAACATTCTTGCGAAACAACAGTGAAGCAATGAAGTCGAGCGATAACATTTTCTTTCTTAAACTTCGTGGTTTGATCTGTGCTTTGCTAGCAGAAGTAGAAGAATCAACTATTTCAAAATTCGTATGAGATCCGAACCGCTTTCAATGATTCCGCTCGAGCAGTCCATCTCTCCTTAGAAAGATTCAGCAGTAGAAGAGCATTTTCCATTTTTTTGAGCTTGTCTACAAATGGTTTCTTTCATTTAGTACTTGCTGTGAAAAACACAAACATCTTCCAGCACGTCGAAAACATCACCTATAATATTGCTGGCATTACATATATGCGAAACGAAAGCGTTAAGTCTGTGACATTGACAAGGAATATATTGCACAATTCGACCTACGATTTCTGAAAACGTCTCCTTGTCCTAAATGCCGTTGAATTCCCCAGACATGCTGTTTGTTAAACCGTATGATTGGAAAACTACCTCTTCTATTTTGAGCTCATTCTTCGTAAGGATGTGCGATTTCTAGCATGCAAGGTCGACATTGGTTTTAACGACTTCATTTACAACTTTCAAAAGTCGATCGGAGTTTTTCCATCTTTGTCGACATATTTCAACACAACAGCTGATCGATCATGGTGAGAAGCATCTGGTGTCGTATCTGCCGTAATTGAATAAAATTATGCTTCTTGAATATCTCTGACTATCGTTTCGCGCACTGCTGAAGCAAAAAATTCAATCATCTCGTTTTGGGATGAAGCGGAACGGTAACTGATGTGGTGTGGCCTTAACCCTTTTCGACGCAGTGTGCCCAGGTCGGGATACCTAATTTTAATTCCAAACTTACGAACGGCACCAAGAATATTTTAGGAAAATTTTACTTTTACAATGAACATGTAAAGTAACATGTTTTTAATATCTAAAAAAGTCGTTTATAAATTCCGGTGTCATTCAATGATTTCATCATTTTACAACAAAAATTGTCTGTGCCGGAAAGGGTTAAACGAGTGCCCTCAAACATTTCCTCAGTTGTGGGGTATGTCTGGATTCGCAAGAATGTTCAGTCCAAGTGCAAGTTAGTTACTGAAGAAATGAAATCGAAGACTCTTAAAATAGACGCTACGAAAATACGGAAGACTTGTATCAAATCATTAGAAACAATCAACAATGACAATGAAAATATGAATCGGGAAATATAGAGTGCAGTTCTCTTTTAAACCAAGTAAGGCGTTGATCCGTTAAATGAATTTGCTATATAGTATCGACGAAGATTGGCACCAAAGAAATTAGACGGTAATTGAAACAATCTCTTTGCTCCCGAACTTCTGATGTTCTAATGTATGGAGTTTCAGAAGGTACTGGATACCCTTACAGTGGTGATAGCTGAAAGTCTTAATTCTTTCATTAGCATAATCACACCACTGGATAAAATAATGCATCCTTTCATTACAAGAAAGAAATAAAAACTAAATCTGGTTAAGAAAGCGGTAACTGTCTTTCGTGAAACATTGGCAATTCCTGATATGGAAGCATTGCACGCAGAGATGAAAGTTTTGTCAGACTTCTGCGCAGAGGCTGAAAACAGTCAAATCGTCTTTAGGATCTTCGAAAAGTCCGTCGAAAACCGGAAGTCAAAAATTTCCACGAATCCAGTGCTTTCTTCTTGAAAAGAAAAAAGAAAGTTAAAACCAGTATGCTGCATGCAGCCATTGCAAAACTTCTTTCTATATTATTGTAAGATAGTGACTTAAATAGCGCAAGCTTCTTTAAATTCAGCTTGGAATTGATCGGCGAAATAATAATAATAAAATGACAATTCGACAACTCTCCCTGTTGGGTATTTATATATAAAATTGGAAAGATATATATTTTTAATTAATAACTTCAAATATAAAATTTGGTGCATTTCTACCGAATGAAACAGAGATATAGATATAATGTTCATCGCAAAACATATATATAGCAAGACCTCTATTGAATGAACAAAGCGAAAATTGAATCAACATAATTTTTAATAAATATTTTACATATTAAATTTGGTGAAATTATGTTCCATAGGTACTAAGATATAGCTAAAACGGAAATGGTTAAAAACGCAGCGCTGCAGCGTCCCCTGCTGAATGAACAAAGCCAACAATATAATTTGTAACCCTTTCCTCTTCAGAATTGTAAAAAAAAAAAAAAAAAAAAAAAAAAAAAAAAAAAAAAAGAAAAAGAAAAAAAAAAAAAGAACTGTAGGCAGTCTATTTATGCCTAGAAGAGTACACAGTACACATGCAAAATTTTATAAAGAATACACGAACAGTTTTAATTTTGTGGGTGTACCTCACTGATTCAGACGAGCTTCGATATATATAAGCGCGGTGAGTTGAGCACTGCTGTGAAGCGCGTATTATAGTAAAATATTTTATCTATGATTTAAAAACAGTGGAATCTGATCTCCGTAAGACATTTAGCAATCCCCAAGGTGCACCACGGCGAGGCCTGCTACTCTACACCCTCCTCCCCCCTCCAAAAAAGGGGAAAAATGTTGATTACACGAGCTTCTTGAATATATAAGGATAAATGTTGCCGTTAATAATTCATAAAAAGGTTAAAACTTTCCATTAGACAACTTTTTGACATACTTATCGATTCTTTTCAGTCGCTAAAGGAAGAATGTTTTAAGTGTGCCCAGACCGGGCACACTGCTTCGGAAAGGGTTAAATATCTTATATATTAAATTTGGTATTCCATAGCCTAGATGCTAAGAAATAACTATTATAGAAAACAGGAAAGCACCTGTTCAACAAGATATACCAAATCTAATCTGCCGGAAAAAGTTTGTGTCATCATAACCAGAGTAAGATACTGAAAGTACGTATTAGAAAATAGTTTATAAAATTTCAAAATTGGTTCAAGATAAATTTTCTCATTTAAAAATCTCTTTCTACTTAGAAATAAGTATTTATCCAAATAGTCTTTCATAACACGTGCCGTTGTTTTCATGTCCCCGAAAATCTATTTAAATCCTAGTGAGTGGCAGAAATCTTCAAAAGTCACAATTCTTAATCTTTTAAAATATCATTACACAATCCTCATGTACAATGTACGTTTCTGTTTCAAGTAATTCTAGAAAAGGTCTTGACAAGGAATATCCCACGGCTTCTTTATCTTACTAACACTTGACCGTGCCAAGGCTTCAGAATCATATGGAATATTCTTCCTTATATCTCACTAAAAACAATTCAATTCCCTTTTAAACTGATTTTTAAAGGAATGCAAATCATTTTAAGAAACTTAGGCTACATTCTTGCATCTCAAATAGCATTTTTTTTTTTCAAATTTGCGAATAAATAAAATTTTTACTTTGAGCTCGAGCCCTAAGACTGGTATAAAACTGAAGCCAGTCTGTGGTTGAGTCCGTCTCATCCCGTAAGCTATTACAAAAAATCGTTAATAACGGAGCAAAACTGCGCCACCTGTTGGGTTATATTATATACCGCCATGGATCAACCTATCCAAACTGGGCATGTTTTTTCCCATCGGTAATTTGTAGTACTTTTTCCTAATAAGTTTTCTAGAAAGTTTTAGCGATTAATTAAGATGATGAAAACTACAGGAAATAACTGGTGGGAAAAGAGCATGCATGCCCAGGTTGGGTAGCAGGATCTGCTAGATCTCCAAAACCTTATCAGCACCCATACGTGCCACAGGTCTGACTGAATGTTACATTTGGTGAAATTCCATTCCATAGATGCCGATGTATAGTTATTGTTGGCAAGGGCCATGTGTTTTTAAATCTCACATGTAACGAAAGTAATTTTTTCCTCCTGCCCGTTATTTTGCTAACTAGAACATTTTTTCTCTTCGCGCGCTTTTAGGGTTAATGTAATAATATGACGTAAGAGGGTAGAGGTATTTTATTATTCGGACAGACATGCAGTTTCTGAGCTAGTGAAGAGTGATACTAGGTTTTTTGCTGCGAAAATGCGGAGTTTTAAGAAAGAAAAAAGGGTTCGGTTCGGATATTAACGGTTTTTGGCCGATAACACTTAAAATTGTTTGTTGCGTTAATCACCCTTGAAATATTTGCTGCGAATAAGAGTATAAAAATGCACGTAGGGCATAAGTTATATTGTGTGCGTGTGTGCAAAGTTTATGTTCTAAAAGTTTTACAGATGAGATCCTCTGCCCACAGGATAAATAGTAATTAAAATTAAGGGAAGCAATTATAGCTGCGTCACATTTGTAGAAAGTGAGTCCTTTTTGAGTTTATCGTAAAATGAGTTATTTGCGATTTATAGTATGATTATTTCTGAAAATGTTATTTCTATGTATATAGTGTATGATAATTATGTGTTTGTTCTAAATTTAATTGTGTAAATATTCTATATTCTAAATTTTAGCATATTGTGCATAGTCAAAATTTAAGCAGTGTGTTATGTTTTTATGTTTAAGAATTGTATATACAAATGTTTCATTAAAGTTAAGATCTATTAATTTGTTTTGGTTTAAATTTGAAGTTTAGTGTGCATTTTCTTTAAGAGTAAGTAAAGCCGCCCTGCGGGCGTGTCATCGCAGTTTAGCGGCACATCTCTATGTCATTGTTTTACGTTGTTATTTTGAGTTTCTGACATAGAAAGTGGCGAGCCAGCCAGGATTGCGAGTTTGATTATAATTTTTGATTTTGAATTTGAGAAGTAATCATACTATTGGTTAGTTCCATTTACGTTAGGAGTAACAATAACTGATGCCGCATATTTAATTTATAATATATTTTTGTTTTCATACTCATCGGGCGGTGAATTTTTATTTATTGTATTATAATTATAATGTTGTGATTGTTGAGTTTAGAATTTATGAGAATTTATGAGTCATTGTTAGAAATATTGATAAGATTTGTATTTGAGATTTTGAGTATATTTTCATTTATATAAAAAATGAATGTTGATACATTGAAGAAAAAACGTGCAACGGCACGTAGCTCTTATACTAGAACAGCTAAGGTTCTAAAGGACGAACTAGAAAAAGAGCAACCGGATAAATCCATTTTAGAGGATAAATTTGTTAAATTACAAACAATAATTAGTGAATTAAAATCTTATGACTCAGAAATGTTAGATTTAATGATAGCAGCTAAGGCTACTGATGATAATTTAGAAACGGAAGTTATAAGTTGTGAGGAATATTCCGATGAATTTATAACGCTCAGCCGCCGAATAAAAGAAAAAACGGATAATTCAGACTTTAAAATTAATATGAGCTCTAATGTTGAGAATAGTGTAAATACATGTAATGAAAAACGGTACAAATTGCCGAAAATTCAAATTAAAAAATTTGATGGTCAACTGTTAAGTTATCTTTCGTTCTGGGGCCAATTTAAAAAAATCCACGAGGATAAGAGCCTGGATGATGTTGACAAATTTCATTATTTAGCTCAATCAATGTTACCGGGGACTCGAGCTTATGAGTTAATTGAGAGTTATCCCTTGACTTCGGACAATTATCCGAAAGTCATTTCTGCGTTTGAGGAGCGTTTTGGTAATAAAGAAATTTTAACTGAGATATATGTGAGGGAATTATTAAAATTAATTATCCAAAACGTACGTTCACAAGGTAAAGATAAATTACCCCTGGTGTCATTGTTTGACAAAATTGAGTCCTATCTCAGAGCACTTGAATCTTTAGGTGTACACCAAGACTCCAATACTGCGTGGCTATATCCTATGGTTGAATCATGTTTATCGGCTGAAATGATTAGGGTGTGGCAGAGAAGCGTTCTATTTAATAACAAGGGACCACGTCTCTCAAATCTTTTAGAATTTTTGCGAAAAGAAGTTGAAGGGGAACAGAGGGTCAAACTTGCACGGTCGGGGTTTGAAATTTCTCCTCCCTCACGTGAAGAACGCCCTAGAGAAGTCAAATTAAAAAATAAAAAACCTCCCATGAGTGCTGCAAGTTTGGTAGCAACCAAGGAGCAAAAGTGTGTATTTTGCGGAAAAAATCATGAGAGCAAAGAGTGTTTTTTGGCTCTGTCTTTGTCCCTAAAAGAAAAGTTAGATAAATTAAGAGAGTTAAAGTGCTGCCTACGCTGCCTTAAGCCTGGACATTTTGCTAGAGATTGTAAATTATTTATACAATGTCATGTATGCAAGCGATCTCATCCCATTATTTTGTGTCCCGAGATTCAGGAAAAAAAGAGTGAGACTGTAGGGAGTGCAAAAGGGTCGACTACGGTACAAGCTACTATGTCTACACCTTCGTGTATGAAAGAAGTCCTACTTATGACATTAATGGTTGAAGTAGTGTTAGGGGGCATGAGGAAAAAAGTCAGATGTCTTTTAGATTGCGGATCTCAAAGGTCGTATGTGCTGAAATCTACGGACGAAGCTTTAAAATTAGAAAGCCTTTCATCTGAGAATTTAGCGCATACTCTGTTTGGGGGAACAAGAACTGAGTCTAAAAATCATGAACGATATTCTATGAGATTAAGTCCTGCAGGGAGACGTACTGAATATCAATTCTCCTTTCTAGATCAGGAAAAAATTTGTGGAGGGATACCACGCGTCTCTAAAGGTCCTTTATTGAAGGAATTAAAAAAGCATAGAATTTGGATTTCAGATGTGGGTGACGGTTACCCTGAAATAGAAATTTTGATAGGTAGTGATATTTATGGACAAATTCTTACGGGTGATGTAATTCAACTTAATGAGGGTTTGACAGCCATTAATACTAAATTGGGTTGGACTTTGTGCGGAGAACCAATAGGATTAAATGTTCAAAGTTTTGAGGGTGTCCAATCCATGTTAGTAACCAATCTTCATGTTCAAAACATGAAAGTTTCTGATGTGTGGAGTTTGGAAACAATTGGCATTGCCGATGAAGCGCAAACGTTTTCCAAAGTGGTGGAGGATCAATTAGCGCAGGAACAATTTTTGAAGGGGCTTCATAGAAACGAATATGGGAGATATTGCGTAAGCTTGCCTTGGGTTCAAAAATTTCCCCCTAACATTTCCTCTAATCGGCATATTGCAGAAAAAAGGCTTTTTGCCACTACTCGTAAATTAAAGAAATTAAATAACTTTGACGAATACGATAAGATATTTAAAGAATGGCTGTCGGAAGACGTAATAGAAAAAATTCCGGAATCTGAAAAGAATGAAAAGGGACATTACTTGCCACATCATCCAGTTATCAAATTAGATAGTTTAACTAGCAAAATTAGGCCCGTTTTCGATGCCTCGTGCAAATCAGATAATTCGTTGTCGCTAAATGATTGTTTGATAAAAGGTCCGAATCTCGTAGAAGAAATCCCAGCGATTTTAATGAGGTTTAGAGAAAAGGCGATTGGCGTAACTTCTGATATTAGACGAGCGTTTTTACAGATTGGCATAAAGCGGGAAGACCAAAATTATCTGAAATTTCTTTGGTGGGAAAATAACAAAATTTGTGAATTCCGCCATAAAAGGGTTGTTTTTGGGGTTACCAGTAGCCCATACCTGTTGGCAGCGGTGATCTCATTCCATCTTAAAAATATTCCTAAAGAATTCGAAGTTGTTGCCCAAAAACTTTCAAGTTCCTATTATGTTGATAACTGCGTAACCTCAGTGGATACGAGAACAGAGCTTGAAGAATTTAAGAACCAAGCAACTGACATTATGGCAGAAGCCAAAATGGAATTACGTATGTGGACTTTTGGTCCCGAAAATGAAACGTTACCTTCACAGAACACTGATACTGTCTCTCCCGTTTTAGGTCTTCAGTGGGACCGTATAAATGATGAGTTTATAATTCCCTTTAAACCTGAGCAAATCTCATCAGACTTATCAAAAAGAAAACTTTTATCTATAATTCATGCGATATTTGATCCACTAGGCTTCATTGTGCCAATAATGGTACCTGCAAAATTAATACTTCAAGAAGCATGGGCAACTAAGGCAAATTGGGACTTACCTTTGCCAGATGAATTAAAAACTCGGTTCTTAACGTGGTACCAAGGATTGTCTAGTATTTCCCAGCTTAGGTTTCCTCGTCGCATAGGTTATGGAAAAACAGATACTTGGTCATTACATGTCTTTTGTGACGCTAGTAGAAGCGCTTATGCCACGGTTATATTTTTAAGAAGTGAAGACGACGGAAAGGTTCATGTGAGGTTCGTGGCAGCAAAATCTCGTGTATCTCCATTGAAGAAGGTGACAATTCCGCGCCTTGAGTTATTGGCGTGTGTTTTAGGCGCACGCCTAGCCAAATACATTGCTGACGCTGTGTTCTTGGAAGAAGTTCCAATTTACTACTGGACGGATGCGACGGTAGCTCTTTGCTGGATACAGCGAGAAGGAAACTGGGGTGTATTCGTAAATAATAGAGTCAAGGAGATTCGAAATCTGTCGAAGAAAGAATGCTGGAGACACATCCCAGGAAAATCGAATCCCGCTGATATAGCCTCTCGTGGCTGCACGTCCCAGCATCTGCTGCGATGCGGTTGGTGGGAGGGGCCTGAATTTCTGAAAGCAACTCCCAAGGAATGGCCTGAATTTAAATTTTCTCCAGATGAAGAATTAATCGCATCAGAGTTAAAAAGAACAAAAATTATTAACCTAAACGTGAAAATAGAGAAGCCTGAGTGGTACGAGCGTTTATCCAGTTTTTCTAAAATAGTGAGAGTTTTCTGCTGGATGTTGCGGTTTGTGAATAAACTGAGAAAGAAGCCTTCTTATAATACTAACACCCTAACAGTGGAAGAAAAAACTAAAGCTGAGATGATTCTGTGGGGTATAGAGCAGAAAAAGTATTTTCACGAGAAAGAAAATTCCGTCCATGGTCTGCTGGTGGTGCGAGGTGATGACGATGTTCTTCGAGTGAAGACTAAAATCATCGAACGAGATGATGAACTGTCCTTTTTATATCCAGTTCTTCTTCCGTCCAAACATTACCTAACTGATTGCTTGATATGGCAATATCATATACAGTACTGCCATGCTGGTGTACAAATATTGGCTGCCAAATTAAGGCAGCAGTATTGGATCATTTCTTCAAAAAGAAATATAAAATCTTGCGTCAACCGTTGTGTCATATGCAAAAGATTCACGGCTAAAGCTTTTACTACTCCACCAATACAGTTACCCCTTGACAGAGTAAGGGATTCTGCGGTCTTTGAAACAACAGGAATTGATCTGTGTGACCCTCTACTTTTAAAGCCAAAAGGAAAAGCCTGGATCGTATTATACACTTGTGCAGTGTACAGGGCAATTCACCTTGAGCCTCTCACGGCACTCAGCACGGAATCATTCCTACAGGCTTTCCGAAGATTCATCGCTAGGCGAGGACGTCCGTCAACTGTGTATTCCGATAACGGAACCAACTTCAGAGGAACGGACAATGCATTGAAGAGGCTTGATTGGCAGAAAATCTCTGAAAACGAGTGTTATCCAATCAAGTGGAAGTTCAACCCCCCTACTGCAGCCTGGTGGGGGGGATGGTGGGAGCGTCTTATTCGTTCAATTAAGACTTTACTCGCGCGGATTTTAGGAAGATCCTCTGTGAATTTTGAAGAGTTTTTAACGATCCTTTGTGGTGTGGAAGCCACAATAAACAGCCGTCCATTGACTTACATTTCCGATGATTCTGATGAGCTCATACCTTTGACACCCTCCATGTTTCTGCAAGACATAAAACAAATAGGAGTGCCTGATCTAGATTCCATCGATTCCAACAAACTGAATGTGCGTGTGAGCTATTGCAACACGTTGCGGCAAGAACTGAGAAATCGTTTCCGCAGAGAATATTTGGGTCAACTTGTTCAGAAGGCTAGTGATAAATGCCAAGAACTTAAAGTGGGGGACGTTGTCCTCATCGAACTTGAGAATAAAAAACGTGTGTTGTGGCCCATGGGCAAAATTGTGAAAATCTACCATAGTAGAGATGGTGCTACCAGGGTAGTACAGGTGAAAACTAACAACGGTTGTTTGACACGACCAATTCAGAAACTTTATACATTAGAAGTTTCGACTGCTGGAGAACCTGTGCTCATCCTTGGAGCGGAAAATAGATCCAGGTATGGAAGGTTGCTCAAACCACGTAAGAAATAATGTGTAAGACTGTAAATAATGACTTTTATTTCATTAATTTAGTTATTGAGAACTGTAATTTATCATGTCATGTCATTTTTATATTGTATTGTGTTTAATTAGTTATTATTTTGTTTTTTATGTCATTTTATTTAATTTAGTAATGCTCAGTTTAACTTTAATTTCTAATATTAAGAATTTTTTGTGAATTATAAAATAGTTGATTTTAAGAAAATCAAGGTGGGAGGATGTTGGCAAGGGCCATGTGTTTTTAAATCTCACATGTAACGAAAGTAATTTTTTCCTCCTGCCCGTTATTTTGCTAACTAGAACATTTTTTCTCTTCGCGCGCTTTTAGGGTTAATGTAATAATATGACGTAAGAGGGTAGAGGTATTTTATTATTCGGACAGACATGCAGTTTCTGAGCTAGTGAAGAGTGATACTAGGATTTTTGCTGCGAAAATGCGGAGTTTTAAGAAAGAAAAAAGGGTTCGGTTCGGATATTAACGGTTTTTGGCCGATAACACTTAAAATTGTTTGTTGCGTTAATCACCCTTGAAATATTTGCTGCGAATAAGAGTATAAAAATGCACGTAGGGCATAAGTTATATTGTGTGCGTGTGTGCAAAGTTTATGTTCTAAAAGTTTTACAGATGAGATCCTCTGCCCACAGGATAAATAGTAATTAAAATTAAGGGAAGCAATTATAGCTGCGTCACATTTGTAGAAAGTGAGTCCTTTTTGAGTTTATCGTAAAATGAGTTATTTGCGATTTATAGTATGATTATTTCTGAAAATGTTATTTCTATGTATATAGTGTATGATAATTATGTGTTTGTTCTAAATTTAATTGTGTAAATATTCTATATTCTAAATTTTAGCATATTGTGCATAGTCAAAATTTAAGCAGTGTGTTATGTTTTTATGTTTAAGAATTGTATATACAAATGTTTCATTAAAGTTAAGATTTATTAATTTGTTTTGGTTTAAATTTGAAGTTTAGTGTGCATTTTTTTAAGAGTAAGTATAGCCGCCCTGCGGGCGTGTCATCGCAGTTTAGCGGCACATCTCTATGTCATTGTTTTACGTTTTTATTTTGAGTTTCTGACAGTTATCACGGAAATCTTGAAAAAATAAAATAAATAAACAGCATAGCAGCACCACTTATTGAGCGATAGCCAGACCTAATCAGCACCAGTTTCCTTCAAGGTCTCACATAATATAAAGTTTGATGAAATTATGTGCATTAGTTCTTGAGATAGAGCGCCTTGAATATTTGTGTCACATACATCCAGACAGACATTTTCCAACAATAATAAATTTGTGTTCAGGGTATCCCAAAACGTGTATATCAATCAAAAAAGTCCTTCCGGCCTGTGCCGGGAGGAAGAGGTAGCTTTCACATTCCTTATTTTTAAAAAGGCAGCTTATATTATTCAAACACACGAAGCTGAAATTAGTGGAACCCGATTATAGAAGATTCAATACTAGTTTTTGTCAATGCTGAATATGAATGATAATTTCGGGAAATTAGTCAGCTTTATCCAAGCTGGTTTTATTTAAACTGATTTATATTTGGTCACCAAATTCGGCGATATCTTGAAGCGCCCGCCATTTTAAAACAACATGATGGGTGATGCTATCCAATGAACTTGGTCGAGACCTTAATAATTCCTGTGAACATGCTCACTCACATGGAAATCGGTTGGTATATACGAGTGCTGTTGCAGGCATATAATCAGATTTTTCAAAATGTCACCCACATTAGAAATTCAAACTGCTATATCTCAGTCACTTTTTAAGATAAAGACAAAACAAAAGTGTTCCAGAATCCTTGTATCAAGTCCAAACACTTAAGAAATAAACCTTTTTCAATTTCTAATTTTTGTTTTACCTCATTTTAAATTTTAAGTTTTTTTTTAAACATTTTTAATGGCTGCCATTTTGAAACAAGATGGCGGATGAAGCTGGCCAACGAACTTGGTCGAGACATTGCTATATACTACGCACATGCCTAGTAACATCCAAATCGGTTAATAAATATCGTGTTATCGCGTGTCAAAAATCATATCGTTTCAAAATTTCAGCCACACTAGAAATTCAAAGTGCTATAACTCAGCCTTCAATTTCTAATTTATTGTACCTCATTTTAAATTTAAAAAAATTAAGTTTTTTTTAATGACCGCCAATTTGAAACAAGATGGCGGATGAAGGTGGCCAACGAACTCGGTCGAGACATTGGTAAGTATTATGTAGACACTAAGTTTCATCTAAGTCGGTTCATAAATACGAGAGTTACAGCACGACAAAGATCATATATATACAGTTAGTATACACTGCTCAAAACAATTAAAGGATATTGCAGTTTTAGGTGGATTTTGTATCTGGTAAAGCTATTTAGCTGATTGATACATGGTCGACAGACATAGTAGGTTATATGAGAATAAATTACACATGTTTGGCAGAAAAAAAATGCATTTTATTGCGCATTTGTGTACTAAAGGAAAAAAACACAATTTGTGCATATGAGAAAAAAAGAATAAGAAAAGGTGTTTTCTTCAAAGAAAATCATTTTCAGCAGGGGGTATTGTTTCCACGGGCGGCCAGCAACGTTGAACACCTTTGAGGCATGGACTCAATGAGGCTATTAATGACGAGTTGGGGTATTCTGCCCCACTCTTCCAGAAGAGCTCTTTCCAGGTCTTGGAGAGTTTGTGGGGGTTGTTGGCGGCCAGAAACTCGTCTTCCTAGAGCGTCCCAAACGTGCTCGATTGGATTCATGTCTGGAGAACACGCTGGCCATTCCATTCGAACGATTCCTTCCTCGAAAAGGAAATCCTCCACCAGGTTTGCACGATGTGGCCTGCAGTTATCGTCCATTAAAATGAAGTTATCTCCGATTCCTGCAGCGTAAGGGACTACAATAGGTCTGAGGATCTCATCCCTATATCGCGACCAGTCAGAGCTCCATCTCGAATGATGTAGAGGTCAGTGCGCCCGTCAATGGAGATGCCACCATACACCAACACTCCTCCACCGCCAAATCTGACACTTTCGTGCACGAACGCAGGATTATTCCTACTGCCACGGTCCCTCCAGATGAAAATACGCCTATTATCCGGATGCACAGAAAAACGGGACTCGTCAGAAAACAGAATATTGCTCCATTCATTTCTCCTCCAGTTGACATGCTCGGTTGCCCACTCCCTGCGGTCGCGACGATGCCTTGATGTTAATCTAACACATACCATCGGTCGGCGAGCATACAGACCTACAGCATGGAGCCGGTTTCGGACAGTCTGAGTTGAAATCGTGGTGCCTGTAGCCGAGCGAAGGTGTTGTTGGAGAAGAGTAGCGTTCATGGTTCGGTGTCTCCGAGCTGTTAACGCTAAATACCGATCTTCATTGGGCGTTGTTGCCCGTCTACGACCTTGCCCTGGTCTTCGGCCTGCACATCCACTCTCCAAAAAACGGTTCCGGATCCTGGAAATGATACTTTGTGACACTCCAATGGCTTGCGCTACTTCGGCTTGAGTTTGGCCCCCTTCTAACCTACCAACAATTCTCAAAGCTTCTGAATCTGTCAAATGACTTCGCTGAGACATCGTACTCATCGAAACAAAGCAATCATTGAATGCCGATCATCCTTGTCTTCAGTCTCTTTTATCCAGTTGAAAGTCAAATTTCATTCGCTGCCGCTGAAGCGACGTTTTTGACGTCGAACTCAAAATTTGCATACTCCACAGTTTAAAAACCAGAAAAATTTGCATTTGTGATTCTCTTCTTCTATTTTCGGCAAAAAAAATTTCGTTTATATCTTTATTTTATATAAAACTTCAAATATCCTTTAATTGTTTTGAGCAGTGTATTAATGATCTAAACAATGGATAGTAGAGTCGATAGTTGTCAGTTACAACTAATATATTGCGCGAAAAAATATAAAAGAAAAATTAAAAATCATAAAATAAAAATTAAAAATACAAAATAAAACAAAAAAATTTACTAGGTTGGCTGGGTGGGTAGATGTTAGATTACGAATGAGGGCGGTATTGTCTGGAAAATTTATGCGAAAATGTTAATTTATTATTACTATTTAAAGAAAAGGAGAGAGAGAGAGGTACATTGTAATAATTACTTAGTTACCTTGTTTATGTTATGTCACGGCCAACCTCGATTCCCCTTATACGGCCGTAACAAAATGTCGAAATCCTTTTGTTTTCGGGGAATCAGACTTTCGTTCCGGATAATTATTGTAGGGGGCGCTTTTACCGACAGTGTCTAATGAAGTTTGCCTTCCACGCTTATGTTTTCTTAGTTATAACGTAACTGAAATTGCTATTTTTGATTTTTTTAGTAAAAAATGGCTCATTGCTGTTTTCCATACCGCACTTGCGATTCACTGAAAAAAATTTCCGACATTTCTTTTCATGAATTTCCTTCACATTTGGAGTACAAACTGTTGAAAGAAAAAAAAAAGTTTTGTTGATTTTTAACAAGTAATATAAAAATTTTGTTTATAAAGTCAATTCCTACTTAGTTCATAAAAGAAAAATTTAATATAATCCCTTAAGCTAATATTAGTTTTTGTTGCATTGAAATATCTCAATTTGTTGATTTTCTATAAGCAAGTAGGCTTACAATGGAAGTCTATGGGAATTTGGCGAAATATTAGAGATATCGCCAAGTTGGCGATTCATTTTGGTCGCCAAATTTGGTGATATATCGTCAAGTTGGTGACAAACATGGCGGTATTTGGCGACATAACAGGGTCCCCCCTTATAGATATGAAGATGCATTAAATGATTCAATAACCAATGGCCGCCATTTTGTCTCCCATGTAAAACTAAAATTAATTAATTAAAATTTAATTAATGAATTAATATTTGAAAAAACTGTATTAACATCAATTGTCATCCAGTAAAAGTTTTAAAAAATTTATTTCAACTTGAGAGGATGAATAATAAGCATTTTATTAACGCTTGAAAATTTGAATAAGATATATATATATATAAATAAATAAAAAAAAATATATAAGGAGAGTGTGAACTAATAGTAGGAATTGAAAAAAAAATTATTTATTTATTATTAGTTCCCCCCCCCCCCCTGTATTTCATGATCAGCACCTATAATATTTAAATTTACTGAAAATTGTTCACAATGTACACATATCTATATTTTTCTAAATTAAGAATCGTGTAAATATCCATGTTTTTTATTTTTATTTATTTATTTATTTTTTAAGAAAAGAAAAAAAAATCGATATGATTTGATTGCCGGATATTGGCGAAAAGACCTGCTTATTTTTTTGTTTGTTTCTTTGTTTCTTTTTTTTTTTTTCTTTTTTTCTTTGCTATTATGAAACATGTAAATATATTTTTATTTTCATCGTATACTTTTACACGATGACTGTCCAGAATTAGAATATTTAATTTTATATGTGATTTTGTAATTTTTCAATATGCTTGTATCGTTAAGATTAGCCAACATAAAGGTTACATTCATTGAAAATCGTTCGCAATGTACTGATATATATATATATTTTTTCTAAATAATCAAAAATTATATAAATATCCATGTTTTGAAAAAAAAAATCGATATGAGTTGATTGCCGTATATTGGCGAAAAGACTTTATTATTTTTTTTATATCATGAAACATGCAAATATATTTTTTTTAATCGTATACTTTTATACCATGACTGTCCAGAGTTACAATATTTAATTTTATATGTAATTTTGTAATTTTCTGTATGCTTGAATATTTCAAATCAACACATATAATGGCCAAATTTATTGAAAATTGTTTGCAATGTAAAAACATATATATTTTCTTAATAATTAAAAATCGTGTAAATATCTGTGTTTTGAAAAAAAAAATCTATATGAGTTGATTGCCGGTTTTTGGCAAAAAGGCTTGCTTATTTTGTTGACATTATGAAACATGCAAATATCCTTTTAATTGTATCATATAGTTTTATACCATGAGTGTCCAGAGTTAGAATATTTAATTTTATATGTAATTTTGTTATTTTAGATAGATGTATATTTCAGATTAACATATATAATGGCCAATTTTATTGAAAATTGTTTGCAATGTTCATATATCTATATTTTTAATTAATTAAGAATCGTGCAAAAAAGCATTGCTTCCTATTTCTCTTTCAGAAATTAACCGTACTTTACTTATGATGTCGAAATATTTCTTTTGAAGACGAGTTTCGCATCATAAGTTTCATTTTCATTCATGTATCGTCCGTCTTTTTGCATTCTTTTCGTAATTTTTCTTATTGAATTTATATAATTTACAATATAATATACTGCATTTTGGACAATGGGTTTAGTTGGTACTATCAAGGATTTCATTTTTTCTGGTCAGTTTTCATTTGTTAAAATGTTTTACTTACAAACAGTTTGACTATTATGCCAAATATTTGTAATTTCCAATATTTTTTATGCATTCAACTCCCTGTTCATATTAATCATCTTTTTTTCAATTTTAAAATTTATAATGTTTGAATCTTATTTAATACTTCATTTATAAATATTTGGATGTAGTCTTAAATCTTCATTTATAATTATTGCACTTAATAATTGTTGTTCCAAATAAAAAATTTATAATGCTTGTATTTTGTCTTAAAACTTAATTTATAATTTATATTTTAAGATAGATAATTATATATATATATATATATATATATATATCAACATCTGAACGGGGTGGGGTTTCGGGGTCTGGGGGTCATGATCGGTGAAGATATACCAAAAGTTTTCGGAATCGCTTTCCTCCGGCTGCAATAGGTAGCTTTTTGTAATGAAAGCTAAATAAACGGAAGTCGGAATTTTTCACGATTCCAATATTTCCTTTTGTATATAGGCGAAAGTAATAAGGTAACCAAAGCGCATACCAAATGGCAAACAAATCTTTCCTTTCTACTTTTTAACATTCCGCCAACGAAAATAAAAACGATCTTTTTTAAGAGTGCTATCTCCATCGAATGACCTCAGAAAGATGGCAGTTCCTTCGAATTTCCCTACGAGCGACGACCTGAGTTTGAAGATGAAGATTCCTTCTTAGCTGCATTAATAAGATACCTGTGAGGTGAATAAAAAGTTGATTAAAAAACATAAACTTACCATTTCCTTCCAGATCAGCTCCGAAGATTTGGAAACAGCAAAAGGTGGAATCCACATAACTTTTATCTTGCGTTCCTCTGTAATAGTCTCGAACCGGATTCTTTGGATGCTTTGGGGCAGTTTTTTTTTTCATACCTGTTGCTACTCCAATCCCCTCCCCCACCTCCTCTTTTGTGAGTACTCATAGAATCTTTTTCATTGAGGAGTCTGACTTTTTTTTTCTAGGGATTTTTTTTTCTATTTGTGATCTTAAGGCTGTTCTTAAATCTAAACTAGTTATTCTCTGACTCATTCACAAAATCGTTTTTATTTTTGAATGCATGAAAATTGCATTTGCGAGTGTTCTTATTCAGATGCTAAGAAATCGAATAGAGTTTCTCTTTTTTTTCTATAAAGATAAAGGATTTTTCAAAGTTGGTGTCAAAGTCGGCGTTTTCAACCAATTTTAGGCCGTGGCAAGGGGCGAAAGATGGTCACGAGGGAGCAATCGATTATAATGGAAAATGTAATTACATTATAATTTGTAAACGTTATATTACTAATGCATTACTATTTACTAAATTACTAATTAGTAATACATTACTATTTAAATTACTAATAAGAAGATGCATTATAATAATGATACTATTCGATTGATGCTATGAAAATGCCATTGAAGGCGCTATTCGGCTTCGAAGCACTTCAATAGTTTTCCTACAAATTTTATGCTTTTACTTATGAAAATGATTTCATGAATGTATCAGATGGTTTCGTGTTTTTGAAAGGGAAAAAACATTGAATAAACATTGAATAAATATTTGTAATAATAGTGATAGCGCGTATTTTATTTATTTGTTCATTTTTTAGGGCTGGACGGCGAATTACTACTCATTTCCTTTATTTATTTATTTTCTATTTTATCAATTAACACTAGGTGATGAAAGTTATTGGTAAATCCTGAAGATCTCTGCACATCGATTGATCCCCCCCCCCCCCCCTTTTTTTTCCTCGTAAAAAAAAAAAAAAAAAAAAAAAAAAAAAAAAAAAAAAAAAAAAAAAATTAAATTAAAAAAAAGCAATTTAACAAATTACAACGACCATTTGGAAAATGATTTTTTCGAAGACTAAAATTTAAGACATAAAAAATCGCACGGAGTTGATCATACATTACGTACGCCATGAATTAAACATTAATAGTGTTATTACACGTAAAAATTGCAAGCGACAAAAATCGCCTGGACTCGTACGTATTATCCTCCTGAAACTTATGTATTATCCAAGCATTTCATTGGCTGTTTGGGAAAAGGTTTTTGCATTGTCAGATTTCCAAGAAATCTGACGACCCATTTTAAATGAAATTTCATTCTTAAACTTCTAAACATCCCACAATATTACTTTTTACCGTCGTATAGAGAAAAAAATGTACTTTTAAATGCAATTTGTTTGATAGCTGTATCTTAATTTGTTTCTGATTTATTAATTTTTTTTTTGTAGTTTTTATTACTTTTTTGTCATAGTGGCAACAGAAGTATCCATCTCTGTTGAAAGTAAAGGGAAAATACATATTACTGTATAGACCAATCAGAAAACGAATAAAATGCGGATTAAACCAATAAAACGCTTTAGATATGCTTTTGATTTCCTACCCTGACGAGGACAATAACCATTTTTCCAAATGGTTTAAAAAAAAAAAAACCTATGAAAAAGTTAACTATGGTAAAATTGTGTTAAGTTGTTAAATAGTGTAATAAAGGAAAATTGTCATTTAAGGTAAACGCGCCAGTAGTGGGCCACTTAAGGACATTTATCTAATTATTATTAACTTGTTAGTGAATTTTAAAAGATATATTTTTTTCTAGCCTAACCTTCATGTATCAGAATAAACATTCAAAGTTTCAAAATATATTCTTTGGAAAAAATGAAAAAGAAAAAAAAATGTTACATTGCTCTATGCTCCAGTAGTAAGCCGAGTAAATTTTTGATGCATTAATATTTAAACTTTCGGCTAATTTAACAAATTATTTACAACGCAGTAGAGGATATCAACAGTAGTTTAAGTTAAAATAAAACATAATATTAAAATAAAAACAATGTTTTAAATAAAAACTTCTCTCTTAATAAAATCTCTAAGAATTTGCAAAAAAAATCTGTTTTCGAAGACACTCTAGAAAATAAACAAATGTACCAGCAGAAAAAGAAATCCATTATTCCAAACATTTTATGGAAAGTTAACATTTAAGGATGTTAATCAGATTTCTTTCACTCGTTTTTCAGAAATAAATTTTGGGCTTGTTTTTAAATTTTAAAAATTAGTGCCTCACTATTGGTACATGACCCACTATAGGTGCATTTACCTTAACGGATAATTTATTGCAAACGAAAATGTTTCTTAAGATATTTTTTGTATAAGAAACTAGCATAGGTATTTTGTATAGGTCGCAATCCATTTATTTAGTCAAAAATACAGGTGTCCAAGTCCTATTCGAATATAACTATTGTCCATAACTTAAATAAAAAGAAAGTTTTGTACTCGCATTGATTTGTGTAAAATCCAGTGATATCACGAAAAGTGCTAGTTGTTAATTAAAGCGTTGAAAAAGGATGTTATTTTAACAACCGAGCTTTCAGAATATAGTGCGGACGCCAATTATGAACTTATGAACTTAAAATGTACATAAAGAAGTCAATTAACCTCTTAAACACAAATAATTTATTTACCGGTAAAGCTTTTTACCTTCTTCCATAAAAATATTCAAAACATACAATTTCTAATTCACGTTACATGATATATAAAAGTTATCACGAGAATAAAATATGAGAAGATAATAAAAAATAAATAAACATGGACAATAGATTTAACATCCTCCCACCTTTTGATTATATTATAATCAAAACTTCACATTAAATAAATACAACATTTACATAAACATCATAAATCGAGTCTTTCTGGAATCTTTATCATTCTACCAGATCTCGTCTTTTTAATTTGTGCCTCGTTTTTTGGAGGCTCAACCTGATTTTCATTCAAAGTTGGTTTAGGAAAAATGTTTTTGTTAAAATCCACTGATGACACTTCCAGAGGGTAAATTCTTTGAATAAGCCGAATCATCTGCGAATAAGACGTTTGTAACTTCAAAAGACGAACTTCTCTATTTTTGCCCCGAATGAGCTCTGTAACTCGTCCTAATGGCCAATTGATCCTTTTCTTGTTATCTGCTCCCGCCAAGACTATATCTCCTACAGCAATTTAACGTTGCAATCGTCTCCCATTTCGTCGTTGGATAAGGAGAGCAAATATTCTGATCTAAATCGATTTCTGAGCTCTTTTTGCAGTTCTTGCCTATATTTAAGTCTTCTAGTGAGAGAACATTCCTCAACCGCATCAACGTCTGGTATACCACATTCATGAATATCTTTCAGAAACATGTTCGGTGATATGGGTTTGATGGACTCTTTCTCAGACATGTAAGTTAGTGGTCGCGAATTTATAATGCTTTCGCAGTCAGCTAATGCAGTTATCATCTCTTCATAGTTCAAACAGATTTGTCCTAAGACTCTTTTTAATAGATCTTTCATCAATCTGATGAGCATCTCCCACCATCCGCCCCACCAAGCAGCAGTAGGAGGGTTGAATTTCCATTTGGTAGAATTTATTGCTCCATACTTCTGTATGCGATTCCAGTTCAATCTTTTTAAAAAATTGGATGCACCAAGAAAATTGGAACCGTTGTCGCAATATATAACAGAACATCTTCCTCTACGAGATACAAATCTTCGCAAAGCCATTAAAAATGACTCTGTAGAAGCTGAAGTCACAAGCTCCAGCTGCACAGCTCTGTAGATGGCACATGTAAATAAGATAACCCAACTCTTCTGTTTATTTTTAAGAAACAGCGGGCCAGCCAGATCAATGCCGATAACCTGAAATACTGCTGTATTTTTCACTCGATTTTCTGGCAGAGAAACTGGAGAAGATTCTAAATTCTTCGAATTAAATCTTTTACAAATGGTACATTTTGATAGAACAGAGCTCACAGTTCTTTCCCCATTCAAAATCCAGTATTTTTCTCTAAGCAAATTTAGAAGAATCTGAGGACCTGCATGACAATTTTTGCGGTGATAATGTAAAATTAATCGTTTGACAACTTCATGGTTGGAAGGAAGAACCATAGGTGTGAGGAAATCCATACTGTCTTATCTATACATAATCTTAGTCTTTACACGTATTATGTCTTGTTCATCTTTAAACGTCTCCAGAGTTTTCAATCTCCCCTCACTTTCATGGGAAAAACATTCCTTTTGTATCATCCAAATTATCTTCGTTTCTGCTCTCTTAAATTCAAGACTGGTCAATTCTCCTTTGATCTGTTCCTTTTGATTAGAAGAATTATATCTGAAACGAAGTATCCAACCAACAAGACGTACGATTTTCTCATAACTGGAAGAATACTGGTAGTACCAGTTTTTCTCTGGACTTTCATCAACATTTACCAGTAATTTTGTAGATTCAATTTTTCTTTTTCAATTTCTTCTTTGTTTATGTCTTGGCACTTGAAATCCATATACTTATAATATTCTTTAGGCTCTCTAAGCCAAGATGGACCCTCCCACCATTTGAGAGATACCAGCTGTCTTGCTTTACACCCTCTAGATGGCAGATCTGCTGGATTCATTTCACCAGGTATATGTTTCCATACAACAGGATCACTCAATTTTTTTATTTCTTGAACTCTGTTTCTAACAAAAACAGACCAGTTTTCTTTCCTGGATATCCATGCAAGCGCTGTTGTGGAATCGCTCCAAAAATATCTTTCCGTATCTTCCCAGCCCATCCTCAAAAATATAACAGCAGCATACGCATACTGACTTGCATCACAAAATGTGTGAAGAGTACAACCCTTTAAATTATCTGGGGTGAACTGAATATATTTAGGAATCTGAATTTCTTGTAAAATATATAATTCACGAAACCATTCAATAAATTCATTTTTTTTTTATCACTAGTAACTTCTTCATCCCAGGTGATTCCTTCTTTCCAAGTTTTCTGTAACATCATCTTTGGACATATCACAACTGGAGCAGTAAAACCAATTGGATCAAAAACTTTATGTGCAACTGGTAGCATGATTCGTTTTGTTAAATTTTCTATATTTATATCTTTCGCCCAGCTTATGTTAACTTTTAAAACGTCTTGAAATCTATTCCATTTTAATCCCAGTACAGCAGTATCTTTGCTATTTTCGATATTGTTTCTTTCTTCTGTCTGTTCCCATCCTCTCAAATCAAATCCACCTTTAGCCATAAGAGATTTAGAATCAGTTATAAACCTTTCCAATTCTTCCTGTGTGTGGACACTAGAAACGACATTGTCAGCATAAAAGCTTCTCAGCAATTGCTGTTTAAGATTGGGGTCACATTCTTCATAGTTTTTAATGTGATATTCTATGACGGAACCGGGAAGAAAAGGAGAACTTTTGACTCCAAACACAACTGTAGTATGTTGAAACATTCTAATATTTCTTTCTTCTGGATGACTCCACCCCAAAAAACGCAAATAGTCTCGATCTTCTCTACGAACAGCTATTTGTAAAAATGTTTCCTTGATATTAGCTACAACACCAAATTTATTTTTTCTAAATCGCAAGAGAATGTCAGGAATTAATTCAATAAGATTTGGTCCACAATGCAAACATTGATTCAAAGATGGACGATTCTGCATTCTAGCTGATGCGTCAAACACTGGACGAATGGGAGTTGTACTGTTTTCTTTTATCACTGGTCGATGAGGTAAATAATTTCCATAAAGATTCATTTCAGACTGTGGAATTTCCTCTATAATTTTATCATCAAGCCACCCTAAAAGCACTTTTTCATACTTTTGATAAATGTTATTGGAAAGCAACTTGTTTGTAATATTTGTCAATCTTTTCTTGGCTAAACTCAAATTATCAGGTAAAGGGGGTGTATCTTCTGACCATGGAAAAGAAACTTCATAACGATCATCTTCATTAATTTTTACTGTCTGTAAAAAATGCTCTTTAACCTGACGATCAATTTCCATTTTAGATTGTTTTTCAATCGGATCATTAATTCCAAGCAAATCCAATTTCCATAAATCAGCAATGTCCGCTTCCTTTACAAACATAGACGTAACTGAAAGAGCTAAATTTTCTTTAGACGTATTATCTTGAGGAACTTTTCCCATTAAAGTCCAACCTAAAAATGTTTCCAGTGCTACTGATCCCGACGAGAGTATTTCACTACGACCTGTCAGTAATTTTCCCATTACATCAGCTCCAATCAATATTTGAATAGATTCAGGATTTTCACCAACATCCGTCAAAGTGATGCCTTTTTCCGGTAATTCTTTAAACTAGGATCCTTTTCCTACAGGCATAACATTTTCACATATAATGTTTTGATCCAAAACTTCAAAATTACATTTAAAATTTTCTTTCAAATCGCTTAATCTTACCTTGTAGTAATGATGATTACAATCCTTTGTTATGACTCCGCCAAAAAGGGAATGAGAAACTTTCTTCTCGAAGAGGTAAATACTTCATTTCTTCGGCTAAATGTTTTAAAATATACGATCTCTGAGAACCTGAGTCCAAAATTAATCTAACATCTTTCTTTTGCTTTCGGAAAATGTTTTTGCCTTGAGCGTCTGAAGAAACACATTAGGATTTCTATTGAAATTGGCCATATTTACTTCTTTTCCAGACGACTTTTCTGCGTCTTCCTCTTTCTTTTCATTCAGCTTGTTCTTATCGAGCGTTGGACACATCACAGACGCATGTCTTTTATCACAAAAGAAACACTTCAAGAGAGCTCTACATTGCTTTGTTGTGTGACCTGTTGCCAAACATGAAAAACAACATCTTTTGTCCTTCAATATATTCTGCTTTTCATTAAAACTCATCTTCCGTGCCGAAAAGCATTCTGAATTCAGATGTCTTCCTTTGCAAAAAACGCAATTTTTTCTTAAATTTTGTCTTGAAGAAGTTGTTAATAAAGTAGCAGCAGTTGGTAAATGTTTAGTAACATCGTTGGGAACAGATGTCATATTCGCCCCATATTGGCGCGATTTTTTTCTGTCGCCAATATCATATAGGCAACAGGTACTTAACTTGCGCCAAAGTGTCGTTATTTTGCTTGATATGGTAACCCGGATCATGTTGTTTATGCTGTTGATGTTTTCGCCAAATTGGCAACCGAAAAATATCGCGCCAATATGGGGCGAATATGACATCTGTACCCATCGTTGTAACTTTTGTTTTTTTCTAAAGCTCGCGTCATCTTTTCTCGCCAAACCAAAACCTGTCACTGCCAAATTAATTCTTTTATCTCCTTCAACTTCAGATTCGAGAAACTCCATTAAATTATCCAGGCGTTCTTTTGCATCAGAACTAACAGAATTCGTATGGGTTCGATTCCATGCTTTCAAAAATTCAGCAGTAAAACAAGATTCTACCATTTGATATAATATTGAAGCACATTTATCCGTTGTGACTTCTAACGTCTCAAGAGCTCGTAAATACGACTGAAGTTTATCATACAATGATGTAATAGAAAAATTTCCTTTTGATTGCACAGATATCATTAATTTTAATAATTCTCGCACATACACTTCAACTAAAAGATCTACCCTATCTAAACGAGCCTTAAGAGTCTCTATAGTTAGTGCCAGTTGGCGGAAAACTATCAACAACTTCTCGCGCTCTAGATCCAGTGACAGTTGGATCAAATACTGGAATTTATTTTCTGGCGCAATATCTTGATCATTGTGAATCTGTTCAAACTGACTTCAAAATGGCAACCATTCCTTTAAATCACCATCAAATTGGCGAAATTCCAACTTGGGCAACGTAAATTTTCTTTTAGAATTATTAGTTTCATAATCATTTGAAATGTACTCACCTTGCATTTGTCCCTGTGACTGAATTTTTGCTAATTCTAATTGATGATTTAATTCCAACTTTTTTAACTCTATTTCTTGATCCAACTTATCCTTTAATTCTAGCTTTTTTAATTCTTAATCCGATTTCTCCTTTTCTAACTTCTTAGCTTCGTTTTCTTCTTCCTTTCTCTCAGCAACAGCGTTGGATAAAATTTCTTGTACAAAATCAGGATCTTGTTTATATTCTTTACTATTCAAAATAATTTCCTTTAATGTTTCGATCGTATAATCATGCGGAATTGTTTTCCCAAGCACTTCTATACTACGAACTTTAAATCGACCTTTTTAAAATTTTTTACGGCTTGAAACATCTTGCTTCTATAAATCTGGTAAACAGTCCCGTCGCGGACGCTACAATGGTAATTAAAGCGTTCAAAAAGTATGTTATTTTAACAACCCAGCTTTCAGAATATAGTGCGGACACCAATTATGAACTTATGAACTTAAAATGTACATAAAGAAATCAATTAACCTCTTAAACACAAATAATTTATTTACCGGTAAAGCTTTTTACCTTCTTCTATAAAAATATTCAAAACATACAATTTCTAATTCACGTTACATAATATAAAAAAGTTATCACGAGAATAAAAGATGAGAGGATAATAAAAAATAAATAAACACGGACAATAGATTTAACACTGGTAATGCACACTACTTCGGTCAGTAAGACGTTATGTAATGTCATTTGCATTCAGAAGTAGTGAGCGTTTAGTTCAGCACTATTTCGATATGGATAGTGACCACTTCTACTACTACTTAGACATTTCCCCACAAAGAAATGTCTGCTACAAATTTCGTTAATGTATTCTCATTCGTGTTAAAGTTATGAACGATAAAAGCGTATTAAAAAATATATATGTTACACTCTTTATTTAACTTAACCCTTTGTATCATCGCGTTGCATATCTAGAACATACACAAAAGTCAATGTTACGTATATAGAGGACTTTAAATCCTTCGCGACGAGCGTCTTTTACAGAATTTTTAATCATTTATGACCAGTTTTTTAAAACAGAAAATTTTGCCTAATTGCATCGAGAATATACCCTGAATAAATAAGGCAACATTTAGAATAAAAAATAACTGGTGTGAATAATCAAGGATTCTGAACACCCAATGCGTCACGTATACGTGACGCTCATCCCGAAGGGGTTAAAAGACAATTTTCTTTATATATGCTATTTTCTGGTTAATATAAATTTTTCGTAGAATTCTCAACAGACGTCGATTCTAATAAATTAATTTTTCATGCCAAAGTTTTCCTTTGAACAGTTCCCCATTGTTATTGTTAAAATAAAACTCGCAAATTTTGTAAAATTAAAAAGGATAGTAGTAGATTATACGTAAGGGGAAAAAAAACAAACAAAAAAACAAAAAAAAAAAAAACGATTTTTAGAAAGATAAATTCGTGTATACTTTACAATTTTGTATTACAAAATTGACCCTATTTATGAAAAGTTTGTAATTTTGTGTCTATTGTAGATGTGAAAAAAGTACCTTTTAATGAATATATATATTTTTTTTAGGTTCTAAACTTTTAAATTATTTTTTGTATGCTTAAGAGGCCACACTAGTCACGTGGATAAACTCGAACGCTAATATAAAATCTATGGGGGCATTATTTTCAAATTTCTCGAGTTAATTTTAATATTTTTGAATGATTTTTTTTTTTTTTTTGTATAGGATAGCTGAGGACGATCTACAACCGGGCTAGTTTTTACTTTTTCGATTTTAGTTTAAGATTTTAAAAAAAATATATATACTTTAACTTTCGGAACCGGCTTAAACCGGTTCTGAAATTAGAAACTATCGTAATATATATATATATAAACTATAACCAAAATCGAAAAAGTAAAAACTAGCCCAGTTGTAGATCGTCCTCAGTTATCCTATACAAAAAAATCATTCAAAAATATTAAAATCAACGCGAGAAATTTGAGAATAACGCCCCCATAGACTTTACATTAGTGTTTTGCTTTTTTGCCGTGACTGAAGTGGGCTCTTAAAATGATGTAGTCTAGCCTCTGAGTAAAAAATTTTTTTAATCGTTGTTGTTGAGTTACAAAGGGTTAACTTGGATTTTGTATGTAAAGATAGAAACAGAAAGGGACAGAAACACTCAACCAGGTTGCCAACCAAATAGGCAAAGGCAAAAACCCCTGGCTGAAAAAAACCCCCTCCATCCGGCCAAGTCCACAGCCAGGATACAACACATGACTAATAATGCTAAAAAAAAAATCCCAAAAAACAAACAAACAAAAAAAAACATGAATCTGTGAAAGCTAATGTACAAAAATTAGACTCATTTACAGTGAAAGGCATATGACTTAAAATTTCAAATAAGTCATAAAACAGATGGAAATTCAGCAGACTAGGACGATCCTGCATTGGCAAAGTCATACGAAGTCGAGCAAGAGTCCACGAACCCAACGTAGAATATGTGTGAAAAAGTCAGAACTTGTACTTTTTAAACGAATTTACTTTATTAAGTTCATTATAAATCAGTCTTAGTTCGGAATAACTTGGTTTAGAGAACAAGACATTTTGCATGTACCAAGAAAGAGTTCTGCTACGTATAAATTGGAAGGAAGCAGGCATTAGCGGGCATCTTCCAAAAAGATAGTGTTTAGCATCGCCAACGTTTCCACAGTTACACTTATCGTTGGGACGTTTTCCTTAAATAGTTGGGGAAAACTCCGTGAGAAGAGATAAAATATGCAGAAAGTTGTGAATAACACAAAAAAGACCCATCTGGGACCTATCTGTAAAGATATAATTTTGTACTCACATCCTGGTGTGCTGGAATTTTAAAAAATATGTGTTCCCGAGATGTGTTTTCGATAACAATGCAACATTTTAATATTTTAAAAATCCAATTGTATATTAACAAATTAATTTTAAGACATTTTTCCACCACCCGGCAGCAGATGATAAATTGACAAAAATTATTTATAGTTATAATTGTATATGAGTTGCAAAAACAATGGATTTGAAGATGCGCCAAACCGAGCTCGCGAAAATAAGACAACTGACTGGGAAACGGCAACAACGAAATATTTTAAATTCTAAAAAGTAGAAAATATTAATAAAAATTAAGATTGCAACATACGTTTAATAAAATAAGCTTTAATCAATTAATAGTTTCATATTAATTAAATTCTGATTATACCATGATAAATCAATTTAAAAATACTGGAAAGATAGTTTAATAAATGCTTATTTTTTCCGGTTATGTGTTGCCATATCTTAAAAAAAAAACCTAGAATAAATATTTGTTTTTAATAAATTTTCTAGCTCACGCTTCATCCAAGTGTTAAAAAAAAAAAAAAAAAAAAAAAAAAAAAAAAAAAAAAAAAAACATGAATGTTCCATATTCGAGTTCGAGACCTACGCCAAGCCAAATTAACGTATTAATTTTTTTTTGGAAAAACATCATTTGCTGTCATGACATTTGCCGTGGTTTTAAGGTAAGCTTTTAATGCTTATAAAAGAGTGTTTGTGTTTTAACTATTTTTACTTTCTTCTATCTTTACAAGAAGAAAGTATTGAATTCGTGAAAAATTTCGACTTTCGTTTTTCGACGGATTTACACGTTTTAGGGATCAGAGATTCCGAAAAACATGTTTTTACAAAATGTCTGTCTGTGAGTCTGTGAGTCTGTATGTGACACAAATTTTGTGGGCGCTCTATCTCAAGAACTAATGCACGGAATTTAATAAAAATTTATATTAAGTTAGTCCCTAATATAAATTGGTGCTGATTAGTTTTTGGTGTAAATCGCTCAATAGGTGGCACTGCTATGTAGCATTTTTTTACGATTTCTGCAATAGCTCAATCTCCAGAACTAATGCACATATTTTCATCAAACTTCAGATTCAGTTAGTCCTTGACATGAAATGAAGTTTTATACATTTTGGTTTAAATCGCTCTACAGATGGCACTGTTATGCAACATTTTTCACGATTTCCAGAATAGCTCAATCTCCAGAACTAATGCACGGATTTTCATCAAACTTCAGATTCAGTTATACCTTGACATGAATTGATATTTTATACATTTTGGTATAAATCGCTCAACAGGGGGCGCTGCTATGCTGCATTTTTTGTAATTTCCGTAATAGCTCTATGTCAAGAACTAATGCTTGGATTTTCAACAAACTTCAGATTCAGGTATACCTGCCTGTATACATAACACTAGGTGCAAAAGCTTCAAGGGGCCTTGTACCGGGCCCCAAGGGGGAAGGGACTTAAGTGGCATGTAGTTTGGTATAAAGACACTTTTTAGTAGTTTTTAAAGTAATCAGAGAACGCTAGAACTATGGTAAAGAAAACTGCAAGGAATTCGGATCATTTTTAAAGAAGATGCACTAAGGGCCCCAAGAAGGCGATTTATATTCAAAATTGGTGGTAGTTGAAGTCGCATATTTTTTTTGTCGTTCATGTACTATCTGGAGAACTTAAGAAGTTGTAAAAAAAAAAAAAAAATAGCTGGGGAATTGGACTATTTTTAAGGGAGCTATAATAGGGGCTCCAAAGGGGTTAACTGATAGTTGAGAACAGGACCCTCACTCGAAACATGTTTAGATGTTTTAGTACTTAGCGTTTTAGATCTTCAATTAGTCAAAATTAAGCATAGGGTATGAATTAATCATTAGAATAATATTTTAAAGAAACGCGCACAAAATCGGGTAAATTCTTAAAAAGGACCTTAGGGCCCCAATTTTAAAATTATGCAATATCACTTAAAATTATGCAACGGGACTCAATTTTAAAATTATGCAATGAGAAGTTGAGAAAATTAGGGGGTGAAAAATGCATGGCAAACAAAAAGTTCAAGGGACCCCGGATCGAGCCCTACGGGACACTAGGGTGCCCTAGGATTTTAACTGGAATATAGAAACGGGAAAATAAATAAATGGAAAAAATGGTTCCAAAAAGGAAGATCGGGTTAAGAGGGGCAATCTATTAACAATTTATGGTGCAAAAGCTTCAAGGGGCCCTGTACCGGACCCCAGGGAGTCAGGGACTTAAGTGGCATGTAGTTTGGTATAAATATACTTCTGAGTAGTTTTAAAGTAATCAGATGATGCTAGAACTATCTTAAAAAATTGCAAGGCATTCGGATAATTTTTAAAGAAGCTTCCAAGGGCCCAAGAAGGCGATTAATATTCAAAATTGGTGGTAACTGAAGTCTGAAATTTTTTTTGTCGTTCATGTAATAGCTGGAGAACCTAAGAATTTGTTGGAAAAATAAGCTAGTGAATCGGACTATTTTTAAGGGAGTTATAATAGGGGGCCCAAAACGGTCCAACTGATAGTTGAGAACAGGGCCCTAACATGAAAACATGTTAAAACGTTTTAGTACTTAGCGTTTTAGGTCTTCGATTAGTCAAGATTAAGCATAGGGTATGAATTAATCATTAGAATATAATTTGAAAGAAATGCGCAAAAAATGGGGAAATCCTTAAAAAAGGCCCTAGGGCCCCAATAAAAATATATGAGTGTTGGTCTAGAGAGAAGAGTTCAAGACTCAACTTTAAAATTACGCACTGCGAAGGTGAGAAAATTAGGTTGTGAAAAACGCATGGCACAAATAATTCAAAGGGCCCTGGACCGGGCCTAGCGGGATCCTAGACGGGCACATGGCCTTAATTGGAATGTAGAAACGGGAGAATAACTAAATGGAGAAAATATCCCAAAAATGAAGATCAGATAAAAAGGAAACAATTTATTACCAATTTAGTGCACTAAAACTTCAAGGAGCCCTGTATCGCGCCCCTTGCTAGGATGCCAGGGTCTTAACTGAAATGTAGAAATGGGGTAGAAACTGAAAAAAGAATTCCCCCTAAAAACGAAGAAGATCAGATAGAAAAGAGGCATGCTATTAACAATTTAGTGCACTAAAACTTCAAGGGGCTCCATACTGGGCTCCTTGCAAAGGTGCCAGGGTTTTAACTGAAATGCAGAAATGGGGCAGAGACTGAAAGGAGAATTCACCCCAAAGACGAAGGAGATCGGATAGAAAAGAGGCATGTTATTAACAATTTAGTGCACTAAAACTTCAAGGAGCCCTGTACTGGGCCCCTTGCAAGGGTGCCAGGGTCTTAACTGAAATTTAGAAATGGGGCAGAAACTGAAAGGAGAATTCACCCCCAAAACGAAGAAGATCGGATAGAAAAGAGGTATGTTATTAACAATTTAGTGCATAAAAACTGTAAGGGGCCCAGGGGCACCGGTCCTTAAAAATTAAAAATTTGAGCCTCAGATGCATCAGGACCTGTCTTGGACTAATCACACCTGAATTTTCAGACTTCTACGCGCGGTAAATTTCGCTAGCCATCGCACACACACGGATACACAGACATACACACACAGAGCGATTTGTTATTTTATTAGTATAGTGCATAAAAACTGTAAGGGGCCCAGGGGCACCGGCCCTTAAAAAATTAAAAATTTGAGCCTCAGATGCATCAGGACCTGTCTTGGACTAATCACACCTGAATTTTCAGACTTCTACGCGCGGTAGATTTCGCTAGCCATCGCACACACACGGATACACACACACACACACAGAGCGATTTGTTATTTTATTAGTACTAGGGGATCATACCCGGGCTTCCCGGGTTAAAGAATATAGGTAAAAACATTTTTTTTTATTGAAAACTAATAGTTTTTTTTATATGCAATAAATATTTTAGATTGCCCACTTACATTAAAAAAGCATTTTTCATATGGAAAATACGAATTATACAAACAAATAAATTTTTGACCGACAGATGAAAGAAGACAGTTTCTTATTAGCTGCATGCTAAGAGTTATTTGACAAAGATTTTGCTACTTATGACATCCTTTTATATTCTGATAATTTCAGAGCTTATACATGTCTGTTAAATTTGTGTTTTATTTATATTATTTTATTTATTTATTCATTGGCAAGTTGTCTTTAAATGGATATTAGCCGAAAGAAAATGATGAACTCTTTATTTTGTTTTAAGGGCAAACTGATTAATCTTTCGTAATAGAGCTCCGCGCGATATAGATAAATTTAAAAATATTTCATGCTTTAAAATTGTTTTTAAAACCACAGAAAATCAGCAAACTGAGATGAACTTTACAAACAAATTCCATTTGAAAAAAAAATATCCTATTTGGTGATCTAAAAATTTAAATTGTACGATTACAAATATGTTAGATTTGTGTTTTTTCAATATTATTCTTTTATTTGTTTATAAAAGAAGTATTAATTTCGTTAATTTGTCTTTCACAAATATGTTAGATTGGTGTTTTTTTAAGTATTATTCTTTTATTTGTTCATAAAGGAAGGTGTTAATTTCGTTATGCAAAAATAGTCAGAAACAAATGCTTAAAAATGTTTATTATTATTATGTATTGAAACTGGTACGTGATAAGATACACTTAAAAAATCATGCTTAAAAATTATTTTAGAAAATATAATACATCAGTCAATTAAGATACAGTTTTTAAACAAACTGCATTTGAAAGTACATTTTTTCCCTATGCGACGAAAATTTTAAATGTACGATGGTCAGAAGATTAAAAAAATTGCAGTAGCGAAAATTTCAAGACCGAAATTTGATCGTGGAGTGTTGCCATTCGGAAAATGACGTCAGCGTTACGCATAGATACGTTTGTTCTTTATAATATAGATACTTAATCAGTAAATTATAATAAATATCAATAGGATGTGGTTATCAATTGAGATTCTTATGCTTGGTATCCCGGAATGAAAAACAGCAATTTTCACATTCTCAAAATTTCCATACGCACTTCTGATATCCATATTCATAATTTTTTTTTAATTTGTATTTTGTTTGATCATTTAAAAACCATTTTAACTCAAACCTTGAAGTTACGATTGTCAGCAACATCTTTTATGTGAGCAGACGCACCCTTTACTTGAGATTCTAATCTCAATTCCGGAGAGTAATAATTTCCGTATTTTATGTTTTTTAGACGCATTTGTGTTAAAATGTTTAGTTTTATCTAAGAAAATGATCGTTTTCTTTTAAATATGACTTCCTTTTCATTTAAATAAGCATTTCGCCTAGTGTCTGAAACTTAGTATGGAACACATTCAGAAAGAAAAACAATGTAGAAAATTTATGAGGAAAAATGCGTGTTTTAAAAAGCAGTATGTTATTTTCCGTTATTATGCCCCTAATATAATATTCTGCTCCTAATGGGATTTTGCGCCACTAAACCCTATACAACAATTTTCAATTTTTATCAGAAAATAGCATGAATAAAGATAAAAATACCTCTTTATTTCTCTCTTGTCTGCAATAATAAAAGCTATCTAATTTTCACCATTTTGAAGAAATTTCATAAAATGCTTTTAAAATTAAAATATAAAAGTGGGGATATTTAAAAAAAAAATACAAAAAAACAGATAGTGCGATCACATCTACAAATGAAGAGCTTTAAGTTTAAAAAAAAAAATATTAGCAAAATTGGTTCAGCATAAAGATCAGGGCAGATGACTAAAAAACACTCTTGTGTTTTAAATATATAGATTATATAAAATTAGGAAATATTCAATTAAGTAAATTATGTTATTTTGATAAAATTGTAGTAGAATGTCCTAAAGAATAGCATTAAAATTTTATTATTCGAGAGAATTTTGGACAAACACTTCAGGAACGTGATATTATTTTAAACCACGAATTATTTGTTTGCTTGTCTAACTCAGCGAAGCAAATCCATTCAGGTGAGAATCATCAATTTCTGTAATATAAATCGCTATTATTTACATGTCACCTCTCTTCTATAAAGATACTCTAAATTTTTGTAAAACATTGCGTTTTATCAGTGTGTGATTTGAATTACATTATTTTTAAAAGTGAACCATTTTCACCTGTGAAGAATTTCAAAGCAGCTGGGCTGTGAAAATGACGCACTTCTACAAAACATAATTCAGGTTTAAGAATTAAAATACACGCTTTTTTATAAAATGACGTCATTTGCATCCACTAACGCAATCCCCTTTTACAATCCACTCTTAAACTTCGTCTATAAAAAAAGTATGCATATGACGTCATTATCACGGAATAACAGACAATGTTCTTAACATAGCCCCTATTTTAATTTCAACTTTTTTTTTCAGGTTTTATGAGAAATGGCAACAAAAAGATACAGTATCTCCTAATTTCGCCTATTTTCCGTTTACTTTCAATGACTTTCAATAGAAATGAGGCACTTTTGTTGCCACGATAAGAAAAGTGACATTAAAAACTACAAAAAAATTAATATCTCAAAAATAAATTGAGATACAGCTTTCAAACAAATTGCATTTAAAAGAACATTTTTTTCCTTATACGACGGCGTAAAAATTTAAAATGTGCGATGTTTAGAAGTTTAAAAATTTGCAGTAGAGAAAATTGCAAAACCAAAATTTTATTTCAAATTCAAAGTTCTGCCATTCGCAAAATGACGTATGCGTTACGCAAAGATATGTTTGTCCTTTATAATATAGACTAGAAAGGTAGCCCGTCAAAAATGACGGAAATTTAGATATAAAGATATATATACAACTCATGTGCAAGAATATGAGTTTCCTCGCTTGTTCCGCAGTGATAGATGAAAATAACACATTTTAAGAACGAAACACATTTATGGAAAACTGTGTACAGTAATCTGCACAGTTTGGTTCCAAGTGTTATGCAGATTTTGGGGCTTTTTGCGGTCATGTCTATTCAATTTTTCTTTACATTTTTTTAAATTCATATATTGGACAATTTAGATTGTAGAGCCTTAAAAATAAATAAATAACACACTTGAAGTAAGGTTAAAAACTACTAAATTATCGTATACGATTTCATGAAATGGTATTATATGGTATTATATGTGTGTGCTTCACGATCTTGTTTAAGACGTTGGCGAAATTGGCTGTAACTTGTCATAATCCTAATAGTGTGGGCCGCTATAACAAAAAAGTAACCAATTTTTAGTAAAATTTCTGATATAAAGTAGCTTTCAAAAACTTGTGTAAAATTGCAGGCCGTTCTCGTGTTATGTCAGTCCTAGGAATAATATTTCTAACACTAAAAATTTTCCATGTATATATGGAATTTAGAAAAGCTTCTCCAAAAAAAGATCCTGAAAGATCATTGTAATTTCTCTAACTTCAAAGTTTAATCGGGCCCTGATGTTGAGTACTGAAATCTAATAAATACAGTTATTTTGAATATTACAACAGAATTAAACAGTTAAACTTATTTAACTTAAACCCGCTGTTACTTCCCGATGTTATTTTTTAGTATTAAGAAAGAAAATTATTTAAAATTTTCAAATCATACATTTATGATTTTTTTCCGTCTTTAATAACTAAATAATGAAAAAGTAGGCTTTTGTTCTGAGCTCATAAATATGACAATAAAATAATGTAACTAAGAGACATTGCAAAATTAAATCTTTGTGATTACAAACCATAAACAAACGATACCGCCACCATTTTACCTACTATGACGTCATTAGAATATTGCCCATTGATTGTTGGAGAACTTACTTTGTGAATGATTACCTCAATGATTTAATATTTTTGACGTTTCACGATGAATGAATCAGTTGTGTTTGTTTAGGTTTATGGAATGAGATATTAAGCTGTGAAACTAATTTCAGTTGAAGTTATCCAAGGATATATGCATTTATAATCGAAATTAAAAACAATGCTTTGATCTCGAAATAAAAAGTTTTAGTTTGTATAATTTGTTATTTCTGTTAATTATTTATTTAAGTACTTTTCCATTATAGCGCATTTTTAGAAAAAGCTTGGCGCGATTCGGGCATCAGAAAGTGAGATATGTTGCGAAAATATATAAACAGCTATGAAAACTAATCTAATGAACATTTATCTTTGTTTATATATGCACTTATATGCATAAAAAAATCCTTTCTAAATATATATAATTTTTTATATACAAATACGGCACAGATTTCAGATATGAACCGGGATACCTAACTGGCGCCAAAATGGTGTTATTTTGCCTGCTATGGTAACCCGGCTATTGTTTTTTATTTATTAATAAATTGTTTATTTACTTTTATTTTCTGTTTTTTAATTATATAAACTGCTTTGTTCTATAGTTATTATTCAAACTTTTATTTATTTACAGTTATTTCCTTTTCAAAATGATAGCAAATAATTGAAAAAATATATAAGTAACTGGTATTCGAAAGCGAGATTTCTGCCAAATTGGCGTCATAGAAAAATCACGCCAACCCCCATGCGTATATGACATCTGTGCAAAAATTACTTCTGTTTCTTTATAAAAATGGGTAAATAGCCTTTTTTATATTAAATTGTCGGCACAGATGTCATATACGCCCATATTGGCGCGATTTGTTTTTGACGCCGATGTCATATACGCACCGGGTACTTAACTTGCTCCAAAGTGTCGCTATTTTGCTTGTAATGGTAACCCAAATGTTGTATATGCTGTTGATGTTTTCGCCAAATTGGCGTCGGAAAAAAATCGCGCCAATATGGAGCACGTATATGACATCTGTGCCAAATTGTATACATATGGAAAAAATTGCTTGTGAGTATGAAGCAGTAAATAGGTTGCCAGAAAATACGTTGGCAAACTTCTTTCTCGCCAAGAAACTATTCTCCGAAATATTGTACATAAGCAATGATTTCTAGAAATGCATTTTTAATTATGATATGCGCTTTTATGTTTCACTACATTTATGCATACTATACTGTGTGTATAAATGCTACAGTTCATATGCAGGGCTATCAAAAGAAGGAACAGATGTCATATTCGCCCCATATTGGCGCGATTTTTTTCTGTCGCCAATATCATATAGGCAACAGGTTCTTAACTTGCGTCAAAGTGTCGTTATTTTGTTTGATGTGGTAACCCGGATTATGTTGTTTATGCTGTGGATGTTTTCGCCAAATTGGCAACCGAAAAAAATCGCGCCAATATGGGGCGAATATGACATCTGTACCCAAAAGAATTAGTAAGGGTTACTGAGTATGAGAGTAAATTGCTTAAAGGTGGTTTTTAAAGGCGTTATGCATTTTTACGCTGAACTGCATTTAGTTTCCTAAGAAATGTTTGTGGAATATAGATAAAATGATATACATGGTCACGCAAAGAATTGGATACATAACCGTCTATGGATTATAATATCTGGAAATGTGATTTCAGTAGTTTTAAGAGTAGTTTAAATTAAATTTTAGCTAAATAGTGGCATATAACGGTACTATTGGCTATGGACGGTAACTGCTGAAATCAATTTTTACATTTTTTTATGCGTTTTCTAAAATTTTTACTTAGTTATCTTGGTACTTCTTAGTTATCCCGTCGACCAAATTACTGTCGCAAAATTGTAAGATTAATTGCCAATAATGGTTGCCATTAATTAATTAAATGCCAATAATGGCCAATAAACCATTAATTCGACGTTTTATTTGTATTTTTATTAATGTTTTACTATTGATTTGGCGATTTATATAATTTGGCGAAATTGGTCAACGGGATATCTAAGAAGTAACGTTATCTTATTTACCTTATTTCCCTAAATAACGAAGTTTTGTTAAAGCATTCAGGATGTGTTGGAAAGTGTTTCATATTCTATGCTTAACGCATGATTTTTCTTTCTTCTTTAGTCTTATTTTGCACTTATTTTATTCTTAATTATATTGTTTATACTGCTTTATAAAAACTTATAGAGACCTTATAGAAACTTTGGCACAGTTGTCATATACGTTATCATATATTGGCGCGATTTTTTTCCGACGCCAATTTGGCGAAAACATCAACAGCATAAACAACAACATCCAGCTTACCATATCAAGCAAAATTACGACACTTTGGTGCCAGTTAAGTACCCGTTGTGTATATGACATTGGCGTCAGAAAAAAATCGCGCCATGACATCGCGTATATGACATCTGTGCCGAAATTTTAATATCTAATGTTTAAACACTTCGCTCCACTCCCCTTGCATATAGTACAAACTATAACACGGATAGCGCAAAACAATAGACAGTTTAGTACTTTTCCACTGTAGGGGCTTTGGCATTTTTTTTTTTAAAAGCTTGGTGTAATTTGGGCATCAGAAAGTGAGATTTGGGTACTTTTCCCTTATGCGGACACCATTGTCGCCAAGTGTAATAGTAGGCGCAAAATCGTGAATTGAAGCATTTGAAAAATAAAAGAAAAACCATTGTCGATACTAAAGTGAGCATTTAAAAAATATAACATTTGAAAATTCAGACTTTTACGAACTATTTCATCAAATCACAAATATATATTTAAAATAAGTGAACTGCTATAAAATAAAGCAATAAAATAAAACTCATATTAAACTGCTGGCATAAAATTACAAATATCTTTTAGCATTTTGAAATAATTGGCGCATTAGCATACATTTTGGCATGGTGTCCGTATAATGGGAATATCGAGATTTGTTGTCAAATCATATAAACACAAATTTGATGAGCGTTTTTGTTTGTGTTATATGTATATTATTGATGTTTTTTATGTACAAATTACATCTGTTTCTGTATAAAATTATAGAAACGGCTTTTTTATGTTAAATAAATCGTATAAATATCGAAAAAAATGCGTGTGTATATAAAATGAAACAGTGAATAGGTTCCCGGAAAATATGTTACCAAATTTACTTTTTCGCCAAGGCACCTATACTGGAAAAAAACCTAAAGCACATTAAAATCGCGCAGTTAGGAGCTCACACAGTACACCGTTGTCTATTGGCGGTTATTTTATTAGTAGAATCGGGGGGAAGATGTAAAGATGTACTTTAAATTATCACCCATAGATTTCGAAAAAATATCTTAAAAGAGTGGAGTTTAAATTAAATTTCGGTGACCTCCATTATGAAAGATTAGTGGTTTTAAATGGGAATTTCGCCAAATTAGCCAGCTATCGCCAAGTTGGCTAACATTTGGCGCTACTGTGGTAACCCTGCATTAATATTTTTCAACAATTACTCATTTCAATGAGGCGGTCCTACCGGAATAGTGAGGGACACACAGAGACTTGGATTTTATATAAATAGATAGATTGGATATATGGATTACGACCAGGGGTGTAGTCGGACGTATACGGGGGTATACGCCGTATACCTTCTGGATTATTTTATGGAACACCGTATACCCTCTGTTTCTCAAGAAAACTATAGTATATACATTCTAGGGTATACGCTCTGCCTTGAGCGTATACTCTCTGCTTTGAGCGTATACTCTCTGTGCTTTTTACGACTACACCACTGATTACGACCCTGGTTTCTTGTACAAACATTGCTTGTTGTAGTGGGCTTTACTACCCTGTGGTATCGTGCTCTCGACACACAAAGACGTGGAGGCAATCTGTAAATATCACATATTCTTTGAGAAGGTGAAAAACTTTTTCTTGGTAAAAAAAAATAAAATAACAAAACAAATGAAACTATAGCATATTTTTCACCTGATAGCAAGTTACAAATAGTAAACATAATCCAAAATTAACACATGCTGGACAACTGCACCATAAAATATAACAAATAAGAATGAATGTATTCGTTAAAAACGCATAAACTTACTCAATGGTGCACATAAACAAGAACCTTTATATGAACTTGTATTATTAAAATTAATGATGAAATCTACGTTTCGAACTGCTTCTGCAGTCCTCCTCGGGATAAAATATGATATTGAAATGATTAGTCGAGAAAATGATGAAATGATTATAGAGACGAAAGCTTCGTGTGTGAGAGACAATTTGTTGAGCCTTGACCAATTACATGACTGCAGACAATGTCTTATTTGTTATATTCTAAAGTTTTACATGCAACATATGAAAAAAATGTCAAATTAGTAGGGCCAAGTTCCAGGAGCTGAAGAAACCTAAACTATACGCAAGTTACAAATTTTGTCGTTGGTCATCGTTTCACCGTCTTTATATTTTAACACTTTCCAACATAATTGAAAAGTTTTTATGAATTCGGTTTGTCTCTCTGTCTGTCCGTCTATCCGTCCTTTAACTCTCGGACTTCCATGTAATTTTTATATGTTATTGAAGTTCACCATGGAATGTTTGGTATTGAAGGTGGAGCGTGTAACATTTACGCTGTTCATTTACAGGGACACACAAAAGAATTCCGTTACGTTATTGTGCATTTAAATGAATATAGGATAATTCAACCAGGATGGCATTGATAATGCATCTCTGAGGTGGAGTGGACTGTAACATGCTTTCTTGGGAGTCTAGAATAAGTACCATTTATAGGGAAACATCGTAATGAGGAAAAAAATGGCCATAATTAAAAAAAAAAATTATGGCCATTTTATTTTCCCATTCTGACCAAAAAATCAGAGTTCTAACTTTTTACGACTGCACTTTCATCTTCACCTAACACTTCATTTATAATGGCTGTTTCATAATAATGGAAGCCATCAGTCCATCAGAAGAAAATGATCCATTACAAAGGTCTAATCCTTCATTTGGCGCCCCTTAGTTCTGGTGCCCGGGGCACATGTCTCTTCTGCCCCCCTCCCTCCCTTACTTTCGGCCCTGATCGGTGTGTTCGTCAGCCAGTCAGACAATTACAGCATTTCTCTTCATTACCTCAGTTAGTCTAGTTTTGGACATGTTTGCATGTAACAGAAAAGAATTTGTAACTATGGTGTACAGGTTGGTAATTCCACCAATAATGTATGTTCTCAAATACCTGCCGCATCCTATAGTACAGGGACGGCGAACCTTTTCACATCCACGTGCCAAAATTTTCCAAAAATATATTTTACAAGATCATGACGTGCCGCCAATAAAAAAAATTAATGGAACATGTAATAATGAATCAAAATTACTTAAAAATTTGCTTTTAGCATTAAAAAAGTAAGGGTAATAGTTGATGTTACAATTTAGAAATTTATTTTTAAATATTATTTCCGTAGTCTCATCGTAAATGCCAAATAATTTATATCAGCTTCGTACTTAGTTGTTTTTAAAAGAATGAAATTGAATTGAACTCATTTGACAAGATGTTTTTACTTGAATTTTTCATACTATTTATTTCCGAAAAGAATATGTCTCGCAGAAAAAATTGTCAAAATAACAAGCGCCAGAATCTACATCTTTTAGTGTCTGGAATTGAATTCCAAGTTGTTACAATTTTACTATCGGCATTTTTGTTTATAATGCCTTTTAATCTTTCTTTTGTGATAAACACCTAATTCTCTCTTATTCTTAAAATTTTGTGAGCTCATATTGAACTAGACTGGGATACCTTAAGTTATTTTAACTTTCTTCTTTCTGTATGACAATGACAATCAACCGAACTAATCAAATTCAGATAAAAAGAGACAACATCTAGATTAATTAATTCATTTTGTGAAATTCTATTATATTTTGATGTAGAACCTGAATCTATGCCGTGCCAAAAGTAATCTGCAGTATGCCACTTATGGCACGCGTGCCATACGTTCGCCGTCCCTGCTATAGTATCTATCCAGTTGCTTTTATAACAGGATGATTTTGGATATTCTAATATTCATTATTTGTACAGCAGAGTTTCTCTGTCATAATGTCTAATTTAATAATAAATGTGTTAAATTAAAAATAAACTTATTGCAAAACATTATTATAGGTCGTAAATCAAATATTTTTATTAAGAGATTATCTTAAATAATATCACAACAAGTTCATTTAGAATAATTAAACAAATGCTTAATTCCTATATCCACGTGCAAATAATAACAAAATACATTTATAATGAACAAATGTGTATTTACACTGAAGACGAGAAATATAAATACAATAGACAGTCTTATATGAGAAACGCTAAATTTCGAAACTCTCTGAAATCCGCACACGTAGTTTATGATGAACCCAAAATCATGCAATTGCTAGATTTATACGTTAACATATTAACTTTTATGAATAAATACGTACTGGCAACGAGACAGTCTTAAGGAGGCTTTTTAATTTGAATGACCTGTCGTCAAATCTTGCACACATTGAATTGAAGGATCGGGGTAACATTTGAAAAATTATGCGTGCCGCAAAGTTGAATAGTTATTTAAAAATAAATTGAACAATTAGGATTATCAATAATTACTAAAATATTTGTGAGAGTAATTAATAATTCACGCTATTCAAAGTTTCGATTATTTACAATATTGTCAATATTTCAATTATTTTAGATAGAAGATTTAAAATATTGAATTTCAGAGAATTGCGATTATCAAATTAATGTGACAACGGGAGGTTCAGGAGAGCAGAGGCCTCTTGAAATTATACAAGATTTTCACAGAAAATAGACAGTCCCGGAGTATCAGAGTATATAATCGCATTTCGCGCCAAATTCGAAAGAATTAAATCTTCTGAAATTACTAACTTCTAATACGAAAGATATAAAAAGACGGATTGAAAGTTTCAAGTATTAAATAAAATAAGTACAAAATAAAAATGCGATTTGCTGAGCTGAAGTTTAGGCTGTAGATTTACACGTTAGAAGTGTAAACAATATTTATAGTGCTTCTTTATGTACATATAGTTGTTTTGAAAATAGTCTTTGGGGCAGCTCACGTTGCTTTAAAAAACATTCTCTTTAATTGAATAGGGAAGGCTCGAGCAACAGTGTGGGATTAATTTTGAAGCGCAGTTCCCAGTATTGCGCCCCTTTCTTAGTGGTTACGAATTTTTTTATGTTATAGTGCTATATGCAACAATTTTTCGTCGCCCCTAAAACTTTAGCGCCCGAGGCAATCGCCTTTTTGGATTCGCCACTAGGCACGAACCCCATGAGCTCTTCTTTTTTATGTTCTATTGCACTGAATTATCAGTAGCTTCTATGAGTAGGAAGGATTTAAATAAAAGTATTATTTTCATTTCATAATTCCTACTCTATTTTATCCTCTTAATTGAACTACACACTTCTTTCTCACAATATATATATATATATATACATATATGCTGTAAAAGCACTTCTTTTCGCGAGCCGTAATTTTCGCGAAAATGAAGATATCGGTGATTTCGCGAATTTTCTTTGAACTGAACCGAAAGTTGAAAAATTCCGAAACTACCTAAAAAGAACCACTTTTGTATAAGGCAATTTAAGAAACTTCCTTTTGTCTGAAAAGTTCTCCCCGCCCCCCTCTCATCTTCGCTCTAAAAATGAATGCTTTCAAAGAGGCTGTTATAAATATTGTAAGTGAATGAGCTGCATTTTATTAGTTGTATTATTGTTGTTATTCAAGAAGTAGTTGTATAGTATTTAAGAAATGGTTGTAAGTATTCAAAAAATTTTTACTTATTTCTTATTTAAGTAACTGTAATCATTAAATTTTGGGTAAGTGAAAAATTTCTGATTTTTTATTATTATTTGAGGCGGATAAAAAAAAAAAAAATATTTCGCGAGGCTTAAATTTTCGCGATTACGAAGGGCTCGCGAAAATTAAAGCCTCGCGAAAATAAGTGCTTTTACAGTATATAACAATGATAATAAAGGTAATAAAGTTAAGTTTAACTTATGTTTCAAAGAAATCATTTTTTAAAGGATGATAGTTATTTTTTAAATTCCGAAAATCTTCTTCTGATGTCAAATTATGCGGATTCGAGAGAGTTTTGCTGAGTTTTCTTGTAACGTGATTTCAAATGTCACTTGCAATCAAATCGTCTTTAATATGATTATTGTTATCAACCCCAGATAGTCATAATTGCTGTATGTGTTGTATCTGAAGGTTCGAGATACCTTCCCGTGGACAACAAATGTTGTAGAGGGTACAACATCCTTCCCTGTGAGCTTTAGTGACGAGTCTGCAGCTTGTCCTGCAAATGGATTGGTCCAGACGTTCGAAAAAAGACTGACTGTCAACATCTTTGATGAAGATGAAAATTCCAATGATTAAAAACAGCTGTTTTGTAGTTGTCATAGCTTCTGGTTTCCTAAAAATCAAGAAAAAGTATCAAAAGTATTTTTTTGCTGATTAAACCTAATCATTAAGCAAGATTGATTTAGTCTTAGCAAGTGACATTGATTAACTCATTTCAGACTACACTATTCTTCAAGGATCAGGGGGGATGGGAGGGAGTAGGGAGGTGAGCTGTCTTCTGGATCGCAGTAAGTTGTTTTGTTTTGTTTTTTTAACTTTTTTTTTTTTTATCTTTTGTGATAAAAAAAATGTTTTTTATCTTTTGCGAAAGTGACAATGAATGAAACATTTTAATAAATTTTCTTTTTCTAACGTGTTATGAAATAGTGTAGCAAGGCAACTGGCAAAGTAAAAGAGAAAAAAATAATTCCTTATGATAGCAAAAATATAAAATTGAAAAATTAAAATGTCTTATATGTTTCGAACATATATGCACAAATACCATTATATATATATATATATATATATATATATATAAATAATTTAGAATGTCTGAGCGTGAGCATATGTAATGACAAAATTTGAAACTTATCGGAGTAATTATAATGTCCCCCATTGAGAAATATTAGCATCCATATTTTAACATTTTAATCAATTACACAAACGCGCTATTTTCTCTTCACTGAAAGGTCTGTAATCTCATAGAAAAGCATTATGATGTAAAAGAAAATGTTCTATATTTTTGAATAAATTAACCAAGTATAACCAAAAACTACACAGCTAATTCCGGGTACCTCGCCAACATACTTACCTTTTTAACAGACTAATCGGATGCTTTTTGCTGCAGTTATTGCGAGACATTCACAAATACTCAAATTGACACAAAAAAGTTTTCGGGTCTCCACAGTAAACACCGCCCCGTGAATACAGGCTTGAGCACTGACACAAAAAGGGCAGCTGCCGTAGGCAGATTTTTTTCAGCGTTTGATGATCGTCGTTCAGCACATACCTTGAATTTGAATACCAGTAATTTGTAAAAGTTTTTTCTGCTTCATTTTTCTGAGATTAAATAAGTCAAAAGAAACTTGTGGAAAATGCTGGTGTTTAAATTCAGGGGACGGCAGAAACGCTTAAAAAAAACCGCCTACGGCAGCCGCCATTTTGTGTAAGCGCTCAGGTCTAGTATTCACGGGGTGGTGCAGTACGCCTCAATAATTTTCAACCATGATTTTTTTCCCTTTAAATCTATTACGACATGATTCAAAGTTTGTTACAATAATGTAAAGTAATATTTTCAGTAATATAAAAATGCTTTTTCTTACTGTTGCCACAGCTTAAAGAAGAAACAGTAAAAATTAAAAGAGTGTTTCTTTGTAACCAACCTTTATCTTGAGGCCCTCTGAAATAGGTAGATGTATTCGATTAGATTGCAATATATTTGATTGAGAAATGAATGTAATTGAAATTGAATCTTTTTTTAAAATATATATAATTTATATACAGTTTTCACATTTAATATCTAATCATTCTTTCATAAAAACAAAATTTCAGAAATACATTTAGTATGTATTCGATTAGATTGAAATAATATTATTGAGAAACGAAGATGATTGAAATTGATTCCTTTATAGTATTTTTTTCTTTTCTTTTCAGAATTTACATACACTGATCCACATACAACATAATGGCATATTTTCTGAGTCAATCAAAATGAATCTTTCATTTTATTAATAGTTTTCTGGTCACAGAATATTGATGCTAGTACTTCTATAATAGCTTATTTGACTCTAAACAAGTAATATAAAAATTTTGTTTTTAAAGTCAATTCCTACTTAGGCCATCAAAGAAAAATTTAATATAATCAAGCTAATATGAGTTTTTGTTGCATTAAAATATCTCAATTTGTTGATTTTCTATAAGCAAGTAGGTTTACAATGGAACTCTATGGGAATTTGGCGAAATATTACAGATATCGTCAAGTTGGCATCCCTTTTGGCGACTCATTTTGGCCGCCAAATTTGGCGATATATCGCCAAGTTGACGACAAACTTGGCGGTATTTGGCGACAGAACAGAGTCCCCCCCCCTATGGTAACCCTTATTGAAAATACTTTCATTGAAATTCAATAACCAATGGCGGCCACTTTGTTTCCCATGCAAAACTAAAATTAATTAATTAAAATTTAATTAATTAATTAATATTTGAAAAAACTTTATTAACATCAATTGTCATCCAGTACAAGTTTTAAAAAATTTATTTCAACCTGATAGGATGAATAATGAGTATTTTATTAACGATTGAAAATTTGTACAAGATAAATATATAAATATATAAATAAATATAGGGAGAGTGTGAGCTAATAGTAGGAATTGAAAAAAAAACATGTCTCGGATGGCTACAGTTCAAAACATATAATTGAGGCGCCGGCAACTCGATCGATTTCTACTCTAAAGCAGGTCATATAAAACGAATATATCGAATATTCATCAGCGCAGTTATTCCTCTCTAATGAAACACCCGTTTTGTTAGACGTGCTTCTAGTCAAGACCTTTTTTGTAACCAGTTTTTATTTTTAGGTTAGGCAGTTTCTGAAAAAGATTTATGTCAATTGTGATTGAAATATCAGTTTAAGAGATATATTGAAATATCCGTCCCATTCAGTGGCGTAGCTGTTCAAAAATTACGTTAGCAGCTCAAGTAGTCACTTTTAAATCAACTAATAATTAGGATATAATTGAAAAAATATTTATGAGAATTATTATAAAAATTATGGACGAGGATCAAGTAGCAATTTTAAAACAATTTGACAATTAGAATTTTCAATAATTGAAAAAAATATTTATGGGAATTATTATAAAAATAATCATGGAAGAGGATCAAGTAGTCACTTTTAAAATAATTTAACACCAAGGATTTTCAATAATTAAAAAATATATTTATGAGAATTATTACAAAAAGTTTAGAAGACAGTCAAACAGTTACTTTTAAATCAATTGAACAATTAGGATTTTCAAAAATTGTAAAAAAAAATATATATTAGAATTATTATAAAAATTATTGAAGAGGATCAAGTACTCACTTTTAAAACAATTTAACAATAAGGATTTTCAATAATAATAAAAAATATCTATGATAATTAATATAAAAATTTTGGAAGAGGATCAAACAGTCACTTTTAAATCAATTTAACAATTAGGATTTTCAATAATTGAAAAAAATATTTATTAGAATTGTTATAAAAATTATGGAAGAGGATTAAGTATTCACTTTTAAATTCATTTAACAATTACGATTTTCAATAGTTGAAAAAATTATTTACGAGAATTATTATAAAAATTATTGAAAACGATCAAGTAGTCACTTTTAAAACAATTTAACAATATGGAAGCTCGATAGTAATCATAAAAATATTTATGAGAATTATTATAAAAATTTTGGAAGAGGATCAAATAGTCACTTTTAAATCAATTTAGCAATTAGGATTTTCAATAATTGAAAAAAAATATTTATGAGAATTATTAATCGTTCAAACTAATTAATAATGCCATTATTACCAAATCAATATTTTAATTAGATAAGAATTCAAAACATTAGGCCCTAGAGTTTTACGATTAGAAAATTAATAAGACAATAGGGGGGTTCAGGGAAGCAGACTCCAGTTAGGTCTGATATAGTGAAATGTCCGAAATGTCATTACAAAAATGAACATTCCTATAGTATCAGTGAACAGTACTTTGCATTACAATTAGCAAATCTCCTGCGACTGTATTATAAAGCAAAAACATGTCCGTGAATGACGTTGACGTCATATTGACGATGGCAACTATGTTAGTAATAAATTTCGCTTTTTTGCAAATTTATTAACTTCTAAACAACGCACATTTTCAATTTTTATACCGTCAAATAGAGAAAATAAATATTACATTCAAATGCTATTTCTTTGAAAACTGTATCTCAATTTACTGATTTTTTTTAGCGATTTTAAAGTAATTTTCAAGCATGATTTAAAAAAAGATCATCTCTATCCCGCGAAGCCTGATTACGGAAGATTAGCCCATTTTCACCTAAAAGAATGTAAATAATTTCTTTCCAGCTAATATTCCACAACGAAATTAAAACTTCATCAAAGTAAATAAATAAAGATCAAGTTAAGGTATACATAATCGAACTAACACTGAAATAATTCGAATAAAAAAGGTTGTTGCAATTACAGAAATCTTTGTCGGTTAACCCCGGGCGTGTGGTAATATCAATGTATCGTTAAATAATAATAATAATTTAAGACTTTATTTGAATTCATAATGAAAAACGCTGAAAGTACTGCCAAAAAAACCCAAATTTTTTTTTTGCAAAAAAATGTCTTAAATGCCAAGCTTAATAAACAAGAGAACCCTTGAAGTGCCAACCCTAGTACAAATAGTTAAAAAAAAGAGTAGAAAAATGTCACTGGTTGAAAGTACTACACAAAGTAAAGTGGAGAACACTGAATGTGCCACACCAAGTGAAGTGGAGAACGCTGAATGTGCCCGTGATAAGATGCTCGGCGACTGGTGGCCATTACATAACTTGATCATGCTGTTATTGTTTACATCAATGGGATGTTTTTAAGCAAGGTGAAAAATATTAAATATAAATAAAAGAAACGTTTACAAATGATAATATTAGGTATTTAAACACTAAACGAAAGGAATCTAGGTACCTACATTTTAAAGTGTTGAACGAAGAGCCTAAAAGGAGTGAAGTGGAAAACGCTGTAAGTACCAAGAGCTCAATAGGAGTGAAGTGGAAAACGCTGTAAGTATCAGAAGTAGGAGTGTATCCTTTTTTTTTCGCTCTTTTGAAAAATTTCCTCTTCTGGACTTTCAGCGTTTTCCATTCTTAGTCCTCAATTGATGTTTTTCATTAACAAATGTTTTCACCTACATTCTGTACACCGGGTAGTATATTCTGGATCGTAGCTCATGAAGCCGGGTTGCATCCACTGGCAATACTAATAACGAAATGAAACTGCTGATTGAGAGTTTCAAATGTTAAATAAAATGAGTTGTAAATAAAAATGCTACTTCTGCAGCTGACTCTGAAGATCCTGATCTGAAGATTCGAATGTTAAAAATATAATACAGTCGAACCCGGTTAAGACGCGTTTCAAGGGAGTGCACCTAAGTCGCGTATTAAGCGGGATCGCGTATTAAACGTGATTTGTATAATGTTGCAGGAACTGGGCTTATTTACACATCTAATCGTCTAAATGAACTTTAGAGTTTTCATTCATATGTTTATGGTCGAAAATTGTGTCTTATACGTATATTTAGATTTAAATTTAATTGTATTCAACTTTACTGTCTATCTTTTTACAGGACAGACTGGAATAATAACTGAAAATAAATATGGATTCAAACATGGGGCTTTATTGTCGATAATACGTTACAACCAAAGATAAAACAACAAAAATAATTTTTCTGCTAGACTAATTTTTTTAACAGAAGGAATAAAAATATTAAATTTTTGAAACATAATCCAGTTGTTAAAATCATATTTAGTACTTGTGATAATGATTGCATAGCAAAATTGTTAGCATAGCATAGCATTACATAAGTCGCATAGAATACACGACTTAGGTGCACTCCCTTGAAACGCGTCTTAACCGGGTTCGACTGTATAATGCAGTTTCTCATTTCGAAGACTCGTGATGTAGACTTGTATTGTTAGCATAGCAAAAAGTAACGAAAACATTGAAAACATAAAAAAAATTATACAACAGCAGTCGTATTTGTTTAATCTGTGCGAGTTTCTTTTCTTTTTTTTTGTATATAACATGCGTTATAAAACATAGTAGTGATATAACATAAATTAAAAAACTCACTAACAACAGGTATAATCATCTTTAATCATAATTTTATGAGATATCTGAGCATCCTGAATTCCTCTATGTATCTCTCTCTACTACAATAAAAAATACACGAAACGAGAGACAAAGAATGTTAGAACAAGGGATCAAAGAAGAATTGCAGTGTTGCTAATTTCGAGTGTTTTTTTTTATTCAAATATCTATCAATATTTTCTAAATGTTCCTTTAATTGATCTGTTATTAAATAAAGTAAATATTAGTATACAAAAACAGTGCTTTTATATGAATAAAAAAATCCGCTAAAATGGAAACACTGGAGAAGAAAGAAGGAATTCGCATCTTCACCAATGAATTCGCGTCTTAAACGTGATTTTTTAACACAAAGGACCGAAAATTTTTCGCGTATTAAGCGGGATCGCATAATAACCGTTCGCGTCTTAAACGTGATATTTTTGCATTAGTCTTACGGGCGATGTTCAAGGGAGCGGAAAAAATCCGCGTATTAAGCGGGATCGCGTATTAACCGTGAGCGTCTTAACCGGGTTCCACTGTATTTATAGCGTTTTTTTTTTTAAATTGATGGAGATTTATTTAGAGATGAAATAGCTGACCCGCACGGCGTTGCCCGGGGCCGTGATGAATGACCTTTAAATGAGCTTCAAATGTGCATGATTTTATATCTTTAACTCCATTTTGTGTGAATTTATATTTTTAAATGAAAAGCTCGCAAAAAAATATTGAATTGAAAGTATATGCTATTTGGTATTTTATTTTCTGCGTAATTTGATTTTTGGAGTTTATGCGTACCAAAAGCGAGCGAAACCGCAACGAAACGCTCAAGTTTTTACTGATTTTGTTGACATTTTCATGCATTTTGTTTTGTAAAAAATATTTTTACCCGTCCGAGCGTTTCAAAATTTGTGTATGTGATGTAAATCTGGTCTATTTTGATGCTCTAAAAAGACTGGGTTAAAATACAGAAGTTTAGTTACTTTTAGCGTAGAAAAAATATCGTCCCTTTGAGGCGCGAAGTGACCTGAGTTCGGTGGTGTATTTGAAAGAGTTAAAATTCATATTTTTTAAAACAGATTAAACAATCGATTAGAAGAAGGTTTTATCTTTAAGAACATATTTTTGGTTTGTCGGTACCTCTAAAATTGCGCCCTGAAGGGGGATAATATCAATAAGGGAGAAGAACGTTTTTGTAAAAACGAGCCTTTTTGAAATTTTTTTACCCGACTGAAAAGAAGGGTTATGTGTTTCACGCGTATCTGTGTATGTGAATTTCTTTATACCCTCGAAACATCCCAACGGCTGGATTGATTTTTATGAATGAGGTCTCTATCCATTCGTCTTAATCTTCCGATGGTTATAGGATAGGTTTTCTTTTTATAAATTCAAAATGTCGGCCGTAAAATAAAAAATGGCGGTAGAGACGAAAAAAAAATTTACGCACCCTATTGAGTGGCATATCAATGGATAGGTCTTTCAAAATGAAGACGATGTTTCATTGACCATTTTGTAGTCAGAAGCTCCGTTTAAATATTACACAACCTGGAAGTTGTGTACTTTGGATCGCTACCTTTACCGTAACTCTAACCTTCATAATAGACATCTATAGGCCTCATCAAAAGAGTGTTTGTAGATAGGAACTAATAATTAAACACAACTTAAAAGTCATCAATACAAGTAAATAATAAAAAAAAAAGTTAAGTAATATAAAAAATAGTTTCATATTGATGAGATTAATTAGTTCGCTTTTTACGCAGTCGGGTTTTTTGATTTTTAAATTTAATATATTATTTCAAAGGGTTAACTGCGATATTTGTTTGGATCGATTGCGGCATTTGAGATGTAAGAGTACTATCTTTCAGAATATATTTTCCGTTTTTAACTTTACTAACCGGTTTGGACGATGTAAGTTAATAAAAAATGACAAAATACCCCCGAAATTCCTTCTTTTCGAACTTCCTTTTTTGCCGATGTGTAAATAAGGCTTCTGCGCGTGCGCCACTGCTTTTCCCCCTATCGCCAGGACCCAAATGAGTTGTTAATGAGAAGGACTTGCATTTCTTAATTAATAACATTAGTATAGATTATCCAACATCGACAACAAACAACAAAAATAATAATAGTCTTTGCATAGTTGCCAGTCTTCTGGCTTTTTTTTCTACTCAAATAAACATACTTTTTTTAACCATAAATGTTACTTAATGAATGAAATAAAGTCGAACAGTTGAACAGTTTAGCCGTTTCACGGACTTCTTCGTTGACGCCAACTTTACCCCCTGCATTTCTAAAAGTTACATTTCTAAAACTTAGGGAACCATAAGAGAGAATAAGTCTGTTAGGTTTCTGATGCTAATGAGCAGGTAACTACTAATTAAGATTATTATTATTTGATATTATCTTTTTACTTATTTATTGTATTTCATATATATCACTTTCTGCGTACCGGGGTTAAAGTAATATTTTCCCTTATCTTGAAGTTGATCCGAGCTGTTATAGTTAGAAATTATTGTATGAACAAGCTTCATTGTATCAATGCATTTCATCTTCCCTTTCTATTCAAGAACGCATACCATAGATAAGGCAAACAAAGAAGTTCCCCGGATATCTAGTTAGTTGTGAAATACCCGGGAGGAGGTAGTTTTAGATGAGAGAAATGGGATACCTTAATGAGATACCTTAGGATGAGAAGGAACCGAAGTAAACCCCATATGCTGTTTTGGGGGGGGGGGAGGAATCGTTAAGAGAGAAGTGAGAGTTCTGGCGTAGATCTCGTGAAGAGAGGTTGTGGTGGTTTTGATTGAGTTTTCTGGACTTGAGTGTAGTGTGTTCCGGAAAAAGGCTTGAGTCTTGTGCAGAGAAAATATACGCAGCGGGAGATCCTAGGGGATCCCCCGATAAACCTAATGAGATACCTTACGGCGAGAAGGAAATAGTGTATTTTAATAAGTTGACCCAGTACGTAGAAAGTGTTCGATATATAACTTAGTATCCGGCCGGATCGTCTATATCCGAGCCCTTAAATGTAAGTGACGTTTTGTTTCTATGTAAATAATTTGTAAATAAATTTTTCTTTAATATTAATCGAATAAGTTTAGCATTTTTTTCTAATCCTTCTCACATCGTGTCCGATATCACATATTTATATCGGTAGTGGCAGCATATGAAATAAAATAACATTTTTTAGAAGTCTGTATGAGCGGTGATCGTAAATCCATCAGCGTGTGGACTAAGGAAGAGTGCAATAAAGTCTAACAGTAATAGAACTACTATAAATTCTAATAATAGAACAGTAATAGAACTACTTAAAAGTGAGTATATCTATAAGTATAAATAAAGGTAGAAAAACGTTTTGCATGGGTTTAAAAATTAAAAACCAAATTAATTAATTACGCTAAAATTGGCGAATAAAGAAAATGTTAAAAAAGGTTCCATTGTTCATAACAACCGAAATGAAGAAGGATATGTTCAAGACACTTTTCAGTGACAGCCATACAATATTACTTTGTTAGAAGTAACAGCATGGATATAAAAGAGAAAATAAAGTATAATAGTATTATATATTTATTATATTATATTATATTATATATAATATTATATATTTTCTATAAAATAAAAATTAATAAGAAACTTAATTTAAGTGTATATCTATATAAATAAAAATGTAAATGTTCGTTTGTACAAAATCGCTAATCTTGGAAAGTTCTTCACCAATTGCTTTGAAATTCATGGATAGAGTCATTCGAATTGAGCGTTGTTACTGATCGTAATTAAAATCTCCCGTACGAGGGCGCTGTGTCAGCGCCGTAATTTTATTTATTATTCCAATCGTCTGCGTGTTGACGATAGATTGTAATTTAGTTACTAGTGAGTGGAAACACTGAATTTTTTGTTGTTGTTGTTATTGAGATAATGGAATGTTTGATTTGGAAACGGCCAGAGAGACTGTTTCACTCTTAACAATTATTGTTTTAAAATAAAGAAATATACAGTTCACTGCGAAGAGTTCCTTAAAAATGGTGTCATTGAGTAACTTCTGTTTTATTCTTAACAGAAATTGGTCCGTCGAGCCGGAGTAAACGGATTTATCGTTTGCTTTTAGAGTCAAGAATCAGCGACGAGACTTGGTTTCTTCGAATAAGGTAGGACTTTTTCTTTAACATGTCTACTGAATTAAAAAATATTTTGACAAAAAAAAGAGTTTTAAAATGTAAAATTACTAAATTTGTGAGTGAAATTAAATTAAGTGACTCTGATGAATGTTCTTTAGAACTTGTAAATACGAAATGTGATCAATTCAATACAGAATTGAAAGAAATGTTTGATAAAATTTATTCATTGTGCGATGAGGAGGAAATTGATAAATATATCGATGAACAATCATCGATTGAAAAAGAGTTAGATGAAACTTGGTTAAAAATTAAAAGAGCGAAACAAAAACAAATAAATGTTCTTAATGAATCAAAGCCGAAACAAGAGAATAGTGTAACGGAAGTTCGACTTCCCACGATTAATCTACCTTCTTTTAGTGGAAACGTACAGGATTGGATATATTTTAGTGATCTTTTTAAATCTAGCGTTCACAATAATAGCGCACTTTCGGGTGCTCAAAAGTTATCATATTTGAAATCTTCGCTTCATTCTGAAGCTGCAAAAGTTGTACAAAGTATAACGATTTCAGATGATAATTATTAAACAGCGTGGTCCTTATTAGAGGAAAGATATTCCAATAAAAGACAACAAGTGTTTGCTCACATTAAAAAATTAATGTCCATTAATTCAATACAAAGTGAAACACCTAGTGCTATTCTTAATTTGGCAGATACCGCCAGTGAATGTATCAGATCTCTAGAAATTCTCGATCAAAAAATTGAAGGGTTTGCGGATACAAAAATAACCTATATATTGTGGCAGAAATTAGATGGGTCCACAAAATTATGGTTTGAACGTGAACAAAAAAAAGACGAGCTACCAAAATTAAAAGAATTAATCGAGTTTTTAAAAAGACAAGCGAGAACACTGCAAGTTTCCAAACCTCTTATAAATAATGTAACTCCTAAACGCAATGCTCAACAACGAATCACTAGTATGGTATCTACATCTAATGGTAAAAACTCAAAAACATTTAAATGTGTTAAGTGTCAGAGTAATGAATTCCACGGTTTGCACAAATGTCCAGAATTCTTAAATCTTTCAGTGGCTTCTAGATATGAATTCGTAAAGAAAAATAATATTTGTTTTAACTGTTTAAAATTACACTCGGTTAGAAATTGTAAATCTACTTATTCTTGTCGGAAATGTATGAAAAAACATTCGAGTTTACTGCATTTCGAGAATGAAAATGAAAAGCAAATTCAAAACAGCGATAGAAAAAATGAATTTATTTCAAAACCCGAGGTCAGTGATTGCAATACCCAAAACCAGAATCAAATCGTAGCGCATTCAAATCTAGACCCGAATGCTGCAACATTTCACATTTCTAACGAAAGAGCATTTTCAGGTACATCTGTTTGTGAGATGAATTATTTAAGTTCTGGCATCTTATCAACTGTCATTGTTTATATTAAAAATAAATTTGGTGAATTTAAGCCGTTAAGAGGTTTGATTGATGCTGGATCAATGAGTAATTTCATTACGATTCAGTGTGCTGATTATTTAGGAATTAAGAAAGAAAAAAATAAAAGTTGCGGTTTCAGGATTAAATGGCATCTCCGTGAATATTAACTCCAAGGTAAAAGCATTAATTTCGAACAATTCAAATTTTAAGGCGGAAATAGAACTTCTTTGTGTACCAAAAATATCGGATACTATTCCAGTAAATCGGATTAACGTTCCAACAGAACAATACCTTAATAACATTAAATTAGCGGATCCAGAATTTTACAAACCTGGAAAAATTCATGTTCTTTTGGGAGCTCAAATATTTTATGATCTTTTAGAAGTCGGTCGAATTGAAGTCCCCAATTCTAATTTAAAATTCCAAAACTCGGTATTTGGATTCATTGCCTGTGGAAGCGTATTAAATCCTGACAATCAAATCACGCAAAATACTCATTGTGGGCTTGTTTGTAACTATGAAGATTTGACAAAAGAAGTTCAAAAATTCTTTCAGTTAGAAACATTAGGGATAAAAGACGATCCCACATGTACTGACGAAGATAGAGCATTAGAAATATTCGAAAAATCTGTATCTTATAAAAATAAACGTTACGAAGTTACCTTACCATGGAAAAAAGATTGGCGAGAAATGAACGACAATCTCAAAATAGCCAATAATAGACTAAACTGTCTTAAAGTGAAAATGAAGCGAAAATTAGAGCTTCGTGCTCAATATTGTGAGACTTTGAAAGATTATGAAAATAAAGGAATCATAGAAAAAATAACGGAAACGCACAAGCCAGTGGAGAAACCACTTTTTTATCTTCCACATCAACCTGTCTTTAGACAAAGCCTGACAACAAAAATGAGAGTAGTCTTCGATGCCAGCTCACACGATGTTGGCGAATTATCGTTAAATGATTGTCTTTGGCCAGGTCCAAATCTTAATCCAAACATATTCGATCTACTTATCAATTTTAGATTAAACAAAATAGCATTGATAGGTGATATAGAAAAAGCCTTTCTGCAGATATCCCTAGCGGAGAAAGACAGAGATGCAGTGAGGTTTTTATGGATTGGAGATAGAGGTATAGAAATATATCGCTTCAACCGAGTTCTTTTTGGTATGAATGCTTCCCCGTTTCTTCTTGCTGCTACTCTAAGAAAACATATCAAGAAATTTCAAGTTAGATATCCTACAACAACAAAGTTATTAGATAGGTGCCTCTACGTTGATGATTTCATCGCTGGTGCTGACAACTTGCAAGATGCGTTAGAAATCTCTCGAAATGCTGTTTATATTATGAGCGAGGCAAGTATGAAACTCAGAAAATGGTCAACTAATGATAACGATTTGATGGAGCAATGGAAACAAGAAGGGTTTGATACTCAGCCTCTACACAACCCAATTGAATTAGGATTTGACTCAACAAAGGTTCTAGGAATGTCTTGGCATACGAGTGAAGATTGCTTTATCGTAGATGTAAAAGGCTTATTAGAAATGTTATCAAAAAATGAAAACACCAAGCGCTTCATCCTGCGTGCTATTGGAAAAATATTCGACCCTCTTGGCTTGCTCACTCCTTATACTATTCGCATGAAATGCCTATTTCAAGATCTGTGGTTGAGGAAAATTGCTTGGGATGAAGATCTACCAATAGATGTTAAAGAAAAGTGGCTTCAATGGTGTTCTGAGATCCCACGCCTCTCCGACCTAAAAATTCCAAGAATTGTGCTAAATTCAACGAAAGAAGAAAATTCAGATGTGGTAGAGATTCACTGTTTTTGCGATGCTAGTAAGAAAGCCTTCGGCACTGTCATATACCTCAGAATTGTAAAAGAAAATGCTATTGAAGTTAACCTTGTGACTTCAAAAAGTAGAGTTACACCTCTTAAAAAAATCACTTTACCAAGATTAGAGCTATTGGGAGCTTTACTTGCTGCCCGACTAGGTAATGCAGTCAAGAAAATAGTAGATCATAAGAAGCCATCAGATGTGTTCTTCTGGACAGACTCGAAAATCACTTTGTACTGGATTAGAGGTTCTAGTAAAAGATGGAAATCATTCATAGCGAATCGTGTCAACGAGATTCAATCTTTGACTGACTCCAATTCGTGGTTTCATTGTCCGGGAAAGTCTAATCCAGCCGACCTCCTTACCAGAGGCGTCAGTGTTGATATGCTCTTAGAAAAGGATTTGTGGTTTAAAGGTCCCCCCTTTTTGAGAGAAACTGTTCTCCCAACTAATGACTGCAACATCCAAAATTCGCCAGATGACTATTCTGATGAACTAAAGAAAACAGTTAAATGTGAAAATGATAACTCTTTAGTTACTCTAGCTATTTATGATCAAAATTATTTATTAGATTATATTATTAGTGTTAGTAATAATTATATAACTATCATTCGTATTTTATGTTATGTGCTTAGATTTATTCATAACCTTCGAAATGTTAATAGAGTGAAAGATCATCTTACTTCTAAAGAATTGAATGCTGCAGAATTATCACTGATAAAGATGGTTCAACAAAGTGAGTATCAGGAAGAAATAAAATGTCTTCAGAAAGGTAATTCGGTACCAAATAAAAGTAAACTAAATTCTTTAAATTGTTTCTTAGATGAAAGTAATATTTTAAGAGTTGGGGGTAGATTGGGTAACTCATATTTGACAACAAATGAAAAACATCCTATGGTTCTGCCAAGTAAGCATCCCCTTACTTTAATTATTGTAAGATATTTTCATTTAAAGTATTTACATGTAGGATCACAAACATTGTTGTACCATATTCGTCGTAAATTTTGGATAACTAATGGTAGAAACATCTGTCGCAAAATAACATATGAATGTGTCACTTGTTTTAAAAACAAGCCTGTATTAGCGAGTCAAGTTATGGGTGACTTGCCCAAAGAGCGTGTTACACCTTCATTTCCATTTTCCATTATTGGAACTGATTATTGCGGCCCTTTTTACATTAAATTCAAAAATCAAAGGAAAGGTACATATAATAAAGTGTATGTATGTATATTCGTTTGTCTCTGCACCAAAGCTATTCATCTAGATTTCGTTTCAGATCTCACTTCTGCAGCCTTCATTGCTTGTTTTAAGCGCTTTGTTAGCAGAAGGGGAAAGTGTTCAAAAATATTTTCTGACAATGCAAAAAACTTTGTAGGGGCAAACTTAGAATTGAAAAGGCTTCACAATTTGGTTAGACACCCAGATGAAGCATTAGCTGATTATTTTGCAAGGGAAAATATCGAATGGAATTTTATTCCTCCGAAAGCGCCGAACTTCGGTGGTCTTTGGGAGGCAGGGGTTAAATCATTCAAATTCCATCTAAAACGTGTAATTGGTAACGCGCACCTCACTTTAGAGGAATTTCTGACAGTAATTCTAGAAATTGAAAGTGTTTTGAACTCAAGACCTCTGTCCCCATTGTCATCAGATTTCGACGATTTCGAGACTCTGTCACCGGGTCATTTTCTTATAGGTAGGCCCTTAACGTCTATTATTGAACCCCAGCTCACTGAAATTTCGGAAAACAAACTTAGCAACTGGCAAAAAATAACAAAATATAGCCAGCAAATATGGAAATTATGGAAGCGAGACTATCTGAACACCTTGCAGCAACGTAATAAATGGCAAATAAATAAAAACAATATAAATGTTGGTTCTCTCGTATTGATCAAAGATGAAAATATGCTCAGCACAAAATGGGCAACAGGTAGGATTTCCGAGATATTTCTCGGTAAGGACAAAAAAGTTCGAGTAGTGAACATTCGTCTGCCTAACGGTACAATAATAAAGAGAGATGTGAGAAGTATTTGTCCTCTTCCAATTAATGGAAACTAATTTCTTTAATGTATATATTTGGTATATTTTGAATATATTTTGTTGTTTAATTTCTATAGTATGTTTTATTGTATTCAAATGTAAAGTAATTTAGCCATTTTTCCTTTGTTATTAATTATATCTTTGCATTGTTATATGTAGTATTATGTAATTTTATATTATATATTAGAGTAGTTTTGAAACCTGCAGGTTTCAACGGTCGGGAGTATGTTACTGATCGTAATTAAAATCTCCCGTACGAGGGCGCTGTGTCAGCGCCGTAATTTTATTTATTATTCCAATCGTCTGCGTGTTGACGATAGATTGTAATTTAGTTACTAGTGAGTGGAAACACTGAATTTTTTGTTGTTGTTGTTATTGAGATAATGGAATGTTTGATTTGGAAACGGCCAGAGAGACTGTTTCACTCTTAACAATTATTGTTTTAAAATAAAGAAATATACAGTTCACTGCGAAGAGTTCCTTAAAAATGGTGTCATTGAGTAACTTCTGTTTTATTCTTAACAAGCGTGTTGTACTATATCTATTATCAACCTCGCTCCCCAATCCCCCAATTTTCCACCCTCCACCAGGTGGCGCTTTTTTATTTTTTCCAACACCCATCATGTAATATTTTATTTTAAAGCCCTTTGACTTACTATTTCATATTATGCACCTCCTCTTGCCCTCACCCCAGTTTCTGCCCCCGGGGGGCATATTTCTATCTATATAAGTAAAAATGTAAATGTTCGTTTGTGCAAAAGCGCTAATCTCGGAAAGTTCTTCACCGATTGCTTTGAAATTCACGGACTGAGTTGCATTCAAATACTAGCGTGTCGTTATATACATATTATGAACCTCGCTCCCCCACCCCCAATTTTCCACCCCCCACCAGGGGGTGCTTTTTTTATTTTTTTTTCGACACCCGTCATGTAATACAACATTATAAAGCCCTTTGACTACTTTTTTATATTATGCACCTCCCCTTCACCTCACCCCACTTTCCCTCCCGGGGCACATTTCTATATAAATAAATATGTAAATGTTCGTTTGTACAAAATCTTAAATCTCCGAAAGTTCTTCATCGATTGTTTTTATTGCTATCAATTGTAGTATTTTTTATTATGTTTTTTGTTTGTTTTTTAATCGTGTTTTTTCCTTTTTTAATTTTTTGCAATGTTATACGGTTTTGTTATAATATTCTTTTTTCTTTTTTAGTGCAATCGATATGCTTTAGTTCATCCAAATAATGCATTGCAGAAGATCAAACTTAGGTTGTAATACTCGCGGAGCGGAAGCAGTGGGACAAGTAATTGCAAATCAAACTGATGAAGAACGGGCATCAGCAAACGTGAAAAATAGACAAAAAATGGCTCAAATACGGGTCGAAAAAGCATCAGAGTAACGTGAGCTAGACTTGAGGATACACGGTTGCGAGCATGGCGAACGCACTCTACAGCTTCATCTCTGCTTCGTTCTCAATAGAATGAACACGACAGCCTGTAGCCGAAAGACGTCAACGAGAAACAGCAGATTAGCAGAGTCCAGCTGTAGTTCACTTGGTGGTACATCTAGAAAATGGACAATTGGCTTATTTCACAGCTGCAAATGTGCAACAAATAACCCTGAATCAACCGGCTACATCTTTAACTACTTTCTTCACATTTTGTCAATTGACGTGTTTGCGAAGAAACTGCTGTATTCGGAAATGCCTAAGTATTACACATGGAAATAGACTAGAAAATCATTTGAAAGATGCAAACGAGGAGAAGATAACCTGGCATATACAAAGAAACTATGATAGGCAAACTGTATACTGTGCATCCCAATCAAGATGAATGCTTCCTTCTTTCCATGATGTTGGTAAATGTGCCTGGTTCAGCATCTTTCCAGCAATTGAGAATTGTCAACGGCGTTACATATGTCACTTTCCGCAGTGCATGTCAACTTCTAAATTTATTGGAGAACGACCGATACTTGGATGTATGCATTAATCCCGCGTGCAATACGTCACACCCAAATAAATTTCGCGCATTGTTTGCAATCATATTGACCACCTGCTCTCATTTATTTCCAACAAAGTTATCGGAGAAATACAAATCGCACATGGATGAAGATATTTTTCGTCGAAATTCAAATATGAATACGGATTTCACAACTGAAATATACAACGAAGCATTGATAATGATTAGCGATATGTGCTTAGATATCACGAACAAAGTTCTCAATCAATAGGGAATGCAATCGCCGAATCGATCTACAGCTGCTTCGTTCGATGTAGAACTGCGTCGTGAGCAGAATTGCAGCACAGGTGATCTTGTATCGTATGTGCAATCAAATATTCCTAAGCTAACGCTTGAGCAAAAAGGCATTTACGATCAAATAAGGCAAACTGACGATAACGGGGTTGGAAAAATATTCTTCTTAGAAGCACCGGGAGGAACGGGTAAAAAGTTCCCAATTAAATTGATTCTGACAGTAATTCGATCCCAAAATGACATAGCCTTAGCTCTTGGGTCTTCCGGAATAACTGCGACATTGCTACCAGGTGGAAGAACTGCTCATTCCGCTTTCAAATTGCCATTAAACATCCATTGCAATCCATTGAAAGTCTCACTTGCAACACTTCCAAAGCATCCGGCATGGAGAAAGAAAAAGTATTGCAGAAATGGAAACTTATTGTTTGGGATGAATGCACAATGGTGCACGAAAATTCGTTTACGGCTCTTGATCGATCATTGCTAGATTTGCGTGGAAAAATCAGACCATTTGGGAACGCATTTATATTGCTTGCAGGAGATTTCAAGCAAACATTACCTGTAATTCCTCGATCGACACCAGCGGACGAAATAAATGCTTGCCTGAAATAGGCTACTTTGTGGCTATGCGTAAAGACGTTGAATTTAACTACAAGTATGCGTGTCCAGATGCAACACAATTGATCGGCTGAGATATTCTCACATAAATTGCTGGAATTTGGGAACGGTAAGGTGCCGGTTGATCTGACCTCGGGACGAATTTCATTGCCTCATAACTTCTGCAATTTAGTAACGTGAAAAGAAGAACTGGTTGGAAAAAGATTTCCCAATATTCAAACCAATTATAAGAATCATGATTGGCTGAGTGACTAAGCTATTCTTGCGGCCAAGAACAAAGACGTCTACGAACTTAACAGCATTATTCAGTCTAACACTCAAAGCGAGACAGTCACATACAAGTCCGTCGATACTGTTGTGGGAGAAGATGAAGCAGTTAATTATCCAACAGAATTTTTTAATTCACTCGATGTGCACGGATGCCACCTCACGTATTGCAATTAAAAATCGGCGTGCCAATTATCATGTTGCGAAATATCCACCAACCAAAGCTTTGCTACGCCACGCGACTTGCCGTAAAATAATAATAATAATAATAATAATAATAATAATAATAAGCAACGTCGTAGAAGCAACAATCTTAACCGGGCCTTTCAAAGGTGAAGATCTCCTCATTCCCCGCATTCTTGTGATTCCAACGTATATGCCATTTCATTTTAAGGGATTGCAATCCCCAAGTTGATTGGCGATTGAAATCCCCATCAACAAAGCTCAGGGGTAATCTTTAGAATTCTGCGGTTTAGGTTTAGACACGGATTGCTTCTCACACGGACGAGAATATGTTGCATGTTCTAGAATCGGCAAAGCAGACAATGTCTATATCTGCACAGACTATGGAACGACAAAAAAAATATTATATGCCCACAAGCACTGTGAAATTAAACATGTTAGAAATGTGCGCTTTCTCTTCTCTTGCTTTTCAATTTAACCAGACTGAGCCACAGCAACGCGTGGCCGGGTACAACTAATTAAACATAAAAAAGAAATAAAGAAAATTAAGTAATATCTTCAATCAATGTTGAATAATGCGGTCTGTTTTTATTGTCAGGGTAGGAGGCATCGTAGTCAGAAATAATCTTATTGGTAATATTATAGATATTTTTGTAATATTTTTTAGACTTTTTTTGACCCTTTGAATAAAAGCACAAATATTTAAATCACACATAATGACATTAGGGATGTATCTGATCCCATTTCTGACAGCTCTTAAATTTCCATTCTGAGTTTTAGACATGTTTTCCAAACTAAATTTTCTTATGAAACCCCAGATCGGACAGATATAAGTCATGACAGGGAGGATATAAGGTTTATATATTAGTGTTTTGTTACGATTAGAGAAATCAGGGTTTTTAACCTTTTGCACTCCTATGTCCAGTCTGACTAGACATCATCTTTCTTTGCAAAATTTGTTTTTGGCACCAGTAATGAATCAAAATAAAATTTGCCTTATTTAATTAGAGCGAACAGCGAACAGCAGAGCAGTTCAATGGGATACCTAGTAGCAGTGCTACTCCACTCCCTGTAGATGAGTAAGTGTATAGCAAATCCTAGAGGAGCCATGAGAGAAGAGTTTAAGCGTAGCACACAGTACTACAATAAAAAATAGAGAAGTTAAAAATTTAAATATGGAGAGGCTGAAAATTTATGAGAGGGTAGTCCGGGGACTACAGTATAAGATTTAATTAGAGCATTTTTGAAATTGTGCATTTGAAGGAAACTTCTTTTTAAAAAAAGTGGTGTCAACCAAATAAAACTTTTATGAGAGACGCCAGAGTCGAAAGGGTTAAGAAGAGGTGCAATCGATCTGGAAGCTCCAGCGACTTTACCGCTAATGTTAGGAATTTCTTTTCTGAAAATAAGTATAATCCCCATGTATTTTGGTATCATCTTTCCAAGGGAAGGTAGTGTGATGTTAAGGATCAATCTATTGGGATATAAAAAATTTCTACAAAAGTAAATAGCACCAGATTTTCATTCATTATTTTGAACGCGCCAAAAGTTCCACCTTTTTTTTTTTTTTTTTTCAAATTTCCGCATAAAAAATGAGTATTACGTGCAGAGGCGTAAATTGTGGCATCGTCCGCATATAAAGCAAGGTAAAGTTAACACTGTACGAGGTGTATAGTTAAAAAAAAAAAAATAAAAAAGATGAAAAATGTTGGTGCAAGAACCGAACCCTGAAGGATGCCTGAAAAGATAAATTGGAGCGCAGATAACGTGTTATTCAGACGGACGTAAAAAAATACGACGGTCAACATAAGATTGTATGAAATGTGTAATTCCGTATGGAGTATATGAAATAAAATAAGCAACTCGTAGGACAAGAAATATTTAATTAAAAATAAATTCCAGTTTAAAATATGTTTATTTGACTTGAAAAAACCGAAATGTTATCAGATATTTCTTTAAGGCAGCTTAAGTGACTTTAAAAAATTGCCTTCACTTGAATGAAGAAAGTCCTTCCTTTTGCTACGTCTATGGTATTCAACACTTTCCAACATAGTTGAAAAGTGTTTATGCATTCGGTTTATCTGTCTGTCTGCCGTCCGTTATCTAACTCACGTAAATATAGTCGAATCGCCATGAAACTGGTATATGTTATTGATATTCACTATGGTATGTTCGGTATTGTACATGAAGCGTATAGCAGTTGCAGTTCCTTTACACCAGTGGTTCCCAACGTGGGGCGTACGCCCCACAGGGGGGCAATATGACCTTTCAGGGGGGGGGGGGGGGGCAATTTCAGATTTCTTATAAACAAATTTTTGGTCATTTTTTTTCTAATGAAAGTAGTGTCGTAGTTAAAAACAGAAATAATAGATGTAAAAATAGCTGAATAAAAATTAATTTTCTAAACGTTCTCATTTAAAAATTCTTAATACAAAGTAACTGGAAAAATTATGTGTACTTTTCTTTAGATATTTTGACATCATTCATGTATTACAAATCCTTTTAATTTTTTTGGTCTTAATATAATTTTTGAAAAACACACCTCTTTTTTTTTTTTTTTTTTTTTTTTTTTTTCTTATTTATATAAAAAAAGAAAACTTGTACATCTAATCATAGTGCAATATGCTTCATTAAGGAAATTTTCTGGTGTATATCTAAAAATGACTATTTGGATTTGTTTAATCTAAAAAATGTTTTAAATTATCTAAATGAGGTACTACTTTTATGACATTAATAAATCCCGAGCGCATCACGGAAGGAAATGGGTGGGAAGTAAACTTCTTATGGCTCTTCTGCAGAGCACATACACAATATATAAATATACTTCATGACATATGCATTTGTTAATTTAAAATCGGAGAAAACATGATGGCCAAATAATAATATTGGACAAAAGAAAGCTCTCTATCAAACAAGTATGTTATAAGGGGAAAGAAAATTGGTTATTTAAAATGATTAAAAGCGGAAGTGCGGAAATGTTACTTCTGAATTATGTTTTCCATACAGACTCGGTGATAAACAAATATCACTTGGTCTTAATGAAGTAATAAATACAATTATAAAATGAATCAATTCTATCAGATGTCATAAAAAATATGAGGGAGATTTCAAGAAATTTTATAAAGGTAAAATGTAGACTATTTATCACTTTTAAATTTGGGGTAAGTTGACAATAAAATAAAATATGTAATATATATTTTGTAGATGTAAAGATCCATGGTCTCATTGCATTCATAGACTTATGTTAAAAACATACTTGTAATAAGAAAATATGATTTTTATGAATTAAAGAATGTGAAATAACTTATCAGAGTTAATGCTATTTCTGGACCCTCCTGGGGTATATAAAAAATATAAGTTTATTTTTTTATGTACTAAGAGTTATATAATATAGAAAGGGGGACATCGTGATTTTAGAGATGCTTAGGTGGGGTGCGGCCTGAAAAAGGTTAGGAACCACTGCTTTACAGGGACATTAAAAAAATCCCGTTACATTACAGCCTATAAGAAAAAATCGTCTGCGGTAGTTTTTAATGATGTTTTACAATTTCAAACACATTGGAATTTATAAATATCTCTGAAGTGCACTACAAGATACTTACTATAGAATATGGTATGGGTAACATTCATTGTTCATTTACAGGGAAGCTCAAAATAATTCCTTAACCTTACGGTCTATGGGTAAAAACCGTTTGCGGTGTCTTTTATTCATGTTATACTATTTCAAACATATTGAAATTTATATATATATCTGAGGTTCATTGTAAGCTACTTACTATAGAATAAGGTATTAGCATTCATCGTTCATATACAGGGACACTCAAAATAATTTGATTACAGTACTCTCTATGAACAATAATTGCTGGAAGTGAGTTTTCCGTTGCGGTACACGTTTTTAATTAAAAATATTTTTGCATATTACTTAATGTGTATAAATTCTATAGATCCTATATACAGGACTGCACAAAACGTCTGGACATTTCCGTTTATTCATGGAAATTGCTAAAGGAGAATTTGCAACTGTGATATGCATTTCCTAACTAAACTAAATTTTAGCATACTATGTATTATATGATAAATCTATACTTCATATACAGAGCTGCACAAAAAATTCAGATTTTTTTTCGACTTTTTATGGGAATTGCTGAAATTGTGTTTTTAAATGTGTTATGCGTTTTACAAATTGTGTATTTGGGTATTCTTTTACACTTGTAAAGTTTTATTATAGTATTCTTAATGTGTTGAAAAGGGTTTCATAATCTAATGTTTGACGTATGATTTACGTTCTTGTTTTCTTTTGAATAGGGTATTAATGTTTTTTCATAAAATTGAGTTGTTATAGTGTTTATTTTGCTATTTTATTGCCAATGTTTATTTATTATTTTCAATACCATAAGCTATGGTATTGAAAAAGTTTTCATAAACCTTGCATCCCCCACTAGCAGAGTTCATTTTATGTTCGTAAATTTGCCCGCTGTAGATGTGCATTATTCTTTCAAAAACATATAATTTCAGTGCTAAATTTTCTGTTGTTTCCCGCCCTCAGATTAAGGATAATTTTTTATATATATATTACTTACTTGTTACTTTAGACTTAAATAACATATATGCCTGTATTTCCCCAGATGGAGAAATATTTTACTAAAATTTCATTTTTACATCCTATATCCTATGTCCTTAACCATGATGCCCACACATACTTGACTTTTTTGTCGATCAGCCCGTTAAATATTAGAATTGAACAATGCTGCTGAATAAAGTTTTGTGTAATTGAACTTGGGTGTTATTCTTCTGGTTCTATAATAGCAATTACTTGCAATAGTTTTTCTACGTATAGAAAGACTAACAAGCAAGTAATGTTCACAGTAAAGGGTTTTTTTTCTTCCACTCCCTGATTACGAAATAAGCACGAAAAGCACGTGCCTCCCTTAGAAAATTTTGAAGGAGACCGAAATGGGAAAACAGTGCTCGCCAATTTTATATAGAATTAATTCCATTCCAAAATTCTATCCAATTTCTTTTCAATTTATTAACTCATTTATACATACACATATATGTATATTTAAAATGTTTCATAAAAATACCTTTTACAACAAATTAATTTTTCATGTCCAGTTTCAACCTCATGATCATAAGTCTTCAGTTCTATATTAGATGTTAGATGTATGTTTACATATTGAATTTAGCTTGTATGGACAGCATAAAATATTAATAATTTAAACTATTGCCAAAATTGAAAATATTTCAAAATATTGACATTTTACGTTGCGCAAAGACGCTGAATTCAACTTTTTTTTTTCTTTTTTTTTTAAAATCAATCTTACATTTATATGCTAATACCATGCAAAATCATTTTTGCATATTTTTTTTTATTTTATCCAATTTTTGTGTATACATATATAGAGGAACATAAAAAAAGTTTTTTAATGAGATATTTGTGATTAAACTGAACTATTTATTTTTTTTGGAATAATATTTGTAGTATTGGTTAGTTTCTGGGTATGTCGAATTTAGATAACTCTTCTCAAATGAAAGCGGGCCTCGAAATATTGCTGTACTTCCCACACCTTCAGGGGTTAATCGGGCCTTGTTTTCTCCCATCTGTTGAGCTATTTAGAAGCTATTCATGCCCACGCACATGACTTGTGACAGTATTTGTTTATCAAATAAAACTATTATTAAACAAGGTTATCCTTTGAAATTGAACCTGACATTAACTTTACAAAATAAAGAAAAACTTCGAGATTTTTTTGGCTATTTTGGCAAACAAATTTAATTTGGTACAGAAAATTTACTTATAAAATTCTAGAAATCAAGCTTCTAACTGAAATATCCATAATGTGAAATGTAAATTATTGAAAAAGGTGTAGGAATTAGTGTTAAACAGAAACATGGTTATTTAGACACAATTTGAAGAATAATTTATGAATATCAATACTTTTCATTTTATTATTATACTTTTTAAAATGCTAAATAAATGTAATAAATAAATGCTAAATAAATCTAATGTGAAATGTAAATTATTGAAAAGGTGTAGGAATCCGTGTTAAACAGAAACGTGGCTATTCAGACACAATTCGAAAAATAATTTATGAATTTCAATACTTTTTATTTTATTATGATGCTTTTTAAAATGCTAAATAAATCTAATGTGAAATGTAAATTATTGAAAAAGTATAGGAATAAGTGTTAAACAGAAACGTGGTTATTTAAACACAAATCGAAAAATAATTTATGAATTTCAATACTTTTCATTTTAATGCTGAATAAAATGGACTTGCATATTTTTGATTAAATTGAAATATTTGAATTTGAATTTATTATTTACATTTATTAACAATTTTAATAAATTTAAAATGTGTTCTAACAAAGAATCTAAAAAATAGAGAAAAAATTATTACTTTTCTCTTTTTCATTGTATCCGAATATCTCTTTAATAGTAATTTTTTCTTAATTGATGTTTGTAACGTCGTTATTTATTTTGATTAATAATCCCTTTGTGGTTTCTTTTCTAATATTTTTCTGTTTGCTTAATACCGTTTTGCTGGCTATGAGCCCAGCTTAGGATTCTCTTAACATAACTTCTGTGAATAGAATTGAGGTCATAAGATGATCTTGAATTGGATTCAAAATTTTCACAAAGGAAAAGAAAACAGAAAAATAGAAATTTCAGACATAGCCAGAGCTTTGGACATGCATTTTAAGAATTTATTATAGTCACAATCAATGTATAATTTTCTATATAATAATAATGCCTAGATAAAGGCTAAAGGATGCTTGTTTCGGTATATTTGGCCTCAGTAGCATTAATTTCAACAGCAAATCAACGTTCATATGATTTTCTAGGAAAAAACTATGTCTAAAAAGAGCATAATCGAAAAATAACCTGGAAATAAAATTCAACATGAAAATACAGAATAAAAAGTCACCAATAATAATAATAATAATAATAATAATAAAATCTACTTCTACATTTCGAGAGAAATAGACAAAATACATTAAGTTTAGAAGCCCATCTTCATATTAAAATGAACAAACCTTAAATTTTTCAATATCTGCACACAAATATGAAACTATTTTTCGAATTAAGGATAAAAATTATCTTTATATACAAGATTTCACGTCCTTTTGGGAAAAAGTTTCAGTATCTAATAATAATTATATAATTTCTATGCATTTTTATAAACTTTGAGTATAAAATATAATAACGAATTTAACAACAAAAAAATATATATAAAATGTGATTACGAAAAATTTTAACGTTTTTTAAATTTTTTTTAAAAAAAATCATCACCACGTCAGATTGAGTAAATGATTTTCTCTAAAAAAATATTTAAATGAAACAAATATTTAAATCCTTTTATAGGCTATTTAAATAAATTCTTTTGAGGTTTTCCGAAAAGAAATAACATTTGAATAAGTTTATTAGTTTAATCTGAACTAGTAGAGTACTATTTCAATTTCGAGACTATCTCTGAATTTGGTGGGTTTTGAATGTGGGATATCTCTGGAACTATTAGTAAAATATTCGTCCAATTTATGAAAACCGAAGATGGAAAAGCCAATAAAAGAGAACTTTTGACATATCGAATGATGTTAAAAGGAATAGCATGACCTAAAAATATATAGTACATGCTATTCCTACATAAATCGTGAACAGTAGATCACGAGAAAAAGTTGTTTTTCAGTTACAAAACTCATTTATTAAATGGTTACTCAATGGAGGTTTCAAGGATAGCACAATCCTACAGTGTAAGAAGATTTCATTTCAACGAATTCATCACCTCTTCAACAAGAAATAAACATACAGTAGGTTTTCTTCTTCTTTTTCTGTGAAGGAAACCGAAGCATTTCACAGTCTTAGAATTCACCTTTCCTTTATCTAATAATGACTGCTGTTTAATCTTAAGGGGACCAGGTACGCGAAATTTGGGGAAAAAAATCGATTTTTATTTTTTTATATCATTAAATAGTTTAAACTTTTATCTTTCCAACGATGTGTCACACACGTTCATATAGGGTAAAGTGCCCATATTTCGTCCCCTCTCCTAATTCCGTCCCCCTTAACTTCCCCGCTTCTGCGAAAGTGGAGCCACTTATGACACAAGGCACAGGGGACTGAAGGTAAAAGGTGTCAGTATGGAAAGTTTCGTTCGTCAAGACGCATACATAAATTAAAGACGGCGATTTTCCTATTTTTAGAAGACTTGAGTTCTTATTACGTCGTTTGTAGAACGTTATTTACTGTACTGTAAGTATTTATTTCTTATTCATTGCATGCATTTTACGTTGGTAAGATGCTGACAGTAGCATATTGTGAGTTTTAGGACGCTCAGTTCATCTTACGGGAACTGAAGCTCCGTCATATTGGGAAATAGCGTGGTCCCAATTTCGTCCTCCTTGCAGTTCTTATTTTCGTCCCGGGGATGAAATTAGGAATGCTTTTTCATGACATTTTTTTCAATTTTTTTCCTCATGTTTGGATGGCTAATGTTTCGTTATGTTATTCTTCCACTGATAATTAGTACATTTATTTGTGACTTACTTTAATGTAAATTAAATTACTTACTCATTTAGAAATAAATTTTGATTTAGTTATAAGTTAAGCCTCTGCGTATTGGATTTTTTGGGGGGACGAAATTGGGACCATTTTTTTTCCTTTGCATTTTTTAGATACTTTTGAAAAAAACAATTTTTCGCATTGTTAAAATTTTTTGTGCGATATTTGCCTATGTTTCTATGTGCGTGGGTAGTTAGTCTATCTAAAATCCAAATTTGGTTGATTTTCACTGAAAATTATAACTTCCAAGGGCCTAAAAGTGACTGGGGGACGATAATAGGGCACCTTACACTATATAAAAAAGAAGTGTCGGAATTATTCATTCTTTTTAAGAGTATTTCACAGCTTAATGGCCATTTAAATCTTTAACTGACTTTTTCTCAAAACTTGGATTTTCCATGTATGTGCTCCTTTTATTCAATATCTATTAAACTGAAGAACTCAGATTTTTTTTCTATTACTTATATTATGTTATATTGTGTACTTTAACACAGGGATTTAATGACTTATTGAGAATTATTTATTTTAGGCAGTGAAATCTTACCAAAAATGCTAATTTAAAAATGACTTTCAATACATAATTAATAATTAATTTTCAGTTTCACTTAGAAAGGATCTGTTAAAATACGTAAAGCATGTTGTTCTAACTACTCTAAAAAATCTAGACCACTATCTTTCACCATTTCAGAGAAAAAGGTACATAAAGTTGGTAAATTTATCATGGCGGAGATAAGGCTTTCCCGGTCCCCTTAAACTATTATGTACATACAGTAGAGCGCCGATTATCCGAACAAGTCGGGACCGAGCATAGTTCGGATAAGCAAAAGTTCGGATAAATGGACAGACAATTTAACGGATGCTCCTGGCTATACAAAAATCTTCACACTTTATCCACGCATTAAACTGACAGCACTAGTTAATTCTGGCATATTTAAAAATTGATTTTTGTCTTTTTAATTTTTTTTTTGTATACTTTTTTTTATCATTTTCTGAACGCCAGAGATTATAATTTAAGCAAAAAAACTTTCGATTGTTGCTTGCTTCAAAGACATTCTTTTCCATGCTGCCATATCTAGAATTCTTCTTAAATATGTTAGTTGAATAGGATCAGCATTCTTTTGCCGTTCGAGCCATTTCCTAGCTGTTTCCAAACATTCAAAGGCTTCGTTATGTGATGGACCATGATCATTTTGAGAGCATTCGTTTTCAACTTCTGTTTCGTCTGGAATATCATCCACAATCTCATCATCATTTAAAATCTTATATCCAGGTCTAATAGGGTGTTTGGATAATTGGTTTAAAAATTTTTTTTGAGAGAAATAGGCTGTTCGGATGATTGGAAGTTCGGTTAAAAAATATTTTTTGAGAAAAATTAGCTGTTCGGATAATTGGAAGTTCGGATAATCGGCGCTCTACTGCATTAGTATTATTATTATGGGAATTACATTTTTCTTGCCATCTATTGCCCGAGATTCATAATTGTAATTCCCACTAACTATTTTCCTTGCTCAACAGTTGTTTTTTACTCACGATATTTGTAACAGTTGTAAATTTTCTAAGTGGTTGAAAAAAGTCCGGGCCAGGATTCGAACCAGGGATGGAGCAGCCAATGCTCTACCGACTGAGCCACACCAGGAGAATCTGGAAGACTTAATTAACCCAACTAACCTTTCATGATTACAGTATTTGATCTGCTATCTGATTCTGAATCAACTCAACAGAATAAATTGAAGGTTATTTTTTGCAACTACAGTAAACGCTGCATGTGTAATTATATTATATTACGATTTATTTTTTCACACACTTGGAAAATTTACAACTGTTATGATTCATTTATCAATTGAATAATTGTGTTAAAAATTAATCTAATGTCACTATATTTGGTTTCGAAGCTTGCGCATTTACGGGTTAGATTCCTTTAGAAAGACACACACCCCCCTCCACGGAGGGCAATTTCCCAAATATTCATAAATCAGAAGAAACAGAACTCCAGTAAACGCTGAGTACGTAATTACACATGAATAATTAAAGTTGTAATTTTTTTGGACTGGATGAAAAAGTGTCCAGGCCAGGAATCGAATGAGGGGCCTTTTGGCTGAAATCACCAATCCAATGCCAACTGAGCTATCTTGGACATATCTGGTATACACATAATTCACAGGACATCTAATCTTATATGTGAATCAACTACACAGAATAAATTACAGGTGATGGAAACTCCAAGAAACATTGGATACGTAATTATTTTCAGCAATAGAACTCTAGTAAACGCTGGATGCGTAATTACACATGGTTAATTAAAAATGTAATTTTTCCGAACTGGGTGAAAAAGTGTCCAGGCCAGGATTCGAACCAGGGACATTTTGGCTGAAGCCAGCAATGCTCTGTATAAAAATCTCTTTAAGAAATCTGCCCCGTACAGCTGAAACTTAAAATATTGTTACCAGTAACCAATAATTGCTATTGAAATTCTTTGATCGCTTTTATGGGATAGATTACTTGCACTTTTATGGGATAGATTAGATCGCTTTTGGGATACACTATTTTTGAAAAAAAAAAAAAACTCAATCAATTTTCGAAGTTGCGTTCTTTTTTTCTATATCCTCTTCATTCGTGGAAAAAATGCTCCATTTTCATTGTTTCTACTAGAAATTCGGTAAAAATTACATTTTTTTTAAAAACACGCAACAGAATAAATATCTCTTACAGTCGTAGTAGATTTAGAGTGCCTCTCTGTATGAGAGAGGAGCATAAGCATATGCATAAAGTGCATGCTCAGACTAAAGGTTTGGTGAAAACCATAGTGGTCGGTAGTAGCGCGATAATAGTGTGATACATATTTCACCTTGTCATGGGAAGTAATAATAATGAAAAAATCATTTAGTGCTCTTTCAGCATCTTAATACTGAAAAAAGATAAAATACTAAGCCATTTATATGGGGTAAACTGAGATGCTATTGTAGATCAAGCTCAAATTATGTGCATTTTAGTATAAGTGGGTCAAATATCCCCAGTCTTCCTTGTATACACGTTTTTAATATGTGTGTTTAAAGCGCTTTAAAACTTATTTGCACACTTTATAACATACTACATCAAAACGAATGTATGTGGCTTGTACTCAATGTGACTAGAAACTACGATTGCTTTCTCACAGTATGAAGTCACACTAAACTCCAGTCAGAAATGGTTATTTTCTTTCTAAACTGCATTATCGTATTCAAAGTCGAACGGACACATGAGATAAGGGCATATAAATTAAATTTCAGGGCTCACAGCTAGCAATTAATTCACTTGCAATTCAAGAAACAAATCACCTTGTCTTAATTAATTTGCACATTACTATCTTGGTCGCCATTCACGCTTAAAATTCATTTCTTTCATTCATAAAAAAATATATATATTCATATGTATTCTAATTAAAATAAATGTCTACTGGAATTTTAACATGATAAGGCGTTTGAAACTTCAGATCAATCGGTGCCTTGATTTCTATTTAATTACTTAATAAATTTAAGCAATAGTCTGTTCGCAAGTCATTGAAAATTTTTGCTATTATGACTAATTGTTTCCAATCATTATTTTGTATTAGCAAACCAGACATAATTTCTATGCTAAAAGAATTTAATAGTTTTAAAATTGTTGCAGGGAAAAGAAAAAAAAGTAGATGCAAGGATTACAATTTACAAGACAAAGTACATTTATTTATTTTTTCTACACAAATAAAAGAAAATATGCATATTCACATTGCTTGATAATATGGAAAATCCGATGTTTGTTCAATCAAATTTTAATGACGGAAGAATAATGAAAGTGGAACTGATACACGTAAGTTTGCTAAATGACAGAGAATTTAAAAGATGTGCGCTTGAAGAAGATGCTGTACAAGATGTTTCACTGCTTCGCTTCATAAGGATCGATATTAACTAACAGCAGCTATTGTAGAGTTTGCAGCATCCTTCTCTGCGAGATCTTGAAAACAATCGACAAGAGGGTGCTCGCTGACACAGGACTTGGTCGACACGTTGAGACAAACGCTGAGAATGTACGATTGAAATTTCAGCAGTCAGGATGCATAGTGCAAGTACCAACAGAACAGCAGCTCTCATTTTTCTATAGAATATAAATGTAACAAACTTTAACATTATATCTTCTTTTCTTTCATTCCATCACCGCTTAGTAGTTGCTCATTTATTAATGCAGTATTGTTATAGCTTGAGTTAGTTTCAAAGCATGTATTTGTAGTTAGACAGAAAAAGAAGTAGCATACATTTTCACATTGCTTAAAGAGTATTGTTAATAAAAGGTATTATTTACTTTATTAGGGTATTAGTTATTATTAGGGTGCATGTATATGAGAGTGGCGACATACGGAATATAAAATTTTATCAGTTGAGGCGAGTCTGGACAATAGCAAATAGCCAAGCATCTTGGAAAGCCTGCCATTATCGCTAAGCTAATGTCGGATAACTGGTTTCATTCATCTAATTGAACTCGTACAGGCAAGTATCGCCAAGTTCTGCAATGTAGCTTTGCATAGTTTGGACAAAAACTTCTGCCTCAGAATAGTCCAAGCATGCGCCCTGTGCGTATGTCGCCATTCTCATATAGAGGTACCCTAGCATTATGTAAAATTAAGTTATCATGGCAGTTTATCTATTCCCACGATGCAGTATAAGTTAATTTCAAAGCCTATGGTTGTTAAAAAACCATAGTTTGAAAACTTTTACCACATTATTTCATATTGATGAGTGTATTATACAAAGATAAACGAAATTGTATATTAATCCATGAAAATTCATTCAAAAATCGGTGCAGTAATTATTTTCATGTGGTTAGTTTGAATGATTCCTGACATACATAAGGCATTGTGGCATAGTTTGAAAGAATGTTTGTGATAGACAGTTAAAGTAGCTGCTTTTATATACAATATTACTATAAGTTGAGTTAGTTTCAAAGCTCAGTATAAGTCCTGAAGTATGACCTATGTTGTTTAATATTGCTGAAAGTATGTTAATAGACATACTGTACTGGATATTAAACCATCAATATTCATTCATCAATGCGGTACTTTATTTCCATTATGATGCTATGTTAGCTTGAATTAAAATCATTCAAATTACGTTATTTTGAAAGAATATTATTGGCAGCAGGTTAAAGTAATCATTTGTTATACAAAACTGCTTTAACTTGTGCTAATTTCAAAGCATAAGGTTACTCAGAAAACGTTTAGCATATTGTTCCACATTGGTGAGAATATATTATACATACACTATTATATTACATTAATATATAAACATTCAGCCGTCATTGCTGTAAATTAATTTCATGATATTAATATAAATGATTTATGACATAAGTCTGCAAACGTCATGTTCTATATACCTGATTAATCGATCAATATTAAGCCATAAGTGGAGTAAATTATCTTCGCAATGTTAATGTGAGATTGATTCGTGCCATAAAAGTCAGTTTAAATGAATAATGACTGTTGAAAACCCATTTTTCTTTCATTCTTACATATTCGAATGTGGACTTCTATTTTTATTTTTATTTATTTATTTATTTATTTTTTGTACATACAGTACAAAAGTAAATTCTTTCACAAAAAGAAAAAAAAAAAGAGATGTGATACTATCCGTCAAGAGCATAAGCTTGTGTTTATAAAGGACGAATTATAGAAGTTGATAAAATTTTGTTTTTGAAAATGTAGTAACATGAAATATTTATTGTTTTTTTTTGTCATGCAAAGTCTGTACCAATTCATAACATTAGTTAAATATGGCAAAAATTAGTTGTAAGCTTTGTTTACGTTTTTCTTTATGAGACAAAGAACTGAAGCCTAAATATCGGGAAAGCATAAGAAGTGGGAAAATATAAATGTACTAATATTTAATGTACCAATATGTTATGTTTTACATTATGTTTTGACGTATAAATTCCATGTAAATGCAAAATCTAGTAATGCAAAATTCATAATCTACTATACATACTTCAAAATCCGCATGCTTGGTGCGTTTTTTTTTTTTTTTTTTTTTTTTTTTTTTTTTTTTTTTTAAGATGAAGAATATAAGTCTACATATTATTGATATTTAACTATTAAAGCTGTTATAACATAAAATATTTAATAATCTTTTGTTTGAAAAAACCCCTATCAATATCTAATATGAAGAAAAGAATTATTAAATAACAAATAACAGAAAAAAAATAAAAACATAAATTGGGAATATTTAGTTCAGGTACATATTTTGACGCAAATTTCAAGAAAATGTAAATTCTGGAAACTTAAAAACAAAGCTTTTCGCCAGCTTTTTTTTTTTTTTTTTAATTTAAAGATGAAGTCTATAAGCTAAAACAAAGAATGTATATGCTATTACAATTTAATAACTCTTATAAATATTGTAACATAAAATGTCTATTGCTCCAAAAGCTTTAGGAAGATCATGATACATAACGAAAATTCAGAGTATGTGTATACTTTTGTCAATTTAAATATTTAATAATTTATTCATTAGTTTATTACTATGCTGGCAACTGTTAGTTGAGTTCGCTTCGTTGTTTCAATCGTGCGTAGATTTTTTCGTGGAATAATCTAGGCTATTTTCGTTTGCTAATATAACTTTGTAGTTCGAGAGGCAGCGGCACATTTTTGCAACGAATTTTAGCGTCAGTGATTTTTGTATCTATGGCAGATTAGACAGTGCAGATAGCGAAACTGCTAGACTGCTGGCGCACCAGCGATGTCTGTTGCAATAACATTTCGCAGATTCCGCTGCAACGTTAAATAGATGGTTATCCCGATTACTGATGTTACCGCGACTCGGAAGCATCGTCAGTAATCCGGTCGCCATTCAAGTAGCATTGCAGCGGGATGCGCGCCGTTGCTATGGCCACTCTCCTCACCCCGCTGGTGCGCCAGCTAAATGGCTGTTCCGTCATCTACACTGTCTAATTTGCCATACATACAAATAGTACGTTGTGTCCATCACAAAACTTTCTTCTACATAAACCAAATCGTCTGCAACCAAAATTAAATGACTATCTATCTATTCGTTCTTGAGATATAGCTATCGTAGAAATCGTGAAAAACAGAGCATAACTGCGACAGCTGTTGGGATTGGGAGGTATACACTCAAACCTAATAAGGATCTATTTATATCAATGTCTAACAGAATATTAAGTTTGAAGAAATTCCGTGCATAGTTCTAGAGGTATAGCTATACGTCGGAAATCGTGAAAAATGCAACATAGCAGCGCCGCCTGTTGGTAAATTTACACCAAAACCTGACCAGCGTCTATTTATGTCAAGGTCTAACAAAATAGGAAGGTTGATGGAATTCCGTGCCTTTGCTCTTGAGATATAGCTATCGCGAAAATCGTGAAAAATGCAACATAGCAATGCCACCTGTTGGGAGATTTACGCCCATCCCTATTCAGCACTTATTTATGTCAAGGTCTAACTGAATCTGAAGTTTGATTAAATCCCGTGGATTAATTCTTGAGATAGAGCGCCCACAAAATTTGTGTCACATACAGACACTTTCTAAAAACAGTCAAATCGTGTTTAGGACCTTCTAAAACGTATAAATACGTTGAAAATTTTCATTTATTCTAAACTTTCTTCTTGTAAAGATAGAATAAAGTAAAAATCATAAAGATTAAGTTAGTATTGGACTATCTGCCACCTAAGTGATTTTGATTTTTTTTTTTTTTTCAATCAATAGATGGCATTACTGATGTTTCAAAGTTATTTAGTGACGATAGTGCAAGAGTGCGCAGTGCCAAAGTGTGCAAGTGTGCGCACCTGCTTTAGGAAAAACTGCCACCGCTGCTAAAGCAGGATTTCAAAAAATGGTTCTATACCTTTCAAAAATGGTTCTGACTTTTCAGCAAGCAGCGTCACTGGAAGACCATTAGAATCTAAATTTATTGAACTACATATGTTGAACTACAGAACATTGAAAATGGGGAGGAAATATAATTGCTTTCAATAGAAAATGATAATTCAGAAAAGGCAGAAAAGCTATGTAAAGAAAGGAAGTACGCTCAATGTGAAATAAACCCAACTTCGCTTTCTCAAGGTATAGCTTCGACTTCAACAACTTCATCTTACGTCAAATTAAAAGCGTTGTCACCGTATCCAGAATCATCTGTGCTGTGATAATTAGAGCAGCAGAAAGCCTGAAATTTAAAGCAGGTCGCCACTCAAAAGTCAGCTTGAAGATGACGCTTCGGAAAAAAGACAAAAACCTTTACAAAAAAAAAAAAAAAAAAAAAAAAAAAAAAAAAAAATGTAAAAGTAAACCCATCAAGCCAAAAACTGCACCAAAGAAAAAACTGTGGATATGTCCAGGCTGCTCAGAAACGTATCGAGAACCAATTGCAGAGGATTGAATGGAGTGCATTTCTGGCAGAGACTGGTGGCACGAAGAGTGCACTGACTACGCAGGTGGTGGCCACTACAAATGTGACGTTTGTAAATGAAACGCTTCCTTCGTTATCTTGCACATTTGACTGCGCACTCTTGCCCTCAATGGTTGTACAAGACTGCGCATTTAGAAGGATATTCTTTTTGCAAATAATACCAAAAGTGTTTCTTATAAGTTTATGAATACATTTTTTTTCCTTCTTGTTAAGGTAACTCTCAAATCCCTGTTTTTGCGAAAAATTTCGACTTTTTTAAAAAATTATTTTAAATTAAATTCCAAACATTTAGGATTCCAAAAATGCCTTACTTTTGGTTCAGCGATAATTAGAAGTAAAGTTATAGCCCAAAATATAAACCGGAAATGAACTTTCTGAAACCGGAAGTGACCGTTTAAAGAGTCACAGAAAGATAAACAATACGTTTTAATACACAAATATGTAATATATAATATGTACTCAAATACATAAACACCTACAAATAGGATGGATTTTAAAGTTGCAAATTTTATACATAATTTTGTGTGCTATATCAAAATCTTAATTTTTGTTTTCTGGAAAACTGCGTTTTTCGTTGTGTACGTTTACGAGAAACATCATTTCTTAAAAAGTTTTTAAGATATTGAAATAAAATTTTGTAACATGGTTCTGTTCATCTGTTGGTATGTTATGAAGCAAAATATAGCTTGTAACTTTGTATATATTAATTTAAGAGCTATTTTTATTCAAAAATAATGTTTTGTATACAAAATTTGGTATATATTAGTAAATTTAAGAGGTATTGCAAATCTTTTGCTTCATAATACAGGTAAGTGGCTTGCTAATATATTGTTGAAAAAAAGTGAAATATACTGAATAGATTTCGTTATAGAAGGTTTGGCATAAACGCATTTTCTTTAGTAAAATTTAACTAAGTATTGCCTAAATTTGAAAAGTTAATAAAAATTCCTTTAAAAATTTATATGAATTCATAGTTTTATTCCCTGCTTTAACTAAAAACACATGTGTTTCATAAAAATTTCATATTTTTCAAAAAAAGTACTCCGAAAGTAGGCACATAACTTTAAGTTGACAAAGATCTAAGATTTTAAATAAAGTATAACATCATCCCTTAAATCTATTCATTTATTGTTTTTTAATGAAATAGTTAAAGTGCACACTCCTGCACCAACTTTCCCTACAGGCTGTTATAAGATAAGAAATTAATAAAATAGAAAATGTAAACTTTAGGATTAAATTACATCAACATATATAATTCCAAATAATAGTGCAAGTTTAATGCACGGGCCTCCGGGGCCTCGGCTTCTGGGCCCACCAATTTCAGGGCCCCGCAAATTTATGTGTATTTTCTCACAATTTAAGTTTTTCCACTGTTTGCATTTTATATTTTGGTCCCTGACGTAAAAACAAAGTTTTATTGTTATAAAAAACTTCCATATTTAATTTTTCTGTAAAAGTCCTTTTCAATTTAAGAGTACCTATAATTTTCAAATCCAGAAAATCAAATTTGGGAAAAATGCCAAAAACTGTATATTACTGTGTCTATTGGTTTCAATATAAACGAGGATTTTACAATGTCAGAATTATAGTTTAAAAGGAACTAGACTGTCAGGGAAAACACAATTTTTATGATTTTGGGTAAGGCGAGTTTTGAAAAAGAGGTCCTCATTTATTCTGCAACATAAACTGTGGATCATAGATGTTTGTGAATTATACAAATCCTTATTTGAGAAAGTGGACGATAATTCATTTTCTTGATTATTCTTGTAAGTTAAATTTTTTTTTGCAAACTTGAAACTTTCACTCAAACAACTTCGTCAACTCATCAAATAAACCTACTTTTGTTTCTGAAAGTGTTACCGAGAATAAGGTGGTAGGGGACCCAACTTTTTAACAGGCTCTGGGCTCAACTTCAGCTTGATCGGGCTCTGAGTGCAAGGTTATTTTTTACCATTTGTTAAGCGAGCTTTTATATTTTATTAATCCTGTGAGCATTTTTTACTGACATTAATTATGCAAAAGATATTTTGCATTCTTTTAAAGTGTTCATATGTATGTATGGTTGGATTGGTGGTTGTATACAAATTCTTATTACTTAGAATTTCATTTCTTATTTACTTAGCATTTCATTTTTATTCTTAAGTAGTTGTAATCTAGTTGAAAAGTTCAAATATAATATGTTCATTTGTGTTCCATCAATGTTCCCGTTACATGTCGATCTCTCTCTTTTTGAGCGGCTTATAAAGAATAACACTTCTGGGAAGCCTGCAATACCACTTAATATGCTTTGCTGTATCAGATTTCGTTTATTTGCTTGTATGGTTTCCCAAAACTTATGTTTGTTATCAGATTTTATTCTTTTTTTAAAAATTATTATTAATATTATTCGAAAAGCGAGAAAATCTCTAAGTAAATTTAAGGAAAGAACGTAAATGCTTCTCAGAATTACACATTCAAAAGTTTTTTTCCTTTTCTTTTCCTTGGTAAATTACATCTAATGGGATTAACAGTGAATGGCATGAATGAGACTTACTGCAAGTTAAAAAAAATTATTTCGCGAAAGAATTTGTTTTACACTTGAAAAAAGTTTACGGCAACTTAAATTAATAATACTAATAAAAGTAAAAGCATTAAAAAGAAAAAAAAAACACACTCTCTCATAAGCATTCGCTGTTTATCTTAAAAATCGCGTCTAATTCATCCCTGCAATTAAAAAAAATTCATTAGAATACGTTAATTTGACTTGAGACTCATTTATTAAAATTCACCTTATTGATTTACGGTTGATAGAAAGCGCGAGCTAGTGAATTTATTAAAAAATTATAATTTTTGCTCTGTTTGTTATTTGAGATATGGCCACAGAAAAAAAAAAACTTATTTTAAACTCTAAGCACGTAATAATAGCCAGATTACGTAGTAATACAGATATCATTAGGTACACCACGATTTCAACTATCATTTCAGATTGTTTCTACAACGTATAATCATAATTCAATTAATATTACGCTATTAAACGACAAAAGCATAATTTTTTAAAGAGTTATCGCACTATTTATTTTTTATTTTCTACTTTTTAGTGTTAATATTTCGTTGCAGCAGTTTGGCAGCCAGTTCGCTTATTTGGGCGAGAGTGTTTAAATGCATAATTAACTCCATTACTGTTTTAAGTCGTGAAGAGTTGTAACCATAAATATATTTTTTGCCGATTTATCACCTGCAACCGGTTAACGAAAAAAAATTTTTTTAATTAATTTATAATTAAGTTCTAAATATTAAAATGTTGTATTGTTATCGGAAACATGTCCTTGTAAGTTTACAATCATAGTATACCGTGAAGTGAATGAAAAATCGATTCCAAACTTACAACTTTACATACAAAAACCAAGTCGATTTAAATAAAAGAGTGCAGTAAAAGGAAAGAATAAGAAGGAAAGTGCGCAGTTAAACTCGTGGCATTGAGATCACAGGCTGTTCACACTAATTGTATTTTATATATTATACTCTTATTTCAAAGAATAATGCCCCTCAAAATATAAATTAAGGTGCGATTAGTCCGTCCCGTTTCCACCCTGTATACTTAACCAGTTAACCTCTAAATCTAATCAGGGAAGCGCTTTATCAGAATAAACTGGTATACCAAAGTTCAAGCAAATCGGATAATTCTGCTTGAAAAACCCATTTAGCTTAATTAAGGGGGGATTAGCTACCCCATTTACCACCCTTTATACTTAACCAATGAACCTTCAAATCTAATCAGGGAAGCGCCTTACCAGAATAAACTGGTACTCCAAATTTGAAGCAAATCGGATAATTCTGCATGAAAATCCCATTTATCTAAATTAAGTGTGGGGGGTGGGAGGGGGGGGGGGTAGCCCCGTTTCTAAACTTTAAATTTATGTAAACTTTTATTACCTGAACTTTAAATTCAGGTAAGTAATTAAAATGATATATTTCCCTTTATTTTATTTTATATATCTTTGATATTTTGCTCATAAGTTTTAATATTTGTATCTTAATGTACGATTCTTTATAATTTTCTGTTAACCTTTTGAGAAAAATGGAAAATAAAAATTTTAGTATTTGATTTTAAATATTCCCTCACATTGCAAAGTAATCTGACAGGGGGTGCACAGGGGAGTATTTGACGCAAAAATCTGGCCAAAGATGCAAAAATTAAAATTTGCTCAACAACTGTAAAACGCACATTTTATAACTGGTGCATCGTTCTATGTCTATTTCAGGAGCATGAGACATATCTGGCGGCTCCTAGACTCTGTCGAAAAGAAGATTTCTTTGCGAGAAGACGTGTTTTATTGTTTCGTTTAAACTTTGTTATTTGTTTAAATGTATATTTTTTGTAGCTTTGTGAATCGATGAACTCCATAGCTTTATTTTTAATGTAATAAAAAATATTGAAAATTAAAAATGTGCATTTTTTAAGCCCTATTAGCTCTAATTAGGTATATTCATTTAATTATATAGCTCTTTAGAGATGTGCCGGGGTTTGCCCGGTCAATTTTTGAAGTATAGTTGTATTGCTCATAGTTTTGAAGGCCAATTAAATATATATATCTTCCGCATATAGTTGCCATTTTTAAATATAAATTATTTTGGTAATCTATTAATAACACTCAAAAACCATAATCTCTATACTACAACTCAACTTTACAGACTCAACTTTGCTAAACACTAAATGCAAATAATATTTATATTAATACATTCGTTTGTTTGAATAATTAATAGTTTACTATAGTATAATTAATCACATTTAATTAAACATTACTTGTAAGTAAAGCAACTCTGTCAACAATTACTTCCCTCTTACAAACAGTAAAAAGTTAAGTAAACTTTGTAAAAATACAATAATATAAAAATAATATAAAAATATTATTTTTTTTTAAATAAATGCATACCAACGATTATATGTATCTACCTTTTTATATGTATCTAACTTTAATTAAGTGTATTGACTTAGTAAGTCGACAGCAATGATTTTAACTGTAAAAATACATGAAAAATAATTTTGGCGAGGATTTTGTTTTAAATACTCCACGTTGGTGGCGATGCATATATAATTCTTCTCAAATATTAGCCAGAGCTAATCAAATACAGATAATTCTGTACAAACATCGCGAACTCCACCCGTTGCATGTGGTTCCTTCAGAGATTTTAATTAAATTAGTTTGATCTGTTAAAAAATATCCAGTATGAACGGATGAAAATGGTACGTTTTACATGCTTTTATTTACATAACTTAGGGGCTGTGCATATATAACATTATCATTTTAGGAGGAGGGGGGGGGGTCTGGAACATGGTGTAGTAAGATATCGCTAGGGGGAAGGGGGGGATTTGTCTTTTGGTATCGTTATAATTTTTTATCCAACCAAAATTTTCTTTTTTTATTTGCAACTTGGTCTTTACATCAAAATAGCATGTTATCTTTTTTCAGTCTGTTTCCCATTTTTATGAGAATACAGAGTTATTAAAATCTTTAAACGATTATAAAATTATTAATTTCCAAAATATGGAATACCCCAATGTTTGGCATTCCTACCCTTCTGTCATATGTGTCTGCATATATAATCCTATAATCCGCTTTTCGAGAAACCATATGCGAAGTATATTTCAAATGATACTTGTGTTTACTAGTAAATAAGAGCGAAATAATGTTGTCCACCTGTTGTGTTGATAAGAAGTTCTGCCCCCCACCACGTGAGGCGGCAAGTGCAAGAAGACATTATTACTGTTAAATGCATTATGTAAGCTATTATTAAATTCTTTTAAATGCTAACTATTTCTTTTACATGTTATTTGATACAAAGTTATTTCATGTATAAAGTGATATTTTATTGACTTCTCTTCATTTTAAATCAATAAAGTATGGGAAGAATAATTGTAACCATATTTGTACATCACTCCAAACAAAATAAAAAAAATCCAAAAATCAAAAGAATTTTTAGATATTAATAACGATATCATTACGTGGGAGGGGGGGGGGGGGAATTCGAGGGATGCTAACGTATGATATCGTAAGGGGGGGGGGGGGCTCCAAAATTACCAAAAAGTTGATAACGTTATATAAGTACAGCCCCTTACGTAGCTTAACTTGGTTTTTGTATGCAAAGAGGGACTTTTGTAATTGAATTTTCACCCATTTCTTGATCTAGAATTATAAAAATTATGTACACAGGTATGTTTCCGATGACAATACGACATTTTGACACTTTTAGAACTTAATTTAAAGTAATAAATTAATTTAAAAACACTTTTCCGTTAGCAGATTGCAAGTGGTAAATCGACAAATATTCTTTATGATCACAACTGTTTAAGAGTTAAAATACAATGGCGTTAATGATGCGCTAAACCACTTTCGCCAAAATGAACGAACTGCCTGGCTGTGAAACTGCAGCACCGAAATATTTTAAAAACTAAACTGAGCAAAATATGAATGAAAAAAGAGTATAGTAATTTTTTTAATTACCCTTTTATGATTTAATATTTTTAATAATCATCAAATTGTTATTATACATTGAGAAAACAATTTAGAAATCTTGAATAGATAATATATGAGATGCTTTTCTTTTTCTTTCATTTTGCCATATCATAAAAAGAAATATAGCAAAAATTATATATGAGGCATTCTCACAAAATTTTAACTTTCAAGAATAAAAATCTGGTGAAATTAAACTTAGTAAAATAACATTTTTGACTGATAGACGAATGCCTTAAGGATTCAAAATAAAGAAAAAATGGTCAGCAGCGAAAATTTTTTTTATTTAACTGAGGTTTAAGTTAAACTTGCGAGTTTAATTTTCCTTACCATTTTACCACTATAACTTTTTATTTTCTTCAAAAATTTTATTTATAATGAATTTGCAGAGTACCCACAGGGCATTCAAATAAGAAATAATAACAATGTAGTATTTTTAGTGCAACATTTTGGTATAACTTTGTCTTAAACGAGTGTTAAAGAAGGGATGGTAAGGGGGGGAAAAGGAGACGGTATAGGAAAAAGGGGACGTTAAGGGGAAAAAAGGGACGGTAAGGAATTACCATCTATTTTTAGGCAAATCATGTTAATACTAAGTGAGAGCCATAATGTTCACTGATTTTTAGAAACAGTTATTTACATTGGATTAAATTAAAAAAAAATATTTACCTCGAAAAGTGCAGGAATAAACCTTGGAGACGGTTGGACTACCAATAAAGACACGATGCTTTAAATTGATATTTAAATGCTGATTTAAATTCTGCAGTAAATTTCCTGTCAAAGAATTTTAGCCACTCTTCCTCTAGCATACTTCTGCGTGAGAAAAAAGTTGAAAAAAAAAATTCTTTGGCTGCATCTGAAGTGATTTTCTATATAATTGTAGCAAGGGGGACGGTAAGGAATCTAAAATCCAGGGACAGAGTTAAAAAATAATAATAACAACAGTAAAAATGTGTGCAGGTTAATTTTTGCTACATATTTATATAAAACAATAATCCCAGTTTAGGAAAAAAAATTGCATCGAATTACTTTTATTGAAACAATGTCATACAGACAGCTCCAAACTTAAAAATCAGCATCAGGGACACGGGACGGTATAGGAATTTCGTGGTATATTTGGACCCTCAACATCGTCCAAAACTTATTTATCTCCTTAATATTGTTATGCAGTCATGTAATGGGGTGTTTTCCCGTATAAGAAATAACCCCCCCCCCCCCCAAGAATATGTACTAAAATAAAAATTATTATTCAAGGACTTAAAAGTCAAAAGATTGTGAGAATGCTTCATATTTCAATAAATTCATTAGCTTCCGTTTTACACTATGCGTAAATCAAAGTGATGGATTTTCAGTAATAGGGGTTCACGCCAAATTAACGTATTGTAATGAAAATGTTTTCAAAACACATGAATTGCTGTCATGAAATTAAGGGTGGTTGTTATGATAGACATTGGATTCTTTTAAAAAAGTGGTTATTATTATTTTTTTTTACTTTTATTTATAACTAAAATTCTAATGAACTATAGTTTGATTGAGAATTGCTTGCTGCTTAATAAAATGCGTAATTATATGCTGGCATTCTTAATTCTTTGTTCTATCAGATCATAAGAACTCAGATATTAGAATGATGAAGAGGATTATTATGAAAAATCGAGAATAATTTTTATTAAAATGCATAAAGTATGAAAAAATGTCGTATAAAAAAGGGAAAGAAAAAGAAAGAGCTGTTGTCAAGTTTTTACTTTATTTCTGAGTTAGCAAACAATACTTTGAGTAATGCTTTGAATTATTAATAAATATTTTCTAACATTTTCTAACTAATATTTAACAACAAATGATGGATTATTATTATTTAGTCCTTTAAAAAAATCGGCTTTCAAATTTATATAGTTAGAAATAGAAAGAACGTTTAAAAAGCTCACCAGATAATAAAAATTGAGAAAAAGAGAGTATTTAAAAAAAGTCTAAAAATCGAGCTAATTTTAGAATTTTGCTTCCCTCCTAATATATTTCGTACATTGACACATGCACATAGACATTATGTTAATATTTCTGACATTAAAAACTCATTCTATTCATTTTTACTTAGGCCAAAAATCTTTTTACATAAAATAATAATAATAATAATACTAATGAAATTACAGAGGTGTGAAAATTATTAGAATAATTGTGAAATTTACAATAAAATCTTGTTATATTAAAAAATACTATATTATTTAAAAGGTATTGATACATTTAATATTTAGTGTACATCCCCTTGTTTTTTATTAAAGATTCGATACGTCTTGGCATACTTTGTATTAGTTTTTGGCAATTAATTTGTATTTCGTTGTCATGGTGCCAAATTTGGATGAGTCTTTCTATCAGACCATTCTTGTTTGTTATGTTGCATTTCTTTAATTTTTTCTTTAAAATGACTCAAAGATTCTCTATGGGGTTCATATCTGGACAGTTTGCAGGCCATGGAAGTGTTTCCTTTAATAAAAAATTAAAGAAATACAATACCACAAACAAGAATGGTTTGATAGAAAGACTCATCCAAATGTGGCATCATGACAACGAAATACAAATTAATTGCCAAAAACAAAAACTCTTACAAAGTATGCCAAGACATATGGAATCTTTAACAAAAAAACAAGGGGATGCACACTAAATATTAAATGCATCAATATTTGTTTAAATAATGACTATTTCTTTAATATAACAAGATTTTAATGTAAATTTCACAATAATTCTAATAATTTTCACACCTTTGTACTCATTTTCGATTAAATCTAATAAATCAGACATGGCCTTCACATGATGATTTTTATTGTTCTATAGAAAACTGTGAATGACGTACTAAGAAGATTGTCTGAGATAAGACAAAGTTTAAACGATGAAGAATAGAGACGATAAGGCTCTTTTTTTTAAATTATTTTATGTAATTCCGTGATGTTCAGACGATAAGCTTCTATTGAAATTATCTGAATGAGATTCGTGTTCGAAGACACTGTATGAATTATAAACGCTGTCAGGTCTTTTTTTTCTGGTTAAAAGAGATAGGTTAAAATGCTTTAGGCATTTACTTAAAATAAGTTTTTGTTAATAAAAAGGAAAAAGAAAAGAAATCAAGAAAATCAAATTAAATCTCCATCGATTTCTTCTTAAAAATAGTGATACTCGATATTGCGTGAAAAAAAGAATCATTAAAAAATTTCCTCGTCAATATTTTGAATTTTATTTGTTTCAGCAAAATTGTTATTCTATGTAAAATTTCGAATACATTTTCTGCACAGATTAATTCAATAATTAAACGAAAGCCGATCAAGTATATGGGTGAAAAAAGTATTGGAGAATACATTATATACTACATTAGTTGCGTGGTAACCGAATGTGTTGCATTTGCATTGCATAATATATTTCGATCTCTTGAGGCAAAAAGAAACCCAATGTTACTGTATATTTAGAAAATAATTATAACATTAGTTTTATTAAATACTAAAATTTAGATAAAAAATCATATTTACAATATGGTTTAAATAGAAAATGCAAAAATTATATTTTGCAAAATACATAATTTTTGATTCAAAGCGTTATTTGTCAAAAGTATACTGTTTTTTAAGATTTAGACGTCTAGACATAGAACGGCTGGACGCTTAGGCATGTAAAGTCATAAACACACATTTTCATTCACAAAACTGAAAGTAATTACTATAATTGTGTCAAAATGATGCAAATTCTCACAAACCTGTCGTTCCGCTGTTCTTACTTTTAAAGCTCCTAGTTTCTTATTTCGGAGTTGGTGGAATGAAAATGACGTCATTTTGACGAAGTTATAAAAAATATTTTAGCTTTTTTAATTAAAATAAAAATGCTTTAAAAGAGAAAATATTATTTCATTTTTATGCGATAAACCATTTTATTTTTAATGCCCTTGTGAAACATTTTAACTGTCATTTTTCAAAAATAATAAATTAAAAGTAATATATTTCTTTTCCTTAAACTCTTTTCTTGTTGAATAGGGGTCAATAATTGTCTACTTAAGTGCAGGAAACTCAACCCATTTATGCCTGAATTTTTGTTTTTTCAAATTTGGTGGTAAAATCACTTTAAAATGTTGCAAAATGAATTGGAAAAATACAAAAAAAAATTTATGTTTAAATATTTTTGTATTTATTTGATAAAATGTAAACTTACTAAATATGGGAATAACCTTATGTGGAAAAATTCATAATTATATGTTTTGTCTAAATTTATATAAATTAAGCTTTTAAATTGTATCTCTCTATTCTAAAAAAAAAGTAACTATCGCTGTCACCGCCGCCGGTTTTGAATTTTTTGTGACCGGAGGTCTTTCTTCGTTAATATTAAGCAAAATATTACATACAAAAATATGAAAATCGGTGGAATTATAGAGAAAGGTTTGATAAACACGCTGATATAGACAGTTTTCAAATCGAAGAAATATTTAAAGAGATATTTAATGCTAAAGTTGGACAAAATCGTTCCATTAAAAAAGTTTTATAGGAGCAAAAACTGTACATCGGAATTTAATCATTTTTAGATCATTTTATGCGTCAGAATTTCTCGGTGTGCAGACTGCACTCAGTTTATTAATTTGACTCATTTTTTGAGGTTTTATTTATATTTTAAATTCAAATTTTCAGCATTTCGAGAGAGATTTTTTTACACATTTTAGAAAATGGTATTAATTTAAACCGTTTCCAACTGTATAAACAGCGCAAAGAATAATATTTGCTTCAAATTAAAAATTCATTTTACACGCGACTATTATAAACAAGAAAATATAAAAAGCAGGAACTCATTGAGAATTATCATAAAAACCATATTACACGTGAATTTTAAAAGTGAAAGAATGTTGTAAAATAATAAATTCATTAACATGCGTTAGAAGTCTTAAACAGGAGAAATTACGTCACATTTACGTCACATTACACATTACGTAAAATGAACAAAAAATAATATTGTAAAACAGTTTAAATTTAAAAATAGCGCGAGGCATTTATGTAATATTTTAAGATGATATTTTCTACTATTTTTATTAGGATAGCGCAAATAATATTTCATTTCTAACGAAATTATTTTCACGTGAATAGTAAAAGGAGAAAGAAAAGTTTAGTGAAAATTACGTCAGATTAAAAACGATACACTTAAAGTGTCATTAAAAAAAAAAAAAACTTTCTTTTCGCTTTGCTAAAAAATACCGGGAGGCAAAGACTCCGTTTATTTAATTCATTTTATATTAGCTTATTTTGAAATATCAACTGATTTTTTTTAATCAAAGACGGAAACAGACATTGTATCATTTAACAGCCGCTGATTTGGCTTTAAAATTCCCCAATCAAAGAGAAATGAATAGAAACCCGTTTATAGGGAAATCGCCACTGTTTTTAAACTTATAATTCAATCTTCCGAAATATTTTTTAAGCCGATCAAATTAGCGTGCTTTTAGAGTCTGCGGTGTCTAAACGGGGGTTGACGAGCGTAGCTCGTAGGGGGCAGCGCCCCCTAGTATTATATACTATAATTAATATTTTTATAAATATTAAAAAATATATTTATTTCTTTACAGAGACTAATAACATTATAAGTATCATTAATAATAAATTAAGAATAATCGTATTTGAGGCTAAAAAACAATTTATTTCAAAATCATCTTGAAAAGGACTTTACATAAAGAGCTGTCCCCTAAAGGGCTAATAGAAATATGTAACCCCTAAACGCTAACGCCCTATATTTTGTACGTTACAAACATGCATAAAAAATAGGCTTGAACATATAATTTCACAATTTAAAAAAATATGTATTTCAAAGAAGTCTACGAGCTAATATTATGACTTATTTATTTGGATCCTTGATGCAAAAAATACCAAATAAAGTTACTTTTTACATTTCGTTATCGAAAAATGAAAAATCTATAAACACCGAAAAAAGGCCTTCATTTAAACAAATAAATATCAGTCTTATCCTGTCATCTCACGGTAATAGATAAAGACTTTTATAGACAATTACTTCATACAATTTTCATGTTGTACAGAAGAAGAGAATTATAAAAATTTATTAAAATTCGAAACGTCCCCAAAATAGGACGCCAGGCATAAATGGGTTACATCTTTCTCCTTGTTTGAATGTAAAGCTGAAAAAAAAAAATGAATCTTGAAAAGGAAATATGTGAAAATAAGTTGTTATTTCTTCTAATAGTTTTCTTGGAAAACTTAATTTAATAAAGATGCTCCATATCAACTATTCAAATTGAAAATAATTTTTCTTTTTCATTTTAATCAGAAAAGGACAATAAAAATATAATAATCCGCTTTATACCCCTTTTCCTCCTACATTTACAAAAATGAAGTAATTTAGTTGCCATCTATACAGGTACGTCCTTCAAAAATATTAGTATCTCGAAAATTGATTCAAATTTAAAAATTCTGAGAGTTTATATGCTATTCTCGGATCCATGGAGTTGCGAAGTACAAACAAACAGTCAAGTTATTAATATAATAATACGAATTATAAGAATTTCTTTTTGACTTACATTTACCATTAAAAAATTACGGCGAAATAACCAAATACTACATAAATTAAATATATTGAAGAGCAAAATGTCACATTTTTACATAGGTTTTACCTAAAATTTATATAGTTTATATAATATAGTCGATGTCGGTTAAGATACGTTTCAAGGGAGTGGAGAAAAGTCGCTTATTAAACGGGATTTGCTTAATGTTACAGGAACTGCGCTTATTTACACATTTAATCGTCTAAATGAACGTTAGAGCATTTATTTATATGTTTACGTGCAGAAATTGTGCCTTTTACGTATATTTTAGGTTAAATTTTTTATTGTATTCAACTTTAACTCATTTTTTCCATTTATAGTACAAACTGGAATGAAAACTGAATATAAATATGAATTTTTCCTTTAATAGGACAAACTGGAATGAAAACTGAATACAAATATGAATTTTACCTTTTATAGGACAAACTGGAATGAAAACTGAATACAAATATGAATTCCAACATGGCTTTAGTGTCGATTGATACGTTATGACCAAAATTAAAACAACAAACATTATTTTCCCGCAAGACTAATTTTTTTAATAGAAAGAAAAAAAAAAACGTTAAATCTTTGAAGCACAATCCAGTTTGTAAAATCACATTTATACTTGTGCTAATAAGCACTATTATAATCTGCCCACCTTTTTAATATAAGAAAAAAAACTTATCCTTATTATTATTTGTGTAAAAAACATTGTTAGTATAGCAAAAAGTAAAGAAAAAATAATTATGCAACCGCTGTCGTATTTGTTTAATCCTTACGAGTTTCATTTTTCTTTTTGCCTATAATATGCAATATAAAACATAACAGAGATGTAATGTACTTTTAAAACCGCACTAACAACAGGTATAATATAACAGGGTAACATATATTTTTTACGTATCTACTCTGAGTATCCTGAATTAGTCTATCTCTCTGCTACAGTAAAAACATACACGAAGCCAGAGACAAAGAACATTAGGACACGGTATCAAACAAGAATTGCATTGTAGCTAATTTAGCTGTTTTTAAAAAATCATTTATCTACTACTATTTCCAAGTTCGCCTTAACCCTTTATGTACTGAATTATGAATTCATGAAAATTTTATCGTCTAAAGTATTTTTCATGAATTTTTGAACTACATTAGAAGATTTGCATAATCATTTAATAAATTTTAGAAGGATTTTAGATGGATTGGAGGATTTAGAAGAATTCATTAAATTTGAATTTATAAGAATTTTGTGAAATATTTATAACCCCATTCAAATCTTTTATTTTAAATATTTTTCTTAGTATTTTGTAGAATTAGGAAATGTACACATATAATGGTCTTACAATAGAAATATTGAAATATTTCCGAATTCAAAAATTCTCCCCCTCCTCCCAACGCCAAGAAAGTTGAAAAGGTGCAAAGGCAAAATAAATCATCCTTTTAAAAATATTTTTGTTTTGTGTAAGCAATAATGCTTTTGGAACAAGATAAAGTCATCTGTAACTCATTCTAAACTGTATAACTACTAATCGATGTATTAAATGAATTTTATAACTATTTATTTTAATGGTACTTATAAGTACCGTCAGTAGATAAAGGATTAATTGCTCTGTTATTAAATAAAGTAAATATTACTATTCAGAAGCAGTTTTTTTTTTTAAAATCTGAATGCAAAAAAAATCTGTTAACTTCGCCGCACTGGAGAAAAGAGAAGGAATATTGGGATCTTAATGAATGAATTCGCGTGATTTTCTAATTCAATGGACCGAAAATCTATCGCATACTAAGCGGGATCGTGTAATAACCGTTCGCATATTAAACGGGATATTTTTGCATTAGCCTTATGGTCGATGTTCAAGGGATCAGAAAAAAATCGCGTATTATGCGGGATCGCGGATTAACCGTGAGTGTCTTAACCGGGTTCGACTGTAGTTTATTTCAATATTTTCCCAGTCATACTTATCTCTATTTAGATTTCGTGCAAATTGACTGAAAACAAACAAAATATTTTATTGTCATTTAGTTTAAAACATAATCACATAATTTATTAATAAAATGTTTTAATTATTATTTATATCTCTTTAAAATGTATTTTTAAAAAAATATTTTCGTGAAAAATTACACTAAAAAGTTATAATTTATTTCAAAATAACATTTTTTCTTTTAAATATAAACAGAAAGAAAAGCACTTAAAATGCTAATATCCCCCCCCCCCCCCGCCTTTTTTTTTCAGTTTCACTTGTTATTATAGGAACTATGTCTCCAGCATTTGGGATTTTATGATAATGTTTTTCTTTCTTACTTTTTTTCTTTTTCTTTTTCTTTTTCTTTTTACATAAGTAAATATAATTTTAAGCCTTAAACTGACAGACATAATTCCTTTCTGTCTTTGTCCAGAAAGAGAGAGAAATACAGGATTTGTTTCCTAATTGATAAAGCCTAATTATTACAAATTAGTGATATGTACTGAAAAAAATTATTCAATACTAGAGAAAAAGGTGCATTTTTAATTTTAAAAATTATAATTATAGAAATAAGTCAATGATCTTAGTAAATAAGATTCAATTTTTAATTATTTTTTATAAAACATTTTTCAATAAAACATTTTCAACAGTAAATCTTTCAAAATGTGATTAAATATATTTCTAGTAAGTTTGCGGTTGATTTTATAAAGAAAATCACTGGTCCGGGATGAAGAGATATATTTAGTTTTCCCTCGGAATTACGTTTTTCTAATTAATGCGGAAGAAAAAAGACTGATTTTTTGAACAGTTCTTTCGCCACACCATTTTGTTTTGTTCCATTTCCCATACAATAGATCAGTTTCAACCATATGATAACAATTCCTCAGTTTGCCCAACCAACCAAAGTCGTCAGTTTATCAGGCAGTATTATCGTCCAACCAATCAAAATCGAGAAAATCCAATAATATAATATTTGTAGTGATTTGAATAATAGTTCTAGCATTGTTGAGTTTCAGGGTATGTCGAATTTAGGAAATTCTTCTCGAATGAAAGAGGGCCCGAAATGACACTGTACTTCCCATAGCTTCAGAGGTTAATCAGGCTCTAAGTACTGCGTTTTTTAGAATAAGCAAAATTAAATTTGAGTTTATTGTTTTCTTATAAAAATGAAAACTTTCACTGATTTAAGAATATTGTTTCTCCAGTTATATTCAAAAACTTATATTCCTGATAACTACACATTATCCCTATTTTTATTTATTTATTATTATTATTTTTTTAATGAATGTACTAATTGCATTAGCTTCTAAACTTGGTATGATATTTCGAGAACAAAGAAAATTAAATTGGAAAAATCGTCTGAAATTTGAGTTAATCGTTTGCCTAAAAAAAATAACAACTTTCACTAACTTAAGAATATTGCTTCTTCACTTCCCTTCATGAAGCTACATATTCCTGATAGCGTGATTGTTTGCCGTGCTTTAAAATTTAATAAATGTTGTAAACACTCAAATCAGTTCAATCTTTATGGAACAAAGAAAATTAAATTTGAGTTAAATCGTTTAGTCAAAGAAAGTTAACTTTCACTTACCCTAACTTTGATGAGTTCTTGATTTTAGTCAGATAGAAACCAACGGACAAATTGTGTGTGCCTGGACTACCGGGTCTTTATATACATTCAAAAAAGAACACACATGCACAAAATAGAAGTTGTCCGGTGTGGCAGCAATCTTTCGTAATAGAAAACTGAGTTTAGTGACCTATATATGACTTTGGAGGAAGTAGGAATGGAAATCCCGGCTATTTTCTGAGAATCTTTTTGTCAAACCTAGTTTTATAAAACTGTTATAGCAGGAAAAAAAATAATAAATATTGGTATAGACATGTGTTATGAATATCGTTTTGCTTTCGGTTTGAATTACGTTAAGTTGTTTTGACATCTCTTGTTCCTTTCGATCTCGCCGGTCAGAATGAGTTTGTTTTTGTTCCGGTATTGTAAAGATGAAATTGTTTTATGAATTTATTCATTATCATAATTCGAACTTATTTTCCCGTGTGTATTTTTAAAACTGTTCGTTTTATTTACATCTGGGTTAAACCATCCATAAAAATTTAAATTGGCTGAATATAAAATAAATAAGTTTCTTGTTTGTTTTAGAAATGGCCAGAATTTTGCTTGCCATGAAGTTTCGGTTAAGTTTTCAGTATGTTTTTAGAAACAACTCACTTTTTACAAACAATAACCCCTTAACAGTTTTTTTTAATTTAATTTTATTTCCTCCCCCCTTTTTTGACACAATAAATTAAAAAATATGGGCAAACTACACTTTTTCCGAACGAAAATATTCTTCTTATTTAATCGAAAATTTTCTGTCATTAAATAAAGCGAAGATTACAATTAAAAAATATTGGTATCCAAAAGCTTTGAGTAACGGAGTAAGCAAACTCCTCTTGCACGTACGGTATACGAGCAAAACTGTTAAGGAGTTAATTGAATTTTCAACTTTTGAAGCACTTACCATTAATTAACCAGATACGAGGGTCACAATGAAATTTTTGAGATACCGGTACAAGTTAAACACTTACCAACTCTTAGGGGTGTTCAAAGTAATTACCTTCAAGATCCCTTTTGTACGTAAATTTTCCAAAGATTAAATTCCCCAAGTCACCCATTTCTTGGAATAGATTTCACAATCTCATCAGTCTCACCTTCTGAATGAAAACGACACTCACGTAATATTTTTATATTAAAAAATAGCCAAAAAATCACTCATAGCAAGAACAGGAGAATAAGGTAGATTTTCTATCACTTTGATGTTTCTTTGTTCAAGAAATTAGACTGCAATCCTCGTGAATGGGAAGATCCACTGTCATGGTGAAGCATGAGTTCCCTAGCATTCTTATCTTGAAGAATTTCTGAAAGATAGTTAGTAATGTACCAGTTAGCTGTAACTGTCTTCTGTTCCTCTAGCTTTATGGTTTTGACTAGCACCGCATTTCTGAAGAACACGACATACATTACTTTTTTCATTGTCTTATCATCATTGTTGATTTGGGGTCATCTTCAAAGGCACATACTTTACTTTTTGACGTTCCGCAACGTCAATAAATAAATGACTAAATAAAGGTACGTACGTTTCATCGCCAGTTTTGATTTTAGAAACAATCCCACGTCTACTATCATTAAGTGATTTCAGGGTTTCCATACAAATTCTGCTCTTTTTGTATTCTGTTTAATTATGAGGGACCCTAAGAAAAGCTAATTATTTGATATGCACATCTTCATGAATAATGTCATGTAAAGCTGGGGATCCATTGTTAAGTTCTTTCCGTATCATTTGGTAGGCACAGCGTTTATCACCGATTAACATTTTTTGTATGACCGACGCATTTACTAGGACTACAGCTGACAAAGTTCTTCCTATGTGTTCTTCATCCAGGAGAGAATTTCGACCTTTTCTAAATCCTATAAACCAGGGTTGGCGAACCTTTTTATAGTCGCGTGCCAATTTTTTTCAAAAAATATTTTACTTGACCTTGACGTGCCAACTAAAAAACAAATTTAGCGGACTGAAATATAATGAATCAAAACTACTTGAAAATTACTTATTACGATATTTTCTAAAAAGAATAACATACATGTAAATATTACATTGCAATAATTATAGAAGCAATTGTATTTTAGAAATTAATTAAAAACATAATGTGATTAATTGTTGTATCTTGGATGAAAAATAATATGTTCATGTTCAGTTAATTTCAACAGAATGCAAACTAAATGAATTTATATGGCAACCACTCTATTTGATTTTTTATGTTCTAAATTTGCGAAAATGACAGATACAAATAGTGTTAAAAAATTATTAAAATTGAAAAAAGGCAGTTTATTTAAATAGTTCAGAAGTTAATTTCCAAGTTGCCATAATTTACCATCGGTACTAATCTTTCCTTTTTGATAGTTTTCAAATATTGTCTTTGTTTGATAAATTTTCGAAACCATATTGAATAAGATTACGATTCTTCAATTTGAAATTAATCGAATTTAGAATCTAATCAGATCATCCAAGTTAGTGTATTTTGTGTAAAATCCTTGTATCCTCGTTTAGAGACATAATCAACGCCGCACCGTGCCAAAATTATTCTTTGGCGTGCCGAAAATGGCACGCGTGCCATAGGTTCGCCGACCCTGCTATAAACCATCTGAATACAGTGGCACGAGATGGAGATTCATTTCCATATGCTAATTGTAGAGATTGAAGGCATTCTTCCTGATTTAGCTCCACTTGAAGATCATAGAAAATCATAACTCGATAATGCTCTCGCCAGTGGCGTACCCAAGGGGGGGGGCTGATGGGGCTACAGCCCCCCCCCCCCCCCGAAATTTTCGAAAGTGATATAGAAAGGTGCTGATTTTTCGTCTTTCTTTTATGGGAATTTTTTTAATTTTTTTCCATTATACAGCGACAAGCCATTCTCATTAGTCCCATATTAGTCCACATTGACAACAAAGAAGAGAAAGGGGGGCTGACGGGGTTATAGCACCCCCCCCCTACTCTTCCCGAAATAGTCAAAAAATTAAATGAAAAAGTGCTTTTTTCTTACTTTTTAAAGATAAATCTGTAATTTTTTCTTCTGCCATACAGCAAATTAGCCATTCACGTTAACACCATATTAGTCCAGGCTATATTAGTTAGGGGGCTGATGGAATTTCAGCCCCCTCCTTTCGAAATGGTCGAAAATGAAATGAAAAAATAGTGCTGAATTTTTTCTGTCTGTTTAAGATAAATTTGCATTTTCCCCTATCGTTACTCAGACTATGCGTTTCCTTCGCTTTAGTTCCATATTAGTCCATATTGACACCAAAGAAGAGAAAGGGGGTTGATGGGGCTACAGCCCCCCCCCCTCAACTAGAAATCGCGAAAAATTAAATAAAAAAGCGTTTTTTCTTTACTTTTTAAAGATAAATCTGTAATTTTTTCTTCTGTCATACAGTAAAATGGCCATTCTCGTTAACACCATATTAGTCCACATTGACATCACAGCATACCCTAAGATGGGGAGGGGGCTGATGGAATTACAACCTCCTCCTCTGGAAATAGTCGAAAATGAAATGAAAAAGTAGAGCTGATTTTTTTCTGTCTGTTTGAGATAAATTTGCATTTTCTCCCCTATCATTTAACAGACTAGCCGCTCCCTTCGTTGTAGTTCCATATTAGTGTACAGTGACATCACATTATACGCGAAAAGATAGAAGGGGGTTAATGGAGTTACAGCCCTCTCCCAAAAATTCGAACATGAAATGAAAAAGTTCTGATATTTTCCTTTTTGTTTGAGATAAATTTGTATTTTTCCTCTATCTTCAACAGACTAGCCGCTCTCTTCTCTTTAGTTCCATACTAGTGCACAGTGATACCACATTATACCCAAAGAGGTGAAAGGGGCTAATGGGGTGTCCCCTTCCTAAATAGTTGAAAATGAAATGAAAAAAAAGGCTGTTTTTTTTCTTCTTGTTTGAGATAAATTTGTAATTTTTCTTCTGCCATATTGCGAAATAGCCATTCTCGTTAACACCATATTAGTCCACATTGACATCACAACATACCCAAAGATGGGGAGGGGGCTGATGGAATTACAGCCCCCTCCTCCCGAAATAGTCGAAAATGAAATAAAAAAAAATATTGCTTTTTTTGTTTCTGTTTGAGATAAATTTGTATTTTTTTCTCCTATCATTCAACAGACTATCCACTCTCTTCTCTTTAGTTCCATATTAGTGCACAGTGACACCACATTATACCGAAAGAAGTAGAAAGGGGGTGATGGGTTACAGCCCCTTCCCAAAATAGTCGAAAATGAAATGAAAAAAGGCCTGATATTTTTCTTTTTGTTCGAGATGAATTTGTAATGCACTTGTTTTCTGCAATACAACGAACTACACGTTCTGGCTAGTCTCATATCAACGCACAGTTACACCACAGTATACCCAATGAGGGGAAGGGGCTGATGGGGTTACTTACTCTTCCGAAATAATCAAATATGAAATGAAAAAAAAATTCCAGTTTTTTTTCTTTCTTTTGAGATTAATTTTTAATTTTTTTCTGCGACGCAGCTATTCTGGTTAGTCCCATATATTAGTGCACAGTGATGCCCCAGCATACACCAAAGGATTCGATGGGGACGGGGGTTATGACGTTACAGCTCCATTCCATCTCTGAAGAGATCGCAGTGAAATGAAAAAAGGGCTGATATTCCTTCTTTTTCAGATAAATTTGTTTTATTTTCTGGCATGCCACAAATTTGTTTTTCCTGTTAATCCAATATCCTCCTCAGTACTGCGACCAAATTTACTTGAGACCACAAAATCCATTTTCAAATGACTGAAATCACTGTTTTACTCGATAAATGAAAACATATATACTCAGTTCAAGAGACCTACAAATAAATTCGACAAATCTAAAAGTAGTTTAATTTAAGGATTTTTTAAATTTTTCCCATAGTCGGCGGGCGCAAGATTGTCAATGCGGGGGTACGTTAATGCACAGTAACACCACAGCTAATCTCAAGTCGATTTCGTCTAAATCGGAAATCCGGTGCGGAAGAGTTGACTGTAAAAGTAGCTTATTAACTTTCATTTTTCAGTCGCATCTCCATGCCATACCGAAATATGGGGGTGCGGAGGGTTGAAGGGACTAAACCTCTTTTACCTGCCAAAACGGTCAGATTAAATGGTAAAAAAAGTTTACTTCTTACTTTTTAGATCAATTCAATTATATATATATTTGTCATGCATCGCACTTGTCTTTCTTGTTAGTCCCATATTAGTGCATAATGACACCTTAGCTAATCCCTTCAGAATTTTGGCTAAGTCGGAAGTCAGGCACACTATATATGTGCGGAAGAGCTGACTGTGAATGATATTCATTAACTTTTGTTTTTAACACTCGATTACTTCCTCGTATCTGTAAGATACACAGTGACTTCTTGTTTGACTGCAAAGACATCTTTGGAGTTCGGTAATGCCCCTCCCCCCACTTATCTTCCTATTCTGTCTTAACTTTGCAGCCAGTATTTTTCATCTGGAACGGTTTAAAGTCCTACTTATTACTTGTGCAATGCACAAATAATAAACAAAGTCTTTATTTTATATATATGTATGAAAATATTTTGTGTATACAAAAAATATTTTGTGTTTGTTACAATATTAATTTATTGTTAAACAAGAACCGTAGCCAGAATTTAGTTTCGGGGATTGGAAGAACAATTTTATAGATTTTAAGTTATAATGACCTTCTTTTAAATGAAAGTATATATAAAAAAAAACCACTAACACTTTTCAACAGATTTCGACGTGGGACGGTCTCAGGATCGGACCCGTGCCCTCCCCCCTTCCCCCCAGATTTGAGTCTGAGTTAAAAAAAAAAATCTGAAATTCTCAGCAAATTTTCTGAAAGGTTACAGCAGAGGGAGAAAGGAGAGGTAATCCCTTCCTGCTGCTAATTATTTTTGTTGTAGTTTGGGTTAACTCTGTTTATATTCAGGTCAATTTCAGGCTGAGTGGGTTTGGGTTAACCAGATTTCTAAAAAGTTCAGCATATTATTTCAGTTTAAAAACTATACATATAATAATAAACACAGATATTTGTATGTGTTTTTAACGCGATCCTTTGATGAAATACAGGTTTTTATCACGACGCTTTGACGAAATTTGCATTTCCCCCGAACTTTTGACAAAATTAGCTTTTTTCCGCGACCCTTTGACGAAATTCGCGTTTTTTTTCGTGATCCTTTGTCAAAATTTGCGTTTTTTCCGCGAGTTTTTGATGAAATTCGAGTTTTTTTCGTGAACTTTTGCCGAAATTCGCGTTTTTTACGAAACCCTTCGTCGAAATTTGCGTTTTTTCACGGCTTTTTTGACGAAATTCGCTTTTTTCTCGTCTTTTTGATGAATTTCGCGGCTCTTTGACGAAATTCGCGTTTTTTTATGGAAATGGTCGTGTTTTTTTGTTTTTTCTCTGCTGTTTGGCGAAATTCGCTTCTTTCCGCAGTCGTTTGCCGAAAGTCACGTTTCTCTGTGGCCCTTCTTTGTGACCATGCTTTTTTTTTTTGCGATCCTTTAACGAAATTCGCGTTTTTTCCGCTTCCCTTTGACGGAATGCATACTTTTTTTAGCAATCCTTTGCCAAAATTTGCGTTTTTTCTGCAGCCCTTTGAGGAAATTTGCGTTTTTTCTGCGGCCCTTTGAGGAAATTTGCGTTTTCTCTGAGGTCATTTGCCGAAATTCACGTTTTTTTACACAATCCTTCGTCGAAATTCACGTTTTTCCGCGGCCTTTTGATGAAATTCGCTTTTTTTCTGCGGCCTTTTGAAGAAATTCGCGTTTTGTCCAGATCCTTTGTCGAAATTTGCTTTTTTCCGCGGGGTTTTGACGAAATTAGTGGTTTTTCCGCAGTCTTTTGACGAAATTCACGTTTTTCTGTGGCCCTTCTTTGTGACCCTGCTTTTCCCTTCTTTTTGCGATCCTTTAACGAAATTCGCGTTGTTTCAGCTTCCATTTGACGAAATGCGTTTTTTTAGCGATCCTTTGTCGAAATTCGCGTTTTTTTCTGTGGTCATTTGCCGAAATTCGTGTTTTTTAATGCAATCCTTCGTCGAAATTTGCGTTTTTTCCGCGGCTCTTTGACGAAATTTGCGGGTTTTTTTTCGTCTTTTTTGATGAAATTTGCGTTTTTCTGCGGCTGTTTTTTGACGAAATTCACGTTTTTCTCTGTCCCTTTGACGAAATAGGCGTTTTTTCAGCTTCCCTTTGACGGAATGCGTGTTTTTTTAGCGATGCTTTGTCGAAATTTGCAGTTTTCTGTGGTTCTTTGACGAAATTCGCGTTTTTTCTGTGGCCATTTGACAAAATTTGCGTTTTTGCGCAACCCTTCCTCGAAATTTGCGTTTTTTCGCGGCTTTTTGTCAAAATTCGCGCTTTTTTCGTCTTTTTGATGAAATTTGCGTTTTTCTGTGGCCTTTTGACGAAATTCACGTTTTCCCGTGTCCCTTTGACGAAATTTCGCGTTTTTTGCGATCCTTTACGAAATTAGCTTCTTTTTCGCAGCCCTTTGACGGAATGAGTGTTTTTAGCGATCTTTTTTTCGAAATTCGCGTTTTTTCCGCGACCTTTTGATAAAATTCGCGTTTTTTCTGCGGCCTTCTGACGAAATTCGGGTTTTTTCTGTGCTCATTTTGACGAAATTAGCGTTTCCTCTAGAATAATTTGACGAAATTCACGTTTTCTCCGCTATCATTTGACGAAATTTGACTTTTTTTTCGCGATCCTTTGACAAACTTCGCATTTTATCTGCGACCGTATGACATAATTCCGGTTTTTTCCTTGATCCTTTAAAGAAATTGGAGATTTTTTTTGCGAACGATTGACGAAATTGATTTTTTTTCGGCGACCATTTGTCAAAAATCGCGATAATTTTTTAAGTCCAAATTTTCGGACTGATGACCGAATTTTTCAAATTTTCGGAAAATTCGGAACAAAGTCACCCTTGCACCCCCCCCCCCCCTCTGGCTACGGCCTTATTGACAAAAATGATTTCTGTTTATAACACAATGCAACGTGTTTCGTAAGATTTAGAACATTATGAAAATTTAAGTCAGCCCCCCCCGAAATAAAATCCTGGGTACGCCACTGGCTCTCGCGTTATACTGTCTTGTCTGAATCTACTCAATAGTACACTGTCAATAGACGCAGATGTTCAACCTAAATATTCCCCCTCTCATATGGACCTATTCACAGGAGTATCATAAAAATTTTAACGTATCAATTAAACACGGAATTAATTCCACTTCAAAACTCTCCATCTGACAGTATAAAAGACATAATTTAAACCAAGTGATTAACTTTGACAGTACTTTAGACAGCCTGAATATGATAACTTTTATGGTACTTGAGTTGCCTCTTCAAGAGTGGCTACTAACAAAGAAATCCATTCCAGATATATGAGGGGCTCACAACCATAGTAGACCAAGTCATTAAAAAAAAAGAAAGATATAGTCCAGTTAGAAGCTGGATAAAATCTGTTTTATTCACTTCCACAGTGAACCAAGTCTTTAAACAGATGCCATATTTGAGAAAGAATGTGAAAACATGCTTGGTTCACTATGGGAATAGATAAAATAGATTTTATGCAACTTCTAAATGAACTATGTCATTGTTTTCAAAATGGACTTGGTCTAGTATGGTTGTGAGCCCCTCATATATGACTGCACTTGGGGGCGCTTAAGGTTTTTGGCTTGCAATCTGCTAAAAGCAGTGCATTTTCTGTGCCCTTCTGAAAGCACAAGGTGTCCTATATGTGCACCAATGTGTCCCGTATATGGATGGACAGGATGCGGCGAGAAACTAAACTCTGCCGGACGGTCTAAACTGAGACCCGAAGTTAAACAAAGCACAGTTGTACTCGGGCCAGACTCCCGCGCAGTATTGAAAAATTCTGCAGACATAGCTTAAGTTCCCAATCTTGTGTATTTCACTTTTATAATTATAATTTTGTTCTGTTTTTATGCGTTGATGTGAAGCTGCAAATAAGTAATGTTTGTGTTACTAATCGACCATCCTGCAATTATTTCCCATGCTGTCACAGCGTCAACTCGAATTTCTCTTTTTTTCAAAATCTATTCTACGATAGCTAAATGCTCCACGTTATCATTTGCAGACATAAAAAAATTCAAATTAAAATGTTCGAAAATATCCCAATCTCTCTCTCTCTCTCTCTTTTTTTTTTTTTTTTTTTTTTTTTTTTTTTGGCGCATATCACCTGCTCCTGTTTATAAAATCTGAGTGTTAACCTGAACCTGATATTAACGATAGAGATGGATGTTAAAAAAAAAATGAAATAGATAACAAGATCATAATTTCAGAAAATAACATGAATGAACATAAATAAATAAATAAATAAATAAATTGCAATACATATGTAAAACAAATGAAATATGAATATGAAGATAAATGTAAAATAACAGCATTAAATATATAAAACAAATTAATTATAAATATTAAGTTAAATATATGAAAAATAAATAAATAAGTTCAACTAACATTCATGAAAGTGCAAAGAGCCAAAAACAAAACCTCTTTATTTGCGCAAAAATTTTATATCAACTTAATAAATTAATCAGTTTTTTAGTTAATACAATAAATAGTTTCATAATCGTTCCTGAGCGTTTGAAAATTTTGAGAAATTTTCTCTTTAGAATAATTTATTGACTCCTGTTGCAGTTGTTTGCAATGCAACACATTCTTGTACGCAAATAAAAGCATTCAGAAATATATTCTTTACTTGATAAAGCTAAAAAGTCAAAGAATCTCTGCCACTTTTTGATTTCAAAAAAATATTATTTGTATAGTTAAAGTCGTATTGCTGAAATTATTCAATTTTTGTCATCTATTAGATGTGCATATAGTAATTCATAATTTTAATTCATTTGTTACAAATTTCATTAAATTTTACGTCAGTTAAAGTTGACATGGCATATAAAAGTTTGAAATATTGCTTATATCGTTCACCTACCTGGGTACTTCTACGATGGCATTACTCAAAAAAATCACAGTTTTAATTAAGAACGTTCTTCTTCTTTTTCTTCTTTTTGTGAATAATTTATTCCTTCTTAAATGAATAACATAAAATGAATGAATAAACAAACTGACTTTTCATAATAAATACAAGTAATTTTTTTTCGCCTTCTAAAGAAATATTTTGAAACATTATAAGTGCAGTCGAACTCGGATTTTGCGAGGAATTGGCTTTAACGAGTAAACAGGAAGGTAATGGTGGATCTATAGAAAGTGTATTGTAGCAAAGTCTGTTATAACAAGGAGGGAGAAATCTACAATATCTCACTCAAAACCTCTACACACTGCTCAGAAACCAGCACAGGAAAAACGAATGTAAAATCAACTCTGCTCGAAGTCCAGAAATGTGCCTCAAAACTTGAAAAGATCCGATCAGCCATAGCCAAACATCCTAGTCGACACTAAAGTGAAGTCTTTTTCAATGTGTTGGGCGATGAAACCTTTCTTTCATCCTGCCGAAGATCACCCGGAGATTAACAAAATTTGAACCGAAATTTTTTCGTTCATGAGATTTCGAATCTCTCTTTCATCGTATGAGGTTAAACTTCGTTAGTGACATCACCTACTAGTGATCTAAGTGGCTAGGAAAAATAGCCATTGTTCTCTGCCAAAATGCCGAGATGATATAAGGGAATGCAAGAGCATTCTAGATAATTTTTGAATAGAATTGTGATTCCAGTTCGGTTAAAGGTTCAGAGTCTCAACTCTAAGGTAGATTTTTATTCTTCGGACAATCTGAAGGTTGATTTCATTGAGGGTCGTCAAAGCTAGACACTTCCGGACAAGGAAGGGAAAATTGGCTATCCAGTCTAGGCTGATAGCGAGCAAAGAGAAGCGACTCCCCGTCATATACAATGGAGAATTTACCCTGAGCGGAGAATTAGTTCTCACTGCGAAAGTGAATGGAAGAGAAACCTACTCTTGACCTACGAGAAAAACTTTGACTGAGGAACTGTAACAGCCTTTGATGTGACTTTATTTCAGTGGCGTAACGGCTGGTATTTATCTTTTCACTACTCCAGCTTACAAGTTATTTAGAACTCATATTTGTTGTGAAATCTCATCTAGCCGAGAATTTATAATTTGAATATCTTTTTATTTGTAATAAATATTTTTTGAGAGTGGATCCATTGAAGTTTTACTATTTCCATTGAAGTTACTATTTTACATTACAACAAGGGCCTTCGTTACAAAGAGAAACGCGGACAAAACGTGTAAAAACTTCGCAAATTAGAAAAAAAAAAAGGAAATATATATATCTATATAAAATATTTTCAGACATTTTCAGAATACCGTAACGAAACTTCGCAGTTCAATAAGGTGAAAATAGAAGGTGAAATAGTCGTAGAAAATGCGCAACACAGTTCAAAATTTATCTTCAGCAACTTCCGCCAATGAATGGAAATGTGCTCGGCTATTTTTTGTGTGCGCAGCCCTGCATATTATTTCACATTTTTATACACAATACATATTAAGCTAAATTTTAATTCAGCTAAAAACCGCATGACACAACCAAAAATAAACTTCCAGAAATTACTTTTTTTAGACGGCAGTGTATCGAGGTCTTTGAACTTTGTAGTATATAAATTTATTTATATTTCACAAACTTCTCCTAGTATACTAACTAGTAAATCTGCAGATCAGGAGCCTCAACGTCAGGTCTACAAGTCATTGTTTTAACCCGTAACTGGAGACATGAATTTTCTTACGCGTTCAGAGATATAATGATATTTTCCTTTTTTGACTTTTGTAAACAGCGTTGGAATTTTTTTTTAGAAACGCAATATATTCTGGAAATCATGTAACGATAAAAGAACTACTTGTTGGTACTGAGGAATGATTTTATACAAGGACAAAAAAAACACATGATAATCAGAGGCAAAGAATAACGCGGAGTCATTCTGACTCCCGTCTCCAGTTACGGGTTAAACACACTTTGGGTAATACTAAACTTCCTCCAAACAGCAATTTAAAGTTTTCAAATTACATAATTATTTATAAGAATAAAAAATAAGAAGTTTTCAGACATTAGAAGCGTTAAATTAAAAACGTTGTTATGTAAGGAATTCTGAAATTTTCATGAGCTATTAATATGGTATTTTTTTAGGTAATAAAGTAGATTTCTTCAGGGGGGCGGAGCCCCCTTAACCCTCCGTGGTCTCATTAAATTTACATATGTAACTTTTTACTGATTGTGCTAATAGTTATCACCAATCTTAGATTTCTTTTTACAATTCCGAGTCTTAGTTTTTAATAGCGGTGGCCAGAAAATGATTTACATTGACTCAATTAAATTAAAAGCTTAGGTTTTATGAACGAAAATGTAATTTTCTTTAAAAAATAAAATAATTTTCATTCATATTTTCTTAAATGAGGCGGCATTAAGAAGTAACACTCGTCAAAAAATATTTTTTCAGGCAATCTTGTTAATGTTTGGTTTTTAAGAATGAAAATATTTATTTCCCGATACAATGACGTCAATTTCGACAGGATAATTTTGACATTTACTATCTGTTTGCTTTTCAAAAGTTTTTTTTTTCTTATTGAAATGTAAGATTAAAAATCAAACATTTCTGTTAGCCCTGTGAAAACGATAAACCGCGAGATAATGGTAACATTTTTTTTTTAATAATAAGAATTAATATCATAACACAAGACCCTTTTATTTCAGCCTCAAAGTGTATTCGTTTTAGTTTTGGTATATGAGGCCTTCTTTTCGCATAATTCACCTTCTTTTCGCATTTTCGTTTTATTTCCAATATGAAGACGTATTCATGTCTATTTTTTATTTCATTTTCCTCTTGAACATGAAAATCTTTGAAATCAAAATTAACTGTTGAGGATAAATTATTATTCCGGTATCTGATTTTCTTGGAAAAGGTAAAAGGAAAAAAAAAATATATTGTTAAATTTTATAGAAAATTGTCAATTTATTCCTTATGAAAATAATGAACTTTTTAATTTATAAGATCAATATTTGAACAAAATAAATAGAACATAGCCTGTCTTTATTTTTGGGGTAAAATCTATCTATATGTAAAGACACAAAGGCATTAATTCATCCCTTTTGAAGTTGATTTGACTTCAAACAATTACACTAACTTTCACATTTATGATATTTTTAGGTGTAGTTCCGTTGCTAGGTAACAGTTAAAAGAAAATTAAAACAATGAAATATGTACATTTAAAAGGAAAACATTCATAAAAGAAAATATTTTATGTTATTGGAACTCATATATAAAATCCCTCCATAAGTTACACACCGAATTTAAAAACTTTGACAAATGTACAGACAAAATTTCAAATTAATATGAATAATGTATTATTCTAATTAGGAAATTTCATCATCCATAATTTACCATTTAGATCCTTCAATCATATGAGCCATTTCCTTTGAACAAATAAAAATGGAAAAATCGTCTGAATTACCATAGAAAAGCATTATTGCGCAAAATAAAATATTCTATACTTTCCGAACGAATGAACCAAATATAACAAAAAAATATACAGCTAAATCCGGGCACCTCACCAACATACCCGCTTAATTTCAAGTTAATCGGATGCTTTTTGCGGCAGTTATCGCGGAACAGGCAGACAGACTAACAAACAGACGGAAACCAAAAACTATTCGGATCTCCACAGTAAGCCTTCACTGACGTTTCGGCAAATAGTTCACCAGACAAATGCAATCACAATTAAAAATCATTCTTAAGAAATTCACTCCCTTAGGCAGTAATACTTACGAATTCTCTAGCCCTGTATAGTATCAACAGAATTTTTACACACCAAGTAGACGCACTATGCAAAAATTTAGTGACACTTAAAAATGCATAACACAGCTAAAAAGGCAGATCCAGCAGTTATCGCTCATAGACAGTACTGTAACCGAAATCTTTTGTGTCTCCCTATAAATGAACGATAAATAGTACTCTGCACTCCGCATTCTACAGTAAATATCTTATTGTGCTACTCACTAATGTATATCAATTCCATTATGTTTGAAATAGTATAACATATTAAAATACACAGCAAACGATTTTCCTCCGTAGACCATTGTGGAAAGGAATTCTTTTGTGTGACGTTGCAGATTAATGGTAAATACTTTGAACTCCATTTTCTACAAAATCATTTTCTGGTGTACCCCAGAAATGCATATCGATTTTATTATGTTTGAAATAGTGTAACTTAATTAAAATGCACTGCAAACAATTTTTTCCCATACTAGGGAGCTCGGCCCCCTACGAGCTACGCTCGCCAACCCCCGTCCAGACACCGCAGACTCTAAATGCACGCTAATTTGACCGGCTTTAAAAAGATTTCGAAAGATTGAATTATAATTTAAAAAACAGTGGCGATCTCCCTATAAACGGATTTCTATTCATTTCTCTTTGATTAGAGAATTTTAACGCCAAATCCGCTGCTGTACTACTTGATTATCCCGTCGACCAATTTCGCCAAATTATATAAATCGCCAAACCACTCGCCAAATTATACAAATTGACATAATTTTTATTTTAAATAACGAAAGAACAAATAAATTAGTATAACATTAATAAAAATACAAATAAAACGCCGGAATAAAAATAACTTGATGACGTATACACGTGTAACAACATTTCAAAATAAGCTAATATAAAAGGAATTAAGTAAACAGTCTTTGTCTCCTGGTATTTTTTAAGAAAGCGAAAAGAAAGTTCTTTTAAATGAGACATTTTAAATTAATCGTCTTTAATCTGACGTAATTTTGACCAAGCTATTCTTTCTCTTTTAAATATTCACGAGAAAATACTTTTGTTAGAAATGAAATATTATTTGAGCTTTCCTAACAAAAATAGTTGAAAAGATCCTCTCAAAATATCAAATAAATGTCTAACGCAATTTCTAAATTTAAACTGTTTTGCAATATTTTGTGTTCATTTTATGTAATAACTGTAATGTGGCGTAAATATGACGTAATTTCTCCTGTTTAAGACTTCTAACGCATGTTAATGAGTTTGTTATTTTACAATATCCTTTCTCTTTTAAAATTCACGTGTATACTTCTTATGACGTAATTTTTAATAAGTTCCTGCTTTTTGTACATAATTATTTAATTCTAATTCCAAGTGATTTTTTCTGTTTATAACAGTCACGTCTAAATAAATTTTTAATTTGAAGCAAACATTATTGTTTGCGCTGTTTATACATTTCGCAACAGTATAAATTAATACCATTTTCTAAAATAATGTAAAAAATATCTCTAGAAATGTTGAAATTTGAATTTAAAATAGAAATAAAACCTCAAAAAACGAGTCAAATTAAAAAAAAAAAAAAATACAGTCTGCACACCGGGAACTTCAAACGTATAAAATGATCTAAAAATGATTAAATTCCCATGAATAGTTTTTGCTCCTATAAAACTTTTGGCAGAGATGTCAATTTCGCCCCATACTTTGGCGCCAGTTAAGTACCCGTTGCGTATATGACATTGGCATCAGAAAAAAATCACGCCAATATGGGGCGAATATGACATCTGTGCCAAACTTTTTTAGTGGAACGATTTTGTCCAACTTTAGCATTAAATATCTCTTAAAATAATTCTTCGATTTGAAAACTGCCTGCATCAGCGTGTTTATCAAACATTTCTGTATAAAACCACCGATTTTCATATTTTTGTATGCATTATTTTTCTTAATATTAACGAAGAAAGACCTCCGGTCACAAAAAATTCAAAACCGGCGGCGGTGACAGCGGTAAGTTACTTTTTTTTAGAATAGAGAGAAACCGCACTGTAACGGAATGGTTTCGAGTGTTCCTGTAATCGAACTATACATACATTCTACGCACGTCATTTTCAGTAGAGAACATACTGTAGTAAGCCTCAATAACATACACTCTGTTGCAAATAAATATATGCACCCAGAAAGAATTGAGCCAGAGCTACGAAACTTAAGAGCCTACACTAGTCTTTCAAAAAGACCCGGGTGATAATGTTAATCTTATGGGGAAGTTATTTTCAAATATCTCGCTTGAATTTTGATATTTTCGAATGATTTTTTAGGGTTCCGTACTTAAAAAGTAAAAACGAAACCATTATAAGATCACTCCTGTGTCTGTCTATCTGTCACAGCCCTTTTACTCGTAAACTATGCAACGTGGAAAGTTCAAATTGGGGGAAGTAATAAAGATTATTGACCCACATATTTACAGATTAATAAATATTCATAAATATATTTAGGAAAAATGTAGAGGGGCTAATTAAGTTACTTGAAAAAAAAAATCTTTTCTTTGTATATCGTGTGGGTTATCGTGTGAAAGCTTTCGTAACGTTGAAATCAAAAATATATTTAATCTAATTTTAGGTATTATATTTTCAAAGTTATGGTGGAAAATGTAGTGCAAAAATATGTTCCCCCCATCTAATTCCGAATCTATTGAAACTTAAATTATGAAAAAATTAGAGGTAGTAGACATTAATTTAAACCTTGCAGGAAAATTATAGCGATTACCCTAAGTCACATAGTTTTTGAGAAAATCTCATTTTTCCATTACACTCAAATTTCGATTTACGGGCTTCAGCAAAAATGTTGAGCAGAGCTGGAGGTACCTATCGTAGCAGAAGCATAAAAGCATTGTTGATCATGAATTTCGAAAAAAATCGTCGGTAATTAGCCGAGATATTAACCCTTAAAGACACGGACGGTTTGGGTTTGACATACATAATGACAGGGACGGCGTACTCTATGCTCCATCGGCTTTTAAAGCCTAGATAACAAATTTTAAGGATATATTTATGTAATATAATGCCCAGTAGCAGTATAAAAGCAATAGACGTCAAATTGTTAAAAACAGACTAATTTAATGAGAATTAATCACATAAATACTATGGGATTCGCGACTAGTTTCCATTGAGTGGCTCTCTCAATACACCTACTATGTCTTATAGTTTAACTAAAAACTATATGGAATAACAAATATACAGAATAGTTATATTTGCTATTATTTAGGTTCCATATATCTTTGAACTTTCATGGTATATCCATTTATACTTTTCTAGTATACAGGGTGCAAACGAAAGTCCCTTTATCCTGAAAATACTTGTGAACGGAGAGAGCTACACCTATGCAAGTGAGGTAACGGTATAGTAAAGCGACTACGCCCGATTTAATGAAAACGACAACAGCGCCCTCTAGGTGGCGAAAGTTGGAAGATAGCCACTGCAAATCGAAAACGAAAAGAGATAGAGCAAAATTTCCAGTTAGAAAGTTTTAGAGCATCAATTAATTAGTAGAATACGACATTTGGTTTACATGGATAAGATAAATCTTCGCCTGTTTACCCAAAAATGTCCCAAATCGAGGCGCTCCATTTTGTGTAAACGTTTGAATGGAACAGTCAGAAGTATGAAGAAATACGCACAATTTATGCTATAAATACGCATTTATCTCAATACATTTTGATAACATCACACACAAAAAAAAGAAAAACTGTCTCACAGTAATAAATAGTTAATATTCAGTATGTTCGAAAAGTTCGCCATTGCTCACGATACACGTTTTTATTCGGGAGAGTAATTCTGCATGCACATTTCTCAGCATGGAACGTCTATTGCAAGCCTCTTCAATACGACGACATAGATTTAACCCTTTCAAGGGCGGTGACTAGACGGTCTAGCCACCTAATTTTAATTCCAAAACTGACTAATGGCACCAAGAATATTTTAATAAAATTTTGCTTTTGTAATGAAAGTGCAAATTATCTGGTTTTTGTTTTCTGAGAAATTCGTTTGAATAGTCTGGTGTCAGTCAATTATTTCATCAGTTTATGAATAGAATTCTTCTGGCCCTGAAAGGGTTATTCTAAAATTTTAAATGCATTGGAAATTAAATCTTTACAGACATTACAGCACAGTACAGCGTCACAATCTGCAATTGTGCACTGCTACATTTCCGGAATGTGAATAGGCAAAGTAGAATCACCGCTCATCGATTTCGGACATTTTTGGGTAGGCAGGCAACGATTTATCTTATCCGTGTAAACCAAATGTCGTTTCGTACTAATTAATTGATGCTCTAAAACTTTCTAATTGAAAAATTTGCTCTACCTCTTTTCGTTTTTGATTTGCAATAGTTATCTTCCAAATTTCGCCACAAGGGGTGTTGCTGTCGTTTGCATTAGGTCGGGCGTGGTCGCTTTACTGTACCGTTACCTCACTTGTATAGCTGTAGCTCTCTCCGTTTGCAAGTATTTTCAGGTTAAAGGGACTTTCCTTTGCACCCTGTATACTATACAGCTATACCCAACCCTACGTTGTATAGTTTTTACAAAGTCTTAGTATTCTTTTAGCAACGGTATTTTTTTAATAATATACTTACTAATTCATATATTATTGTACGGAACCCTCTGTGCGCGAGTAATACTGGCACTTGACTGTTTATTTTTCCATAGGATAGCTGAGGATGATCTACAACCGGGCTAGTTTTTATTTTTTCGATTTTGGTTATAGTTTTTTTTAAATTAGGATAGTTTCAATTTCAGAACCGGTTCAAACCGGTTCCAAAAGTAAAAGTAATTGAAAAAATATATGAAACCAAAATCAAAAAAGTAAAAACTAGCCCGGCTGTAGATCGTCCTCAGCTATCCTATGGAAAAAAATCATTCGAAAATATCAAAATTCAAGCGAGATATTTGAAAATAACTTCCCCGTAGGATTAACATTATCATTCGGGTCTTTTTGAGTGACTAGTGTAGGCTCTTAATGTGCTGATGTGATTTGATAAGTTATGTAAATGATTAACATTTTACCACCAATGACCAATGGGATTTGTGCAACGCGCATTTAAATTGCGTAGCACGCAGCATTTAAAGGAGCTTGTACTCGAATTCGCGGATAATTAGAACTGGACTACTATTGTTGATACGTGGGATTCGAAAGAATGATACCTTTAAGACGTACTCGACAGTACTAAGAAAAGTGGTCCGATTTTGAAAGGGGTCAAACCATAGGCCTCAGAAAATCGAGACTGTCCAACAAACGTATCAGTCAGCATTTTGGTCGAAGCGATATTGTAGTTCCTCGATGTTGGCAACAATGGATCAGAGAAGGCACGGCCTGCCGCTGCAGTGGGTCAGGACGCTCATGGGACTCAAATGCATGAGAGAATCGAGTAATTAGAAGAGCAGTCACATCTACACCAGCAATGTCACTATCATCTATTCGACGCCATTTGCCAGTTGATGTATGTATGCAGCGGTATCAAGACTTGCCATCTGTAGATGACAGGCCGAATGTGGGCTCAGCTCTCGACGTTCATTTAGGCAGTTGCTTCTAACCCTTCAACGTAGTATGTGTCGTCTGGATTGGTGTCGATCTCGAGCAAGCTGGGCACTGTCTGATTGGTGAAATGTGATATTCAACGACGAACCCCGCTTTTTTCTCAATGTTGGGGACTACTGCATGTGTGAGGAGACAAAGAGGTCAGCGGTTCAATCCTGCATTTGTTACTGAGCGGCACACTGCTGTAATACCTGTAGTGACGTTCTTTTTAGCGGTCTGCTGGGACAGCTGATCACTTTTACTCGTGCTGCAAGTTACTTTAATGGCTCGCAGGTACGTAGACGACATTTTGCAGCCGGTGGTACGGCCTATGCTATCAAGTTGCCTAGGTGTCATTTATCAGCAAGATAACGCTCGACCACATACTGCACGACTCTCGCAACAATGTCTACAAGGATATAATGTCCTTCCATGGCCTGCTAGGTCACGAGGTCTGCTCCAATAGAGAACGTTTGGGACATGTTGAAAAGGCGACTTCAGCCGTCTGGAAATATCTCCGAACTTGTTTATCAGTTGCTACACTTATGGCAGAATCTACTGCAGGAGGACATCGATAACTTAATAGACTCCATGCCTCATTAAGTATCGGCTTTTATAACTGCCAAATGTGGTTTTACAACCTACTAAAACTGGCATAAAAGCTGCTATTAGTCAATAAAACTTTTTTTTCTCTGAATTTATAAACATTTGTTCTTCTAAGCAAACACTACTCGCATACCAAGTTTCATGATCGTAGTTAATTTTTTTCTGGGTGCATATATTTTTTGCAACAAAGTGTATATTAATTACATGGCAATCCGAATACGCGAATTGGAGCACTTCAAAAGATTAAAAAAGACACCATTTTGAAACTTCAGGGCTCCGGAGTTCTTAAATTTTTCTGCCGCTATTTTAAAAGAAAACTTTTCCTTTAACATCTGCAATAAAAATGTACCATAAAGTTTGTTGTTTTATTACAGTGATAGCAAAGATAATAAAAAATAAAATAAAAAAAGGAACGCTGCAAACTCTGAAACTTTCAAAAAATCGATTCCCCCCCCCCTCCCTCCCTTGCATCTTTTGATGTAGTGTCTAGAGTCTAGAATATAGCCCAAAAGCGATTAAAAAAAATATGACAAAAGTTGTAGCGACAAATATACTGCTATAACTAATTGCTGCTAAAGCAAACTTTAAACCCGCGTTTTTCAAACGATATTTTTTTACCTGACCGCTTGGATTGCCGGAACTATAATTTCGACTACAAACTCTCGACTATAATTTGGACTATAAACTCTCGAGTCTCGACTATAATTTCGACTGTAAACTCTCGACTATAAACTCTTGTGTCTCGACTGTAATTTCGACTATAAACTCTCGACTATAAACTCTTGTGCCTCGACTATAATTTCGACTATAAACTCTGGACTATAATTTATTAACTTATAACCTTATACCTTATACCTTATTCTCGTTAACTTATAATTCAAACGTTCCTATTTAAATTCGCTATGGAGTTACGTAGGATTTTTTAAAAATATATATTATCATTTTTCGATTTTTTACAAGCATTTTAAGGCTATTTTTCTAAGGTTAATATTCACGAAAATAATCAAAATAATTTCAAACATAACTTAATGCATTTCACCCCCCCCCCCACACCCACCTTCAACATTTTAGGTTATTATTGAAACTCACAAAAATTGCCTAGAGCCTATATTTCGACGATCAAACTGATGTGTCCCCCTCCCCTACCACCGCTACCTAAATGAAACATTTAAAGGGTCTCAAGACTCTTAAAATTGGAAAAAATGAAAAAAAAAAAAGACTATTTTCAACGTTTAATATCTTAAAATGTATATGATTCTAAAACGCAATTTTTATTGGGATGAAAGATTTAAGTATGTTCTTTCATTTCATGTATTTAAAAAATTGCAAGAAGCAGAATTAGAATTTACAGGGGGCTCCAAACTGTCAGACATTGACGAGCAGAAATTGGTATAACAGATTACGCGCAGGAATACAAAATAAATATTGCAACTAGAATGAAAAATTTGATGCCTACTTATACTTCAGATTATAATAATTACCCTGAACCTAAATAAATTTGTATTTAAAGAATTTTTATATTTTTAATACAAAATTGTATATAACTAATACAAAATTTTCAAAATTTCAACAGTACAATCACCTAAAAACAACATTTCTTTGAACAATAAAAAGAAAATTTTAGGTTCAGTGTATACAGATGTGTAAACATATGTTTTGAAAATTTTATAAAAAAAATATTCAGAAGTTTTTGAGTTATCCTGCGCGTTATGCCCAAAAACGTCATTTGTAGAAAAATGACTTCAAATTTTCGGAAACGCCCCTTCACCTATTGTGCGGGTATGATTCTAAAAGCCCTAACTTCTGTTCTAATGGGAATTTCAAGGAAACAATTATATCGAAATGTTCAGAAAAGATAGGAGTTTAACATCTAAAAAAATTAAATTTTACTACCCTTAAATTAACAAATAACTTCTATTTCTTTAAATGTTTTTATCGAAATTTTCGGAATGAAAAAAGTATTAAAATAAATATCAAATTACTATTGCAAATTTAATTATTTCTGTTAATTTAGAAAACTAAGAAAAATATTTAAAATAAAAGATTTGAGTGGGGTTATAAATATTGCACAAAATCCCTATAAATTCAAATTTAATCAATCTTCCTAAAATTTATTAAATGATTATGTAAATCTTATAATGCATTTTAAACAATTCACGGAAAATGCTTTAGAAGATAAAATTTTCATGAATTTATAATTCAGTACAGAAAGGGTTAAATGATTTTTTAACACTTTCCAACAAAGTTGAAATGTGTTTATGACTTCGTTTTGTCTGTCCGTCTGGTCGTAAACCCGTCTGTCCGTCTGGTCGTAAACCCGTCTGTCCGCGCTCTAACTCTCGTAAATATACTCGGATCGTTCTGAAAATTTTGGATGCAAGTGACCTCTTCCATAGCACGATCCCTATTTCAAATGAAGTTTGTAGCATGTTTAGTTCACTTACAGGGAGAGTCAAAAGTTTTCCGTTACATTACGGCCAATGGGAAAAAATCATTTCAAATGATTTTTAATGGTGTTACACTCTTTCAAACATAGTAAAATTGATATGCATTTATGAAGTCCATTAAAATATGCATTCTGTAGAATATGCGGTGCAAAGAATAGTTATTATTCATTTACAGGGCCACACAAAAGAATTCCGTTTCATAATGGTATATGGGGGAATTGTTTGCGGCGTATTTGAATTATGTTAAACTATTTCATATACAATGAAATTGATATACGTCAGTGAGCTTTAGTATAAGTTATTTCATATATAATACGAAGTGCATAGCATTTACAGGGACACACAAATTATTTCAGATACTATATTGTATCCGAAGTACTGCACATTAGCAATGATTGCTCGGAATTCATTTTTAAAAATGATATGCGCTTTTAAGTTTCACTATATTTACGCATACTATATAGTGTGTATAAATGCTGTAGTTCATATACAGGGCTACAGAAAAGAATTCGTAAGGTTTACTGAGTATGAGCGTAAACTGCTTAAAGGTGGGTTTTAAATGAGTTATGCATGATGGATGACAATTTCTGGAAATGTAATTTCAGTAGTTTTAAGAGTGTTTTAGTTTGAATTAAATTTTAGATAAATAGTAGCGTGTAATAAAGGTACTAGGTAAACTACAGGGCTGTACTAAAGTTTTCAAGTATGTTTCCATCTATTAGTATAAATTGCTGAAAGAGAATTTTCAACATATTATGCGTTTTCTTGCTAAATTTAATTTTCCCATTATATAGTATATATATATCAACATACAGATCCAATACAGGGCTGTTCAAAAGAATTGGAATACATATTTGGCTATGGACGGTAACTGCTAAAATCAGTTTTTCAAATGTTTTATGCGTTTTATAAAATGTTTACTTAGTTACCTTATTTCCCTAAATAACGAAGTTTTGTTAGAGCATTCAGGAAGTGTTGGAAATGTTTCATAATCTATGCTTAACGAATGATTTTTCTTTCTTGTTTTTCTTACGTATGGAATCTTGCACTTCGTTATTTTTATAACGAGTTATAACGATCAAATGATTCGGTTTCTTCGTTCCCGTTATATCAGTGTTAGCTTATCTGTTTCTAGAAGTAAGCAACTATTTATTATCTTTCAGAAATAATATTTTCTTGTTTCGATTATTATTGTCTATAAGAAATTAAAAATAAATAAGGAAAAATGTCAAAACGGAACAAGTTTGAAGAGTTGATGTAAATCAAAAAACAAAATTAATTTCTAAGAAATATGTCCGTTCTTTTTCTTTTATATATTCCAATTTTCCTTGAATAAAAAATAAATTTCTCTGTTTTCACTGAAAAAAAAATGTTACGAGAAAAAAAAAAAATCAATTACAAAAAGGCATTATTTAAAGGCAAACAGCTTCAATAGTTCTCATTTAGTCCATATGAAATGAAAATTTCAATTTTTAATCGTGCAACATAGTTATTTCACATGCAAAGGTTTTTAATTCTTTTCTTTTTTTAATACTTACCAACATACCGGGTGTCCTAAAAAGGACTGACTGATTTTAAAATTCAATAACTTGCAAACGGTGACAGATATTTAAAAATTCTTTAGTTCGAATTACAAACAATAGATGGCGCTGCGAGCAATATGAGCTAAATTCAGGCCCGATTTTTGGTATTTCGAGACCCACTCAATACATTTTAATCTCCTTTTTTGGCATGGGAGAAGAGAAGGGCCAAAAAACCCAGCTTGAATTTAGCGCCTATTGCTTGCAGCGCCATCTATTGTTTGTAATTCGAACTAAATTCGAGAATCATGGTAAAAAAAAACTCCTAACATCATACATAACCCTACTGCAAGAATTTTTTTAAATATCTGTCACCGTTTGCGAGTTATTGAATTTTAAAATCAGTCAGTCCTTTTTAAGACACCCGGTAGTTGAAAAGTGTTTATGATTTCGGTTTGTCCGTCCGTCTATTCATGCTCTAATTCTCGTAAATATACTCTGATTGCCCTGAATATTTTTTATTTTATTGACGTTTACTATAGCACGATCGCTCTTAAAAATTAAGTGTGTAGCATTTATAGTTCGTTTACAGTGACACTCAAAAGTATTCCGCTACATTACCAACAATGACGAAAAATTGTTTCAAGTGCATTTTGATGATGTTACACCATTTTAAACATAATTAAATTGATACGCATTTAAGAAGTGAACTAAAACATGTTTTCTGTAGAATATGGGGTGCAAAGGGAAAAATAAAGGGAAAAATCTAAATGGAAAAATCGTTTGCAGTATATTTTAATGTTGTTACACTATTTCGAACGTAATGAAATTTATATGCATTACTGAGGTACATTATAAGTTTCTTACTGAAAAGTATTGTGTGTATTAATTTATTGTTCATTTATAGGGGTATACAATCTCGCCTACTGATCATGAGATTCCTGGTTCAAATCTCGGCGGAGCCAATCCACTCTCTCTAAAAGACTAACAATGATTGAAAATAAGCTTTAAACAGAAAAAGTTGAGTGGGAGAATGCTATTTCCAAGAAATTCACTAAATTCAAACACTAACACAGGGCGTGAATTTCTGGGCGGGATGGCGGGATGCGCACCCAAAACTTTGAAGTCCCGCCCCAAAGAATATCGTGGGCGGGAAGCGCCCGCCCTAAAAAATTCACCCCTTTCCGAAAAATTTTGCATTTTGAAACTACGATCAACACTCGCTAATGCCTTGCAAATTTTGTGATTTTTTTCGCGCGACCGATTGACACATTTTAGGTAATTTTTATTTCGCGATTAATAGAAAAATTTCGCGATTTTTTACCGAGGTCGATTGACAAGTTTCGCGTTATTTTCGGGGTGATTCTGTTCCAAATGTTCCGAAAATTTAAGGCATTCGGTTCCGAAATTTATCAAAAATCGGTCATCAGTCCGAAAATTCGGACATAAATAATATAATTGAAAAAATCATGACTTTCGACAAATGTTCACCGAAAAAATCAATTTCGTCGCGAATAGATGCGAAAAAACCGCTAATTTCGTGAAAGATTCACAAATAAAATGCAAATTTCGTCAATTATCGCGGAAATAAAGCGACTATCGGCAAAGGATCGCGGTAAAAAACTCGCGTTTCGTCAAAAGATGGCAGAGAAAACGCGAATTTTACCAAAGGATAGCGAAAAAACGCAAATTTCTTCAAAAAATCGTGGAAAAACTCAATTTTTGTTAAATAATCGCTGAAAAAAGCAAATTTCGTCAAAGAGTAGCTTAAAAAAACGCGTTTCGTGAAAAGATCTAGGGAAATTTCCGCCAAAGGATAGCAGGAAAACCGCGCATTTCGTCAAAGAATCAGGAAAAACGCGAGTTTCATCAAATGGCCACTAATAAAACACGAATTTTCTCAGAGGATCGCGAAAAAACGCGAATTTCGTCAAAAGATCGCGAAAATACGCAAATTTCTTCAAATGATCGTGGAAAAAACGCGAATTTCGACTAAAGATCGCGAAAAAAACGTGGAATTTCGTCAAAGGATCGCGAAAAAGCGCGAATTTCGTCAAAGAATCGCGGGAGAAAAAGGCGTGAATTTTTGTCAAAGAATCGTGGAAAACACGCGAATTTCATTAATAAATCGCGTAAAAACGCGAATTTCGTCTAAGGGTCGTGGAAAAAGCGCAGCGGCCTTTAGAAAAAAGCACAAATATAAATATCTATGTTTATTATTATAGGTGTAGTTTTTAATCTGAAATAATATTCTCAACTAACTTTTGAAAAATTCGGTTTAACCCGAATCCAACTTGCATTAATCTACTTTCAGCCTGAAATCGACCCAAACCAAAACGAAGTTTACTCGACCTGCAACAAAAATAATTAGCGCCGGGAGAGGATTTCCCCCTCGCGCCTCCCCCTTTAATTCACAGAAATTAGGACTTGGCAATTTAAAGTTAACCTAGATTTCTTTTGTAATAGAAGAAATAAATCGACGGTTTCCATTTCAAATTTTGGACTTAGTTTAAAATTTGAATGCATAGTAGCTTGTTCAATCAAGGAAAATGTCAGGAACCTAAGTTTTGACTATAATTCCATTAAAAATATAATAAAATAATTTCATTCAGAAATAGATATTTATGATGACATCTCCGAATATGTTCATGCTAATAGTTAAAAATGAAGACACGTCAGATATTGCAAAATTTTCTGAAATTTTTTTAAGAGAGCATAACCATACATTTCCGGTAATTTCTAAAGTTATAAACGTTGTGCTTGTGCTGTCTGTCACAAGTTTAACCTTGTAAAAGAGGATTCAGGGCCCAAAATCGAAAAAAAAAAAAATTCTGAAATTTATTTAACAACCCCATTGTTATCGACGCATGTCATTTGGTTGAAAGTTGAAAAGTAGGCTGTATAAAAGCTTGACTTTCATCCTTTTTTAAATAAAAGAACATGTTGCATAATTATTCTGAATTGTTGATTTAAATTGATTCAGTGGTAATTTGTCATGTCTGTATGAATGTAATTCTTTAAATAACATGTAAAATAACAATGGGTTTTAAACATTTTCTCTCCCTCCCAAACTGCTCAACTCCCCTCCATTTAGAAATGTTGGGAGGGAGATTCCCCTCCTAGGAAAAATTGAATTTCAAGCCCTGTAACATACACTGACTACTCTGGTGTCTGGTCGTTCCCAGAAACCTAAGTAGCACTAGAAATCGTACTGTCGACAGCACCATAACTGTTACTGAAAACACTTAAAATGCCACTTTACAATTGCTCGAAGTAACCGTGAAGACCAGATTTTCGGAGATTCGGGCACACTTTGCGAAAATTAAGGGGACGACAGAAAAGGTGGCTCGTTCATGCACAACTGTTAAAATGAAAATAGCACGTTCACGCACAAAAACTCAAAAATCCATTAGAGCCTAGACAACCTTCATAGGGCGGTTAACTACGTACTTATGCTACAGTAATAGAGCTACAGCGCTTAGAATACCCAGTGTAGAAATATGCTATCCAAACAGTGCTAAAAATTTGTATTCCTTAAATGTGCGGCGATACTGCTAAAATCCCAAGTGTCGATCGCAGCGACATATGCGGGATTTTCGTATTACTAGTGTTTTATTGTATAGACTAGCAATTTCTTTCAGTTGTAGAAAATATCCTGCAGATGTCGCTGATCTATTTATTGCAGCAGTATCATTGCACATTTAAGGGATACAATATTTTAGCACTTTTTTAAGTATTACAGGGATAGCCGATTTCCACACTATATATTCTAGGCGCTATAATAGAGCTGTGTGGCGATTTCAGCATTTAACTACAGCTCCTAGTGTGGAAATCTGCTATCCAAACAATGCTAAAAAGTTGTATCCCTTAAATGTGGAAGAATGTTAAAATCCAAAGAACCGATCGCAGCTACATCTGCGGTATATTTTCAAATTGCAATATAAACATCGTATTATTACAGCGTCTCCGTCTAGACCAAATCTTCTTGGAGTTTTAGGAAATATACTGCAGATGTCGCTGCGATCGACTCTTTGGAATTCAGCATCGTTTGACATTTAAGGGATCCAATATTTTAGCAGTTTTTTAAGTATTCTGGGATAACTGATTTCCACACTATATATTCTAGACGCTGTAGTTTAACCCTTTTTACTTGCCAAAATTGTAAATTTTATGGAGCCATGACACTTTTATGGCACTTTTGCACGGAATTCAGATGGTGGCTAACATTTTTGATCGTTTGAATTTTTGACAAGATTTTGATTTTTTTTCTCTGTTTTTGCATTTTTTATTGATTTATTTCAAATTTAAATAAAGTTCTACTCATAAAAGTAACGAAATGTCATTATTTCATTGCCTTTTTTCTTAAGTAAAGTAAATTTTAGTAGAAATGGATTTATTGAGAAAATTAAAAAAGCAGCTGAATAAGCTTAAACGGTTATATTACCTTCAGGAAAAAGTGTTTAGCGAAATTTTAAATTTGAAAGTTAAAATCAACAATAAAAAAAATTATTTAAAAACTTTTGTTATATAGAGGATATACGTGTAGTCCTAATTGTCACACGCATTTAATTTTTCAACTTTATCACAACAATCACAATTTTAGTGTAGAATAACAGTGGCTGTCATAGCCCCAGTTACTTTATTATCTAATTATTCTTATTAAACATTAACCCATTTATGCCTGAATTTTTGTTTTCTGAAATTTCTTGGTAAAATCGATTTAAAATGTTGCAAAATGAACTGGAAAAATACTAAAAAAATTACGGTAAAATACTTTTCTATTTATTTGATAAAATGTAAACGTACTAAATATGGGAATATCCATATGTGAAAAAATGCATAATTATATGCTTTGTCTAAATTTATGTAAATTAAGCTTTTAAATTGTATATTATATTCTATGATTTGTGTTTTTATGAACTATTAAAAAATATACTTATTTTTTTACAGAGACTGATAACATTATAAGTATTATTAATAATAAATTAAGAACAATCGTATTTGAGGGTAGAAAACAATTTATTTCAAAATCATCTTGAAAAGGATTTTACATAAATAACTGCCCCCTAACTGGCTAATAGAAATATGTATCGATTTGCTCCTAGCGCCCTGTATTTTGTTCGTTTCAAGCATGCATAAAAAATAGGTTTGAACATATAATTTCGCAATTTTAAAAAATACATATTTCAAAGAAGTCTACAAGTTAAGATTATGACTTATTTATTTGGATCTTTGATACAAAAAATACAAATAATCTTACTTTTTACATTTCGCTATCTTGAAAAATGAAAAATCTATAAACACCGGAAAAAGGCCTTCATTTAAACAAATAAATATCCATCTTATGCTGTCATCTCTCGGTAATAGTTAAAGGCATTTATAGAGAATTACATCATACAATTTTCATGTTGTAAAGAAGAGGAAAATTATAGAAAGTTGTTAAAATTCGAAACGTCCCAAAAATGGGACGCTAGGCATAAATGGGTTAAACAAATTCAAAGGACAAAATAACAGAGCAACAATACTTATTTTAAAAGTATATAAGATACTTCAGAAAAAGCAATTAGGGAATAACGAGTTAAAGAAGATGTCAACATAATAAGAGTTGAAAAGAGCAATTAAATGACACTAGCTCCAGTTTTCCCGGAGCAGGAATCAGTTGCACATCAAGTAAAGTTATATTTCGAACAGATACTTGCCCTGTGAGAGACAGAGATAAAAGCGCATCCAATTCGAGACATCATCAAATCCACTTATTTTGCCAATCACCACCAAGATAGACTTTAGCTCCAAAATGTCCAGAGTAGAGTCCTGCATCGGGTTGAGTTACCCGCTCTTAACCGAACCCGACCCGACCCGGAGTTCCGGTCGGATCGGGTTCGGGTTTAGTTGACTTTGACTTCTACATTTTGCTGCGGGTCGGGTTGACTTTTATTGCTTCGAATTAGGGTCAGTTTCCGGTTGGATTTTGAGTCTTATGGGTCGGGCTCAGGTTGACCCGATTTTTCTAAAGAATGTCTAAAGTATGTTTTTCACTTTAAAAATCTATATACATAGATACTTCCGGAGCATAGGAACTCCCGGACACATATAGTCACTCCCGAGAAGTGAACACCTCTATTTAGCGAAGGCTTTTTAATTCGTGACACACTTATATATTTGTACGCTTTTACCTCGCAATAGTAGACAACTCACAATCTACACACACGTAATAGGTGTATGTATGCATAAAACTATCACAAATACGATATATATGTGTTTTTGTGTGTATAAAAAAGAAAATGTTGGTAATAATTTTCATATTCCAAGAGAAGAAAAAATGTCTTTTAACTGTATCGTAAAGAAAGAATAGTTTATGATTACATTTCTTATATGCATTTTATTTCTCAAGCAGTAAATTGAATGTATATACTCATTTATATTCAGTGTAAAAATCGTGGTGGTATTATCCTGAAATCGAGAGAATATTGTAAAATTTCAGATTATATGTTCAGGTAAGAGATATTTTGTTGTTATTTGATTTTACTATGAAGTTAGAAGTTTATCTTTGTTTACTTTTGTCTTTTGCAATGTACTTATTAACCACTAACGATCTTTTGGCCAAAAATAATAATAGACTTTCTCTTTTATCATTCAAATTAAAATTACATAATTTATTTATAAACTCCAAATTTTAATAATTTAAATTCAAATCCTTCTTTTCCTTTATTTTCTTTTATTTCTTTTCTTCTATCTAACACCTTTTAAACTTTCTTTTGCGATAATCTTCCGATTCTTTCTTATTCTTATAATTTTCTGAGCCAATTTTTGAGCTAGATTGGGACAGGGACACATTAAGTTATATTTCAATTTCTTCAATCTCTATGACAATGACAACCAAACAAACTAATCGAATTCAAGTAAAAGAGAAAACATCTAGATTAATTAATACATTTTGTGAAATTCTACTATATTTTCATGTAGAACCTGAATTTATGCCGTGCCAAAAATAATCTACAGCGTGCCACTTATGGCACGCGTGCCGTAGGTTCGCCGTCCCTGCACTAAACACTCCGGTATAGCCATGTCAGCACCATACTCTTAGTCCGTCCAATTCAGAAACCCATTAAACAATTCAGAAAACTGAAAGAGAGAGAAAACGAGGAGACCACCCTCTTATACACAGTAACATACAAGGTAAAATATGAAATGCGTATGTGTATAGAGTAACATACAAAAGTATCGAGAAAGGGCAAATAAATGAGAAAAAAAATGATAAAAGGACGAAAAAAAATAGAAGGGTGATAAAATTGCATGTTACCTGACTTCTCGTTTTGATTCCACTAAACACACACTCCGGTATAGCCATGTCAGCCCCATACTCTTAATGCGTCCAATTCAGAAAACTGAAAGGGAGAGAAAAGAGGAGACCACCCTCATATACACAGTAATATACAAGGTAAAATATCAGATGTGTGTATACAGTAACATACAAAAATATCAAGGGAGGGTATATAAAATAAAATGACAAAAGGACGAAAAAAAATAGAAGGGTGATAGAATTGCATGTTACCTGACTTGTCATTTTGATTCCACTAAACACTCCGGTATAACCATGTCAGCCCCATACACTTAATCCGTCCTATTCAGAAACCCATTAAACAGTTCAGAAAACTGAAAGAGAGAGAAAACGAGGAGACCACCCTCATATACCCAGTAACATACAAGGTAAAATATCAAATGTGTATACAGTAACATACAAAAGTATCAAAGGAGGGCATATAAAAGTAAAAGAAAAAAAAGAAAAAAAAATAGGTGATAGAATTGCATGTTACCTGACTTTTCGTTTTGATGCCACTAAACATTCCGGTATAGCCATATCAGCCCCATACTCTTAATCCGTCCAATTCAAAAACCCATTATACAATTCAGAAAACTGAAAGAGAGAGAAAACGAGGAGACCACCCTCATATACACAGTAACATATAAGGCAAAATATCAGATGTTTATACAGTAACATACAAAAGTATCAAGGGAGGGCATATAAAAGGGAAAAAAACATTATAAAAGGACGAAAAAAAATAGGTGATAGAATTGCATGTTACCTGACTTGTTGTTTTGATTCCACTAAATATTCCGGTATAGCCATGTCAGCCCCATACTCTTAATCCGTCTAATTCAGAAACCCATTATACAATTCAGAAAACTGAAAGAGAGAGAAAACGAGGAGACCACTTTCATGTACACAGTAACATACAAGGTAAAATATCAGATGTGTATACAGTAACATACAAAAGTATCAAGAGAGGGCATATAAATGTGAAAAAAAAAATTATAAAAGGATGAAAAAAAATAGGTGATAGAATTGCATGTTACCTGACTTGTCGTTTTGATTCCACTAAACACTCCGGTATAGCCATGTCAGCCCCATAATCTTAATCCGTCCTATTCAGAAACCCATTAAACAGTTCAGAAAACTGAAAGAGAGAGAAAACGAGGAGACCACCTTCATATACACAGTAACATATAAGGTAAAATATCAGATGTGTATACAGTAACATACAAAAGTATCAAGGGAGGGCATATAAATGTGAAAAAAAAAAAATTATAAAAGACGAAAAAAGAATAGGTGATAGAATTGCATGTTACCTGACTTGTCGTTTTGATTCCACTAAACTTTCCGGTATAGCCATGTTAGCCCCATACTCTTAATCCGTCCAATTCAGAAACCCATTATACAATTCAGAAAACTGAAAGAGAGAGAAAACGAGGAGACCACCCTCATATGCACAGTAACATACAAGGTAAAATATCAGATGTCTATACAGTAACATACAAAAGTATCAAGGGAGGGCATATAAATGGGGGAAAAAATTATAAAAGGACGAAAAAAATAGGTGATAGAATTGCATGTTACCTGACTTGTCGTTTTGATTCCACTAAACATTCCGGTATAGCCATGTCAGCCCCATACTCTTAATCCGTCCAATTCAGAAACCGATTATACAATTCAGAAAACTGAAAGAGAGAGAAAACGAGGAGACCACCCTCATGTACACAGTAACATACAAGGTAAAATATCAGATGTGTATACAGTAACATACAAAAGTATCAAGAGAGGGCATATAAATGTGAAAAAAAGAATTATAAAAGGATGAAAAAAAATAGGTGATAGAATTGCATGTTACCTGACTTGTCGTTTTGATTCCACTAAACACTCCGGTATAGCCATGTCAGCCCCATACTCTTAATCCGTCCAATTCAGAAACCCATTATACAATTCAGAAAACTGAAAGAGAGAGAAACGAGGAGACCACCCTCATGTACACAGTAACATACAAGGTAAAATATCAGATGTGTATACAGTAACATACAAAAGTATCAAGAGAGGGCATATAAATGTGAAAAAAAAAATTATAAAAGGATGAAAAAAAATAGGTGATAGAATTGCATGTTACCTGACTTGTTGTTTTGATTCCACTAAACATTCCGGTATAGCCATGTCAGCCCCATACTCTTAATCCGTCCAATTCAGAAACCCATTATACAATTCAGAAAACTGAAAGAGAGAGAAACGAGGAGACCACCCTCATGTACACAGTAACATACAAGGTAAAATATCAGATGTGTATACAGTAACATACAAAAGTATCAAGAGAGGGCATATAAATGTGAAAAAAAAAATTATAAAAGGATGAAAAAAAATAGGTGATAGAATTGCATGTTACCTGACTTGTTGTTTTGATTCCACTAAACATTCCGGTATAGCCATGTCAGCCCCATACTCTTAATCCGTCCAATTCAGAAACCCATTATACAATTCAGAAAACTGAAAGAGAGAGAAAACGAGGAGACCACCCTCATGTACACAGTAACATACAAGGTAAAATATCAGATGTGTATACAGTAACATACAAAAGTATCAAGAGAGGGCATATAAATGTGAAAAAAAAAATTATAAAAGGATGAAAAAAAATAGGTGATAGAATTGCATGTTACCTGACTTGTTGTTTTGATTCCACTAAATATTCCGGTATAGCCATGTCAGCCCCATACTCTTAATCCGTCCAATTCAGAAACCCATTATACAATTCAGAAAACTGAAAGAGAGAGAAAACGAGGAGACCACCCTCATGTACACAGTAACATACAAGGTAAAATATCAGATGTGTATACAGTAACATACAAAAGTATCAAGAGAGGGCATATAAACGTGAAAAAAAAAAAATTATAAAAGGATGAAAAAAAATAGGTGATAGAATTGCATGTTACCTGACTTGTCGTTTTGATTCCACTAAACACTCCGGTATAGCCATGTCAGCCCCATACTCTTAATCCGTCCTATTCAGAAACCCATTAAACAGTTCAGAAAACTGAAAGAGAGAGAAAACGAGGAGACCACCTTCATATACACAGTAACATATAAGGTAAAATATCAGATGTGTATACAGTAACATACAAAAGTATCAAGGGAGGGCATATAAATGTGAAAAAAAAAAATTATAAAAGACGAAAAAAGAATAGGTGATAGAATTGCATGTTACCTGACTTGTCGTTTTGATTCCACTAAACTTTCCGGTATAGCCATGTTAGCCCCATACTCTTAATCCGTCCAATTCAGAAACCCATTATACAATTGAGAAAACTGAAAGAGAGAGAAAACGAGGAGACCACCCTCATATGCATAGTAACATACAAGGTAAAATATCTGATGTCTATACAGTAACATACAAAAGTATCAAGGGAGGGCATATAAATGGGAAAAAAAATTATAAAAGGACGAAAAAAATAGGTGATAGAATTGCATGTTACCTGACTTGTCGTTTTGATTCCACTAAACATTCCGGTATAGCCATGTCAGCCCCATACTCTTAATCCGTCCAATTCAGAAACCCATTATACAATTCAGAAAACTGAAAGAGAGAGAAAACGAGGAGACCACCCTCATATACACAGTAACATACAAGGTAAAATATCAGATGTGTATACAGTAACATACAAAAGTATCAAGGGAGGGCATATAAATGTGAAAAAAAAATTATAAAAGGACGAAAAAAAATAGGTGATAGAATTGCATGTTACCTTACTTGTTGTTTTGATTCCACTAAACATTCCGGTATAGCCATGTCAGCCCCATACTCTTAATCCGTCCAATTCAGAAACCCATTATACAATTCAGAAAACTGAAAGAGAGAGAAACGAGGAGACCACCCTCATATACACAGTAACATACAAGGTAAAATATCAAATGTGTATACAGTAACATACAAAAGTATCAAGGGAGGGCATATAAAAGGAAAAAAAATTATAAAAGGACGAAAAAAAAATAGGTGATAGAAATGCATGTTACCTGACTTGTCGTTTTGATTCCACTAAACATTCCGGTATAGCCATGTCAGCCCCATACTCTTAATCCGTCCAATTCACAAACCCATTATACAATTCAGAAAACTGAAAGAGGGAGAAAACGAGGAGACCACCCTCATATACACAGTAACATACAAGGTAAAATATCAGATGTGTATTAGGGTGGTCCAAAATTTAGAAGGTGAAAATTTGATGGGTCCTACCCTTCTGTTTTGTTCCAATGTACTAAAAAATAAAGCAGATCAAATTTGAGAGCATTTCAGTAAAATTTAGAGGTATCTCAATGTAATTTATGTTTGCAACATAGTACTACAATGGCACCCATTGAGTAAATATCATTTGAACTGCAACTTTTATCAGATTGGTTCTAAACCATAAGTTTATATTAGATTGTTTCTAAACCATAACTTTTTATCAGGTAATTTCTAAACCATAACTTTTTAGCAGATAACTTCTAAACCGTAACTTTTAGCTTATTCTAAACCATAACTTTTTTGAGATAGTTCCTTGGCTTTAAACAGCTTTACAACATTTTCACAGTGTGTTTATAGCATGTTTTGATTTCCTAAGTTATATGTTTAGCAAGCATCAGTAATCAGGTTCATGTCTTCACTTTTGTTTTTTTGAAAAAGAAGATTAAATAAATATTTTTCTGTAAAGTATAATAATTTATTTTAAGTATTATTATGGCAACATCATCTATTTCAACAAGATCAAAAACAAATATTTATCTCCTTGGTTCTACTATAACTGAGCTTACTGGCAATAAACTACCTTCAATACGCATGTCACAGGGTCTTTTTTTACATCACCATGTTGATATTAACAATACTATAAGGGAGTCTTCATCAACTACAATAAGAGAAATTACAAAATTTTGGCAGAAAGCTAGAAGCCCAGTGCAAGCTCGAAAATAGTCAGTTAAAGCTGGAAAATTTTTTTGAGAAGTGGAGGCTATTAAAGAAAAATAAAAATAGAATTACAGCTACCCAAAAGAGCAAAGAAGATGAATTTATTTCGAAATTTGATGATCTGTTTGACATTGCACATGCTAATGCTCTTAACATGATAAAAATTTCTGAGGATAAAGACTTCCTGTTAGCACAGCGTGAGAAAGGGAGAAAGGGTTCTATGCTAGGGGTGGATAAGTGTTTGAAGAAGAAAGAAAAAATGGCAGATTTAAGAAGGAAAGCTATCTCTGAAAGAAATCAAAGAATGAAAGCAGTTTGTGAAGAAGCAGAAGCAACTGTTCATTTATTATCGTCAGAAGAATCAGACGAAGTTGAAAATGAAGTCGAACAGGCATCATTCCCAACAACAGAGAAAGGAACGAACAGTTCATCCAAACAGAAAAGAAAAAGAATGAGAATTATGACTCCGAATCTGGCTGCAGCTTTAGACAGGACCAAAGTTTCAGACCGAAAAGCTGTGTTTGTCGTTGCCGAAACAGTAAAGAGCTTGGGTTGTGAAGTAGATGAAGTAACTCTTAGTAGAAGTTCCATTCGTCGAGAAAGAATTAAACACCGGTCTAAAATGTATGAGCAGCTCAAAGCCGAATTTGGAGAAGATGTTAACTTAACAGTTCACTGGGATGGTAAACTCTTACAAGACCTAACTTTGAAAGAGAAAGTTGATAGACTTCCAGTAATTGTGTCTGGAAAAGGAGTCTCTCAGTTACTTTCAGTGCCCAAGCTTCCATCCGGAGACGGAGAAGGTCAAGCTGCCACAGTTATGCGACCATACAGGATTGGGGTATAGATGATAAAGTAAGTGCCATGTGCTTTGACGCAACAAGCGTCAAGGCACTTGTAAGTTACTTGAACAAAAAATGAATAAAGAGCTGCTTTAGTTGGCATGTCGCCACCACATTATGGAAATGATTATTAAGGCAGTTTTCAAAAAAAGCTTGGGATTTTCTTCATCACCAGAGGTACCACTATTTAAAAGATTCCAAACCAACTGGAATTTTATTGACAAAGAGAAGTATGATATGGGAGTTGGTAATACAGAAATTTTGAATCAAATAATGGATATAAAAAATGACATAATTAATTTTTCTAAAATACTACTGGACGAAAATAAACAACCAAGTGATGACTATCGAGAATTTCTTGACCTTATCTTAATCTTTTTAGGCGAAACCCCTGCTCGAGGAGTCAGATTTATGGCACCTGGAGCCATGCACCATGCTCGTAGGATGTCCAAAGTGCTGTATAGTCTAAAAATATGGATGTTTAGCAGCCAGTTCACCATTACTTCAAGAGAAAAAAAAAGGATTGCAAAAAATATGTGTATTTGCTGTACGAGTATATCTAAAAGCTTGGATGACAGCACCATTGCCACAAAGTGCACCTTTCAATGATTTCAATTTAATGATATCTCTGTTACAGTATAAGAATATTGATGATGAAATATCTAAAGCAGCATCAGAAAACCAGCCAAACACCTTTGGTATTTATCTGAGGATCTTGTCGCCTTAGCTCTTTTCGACAATCAAGTGCCTCATTACCTTAAAGGCTCATAGTAAAGGCCATGAAAGACGTTAATTGTAAAAAAGAATCCACAAAGCGTCCTAACATTACACTTCAAACTTTTATCGACATGAAATTTGAAGAAATTGTAACGAAGCGGTCAGCTTTATTATTCCAACAAATGTGCCTACCAGATGCGTTCTTCCAAGTAGACCCAGAAATATGGGAAGATCAGGAGACTTTCTGTAAAGCATTAGAAATTGTCAATTAAATAAAAGTTGTTAATGTTCATGCTGAAAGGGCCATAGCCCTAATTCAAGAATTTTGTGGACAAATAACGTACAGTGAGACACAAGTACAATACTTATAGCAGGTGGTTGAAGAACATCGACGAATATATCCTGACTGCAAAAAACAGAGTTTGGCAGGTACTGAAACCGTATATTTACTTGTTAATTATTTATAACATATATTGACTATATAAATGTACTTTAATTACTTAGAATTCTCGGATTCTTACCCCCATGTATGGTAAATAAATCATTTTTAGATATTAGTAGCAGTGGAATTCTTTAAATTGTAAATTTGCAAAAAAAGAAAATTTTTAAGAGTGTTGAGCTACCTTTAAATAGTAAAATTTTAAGCTCAAACTTCATAATATTTATTTTTTAACTAAAATGAACAAATTAAGAGGATAGCACCAGTAAAAAACTTAAAAAAAATAATAATCGACCACTTTTCGACCAACATAATGTGTATACAGTAACATACAAAAGTATCAAGGGAGGGCATATAAATGTGAAAAAAAAATTATAAAAGGACGAAAAAAAATAGGTGATAGAATTGCATGTCACCTGACTTGTCGTTTTGATTCCACTAAACATTCCGGTATAGCCATGTCAGCTCCATACTCTTAATCCGTCCAATTCAGAAACCTTATATACAATTCAGAAAACTGAAAGAAAGAGAAAACGAGGAGACCACCCTCATATACACAGTAACATACAAGATAAAATATGAAATGTGTATGTGTATACAGTAACATACAAAAGTATCAAGGGAGGGCATATAAATATGAAAAAAAAATTATAAAAGGACGAAAAAAAATAGGTGATAGAATTGCATGTTACCTGACTTGTCGTTTTGATTCCACTAAACATTCCGGTATAGCCATGTCAGCTCCATACTCTTAATCCGTCCAATTCAGAAACCCATTATACAATTCAGAAAACTGAAAGAGAGAGAAAACGAGGAGACCACCCTCATATACACAGTAACATACAAGGTAAAATATCAAATGTGTATACAGTAACATATAAAAGTATCAAGGGAGGGCATATAAAAGGAAAAAAATATATATAAAAGGACGAAAAAAAAATAGGTGATAGAATTGCATGTCACCTGAATTGTCGTTTTGATTCCACTAAACATTCCGGTATAGCCATGTCAGCCCCATACTCTTAATCCGTCCAATTCAGAAACCCTATATACAATTCAGAAAACTGAAAGAGAGAGAAAACGAGGAGACCACCCTCATATACACAGTAACATACAAGGTAAAATATCAGATGTGTATACAGTAACATACAAAAGTATCAAGGGAGGGCATATAAATGTGAAAAAAAAATTGTAAAAGGACGAAAAAAAAATAGGTGATAGAATTGTATGTTACCTGACTTGTCGTTTTGATTCCACTAAGCATTCTGGTATAGCCATGTCAGCCCCATACTCTTAATCCGTCCAATTCAGAAACCCATTATACAATTCAGAAAACTGAAAGAGAGAGAAACGAGGAGACCACCCTCATATACACAGTAACATACAAGGTAAAATATCAAATGTGTATACAGTAACATACAAAAGTATCAAGGGAGGACATATAAAAGGAAAAAAATATATAAAAGGACGAAAAAAAAATAGGTGATAGAATTGCATGTTACCTGACTTGTCGTTTTGATTCCACTAAACATTTCGGTATAGCCATGTCAGCCCCATACTCTTAATTCGTCCAATTCAGAAACCCATTATACAATTCAGAAAACTGAAAGAGAGAGAAAATGAGGAGACCACCCTCATATACACAGTAACATACAAGATAAAATATGAAATGTGTATGTGTTTACAGTAACATACAAAAGTATCAAGGGAGGACATATAAATGTGAAAAAAAAAATATAAAAGGACGAAAAAAAATAGGTGATAGAATTGCATGTTACCTTACTTGTTGTTTTGATTCCACTAAACATTCCGGTATAGCTATGTCAGCCCCATACTCTTAATCCGTCCAATTCAGGAACCCATTATACAATTCAGAAAACTGAAAGAGAGAGAAAACGAGGAGACCACCCTCATATACACAGTAACATACAAGGTAAAATATAAATGTGTATACAGTAACATACAAAAGTATCAAGGGAGGGCATATAAAAGGGAAAAAAAATTATAAAAGAACGAAAAAAAAAATAGGTGATAGAATTGCATATTACCTGACTTGTCGTTTTGATTCCACTAAACATTCCGGTATAGCCATGTCAGCCCCATACTCTTAATCCGTCCAAATCAGAAACCCATTATACAATTCAGAAAACTGAAAGAGAGAGAAACAAGGAGACCACCCTCATATACACAGTAACATACAAGGTAAAATATCAAATGTGTATACAGTAACATACAAAAGTATCAAGAGAGGGCATATAAATGTGAAAAAAAAAATTATAAAAGGATGAAAAAAAATAGGTGATAGAATTGCATGTTACCTGACTTGTTGTTTTGATTCCACTAAACATTCCGGTATAGCCATGTCAGCCCCATACTCTTAATCCGTCCAATTCAGAAACCCATTATACAATTCAGAAAACTGAAAGAGAGAGAAACGAGGAGACCACCCTCATGTACACAGTAACATACAAGGTAAAATATCAGATGTGTATACAGTAACATACAAAAGTATCAAGAGAGGGCATATAAATGTGAAAAAAAAAATTATAAAAGGATGAAAAAAAATAGGTGATAGAATTGCATGTTACCTGACTTGTTGTTTTGATTCCACTAAACATTCCGGTATAGCCATGTCAGCCCCATACTCTTAATCCGTCCAATTCAGAAACCCATTATACAATTCAGAAAACTGAAAGAGAGAGAAAACGAGGAGACCACCCTCATGTACACAGTAACATACAAGGTAAAATATCAGATGTGTATACAGTAACATACAAAAGTATCAAGAGAGGGCATATAAATGTGAAAAAAAAAATTATAAAAGGATGAAAAAAAATAGGTGATAGAATTGCATGTTACCTGACTTGTTGTTTTGATTCCACTAAATATTCCGGTATAGCCATGTCAGCCCCATACTCTTAATCCGTCCAATTCAGAAACCCATTATACAATTCAGAAAACTGAAAGAGAGAGAAAACGAGGAGACCACCCTCATGTACACAGTAACATACAAGGTAAAATATCAGATGTGTATACAGTAACATACAAAAGTATCAAGAGAGGGCATATAAACGTGAAAAAAAAAAATTATAAAAGGATGAAAAAAAATAGGTGATAGAATTGCATGTTACCTGACTTGTCGTTTTGATTCCACTAAACACTCCGGTATAGCCATGTCAGCCCCATACTCTTAATCCGTCCTATTCAGAAACCCATTAAACAGTTCAGAAAACTGAAAGAGAGAGAAAACGAGGAGACCACCTTCATATACACAGTAACATATAAGGTAAAATATCAGATGTGTATACAGTAACATACAAAAGTATCAAGGGAGGGCATATAAATGTGAAAAAAAAAAATTATAAAAGACGAAAAAAGAATAGGTGATAGAATTGCATGTTACCTGACTTGTCGTTTTGATTCCACTAAACTTTCCGGTATAGCCATGTTAGCCCCATACTCTTAATCCGTCCAATTCAGAAACCCATTATACAATTGAGAAAACTGAAAGAGAGAGAAAACGAGGAGACCACCCTCATATGCACAGTAACATACAAGGTAAAATATCTGATGTCTATACAGTAACATACAAAAGTATCAAGGGAGGGCATATAAATGGGAAAAAAAATTATAAAAGGACGAAAAAAATAGGTGATAGAATTGCATGTTACCTGACTTGTCGTTTTGATTCCACTAAACATTCCGGTATAGCCATGTCAGCCCCATACTCTTAATCCGTCCAATTCAGAAACCCATTATACAATTCAGAAAACTGAAAGAGAGAGAAAACGAGGAGACCACCCTCATATACACAGTAACATACAAGGTAAAATATCAGATTAGTATACAGTAACATACAAAAGTATCAAGGGAGGGCATATAAATGTGAAAAAAAAATTATAAAAGGACGAAAAAAAATAGGTGATAGAATTGCATGTTACCTTACTTGTTGTTTTGATTCCACTAAACATTCCGGTATAGCCATGTCAGCCCCATACTCTTAATCCGTCCAATTCAGAAACCCATTATACAATTCAGAAAACTGAAAGAGAGAGAAACGAGGAGACCACCCTCATATACACAGTAACATACAAGGTAAAATATCAAATGTGTATACAGTAACATACAAAAGTATCAAGGGAGGGCATATAAAAGGAAAAAAAATTATAAAAGGACGAAAAAAAAATAGGTGATAGAAATGCATGTTACCTGACTTGTCGTTTTGATTCCACTAAACATTCCGGTATAGCCATGTCAGCCCCATACTCTTAATCCGTCCAATTCACAAACCCATTATACAATTCAGAAAACTGAAAGAGGGAGAAAACGAGGAGACCACCCTCATATACACAGTAACATACAAGGTAAAATATCAGATGTGTATTAGGGTGGTCCAAAATTTAGAAGGTGAAAATTTGATGGGTCCTACCCTTCTGTTTTGTTCCAATGTACTAAAAAATAAAGCAGATCAAATTTGAGAGCATTTCAGTAAAATTTAGAGGTATCTCAATGTAATTTATGTTTGCAACATAGTACTACAATGGCACCCATTGAGTAAATATCATTTGAACTGCAACTTTTATCAGATTGGTTCTAAACCATAAGTTTATATTAGATTGTTTCTAAACCATAACTTTTTATCAGGTAATTTCTAAACCATAACTTTTTAGCAGATAACTTCTAAACCGTAACTTTTAGCTTATTCTAAACCATAACTTTTTTGAGATAGTTCCTTGGCTTTAAACAGCTTTACAACATTTTCACAGTGTGTTTATAGCATGTTTTGATTTCCTAAGTTATATGTTTAGCAAGCATCAGTAATCAGGTTCATGTCTTCACTTTTGTTTTTTTGAAAAAGAAGATTAAATAAATATTTTTCTGTAAAGTATAATAATTTATTTTAAGTATTATTATGGCAACATCATCTATTTCAACAAGATCAAAAACAAATATTTATCTCCTTGGTTCTACTATAACTGAGCTTACTGGCAATAAACTACCTTCAATACGCATGTCACAGGGTCTTTTTTTACATCACCATGTTGATATTAACAATACTATAAGGGAGTCTTCATCAACTACAATAAGAGAAATTACAAAATTTTGGCAGAAAGCTAGAAGCCCAGTGCAAGCTCGAAAATAGTCAGTTAAAGCTGGAAAATTTTTTTGAGAAGTGGAGGCTATTAAAGAAAAATAAAAATAGAATTACAGCTACCCAAAAGAGCAAAGAAGATGAATTTATTTCGAAATTTGATGATCTGTTTGACATTGCACATGCTAATGCTCTTAACATGATAAAAATTTCTGAGGATAAAGACTTCCTGTTAGCACAGCGTGAGAAAGGGAGAAAGGGTTCTATGCTAGGGGTGGATAAGTGTTTGAAGAAGAAAGAAAAAATGGCAGATTTAAGAAGGAAAGCTATCTCTGAAAGAAATCAAAGAATGAAAGCAGTTTGTGAAGAAGCAGAAGCAACTGTTCATTTATTATCGTCAGAAGAATCAGACGAAGTTGAAAATGAAGTCGAACAGGCATCATTCCCAACAACAGAGAAAGGAACGAACAGTTCATCCAAACAGAAAAGAAAAAGAATGAGAATTATGACTCCGAATCTGGCTGCAGCTTTAGACAGGACCAAAGTTTCAGACCGAAAAGCTGTGTTTGTCGTTGCCGAAACAGTAAAGAGCTTGGGTTGTGAAGTAGATGAAGTAACTCTTAGTAGAAGTTCCATTCGTCGAGAAAGAATTAAACACCGGTCTAAAATGTATGAGCAGCTCAAAGCCGAATTTGGAGAAGATGTTAACTTAACAGTTCACTGGGATGGTAAACTCTTACAAGACCTAACTTTGAAAGAGAAAGTTGATAGACTTCCAGTAATTGTGTCTGGAAAAGGAGTCTCTCAGTTACTTTCAGTGCCCAAGCTTCCATCCGGAGACGGAGAAGGTCAAGCTGCCACAGTTATGCGACCATACAGGATTGGGGTATAGATGATAAAGTAAGTGCCATGTGCTTTGACGCAACAAGCGTCAAGGCACTTGTAAGTTACTTGAACAAAAAATGAATAAAGAGCTGCTTTAGTTGGCATGTCGCCACCACATTATGGAAATGATTATTAAGGCAGTTTTCAAAAAAAGCTTGGGATTTTCTTCATCACCAGAGGTACCACTATTTAAAAGATTCCAAACCAACTGGAATTTTATTGACAAAGAGAAGTATGATATGGGAGTTGGTAATACAGAAATTTTGAATCAAATAATGGATATAAAAAATGACATAATTAATTTTTCTAAAATACTACTGGACGAAAATAAACAACCAAGTGATGACTATCGAGAATTTCTTGACCTTATCTTAATCTTTTTAGGCGAAACCCCTTCTCGAGGAGTCAGATTTATGGCACCTGGAGCCATGCACCATGCTCGTAGGATGTCCAAAGTGCTGTATAGTCTAAAAATATGGATGTTTAGCAGCCAGTTCACCATTACTTCAAGAGAAAAAAAAAGGATTGCAAAAAATATGTGTATTTGCTGTACGAGTATATCTAAAAGCTTGGATGACAGCACCATTGCCACAAAGTGCACCTTTCAATGATTTCAATTTAATGATATCTCTGTTACAGTATAAGAATATTGATGATGAAATATCTAAAGCAGCATCAGAAAACCAGCCAAACACCTTTGGTATTTATCTGAGGATCTTGTCGCCTTAGCTCTTTTCGACAATCAAGTGCCTCATTACCTTAAAGGCTCATAGTAAAGGCCATGAAAGACGTTAATTGTAAAAAAGAATCCACAAAGCGTCCTAACATTACACTTCAAACTTTTATCGACATGAAATTTGAAGAAATTGTAACGAAGCGGTCAGCTTTATTATTCCAACAAATGTGCCTACCAGATGCGTTCTTCCAAGTAGACCCAGAAATATGGGAAGATCAGGAGACTTTCTGTAAAGCATTAGAAATTGTCAATTAAATAAAAGTTGTTAATGTTCATGCTGAAAGGGCCATAGCCCTAATTCAAGAATTTTGTGGACAAATAACGTACAGTGAGACACAAGTACAATACTTATAGCAGGTGGTTGAAGAACATCGACGAATATATCCTGACTGCAAAAAACAGAGTTTGGCAGGTACTGAAACCGTATATTTACTTGTTAATTATTTATAACATATATTGACTATATAAATGTACTTTAATTACTTAGAATTCTCGGATTCTTACCCCCATGTATGGTAAATAAATCATTTTTAGATATTAGTAGCAGTGGAATTCTTTAAATTGTAAATTTGCAAAAAAAGAAAATTTTTAAGAGTGTTGAGCTACCTTTAAATAGTAAAATTTTAAGCTCAAACTTCATAATATTTATTTTTTAACTAAAATGAACAAATTAAGAGGATAGCACCAGTAAAAAACTTAAAAAAAATAATAATCGACCACTTTTCGACCAACATAATGTGTATACAGTAACATACAAAAGTATCAAGGGAGGGCATATAAATGTGAAAAAAAAATTATAAAAGGACGAAAAAAAATAGGTGATAGAATTGCATGTCACCTGACTTGTCGTTTTGATTCCACTAAACATTCCGGTATAGCCATGTCAGCTCCATACTCTTAATCCGTCCAATTCAGAAACCTTATATACAATTCAGAAAACTGAAAGAAAGAGAAAACGAGGAGACCACCCTCATATACACAGTAACATACAAGATAAAATATGAAATGTGTATGTGTATACAGTAACATACAAAAGTATCAAGGGAGGGCATATAAATATGAAAAAAAAATTATAAAAGGACGAAAAAAAATAGGTGATAGAATTGCATGTTACCTGACTTGTCGTTTTGATTCCACTAAACATTCCGGTATAGCCATGTCAGCTCCATACTCTTAATCCGTCCAATTCAGAAACCCATTATACAATTCAGAAAACTGAAAGAGAGAGAAAACGAGGAGACCACCCTCATATACACAGTAACATACAAGGTAAAATATCAGATGTGTATACAGTAACATACAAAAGTATCAAGGGAGGGCATATAAATGTGAAAAAAAAATTGTAAAAGGACGAAAAAAAAATAGGTGATAGAATTGTATGTTACCTGACTTGTCGTTTTGATTCCACTAAGCATTCTGGTATAGCCATGTCAGCCCCATACTCTTAATCCGTCCAATTCAGAAACCCATTATACAATTCAGAAAACTGAAAGAGAGAGAAACGAGGAGACCACCCTCATATACACAGTAACATACAAGGTAAAATATCAAATGTGTATACAGTAACATACAAAAGTATCAAGGGAGGACATATAAAAGGAAAAAAATATATAAAAGGACGAAAAAAAAATAGGTGATAGAATTGCATGTTACCTGACTTGTCGTTTTGATTCCACTAAACATTTCGGTATAGCCATGTCAGCCCCATACTCTTAATTCGTCCAATTCAGAAACCCATTATACAATTCAGAAAACTGAAAGAGAGAGAAAATGAGGAGACCACCCTCATATACACAGTAACATACAAGATAAAATATGAAATGTGTATGTGTTTACAGTAACATACAAAAGTATCAAGGGAGGACATATAAATGTGAAAAAAAAAATATAAAAGGACGAAAAAAAATAGGTGATAGAATTGCATGTTACCTTACTTGTTGTTTTGATTCCACTAAACATTCCGGTATAGCTATGTCAGCCCCATACTCTTAATCCGTCCAATTCAGGAACCCATTATACAATTCAGAAAACTGAAAGAGAGAGAAAACGAGGAGACCACCCTCATATACACAGTAACATACAAGGTAAAATATAAATGTGTATACAGTAACATACAAAAGTATCAAGGGAGGGCATATAAAAGGGAAAAAAAATTATAAAAGAACGAAAAAAAAAATAGGTGATAGAATTGCATATTACCTGACTTGTCGTTTTGATTCCACTAAACAATCCGGTATAGCCATGTCAGCCCCATACTCTTAATCCGTCCAATTCAGAAACCCATTATACAAAACAGAAAACTGAAAGAGAGAGAAAACGAGGAGACCACCCTCATATACACAGTAACATACAAGATAAAATATGAAATGTGTATGTGTTTACAGTAACATACAAAAGTATCAAGGGAGGGCATATAAATGTGAAAAAAAAATTATAAAAGGACGAAAAAAAACAGGTGATAGAATTGCATGTTACCTTCCTTGTTGTTTTGATTCCACTAAACATTCCGGTATAGCTATGTCAGCCCCGTACTCTTAATCCGTCCAAATCAGAAAACCATTATACAATTCAGAAAACTGAAAGAAAGAAAAACAAGGAGACCACCCTCATATACACAGTAACATACAAGGTAAAATATCAAATGTGTATACAGTAACATACAAAAGTATCAAGGGAGGGCATATAAATGTGAAAAAAAAATTGTAAAAGGACGAAAAAAAAATAGGTGATAGAATTGTATGTTACCTGACTTGTTGTTTTGATTCCACTAAACATTCTGGTATAGCCATGTCAGCCCCATACTCTTAATCCGTCCAATTCAGAAACCCATTATACAATTCAGAAAACTGAAAGAGAGAGAAACGAGGAGACCACCCTCATATACACAGTAACATACAAGGTAAAATATCAAATGTGTATACAGTAACATACAAATGTATCAAGGGAGGACATATAAAAGGAAAAAAATATATAAAAGGACGAAAAAAAAAATAGGTGATAGAATTGCATGTTACCTGACTTGTCGTTTTGATTCCACTAAACATTCCGGTATAGCCATGTCAGCCCCATACTCTTAATCCGTCCAAATCAGAAACCCATTATACAATTCAGAAAACTGAAAGAGAGAGAAACAAGGAGACCACCCTCATATACACAGTAACATACAAGGTAAAATATCAAATGTGTATACAGTAACATACAAAAGTATCAAGGGAGGGCATATAAATGTGAAAAAAAAAATTGTAAAAGGACGAAAAAAAAATAAGTGACAGAATTGTATGTTACCTTACTTGTTGTTTTGATTCCACTAAACATTCCGGTACAGCTATGTCAGCCCCATACTCTTAATCCGTCCAATTCAGAAACCCATTATACAATTCAGAAAACTGAAAGAGAGAGAAACGAGGAGACCACCCTCATATACACAGTAACATACAAGGTAAAATATCAGATGTGCATATAGTAACATACAAAATTATCAAGGGAGGGCATATAAATGTGAAAAGAAAATCATAAAGGACAAAAAAAATTAGGTGATAGAATTGCATGTTACCTGACTTGTCGTTTTGATTCCACTAAACATTCCGGTATAGCCATGTCAGCCCCATACTCTTAATCCGTCCAAATCAGAAACCCATTATACAATTCAGAAAACTGAAAGAGAGAGAAACAAGGAGACCACCCTCATATACACAGTAACATACAAGGTAAAATATCAAATGTGTATACAGTAACATACAAAAGTATCAAGGGAGGGCATATAAATGTGAAAAAAAAAATTGTAAAAGGACGAAAAAAAAATAAGTGACAGAATTGTATGTTACCTGACTTGTTGTTTTGATTCCACTAAACATTCTGGTATAGCCATGTCAGCCCCATACTCTTAATCCGTCCAATTCAGAAACCCATTATACAATTCAGAAAACTGAAAGAGAGAGAAACGAGGAGACCACCCTCATATACACAGTAACATACAAGGTAAAATATCAAATGTGTATACAGTAACATACAAATGTATCAAGGGAGGACATATAAAAGGAAAAAAAAATATAAAAGGACGAAAAAAAAAATAGGTGATAGAATTGCATGTTACCTGACTTGTCGTTTTGATTCCACTAAACATTCCGGTATAGCCATGTCCGCCCCATACTCTTAATCCGTCCAATTCAGAAACCCATTATACAATTCAGAAAACTGAAAGAGAGAGAAAACGAGGAGACCACCCTCATATACACAGTAACATACAAGATAAAATATGAAATGTGTATGTGTTTACAGTAACATACAAAAGTATCAAGGGAGGGTATATAAATGTGAAAAAAAAATTATAAAAGGACGAAAAAAAATAGGTGATAGAATTGCATGTTACCTTACTTGTTGTTTTGATTCCACTAAACATTCCGGTACAGCTATGTCAGCCCCATACTCTTAATCCGTCCAATTCAGAAACCCATTATACAATTCAGAAAACTGAAAGAGAGAGAAACGAGGAGACCACCCTCATATACACAGTAACATACAAGGTAAAATATCAAATGTGTATACAGTAACATACAAAAGTATCAAGGGAGGGCATATAAATGTGAAAAAAAAAATATAAAAGGACGAAAAAAAATAGGTGATAGAATTGCATGTTACCTTACTTGTTGTTTTGATTCCACTAAACATTCCGGTATAGCTATGTCAGCCCCATACTCTTAATCCGTCCAATTCAGGAACCCATTATACAATTCAGAAAACTGAAAGAGAGAGAAAACGAGGAGACCACCCTCATATACACAGTAACATACAAGGTAAAATATAAATGTGTATACAGTAACATACAAAAGTATCAAGGGAGGGCATATAAAAGGGAAAAAAAATTATAAAAGAACGAAAAAAAAATAGGTGATAGAATTGCATATTACCTGACTTGTCGTTTTGATTCCACTAAACAATCCGGTATAGCCATGTCAGCCCCATACTCTTAATCCGTCCAATTCAGAAACCCATTATACAAAACAGAAAACTGAAAGAGAGAGAAAACGAGGAGACCACCCTCATATACACAGTAACATACAAGATAAAATATGAAATGTGTATGTGTTTACAGTAACATACAAAAGTATCAAGGGAGGGCATATAAATGTGAAAAAAAAATTATAAAAGGACGAAAAAAAACAGGTGATAGAATTGCATGTTACCTTCCTTGTTGTTTTGATTCCACTAAACATTCCGGTATAGCTATGTCAGCCCCGTACTCTTAATCCGTCCAAATCAGAAAACCATTATACAATTCAGAAAACTGAAAGAGAGAAAAACAAGGAGACCACCCTCATATACACAGTAACATACAAGGTAAAATATCAAATGTGTATACAGTAACATACAAAAGTATCAAGGGAGGGCATATAAATGTGAAAAAAAAAATTGTAAAAGGACGAAAAAAAAAAAGTCCTTCCGGCCAGTGCCGGGAGGAAGAGGTAGCTTTCATAATCCTTATTTAAAAAAAGCCAAATTATATCATTCAAACACACGAAGCTCAATTTAGTGGAAACCGAATATAGGAGATTCAATACTAATTTTTATCAATATAATGAATGAGAATTTCGCGAAATTAGTCAGCTTTATCCAAGCTGCTTTTCTTTGAAGTAACATATATTTGGCTGCCAAATTCGGCAATTTCTTAAAGTGCCTGTCATTTTAAGACAACATGGTGGATGAGGCTAAGCAGTGAACTCGGTCGAGACCTTAGTAATTGCTGTGCACATGCTCACTCACATCGGAATCGGTTAATATATAGGAGTGTTGTCGCATGCAAAAAATCAGATTTTTCAAAATGTCACCCACAATAGAAATTGAAACTGCTATATCTGAGCCATTTTTTAAGGTAAAGACAAACAAAAAATGCTCCTGAATCCTTATATCAAGGTCAAATACTTAAGAAAGAAACCCTTTTCAATTTCTAATTTTTTTGCACCTCACTTTAAATATATATATATATATATTTTAATTTAATGGTCGCCATTTTGAAACAAGATGGCTGATGAATCTGGCCAGCGAACTTGGTCGAGGTGTTGATGTATACTATCCACATGCCTTCTTACATCGAAATAGGCGAATACGTGTGTTATCGCGTGACAAATACAAGATCGTTTCAAAATGTTAGCCATGCTAGAAATTCAAAGTGCTATAAATCAACCATTTTTTAAGATATAAACAAAAGAACAAATTTTCAGAAACAAAAACTGCTCCGGAATCTTTGTATCAAGGTCAAACACATAAAAAAATCTTTTTCATTTTCCAATTGTTTAATACCTCATTTTGAATTTTAAATTTAATTTTTTTTAAATGGCAACCCTTTTGAAACAAGATGGCGAATGAAGCTGGCCAACGAACTCGGTCGAGACATTGGTATGTACTATGTACAGACCAAGTTACATCCAAATAGGTTCATAATTACGCCTGTTGTCGCGTGACAAAAATCAGGTCGTTTTAAAATGTCAGCCACAAGATAAATTCAAAATGCTATTACTCAGCCATTTTTATTAGATATAGACGAAAGAAAAACTGTTCCGGAATCTTTGTATTAAGGTAAAACACATACAAAAAAAATCTTTTTCACTTTCCAATTTTTTTGGTATCTCATTTAAATTTTTTAATTTTTTAATTTTTTTAATGGCCGCCATTTTGAAACAAGATGGCGGATGAAGCCGGCCGACAAACTCGGTCGAGATATTTGTATGTACTATGTACACACCAAGGTACATCCAAGTCGGCTCATAAATACGCCTGTTATTACGTGAGAAAAATCAGGACGTTTCAAAATGTCAGCCACGCTAGAAATTCAAAATGCTATAACTCAGCCATTTCTTAAGATATAGACGAAACAAAAACTGCTCCCGAATCTTTTTATCAAGGTCAAACACATAAAAAGAAAATATTTTTTCAATTTTTAATTTTTCGGTAGCACATTTCAAATTTAAATTTTTCTTAAAAATTTAAATGGCCACCATTTTTAAACAAGATGGCAGATGAAGCTGACCAACGAACCCGGTCGAGACATTGGTATGTACTATGTATAAACGAAGTTACATCCAAATCGGTTCATAAATACGCCTTTTATCGCGTGACAAAATTCAGGACGTTTCAAAATGTCAGCCACGCTAGAAATTCAAAATGCTATAACTCAGCCATTTTTTAAGATATAGACGAAACAAAAACTGCTCCGAAGTCTTTGTATAAAGGTCAAATACATAAGAAAAAATATTTTTCCATTTTCAATTTTTTGGTACCACATTTCAATTTTTAAATTTTTAAAAAACTTTAAATGGCCGCCATTTTGAAACAAAATGGCGGATGATGCTGGCCAACGAACTCGGTCGAGACATTGGTATGTACTATGTACACACCAAATTTCATCGAAATCGGTTCATAAATACGGGAGTTACAGTGTGACATAGGTCAGATATATATATATATATATATATATATATATATATATATATATATATATATATATCAATTTTGAACGGAGGGTGGTTTCGGGGTCTGGGGGTCATGATCGATGAAAATATACCAAAATTTTTTGAAATCGCTTTCCTCCGAACGGCTGCAATAGGTAGCTTTTTTGTAAAGAAAGCTACCTAATAGGTGATAGAATTGTATGTTACCTGACTTGTTGTTTTGATTCCACTAAACATTCTGGTATAGCCATGTCAGCCCCATACTCTTAATCCGTCCAATTCAGAAACCCATTATACAATTCAGAAAACTGAAAGAGAGAGAAACGAGGAGACCACCCTCATATACACAGTAACATACAAGGTAAAATATCAAATGTGTATACAGTAACATACAAATGTATCAAGGGAGGACATATAAAAGGAAAAAAAAAATATAAAAGGACGAAAAAAAAAATAGGTGATAGAATTGCATGTTACCTGACTTGTCGTTTTGATTCCACTAAACATTCCGGTATAGCCATGTCCGCCCCATACTCTTAATCCGTCCAATTCAGAAACCCATTATACAATTCAGAAAACTGAAAGAGAGAGAAAACGAGGAGACCACCCTCATATACACAGTAACATACAAGATAAAATATGAAATGTGTATGTGTTTACAGTAACATACAAAAGTATCAAGGGAGGGCATATAAATGTGAAAAAAAAATTATAAAAGGACGAAAAAAAATAGGTGATAGAATTGCATGTTACCTTACTTGTTGTTTTGATTCCACTAAACATTCCGGTACAGCTATGTCAGCCCCATACTCTTAATCCGTCCAATTCAGAAAACTGAAAGAGAGAGAAACGAGGAGACCACCCTCATATACACAGTAACATACAAGGTAAAATATCAGATGTGTATATAGTAACATACAAAATTATCAAGGGAGGGCATATAAATGTGAAAAGAAAATCATAAAGGACAAAAAAAATTAGGTGATAGAATTGCATGTTACCTGACTTGTCGTTTTGATTCCACTAAACATTCCGGTATAGCCATGTCAGCCCCATACTCTTAATCCGTCCAAATCAGAAACCCATTATACAATTCAGAAAACTGAAAGAGAGAGAAACAAGGAGACCACCCTCATATACACAGTAACATACAAGGTAAAATATCAAATGTGTATACAGTAACATACAAAAGTATCAAGGGAGGGCATATAAATGTGAAAAAAAAAAATTGTAAAAGGACGAAAAAAAAATAAGTGACAGAATTGTATGTTACCTGACTTGTTGTTTTGATTCCACTAAACATTCTGGTATAGCCATGTCAGCCCCATACTCTTAATCCGTCCAATTCAGAAACCCATTATACAATTCAGAAAACTGAAAGAGAGAGAAACGAGGAGACCACCCTCATATACACAGTAACATACAAGGTAAAATATCAAATGTGTATACAGTAACATACAAATGTATCAAGGGAGGACATATAAAAGGAAAAAAAAATATAAAAGGACGAAAAAAAAAATAGGTGATAGAATTGCATGTTACCTGACTTGTCGTTTTGATTCCACTAAACATTCCGGTATAGCCATGTCCGCCCCATACTCTTAATCCGTCCAATTCAGAAACCCATTATACAATTCAGAAAACTGAAAGAGAGAGAAAACGAGGAGACCACCCTCATATACATAGTAACATACAAGATAAAATATGAAATGTGTATGTGTTTACAGTAACATACAAAAGTATCAAGGGAGGGCATATAAATGTGAAAAAAAAATTATAAAAGGACGAAAAAAAATAGGTGATAGAATTGCATATTACCTTACTTGTTGTTTTGATTCCACTAAACATTCCGGTACAGCTATGTCAGCCCCATACTCTTAATCCGTCCAATTCAGAAACCCATTATACAATTCAGAAAACTGAAAGAGAGAGAAACGAGGAGACCACCCTCATATACACAGTAACATACAAGGTAAAATATCAAATGTGTATACAGTAACAAACAAAAGTATCAAGGGAGGGCATATAAATGTGAAAAAAAAATTGTAAAAGGACGAAAAAAAAAATAGGTGATAGAATTGCATGTTACCTCACTTGTCGTTTTGGTTCCATTAAACATTCCGGTACAGCCATGTCAGCCCCATACTCTTAATCCGTCCAATTCAGAAACCGATTATGCAATTCAGAAAACTGAAAGAGAGAGAAAACGAGGAGACCACCCTCATATACACAGTAACATACAAGGTAAAATATAAATGTGTATACAGTAACATACAAAAGTATCAAGGGAGGGCCATATAAATGTGAAAAAAAAATTATAAAAGGACGAAAAAAAAATAGGTGATAGAATTGCATGTTACCTGACTTGTCGTTTTGATTCCACTAAACATTTCGGTATAGCCATGTCAGCCCCATACTCTTAATCCGTCCAATTCAGAAACCCATTATACAATTCAGAAAACTGAAAGAGAGAGAAAACGAGGAGACCATTCTCATATACACAGTAACATACAATCTAAAATATCAGATGTGTATATAGTAACATACAAAAGTATCAAGGGAGGGCATATAAATGTGAAAAGAAAATCATAAAAGGACAAAAAAAAAAAATAGGTGATAGAATTGCATGTTACCTGACTTGTCGTTTTGATTCCACTAAACATTCCGGTATAGCCATGTCAGCCCCATACTCTTAATCCGTCCAATTCAGAAACCCATTATACAATTCAGAAAACTGAAAGAGAGAGAAAACGAGGAGACCATCCTCATATACACAGTAACATACAAGGTAAAATATCAGATGTGTATATAGTAACATACAAAAGTATCAAGGGAGGGCATATAAATGTGAAAAGAAAATCATAAAAGGACAAAAAAAAATAGGTGACAGAATTGCATGTTACCTGACTTGTCGTTTTGATTCCACTAAACATTCCGGTATAGCCATGTCAGCCCCATACTCTTAATCCGTCCAATTCAGAAACCCATTATACAATTCAGAAAACTGAAAGAGAGAGAAAACGAGGAGACCATCCTCATATACACAGTAACATACAAGGTAAAATATCAGATGTGTATATAGTAACATACAAAAGTATCAAGGGAGGGCATATAAATGTGAAAAGAAAATCATAAAAGGACAAAAAAAAAAAAAATAGGTGACAGAATTGCATATTACCTGACTTGTCGTTTTGATTCCATTAAACACTCAGGTATAGCCATGTCAGCCCCATTCTCTTAATCCGTCCTATGCAGAAACCCGTTAAACAATTCAGAAAACTTAAAGGGAGAGAAAACGAGGAGTCCACCCTCATATACACAGTAACATACAAGGTAAAATATCAGATGTGTACAGTAACATACAAAAGTATCAAGGGAGGGCATATAAAAGTGAAAAAATTATAAAAGGGAGAATAGTAGAATTGTGAATGAATATCATGTTTCCTGTAGTTCTTACTCGCATTGTTGCTTGATTGTTCAAAAAAAGACGATTGATATGTTACAATGTTATATTTGTTGCGAATAATAATTACCACCAAAATATATTTATTGTTACAAATAATATTTGCGGCAAACAATTATTGATTCTTACATCATCTTTCTTTAACTTTACATGTATTTTCGAGGCCTATGTAGCAAGCGTTAAAGAAAAGTCAAGAGATAATTTAAAATATAAATAGAGATTTCGCAAAATATATTCCAGAAATAATTTGTTCAAACTCTTGCTTCTTGAGTAATATAGATACTTAATATATAGTTTACAATTCTGTATGTTTATACACTTGAAAACTAAGAAATTATCCCCAAATAAGTAGTAGTATATAGAAAACGTTTTTGAGAAATATTGTACCTATACTACAAGGTAACCTTAAAATCTACTGTTGGTGCATTGAGTTTTTTACCAGTTTTTACCGATACATTTATCTGGGCTTCTGCTGTCGAACGCGAAAAAACCCTATTGTACAAACGATCTTGTTGCACTGTTATCTTTGTCTATTTGCTTGATATTATTTACAGTCCAGGCAATAGGGAATTTTACCTAGCAAAATTAATGGTAGTTCTTGAAAAATGCTTACTATATGCTTTTTGGGTCGCTGAATCCGAATTTGTAACTTCCCACCAAAATTTCCCCCGGCAACCACCCAAATTTTGGTAAAATGCCCCCCCCCCCCCCAAAAAAAAAGGTTTTTATTCAAAAAATCATTTGTTGCAAATTTTATCTACTTTCTGAATTTCTAGATACTTTTTCCCTAAAGCAATAAAAAAATTGATTTTTTTAATAAAAACCTTTTTTTTGGGGGGGGGGGGGGGACGTGGCATTTTACCAAAATTTGAGGGGTTGCCGGAAGAAATTTTGGTTGGAAGTTAAAAATTCGGATTCAGCGACCCAAAAAACATATAGTAAGCCTTTTTCCAGAACTACCATGAATTTTGCTAGGTAAAGTCCCTATACGGTCTCTATTGCCTGGACTAATTAGGGTACATTAAGTATATTAAACATTATGAACTAATCACAAAATATTTACCACTGAACAGCAGAAGGGTTGTCGAAGACGTTCAAAATTTCTCGTAGAAGCTACGTGTTCTCTTTTTAATATATAAATTAGTATTAGAGGAGAGCTGTAACGTATTCCAACGTATTCGTTTGTTGTTCTCCGTGCTACTGAAAATACAAGAAAATTTCACCCTCAGAAACTATTTGTCTCATTGTTGGCCGGTCATTGAACCGAATACGATTGACATTTTACATTGTTATATTTATTAAAAATATTTAATCTTGCAAACAATTAAACATTCTTACAAGTATTAAAATGACGTGAAGGAATCATTTACAATATAAGACGACGTTTTAGCTCGAATATTTTCAAGAAATAAATTGTGCTAACTCTTGACATCGTACGCAACCTAAAGGCTTAGTATATAATTTAATATTTCGTCTATTTCCATAGTAGCAAACATAGAAATAATCCGCAAATATTTAAAACAGAAAAGAAAACATTTTTAAAGAATTAAGTACTTGTGTCACAACGTATCTTGAAAAAACAAAAAGGATTTCCTCTACAGCTTTTTCGCAAACTTTTACAGATATATTTCTCTCGGCGTTCAATCTGCTAGTGACGAACGTGAAAAAAAAAATTACATTATTACAATGTAATTGTCCTAAATAAATTTAAGGGTGATACAGTTGCATAATGCCTGCGTCCCCCAGAATTGCACTTATATTCTAGAGCGAAATCTGGGTTCCCGGTGCATTCATCCCTGACGTCCCGACATATTATCTGTCTTCTTGATTTAGATTTCAAAAAATACTCTGGTATAAGATAGTCAGATCCATAAACTAAATACGTGCTATTCAGAATCCCATTTCACGATTATGAGCGAAATGCATTTAATGGTGGGAATTACGTCATATATTAAAAACGATTTTCTTATTGACAATATTCATGTGATGCCACAATCGGAATCACATACAGCGTAAAATTAGGACCGTTATCAAGTATGTTTATGTATTTCAAAACAGATGTTATATATTCCCGCAGCCGCCATCTTGGATTTTTTCTTGGCGTGAAAACCCCTTTTCCGGCCAAGTAAATGTCACCAAGTAAATGTCAGTGTAGTAAATGTCACCAAGTCAAAAATGTAGTAAATGTCACCAAGCAGCGATTTATGCGCATGTTAGGCTTCAAGGGGTTGTCAGAACACGTCACTCATCGGTGTTGCCATATCGATAAACGCCAACAAAAAATCGCCAAGAAATCCAAGACGGCGGCCGCGGGAATATATAACATCTAAGCCTATATTTCATCATTTGATGCAGCATAAATACAGATAAAAGCATGCGTAAAGTACTTTAGATTTATTTTGCATGAATTACTATTCGATAAATTCATATAGGCCGTGGGGCCATAGGCATTATCGTTCAACTTCGTTGCAACCTTTAGGGGGCAACTTAATTCCTGCATGATTATTATAATAATATTTAAAACTTTAGAAATCACAAAAGTTCTGGATCCGAAAGTTGCACATTAATTAATAATTAAAACAAAAACATGGAACTCTTTTTTAATAAGTTTTGTAATGCTATCTGCGATTGGCTCGTTTTTAGGCACAAGAGCCAATAAAAACAAGTCTTTCAGACGTTTCGCGTCGCCGTTGTCAGAATGTAAGCAAACTATCTACTGAGCTTAAAAGAGCAAATGGTACGAACTTATATTTAACTAAATTTGATTAGAATGACTGAAATGTTAGACATTAATGGATATTAAATATGCAGTTCTTGCGAAGTAAATATGGCCGCGTAATTGTCAGGATTTGTTTTTCCCCCTTTTAATTTGAAATCTCTAATATCGTCAGCACAATCTTTTCTTTGGCGCCATCTGGCGAGGCTTAAGTGAAAAAGAATAATGGAGTTTATCTGCATTACCTTAGAAGTTAGTATTTATTATTATTATTACTTATGGATGCATACAAATGTGAGTCACATTTTTAATCTCAAATAAATTATTTTATGGCAGTAAACTTTATTTATTTCATACCAGTTCTAGAATAAATTAATGTGTGTTATAAATTTATGAGTGTATATGAACAGTGAAATACGTTTAACACGAAACTGAGGGGACCGAAAAAAATTTTCGTGTTAAAAGAATTTCGCGTTATATAAAAACTTATTGATTAAACTTACTTAAATTATAATTTATTCCTTACCACAGTGGCCATGCCACATTGTACACACAGTACGCCAACTGACTACAACTCAGAACATGTTGCCAGATGCAAAAGTTAAAGTTTAGATCAAAAGAAAATACATGGAGGAAAACATACAGTTACAAGTCATAATAATAATAATAATAATATTCTTGGTTAATATAATGAGTCAAGTAAGAATTTAAATATTAAACTTAACACTCCCTCCAATTCTTACTTCTCAATAAAAAATTACACTTATTAAAATTTAAAAAATATCAATTTAGCACTTAGCAAGACAGTTTATCAGAGTTCTAAATTTTTCAAATTTGTCTCTAGGCAAAGCCTTTGTAAATATGTCTGCCAACTGTCCATTACTATTAACATAATCAATGTTCACAGTTTTATCCTGGTACTTTTCACGGATGAAATGGTACCTGATGTCAATATGCTTAGTACGCTTATGGTACACTGGATTTTTAATCAATTTTATTGCACTTTGGTTATCAATATGCAAAGTGACATTTTTTTCACAAAAGGATGTTTCATCTATGTCACATAACAGCTGGCGGAGCCACACGACTTCTTTAATTGCAGTAGATGCCGCTATATATTCAGATTCAGTGGTCGATGTTGACACCGAAGATTGCCTACTAGTGCTCCATGTAATGGCACCACCTGACAACATGAAAACATACCCAGTGGTGGATCTTCTGGTGTCCAGGTCACCAGCGAAATCTGCATCAGAATAAGCCACAAGGCGAGAACTTTCTGATTCGGGCATATACTGGATGCCATGATGGAGAGTTCCTTTTAGGTATTTCATTATTCTTTTCACAGCATTCCAATGTATTTGGCTGTAGTTATTTTGGAACCGACTTACAAGGTTTACTGCATATGTGATGTCAGGACGTGTTGTAGCAGAAAGAAACAGTAGCGACCCAACAGCTTCACGGTATGGCACACCAATTTCTTCTAACATGTCAGGTTCAGACGACAAAATTATATAGGGATCTGCAGGAACACTAACAGGGTTACAATACTCAAGGTTGAATTGTCTTAAAATTTTCTTAATGTAAGCTTGTGAATGGATAAAAATTGAGCCATCTGTATTTTGATCAATCTCAATTCCAACAAAACAACCTGATTTACAAATAGTGGCTTCAAAGTTCTTGTTCATATTTTTCATTATGTCATTCAAAATTCCTTCATCTTCACATAGTAATAGAACATCATCAACGTACAAAATTAGAAGGACTTTCCTACCTTGGAAAACACCATGGAATAAACAGGGATCAGCCACACTTTGAATGAATCCGTAATTTCGCAAGAAATCTGAAAACTTCTGGTTCCAACATCTTGATGACTGTTTTAAGCCATATAAGGATTTTCTTAACTTGCATACTAAGTCTGGATCAATAGGTAGGCCTGGAGGAGGTTCCATGTATATCTCTTCATCAATATCACTATGCAGAAATGCTGTTTTGATGTCACACTGCAATATTTTTAACTTCTTTTGAGCAGCAATTGCCAAAATCACTCTTATGGTATCATACCTGGTTGTTGGGGAGAATGTTTCATTGAAATCAACTCCCTCCACTTGCGAGAAACCTTTTGCACACAATCGAGCCTTAAAACGCTCTATCTCTCCATTCGGTAACTGCTTTATGTTGAACACCCACTTTGATCCAATTATATTTTTCCCTTCTGGACATTTTACCAACTGCCAGGTGTTGTTTTTCTGTAGTGATTCGAGTTCCTCTCTTATTGCATCTCTCCACTGCTTTGATTGATGAGAGTTAATTGCTTCTTCGTATGTTTTGGGAATTTCAGCAACATTTACATCATAACGCCTGGGAATTCTTATATTTTCCCTGGGTCTGAAATTATAAGAGGAAGACCTGAGATGCATTAAGTGTATCACCATCATTCGTCATTAGGTGTGTTTCAGTTTCTGACTCACTGGTAAGATCTTGGTATTCAGAGTTGCTTACTAAAATTGCCTTTTTCTTTTGCGAATGAATATCTGTCACACTTGTTCTTTCATTAAATGTAACATTCCTTGAAATTTTTATTGTTTTTGATCCAGGATCAAAAAGCCGGTAATTTGTTGAGTTTCTTTCATAGCCAACAAAGATTGTTTTGATACTCTTTGGATGTAATTTCTTTCGCAATTGGTCTGGCACATGCATATACGCTTCTGATCCAAAAGTCCTCAGGTACTTGAGTGATTTCGATTTTCCTACCCATAGTTCATATGGAGTAGATCCAGGAGTCTGACTTGTCGGTACATTATTCAGAATATGCACAGCTGTATTAACTGCTTCAGCCCACAAAAACAATGGTAAACTCTTGCTATGTAGCATTGACCGAGCACTTTCCATAATTGTTCTCATACTTCTCTCCGCTTTTCCATTCTGCTCTGGAGTGTAAGGAGCCGTAGGCTCAAGTTCAATACCTTTTTTATGCAGAAAATCTTTGAAGTCATGGTTTATAAATTCTCTACCATTGTCTACTCTAAGGGCTTTCACTGTTGTTGAATGTTTGTTTTCACAAATAGACACAAACTTCTTGAAATGTTCTAAGGTATCACATTTATGTTTCAAAAATGCAACAGAAACATAACCACTAAAGTCATCTTTAAAAATAACAAAATAATTGGCACCGCCTAGTGATGATGTTGACATTGGACCACACAAATCGCTGTAAATCAGTTCACCAGGTTTGCTAGATTTGTATTTTCTATAGCTAAAAGAAAGTTTATGCTGTTTGCCGTATTGGCAGCCGTCACAAAAGAATTTATCAGCTTCTGAAAAATCAATCTTATCAATGATTCCTTTTTCACTTAACTCTCTTAGGGCCTTAAGATTAATGTGACCCATTCTCTCGTGCCATAATTTAATATTATCTGTAGCAGCTGTATTAGCTTCAATGGGTTTTATTGTTTTGAATAACATTGCATATAAGTTGTTCGAAGTACGAACAGCTGTGGCAATAAGGTTATCATCACGATTATAAATTTTAGCACTATTACCAGTTTTGATAATTTTCATATTCTTATTTGCTACAGTTCCCTCAGAAAATAAATTTTTCTTTAAACCTGGCACATACAATACATCTGTTATTAAACCCTCAATCCAGGTATTGTTTATGAATTTCAAAATTCTTACCTCACCTTTTCCTTCTATTGGGAGCTCTGTGTTATCTCCAAGGCGAATTTTATCACTTCCATCTAATTTTTGGAATCCATTTAGTGAGTGGAAATCATATGTCATATGTGCTGATGCTCCACTATCGAGTATCCACTGGTTTTCTTCACAGCTCTCTATTTCTTTCACTTCAGCACTAAAAGCATTGTATCCTATGGAATCATTAGATGTACCTGGTCCGTTATTATCTCTACTCCTTCTTTGTTATTGGGATCTACATTCTCTGGCAAAATGGCCTTTCTTTCGACAGGAGTAACACGTTATCTTTGATTTGTCCAGTTTACCTTTTATTTGGTTTGTCTTTGGCTTGTAGCTCGCTGGTGGCCTAGGTGCCCTGTAGTTCGCGACAAATGCCGATTCATCTCTGTCGTTCTCATTCAAATTTGTTTCCTCGTCAATTAGCCTCGCTGTTAAATTTGACAGATTCTGTCTGTTTTCATCCATCGACAACCATGCTTGCCGGAAGTTACGGTATTTTGCTGGTAAAGTACCCAGAATTTTGGTAATGAGAGTTATTTCGTTAATATTTTCGCCAGAGTTTTTGATCTGATGTGCTAAATTCTCTACCCTGGCAATATACTCTACAGCAGTTTCATTCATGTCCATTTTAAGTTGGTAAAATTTGTCCAATAGCAACATTTTATTGAAGTCCGATTTTTGTTGAAACACAGAGTCTAACTTTGTTAGCATGCCACACGATGTTGAACAACTTTCGATTAGAGTTATTTGCTTCATTTCCATCGCTGCAGTAATTGTGAACATGGCAATAGCATCGTCTTTTTCCCATTTTTCAATCTCTGCTTCGGCGTCAGGCTTAGCTTTCGATCCACTCGCGGCAGCGAACACGCCTTTCGCTTTCAAGGCACAGTTTATTTGGAAACGCCACTGGGAATAATTTTTCCCGTCAAATTTATTCATTGATGAAAAATCAAGTCCAGCCATGCTTATCTTATTCAGGGTACGATGTCAGTAATAACAACTTTCGAAACAAATGTCCCGTTACGTTAGGCCTAACAACCGGCGTGGTTTGCTTTACACGCTATAGCAACAAATGCTACGAAAATAAACTAAACTTTAGTTACGAATGAAAGTTGATTACATGGGCGTAAATCCTGGGCCCATAACCTATAAAAACTTATTGATTAAACTTACTTAAATTATAATTTATTCCTTACCACAGTGGCCATGCCACATTGTACACACAGTACGCCAACTGACTACAACTCAGAACATGTTGCCAGATGCAAATGTTAAAGTTTAGATCAAAAGAAAATACATGGAGAAAAACATACAGTTACAAGACATAATAATAATAATAATAATAATATTCTTGGTTAATATAATGAGTCAAGTAAGAATTTAAATATTAAACTTAACAATTTTGCATGAATTACTATTCGATAAATTCATATAGGCCGTGGGGCCATAGGCATTATCGTTCAACTTCGTTGCAACCTTTAGGGGGCAACTTAATTCCTGCATGATTATTATAATAATATTTAAAACTTTAGAAATCACAAAAGTTCTGGATCCGAAAGTTGCACATTAATTAATAATTAAAACAAAAACATGGAACTCTTTTTTAATAAGTTTTGTAATGCTATCTGCGATTGGCTCGTTTTTAGGCACAAGAGCCAATAAAAACAAGTCTTTCAGACGTTTCGCGTCGCCGTTGTCAGAATGTAAGCAAACTATCTACTGAGCTTAAAAGAGCAAATGTACGAACTTATATTTAACTAAATTTGATTAGAATGACTGAAATGTTAGACATTAATGGATATTAAATATGCAGTTCTTGCGAAGTAAATATGGCCGCGTAATTGTCAGGATTTGTTTTTCCCCCTTTTAATTTGAAATCTCTAATATCGTCAGCACAATCTTTTCTTTGGCGCCATCTGGCGAGGCTTAAGTGAAAAAGAATAATGGAGTTTATCTGCATTACCTTAGAAGTTAGTATTTATTATTATTATTACTTATGGATGCATACAAATGTGAGTCACATTTTTAATCTCAAATAAATTATTTTATGGCAGTAAACTTTATTTATTTCATACCAGTTCTAGAATAAATTAATGTGTGTTATAAATTTATGAGTGTATATGTACAGTGAAATACGTTTAACACGAAACTGAGGGGACCAAAAAAAATTTTCGTGTTAAAAGGATTTCGCGTTAAAAGATTCTTAAAAAAGAACACAACACACAAATATTTTCGACGTCATCAAATTTTATTTCGATTTCCTGTTAAACTACTAGTAAGTTGCAACCATTAGGATAAAAAGCAAGTTAACAAAATATTGTATTTTTTTGGGGAGGGGGGGGGGAATCAGAAATCTTTTTTGAAGTGTCTTTTTCAACATTCTGAGATCTAGCTTGTTTGAACCAAATAAATTAAGCTGCCTCTAAATCGTCGTGCTTAGTAGTTCTCATACGTTTTCTCTCAGGCTTAAACATACTGCGCTCAAACATTAACGTAACGGGACCCCTGTTTTTTATTATTGTTGATAATGTAGAATTGACAATGCAAAACTTTTTGCAGATTTCTGTTTTCGTCCTTCTTTTTCATCAACTGCATTAAGCAGCTTCATCTTCAATTGAAGTGAAATAGCAGTTTGTTTTCGCACCGATTTCTCAGCCATTGTGCTCATCATATAAGCTATTTTACAAAAAAAAAAAAAAAAAAAAAAAAAAAAACACGAAATTCTCTGATTTTCACCAAAACTTCAGCTATTTTAACGCACAATTCACCAATTTCAACTTAAACTAACTAGCTCGAAAGCGAAGTTTTTTCACGTTAAACGATTTTTGTTTCGTGTTAAAAGAACAAAAATGTATTAAATTGCACCGTATACTGTCCGGACCGCTATATCATTTCGTGTTAACCGGTTTTTTGTGTTAAGCGTTTTCGTGTTATACGTATTTCACTGTATATTTATTTATTTATTTAATGAAATCGTTTTAAAATTAACAATAAATAAACGCATATATATATAAGAAACAGAATGTAAGAAAAAATAAAATTCATATATTTCATAAGTGTGCCAAATGCTTCATATATATATATATATATATATATATATTTAATATTGACCTATGTATTTTCTCTGAAGAATAATTCTACTTTCAAAATGATTTTTCCTTAACTAAAACACACAGACACACATATATATGGATAAAAAATTACAATACAAGTTAAGAAGTAACTGCATGTATTGTATGTCACTTACGTATATAATGATTTTTTGAACGTTTAACTGAGAAATATCTGAAAACGAAAAAATTAGAAGTATGGAATGAAAATTTTCGTCTTCGAACTTCTTTTAAATTCATGACATTTTCCTCTAAAAGTAAATCAGTTGAAACTTTAAAGCATGGTATAAGAAATGTGTTTATTATATATATTTACATGATTGTTTTTATCCATGCATTATTTCACCAGATATTAAAAATTTGTAAAAAAAAAAGTAATAAGTTTTCATATAAGAATATATTTTATATACAATATTATGAAGTACTATATACGTAATAGACCAGATGCCCGGTTAGCAAAACAGGGAATCTAGCTGTTTTCATTAATATTATTACTTAAAGAAGTCGCAATAAATAAAAGTGAGATGGAAATCTAGAGTAAAATGGTAATAAAATCACCCTTGGTATACTTTTAAAGTTGCAAATATGCTATAGTATATGATCACAAAATAATTTTAACAAAATAATTCATTTTGGAGAATTGTAAGTTTGTTTTTAAGCAGAAAAGAGAAACTTTCTCTAGCTTTTTACGCTATCTGCAGCGAATTCATAAACGTACGCTTCCGATTGGCTAATACGTGCGAGAAGGGAGAGATTGAGCCAATCGGTTGTTAGATGTCGTGAGAAAATAGTGCGATATATTTCTTCTGATTTCTAATTAATGTGCAACTTTTGCATCCAGAACTTTGACAATTCCAATGAATAAGAACTTTTTATAACATAAAAGTTTAAAATTAAGTTGCCCCCCGAAAGTTGCAACGGAAGTTTGTTTCTAAGCTTCTTTTTCAGCATCGCCCCACGGCTTAATATTACAAAATTCTTATATACTTATTAATTAAAATAAACAATTTACATTTTAAAAATATTACATGAAAATATGCATGAAGGTGGATTAAAATAGAGGAAAAAACCCGTGCATAAGTTATAACTGTTTCTGAAAATATCTAAAACGCCATTAAACATAAAATATAAGTGTAAACTTTTAAAATACGGTGATTTTCAATGCCGCAGTTATGAATGTTATTCCCAAGCAGTCGATTTTTCATAAACTCGAACAAAAAGGAAGAATATTGTCCTTGGCATCATTATAAAAGTTCGAGAGATAACGACATTTTTTATTAAACCATTTTACACACGCTGATTTTCAAATGTGTAACTGATCTTACTTATCAATCCCAAAAAATAAATATCAGATGTCACGACAGCGACATAGGAATCGAAATATGTCACAAACGAAAAAGCATGGCAAACCGACTACAGAAAATCACCGCTATTTGTAACAATCTCACTCAATCTTCCGTAACTGGGTAATCATTTTAAAACAGGGCATATTAGCATGTTTTTAGAGGACGCGGAGTGTGAACGTGGATTGGAGGTCTGCACGGACCGGAATTTCCAGGCCCGGCACGTTTACATTTTCACAGTTCCCGGCCAGGCCCGTACAACAATCGATGACAACAGGCTCGGCTCGGCCCAACTCAATTACTACAAAAAATTTCGTTTTTTCTCGGCATGCAATTAAGATTCTTTTAATGAATACTACATACATATTTATGGGAACATTTTACAGTATGTTTTAGATTACTATGTGATATTACAGGAAGCACACAATGGTAACATTTTTGATCAATTACAGTTTTAGACGTTTCAAAATTCAAAGAAGGATTCATTAAAAAACTAATGTAGTTTAGAATAAAGAGTTAAAAACATCATAACTTTTGAAGCTGTATAATGAAAAGTGGATTTGTGAACATATTTCTCTGTCATTTTTTAAGGCTTTTCTCAAATCCAAAGAGCTATTTGTAACAATCTCACTCAATCTTCCGTAACTGGGTAATCATTTTAAAACAGGGCATATTAGCATGTTTTTAGAGGACGCGGAGTGTGAACGTGGATTGGAGGTCTGCACGGACCGGAATTTCCAGGCCCGGCACGTTTACATTTTCACAGTTCCCCAGAAATTCTGACGCATTTCTGAATTCATTTCTTTTCAGAAAAGCGTAAGATTGGCATGTTTTCTTATTCAGAAACTCTGTAAATGGGTTTTTTTTTAATTATTTATTATTATTTTATTTATTTTTTATAAAAGCAATACATCTTTGAGAAAATATTGCCAAAGTTAGCGTTTTGAATCGAATTTCCGGAAGCGATAGCACGGGATAGTATAAAAACATACAGTCATAAGAATATCTTATATCTCTGTAAGTATCTAATTTATCAAAAATGGAAAACGCTATTTGAATCCAAATCCTTTCAGTAATCAGACCTTTCAATTTTATCCCTTTACAGTTAAAAATGTGCCAGAAAATGTATCGGAATGTTTCGCATTGTTGAGCAATGAATTTGAGAACCATCATAAGGTATATTTCCAAAGATACTGTTAATAGAAGTTCATTATTGCTCTTAATACTTTTACAAAAATAATGCTTGCCGTACACATCCTAAGAACGATTAAGATCAGTTCCGTCCCGGAACGAGTAGGTAGGAAAAAAATGCAAGCATGATCTCGGCCCGGCACGAGTGTGCTGAAACAATTAAACCCTGGATCAGAGAACAGACACCATTTAACTGTCCGATGCCGATCTCTACGATGGACATATTACATTTCTGTATTGATTTTGTTAAACTCACATCAGCTCGTGACGCGCATTTATACTTCTTCTAGTGAAAACCATTCATTGAAAATGGCTCATATTTAATGGGCTTCATTTAAATTTTTATATCGTGCCGGTAGGCCCGCTTAATTTTTTTATCGTCCCGGCCCCGCAGGCCCGTTCAATTTTTTTGCCGGCCCGACCCAGCCCGTTTATTTTATTTGTCGACCCGGCCCGTTAAAAAATTGTTTTAATTCTGCCGGCCCTGCCCGTTTGAAAATTCGCCTTCATTTCGCCGGGTACAGGCCACGGGTCAAGCCCGAGTCCGTGCAGACTTCTAACGTGGGTTGGCGAACAGAGCTCGCAGGGGCCAGAGCCCCCTAGTTGATATACATTTTCTTAATATTAAAAAATTTTAGAGTACAATGTTTTTTTAAGGATATCTAAAAAGCAACTCGGAGGAAAAAATAAATAAAATTTATTATGTGCCTTTAGAAAGTGTTTATGAATCGAATGTAATACAAATTTTATAGGTTACATTCTGGGACACACACAGGCACACAAGGAAGAAATAAAGTTGCATAGAAGAAATTGCATTTTCAACTTTTATAGTTCAAATTTCTTCCATATAAATAACGACAACAGAACAATTTTTTCGGATAGAATTGTGTAATACTTATGGCTATTATTGATTATACACTGTTTATGATTATTAAGAATTGACATATTAAGAATTAAAAAAAAAAAAAAAAACTTGAAAAATAAATGAACAATCACAATTTTCAAAAACTTGTTCTTTTAACTTCTGTAAAATTCTGAATGAAATCAAACGAAGTTCTCTCTCTATATATAAATGAGAATATCTTTGTCCGAGAAATATAATGAAGAATTAATGCTTGGAATACATATTTAAAATATATATATATTCATAACAATTCCTGAAAATTGAATTACTCTGCTCTTTTTAACACTTTCCAACAAAGTCGAAAAGTGTTTATGAATTCGGTTTATCTGTCCTTCTGTCTCTACACGCTCTAATTCGAGTCAATAGACTCGTATTTTCATGCAATGGATATAGGAAGGTTAATGATATTTACCATGACATGTTTGGTATTCAATAGGAAGTGTGTAGCATTAATAGTTCACTGACAGGGGCACTCAGAAGAATTCTGTTACATTAGGGTCAATGGGGAAAAATCGTTTGCAGTGTATTGTATGATATTAAGCTATTTCAAATGTATTGAAATCGATATAAATCACTGAATTTCACTGCAAGATGTTTTCTATAGAATAGGGCGTTCATAGCATTTAGTGTTCATTTACAATGATTCACAAAGGAAATCGGTTACAGTACTGTCTTTGAGCCAAAACGGCTGAAAGTGCGTTTTCAATTTCGGCATGCGCTTTTAAGGGTGTATTCCAATCCAAACTGCCTATTTTCTGATTTATTTTTAAATTCATTTTTGCTCTCAAACGCATCCAACTGACAAATTCTCTTATTTAGAAACTACATAATGTGCCGTGTTCTCAATTTTTTGATAAATAATGAAAATATTGCAAAAAATGCTGTCAAAGTGGACGTTTTGAACCGAATTTTTCGAAGCGGGAGATCTGGGAATGAAAAAAAAGGGTCACGCTGAGAAAATAATTGTTTAAAAATCAAATTCTAATCATTTGAGCAAAAAATGAAAGCACACGGCCTCTTATACATCTCTTCCAAAATCACGTCAGCAAGTTTCATGTTTTTACTTTTTAAAAATGCGTCTGACAGTGTCTTAGAAAATTTCGAGCTGTTGAGGGTGGAAAAATATTTTTTCGAATACACCCTTAAATTCAACTAACTTTTTACATGTTACTCGTTGTGTATCAATTATTCACATTCGTATTTATTTTTATCTGGAACATAATTCTGCTCAAACTTTTTGTGAAAAGCCTAATACCCGACTTCCAAAAAACTTAAATCTGACCCACAAGAATTATTCTAGGGTGAACCCAAATCACAGAAAGAAAATTAGTCACCCCGATCAGAAAAAAGAAGATTAGGGACAACCCGACCAGATGCAGTATTGCTTTCCTTTCACTTCGGATTCGGGTCGGATTGCTGGTCGTCGAAAAATATTTTGTTGGGTTCGGGTCAGATTGCGGGTAGAGGAAATTTATTTTGTCGGGTTGCGGGTTACCTTCAAATGTAATTTTGGGTCCGGGTCGGGTACAACCCAAGCCGTGCAGGACTATAGCCCAGAGTAGAAATGGCGCCTGATTTTACGTGAAAGAGTTAGTGATCAAGTTGCACTTTGAGGAGGTCAGTTTTAAATTATTAAATTTCCTATCTTATTTCGCAGTTTCTTTTGTTGCTACTTAGTTGTACGTATAAGGCATTTATCTGTTTTTGAAAGTGTGTTTACTTAAGCTTCTTTATTCCTGTTATTACCAGAAATATTTGTACATTGAGTCGCATTTAAATAAACTTATTTCGTTTGAAAGTGTACAAGACGTTGTTTATTTGGTGTGTAAGTGTGTTAGAAGATATTTATTTAGAGATGTGTAAATCTCTACGTTAAAATGTTTATTCCTGTAAGTTCTATTGAACTACACTGTAACCGTTGCGTAATAATGTTTTTCTGCTGCTGATAATACCTGTATCTTCTGGAAAATTCTGTGAATAAATAGAGGAGAAGGTCCAAATACCGGCTGCTAGGTGTTCTGAGAAATGAGCGCAGCGCAGCCTAGCGGCGATAGGTAGGGTTTGTAACTTTAATTGAGAGAAGAAAGTTACGAAAAGTACGGCATTGAAGTCTGTTTCCTTTACAAACGGTAAATGCAAAAGAGTCGAAACGACGTAATCTGATACATCAAAAGTTTTTCAGATACAGTAGATTTCCGTTACAACGAACTCCACGGGACCGCTAAAATATTTCGTTGTAACGATTTTTTTCGTTGTAACGGAATTACTCCTATTTATCTAATGAATTACATATACACGTAAACTAGTTATTTAAGATAAATTTACTTTTGGTTATAGAAAATTTTAATGGAAATACTAGTTAAATTATCATAGAAAAAGTTAGTAAAATAAAATTCAATATTAAAAATACAAAATTGCGTACTCACCTTTATTTAGTAGTACATTATTGCAGAAAATCTTCGATTTAGTTTGTACAAAGGAATGTGTAGTTGATGCAATGACGTTTGCAACCATAACGAGTGAATGTGAGAAAATACCTCCTCAGGAACATTCTTTTAATGAGAAACAAAAGCACGCATTTTCTCCAAGCATGAAACAGCTCCCGAAGCGGTAACTTTTGAATCGTTGGTAACATGAATATCGTCATCACTGCTTTCGTAATATTGTCAATCTAATGTCTTTTTAATGGAAAAGTGATATCTTCATCAGACACTTCACAGCATATTTGAATATTGTTATCCACAGATAAAAAATCCTCCAAATCCACCTGATCAGGGACTGATGTTAAATTTTTCGCAGCCTTTTAAATTGTGTTTATCCCAGAGGATTCACCGAAATCTAAAATTTCTGATTCATTTTCTTTGGTCTCAGTTAACCGGGCATGTTTCCAACAGTTAAAAATTGTTTTCTGGCTAATTTCTTGCCGCGAACGAGAGATCATTTCAAAAAAAGAAAAAAAGAGCTCAATGAAGATTTTTCGTAGTAAAGGAATTCCTAAAAAATGCACTTCGTTAAATCGGAATTTTTAATACATTAAGGTTAATGCAATTTGAAAAGGGGATTTGTCAAATTTCGTTGTAACAGGATTTTTCGTTGTAATGGAATTCGTTGTAACGGAAATCTACTGTATATGTTTCTCATTTTTTTAAAATATACTGATCGTATATTGGCTTGAATTGGTGATTAAGTTATTTTCTAGACATATTTGGCTCTCAATTGCCGCGCGCACATTATTGGTATTTTATTATATGAATGAGTATTACCGGTTTTAATTTAACCATAGCAGTGTTCCAAATACCGGCTGCCTAGAGTGGTCTAAATACCGGATAGCCGGTATTTGGACCTCTCTCAGTTGCTCTGCTTGAAGAGGAGGAAAATAAATTAATTTAAATAGTTCCATATTAATAAATTAATTTAAATGGTTCAGAAATAGTTCCAGTCCATTTCGCAATATGAAAAAAAGCAACCGTGGTCGTAATTCTTCAGAAGCGACACTGGTTACTTCACAAAAAAGCGCTGAAAGACATTCCAAAATTGTCTGCAATAAATGTGAAGAGAAAGAAAAAAAATGACGGAGGAAAACAGGAGAAAAGGGCAGAAATTGGATTTTAAAAAAGTGAAAAGGAAGCTATCCATCAGAAGCAAGATGATGCAATTTGTGTCTTCTGCATGTGTGCTTTCTCTACGGACAATAATGGGGGATGGTATTCTGAGTTCAATGTTAAGAATGCGATACGTGGGCCTATAGCGACTGCACAAACGCAGAGAGTGATGTTGTTTGTGATTTTTTCAGGTAAAATAACTCTCATTTCAATCAGCAATCTTTATTTTGTGTTACAAGTTAAAAAACAAAACTGGAAACATAATGGAAAGAAGAGTATGAGAGATAGTCGTTAAGAATTTTATAAATTTGACAAAAAAGCTTGTTTACTAAAAATTACGTATTTTTTCTGTGCATAAGAAATGTTATTAATAAAAAAAATTATTAAAATAATGTTCCTATTGCTTAATAATTGTCATTAGCTCTATTTGTATGATCTTTTGGGAAAAACTTAGGTAGCCGGTATTTAGACCCCATTTTCAAAACTCAAAATTTGAAGACTTTCGGAATTTTGCTTTTTATAAACAGAAAATACCTTTTAAATTGATTTTTTTCTCAAACCAGGTGTAAAACATGTCATGGTACCCTGCTGTCACTTTTCTTTTTACTAATTTTGAAAATTGTATGATCTAGATTGAAAACAAAAGTGGTAGCCGGTATTTGGACCTTTTCCTCTATTGTGGCGTCAAAAGGACTTCCTTTCTTCGACTATCAATCACAGGAGCACGTAAGTCCGTATCATAAGGCTATAACTTCGTTTTCATACTTTCTATATTTGTCTGTTGCTTTATTTTACCAGAAAACTCTGTTGTACTCATTGCACTCTATGAAATATTATCTAATTATTCTTAAATTACATTTTTTAAGACGTTTCTTAAAGCTTTAAAATTTTGAAATTTTAATTTTTTTTTATGACAAGCTTTTATTTTTTTCTGAACATTTTGATATAATTGTTTCCTTCAAATTCCCATTAGAACTGAAATTATAGCTTTTAGAATTATATCCACTCAATAGCTGAAGCAGCGTTTCAGAAATTTTGAAGTTATTTTTCTCCAAATGGCGTATTTGGGCATAATGCGCAATCTCAAAAACCTCTGAATTTTTTTACATGAAATTTTCAAAACATATGTTTCATGTTAGTCTGTATAAACTGAACCTAAAATTTCTTTTTTATTATTTAAAAAAAAAAATAGCTTTTTAGGAGATTATACTGTTGAAATTTTCAAAATTTTGCATTAGCTAAACACAACTTTGTATTAAAAATATAAAAATGCTTTAAATACAGATTTATTTAGGTTCAGGGTAATTATTATAATCTAAGGTATAAGTAGGACCCGAAATTTTCATTCTAGTTGCAAAATTTATTTTGTAATAGTGCGGGTAATCGGTTATGCCGATTTTCTGCTCGGCAAATGTCTGACAGCTTGGAGCCCCCTGTAAATTCTAACTCTGCATCTTGCAATTTTTTAACTACATGAAATGAAAGAGCATACTTATATCTTTCATCGCAATAAAAATTGCGTTTTGAAATCATATACATTTTAAGATATTATATGTTGAAAATGATCTTTTTTTTTTTTTTTCATTTTTTCCAACTTTAAGAGTCTTGAGACCCCTTAACTGAACAAGTATTAAAAAATAAATTAAAAAAAATACAAAATAACAAAGCAACAATATTTATTTACATAGTATATAAGATACATTTGGAAGAGTAGTTAAGGAACAACGAGAGGGAAATATCAACATAATAAAAGTTGTCGAATGGCTCTGGCATTGATTTCGGCGGAACAGGAATCATGTGCAGCATCGAGTATATTTATATTTCGAACAGCAACCTTTTCTGTGAGATTCAGAGATGAAAGCGCATCCAGTTCGACACATCATGTAGTCCACTCGCTCTCCCAATCTGGTACCACTAAGATAACCTTGAGCTTCAGATGTTCTCCAAAATGTTTGGAAAGCAACTGTAAATAGCAAAACGGCTAGGAAAAAGAATCTCATCCTTTTTTTAATATGACAGACCTGAAATGGGAATTAGACAGAATTTTACAGACGTTTTTATAAAATGTAAAGGAGAAGGGGAATAGTGTGGAATTTTTTTTATAAATCTGCAAAAAACATACCTTAAATAGCAATTATAACAAAGGAAATGAATTTTAAAACATAAACTGGGATATTAATTTTATTTTGTTTACAATGATGTTTGGCAATATATAAATTTAATTTATAATATATATTTAAAAGCTGTTTTTGTCCACATTAGCACCATGACATGAGGTGAGTGTGGTCAAGCTAAAATAATGATTGAGGTTACAGTGGAAAAGATGATAAAACTTTAAATAATAATTCTGTTTCAAATAATGTAATTAAAAATTATTATTTGATGTTTAAAGCTAAATGATAGACTTAATAATGTATTTGTAATCAAGCACTAACTTAATTAAAAAAATTTAATCAAAGACCAAATAATGGTTTTAATAGAGAAATACAATTCTACTTTACAATGTATTTTGATGTATCAACATTAAATATCAACCGTGATGCACCGCGCGCAGTGCTACCATCAATTATGGGAAGGGATAGTTTAGATATAATGTCACTTCTTGAAGTTTGCGATATGTCCACATCAGGGAATAAAATAACTAAGGACTTTACAAAATTTATGATAAATAAAATTGCGTTAGAGTAATTTATCCGAAATTTATAAAAAAGGGGACATGTATCATGCTAAAATATGCCACTTATCCCATTTTTACAAAGCCTAATTTAAATTTAATTACCTACAAATAATTGAAACTGAAAAGTAAATTTTCATAAATTATTTATCCTTTTCCATTATTTAAGCAATATTTTGCAATTAAATAGTCTAAAATGACAATTATTTATAATTAAACTAGGTTTTTACAACCTTAAAAGTTAAATGGGGTTAATGTAGAATGTCCACATCCACAGTAACCCCACCATGTCTTACACTAGCCCCATAGTGTCGTTTTTTGTTGTTGTTGTTGTTTTAGGCCTAATTTTGTTCTATTTAACAGTAAAATTACCGTGATTCTTGTATACCTAGTCTTCAATGACGCTATTCTTACAGATTAATAAGATATTAAAACACGATAAATTTAAAATTACATAACTCCGTGATTTTTTTCTTGCATTGTACTATTTTCCCTCCAATCAATTTACACAAAATGCTATGATCTTTGTTTCTTTTCATTTCTTTTTTTTATGTACATATTCCGCATACATTTTCTAAAGAGTTTCTAAACACAGTATTAATTTTATCATCTTAGCACTGTTTTATCTGGCAAAGTTTTCCTTTGATTCAAACTTCTGGGTTAGTCTGTGGAGGACGGATAACTTCAAGTTCGTTTGCAATACACTTCTATCTGAGCTCTTCTTTAGAATATAGACTCTTCTGGATATATTAGAACTAGTTAAATATCTAAAAACTACCCAAGTATTTATGACCGCTAGATCTTGAACTGCTAGATTTAGAGTAGATTATCCATTAAAAGGTATTGAACTCTGCGGCTGTATCTTCCATATAGTTTAATCTTTTGCTTCTTCCAAAGTGCATTGAACGGGTAATTTATTTTGTATCTTTATCTCCTTTTAATTAATTTTCTCCTTTATTTTATATTTTATTCAAAACACTTATAATTTATTGGAGTTTCATGACTTCCTCCACAGCAATTACTTGGCTGTTTTCATTCAGCTCATTGTCATTTGAACTGGATTCGGACGACAATATTATTCGCATTTTCACCAAAATTTGTTTCGTCATTTATGTTTTATATTTTATAATTGCCATCATTATCAGATGTGACTCCGCCTGTAAAATCATTTTCTAAAAGTTCGTTTCGCAATTTTAAAATATCCTCATTCGAAAGACCTTTGTCGCGATGCCATATCTATAAATGTGCGCAATTCGAATACCACTAACAGGCTCAATAGGCAAAATATTCTTTTTACTTTGTTTCTGAGGCGTAACAGATATAACAACATTCTGCAACTGTCCAACAATATCTTGAAATCAGACAAAAGCTCACACATTTGCCTTGAAAGTGCATGACAGATGTGTGACAACGTCCCTTCTTTATCCCCCCCCCCTTTTTTTTGGTAAAAAGCAAGTGCGACACATTTTCTTACATTATTCCTGAGTTATTGAAAAATTCAGAGTCAAGAGCCCTGCTGATATAAAATAAAATGCTATTATTTTGTTTGGGTCAGAGATGACTCAGCAATGTAATTTTTGGTATACAGACCTATAGATAAAAAAGTTTTTGTTGGATTCCAACTAAATTTGTGTTAAGGCATTATACCGGGAATTTAGGAAAAGTCAAAAAGTTTCAACGCTTTATTTTGAAAAACAACAGTGATGTGAGCGAAAAATCACATCTTGGGTCACAGGTGACCCGCCACGGTAATTCTAGTGTTAAGCCATGCACAGAAAAGTTCAAAATTAGAATATATACTGTAAAAGCACTTATTTTCGCGAGGCTTTAATTTTCGCGATTTTCGCGAGCCCGTCGTAATCGCAAAAATTTAAGCCTCGCGAAATATTTTTTTTTCGCCTCAAATAATAATAAAAAATCAGAAATTTTTCATTTATCCAAAATTTAATAATTACAATTACTTAAATAAGAAATAAGCACAAAAATTTCTTGAATACTTACAACTATTTCTTAAGTATTATAAAACAACTTCTTGAATAAAGACAATAATACAATTAATAGAACGAACTTTTCGGACAAAAGGAAATTTCTTTAAAGGGTTTGTTAATGCAAAAGGGTTTCTATGTAGGTAGTTTCGGGATTTTTCAACTTTCGGTTCTGTTCATGTAAAATTCGCGAAATTTTCAGCTCGCGAAAACACTGATATCTTCATTTTCGCGAAAATTACGGCTCGCGAGAATAAGTGCTTTTACAGTAGTTAATGCATTCATTAATTACTTGTTATCTTGTTTATTCATAATAATAAAATAGTATAGGTAAAATGAGTAATAATAAAACGTATACTGTTACTTGCTTCTGAACTAGGAAAATCTTCTTTTATAATTACTATTGAGTTATAAATTTTTTTTCCCTCCAAATTACGCATGGAAGTACCTGAAGTAACATACCTGGATTTATATAGAAATTTTACTCGATAAATAGCAGAATTATTTAAGTTCCCACACTAACCCCTTGTCCACCCACACTAACCCCCTTCTCCCCTGTATCCTATTTTAAGCTCAAGTGCCCTTTTTATGTAATGCTTTCCAACATTGTTGAAAAGTATTTATGAATTCGGTTTGTCTGCCGTCTGTCCGTGTTTTAACTCGCGCAAATGTACTTAGATTGCCATGAATTTGATGTATGTTATAGGGGTTTACTACAAAACTGTATATATATTAAGCGTACAATGTTAATGCTGGAATCCCCCGTAAATTGACATAGCTGCGCCATCATGTGGACGGGGTTGATAACGCAAAAACGCGAGTTTTTTCGGGGCTAACGTACTGGGCTCCCGCGGTGAAAAGTCACGTGACAGCGGCGGTCTTACCCAGAACGCACTTTGACGCGGGAATTCGATCAGATTCAGAGGAATTTGATTAGTTCGGTTTCGAATGCTGTGTGTTTATAATAACTTATATTAATAATTTAATAATATAAAAACAAACGCAATTGTCATTGCGAATGCATATTTTTTATATAAAAGTGACTGTGTTTCGTAATTCTTACGGATTAAATAATGACAAGCCATTGAATTGATCAATCGAATGTAAGTATTAACCATTTCCGTTTTAGAGTAATTAGCGTGCATTTTTACGATACCTATACATTGATAAGATTGTTTATGTTTTGTATTCTTTAAATATACGTAAATATCATTTATTTTAAATGAAATTGTCCTTTCGGCAACCATTTATTGTAAAAGCTGTTCACATTATTATTATAATAAGGATCAGAACAAATCAGATTTTTTTCAAAGTTCAGTTTATTTTTAACGATTCAGTATTCATAAAACTATCTATATCTGTGATACTAATGCGTATTAATATTATGCATTGAAATAATCATTCTTAAGAAATCTTTATTAAATGTTGATGTATTTACCCCGATTCTAGGATACAAAGAACTTTTTTTTTCCCCTTTTGATGACATTATACCTGATGGATATAAATTATTTTATTTAATATAATTAAAATAATGCAAGTGATTTCCAACTTTATACAAGATTTTGCAATAATAATTCTGTTTGCTCAGAGTAAAAAAAATACGGATTTTTAGATATTTTGTGTTCTTGGATTATTTTATTTTGGTTTTTAACTCATATGATCAGAGGTTAACATTGAGCACATTTAAATTCCGTAAATACTTAATTTTGCACCAAAGCTTTCAAATTTTATGTATTGAAAAAAAACTTATTTCATGACGATGTATAAATTTAGTGCAGAAATACTGATATTTAAGGTATAAAGGGCTAAAGATTTTATTTGCTAAATAAATCATTCTTAAGCAGTGTGTTTTAAATTTTGGTGCATATTTACAACTGTTAATTTTAGGGTTTTATATAAAGAGCTCAGTTGTTATTATTATTATTTTTTTTTACTTTTGAGAACTTCATGTCCTTTTAAAAATTATTTTAACATATTTCAAGATGTCAATGGTTTTGAACTTTTTATAGGATTTTTTAGTCATGATTCTGCTGCTTGTGAAAAATTTTGATTAAAAAATATCAATTTGTATATATTCTGTGTGCCAATATTGTTTTATTTTGGTTTTTTCTTAATATTCAGAGGTAAATACTGAGCACATTTTTAAAAATATTTATTTATATATGTACTATAACTTTACAATATATATTAAATGAATATGTCGTGTATAATTTCCGTGGAAAAATAGTAATGTTTAAAGTGTTAAAAAAAAGTTTGTTTTTTCTCTCTTTTTTTCGATAATGATATTTTTTTTCCAATAATTTAACATTGTGCTTTTCCTTAACAATTTTTACGTGATAAATAAATTATTCATAAGTAATCTGTTTTAAATTTTGATGCATTTAAAACGATTATTTCCAGGGCATAAAGAGCTGAGTTGATTTTTTTTCCACTTTTGACAACATTGTACATACAAATTATTTTATTTAATATACTTATAGTTATGCCAGTAATTTGAAAATTTTAGAATATTATACAATCATGATTCCGTTGCTTGTAAAGCCACGAATTGCATCAAATTATAAAATGATTTGGATGTGTTCGTAATCTAAAGCCGAGACTATAATCTAATTTGATTAATTTTAAGAGAATTATTCCAATTAATACAAAAATTAGTTTTGTTGAAAACTGTCGAGGAATTCTTAGCCTAGTGCAGGGAAGGGGCCGGCACCTGGAAAATCTAAACCCCTGCACAATGAAGCTATGAATGAGACACCAGGTGTCAGGTTGAAGAAACCGACAAAGGCCCTTTAAACATGTATTTTTTTTTAAAAAATACTATTTTAAATGTTTAACAATTTTTTGCATTCTATAGTTTTTATGTTAAGGAGGTTCTCACATTTTGAATTTTCATAGCTCAATATAATGCACATCCATTTCAAAAATTCATGAAATCCTTTTTATCTGAAGGAAGTAGAACTTTCAGGCTGTAAAATAGGAAATGTGCATTTTTTAAATGTCTATTCTCCGATGGTCGCCTTTCACTGACTATACTGTAAAAAAAGACAGGTGTTTCTTAAACTACGAATATTTACTACAATCACGAACGAAAATATTCGATAACCGACTCCAAGTCAACCAATATTCCGAAAAGCGTTTCTTTATCTTTAGAAACCTTAGAAAACAATTTATTTTTAAAATTTAAAAAGAATTTATTAAAATAAATTTTTATTAGCTGGCCGTATCTTTCGGAAACGTTTTCGGGCAGCTTTGCATTGCATTAATCAGTTATTTCTACCCGGAAAATCGGTTTTCGAGATGTTATCAGACCTCATCTAATTATTTTCCACTGCATAACTGAAATTGTACATGCAATTGTAACAGAAAAATGGTTATTTTAATATTAATGCTGTTAATTCTACATGTTTCACAGTTATGTTTGATGAACATGAAAATATTTACTAGAGTCCTCATAGCATCCGAAAAACCTGTTTTCTGGGTTTAATGCACTGTAAAAGCTACTCTGAAATGTTTTCGAAAACTACGGGCAGCTATAAAAATTTATTTTTATAAATTCTTCTTTAAATTTCATCAAAAAATCATTAAATTTCATTAAAAATCTTTTGTGAGGTTTCTAAAGATAAAGGAACATTTTTCGGAATCTTGGGTAAGAGGTTAATATGTTCGTTCGTGATTATAGTACATTTTCGTAAATTAAGAAACATCTGTCTTTTTTTGCGGTGTATCATATCTTTAAAATTGTCTTAAAATGCCAAACATGACAATATTTTCTTAAAGCTTCTTTGCATTTATATAAATTTCAGAAACACTGTTGCATTCCTTGGTGTATTTACATTAAATTAGCAAATGTTATGCATCTCCGTTATAAAAATGTATTTATACATAAGGGGTCATAAAGTAATATTTTTAATTTATGAATGTTTGCTCTATATCGCATTTATACTGATTAATAGTTTCAATGAATTTCTGATATTCCTCTTGAAATTTCCGTTTGGCGTTGTTAATGAACTCGATTATGAAAACTGCACTGCTTATTTTACACTTGATAGAAAGCTCAAACAAATGAATTTACTAAAAAATGTAGAATATTTGCTCTGTTTATTTTTTAAGAAAGGGAACAGAAAAGAACAACTGAAACATAATTTAAACTATCTTTTTAGGATTTCTAAATTAATTTATGAACGTATAATTGTAAATTAATATTTAACGTTTGATAGATAAATGGGCATATTTTGTAATATTATAGTCTTCATTTTGTATTTATAATTTATGTTCTAGTTTTTAGTCTTTAAAATGTTCTATCGTTGCAATTTCGCAGTGCTTTGGCATATTTTGGAAAACCTTTATTGGCGCATAATTGAATCCATTATCGTTTTAACTCCCATACAATTATACGAGTTAAGAGAATATTTTGCGATTTATCACCAGTGGCGAACTAGTTGAAAAATACCGTAAAATTGATTTATTAATTTAAAATTAAGTTGTAAAGATATTAAAATTCTTTATTGTCATCCGAATTAAACTTTTGCACATAATTTGTATAATTCTAGCATAGTAGGAAATGGATTGCAAATAAATTGCATTTTTAACATACAAAAACCAGGTTGAGTTAAATGAAAGGCCGAAAAAATGCTCTTAATGTGAGAATATCTTTTATTTATTAATCGAAGAAAGACTCACAAAACATAGATTTATCCAAATGAGTGATATAAGGAGGGTTTACTGTTTAAGGAAGGTTTAAAAATCAAAACATATATAAGATTTTCCCTAGATAGAAAAGAATTAGAACTAAAAGAAAACATACATTATGCAGTTTACTTTTTATTTAATGTAATGTTGTGAAATAAAAACAACGTTTTAATGTTTTCATTATACTGTAAAGTAATGAATTCTATCAAATAAAAGAATGATTTTAATATGATAGTAAATCTAAAGCCTAGACGATAATTTATTTTGTCACACGCATCTGCTCAGTTCAGCTGAGACCGCGAGCGTCACGTGACTACTCGAAATCGGAGAAGCACGGTAGCCCGTCTTTTTCGTTAGCCCCGAGTTTTTTAGTATGACGTCATATATGACAGATTATCTACTATCTGCGTACCTCTTGCGCATATTTTCTGAATCTTTACTCAGTTATGGAAGATGAATCTTGTTTACCAGATTTATTGCAAAATATTTTTGTTACAGTTTGTTTTGACAAAATTATGTACATTTTAAAAAATATATTCACAATATCATTTTAATTTCGGGAGAAAAAGCACTAATCCTACTAAAGTACTATAGCCTTTTGCCCTGAAACTAAAATGACATTACGACTATTTTTTAAATACACATATTTTTTATCAAAACAAGTTGTGTAACAAAATATTTTACAATAAATTTGGTAAAAAGATTCATCTGCCCTAAGTGAGTAATGATTTGAAATTCGTGAGTGAATTTTTAACAGGGATTCTCTAAATGGCTTTGTTTCTCTCTATTCTAAAAAAAGTAACTACCGCTGTCACCGCCGACGCCGCCGCCGTCGCCGCCGGTTTTGATTTTTTTGTGACAAGAAGCCTTTCTTCGTTAATATTAACAAAAATATGAAAATCGGTGGTTTTATACAGAAATGTTTGATAAACACGCTGATGCAGACAGTTTTCAAATCGAAGAATTATTTTAAGAGTTATTTAATGCTAAAGTTGGACAAAATCGTTCCACTAAAAAGGTTTTATAGCAGCAAAAACTATACATGGCAGTGTAATCATTTTTAGATCATTTTATGCGTTAGAATTTGCCGGAGTGCAGATTGCATTAATTTTTTTTATTTTGACTCATTTTTTCAGGTTTTATTTATATTTTAAATTCAAATTTTCAGCATTTCTAGAGATATTTTTTACAGATTTCAGAAAATTGTACTAATTTAAACTGTTGCCAACTGTATAAAAAGCAATAATGTTTGCTTCAAATTAAAAATTTATTTACACGTGACTGTTATAAACAGGAAAAAAACTTTCAAATTAGAATTAAATAATTATGTATAAAGAGCAGGAACTTATTAAAAATTACGTCATAAAAAGTATACACGTGAATTTTAAAAGAGAAAGGTTATTGTAAAATAATAAATTCATTAACATGCGTTAGAAGTCTTAGGAGAAATTACGTCATATTTACGTCACATTATAGTTATTACATAAAATGAACACAAAATAATATTGCAAAAAAATTATTGCGCTAGACATTTATTTGATATTTTGAGAATTAATTTAAAATGTCTCATTTAAAAGAACTTTCTTTTCGCTTTGTTAAAAAATACCAGGAGACAAAGACTCTCTTTACTTAATTCCTTTTATATTAGCTTATTTTGAAATGTTGTTACACGTGTATACGTCATCAAGTTATTTTTATTTCGACGTTTTATTTGTGTTTTTATTAATGTTGTACGAATTTATTTGTTATTTCGTTATTTAAAATAAAAATTATATCAATTTGTATAATTTGGCGAGTGGTTTGGCGATTTATGTAATTTGGCGAAATTGGTCGACTGGATAATCAAGTAGTACCGCAGCGGATTTGGCGTTAAAATTCCCCAATCAAAGAGAAATGAATAGAAATTCGTTTATAGGGAGATCGCCACTGTTTTTTAAATTATAATTCAATCATTCGAAATCTTCTTAAAGCCGATCAAATTAGCGTGCATTTAGAGTCTGCGGTGTCTGGACGGGGGTTGGCGAGCGTAGCTCGTAGGGGGCCGAGCCCCCTAGTTAAAAAAAAAGAAAAAAAAACACTAGAAAACAAGAATTTTGCTTCTTGAGAATTTAGTGTCGCCCCCGATGAAAAAAAAAACATATATGTATATATAAATACAGTCGAAACTCGTTAACGCGAATATTCAAGGGGAAATTTTTTTGTTCGTGTTATCCGAACTTAAATACATTACATGCAACTGGATGGGCCAATCGGAAACAGTTCGTGCTAAAAGTAATTCGCGTTAAGCGTGTTCGTGTTAACGAGGTTTGACTGTAGTACAAAACATATTTCAATTTTAAGACTTAAAGCGCACGCATTTATTTTATGTAAAATGACGTCATTCGCATCCGCTTAAGAATTCCACATTTACGATCCACTCTTAAATAGCTACACTAAAGCATGCATAGTACATCACTATCGCAAAATAATACACAAATGCAGCAAAAAGATGCCGTCATTGAAGAACTTGACAAAAAAAAAAAAAAACGACTATCTAATGGTTCATAGGCCTTCATTTGTTCGTAACATTAATATAGATACTACTTAAAATTAAATATAGTTTATATTAGCTCCATGTTTTAACAGAAACCAATTGTTTATATTTTTTCAAAATAGCACGCATTTTAATTACGCTTTCTTTCGGTTGCTATGAAAAAATGGAAACAAAAGTATATAATTACTCTTTTACAACTATTTTTCCTTTACTTTCTACAGAAATGGAGTATTTCCGTTGCCAATATTAAGCAAATGTCTCTAAAAACTACAAAAAAATTAATACTTCAAAAATAAATGGAGATGCAGTTTTCAAACAAATTGCATTTAAAAGTACTTTTTTTCAATACGACGGTGTAAAAATTGAAAATGTGCAATGCTTAGAAGTTTAAAAAATTGTTATAGAGCATTTAATCGTACTGCTTTGTTTTACGGCTGGCTTCTGTAAGCTAACGTTATTTTTTAGAGACGACATAAAATAAGCTGGGAGAAAGAAATAGCATACCGTATCGGGGGTTAAAAATCTAATCTAGCGACTTTAGGATAGTTATTGAAGGTATTGTTTAGAACCGCAAAATATTTAAACAAATAAATGAATAATACTTGATTGTTTAATAGCACAACATGTAACGCATGCACTTTAAATTAAAGTTATTCCGAATATAAAATGAAATGAGTTTTAAATTAAATGAATGAAATATTTGTTAGTTAAATAACATAAGTGCAATGCGTTCGAGAGAATATTGGGAACTTATCGTCTGCGCTCGATAAACAAACGTCTAAAGACAGCACTCTCACAAAATGCACCATGCACCAAGTTTTGGTTTCTCGGAGGCGAAAATCGGTTTCCCCGCGGTAGGGAAGTGGAGTTACAGTATGAGCGCTCGCTGACAACGAGATGATCTCTTCGTTGGCTATGAATACTTTAAAACCTTCGTTTAAAAGCAGTTCATATGTATTGAAAATGTACTACATATTAACAAATAATGAATAAAGTGTTATCAGAATAAAGATTTATGGATTTTGAAAACATTTCGGAATTTCTTTTAGTAGTTTCTGCAACTTCCCCTCCCCTTATTAATACTTCAAAATTAAAATTTTATTGCTTTACTTTTTTATTTGTTCAGTTTGCACTGCGATGTGGTTACGGACTTTTTTAAATGAGTTTAAAAAATGAAAATTAAAAACTATTAGTACTATCATAAGTTAGTATTAGTACAAAATACGTAAATTACCAAAATAAGAGTTAACAAAAATTTAGATAATTTTTCCTTTTAAAATATTGACTTATGAATTAAAAATTAAAAATTAGGGTAATTCTCAAAACATGGAAACAAACAAGCATTATACGGATTACCTGATATTTACGGAACTAATATGATAATGCAAATCATTCGAAAATAATGAGAACATAATATCAGTGGCACATTATAAGTGTCAAAACTTTAATATATGTGAAAAAATATTGTAAATAAAATAAATAATTACTGTCATTATTATCATGCTTCTTGAATTATAATTCTATTTTCTTTATCGCTCTCATGTTGAAAATTAGATTAAAAGTTAAAATTTGGAACCTTTTTTTTTTTTTTTTTGAAAAAGACATTTATCTTTATGGTGAAATGGGAAAAGCTGTTTGATTTCTTAGTACATAAATAAAAATACCAGCTATTTTCATACATTTACTAATGAAAATGATTTTAGGAACAGGTCAGGAATTAGTGATTATGGATTCAATAAATAATGACCTTTTCTGCAAACATTTTCGTAAGGGAGGTGGGGGGGGGGGGGGGGCATATAATTTATTTTTTCTTTTCTCCATTTTAATTTTAACTATTTATTTATTTGTATATATATATTATCTAATGTTTTCAATTTATCCAATTAGCCGTATATTTTAAAATTAAAGAAAGCTGTAAAATAAATTTTCATCAGAACACTTGTACGCAGGATCCACTTAAAGAATGGGATATGCATGAAAAGCAGTTCCCCAAAAAACATTATTAATAATAATTAACATAAATGTTTGATATTCACATATCTGTGATGGTATTATGAAATATTGCAAACTCAATTTCGATGCATTGTGAAAGTTCTTATTAATCTACAACAATTTATTGGAATTTAATGAAATTTTCTTCACATAAAACTTAATTAGATTGAATAAAGTTAAGGTACTGCAGATCTGAATAAAAATATTTTTCTTCACATAAAACTTAATTAAATTGAATAAAGTTAAGGTACTGCAGATCTGAATAAAAATATTTCGTACAATTTATAATGAATGATAAGCTATTATACGTGTGAATATAAGAATAAAAAATAATACACTTACATAGTGAATGAATTTAATTTTTATTAAAGTAGCCAATGAATGCAATAAAAAAAGTTGAAGTCAGCCTATAGTGATAGCAGAGGCTCATTTCAATGTACCCCCCACCCAGCTTCATTGTGTCCTTGTACAACTTAAAACAGCCTGATGGAATAAATACATATTACTTTTAAATGTTGGAGTCTCAAATATTTGAAAATTGAAAAGGCTGCTCATATTACCATATGATAAAGTTGGGCGTGTGGAGCAGTACTACATCACGTTAAGAATGTAAATGAATATTGTACCAAAAGAAGGCAATTTTAGTATTACATTGGTTATGGAAAACTCCTGAATAGAATTACCGAAACAGCTTTTCCGCATGCTCCTAAAATAAATTCACATTATATATTAAATTGTTATGAATAAGCACATAATTTCATCATATTCATCACATAATTTTCTTTCACTTATCGACAATTAAAAGAAAATAAATAAAAGAAAAGTATTTCTAAAATTAAAATATACAACTATAAGCTTAGTTATTAATTTCCACAAGGTTCTAAAATTACTTAACTTTTACTCTATATTATAGGTAATAAACATAAACAAATCTATCACTTTTCAAAAGAAAAGAAAGAAAGAAAAATCAATCTTTTAAAGAGAGGGTGGTTTTTTTTAATCATCATTTAAGAAATTTATTCATTGAGATTTTCTTTAAATAACTCATAAACTCATGTTAAGAGAGTGGAAATGCTTCATGCTCGAAACACAAGCCTGCCGGCAAGATGACAGTTTTCGAAACTTTCATAACATAAAAATTAAAGCTTCACAATATGAACATAAGATTTCTCAACACATTAATACTTGAGTGACGAAAACATTAACATTACATATGCGGGAGAAAGTATGCATTTAAAATATTTGCATGAAATACGCACAGTAACGAAATGACTAAGTCCAAAAGCATGCGCAATAAAAAGACAATGGTCGAAAAACGGAGGAATCCGGTCGGAGGAGCAATAGAAACAGAAACTTGTGCAATGTGCATTTTGTGAGGGTGCTGTCCCTAGACGTTAGTCTCGATAAACAAACAAACAAACAACAACAACAAAAAGACTTAAAATTGAATATTTTATTTATAATTAAGTTCTATAACCCGGTTCGTACGGGTACCGTTATTTTCAAGGCCAAATATCAGTATTTTTTATAGAAAAAAAAATCTAATTTAAATGGAGGAAATTTCACCTTATTTAAAGGAGAGATTTTCCATAACAAAATACTGGTACCGAAGAATTTCTTAATCTGGAAATTCAAGGACTCGTATGAGCCCTGTATGCATATTCTAAACATTCATAAATGTTGCATTTTATTGGGAATACAACCGTGCACATAATTTTTTATAACTTTAGCACATAAGAATTGAGTAAAAAATGAGACTACAAAATTCCATCTTTACTTACTAATTTTAATGCGTCATTTTTCATTACATTAAAAATTATAATAATAATTAAAATCGAGCGTATTTAAATCAGCAACATTTGATACTATATATTAAATAATATTTTACCTTTTTTTATAAATTAAAATAAAAAGACGTAACTAACTTCTTTTACTCCATGGAAAAGGACAGAGATGAATTCCATCAGAAAAAGAATTTTCTTATAATTTCGAAAACTAGAGCTATTATATGGCCAACATTTTGCCATTTTAACATGTAATATTTGGTCTAAAAAGAACTGTTTTTATTTAAATAATTATCTATATTAAATAAATTAAATAATCACGAATAATAATTAATAGAATATTCTATATTGTCAGAATATAAGTACTACATACAAACACATGAAAACACGGCGTTATACGCTTGCGCAATTATTTCATAGATGTACAATTAATAAACTATTCACAAAAAAGAAAACAGTTAGGTATATTCTTGTAGTTCAACCCCAAAACTACATATATATTAAGCGTACAATGTCAATACTGGAATCTGGAGTATATTGACACAGCTGCGCCATCTGGTGGACAGGGTTCTTAATGCAAATACGCGAGTTTTCAGTATGACGTCATATATAACAGAATATCTACTATGTGCGCATCTCTTGCCCATATTTTCTGAATCTTTACACACTTATGGAAGGTAAATCTTGTTTACCAGATTTATTGCAAAATATTTTTATTACAGTTTGTTTTGATAAAATTATGTGCATTTGAAAAAATAGTCGCAATATCATTTTAATTTCTGGAGAAAAGCACTAATGCTACGAAAGCATTACTGCCTCTTGCCCTTAAACTAAAATGACATTGCAACTTTTTTTTAGAATACACATATTTTTACCAAAACAAGCTGTAACAAAAATATTTCGCAATAAATCAGGTAAACAAGATTCTGTGAGTAAGTAACAATCTGAAATTCGTAATTGAATTTTTAACAGGGATTCTCTAAATGGCTTTGTCTGTTTCTTAAAAAAAAAAAAAAAATCTAATCTGGCGATTTTAGGGAAATTGTTGAAGTTATTGCGTAGACTCGCAAAATATTTAAACAAATAAATGAGCAATACTTGCTCGTTTAACTACTTACTAATTTGTGTGCATCATTTTTCATTTCATTAAAAGAAAATAATTAAAATCCGTATTTAAATCAACAACATTTCATAATATATATTAAATAATATTTTACCTTTTTTTATAAATTAAAGTAAAAATACGTAACTAACTTATTTTACTCTTTGGAAAAGGACAGATATGAATTCTATAAGAAAAAGAATTTTCTTACAATTTCGAAAACCACAGTTGCTCGATGGCCAACATTTTGCCATTTTAACAAATAATATTAGTTCTAAAAAGAACTGTTTTTATTTAAATAATTAACTATAATAAATAAGTCAAAAAACAGGAATAAAAATTAATAGAATATTCTATTACTGTCAGAATATAAAGGCTACAAACAAATTAAAACACGACGTTTGCGCTTGCGCAGTTATTCCATAGATGTACAATTAATAGATTATCCATAAAGAAGAAAACAGTTAGGCACATTTCTGTAGTTCAACCCCGTCCGCTACGTGGCGTGCGACCTTGATTGATGTGACCTCGCCTTTAATCTTGCGGTTACCTCTCCCATTTAAGATAGGACGCTTACTTATATCGCTTTGGTCTGCTACGTGGCGTGTGACCTTGATTGATATGACCTCGTCTTTAATCTTGTGGTTACCTCTCTCATTTAAGATAGGACGCTTACTTTATATTCTGCTTTTGTTTACTATGGCATATTCGGTACTGAAAATAAAGTGTATAGCCCTTGCGGTTCGTTTACAGGAGCACTCAAAATAATTCCGTTACAATTTAGGCTCTGGAGAAAAATCGTTTGCGGTGTATTTTAATCATATTACAGTATTCTAAACACATGGAAATTTATATATATTAAGATAAATTTATGTGATCCGGTTTAATCAATATTTATAAGATAGTTTTTCCTCCCTTTAACGATAATTTTGATGCATTTCAAATATTTTAATTATATTTTTTCGTTACAAGAATTGCTAGTTTTTTCCTCGCTATTGTTTATCTATTGACGATGTGTGATTATGCAGAGTTTATTGTAGAGGAATTGGTTAAAGCGTGTGTGGTATGCCATTTGTAACCACAATTTTTCGTTTTTAGATTATGCTGTATGATGTGTTAGACTGTACCACTCGCGCTGCTGTTTGAGAACTAGATGTTAATCAAGAAATCTGTAACGAAAAGAATCAAAATCACTATAATTTAGATTAGGATTTTGACACAGAACATGATAAAACACTGAAAATTGCCCCAATTAAAAAAAAAAAAAAATCTGCATTTAATGCAACGAAAAATTACTCAATGAGGTTTGGATATTAGATGGACATTGATATAGATGATCTTCTAGAGCAATTGGAAAATACTCGTCACCTATTACATTTAAGGAAAAATCAAAGATTTATCATTTTTTTTACGTACGTTTATTTAATGAAAAATATAATGAAAAATATAATCAAAAACTTTAATCAAAATTTAATATCCAGCTTTTATATAGTTTTACTTTATCTAATGCGTTCCCCGATTTAAGGATAACCTCGATTTAGCAATGATTTTCGAGAAATTTTTTGCAATTGTTAAATCGAAATTGGACTGTATGTTTGAAACTTTAAATTTTAACAATTTAAATATTTTCAGTAATAAACACTACCGATTCTTTTTCTCTGAAATAAATGTGAGTTATCATTCCAGCAAATTATCTCAGACTGATGTTGGTTATCTTTAGATTTTTCAATTACTGTTATTAAAATTCGTGACAATTTTTAGCACGATTTGAGTCTCAGACAAGACAATCAGCTTTAGAAAGAAATTTCAGTAGTTCATTTTACAATGAAGAGTATTTTCATTTTTCACTTTTTAAAAAAGGTATGAAAAACTTCGATCCGAATGTAGTTATAATCAAAAGGGAATTAGTAAGCCCGATGTTATCATTATAAACAATAGCAGCCTGTATCAAGAATACTTTTTGTCTATAAAATTTTTATCTTGTTTGAAATTCATTTTAACAGATGCTTTATTTCTTGTATGGGAATGCTAACATCAAATACGTCATTCAAATGCGTCATATAATTATATCAAATGTATTTTCGAGTAAAAAATTATCTGATAAAATATTATAAATATTTTTTAAAAAAAAGAGAAAAAAAAAGATAATTTTATCAATGATACCCGTAACATGAAAGGACTTTGAAATCAAAAGCAACATGAAAATGATTTTAACTTACCAATTTTCTAATAATAAAATACTCCTGTTTTTTAATATTTTTATACTCTTTTATTAGGTGCGTTCGTAATTAAATAAATATACGTAACACCTATAGTCGTCATGTGGTCCGTCCGCCCGTCTGTTTGTCTGCCCGCATATAACAGAGCAAAAACTACCCAGTACCCAATCGAATGGTTTGAAATTTATTATATATAATCGCTTCAGAATTTTATCAAATCATTTGAAATTTTATGAAAATCTAATCGAAACTTAAAATGATAATTATAAAAGTTTTCTTCATTCTATTAAATCCTATCATGAGTAATTAAATTTAATGATATCCCATGATAGATAATGATTCTAGATTGCCATGGTGATGACGTACAATTTAAGATGGAGTCCTATTATTTCCGTATTACTGAATTTAATATACTATATAATCGTAATAAATTTTGTATTCATGCATTTTTGTATAAGAGTGCAACAGCTATTGCACCAAGATCTGAATATTTATAAAACTAGTTGTAGTACGAACGTACCTCATTTGCCACGTTTGACTTACAATTTCTATCTTGTTTAACTTAACATGGTTCATGTATGTAAAGCTTGACTTTCTTTTTCGCTCACTTTCGGATATGCAAGAATCATAAAAAATATGTTAGCTGTGTTTATGTTGACAATAGAACATTTAATATTTAATATTTTCATAACTGAATTTTAAATTTATAAGTTATTTTAAGGTATTTTTCTCTTAGCCAGATGCGTGATAAATTACCAGATATTCTTTATGGTTACAACAGTATACGTTACAACAATAGTGAAGTTAATTTTGCACCAACCATACTTTCTAAAATAGGCCAACTAGCTCTAAAATTGCAACCATGAAATATTTTAAACACTAAAAAGTAAAAAATAAAATATAAATAAAAAACAAATACAGTAATTTTTTTTCAAAATACGCTTTTATCAATTAAGAGTTTAATATTAATTAAATTAGGATTATGCGTTTAGTATAGACAGTTTAGAAATCCTGTTTAAAAAATATGTTTTTTTTATTTAATGTTGCATATCTTCAAGAAGAAGGAGAGCAAAAATTATATGTTTTGTAATAAATTCATTAGTTCGCGCTTTCTACCAAACGTAAATCAAAGCGCTGAATTTTCCACAATCGGGATCCATGCCAGTTAACGTATTGTAACAGAAATGTTTTGGAACAAAATTGCAGTCATGAAATTAGGTGTGCTTTTTAAGATAAACATTGAACACTTATAAAAGAGTGTTTTTGAAAAAAAAAAATAATAATTTAACTTATTTATTTGTGACAATTCGTCACGAAATTCTGAATCATTATTATTAGCGAAATTTTAAAATTATATTTCTTAATCGCATCAGAAAAATTCCGTTATTTTTTGTACATTTTCACTCTTAGGATAGAAATTACCGGATAAAAAATTAATCAAAAAGGAAAGAATTGTTTTATAGTAGTAAAATACAATTTCCTGAATTTAAATAGCTTCTTTTATGCTATTATACTGCACTGTTAAAATTTTGCAGCATTCTGCCCAGTCATTTGACCGTTTTTTCCGAAAACGGTTACACAACCGTAATTTAACACTATTCTGACCATATTATTGGCCATTTTATGGTTAGAATATCAGAATATAGTTAAATATACGGTTATGAAACCGTTTTTTCAAAAAAACGGTCGAATGACTGGACAGAATGCTGCGAATTTTTAACAGTGTCGTTTCGCAGCAATATTTTAAAAGCAAGTTCTTCACATTTCAAAATTTATTAAAAAATGTCTCTAAAAGGTTTAATTATGTTGATGTACGTTAAATGTTTTGCTTTATTCTGACAATTTGGAACATAGGTATATGGAAAAAGAAAAAGAAAATTACAGTAAAATTTTTATAGTACCTACATTGTTGAGGTCAAATAAAGTCAATAAATAAAATTTATAAAATAAAATTTAATTACTTAAAAAATAAAGCTTTTTTAAATCAAAGTGTACAATTTTTAGTTTTACAAATATTTGACAATTTATGAACCAAATCCGATATTCTTATATTACAAATTATTTCTACAGATACGTTTAAAATATTCTCAAAAAAAAAAAAAAAAAAAAAAAAAAAGAAAAAAAAAAAAAGAGAAAAAAACTGAGGAAATTTGTTCTCAGATAAAAAATGTGTAAACTTAACTCATATATCACCATTCATTAACAAAATTATAATAATAACTATCATTAATATGTAATTTGACATACGGGATTCTATATATTAAAGTATTAATGAAATAGGTTAAAATTATTTTCTACATTCACAGAAAAAACTCTCCTCCCCCATTTTTTTTAGCTATTTCTATTGAAAGAGAGCAATAAATTGCTCTGAATGTTTATTGATTTTTGAAATCATAAGTATGTATTTACAATTCTATTTATGTCGATGCGTTTACGCACGTTCATGCTAAAAATAAACACAAAGTTGTACACTCAGAAATCAATTGAATTTTTCGCATTCGTAAATCCTCGTTTTATGTAACAAATAAATAGAATATTTTCATAATTTTATAAAATTTTAAGTAGGATCAACAGCCCATTTTTTTCAATCAAAGATGTCTTTATCTCAAAACTTATAATTTACTTTTCTTTATTTTTCTTTTTTCCCCCATAAAATTCCTCAATATTACACATCTTTGCACGAAGTTCCAAAGTTAAAGAAACATTTGGTAGAAGTACTAACTGAGCCATTTCCTAAAAGCTTACTACTACTATATTTTAGCAAGAATCGCTTATATTGTTTTATATAACAAATAAGTAGAAGATTTTCATTAATTTATAGTTTTAAGTAAGATACAAAGCCCTTTTTTTTTTAATATCAAAAGGTCTTATTATCTTTTTTAGGTAGATTTCGTAAGAAATACTACCTATTGCAGTCGTTACCATGGAGCGACTTTTTAAAAATTCCTTCATAACTTTTCATTACATGACCCCAGGAACCCAAAACCACCCCACCTAAAAAGTTTATATATATATATATATATATATATATATATATATATATGTATGTATGTACTAAATTTTGTCCGCACGATAAAAGTCGCAATTGTGCACGGAACGTCTTCAAACTTGCCAACAACTTTAAGATGGCTAATTTCTCGGCGGGGATTGAAAATGAGCAAAATCGGTCCAAAGGAATGGGAATTGGGAAGGTTAAAAATTTTGAATACCGTCTTAACATGATTCTGATAAAACCAGCTTTTACACAACAATGGCAGGAAAAAATAAATATTTTTCGTTATAGCTGTTGCCAACAATTAAAAAAAGCAATAAAATTCTCACCACAACAATTGCTTTTCTAATACAATGTTTTCACGTGAAAAATTAAATTAGATAAACAATTTGACGAATTGAAAACAAATTGAATATTACGTCATAAGTTTTCTAGAGCAGGATTTCTGCATGAAAATTCAAAATGAAATAAATAGTTTGACGAATTGAAAACAAATTGAATATTACGTCATAAGTTTTCTAGAGCAAGATTTCTGCATGAAAATTCAAAATGAAATAAATAGTTTGACGAATTGAAAACAAATTGAATATTACGTCATAAGTTTTCTAGAGCAAGATTTCTGCATGAAAATTCAAAATGAAATAAATAGTTTGACGAATTAAAACAACAACAACAACAACAAAATATTGCGTCATATTGAAAATATAATGGACCACAGCAGGTGAATATGTAACGTCGTGTGAGTTTGAAGAAACGTATTAAAACATGATAAAAACCCGAGTATGGAAATATTAACATATTTTTTGAGGTTCTCTGAATTTGATTTAGCCATTTTTAAACCTATTCCATATACATGCGTGTGTGTATTTGTGTATATTAGAGTTTTCACAAAATGTTTAGCTCCCTAGAGCTCATTCTTAGCGAAGGAACTGGGTTTATCTTTAATCTTGATTTAAGTTTTGTTGGTGAATTTAGTACTTAACTTCGAAATCTACCTCCGCCTGTAGGCCCGAGCCGGCAGGGATATTTTTTCATAAAATATTACAGATCTTTGTATGAATTTCAAAGTTTAAAAAAAACAGATACTAATTGAGCGTTTTCTAAAAGATCGCTAATATAGGGTGATCGAGCCAGTAGTTGATCAAATAAGGTCGGTGCTATGGAGTTTTTACTACATTTCCTTCCTTTTAAGTTTTAGAAGTAAACTAGCATGATCGCTACAACCCCTAATGAATGTCCTATATTGGGCAAAAATGAAATCTGCTGAAATTAAATAGCAACAAAATTATAGTCTGCCTCAAAAGTGTATGCACTCTCAAATATGATTAAAAATAATTGAGGAAGATAATATATGAAACCAATTTACAATAAACACTTGATATTTAATCAAAATAAAATAAAATAAGAAGCTTTTGTTGGTTAAAATAAAAATTACATTAACTTTTATTTAATTTTCTTTTCTTCTGGAAGAAACATTGTCTCAAAAGTTTAAGCACTTTATGCAATTTTTTTAAAAAACAGGGTATTGGATGGGTGTAATGAGGTTGTATGACGTCATTTTCCGATTTCATAACAATATAAAAGTGAAAAAATCAGTTCCACTCGTTTTGAAAATGCTGAAGGGTAAAGAATTCACAAAAGGTGAGATTTTAAAAGTTTTTAAATTGAAATCACAAAATAAAACTGTTTCTTAAATTTCAAAAAATTTAAATTGATCTAAGCAATGTATCTATATCAAGTACTCTCTAGAAATGATAATTTCAACCGGAAACCAAGATGTGAACGACCCCGTATGACGTTTGTTGAGACGGATAGTAGAATACGGCGATTCCTCTTTAGATAAAATATGCCCATACAGCAAATTAAAAATAATCTCGGTGTATAGGTATTCAAACATACCGTACATAGACGTATTAAAGAATGTGATTACATCATACTAAAGAAAATGGCTTATAAATCATGTCTCAAACTACGCCACTAACAAACAAGAATGAACTGGGCTAAAAAACACATGTCCTGCGGGGGACAAGTGCGGCTTATTGTTTCATGCAGTGATGGTAAAAATGGAACTTAGATGGCACTGATTGGTGGAACATGTATTGGCATGATCTCCAAAAGGAACCAAGAAGAGTTTTCAACAGGCAGAAAGGCGGTAAGCTAGTTATGGTTTGGGAGGGAGGGGGGCGGGGGTATTTGGTTTCAACAGCCTGCCCTCTCTGGATTTTCTAAACGGAAGACAAAATTCCTAAAATATCAAGAGACGCTGAACCAACATTTACTTCCATTCAGTAACATTTTTGGGGGCCCTGAATAGATCTTTGAACAACTTAATGCCTCAATGTACATATTACATACTGAGTAACCGTGGCTTTCGAAGAAATTTTTCAAATTCTTGACTCACCAGCTTTAAGTCCTCGCATAAACCCGATTGACAATGTCTATGGCATTTCAACCCGTCATGTTTACAGCAATGGGAAACAGTATGACTCTCTTGAAGAATTCAAAAGGGCCATAGAGAAAGCATGGTGCTCTTTGCCACCAGAAACCCTATAAAAACTAATAATTTCGATTTACGCGCATTTATTTGAACTAATCCGAAATCACGGAAGAATAATTTGTATGTAACAGTTTTGTAAAAATGATAAATGTAATTGTTTTTGCCACTGTGCATAAACTTTTGAAACAGTTTTGTTTAAAAAAATTGTAAATTATATTTTTTACAAATATGTAATTAAAATTTTTCTACTTTTGATATCATTTATTTAAATGAAGTTGCGAAATACACATATAAAAAATGCTATTTATTTTAACTTTTTATTATTCATTAAAAATCATCATTTTATGCTTGTGATTAAACTTTTGAGACAGACTATATAAGTAAATGGTTTCTTTAAGTGCCATTTCCCCAGTAGTTGATCAATCGAAGAAATCAGTCGAAAATTCAAAAATTTATCTTTAAAATATCTTGCTTAAGCTGTGATTAACAATAATTCATATAAAATTATTATCTGTAATAAACAAGATGGAAGTAGATTATTTTAGCTTACCGTAATTGTCTCCAACTAATCAAAAACTAAATTTGTACATTTTCTAATTAAAAAAATCCACAAAACTGCTTCTTTTACAGCAGGCAGCTGACAACAATGTGAAAACAAGTGCTCCAACATTCAGGCAAAAATATTATGTTTAGTGCCACGTGTAAAACTCATTTCCACCTGAAATGGCGTAATACAGTGAAACCTCTCTAAGGAGACCATCCATTGGAACTAAAAAAAATCGGTCTTTCTCAGAGGTGGTCTCAGAATAGAGGTAATGAATAACGCAAAGTTTCATGCAATACATATTACAAAATAGATAGCTTATTGAATTAGTTTATTACATTTCATGCCTATGTAAATTAGAAGGAATCAAAGTTTGCTTTAATTTTAATAATTATTTTAAACATTCTTTGATCTCTTTAGAAAAATTATTTATTTTATTATCATCTTTAACAGGTATCGAATTTCCTATCAATCTGTTGATTTTAACGGCTGAATTTTGGATGTTGAATTAGGAGGGAGAAATTAAAGTTTCAGTCTTTTCAGCTTTCAGCTATACTTCATATACTGTAGCAGTAAGTGACATGGAGCCAAAATAAGGATAATAACATCCAAAATAAGGATAATGTTTCTACCCTTTCTAATTTTTGTTTGGTCATCTTTTTGTCAAGGTCATGTAACCAATTTTCAAAAATTCGATGTCATCAATGCTTAGCTGAACATGTTTTCCGGATAATTCGAGATTCCCCTTGTAAAGGGAAGTAATCGTACATTTCAACTGAAAAGTTGAAAAGTGGACTTTCATGGAGGGAGAGAGGAAATAGTGGTCCTTTAATAGAGGGATAATTAGCATTGAACCTATAGACAAAAATTATAGACCAGAAATAAACGGTCTTTATGAGAGGTGGTCTCCTTATAGAGGTGGTCTTTCACAGAGGTTTCACTGTATTTAAAGAAATTGATCAATTACTGGAGGGGTATCAATTACTGGCGCGGTCACCCTATATGCATAGTACGTATTAAATCAATTTTTTTCCCGAAAAGTCCTTCGTTGGTCTTACATTCAGTGATACATACCAAACCTTTCCTTTTTTTTTTTAACTTTCCAACAAAGTTGAAAAGTGTTGTTGACTTCGGTTTGTCTGTCCGTCTGTCCGCGCTCTAACTCTCATAAATATACTCGGATCGCCCTGAAGTTTTTGGATGGTATTGACGTTTAGCCTAGCATGAACCCTATTTCAAATGAAGTTTGTAGCATGTTTAGTTCATTTACAGGGACAGTCAAAATTATTCCGTTACATTACGGCGTTTGGGAAAAATCATTTCAAATGAATTTTAAAGATGTTACACCATTTCAAACAAAATAAAAATGATATGCATTTACGAAATGCACTAAAATATGCATTCTGTTGAATATGTGGTGCGACAAATAGTTACTATCATTTACAGGGCACACAAAAGAATTCTATTACATAATGGTACAGGGGGAAATTGTTTACGACGTATTTTAATTATAAAATTTCATATATAATGAAATTGATATACGTCGGTGAGGCTTATTGTAAGTTATTTCATGTATAATACGAAGTGCATAGCATTTACAGGGACACACAAAATATTTCAGACAATTATATTCTATCCGAAGTACCGTATGTTAGCGGTGATGGCAGGAAATGCATTTTAAATTATGATATGCGCTTTTAAGTTTCACTATATTTATGCATACTATATGGTGTGTATAAATGCTATAGTTGATATACAGGGCTACGCAAAAAAATTCGTAAAGGTTACTAAGTATGACCATAAATTACTGAAAGGTGTTTTTTAAATGTGTTATGCATTTTTAAGCTGAATTGCATTCAGTTTACTAAGAAATGTTTGTAGAATAACGATAAAATGATATACAGGGTCACGCAAAGAATTGGATACATGGCCGCCTACAGATGATAAATTCTGGAAATATGATTTCAGCAGTTTTAAGAGTGATTTAGTTTGAATTAAATTTTAGCGAAATAGTGGCGTGTAATAAAGGTACTAGGTAAACTACAGGACTGAACAAAAGTATTCAAATATGTTTCCATCTATTAGTATAAATTGCTGAAAGAGAAATTTCAATCTGTTATGCGTTTTCTTGCTAAACTAAATTTTCCATTATATAGAATATATATCAACCTACAGATCAAATACAGGGCTGTTCAAAAGAATTGGAATAGATATTTGGCTATGGACGGTAACTGCTGAAAACAGTTTTTAAATGTTTACTTAGTTCTCTTACATACCTTATTTCCCTAAATAACGAAGTTTTCTTAAAGCTTTCAGGGAGTGTTGGAAAGTGTTTCGTAATCTATGCCGTACGCAGAATTTTTCTTTTTTCTTTCTTTTTGATATACTTTGAAAAAAAAAAAACATAAATAAAAATTCAATCATCGTAATATATTCCGGCGTATAAACTCGCTTTTGGTGTAAGAAAATTGACCGAAATTTGCAGGTGAGCGTTATAGGTTGAACCGATTAAAAATTAAGAAATAAATGAAGAGCTAAGTGGAAGAACATGTTAAGTAACAAAAATTACATTTCAAGAAATTTTTTGGTGAAAGTTTTTGCTGTAAATTTTAATGATTTATTTTCTATTTGATACCATGTGTTTAAAATATTAACAGGTATGGTACTAAACTCTCTCAGAAAAAACTTATTCATATTTAATTTTCAAATATTAAAAATTATTAATATTATTGACATTTTTAAATATTAAAATATTAAATATTATTGAATAATGTCTTAAATCTTCAAGACTAAATAGAATCTTAGTATTTTAGCTTCACCATGTGATAGGATACCTCATAACGCTTTCATCCAAAAGATAAATTTTTTTTTTAGAAAATGTATCATAACATGTTCATCTACTCAGCTTTTAAAATATAATCAAGAATTGAAATTTCCTCATGAAGGGGACCGGGTAAGCTCTATCTCCGCCATGTTAAAATACACCAACTTTATGTACCTTTTTCTCAGAAATAGTGAAATAGAGATATAGAATTTTTAGAGTAGTTTGAGTAACATGCTTTACGTATTTTAGCAGACCATTTTCTTTCTAAGTGAAAATGAAAATTAATTATTTATTGAAAGGCATTTTTAAATTAGCATTTTTGGTAAGATTGCACTGCCTAAAATAAATAATTCTCAACAAATCATCAAATCCCTGTGTAAAAGTATACAATATAACATAACATAAGTATTAAAAAAAATCCGAGTTCTTAAGTTTAATAGATATTGAAAAAAAGGAACACAAACATGAAAAATCCAAGTTTTGAGAAAAAGTCAAAGATTTAAATGGCCATTAAACTGTGAAGTACTCTTAGAAAGGAGGAATAATTCCAACACTTCTTTTTTTTTTAATCTATAAACATGTGTGACACATCGTTGGAAAGATAAATGTTTAAACTATTTAGTGATATAAAAAAAGTAAAAATCGATTTTTTTCCCAAATTTCGCTTACTTCGCTTACTTCGTCCCCTTAAGACCTGTTTCCTCTGAAACTACCAGACCAATTTTGATGAAATTTTGAAACCCTATTCACTGGATTATGCTCAAGACTTATGGCAAATAGTTTTGTTCACTCTATGTATTATGAAACGCGATAAGCCTTAAAATAAACACATTTTAGAAGAATTAAATTATAAAAATTTTTTTTCTTAAGTGCAACATACAGTATTTATATATATCACATTACATTTGAAAATTAAATATTACCTTCGAGTTTCGAACAGTTGCAAAAGAAAGTAGATGCGTATCAAATGATGTATTGTAGATTTTTGGGGATATATCTGCTCTTTTATAGATAATCGCCATTAACTTTTCCCCCTCAGTCCAAGTGTTATACTTAAAATGCGAACACGATCAATTAGCAAATGAATGAAAATAAAGTACATTTGCAATTATCGTTAGACGATTTAGAACAATAAATTTCTTTTGGTGGCTGAAACGTGCATCTCACCAAATAGCTTTTTTTTTTTCTTTACACGCGGAAGCTCAGCCTATAACTTTCTGCCTAGAAGCCACATTTGCCTTATGTAGATGGCCTATAGAGGCAGATGATGAATAGAAAAACATTGTTATTAAAGATGTACTAATTTATTGTTTTAGTATCAAAGCTATTAACATGGATTTTTGTTTGCAAAACAACATTCGACCATTTCTTTCATTTGCAAGATTGTCGCTTACATAAGCATTCATTTAGATAATTTAATTAGTATGTTCGTTGTCTATAGATACTTATATATTTAAAAAATAGGCTTTGAATACAGAGCGGAAGAATTCTAGAAAAATGTTTGAAAATGTTTTCACCAACTACTGTAGTCGTAAAACAAGAATGAAAAATCATGCGTCAAGCATAGATTATGAAACTCCAACACTTTCAGAATACTTTAACAAAAATTCATCGTTTAACCCTTTCCGTGGCAAAGTACTGCTACTCGTAAAATTCTGAAATGTTTGACTGACACCAGAATTTACAGCCAAATTTATTTGAAAATAAGTAAAATCTTTTCTTAGAGTATTGAATGAAAGGAAATTTTTCATTACATAATTCTGGTGTCAATGTGACATTTAGAAATTAAAATTAAGTGATCCAAAAATGAATCACCGCCCTTGTAGGGGTTAATAAAGTGAAAGATGATGTCTAAGTAATCAATTTGGAAAAAGAATAGCACACAGTTGAAAACTCAATTTCAGGAATTAACATCAATAGTGGGGAAAATATCTGAATTCTTTTGTATAGCCCTGTACATGTCCTATAGATTTGTATTACTACTTAGTATGCTAAACTTTAGTTCTAAAAGGAAACGCATTAGCACAATTTAAAATTCAATTTCAACAATTTCCTCTGAAAATGTACTAGACATCTTTTGTAAAGTCCTGTATATGATTTATAGCGTTTACACATACCAAGTAATTAAATTAGTTAAACTTAAAAACGCACACTACAACAGAAAATGAACTTCCATCAATTATTGTTCATGTACAGTACTATAAGCGATTCTTTTGTATGACCCTGTAAATGAAGGATGAATGGTGCACATCATGTTCTATAGTAAGCATCTTCTAGTGCACCTCAGTAATGTGTATCAATTTCAATATGTTTTAAATAGTGTCACATTATTTCGAACACGCTACAAATTATTTTCTCCCATAGACAAGCATAGTCTCCCATAGTAATGTAACGGAATTCTTTTCAGCGTCCCAGTAAATGAATTATAAATTTCTATACACTTTATTTTCAATACCGAACACGCCATAGTACTTAGCATACTACTATATACAAATTTATAAATTATACATTTGCATTAGTAGTATTCTAAGTAGTACTACATAGTATGCTAAAGTTTAGATCAGTTAAGGAAACGCATACCGCAGTTGTAAATTCCTCTTCAGCAATTTCCGCCAATAAACGAAAATGTACTGGACATCTTTCGTGATACCCTGTATATGATCTGAAGAATTTATCCACACCAACTAATAGGCAAAATATTAGTTTAATTTAAAAACGCGTACCACAACTTAAAACGCACTTCCAGCAATTATTGTTAATACACAGTCTTTTAACCGAATTCTTTTGTGTGTCCCTCTAAAGGAACGATGATCGCTATGCACACCCTATTCTTTGTCTGTGAACTACTATTTTTTATTGCAAATTTCCCTTCCCCATGGTCCATATAACATATTTTCCAAGTTTCATCGATATCTGTCTACCAGAACGGACTTTACCTATGTCCAAACAGGGTAACTTTAATTATAACCACCCTGCACTTGGTTGCGAATAAGCAGAATAATACTTTAAAGACCAATATCATTTTGTTACAATTAGCCAAAAGAGAGAACAGTCCGACTTTTAGAAATTTCTCTTGTTATTTCGTTGATTATCTTAACATAGTGTTCTGTTATAAAATTTTGAATTGATTAAAGAAAGGAAAGTTGACTTAGCTAAAATCTACAAAAAAGATTTTTTTGTGTCTACAGTGGTAAAATTAGAAAACAAAATTAAAAGGAAGTTGTGTTGAGTTAACGAAACTAATTGAAATTAAAAATCATGTACATTATGTTGTATGTCACCATGTCTTATGCTTTGATTGTATGCTTCACGTATGAAAAAATACGCCAATTTAAAGTTGTGTAAAAAAGATTATTGTCTGATTTAAAACTGCTTTGTTTAACAACATCGGTGAGGATTTAAAAAAAAAGTTAATTTGTTTCCTTTTATATTAAGTACGATTTCGGTTCATATTATTTTGTCTCATGTTGCTTTTTAATACGTTGACGGACACTTACGTCTATAGCCGTCAAAGCAAAGTTCACTGTGTGGCATAATGATTGATTGACACCAGGATTTACATGAAAGAAATGTATGAAAATAAGTAAAAGCTTAACTTCATTTACATTAAATAATCCAGAATTTAGTTTTAAAATACTGGTGCCAATTTGGGAATTAAAATTAAGTGAACTTCGCTTTGACGGCTATAGACGCAAGTGTCCGTCAACGTGTTAATAAAAGAATAGTATATCATTGATATAAGAAGGAAGATTTCTAAATTGAGTAAACACAGCTTCGAAAAAAAAAAAAAAAAAAAAAAACTGTAGCACATACGCCAGACTCGTATATGGCCTTGAACTGACCTATAACACAGGATGACCAGAAATAACGTAACACTGACTAGAAGTAACATCACGATTGATGATTTTGTTATTACTCGATTCTCAAAGTTTTTTTCACTTATTGATCTTTGTTCTACCTCTGATTTTTTTTAATAGGATAGCAAACAAACGGAACGCAGTTTTGGAGGTTCATCGTCAAGGACAAGGACAGAATGTGTTTGAGATTGCTTGATTGCTTCAAATGCCTCCTCCAACTAGTTTCCGAAGCAATCAAGAGATTCAAAGTACTTGGCACTGAAGGAGACCGACCTGGAAGAGGCAGAAAAAGTCTGTGAACACCTTCAGAAACCAACAATTAATTGGAAAACACGTATCCCGAAATCTCAGGTGCCGATGAAAAAATAGCGAGGCAGGCAGGGATTGCTCATGAATCGTTTGGATTTATGGCTAAAGAGGAGCTGAACCTTCATCCTTACAAGTTTAACAAGAGCAACTTCTCACCGATGTCTGGGAGCGGATCCTGTTTTCTGACGAAAAATTATTCTCGGTGGATCAATTGTATGATCCTCCGAATGATCCGATTTGGTTTAAAAATTCTCCAGGCAAGTCTTCCATGGTTCAACATTGCCAAAATCTCAAATCTGTCATGATGTGAGCAGGAACTTGTGCAACAGACAAAACTCCTCTCATTTTCATCGATTCTGGAGTCAAAATCAATAAAGATGTGTCCCATAAAGAGATTCTTGAAGATGTGGAACTTTGCTGGGCTCAAAAATACTTTGGAAACGGTCTTCGGAAATTTCAATAAGATTCCGCGCCTTCTCATTGAGCGAAATCTACACAGGACTGGTGTTGGACCAATTTTCCAGCCTTCATCTCAGCCCAAGAATGGCCTCCATACTCTTGTGACCTCAACCCCTTGGATTACAGTTTGTGGTCGATTTTGGAGGGAAAGACTAGTACAAAACTTCACAAAAGTTTGAAATCTCTTAAGCGATAGTTGATCCGGGAATGAAAGCGTATCAACCCGGCCGAGCTGCGGACAATTGCTGAAAATTTCACCAAACTTTTGCGTCTCTGCATCAAAGTAAAAGGAGGACACTTTGAGGAAAAGAGATTTTTTATTTCTCTAATACACTTTTGTTAATAAATAAAGTAGTTGTTTGTGCAAAAGTTATTGTGTTTGAATTAACTAAATCAAATTAGACCGTTATGTTATTTCTGGCACCCTGTATTTTAAAGGAAATCTAATGTTTAAAACCACAATATTTCCTTAAGGTTGTTCTCAAATCCAAAAAGTCAACTTTCTGGCATAAGTTTTAATTCATTTTTATTCGGAAACGCATGAAACTAGAAGGTGTTGTTATTCAGAAACAATGTCATCGAACTGTTTTTTCCGTTTTCGTATAAACGCAATAGATCTTTCAGAAAATACTGTCAAAATTGGCATTATGGTTTTGAACTGAACTTCCGAACGAAAGGAGAAAATCCACTCAGTAATGGGAGAAAAATGCCACGTGATCAAAATCGCTTATAACTCAATAGGTAATTGATGGTTCAAAAAATGGAAAACACAGTTCGATTCCGAATCGCTTTGATGGCCAGGCTTTCCATTTTTATATCTTTCCGTTTAAAATGAATTTGTATATGTGTCAAAACGTTTTGCGCTTGTTGTGCAGAGCAGTTAAGAACAGCCTTAAGATAAGCAACACAAATCTTGCACAGCAAATATAAAAAATGTAAAAAAATGGGACAAAAGAGTGTAGAGAACACGCCATACTGCACCATATAAAAATCTCGTTTGGAAATGTTTTAGTTAATAGAGACCGTTTTTTATCTTAGCAGAAAGGACGGCTTTGCCCTGCCTTCTAAAAGAAGGTGAAGAGAGCCATCTTAAACGTATCGTTTTGGTTGTCCAAATTCTACATTTAATTTGTGTTCAATTCCAATTCTTTCTGGCCTATTTTTTCCTAAGCTTTCTGTTAGGACGTCTTCCACACTTAGCATTAGGCATCGGTTACCGCTCACTTTCCTAATATGTTTATTATTCTTATTTAATTACGGAAAAATTGTATTGTATATTTTTTCACTTATTATTGAATTTCTTAAGCTTATTTTTAGATATATTGTTAGCAAACGTTTTTTATAATTTAGAAAAAAATATTGCATGGCTCTCCCCTCCTCCCCATCTACGCACATCCCTTACTCTATTGCTCTTTCATCCATGGAGTGCTCACTCCACCTTGTGTTTTGCTCCACTACAGACCATGCCTGTGAGTTGTGAGATAAACCATATATTATTATGTACAGTCGTGGGAAAAAGAAGTAAACAAACACCCATACTAACACTGCAACAAATTATAGTAGAAGAAAAAAGTTACTGGTACGGTATTGGTAATAAATAATTTTAAATGATGTATATAAAATTTGCTTAGGGTGTCATCTACAAATTACAACCAGAGATAACTTTGTTTTCTTCGATGGCAATACCCAATTTTGACAATGTATTTTTAAATCTTCGGTTCAAACTATGCCTAGATACGAAATTTCAAGTCATTTGGATGATAAGTTTTTGAATTATAAACACTATCAGGGATGACCGAGTCAAAATTACTCGGTCAAATAGCTCGGTCAAAATTAGCCTTGTGTTCAATTCGATATTTTATTCTCACTGTATCATTCTTGCTGTTTAGATACAATTGGCATGATCCTGAGACATAGTGACCCAAAATGACCCACTAACCGACTTTTTTCGAACATGCGACCCAACCAATGCTTTTCTTGAACCCGAAAACGATAGAATACAAAATTTAGTCAAAATCGTTAAAGTCGTTTTATAAATAAAATTATCCTGACCCATGGTAACCCAAAAGGGACCCACTAATCTAAATTTATCTAACATGTGACCTATCCCAATGGTCTTCTTGTGCTGGGAAACGATGTAATAAAACTTTTTGTCAAATCGTTTGAGCCGTTTTTTAGATACAATTAGCTTGACCCACAGTGACCCAAAATGACCGACTAATCGAATTTTTTTGAACATGTGACTTAGCCCAATGGTCTTCTCATGCTCAGAAACGATATAATACAAAATTTTGTCAAAATGTTTTGAGCCGTTTTTTAGATACAATTAGCTTGACCCACAGTGACCCAAAAATGACCCAATAATCGATTTTTCTCGAACATATGACTTAGCCCAGAAGTTTCCTTATGCCCAGAAACGGTATAATACAAAATTTTGTCAAAATCGTTTCATTCGATTTTTAGATACAATTAGCTTGACCCACAGTGACCCAAAATGACCGACTAATCGAATTTTCTTGAACATGTGACTTAGCCCAATGATCTTCTCATGCTCAGAAACGATATAATACAAAATTTTGTCAAAATGTTTTGAGCCGTTTTTTAGATACAATTAGCTTGACCCACAGTGACCCAAAATGACCCACTAATCCATTTTTCTCGAACATATGACTTAGCCCAGAAGTTTCCTCATGCCCAGAAACGGTATAATACAAAATTTTGCCAAAATTGTTTGAGTCGATTTTTAGATACAATTAGCTTGACCCACAGTGACCCAAAAATGACCCACAAATCGAATTTTCTCAAACATGTGACTTAGCCCAATAGTCATCTCATGCCCAAAAGCGGTATATTACAAAGTTTTGTCAAAATGTTTTGAGGCTTTTTTTTAGATTCAATTAGCTTACACCTGACCCATTGTGACTCAAAATGACCGACTAATCGAATTTTCTTGAACATGCGACCTAGCCGAATGGTATTCTCGTGCCCTAAAACGATAGAACGCAAAATTTCGTCAAAATCATTAGAGCCTTTTGCTAGATAAACTTAGCTTGACCCACAGTGACTCAAAAATGACCCACTAATTGAATTTTCTCTAACATGTGACTTAGCCCATTGGTCTTCTCGTAATCCAAAAAATTGCAAAATTTAGTCAGAATCGTTAGATCCGTTTTTTAGATAAAATTAGCTTGACCCGAAGTGACCCCAAAATGACCCAATAATCGAAATTTCTCGAACATGTGACCTAGCCTAATAGTTTTCTCGTACCCAAAAACGGTTGGATATAAAATTTAGTCAAAATCGATTGAGCTGTTTTTTAGATATAATTAGCTTGACCCTGACCCATTATGACCCAAAATGACCCACTAATCGAATTTTCTCGAACACATGACCTAGCCCAGTGGTCTTCTTATGCCTGAAAATAACAAAATACAAAATTTAGTCCAAATCGTTAGAGCCGTTTTTAAGATAAAATTTACATACACACACAATTTTTGCTCGTATTATAATATAAGATTCAAAATTTAGAGCTTTTAATGTTAAATTACATTTTCATATTTTTATTAATATCTCCTGAAATTATATTCCTAATGTGATAATTTTTTTGTGTGGTTATAGTACTGAAAAACGTAAACATAAACTGTACACTAAATTTGTAATTTAAAAATTTTTATATAACAGGAATTATGAATTATGAAATTAATATTCGAAAAAAGATATGAACTGCAACTGATAATTTTTTTGATAGATTTACAATTATTATAACCTGCTTTATGCGAATTCAAAATTTCAAATTTTTCTTCTAAATAGTTTTCAAATTATGCTTAAAAAACGCCAAAATGATGGTTTGAGGCCGTTTATGATGTGTAGAAAAGCATAATTTGAAAAAAAATGTATTTTACTCATTTTATTGAAACATTTGGGCAAGCAATAGTCAAATCACGTTAAGTGAGTGAAATGGTCATATTGGCAAGAAATAATACATTTATAGAAGCGGCTTAGTCATTCTGTAGCATTTCAACAATCGATTACGAACTTCAATTAGGATACGCCCCTAAAATAAGCTCATTTTAAAATAAATTAATTTCTCTGAATCTAATCGTACGAATTTCATGAAAATTTTTATTTAGGGTAATTGAAGGATGTAGGATTTATATATGGTGTCAAACATAGGTATTTCTATTGAAAAAACAAAGTTTGAGTTTGTTTTGATATGTAGATGTCCCCCCCCCCCTCATAAGCAAATTTTATATACATCATATAAAAGTGGGCTTTATTTTCAATCGTTTAGTACCAGTAACTTTCTTCTACAACAAATTTTGTAGAATTAGTTGGGGGGGTTTACTTTTTTTTTCCACGACTGTATATGCATGATAACTTTCTGATTTAGACATTAGAGGTTAGATACAAGTTAAAGGCAAGCAATATGATTTGCGTAGGTACTATGGACCAACTGACATTGACATTGACAATAATATTCAGTGAAGGATTTAATCTCCTCAGACCTAAAGCACACAATTGTGAACTTCTATTTTTCTCCTCATAAAAACTAAACTGTTTGATTTTTTTTTACATTTTTACCTTACCTTTTTACTAGCTGAATGTTTTTTGCTTCGTAACAAAACCAATAAATGGTAGCACTGGTGCTTATTTCCTCATAAAATAAATGTTATTTTCATCTGAGTTTGCAAAATGCCTTCAAGACAGTATGGGCAAAAAAGTGAGAAATTTTCACATTTATAGCAAATTATTAAACAATTTATAATAATATTTTTTGAGAATATGTAGATTATTCACTTATTATATAGCACTGAAAGGTTTTATTGCATGAATTTAGTTTATTGATAATTAAATTGGTATTTTGAGAGGGCTAGTAATTTTAGATCCATATTTATGAATCTAAATGACCAAGGCCCAATTAGCCTCTGAAGTTCTGGGAAATACAGCGTCAATTCGGGGCTACCTTTCATCCAAGAAGAGTTTTCTAAATTTGACATACCCGGAAACTCACGAATGCCACAAATGTTATTCCAAAGAGTGGCGCAGTTAAGTTCACATATATTGAATTAAGCAACTTTTTTTTATGTTTCCCTTACACAAAAATTAGATATAATCAAGAAAAATATTCAAAAATGATTTTGCATAGTACACTGCTCAAAAAAATTAGGGGAGCAAGCAAAAAAGGGAAGAGAACAGTGCAAAACAACCATGTATGGGCATAAAATGAATAGTACACGTGTATCAATGCACAATACAGAACAAAAGACGCAAAAAAAAAAAAAAAATTGTAAGGGAGTTTTTATTCTTTGAAAAGATGAAAAGAACATGAAAAGATGGTTTAAGGCAAAAATTTGGTTTCATGTAAATTATGAAAAAAAGTATTGTTTAGAAAGGATGCAAGATTTTTAATATGGCATGTGGTCTCCTCGAACAGCTAAGACTGCTGCACACCTGTTTTCCATGGATGCGATGAGGTTATCGACAAGACTTTGAGCAATACTGTTCCACTGCTCAAGAATTGCAATCTCCAAGTCCCGGACAGTAAAAGGAGGCCTCGGTCTCGCAGCAATGCGTCGTCTGAGTATGTCCCAAACATGTTTGATCGGATTTAGGTCAGGAGAGCATGCTGGTCGTTCCATACGCTGCATTGTTTTAGCTTCAAGCATGTTTTCCACAAGACGAACTGTATGAAGTCTGGCATTATCATGCATGGAAAAAAAGAAATCACTAATTGCTGCAACATTTTAACATGAGTCTCAGTATCTCGTCTGTATAACTTTCGTCCATCAAAGTGCCATTCCGAATGATATGCAGGCCCGTACGCCCACCTATGCAGATTCCAGCCCATAGCATTAACCCACCTCGTCTGTAATGTGAACTTTCCTAAACGAATATTATTTTGAGTGCCTCTTTCTCTCCATGCCAAAACACATCCACATGTCACATCCAGATTGAATCGGGACTCGTCTGTAAATAGAATTTGACTCCAACAACGTTGCCTCCAAACTCGATGTTCAATTCCCCACCTTCTTTGGGCCGCACAGTGGCTTGAGGTCAATGGAATACAGACCATTGGCTTACGTGCATAGAGACCCCCCTGATGAAGCCTATTTCGGACTGTTTGGCTGGACACCCTTCGTCCTGTGGCCAAGAACAACTGTGTTTGCAGCTGAGTAGCATTGCTCGTTCCGTCTTGACGAACTGTTAACAGGATATATCGGTCATAAGTTTCTGTGTTAGCACATTTTCGACCTTGCACTTATCGGTGACTACCATTCCATGTGTCTTGGAATCGATTCCACAGCCTTTCATGGACACTTCTTGCGACTTCAACAGCGTCCACTACATTTCGTTGTGTTTCCCCAAATTCGACTGTTCCGATATCACGTCAAGCCATGGATTGCGGTAAATCTTGTTGTCAAGACATTTTCAAGCCACCTTTTCTCAAAACACAAGCTGAGCAATTGAATTTTACAACTGAGGCAGTGAAACAGACGTTTCTGCAAAATCTCGATTTCTGCACTTATCTCCTTTTTCTAGTTTTTGGCATCATAAACTTTAATTTACATGTGAAGTTTTCTTTATCTGTTTTCTACAACACTTTAAATTATGGATGTTTTATTTTACTTATCGGTGTAAATATTTGCATAATTTCGTTAAAACCATGTGCTCCCCTAATTGTTTTGAACAATGTATTAGCAAAAAAATGTAAGTTTGATTAAAACGATTGAATTCAGCAGGTATGCACAACATGAAATATCAATATTTTGAAATACTTCTTTCAATTTTGGCAGTAGTTTAAATTATTAATATTTTATGTTGTGCATACAAGACATGAAAACTATTTTATGAAACACTTTTTTTAATATATATATAGATAGATAAATATAGATATGTGTATATAATAAATTTGAAATCACAAATATATGAAGAAATTGGTAAAATTCTAAAGATGAACTAGATGTGAACATAGGAAACGAGTATGTAAAATAAGAAACTATGAATAACCCACAAAATCTTCAGAGGAGCTTGTAGGTTGATTCGTAGTGAAGATGCGTTATTTCTTCCAATTGTGTCGGCATTAAGCCTAAAATGACAAAATTTAGCTCCTGATAACGCAACATAACAGAAGAGATCTAAAGAAAGATACACCTCACACAGATATTAAAAATTATTAAACCACAATACCTAAATTACATACTAGTAACCAAAACTTCAGCATGTCAGGATGCAAAACAGAGTTAGGACTATTTTAACATGTGGGCCACAGTTGAGTAACTGACTGCGACCCATAACTTTGCCGCCACCTGGTGTGAGAAAGGAAAAAGTATATTGGAACTGGATTATTAACAATAATGTTTAGTGCTGCCATCTTTATAAAAAAAAGGAATGAAATTTATTGAAGAAATCAAGAAATGACTTAGATTAACATTTAGTTAAAGTAGAATGAAAAAATAGGAATAAACTTAATAAGTATTGAGTAAATACAAAATAAAATAAAGAATTGTATAAAAATAAATAAATAAAAGGGCATTGATTAAATTAACTATTTTAAAGACAAATATTATAATATGAAAAATGAGAATATAAATAACATTTAAAAAACAATGAGGAATATTTTGAGATAGTAAAATATAGCTATTATGTAACAATATGTGAAAATGTATGAGAAATTTATGATGTTAAATGTATGAAACCCCGTATATATATATATATATATATATATATATCCATACAATATATAAACATATATACATACACATATACATGCTCACACACACATAAACATATAAGGTTTTAAACTTTTTTTAGCATTCCTGACTCAACTCTCCGTAATGGTATTTTTATTTTTTATGTGCTTTTTTCATATAATAGTATATAATATGTACTATATATATATATATAATTTTTTGTGTATGTTTTTATAATTTTTTCAGCAATGCACATCCCACCCTCCATAATAGTATTTTCTATTTTTTTATTTTTTTTAAACATATTATATGCCTATACTGGTAAAAAAAAAAAAAAGAAAAAAAAAGGAAAAAAAAAAAGAAAAAAAAAAGAAAAAATGAATATTAAGATTTGAGCCATGCAGATATAAAAGAGATGGGATAATTATAAGACAATGCTAATTGTTTTAATTTAAAAATGTTATGCTGTAAGAATTGGGAGGAACATAAACCTTTGATACGAAGACTATGATTGAGTAGAATATTTCTATATACTGAAATATATAAGCAGGAATTGAAGTTAGTAAAATTAGTTACATTAAATGAAAAGTCATTGTGTTTATCATAAATATTGAATGTTAGGTTGTTATTAGAGAGACTATTAATTTTAACATCCATAAAATTGATACTAGAATTATTTGAATAGGTAGTACTAAGTTCTAGATTAGAAAGGCACTTTACAGGAAGAGATATAGAATTATTATCTTTAACAGAAAGAATAATTATATCATCTATGTATCTGTAGAGCAATATATCATTGTTAATAAATTTTCTTTCATAAAAGTAAAGATATAAATCGGATAACATGCTTGATGAAGCAGCTCCTTGAGGGGTGCCCTGTATTTGAATAAAAAAAGCATTGTCTTGGAAAATAAAATTATGAAATAGTAGAAAGTTATTCAAAGATGTGAAGTAGTCAGTATCAATGTTATCAGGTAAATTTAATAAAGGGAAATATTCTATAAATAATGCATTGATAATAGAATGTAAGTCTTTAGAATGATATTATTAAATAGGTCTTTGAAATCTAAAGTAATAATATTATTGACATTTGTTAATGGCTTTATTTTATCCACCAATTCAAAACTGTTTTTAATACAGTGAGTGCTGTCTTTTTTAACTGATAACTCATAAATTTGTGTAAGAATATTTTAAAATAATGTATTAGCCCGAGTATTATATGTATTACAACCTACAGTGACTGTGCGGAATTTAAGAGGAATTTTGTGAAATTTTGGAATCATGACTACATAAGGATAATTTAGGTTGTTATTTTTTATACCTAGTAATTTATGATAGCTTAATATATGATTATTATTTTCTTTTAAAGTAACATGATGAAGTTTGAAAATATTATTAGAAGTAACTGCTTTAGTTAGAAGGTGGTGATAGTAATATTTGCAGATGATAGCATAGTTGTTAGCAGCCTTATCTACATATGTAATGATGAAATTATTTTGAAGTGCTGCAATATGTGGTTTAAGAGTGAAGCAAGAAACTGAGTTTTTGGCAATATGCGGTTTTAGTAATTGTTGTTTCAAAAGAAAGATGACATAAAGCTTCCAATCTACAAAATATTCAGTAGGTTTATTATAGTTGATAGCTATTTTGTAAATGAAGAAATCTAAATCATATGTGAATTGTTTAATGATGGACTGTATATTACACTGTGAAGGAATACGATATTTAGTGTCATGACACATCAAAGATCTTAAATGAACATTATTGACAATGTCTAAATTACCAGTTATAACATGTCCATGACGGGCATTAATATATGTATTTAGATGGGGATCATTGCATTTACATGCAAAAGTATCAGTGTGTTTGAAATTTTTAGAAAACTTATTATAATTGAAAATTTTACGACCTAAACTAATAGGATATCTAAAAGAGCTTTTTAGATTAGCACTTTGAAGTGGGAATTTAGATTGCTCGTTGTGAAATAATTGATTAAGTTTAATTTTATAACAGGATTAGTAAAGGTAACGATTAAATGTGAATTACTTTTATTTAATTTTTATGGTTTTTTGCTAATATTGACATTAAGAACAGTTAGCCTATAATGGAGTAAATCAAAAAATGTATCATTAAAGTGAGTATTGAATGTAATTGAAGTAAAAACTTTATGATATTGATTAATATGAAATTTAAGAATTGCAAATATAAATTTACGAAGAGACATCCAGTTATAATTACTATTGAAAGAAGATTGTAGGCGTATTAATGATTTTTTTAATATGAGTATTAGTTAATTTAGATGATTAATGTTTAGTAGTAGATGATTTCCCGTTTTTTGTACGTGTGGTTTGCTTATATAATTTATGATTAAGAGATAGATAGAGAGATTGATAGTTAATTGTATTTGACGATATATATGTGAGATTGCATATTGCATTTACAAGCTGCGTGCCTACAGCGCCTAGCAGGAGTGATTGGTGATCGTAACTCTTATCATCCAGGCTCTCTAGAAATCGCCTGAATAGAGGAGGTGTGTCTTAAAACCAGCCGCAGAAGAGAAGCGAAGCGAGCTGGTTTGGAACAGAAAAAAGAACGTTCGATTGTTTTTTGGTGATGAATGTGAGATATGCTGAAGAATGTTGCAGAGAGACGTACATACGGATGTTCTAACAATGATTAGATAGAATTTAATATGTATTAGTAATCTTTGTAAATAAGACCTTTTTTTTGTATATATTACCAGCTGCTGTAAATAAGTTTTACTCAATATAAGTACAATTAATAATTAAAAATCTTACGATACTCATCAGCGTACATGTAAATAAAAACTATATTAAAAATACATTACAAATTATTCCCAACGTTTCGTGCTCTTTCTAACGAGCCATCTTCAGGGGAGAGAGTCCTTCACCTCCTCGGAGCGAAGTTTCCAACTGCACTTTCACGGCATCACAACTAAAAACATTACGGTAACTGATCATTAACACAACCAAAATCAGTACTGCGTTGGATATAGCGCCATCTGTTGTTAGGCTAACACACTACAATAGGAAACTAGGAAAACTCGAAAAAAGCACTACGAATGTATTTCTTTTAAAATATTCAACCAAACATTAGAAATTTGAAATGAAATATTGTCATTGCATACCTCGTTTTTTCTTAGACTTATTTCTATGGATTCACGTATAAGGGCTTTAAGTGGGTTGGAATATTTAGAGATAATTTTTACATCGTCAAAATAAACTGCTTTGACACTGCCTTTAAATGCTAATCTAGATAAAGCTGTAGTTAGTCTATTGAATTTTAAATCACTTTTAAGTTCTTTAATCCTTTCAAACAGGCATCGTTTTGTCATTCCAATATATGAAGTTAATAGACCAGTATTGAGTTGAATAGGGATTTCGTAAACTCCAGGATGGAATAAAATTGGTAGAGGATCTTACTTTCTGGTAATAGCTGCAAACAGATTATTTGAGGGGGAGGCAACAAGAAGAATTCTGAATCTATTGAAAATTCTCTTTAATCTTTCAAACATTGCTGGAATATAAGAAATTTTTCTGTAAGTAGGACGAGTTAACTGGGCGCTATGAGGATAACTATTGAACTTCTCAATTAATTTATGGATAACCTGTGGGTTATATCCGTGATCTATTCCAATCTTGACAATATGGTTCAGTTCATCTTCCAAAAATTCATCCGAACAAACAATATGTGCCCTCTTAATAAAAGAATTAAACGCAGAAATTTTATAACCCCATGGGGTTGAAGCAATAACAGGAATAATGCAATCTATTTTTATTGATTTTCTGAAAACTTTTCTTTTAAGCTTATTACCAGATTTTATAACTAAGACATCTAAAAATGGGAGGGTGTTATTGACTTCATTTTCTATGGTGAATTTAATATTGTCGTCGAGATGATTCAACTCCTCAAAAAATTCCACTAAATCTGGTTTCCCCTCTTCCCAAACTACAAAAACTTCATCCACATACCTTAACCATAATTTGGGTTTATGTTTGAAAGTGTTGAAAATCAAATCTTCCAAGGGTCTAAGCTTAAATTCGGCGAAAATACATGAAACAGGTGACCCCATCGGTGCACCCTTATCTTGCTTATAATAATTACCGTTAAAATAGAATACATTACTCTGGTTAATTAAATATTAAACCTGCTTCTAACGAGGTTTTAATTTCTTGACTCAGGTTATTTAATTTATCTATAGATTGGTTAATAGTATTCATAACTTCGCTCCGAGGAGGTCAAGGACTCTCTCCCCTGAAGATGGCTCGTTAGAAAGAGCACGAAACGTTGGGAATAATTTGTAATGTATTTTTAATATAGTTTTTATTTACATGTACGCTGATGAGTATAGTAAGATTTTTAATTATTAAATTTTGACAGCGTAAGTTCAAGTTTTTCTTATTAAGTACAATTAATTAAGAACTGTCTGTGGTTCCTGGTGTCAAAGATGTTTCTTATTAGTGTCAACGAAAATATTATCCATATATATATATATATGGGAATGAAAGATAAGACTCAATGGTTAAATGAACGTGATATCTCAAGCGCGACTACTTAAAAGGTGAACTCAAAATTGCAGAGCGAGATGAGGTGGTTCTATAGATATTCAGCAATGGAGTCGTTTGGTTATTTTTAACGCAAAGCTCAGGGAAGCTTTTGCGAATTGTACGATATTATTTTGAATGTTAAGCTGTATGTTTTTTGATACATTAAACCTTTTTATAGCTATTCACAGTTTGGAGAACATTAGTTTCATTTAAGCAATACAGTACTCACATTAAAGCCCACAGTTATATACATATATATGAAAGGATAAAAATAAGTAAATAAAAATAAATCCCTTTTTAAAAGATGAAATCTTTTTTAAATTCAAAATATAAATTAATTTTTAAATCAGGAAACCCAACTTATTTTTCATAGACTCTTAAAGCAAATAAATAAAAATATTTTCTTCATCATAAAAATCTTTGACACTAATTGATATTTATGAAACAGAGTTGGAAAAGAAATTGCCCTTTGTTGACATAAGACAGTTATCATAAAACATATTAAACTATCTTAAAATCCTTATAAAAGTAATAAGTCTCTCATTAACAAGGAAGTAAAGCATCATTATATTTATAGCATAAACAAACTGAGTTTTTCAGGATATGCTAGATAGTTTAAGAATCAAATTGTAAACAACAAAGGATTAATTTCAGATCAATAAATCAAAGTAAATATGTTAGTTTAATTAGTGTCAAAGTAGGAAATTGATAAGCAATAAATCATAATTAACTTTTGTCTGATTTGACACTTCACACTATGAGTACCTCATAAATAATATTTAACATTTAAATTAGAATTAGCTCTTGTTGTGCAATCATAACTTCAGACTCTTGTCTCTACATAAAAAACAGTTATAAAAAAGGTAATGCACCAATCATGAAAGAATAAGCCTCCCACTTTGATACTTCTGCCCTCCGCTGGAAAAAGTAAAAACTAGCTGAGAAAAAGCGGGATGCAAAGGGAAAGAGAAGTCAGATTATGAGGCAGTTCTCTGTTGAATATCAGGAATGATTTAGAGAGCTTTGCCTCCTACCATCTTCCAAGTCACTGGACCTGACTTCAGATGATATCATGTATTATTACAGAAAATAAAAGTCAGGTTCAGTACCAACTACCTCAGCTTATTGCCATGACTACCCACACATAATATGAAGTATAAGAGGAATCCTTTCATATATATATATATATATATATAAATGAGTTAAAATGAATAAAATGTCAAATTCTTGCATTTTTATTTTTATCTGACAATTCTGTAGGTTATTCATAGTTTCTTATTATACATTTCTGGTCTCCAATGTTCATATTTTGTTCATCTTTAGAATTTTATCATCTTATTTATATATTTGAGATTTTATTTTAATTATATATAAATGAGTTAATAATTTGAAAAAAAAATTACATAGAATCACAACGAAGAAAACGAAGGTCCTTGTCTAGGCATTTTTCGTTCTATTGGAATGAACTGTACCTTGCAGAAAAAAAAATAGATAGAATTTTGGAATAGAATACATTCAATATAAAATTTGTGGCCCCTTGTTTTCTCAATTTCGAGCCCCTTCTAAATTTTCTAAGGGAAGCATGTGTTTCTCGTGCCTAATCGGTGATCAGAGCTGTAAATGACCAGTCCCTTAATATGTCAATTTCTGAGAAAGGGCTCTTTCTGCCATCTACAGTGTCATTTTGTTTGTGCAGAAGCAATGAATGTGTATTTGTAGTGTTATTTTAACTTCAGGTCGCAAGAGGTTAACACTTTGAGGTCTTAAGTCCGAGTGTCACTCGGGTTGCCGTTTTCGGTGAAGCGAGCTGAGTATATTTTTCTTGGGGTCAACTTTTAACTCTCTGAGTTATAAAAGTGCCGACTACATACGTTCGCTGCCTTTTCAGATCTTATCTACGAACCTTTTATTTTGAATATATATATATATATATATGTGACAGTGCTAAACAGAAGTAAGAATATGAAAATATCTAGAATCAGAGGTTAATTCGAACTTATTGTGAACCTTGTGGTGTTGCTCTTTGTGTTTTTGAAGTTTACCACACAAAAGCAAATTTTACTAAATAATGCTTATATGCAAATAAAACCTATTTTCAGATATTTGTACAACATTTGAGTAAGTTTTTATTCAAGTCTATGTAAAACTTTATGTTAAAAAATGATGGTTTCCTGTGCGGAACTTTTTTTTTTTAATATAAAAAAAGGTTTTTTTCAATAATTTCTCATTAGATATTAATTTTTAGTACATTGAAATAGTTCCTTCATTTTGAATAAGACTAGTTCGAAGTTTATAATAACAAAAATATATTAAAATACATATCTCCCAAGTATTTTTTAAAAAATCGTGAAAAGTACCAAATACCCTCAGTCCAGAAGGAGATGCGTGGTTGAAATAGCTGCGACCTCAAAGTGTTAAAGATATTATGATTTTCATTGAAGTCCAGTATGCCACATGGCAAGCAGACTTAACTGTTTGTAAAACAGTGTATAATATTAAAGTATCGCGTTCATGAGACGTTAATTTTTGTTTGGATATTTATTCACAAAAATATTTTTCCTTAAAAATGCCTAGCTATCGTGCTTTTCCGCACACACACAGAATTCCAACGTGACTGTGAATCGAAATTAATCTTTAAAAAATTCTTTCTTATTTAAGAGTAGTGCATTTTTTATTGGCATTCTTATTTAAAGATTTTGTAGGTATCTCTAAAAAAACACCTTTTTTTTTCGCCTAAAAGACACTAAGGTAAACACATTTATTAAGATACTAGAAGTAAAAAGACTGCTGATACTGCATCAAGCATACCCAGATGACATGAAAGTTCTCACAAATCTCCCGTAAAAAGAGAAAATACTCGACATTTTATCACATCTCTCTTTTTTAATCCAATTGACGTCATTGCATTCCATTTACTCTTGTTTTAGCGTGGGAAAGCCTCCTTTTTACTTTCTTAGAATAGGCCGAATAGCTGAAAAATTTCGTAAATTGTTCCTTCTGTCTTCTCATCCTTGCTGAATTTCACCGTGTTATTAATTTACTGAAATTAATGTGTTGAAGAATAATTTAACCCCTTAGGGTCCTAGCATCCTATTTAATAGGACATGTCTTTGCAATTGAGTATTATTTTATCTTAGCAATTATTTTTGTTAATATCAGCATCGAATGGTAACATAATATGTCTATATATTTATTATTATTCCTTCATTTATGTTTCGGCATTTAGTAATCGTAATAATAGTGGAAGTTTCCTTCATTATATCGTTAAACTCTTGACGTTCTTTTTATTTCAAACATATGTTTCGCCAATGTGAGTCTTTTGCTAAAAGAAACGGTCCCCTTAAATTATGGAAAATTAAAATTTCTCCTTATCTCAAAAATTAATTATTCAAAGAAGTTGTAAACTTACGTATCGTTGTTTTTAACGATTGTGGTTTATTGTATGCAAAATTTAATATAGATCATACCGGGTGTCCCAAAAAGGACTGACTGATTTTAAAATTCAATAACTTGTAAACGGTGACAGATATTTAAAAAATTCTTGCAGGAGGGTTATGCATAAGGTCAAAAGTTTTTTTACAGTGATTTTCAATTTTAGTTCGAATTACAAACAATAGATGGCGCTGTAAGCAGTAGTCGCTAAATACAGGCTCGATTTTTGGTCCTTTATCTTGTTCTATGCGAAAAAAGGAGATGGAAATGTATTATCCGGGCCACGAAGTACCAAAAATCGAGCCTGAATTTAGCGTCTATCGATCGCAGCGCCATCTATTGTTTGTAATTCGAACTAAAATTGAAAATCACTGTAAAAAAACTTTTGACCTTATGCATAACCCTCCTGCAAGAATTTTTTAAATATCTGTCACCGTTTACAAGTTATTGAATTTTAAAATCAGTCAGTCCTTTTTGGGACACCCGGTAGATCATAGATCATAATTTTTAATAAGAATTTATTAATAATTTTCATAATTAAAAAATTGTTTTTGAATAGAGAAAAAGTTTGTAGTATGTTTGGGACTATTCAGTGTATCTCTTAAACAAATTAATCAAAAATCAATAAGATGACATTTATGAAGATATAAATTAATGTTTCTCAAAGGTGTTTAACCTCAACTTAACCCTTAAAAGGTGTGCATCCTCAAATTTAAACTCTTCTAAATATATCTTGATCTAAGATAATGTATAGAAACAATGCCTTCCGGGCTGTTTCGATCCAAGAAACTCAAATAAGGTGTCAAAAATAGGTATTACTGATCAAAATTCAAATTCGGTACATTTTTTAATATGTAGATGATTTGCGAGACATAATTTATACATTAAACATAATAACACTGTACAACAGTGGTTTTGTTCTAGAACTAAAATTAGTTGATTTGAGATCAGTTTTTGGCGCTGATTCCGAATATGCTTTTTGTTTATCTCTAGGTAGTCCAGGTTAAAGAAATTTGCTTATTTAAATTTATGCAAATTTTAGCTATAATATATGTCGCTTCTAATTACGTTTTCTAGATAATGACTACTTGACTATTTGCTTCAGATAAATGTCACGATTTGTATATTTTTAATATTTATTTATCAGTTATTAACCCTAATTTGCATATTTTTCAATGATGTAATGTTTACATCACTATCAACTTTAAAATAGTTGCCACAGTATTGACGTAATGTTTTTCTAGGCTAGATTTTTATGCTGATTTCAAATCTGCAATCTGTTTTCTTATGTCATGTCTAGTTTTTGAGTAAATTGAATTTCTGCTTTTGCACGGCATTAACACAGGTTTGATATAAGATGCTTTTTAGGGGTGTGTAATTTATTGACAAGAAGGTGAACAGGGTCAGATTCATATCAGAGACATAAACAAAAATTTATATAAAAAAAATAATAAGTAGTAGAATCTATCCTAACTAGTTGAAGTTTGTCATACAAAGTATCATAAAAAGCTATTTCTGGCTTTTTTGACCAAAAACTAAAATTTCACTTTTTTCAAAAACTAGACGTGATAGAAGAAAACAGATACGAGATTTGAAATGAGCTCAAAAAACTGATTTAGAAACATATTAGCGTACTCGTGCGGCAGAAATATTTGAGCGTCAAGAAACATTATTAGAAAAACATGAAAAATATGCAAATTAGGTACAATATTTCACAGTCACATGTCAGTATAATCTCAGAAACAACGTTTTTGTGAAGTAAATTAGGTAGTAATCATAACATAAAACAAAAAACCCTGTCTGATATTGCTTTATACCTTAAATTTGCAAATAATTGTATAAAATTTACTAAATTTGCATAAATTGAAATATGCAAATATCTCTCAAACTTCACGTGCTGGACTAAATTCTAAAACTAGATTCGGAATCAGCACAAAAAACCGCATAAAAAACTAATTCCTGTTTTAGGACAGAGCAAAAGTTCAAATTTGTTGACCAGTGTAATAATTAGTAAACATTTTTTTTCAGTCAATTGGTACCTATAGATTTTTTTATGATTATTTTTAGAAGAATTAGTAATAGGTAACCACTTTTATTCCTCTTATCACCACTGATGCACTGAAAATCGGTAGAAAAATTAATAAGGTTTTTTGCACTAGGCATCAAATAGAGTTGCTGTGGTGCTACTAAGCGCTTCAATTTTTTTTTTTTTATTGAATTTCTTGAACGTAATATGAATTAGTTATCAGTCAAAAATGAGATAAATTCAATTTCTGAATCTGACAGTAATTACTTTTTATTTACTACATTTTTTTAAAAAACAAAATAACATTTTAAAAAGTGACGTTTAAAAAATCCCCCACCATACACAAAAAAATTCAGTATGCAAGCTTCGTTTAAAAAGTTTTTTTGTATCTAGAACAAAAAATGTACTTGCTGTGTGGAAATAAAAATTTTGGAAACAAAAACTCAAACTTCTTTTGTTCTTATACAAAAGTGTAACACATATTGTAGGGTATTTGAATGTTGAAATAGTAGGATATTTCAACATTAAATGTACATCGCATTATGGAACGTGAAAATAACACTTTCTTGTGAAAAATAACATTTATTACAATTGTAACATTTGATATTTGGCGAATGTGGTATTTTGCAGGAAGAGATATTTTGTATCCTTAAAAAATGACTTTATGTATCCATAAAATGCTGAATTGATACTGCACTATTAAAAAGTTTATACAAAAAAAGTATACCACCTTTGTTAGTCTAAAATCATTAAATTAATTCAGTACATTTACTCTTCTCAGCACACTTTTCTCATTATTTACAAAATTCTTATCTTAATTAGAGATAAAGGGAAATATTTAAGTCCCATAAGTTGAAGAAATGCCCCAGTGGATGTAATAATACAAGTTGCAGTATCCCGTGGCCAACAATTTTCTATTTAAAAACCCGTCATAATTTCTGAATAGCAATCATCGCTTTATACCTACCCTATATATATAAAATCCTAATGAAACGAATTTATGAAACGGAAGCATGAATCGACTGATTAAACATCTGATTATGTTTCACGGCGATTTCTCCTAAAATATGGAATACTTTGCGATGAAATTAACACCAAAAATCAATATTGATCCGCAGATTTCAAAACTGGTATTAGAATTTTTAAATTCGAATTAGTTTTCGAAATATTAATTTTTTTCTAATTTTATATACATTTTTCTAATGATGGCAACTCAAATTTTAATCAAACAGATATTTTTTTTCAGATTTTAAAAAAGGTTACTATTTTAAACTAATTTGGAGAGAAGTTTGGCCCCCTTTAAATATATGCTAAGAAATGTATCATATTACTTTTATTCATAATTCAATTTGTATTTCATTATCATTTTATTTAATACAAACAGAAACATTAAAAATAAATGGCTTTCACTTCTTTATTTTTTTTAAACGAAATGAAAAGAAAAATATTAGGCGCAGATGTCATATACGCACCGGGGTACCTAATTGGCGCCAAAATGGCATTATTTTGGTTGACATTGTAACCCGGCTATTGTTGTTTATTTAATAATAAATGTTTATTTACTTTATTTTCTTTTTTTAAATTACATAAATTGTTTTGTTCTATAGTTAATTATTTTTTTGGTTATTTTCCTTTAAAAATAAAGAATAATAGAAAATAATTAAAAAATACTTAGTTATTCCATCGACCCATTTCGCCAAATTATATAAATCGCCAAATCACTTGCCAAATTATACAAATTGACATAATTTTTATTATAAATAACGAAAGAACAAGGAAAATAGTATAACATTAATAAATATACAAATAAAACGTCGAAATAAAAATCACTTGATGACGTAAAGACGTGTAACTTGCTTAAAGTCAAGTGAATGTGACATTTATCAACCATTATTGCAGGGCTCGCACCGTTCCTAAAATTTTCGTACTTTGCTACCACTAAATAAAAACGATAATCTTTGTTGAATAGTTCTATTATAGATGTTAAAGGAATGCACCACGAAGAATTCTTATTTAAAATACTGGTAGCAAAGTGCGAAAATTTTAGGAACGGTGCGAACCCTGATTATTGGCTTATCTTATAGTTTGGTGATAGATTTTTGGTCGACAGGACAATTAAGTAGTACCAAAAATACATATGTAGCTGGTATTCGAAAACGAGGTTTTCGTCAAATTTTCGTAAAAAAAATCACGCCAAACCTGGTGCGTATATGTCATCTGGCCAAATATTAAATGATGTAACAAACGATGACATTTAATTTCAACTTCAAAGCAAGGTTTTAATTTACCACTCGAAAAAAAAAAAAAAATGCTAACTGGCGAGTTGAAAAATAGTTATTGGCGAGATTTGCACCCAGCTAGCGTAACAGTACCAAGAATTCTTTGCGACAATGGTTTTATGTAGTATTATTCGAAAAAAAATTGATTTTTTAAAAATCGAAATGGAAAACTTTCGGCACAGATGCCACATACAGTCCCATATTGGCGCTATTTTTTTCTGGCGCCAATGTGATATACGTAATGGGTACTTAACTTGCGCCATAGTATCGTTATTTTGCTTGATTTGATAAACCGGATGTTGTTTATGCTGTTGAAGTTTTCCCCAAATTAGCGTCGGAAAAAAATCGCGCCAATATGGGGCCGTATATGATATCTGGGCCAAACTTTCATATGAAAAGCGAAGGGATCAGAGCGTATTTATTTATGGCAGTTACATGATTTGAACTATTATAATATAGATGAAATGATGGCGATAGAATAACATTTGGCGACTTATCACCTGCAACTGGCTAATATTAAAGTACCAAAATGGCACCAGGAATATAAAAAGCGAAGTGGTTCGCCCGGAACTGTTGATGATAGTCACATGACTTAGGCCAGAGGTTCCCAAAGTGTGCTCCGCGGAGCCCTTGGGGCTCCGCCTATACTTTTCAGGGGCTCCGCGGCGTTCCAGGAAAATAAACGAAACATGAAAGAAATTAGCATATTGAAAGGGAAATTTTTCCGAAAGTATGTAGGGATTTGTGTGTGTGTAAAAAATAAATATGTCACTGGGTTGAAAAATACTATACCTTTAAGAATAATGGAACAATGGAACAATGTGAGCAGGTGTTGGATTTCCTAGTTGCTTGGCAACTTTACATCCAGGCTAAATGTATATCGTGTTACAATGCAATGGGAGCCTTGGAAAAAAGAGAGTTTAAACGCGGCTAGTAGCCACATAATAAAAATAAAAATAAAAAAGATAGACAATTTTAAAGAAATTGTTAGTATAACTAGTAAAAAAAAGGGGGGGGGGTTCCATATGATCCAGATAAATGTCCATGACAGGCGAAAAAGCTACCAAAAGGAAGCCCCAATGTAAAAAAAAAGAGGACTCAATTCAGAGACCACACATTAAGTTTATCATAGAGAAAAAGTTAAACACAGTGCAAACAAAATATAAAAATAAGAATTTTTTTTTACATAATACATATTTACAAGAGAGTTTAAGATTCTGCAAGGAAATATATTTACAATAAAAAAGTAAGATACAGTGAGGAGAGTTCTCACTAACTGTACAGAGAAACGCAAAAGCCGAGGGGAACAAACGATAGCAAAAGGACGGCGTCCACCCAGTCTAGTAGAATGAAGGTGCATAAAACATAAGATGAAAAAAGGAAATGTAAGAAAGACAAAGAGTACACTATAAGAGGGTAATTTTTTTTTTTAATTTTAAACAAATTGCACAAAACAAAAAAGAAAGAAAGAAAGCAAAAAGTTTAACAAGAGAAGAGTTTAATCTTCAGTAATGTTGAGTTATTTGCAAGTTTATCAAATTCGGTTAAAATAACCATCAGTTTTTGCATCGGGTTATAGAATTTTTTAGATTGAGTTGAGGTGTTCTCTATACATTTTAAGAATTTAGTGATTTGTAAGACTTGCTTAACTTCATTGGAGGTATTAAGAATATCTTTTATGTCGTTAGTGTAATTTGTAAGAATTTTTGAATTTTCTATAGTAGGGGAGGAGTGGGTGTTTGCGGAAGTGCTATCATTAGTTTCAGAGTTTAACATTTCATTACTGGTTGAGGGTTCAGAGACTTTTTTTTTGCTGTAATTGAAATTTAAGAATAACATACAATTTTGCATATAGATGTATCCATTTTCTATATAATATTTTTTGTTTGAACTACTTTATTTTATGTTTCTGCATTTAATGTGTTTTAAAAATTCGATTCAAAATAAGATACAAGAAATAGTATTCGGAATCGAATGCACAATGTGAAATGAAAGAGCAAAGACGCTCCAGTGCCGTTATCTTTGCTTGCCTAACAAAAGGGAGAACAGTTTTGTTCTTTGGAGCTCCGCCTATTTATATGTTATATTGTGTGTGAATTTACATTTGTGTATATATATTTCTTTTTTTATATAACTTTAATTTCCTTAATCGGTTTATGTTATTTGTATATACTGTTTTTCATAGTACAACAATGTTTGTTGATTAAAACCTCTTTTTTGTAACATCTTGTATCATTTAATAAACTCTCATTAGATTCATTTATTATTTGTATACGTTGTGTAAGTAGTTTTCTTTTTTCTTTTTGCAACTTTAATTCTTTTAATCTGTTTATTTTATTTTTATTAATTCTTATTTAAATTTTCTATGTCTATTTACATAATTGTACTTAATTTTTAAAGCAATGTTAACGCAATACAATCAATAACGCATTGTTTTTAACATCTTGTAACATTTAGCAACCCCTCTCTTAAATTTTGTTTTAATTGGTCACTGCATTGGCTAGGATTCTTATGTTATGATGCCACATTTTCCTATCAGAAATAAGGCTGTAGCAATTTTAAAAATATATATTGGTTCTTTACATTTGTCACCACATTAACAATCTAAACTTTTGCTCAGCTCCACCCCTTGTTAGACTTTTCGTCAATATATATAAATTTAACCCCACCCATATATCCCGTTTTGTTAATAAAGTTTTTCTACTAGTTGCAGTTCTTTTAACATGTATAGTTTTTAACCGTATGTCTATTTTGAGGCAAAAACAATGGTGAAACAAAGTTTCTTTCAAAACTGTAATTAATAGCTAAATACTTCAAATAAAACATCAAAAAAAAAAGTGAACGATGTTGCACCTAACAATACAGGTTATAGATTTTGCCCCGCCCACTTAAAAACTAAAACGATGATCTGTTTCTAAATGTATTTTTAAAAAATGGTTCAAAAGAAGAAGCTCAGAGGCGATTCATTTTCGTTGCATGTTTAGAAGTAGGGGAGATGTGAATGGGGCATTTTCACAAAAATATTTTTTTTTATTTTTTTGTTTAAGTTATTATCAATACTATATATCACATTTCATACATTAAGTATTTGACAACATATATGAACAATATTTATTCTAGATTATGATTTATTAATAAAAATATTATGAAATCAAAAAAATGTTCCTCCCTGTCCCAATCATCCCCACAGCAGGGATGAATAGGACACTAATAGGGATGGTTGGAACACAAAGATTTTCCTCCCTGTACTCAATTTTACCAAATTAAAATTTATAATTATAACCTTATATTTAATTATATTTGTAATATATGATTTTACAGCACGAATCGATATATATTTTTTTTCAATAACTTTTTTTATTGCAGTTTTAACATTTAATGCAGACTTCGGCCTATAAATCTGTTCTTTTTTTCCATTCATGAGGCATTTTAGATTTAAAATAAAAGTGCAAAATGTCTTTTAAATATGGCATAGCTAATAATTTTCAATCATAACTTATTAATTAATATTAATTAAATGTATCTTAGAAACATGCAGAACAGAAATTATTGGGCCGATCGGAAAGTCGTGTCTTGTTGGGAAAATCAATTCGTACCGGAAAATGCTGCCCGGTAATTATTAGATATTAGATATCGGAATCAATGTCTAATAATTAAATGATAGAATTTTCCGGTACGAATTGATTTTCCAACACGACACGACTTTCCGATCGACCCAATATGTTAGGGTTGGGGATTTATTTGTGCAACATTTCAAAATTCAATATAATTTCCCCCATTTTATCAATAAACATATACTACTTTAAACAATTTTATCTATTTTGTTTAAGTTTTAGTACCAATTTCTTGATAATCCATTAATAATTATTACAATACAATGAAGAACACTCAGAAATTTTAAACAATAACAACTCATTTAATACTATTAATTAACGCAAATTATTAATTTATCAACTTATATAATACTATTTAGTTAATAAATAAAATTTTCAACATCTCTAAGGATGAATGAGAATGTCCCATTCATCCCCATTTGAAATGTCCCAATCATCCCCATGATGCATATATTCCCTTCTCAGCCATTTTGCCTCAAAATTATTTTGTTACAATGGTTACTATTCATTCATTTTAATTATCGATATTGAATCTTAAAATAAATAACTACAACATAGCTTAATTTTTTATATTGTATAAGATATTTCACATCTTCAAATGTAAAAAAAAAACTTACTTTTAAGCAGAGATTTCAGAAAATGCAACTTTGAAGGAAAATGAAAACAGCAATGTGGTCCTACTTTTAGTTCTGAAGCACACTGTGGTAGAACCTTATATGGGGATAGGAAGCAATTTAAAATAAATTTTTATTGCCTGAAATATTGTGAATGTCCCATCCATCCCTTGTCCCATTCATCCCCTAGCTCCCCTACTAGAAACGTAAACAACGAAAATAGAATCCACAATCGCATGATTCTATTATGGGTGGGCGGGACTAGCGAAAAAGTGGTATATAATTACTCTTGGGCGACTGGGCCTACGCATATTCTTTCCTTCGCTGGTGTCCTACTGCAGGGATCGTACGCTTAAGGCATTTTTTAGGTCAAATATCACTATTTGTTTATGAAAAAATAAATCTAAGTTAAACGCACGAAATTTCACCTTATTTAAGAAGAGATTTTTCCATAAGAAAACACTGGTACCGAAGAATTTCCTGGTCGTGAAATTTCAGGACAAGTACAATCCCAGCTACTGGGATTATATAGAAGTCTCTCTTTGCAAACGAAAGCTGTATAGCTTACCTTTTTTTTTCTGTGTGTATGTGGTTACTATTTTTATCTTTAATTCAGAGTTCAAACTGAAAATCCCGAAATAATATTTTTTATTTTAAAAATGGATGTCATTAACCCCTTAACGGGCAGTGATGCTGCTATGGCATCACATTATTTTAACCCATAATTGCCATCCGAACTTATTAATGAAAATTTCACCTTTATTAAGTACGCGAAAATATACTTTTAATGATTTACAAATAAATTTTCTTGCAAATACTGGTGTCATTCAATTATTCAACATTTTACGAATACAAGTACCTTGCCCGTGAAACCCTGAAAGGGTTAACAGTACTGCTGGAACGTCGCTCGGGTAAGAAGTGTTTTTTTTCTTCGTTACTTACAGCTTTCAAAAACCACAAATTTTTAACTATAATTTTTGCTGTATTTGGCGGATATACAAGGCAGATAATTCAATACAAAAAAAGTGATTTTTAGTCCTTATTTGTAATTTATTGTGTGCAATAATAGTAATATTAAATAAAACTTTTAGAGGGTTAAATAATAGAAAATTTGATTTTCAAAATTTCTAGTATGAATTCAGAATTTCTGTATCAAGAAAAGGGTCAAACTGAAAATCTTGACCCCATGTTGGAAACTACCGGTTCAAACTCACTCTTATTCAGCAGATTTTTCTATGCTCCATACGCATAAAAAACATTAATCTGTAAACCATAGAGTACCATGGGATTAAGGGGCTCCGCCTTAGAAATTCTTCCCAAAAAGGGCTCCGGGAGCCCAAAAGTTTGGGAACCACTGACTTAGGCTATTGTTATAGAAATTGTTTTAAAATACCGGGAGACAAAGACTCGGTACACTTAATTCCTTTTATTTATTTTATTTTATTTAGCTTCTTTTCAAACGTTTAACTGATCCTCTTTAATCAAACACGAAAACAACCATTGGATGTCTTAATAGCAACTGATTCGGTCTTAAATTTTTGAAATCAAAGGAAATTGAATGGAAACCCGTTTACAGGGAGACCTGCACAGCTTTTTTCAGTATAATTCAATCTTCTATAATATTTTTTTAAACCGATCAGATTAGCGTGTTTTTAGATTCTGCTGTGTCTGAACGGGGATTGGCGAGCGTAGCTTGCAGGGGGCAGAGCCCCCTAGTAATGCTATATTTTTCTGTTCTTATATTAAATATTTTTTTATTTAAAATACATACTAGAATCTCCTACTGGTTATTTAACCACAGAAAGTTTGTCATTAAATAAAGCGAAGATAAATAAGCAAAAACTATAGTGTAGATTTTGTGAATGTAAAAATACTGGCCGAGAGGATTCCACAACTTTTAGACTTGTAATCCAGAAATATCATCAAGTTTGTATTACTCAAATAAGAAATCATGTTTTCCAGTCAAGAACAAAATCCCAACAAAAATGTTTTTGCCGTCTGATATTTACTTATTTCTGTTCTCATGTTGTTTTCAAAAAGTACGGTTTCAATTATAGATTGATTCAGGTCCTGCTTTAAAAAGGAGGGGGAGGGGCAAAGTATTAAAAACTAAAGGACTTAAAATGTGCAAAATATTTGGTTATTATCTAAAAGATTTCATTCAAAGAAGCTATGAAACAAATCTCGCCCAGAGAGTCGTGACTACTAAAATTTTCCCTGGGTGCATTTTTTCTCTCTCAATCGCATGCAAAGATGTCCACTTTGGTTTCCGATTCTGAAATTGCTTAGATGTATATTTAATTTCTTTGTGATAAGAAAAAAAAAAAAAAAAAACAAAAAAAAAAAAACAAGAAAGAAAAATCATGCGTTAAGCATAGATTATGAAACGCTTTCCAACACTTCCTGAATGCTTTAACAAAACTTCGTTATTTAGGGAAATAAGGTAAACAGGATAACTAAGTAAACATTTTAGGAAACGCAACGTTTTAAAAACTGATTTCAATAGTTACCATCCATAGCCAAATATGTACTCCAATTCTTTTAAACAGCCCTGTATCTGATCTGTAGGTTGCTATATATGCTATATAATGGGAAAATTTAGTTTAGAAAAAAAATGCATAACAGGTTGAAATTCATCTTTCAGCAATTTATACTAATAGATGGAAACATACTTGAATACTTTTGTACAGCCCTGTAGTTTACCTAGTAACTTTATTACATGCCACTATTACATACCACTAAAATTTAATTCAAACTAAAACAGTCTTAAAACAACAGAAATTACATTTCCAGAAATTATCACTCATAGACGGCCATGTATCCAAATCTTTGCGTGGCCCTGTATATCATTTTATCTATATTCTACAAATATTTCTTAGTAAAGTAAATTCAGTTCAGCGTAAAAATGCATAACTCCTTTAAAACCCACCTTTAAGCAATTTATACTCATACTCAGTAACCTTTACGAATTCATTTCTGTAGCCCTGTATATGAACTATAGCATTTATACGCACTATAGTATGCATAAATATAGTGAAAAAAGCGCATATCATAATTAAAAATGCATTTCGAGCAATCATTAGTAATATACAATAATTCGGATACAATATAGTATCTGAAATCTTTTTAAATACACAGCAAACAATTCTCCCTATACCATTATGAACCGAATTCTTTTGTGTGCCCTGTAAATAAACAATAACTATTATTTGCAACGCATATTCAACAGAATGCCTATTTCAGCGGTCTTCATAAATGAATATTAATTTTACTATGTTTGAAAGAGTGTAACACCATTAAAAATCATTTGAAAGGATTTTTCCCCATTGGCCGTAATGTAATTTGGCCGTAAAATTTTTTTGACTGTCCCTGTAAATGAACTAAACATGCTACAAACTTCATTTGAAATAAGGTACGTGCTATGATGGAGGTCACTAACATCCAAAAATTTCAGAACGATCTGAACATATTTACGAGAGTTAGAGCGTGGACAGAGGGCCAGACAAACCGAAGTCATAAACACTTTTTAACTTTGTTGGAAAGTATGATGTATGATACATTGTACAATACATTTAACTTTGTTGGAAAGTGTTAAAAATACCTCTCTTGCGCTGTCTGTCTATTGTTAGTTTATTGCTAAAAATAGTGTTGCCAGATTTATCTCAGAAAAAAAACGGAAGATTTTGATTGACACTAGTTAGTTTTGGTTTTATCGCGCTATCGTCTTTTTTTTTTTTTTTTTTTTTTTTTTTGCCATGATAAACTATGTTGAATGTGCCAGTAATGTTTCCGGTAACAAATTTGTTTAAAAAGAGGCTGTTAATTAATCGATTTAATCATTATTTTCCAACTGTATTTGTATTAGATTTTTCTATTAACATTGTTTAACTAAATTTGCAGTCATATATCCTATTATGAATGAAAAATTAATTGAATTGTAAGAACAAAAACAAATCAAGACATTCCACAATTCAATGATGATCATGAAATTTTTAGTAATTGGGCACTCTATAAGTAAAAATATTTCTATTTTAAGCATAAAGGGGATAGTAAATCAAACAAAATATTAAAACAAGGCACAGATTACTAAATTAAAAAATTTAGAATATAGATACTTGTAGTCTATAATAACAACAAGTTCTGATGATCTAATTCTACCCAAGGGTTTGTGAATGCGCAATTAATATTACATAACTCTCATAAGATTTTTGTCATTTAGATCGGAAACAAGCCGTTTTTACATTTGATGCGCATGTAACTGTTTTTGTGGAAAAGGTGAAATTAAAATAGATAGTTTGGAGATAAAAATCTTCAAACTATCAAAATAAGATAAGATAGAAAAACGGAAGAAATCGTCGTACGGGAGAAATTTAAACGTACGCTGTACGATAGGCCTAAAAAAGTATAAAAAACGTACAACTTACGGGAAAAACGTACAATCTGCAACCCTAACTAAGAATGTATGTGCACAACGAGGGAAAAAATGTGCTACTTAGTATAGGTCAAAATTAACATTTTTACCCACTGGCCACTGGCCAGTACACTGATTTTTTTCACTGGCCAGTTTTTATTAACTACTGACCAGTAACAAAGTTATGTGCGCTCCATACAAAATTGTGTTTTTTCTAACTATCAACATTGTAATTTACTAATATATATTACTTACCATTCGATATGATTACACACAACTGAAAATTTTTATTTTTACTATTAATTGCAACGAAATAAATTCACAGGAAATTTTCAGAAAGGTTACAGCAGAGGGGGACCCCATCCCCCCTCGGCACTAACTAATATGCATTTTTCTGCGACCATTTAACGAATTTCGCGTTTTTTTCGCGATCTTTTAACGAAATTCACGTTTTTTCGTGACCTTTTGCAAAATCTGCGTTTTTTCCGCGATCTTTTCACAAAATTGCGTTTTTTTTTGTATCTTTTAACGAAATTTGTGGGTTTTTTTGCCATTCTTTGAAAATATTTGCATTTTTTTCAAGATTTTTTGACGAAATTTGCGTTTTTTCCGCGATCTTTTGATGAAATTTGTGTTTTTCCGCAATCTTTTCGTGAAATTTGCGTTTTTTTCACGATCTTTTGACGAAAGTTGCGTTTTCTCCGCGATTTTTTCACGAAATTTGCGTTTTTTCCACAATCTTTTGACAAAAGTTAAGTTTTCTCCGCGATCTTTTCACAAAATTTATGTTTTTTCCGCGATCTTTTCACGAAATTTGCGTTTTTTTCCGTGATCCTTTTTCGAAATTTGTGTTTTTTCCGCGATCTATTGAGGAAATATGCGTTTTCTCCGCGATCTTTTCTCGAAATTTGTGTTTTTCCGCGATCTTTTGACGAAATTTGCATTTTTTCCGCGATTTTGTCACGAAATTTGCGTTTTATCCGCGATCTTTTCACGAAATTTGCGTTTTATCCGCGATCTTTTCACGAAATTTGCGTTTTATCCGCGATCTTTCCACGAAATTTGCGTTTTATCCGCGATCTTTTCACGAAATTTGCGTTTTTCCACGATACTTTGAAGAATTTTGGGATTTTTTTTTCGCGATTCTTTGTTGAAATTTGCGTTTTTCCGCGATACTTTGAAGAATTTTGGAATTCATTTTCGCGATTCTTTGTCGAAATTTGCGTTTTTCCGCGATACTTTGAAGAATTCTGGGATTCATTTTCGCGATTCTTTGTCGAAATTTGCGTTTTTCTGCGATTTTTTCACGAATTTTGCGTTTTATCCGCGATCTTTTCACGAAATTTGCGTTTTTCCGCGATACATTGAAGAATTTTGAAATTCTTTTTCGCGATTCTTTGTCGAAATTTGCGTTTTTTCCGCGATCTTTTCTCGAAATATGTGTTTTTCCCGCGATTTTTTGACGAAATTTGCGTTTTCCGCGATGTTTTGACGTAATTCGCGTTTTTTACGTGGTCCTTGGGCGAAATTCACTTTTTTCGCGATTCTTTGGCGGAATCGGTGATTTTTTCTACGAACGATTGACGAAATTGATTTTTTTTCGGCGACCATATCGAAATTAGCGATATTTTTATGTCCGAATTTTCAGACTGATGACCGTTTTTTTTTTTTTTTTTTTTTTTGGAACCGAATGCCTTAAATTTTCGGAAAATTCGAGAGAATCACCCCTGCTACCTTCTTTTCTTACGTTCGGGAGAAGCGTCGATTTAGACGCCGTAAATTCCGGACGAATTTCACCCCTTTCCTCCCTGGCATCGATCTTTCAACCATCGCGTTTGGCGAGTGGTGCCCATTGAGTTTGGCGAGTGAGGACAATAAAGTTAATCGCCACGTTTTAAGTGTTACTCGACGCCTGGCGAGTGGCGAGTGCTAATTTTGTGCTATACTACTTAGGCACTTAGGGGCGTGAAGTTTTCTCTGAGGACGCACTGGCCCTCTGGTCGATGTGCAGGCGGGCCAGTCCGAGCCTGGTTGAGAGGAACTCTAACAGTCATCCACAAAACAATGTTGCGGTTCTCAAGGCAGCCGTTGTGTATGCAGTGCAAATGTTCCCAACACACATCTGATCATTACCTGCAATCAGTTTGGACAGCCTGTAGAGGCGGTTATTGCGGTTGGCAGTGGTTTCAATGAATGATGCCATCCAGTGTGTATGTGGTCACCTTTACAAACCGTTAAAATAAAAATAATGCTCTAACTCTAGTGTATATTCCTGTTTGAAAGCAGTCGTTGATTTGTTCTCAAATACCTGACGCACCCTGTACATGTACACTCATGTCCAAAAATTAAGGATAAGTGAACGGACACTTTCGATTTTACACGTTTTGTTGACTACCTGCTGAAATTCTTGACGAATTGTTCTAGAACTTCTAGGATGTAAAGAATATGTTTGACTTCATATTTCTCAGTGAAGATTCAGTCGAGAAGAATATTAGGGAGCGTATATTTTGGTCAACTTCCAGTCAAGTATTTTGAAAACTCAGAAAGATACAGTGCGCTGATTGAAAAATTGTAGAAAATCCCTTATAACAAAGCTACTTTTAGAAAGTAACTCACTATATCGCCCCTATCTTTCTGAATTTTCGCGATATTTGACTGGACGTTTTTATAAAAAAAAAAAAAAAAAAAAAAAAACTAAAACTAACTAAACCTGTGGCTGTATGATCTATGAAGGATCAGGGCCTACAGTGCTCAATTCTGTTTACTTGACCCTGTGCCCCGAGGTGCTATGCAGCATGTGCCCCGACCAAGTGGTCAACCCAACTCGAGACCCTCGGTGTTTAGTTCCCAAGCAAGCTTGGTACTCATTTTATCGACCCCGAAGAGATGAAAGGTTGAGTGAACCTTGTCTAGCCGGGAGCCGAACTCGCAACTTGTAGCGTGGCAGACAGGCGTGCTGACCACTACGCTACTGGGCTTGGACTTTTTATATAAGTTGCCCTAAATAGCTGACGACCATTAATTATGAAATAAAAATTTTGGAATCTTCCACGCATGCGCAGTTAAAAATTATTTCATACAAATATGCCCATACCTCATCAATTATTCAATATATTCTGTTTTAATTGCAATATACTGTTTCTGCTGTTATTTGTCAAGTTTTCGGAAAGTTTTGTTAAATTGGGCCGAAAACTCTGTATGCTATAAACAAAAAACTGTTGATTTTTCAAAGAAACATTAACATCTTCAAGAATATGAGTGCTATGCTTACACAAATGGACACAAACGTTGAGCAGAACTCACCTAGTCATCTAATACATGTGACAGAACATTTTGATCGTTTTCTGTTACATGGGTGATCCCAAGTATTATTTTATTATAAAATTTATTATTAGCCCCCTAATTGTCTTCCCGACTGAATCTTCACTTTGGAATATGAAGTCAAAGATTTTCTTTACATCCTAGAAGTTCAAGAACAATTCGTCAAGAATTTCAGTAAGTATTCGACAAAACGTGTAAAATCGAAAGCGTCCCGTCACTTACCCTTAAGTTTTGAACATGAATGTACATTCGCAGGGTTGCCACAGGCGACTGCTTTTTCATTCTAACTGGCACCACTTTCTCTAAACAAAAATATTTAACACACACTTTGACAATATTTGCAAGAGAAATATACTTCAAAATTTATATTAGAAAAATACTGGGGAAAACAGAATATAAAAATAATCGCCTGTGCCAGCCCTCCATTCGGTATGTTTCAGTAAATATCATATTCGTTAAATTTTAGTTAAACCTTAACCGTTTGTTGTATACTGTCCACCACAGTAGACAAAAATGCTATTTTTCCCGCATCGGAACTGTTTCATTTACAGTTTTTATTCGAAGCTTATGCTCTTCTTTGACATGCTTTCAGTAGAAAAATTTAGGTAGCGTCACAAGTCGTGTAACTTATATAGGTACAGATTCCCAAAATTTTTAAGGAGTCAGTGGCTCCTAAATCCCCAAATATCCAGTCGCCACTTTGGCTCCTAACCATCTAGTGGCCACATTGTGGAACAAACTCATAAAACGATAGTGTTTATATGGAAAAAACTTAACAAAACACTCAGGAATTCAAAATGAAAAATAGTTTAATTAATAAATACACATACAACAAAATACAGACTAATTAGTACAACAAATGCATATATTTAATTTAATCCTAAAACTCTTGAAACTTTGATATTAAAAAAGTATAATATAAATATGGAAAAATCAGAAGATAAAGTTGGACAGGATGCAATTGAATAACAAAACATGTGTAAGCTAATCTGTCATGATGATGGGAAGTTTTAGGAAAACTTTATTTCTTATTTTGATTTTGTCATATAAAAGTATACATATAAAAGAATTTAGGAATGTGTAGGATTATTTTACACTATACAAATCTCGCACTTGCAGAAAACATTTACAGAGCAAGAATGTATCTCGCGTTAAGTATTTTTCCGTGCGAGTTTCTTTTTCTTTTTCTTCTTTTTTCTTGAGTCGTAGTCGGAGTCGGCCCATTTTTGAGCGAAAGAGTTGGAGTCGGAGTTGGATCTGTTAAAATTCCCGGAGTCGGAGTCGGAGTCGTCCATTTTCCCACCGACTCCGCAGCCCTGGTGAAAAGAGCAGGTGCTTTTCTATTTGCAAAAGAAAAAAATATATATATATAAATTCCGCGACGGGGATTGGGAACACTGGAAATTGATACCTGGTGACTAAGACACTGAAAGTTAGTCGCCACAGCAAAATATTTAGTCGCCACGTGGCGACTGGCGACCGTAAATCTGCACCCCTAGTAACTTAACAGATATAAAGTAAGCAAATTTAACGTTAGGGATTTGCCAGTTTTCATTTATGCAACAAAGGGTTAACTTCTGTGATTTGGCTACGATTTGGCTCTGATAGCTACTTTTAATTTTATTAGCGTAAAAGTAATTTTTTTACCAAAATTGAAAGAAAATTCAGGACCGAAAGGGTTAATACGGTAATTTTGAAACAGTACTCATATTTGTGAATGTTTGCTTGACTCTATGCTGTCGGAAAAGTTTATGTACCCATTCTAAGTTTTTGTGAGTGAATATAGTTTTCGGTATTTTTAAATTGTATCCGTTAGAAAATTCAGTGCCACTTTATTGATAAAGTTGTAAAAATCAACAATTTGCAGGAAGGAATGCAAAAGGTATTCTAAGTTCCGTATATGAGCTCATAAAAATTTAAACAAAATAACATGCTCAGACTCAATTAGAAAACTTTATCTTCGAAAGAAAAAGGGCATTTTTTAGCACACTATGATGTCATTTTTGCCATGCTTCGAATGTATATGGACGGTTCTTATTCAACATCACAATTACACGGCTTCTTTTTTTCTTTTGGTTGATACGATGAGTAATTTTTTTAATGCAGAAATATCTATTTATATAAAATCCAAGTCTCTGTGTGTCCCTCACGATTCCGGTAGGACCGCCTCATTGAAATGAGTAATTGTTGAAAAAAACTAATGCAGGGTTACCACAGTAGAGCCAAATGTTAGCCAATTTGGTGATAGCTGGCTAATTAGGCGTAATTCCCATTTAAAACCATTAATCTTTCATAAAGGAGGTCACTGAAATTTAATTTAAACTCCGCTCTTTTAAGATATTTTTCAAAATCTATGAGTGAGAATTTAAAGTACATCTTTACATCTTTCTCCCGATGCTACTAATAAAATAACCGCCAATAGACGACGCTGTACTGTGTGAGCTCCTAACTACGCGATTTTAATGTGCTTTAGGTACTTTTCCAGTATAGGTGCCTTGGCGAAAAAGGAAATTTGGCAACATATTTTCCGGGAACCTATCCACTGTTTCATCTTATATACACACGCTTTTTTTTCGATATTTATACGATTTATTTAATATAAAAAAGCCGTTTCTCTAATTTTATACAGAAACAGATGTAATTTGTACCGAAAAGCATCAATAATATACATATAAAATAAACATATAAAACAAACAAAAACGCTCATCAAGTTTGTTTTCATAGCTGTTTATATGATTTGACAACAAATCTCGATATTTTTCCGTTATACGGACACCATGCCAAAATGTATGGTAATGCGCCAATTATTTCAAAATGCTAAAAGATATTTGTAATTTTATGCCAGCAGTTTAATATGAGTTTTATTTTATTGCTTTATTTTATAACAGTTTGTTCACTTATTTTAAGTATATATTTGTGATTTAATGAAATAGTTCGTAAAAGTCTGGAATTTTCAAATGTTATATTTTTTAAATGCTCACTTTAGTATTGACAATGTTTTTTCTTTTATTTTTCAAATGCTTCAATTCACGTGATTTTCATTTTGCGTCAACTATTACGCTTGGCGACAATGGTATCCATATAACGGAAAAGTACCCAAATCTCACTTTCTGATGCCCAAATTACACTAAGCTTTTTTTAAAAAAAACGCCAAAGCCCCTACAGTGGAAAAGTACCAAACTGTCTATTATTTTGCGCTATCTGTGTTATAGTTTGCACTATATGCAAGGGGTGTGGAGTGAAGAGTTTAAAAACTAAATATTAAAGTTTCGGCCCAGATGTCATATATTGGCGCGATTTTTTTCTGACGCCAATGTCATATACACAACAGGTACTTAACTGGCGGCAAAGTGTCGTTATTTTGCTTGATATGGTAACCCGGATGTTGTTGTTTATGCTGTTGATGTTTTCGCCAAATTGGCGTATATGACAACTGTGCCAAAGTTTCTATAAAGCAGTATAAGACTAAAAAATTAAGAATAAAATAAATGCAAAATAAGACTTAAGAAGAAAGAAAAATCATGCGCTAAGCATAGAATATGAAACACTTTCCAACACATCCTGAATGCTTCAACAAAACTTTGTTATTTGGGCAAATAAGATAACTAAGTAAACATGTTAGAAGACGCATAAAAAATTTAAAAAATTGATTTCAGCAGTTACCGTCCATAGCCAATAGTATCGTTATTACATGCCACTATTTAGCCAAATTTTAATTTAAACTACTCTTAAAACTACTGAAATCACATTTCCAGATATTATCATCCATAGACGGTTATGTATCCAGTTCTTTGCGTGACCCTGTATATCATTTTATCTATATTCTACAAACATTTCTTAGTAAACTAAATGCAGTTCAGCGTAAAAATGCATAACTCCTTTAAAAACCACCTTTAAGCAATTTACTCTCATACTCAGTAACCCTTACGAATTCTTTTGTGTAGCCCTGCATATGAACTGTAGCATTTATACACACAGTATAGTGTGGTGTCTGAATAGTGACATTTACTCCATGGTTTCCATTAACTGACTGAACGAGCTAAATTATGAATATACTGTGAACGAGATTATGGAATGAGTATTGTAAATAAATGGCTATGTTTAGGTGGTATGCGGATTGAGCATACAGTGAAATATGTTATATTTATTCGTGTAATTTATGTCCGTGTTGTCTTAGTAAAGTGATGTGCATCCGTGTTAAAACCTTGTCTTCATTTCTAAGTAGATTAATACCCACGCAAACAAGATAGGACAGCTGGCGACGATAAATAAAAAATAGATCTGTACGAAGACGGCTAAAGGTAAAAGTTTCATTTTCATCTTTTAATTAAATTGAATTATGGAACAACAAATACAAGAATTGTTGAAACAGAATCGAGAATTGATTCTTGCTCTTCAAAATAAAGAACGTCGTAATATAGCGTCAAAATATAGCGTTTCTCATAAAGTAACTGTTCAATTTGAAAAATTTAATGAAGAATATGAAAATTTCGATAGTTTTTTCGAAAGATTTCTCACATACTTAGATGTTCAAAAAGTCCCGGAAGACGTTAGGGCTAATGTGTTTATTTCTTCTCTAAGTCCTAAATTGTATCAGTTACTAAAAAATTTGTTGTCTCCAGAAATTCCTTCTGCGCAAAGCTTAGATAAATTGAAAGATATTTTGAAAAAGCATTTGACCCCAAAGCCATTGATTATACCTTCCCGACATAAGTTTCTGAATCGTAAACAGCATGAAGGGGAGAGTATTAATAATTATTTAGCGGAACTCCGAGCACTAGCAATTAATTGCGATTATGAAAGTAATATGTTAAATATCATGTTACGTGATGTTTTTGTTAGTGGATTACGCGATAAAATAATTCTAGATAGATTATTTGAAGAAGATAATATAGATCTGGATAAAACTTTGCAAATAGCTTTAGCTATGGAAAAGACATTTAAGGGGGCAAATGATATTATGGGCCGTGAAATAAATGTAGTTCATGCAGTAAAAAAACAATGGTATAGAAAAGCAAACTTTGCTGAAAAGCAGCGGAAATCTTTATTTTGCACGCGATGTACAGGCACGGATCATGTCAAAGAAAAATGTAGATTTATTTCGAGTAAGTGCAACTTTTGTTCAAAAATTGGGCACATAAAAAAAGCGTGTTTCGCAGCAAAAAAGGCGAATGCTAGACCAGTTAAACAAAAACAAGTAAATTTAAAGGAAAATAATGTCCAGGCTCCGTTATTTGGTTTAAATACCACTGATTGTACATTACGCGAGGAAGAACCGAAACGACCTCCGATAATGATTACTCTGAAACTTGACGGAAAGATTTGCTCTATGGAATTAGATACTGGTGGAGCAGTCAGTGTTATGAGTATAAATAATTTTAGAAAAATTTCAAAGAAACAGATTCAACCCACTGATATAGTTTTTAAAACTTATAATGGTGAATCATTAGTACCTATGGCGTATGTTACAGTTAGAGTTCAATATAAAAACCAGATTTCGGATTTGAACTTATACATTGTTAAGGAGAACTTGGATACCATTTTTGGCCGTGAATGGCTTCACAAAATTAGTCTAGACTGGAATGCTATTAAGGCATTAAGAGCTACGACTAAACTGAACTTAAAAGATCTGTTGGAACAATATAAAGATATTTTTGATGATAAACTGGGTGAAATAAATAATGATGAAGCTAAGCTCGAACTTAAACCGGATGTTAAACCCATATTTTGCAGAGTTAGAACAGTTCCATTTGCATTAAAGAGCAGAGTTGAAGATGAAATAGATAGATTAGAAAAAGAAGGTATTTTAGAAAGGGTTGAAAGCTCTGAATGGGCAACACCAGTAGTACCAGTCGTAAAATCGGATGGCAGTATACGATTATGTGCCGATTATTCCGTAACCTTAAATCCTAATTTAATCGTACCACAACACCCTTTGCCACGATTAGAGGAGATATTCGCAAGTTTGAATGGGGGAAAACAATTCTCAAAATTAGATTTCAAACATGCATATTTGCAAATGAAGGTAGATTCAGAAAGTCAGAAACTGTTAACAATAAATACCCATAAAGGATTGTATATTTGCAAGAGACTAATGTTTGGGTTAAATGGAGCGCCTGCAATTTGGCAGCGGTACGTAGATGGCTTGTTCCAAGGTATGGAATGGGTTAAAGTATTCATGGATGATGCTAGAATAACAGGAAATGACGAAATGTCACATCTTAAAGCTTTAGAGCTGTTTTTCAAAAAATGTAAAGAGCATGGTCTAAAACTTAATCTAAGTAAGAGTCAGTTCTTTCAAAATGAAATAAAATTTCTAGGTCATAAAATAGATGCAAATGGGATACATAAAACCGACGAGAAGGTTTCAGCAATCTTAAAAGCTCCTGCACCTAAGAATGTACAAGAAGTGAAGAGTTTCCTTGGATTAGTAACGTTTTATGGAAAATTCTGTAAAAATTTGGCAACTATAGCAAATCCTCTTAATAATTTGACAAGAAAAGATGTGAAATTTAAATGGTCAAAGAGTTGTCAAGTTGCCTTTGAGCAAATAAAAAAGGAAATCTGTTCTGAAAAAGTTTTAGTTCACTATGATCCGAAACTTCCCTTAACGTTGGCAAGTGATGCATCTCCAGTAGGTGTTGGTTGTGTCTTGTCTCATCGATATCCAGATGGGTCTGAACGGCCAATAGCTTTTGCATCCAAAACCTTAACGAGGACTGAACAGAAATATTCTCAAATCGACAAAGAGGCCTTAGCAATTGTATGGGCAGTAAAAAAGTTTTACCTGTATCTAAAAGGAAGAAGGTTTACGTTAATAACTGACCACAAACCTCTAGTAGCAATTTTTGGATCGAAACGAGGATTACCCGTATTAACAGCTACCAGATTACTACATTATGCATTAATTTTGCAATCCTTCCAATTTGACATAGTTTTCCGAAAAACTAATGATCATGGAAATGCAGACTTTTTGTCAAGATTGCCTAAAACTTCGGAAGAACTGGAAGTGAAAGATGACATTACCATATTCCAGATGTCACAAATTGAAACGTTACCAGTTACTTCAAAGGAATTACGAGAAGAAACGTGGAGAGATGAAGAATTCGGTCCACTTTTACAAGCCTTGCGGAAAGGTCAGAATTTGCAGGGAAAAGAAGCACAATATACCATTGAAGATGGATGTATCATGTACGGACAAAGAGTGTGTGTTCCGAAGAAATATCAAAAGCGTGTTTTGGAAGAACTGCATCAAGGACACTTAGGCATTGTTAAAATGAAAGCAATCGCAAGATCATTCGTCTATTGGAAAGGGATTGACAACGATATAGAAGAAGCAGCTAGAAATTGCGCTGATTGTGCCAGACACAAGACTGATCCAACAAAGGCCAAAGTTCATTACTGGGAGTATCCCAGCATGCCATGGGAACGTATACATGTTGATTTTGCCGGTCCTTTATTTGAGCACATGTTTTTGGTGATAGTTGATGCTCACTCTAAGTGGTTAGAAGTATATCCGATGAAGATTACCACAGCGAAGAAAACAATTGAATGTCTACGAGACAGTTTTGCGAGATTTGGATTGCCATTAGTTCTTGTCAGTGACAACGGACCACAATTCTCGTCTGATGAATTTCAGATATTCATGCGAAGGAATGGTATCAAGCACAAAACGTCCGCACCATTTAAACCATCAAGTAATGGCCAAGCTGAACGCTATGTCCATATGGTAAAACAGTCGCTGCGGGCCATGCAGAGTTATGAAGGAAGTATACAACAAAAATTGTGTACATTTTTGCTTCAATACAGAAAAGCTCCAAATGCAACAACAAATCACAGCCCAGCTGTGTTATTTTTAAAAAGAGATATCCGAAGTAGGATTGATTTACTATTACCTCAACTACAATCGAGGATTCAAGAAAAAGTAAGAAAAGGAGTATATGAATTTAGAGATAGAAATTTTGACATCGGTGATTCTGTAGCAGTACGAGATTATAAATCGGCGAGTTCGAAATGGAAATTTGGAAGAATAATTAATAAAGATGGTGTCCTTCATTATACAATCGATGTTCAAGGTACACTCGTAAGACGCCATGTTGACCAAATCCGTCCAGTAGGTGAACAAGTGCAGAAGAATTATTCTACATCGAATGAATATCGAAGATCTCCATCGACAAAGTTTAAAGAAACTTCTTCAGAACCGGAACATCTGAATGCTGAAAGTATTATTGTTCCGATCTCCAGTGACAAACCTGTAGCGTCACCTTCAACTGCTGATGTCCCGAGTAAGGATCTGACTTCTCCAACCCATCAGTCAAATAGTTCATCACCAGTACCTGCTACGACAGATGCTCCACCGATTCAAGCAAGCCCGACTATAATACCCCGACGTTCTCAGAGAGTTCGCAGACCACCCAAGAAGCTTGACCTATAAAGGGGGAGGAGATGTGGTGTCTGAATAGTGACATTTACTCCATGGTTTCCATTAACTGACTGAACGAGCTAAATTATGAATATACTGTGAACGAGATTATGGAATGAGTATTGTAAATAAATGGCTATGTTTAGGTGGTATGCGGATTGAGCATACAGTGAAATATGTTATATTTATTCGTGTAATTTATGTCCGTGTTGTCTTAGTAAAGTGATGTGCATCCGTGTTAAAACCTTGTCTTCATTTCTAAATAGATTAATACCCACGCAAACAAGATAGGACATATAGTATGCATAAATGTAGTGAAAAATAAAAGCTCATATCATAATTAAAAATACATTTCTAGCAATCATTGCTTATGTACAATACTTCGGAGAAAAGTTGCTTGGCGAGAAAGAAGTTTGCCAACGTATTTTCGGACAACCTATTTACTGCTTCATACTCACAAGCAATTTTTTCCATATGTATGCAATTTATTTAATATAAAAAAAGCTATTTACCCATTTTTTATAATAAACAGAAGTAATTTTTGCACAGATGTCATATACGCATCGGGGCTGGCGTGATTTTTCTCTGACGCCAATTTGGCAGAAATCTCGCTTTCGAATACCAGTTACTTATATATTTTTAAATTATTTGCTATCATTTTGAAAAGGAAATAACTATAAATAAATAAAAGTTTGAATAATAAATATAGAAAAAAAACAGTTTACATAATTAAAAACAGAAAATAAAAGTAAATAAATAATTTATTAATAAATAAAAAACAATAGCCGGGTTACCATAGCAGGCAAAATAACACCATTTTGGCGCCAATTAGGTATCCCGGTTCATATCTGAAATCTGTGCCGTAATTTGTATATAAAAAAAATGTTATATATATTTAGAAACGATTTTTTATGTATATAAGTGCATATATAAACAAAAATAAAAGTTCATTAGATTTGTTTTCATAGTTGTTTATATATTTTGGCAACATATCTCACTTTCTGATGCCCGAATTGCGCCAAGCTTTTTTTTTAAATGCGCTATAATGGAAAAGTACCTAAATAAATAATTAACAGAAATAACCAATTATACAAACTAAAACTTTTTATTTCGAGATCAAAGCATTATTTTTAATTTCAATTAAAAATGCGTATATCCTTGGATAACTTTAGTTGAAATTAGGTTCACAGCTTAATATCTCATTCCATAAACCTAAGCAAACACAAGTGATTCATTCATCGTGAAACTTAAAAAAAATTTAAATCATTGAGGTAATCATTCACAAAGTAAGTTCTCCAACAATCAATGGGCAATATTCTAATGACATCATAGTAGGTAAAATGGTAGCGGTATGGTTTGAAATCACAAAGATTTAATTTTGCAACGTCTCTTAGTTACATTATTTTATTGTCATATTTATGAGCTCAGAACAAAAGCATATTTTTTCATTACTTAGTTATTAAGGGGTCTCAAGACTCTTAAAATTGGAAAAATCGAAAAAAAAAGACCATTTTCAACATATAATGTCTTAAAATGTAATTGATTTTAAGACAAAATTTTATATTGGGATGAAAGATATAAGTATGTTTTTTCATTTCATGTATTTGAAAAATTGCAAGATCCAGAATTAGAATTTACAGTGGGCTCCAAAATGTCAGACATTTGAGGAGCAGAAAATCGGCATAACAGATTATGCGCACGATTACAAAATAAATTTTGCAAGTAGAAGGAAAATTTTGGGTCCTACTTATGCTTCACATTATAATAATTACTCTGAACCTAAATAAATTTGTATTTAAAGCATTTTTCTATTTTTAATACAAAATTGTATTTAGTTAATGCAAAATTTAGAAATTTTCAACAGTATAATCACCTATAAAGAATATATTTCTGAACAATAAGAAGGAAATTTTAGGTTCAGTTTATACAGACTAACATGAAACTTATGTTTTGAAAATTTCATAAAAAAAAATTCAGAAGTTTCTGAGATATTGTGCGCGTTGTGCCCAAAAACGTTATTTGGAGAAAATTGACTTCAAAGTTTCTGAAACGCCGCTTCAGCTATTGAGCGTGTATAATTCTAAAACCCATAAATTATGTTCTAATAGGAATTTCAAGGAAACATTTATACCAAAATGTTCAGAAAAGATAGTAGTTTAATATCTAAAAAAATTAAAATTTCGAAAATTTTAAAGCTTTAAGAGTCCTGAGACCCCTTAAAGACGGAAAAAAATTATAAATGCATGATTTGAAAATTTTAAATAATTTTCTTTCTTAATAGTAAAAAATAACATCGGGAAGTAACAGCGGGTTTAAGTTAAATAAGTTTAACTCTTTAATTCTGTTGTAATATTCAAAATAACTGTATTTATTAGATTTCAGTAAACAACATCAGGACCCGATTAAACTTTGGCCCCACCAGTGGCCGAGAGGTTCTGCTCTCGAAGCTGGTAGATGGGAGGTGCTGGGTTCGATCCCAATCGCGCCCGTCGGCCTAATCGTTCGGAGTTTTCGTGGTTTTCTTCGAGTCGTGGATTTTCCATGCGTAAATACGGATTAGGTTCCCTTAGAAAGACCCCCACGGAGGGCACTTCCCCCCGGGCCTATATCCCTCGTGAAGGTAATCGGCCGTCAACAATCAACCCAACCCAACCCGATTAAACTTTGAAGTTAGAGGAATTACAATGTTATTTCAGGATCTTTCTTTTCGAAAAGCTTTTCTAAATTCCACATGTACATGGAAATTCTTCAGTGTTAGAAATATTATTCTTAGGACTGACATAACATGAGAACGGCCTGCAATTTTACACAAGTTTTTGAAAACTACTTTATATCAGAAATTTTACTAAAAACTGGTTACTTTTTTGTTATAGCGGCCCACACTATTAGGACTATGACAAGTTGCAGCCAATTTCGCCAACGTCGTAACCAAGATCTTGAAGCACACACATATAATACCATATAATACCATTTCGTGAAATCGTATACGATAATTTAATAGTTTTTACCTTACTTCAAGTGTGAAATTTATTTCTTTTTAAGGCTTAACAATCTAAATTGTCTAATATATGAATTAAAAAAATGTAAACAGAGATTGAATAGACATGACCGCAAAAAGCCTCAAATCTGCATAACACTTGGAACCAAACTGTGCAGATTAATGGTCTTCTACTGTACACAGTTTTTCATAAATGTGTTTCATTCTTAAAATGTGTTATTGGCACAGATGTCATATTGGCGCGATTTTTTTCTGACGCCAATGTCATATACGCAATGTATACTTAACCGGCGCCAAAGTGTCGCTATTTTGCTTGATATGGTAACCCGGATGTTGTTGTCTACGCTGTTGATGTTTTCGCCAAATTGGCGTCGGAAAAAAATCGCGCCAATATGGGGCGTATATGACATCTGTCCCGTGTTATTTTCATCTATCACTGCGGAACAAGCGAGAAAACTCATATTCTTGCACATGAGTTGTATATATCTTTATATCTAAATTTCCGTCATTTTTGACGGGCTACCTTTCTAGTGTTTATATAAGACATATATCCGTCCAATACTGTAATTTTTTTTTTTTTTTTTTTTTTTTTTTTTTTTTTTTTTTACAGAAAATATTTTTTTCACTTTTGGAACCAGTTCCGAAATAAAAAGTGACCTTATATATAAAAAAAATCATTTAAAAATATTGAAATGCAGGTGAAAAATTTTAAAAGAATGCAGCCATCGGTTTAACTTTAGCTTATGAAAATCTTTGCATGTCTAAAGTAGGCTCTTAAGAGATATTCATCAATTACGTTATTTAGAATCACAAGGTATATTAAGGGGCTGCTTCACTGAAAATCCCCGATCGCTAAGTCCCATAACCAATGAGAAAATTTAGAAGCGCGATAACTCATTATATAATATAATTATTGAAATACGATTTTGCACCCTCAGATAGTAGACGTTAGATGTCAAAGATGTGCGTTTCTAAAAATTGTCTCCTTAAACTTTAAGTAGTTTTAAGAAGATGATAAAACTTCATCAAGTGGGAATTTCAATGATTTTAGTCAATTTTTGAATGTTTAAAATTTAAGGAGACAATTTTTAAAAACGCACATCTTCGGCATCTGGAGCCTGCTTTCTGAGGGTGAAAACCGTATTTTTACTTTCTTCTATCTTTACAAGAAAAAAGTATTGGATTCGTGAAAATTTTCGACTTCCGGTTTTCGACGGATTTACACGTTTTGGAGGTCAGAGATTCCGAAAAACATGTTTTTACAAAATGTCTGTCTGTATGTGACACAAATTTTGTGGGCGCTCTATCTCAAGAACTAATGCACGGAATTTAATAAAAATTTATATTCAAGTAGTCCCTAATATAAATTGGTGCTGATTAGTTTTTGGTGTAAATCGCCCAACAGGTGGCGCTGCTGTGCTGCATTTTTCGCGATTCCTGCAATAGCTCTATCTCAAGAACTAATGCACAGATTTTCATCAAACTTCAGTTTCAGTTATTCCTTGATATGAATTGGTGCTGGTAATGTTTTGGAGTAAATCGCCTAACAGATGGTGCTGCTATGCTGCATTTTGCGGCATTTACATGATTTTCGTAATAGCTCTATCTCAAGAAATAATGCACAGATTTTCATCAAACTTCAGATTTAGATAGTCCTTGACATGAATTGACGTTTTGTACCTTTTGGTGTAAATCACTCAACAGGTGACGCTGCTATGCTGCATTTTTTGTAATTTCCGCAATAGCTCTATCTCAAGAACAAACTTCAGATCCCGGTATCTCTTGATATCAATTAGTGCTGTTTATGTTTTGGTGCAAATCGCTCAACAGGTGGCGTTGCTATGCTGAATTTTTCAGAATTTCCCCTATAGCTCTATCTCAAAAAGTAATGCGCGAATTTTCACCAAACTTCAAATTCAAATATACTTTGATATGAATTGGTGCTAAATTGGTGTAATTTCTTGTACTATTTAAATGATTTCATTGACGTGATTTATATAGAAGAAAGTTTTGTGATGGCCACAACATACTAGTTTTAATTATATTAGTCAATGAGTAATAGTACTTATATGTTTCCCCATAGGCTAACATGGGATTTAGAGATCGGTGAGTTTCAGTGAAGCGTCCCCTTAAGTCATTGATAGAACGCTATTGCATTGTTTCATTACAAGAATATTGTAGACTTCTTCCTGATTCAGTAGACTATCGTTAATGCATTTCCATTTAAGGGGACTCTTCACTGACTTGAAAACACCCGTTCGTTAATGTTAAACCTATGGGCAGGTTGTTTTGGAATTTCTCGTTTAAATTTGAATACCTTTAAACGATTTTTTTGCATAAGATCGCTGAGGTCGATCTGTAAAATGGCTATTTTCTACTTTTTCGGTTGCAGATTTTTTTCATAAAGGTACTTTCACTTTCGGAAGGTTTCGATTTACTTTTATTAAAAAATATCTGCAACCAAAAAAAAAAAAAAAAAGTACAAAATGCCCATATTAGAGATAGAGCTCAACTATCATATGCAAAAAAAAAAAAAAATCGTTTAGAAATATTCAGATTTAAACGAGAAATTCAAAAACAACCTGCCCTTAGTGTAACACTGGTAACTAAACAATTACAAGTTTCGAGATATTCAAGATTCAACTTTTCTAAAGCAAACTACAAATAAAACTATTGTGATTTTTTTTCTCCTACAAAACAGCCGATTTGTTAAGACTAGGCCTTCAGTTAACTGATATGGAAAATTTTCTGTCTGGTAGATTATATTTTTCGTTAGTGTTCGTTATTAAAATTCTCATCTAAAATATATTTTTGATTAGTATGGCATATGCATTGAGTTACATTTAAACCTTGTATATTTAAAAGATTCTCAGGATGCAGTTAAATAGTTTTACATACAAATCAGAAAAAAAAACCCGTCAGTTATCAATTTTTACATTCGAGCCCTTCAAATAATACATACGTTTTTGACATAGTATGTATTCATGATGCTAACGGACCATCGTCCGTTAGCCACTTGTTGACGGAGATATATCTAATACCTACACTAAACCTCGTCATATGTGGCAATTCCAAAACTTTCTCCTATCTCATACATGTTAATACTTCCTGAAAAAATGTAGCATAACAATGCCACCGGTTAAGTGATTTGCACCAAAATCTAATCAACAACTTATGTCAACTTTTAACTCTATCTGAAGTTTGATGAAAATTCGTGCATTCGTTTTTGAGATAGAGCTATTGCGGAAATTGTAAAAAATTCTGTATAACAGCACCCCTTGTTGTGCGATTTACACCAAAAACTAATCAGGACCAATTTATAGGGACTAACTCAATCTGAAGTTTGATGAAAATTCATGCTTTAGTTCTTGAGATAAAGCTATTGCGATGATCATGAATAATGCAGCATAGCAGCGCCACCTGTTGGGCGATTTACACAAAAAAATAATCAGTACCAAATTATATCAAGGACTAACTGAACGTAAAGTTTTATGAAAATCCATGCATTAGTTCTTGAGGTAGAGCTATTACGAAAATCGTGAAAAATGCAGCATAGTAGCGCTACCCGTTGGGCGATTGGCACCAAAAGTAATCAGCACCAATTTATATCAGGGACTAACTGAATCTAAAGTTTTATTAAATTCCGTTCGTTAGTTCTTGAGGTAGAGCGCCCACAAAATTTGTGTCATATACAGATAGGCGGACAGACAGACTTTTTGTAAAAACATGTTCATTGGGATCTCTGACCCCTAAAATGTGCAAATCCGTCGAAAACTGGAATTCGAAAATTTTCACGAATCCAATACTTTTTTCTTGTAAAGATAGAAGAAACTAAAAAGACAAATGTTTTTTAAGGGCAGTTGGAAGGTAAATTCGTGAAAAAAGCCGTTTTTTTTTATTTTTTTAGTATTTTCAATCTTTTCTTTTTCTCCTCTGGAATGCTATATTACTTTTGTTTCTACAACAACGAGAAGTACGTAATATGTTAAATACAGTTGAACCTCGATTATCCGAAGTAATTGGGACCGACCACCTTTCGGAAAATCGAAATTTTAGCATAATCGAGATTGCTTCAGTTTTAGGATTAAGGGTTGGGTTGGTTGGGTTGATTTTTGACGGCCAATTATCTACACGATGGATATAGGCCCGGGGGGAGTGCCCTCCGTGGGGGTCTTTCTAAGGGAACCTAATCCGTATTAACGCATGGAAGATCCACGGCTCGAAGAAAACCACGAAAACTCCGAACGATTAGGCCGACGGGCGCGATTTGGATCGAACCCAGCACCTCCCGTCTACCAGCTTCGAGAGCAGAACCTCTCAGCCACTGCTGGGGCTTTTTAAGATTAAGGAGAAATATATGCAATATTTATTGTCGGAGCACAGCTCCGGCTTCCCTGCAAAAATTACACTTATTGTTAACACGATAGCGTCCAAAATATTTGTCGTATCGGCACAAAAAATTAAATGGACGTTGGTAGTGCCAAAATCTCGGTGCGTATTGAAAATCATAAATATTCGTCAACCCTAATGGTATGAAATGTCTGCTCAAAATTTTCCCATAGAGATAACATTGCGGGTTTAAATCTAATATTTGAAAGATAAGGATTTTTTTTTAGACATCTGCCTTGAGCTTTTTCCTGAACCAATTTTAATAATTCTTTTTTTAAATGAAAGCTGTTTCTTTGTAGATTTGCGGCACTAGCTACTTTTTTTTTAAATATCCCAATTTTTATATTTAAATTTAAAAATTAAAAATTTTCTATGATTTTTTTTTTCAAAATGGTAACAATTGGATTTGCTCCATTGCTGTAAAGAAAAGAAAATTAATAAAGTATGGTTATCTTTATTGATGGCAAATTCTAATAAAATTCAAAATTAACTTTCTAGAAAAAGGGAATAGAAAATGACGTCACGCTTTAAAAAAAACACTAAATTTTTCCTCAAAAAGTTATTACAATTCAATACTTTTTCACTCCACTGAGTTTGAGACACTATGTGAAATGCTTCAATGAGGCAAAGTGACATCATATTTAAATGAAAATCATCATTTTTTTCTGATAAAACGAAATATTTTACTACGAACACCTCTAAAAGATATAAATTTCTAGAATTTTGCTCGCCGATACGGAGATTAGAATCACAAGTGAAGAGTTGCGAATGCTCACATGCAAAGTCCTAGTTAACAAACTTGATTTCAAATTTGGAAATACAGTAGAGCGCCGATTATCCGAATTCCAATTAACTGAACTTCCAATTATCCGAACAGCCTATTTCTCTCAAAAAAATTTTTTTAACCAAACTTCTAGTTATCCGAACATCCTATTTCTCCCAAAATGTTTTTTAACCGAACTCCCAATTATCCATTGGCTTGGAATAAAATATTAAATAAAGAAAAAACTGATAGTGGATCAGAAAATAAGGAATGTAAAAACAATAAAGGAGATGGAAAGAATCCTAAGCTATGAACAAAATGAAATTAACGAGTGGTTAAATTGTGACGTATACATGACCCTGGATATCAGATTTTAAATGATGATGAGATTGTGAATGAGATTCATGATGAAAAAAAATTCAAGAAAATCGAAATGAATGCTCTAAAAAAATAACCCAGTTCCATCACATAATGAAGCCTTTGAATGTTTGGAAACAGCTATGAAATACCTCGAACGGTAGAAGAACGCAAAATGGTTATTGTTCTCTGTCAGGGTAGGAAATTAAAACCATATGTGAGGCGTTTTATTGATTGAATCCGCATTTTATTCGTTTTCTGATTGGTCTATACAATAATCTGTATTCCCCTTTACTTTCAACAGAGATGAATAATTCTGTTGCCACTATGACAAAAAAGTAATAAAAACTACAAAAAAAAATTAATAACTCAGAAACAAATTGAGATACAGCTTTCAAACAAATTACATTTAAAAGTACATTTTTTTCTCTGTACGACGGTGTAAAAAGTAATATTGTGAGATGTTTAGAAGTTTAAGAATGAAATTTCATTTAAAATGGGTCGTCAGATTTCTACGATGGGAAAGCCTTTTCCCGAACAGCCAATGAAATGCTTAGATAATACGTAAGTTGCAAGTGGATAATACGTAAGTTGCAGGGAATCTGACGAGTAGCAAGCGATTTTTGTCGTTTGCATTTTTTACGTGTAATAACACTATTAATGCTTAATTCATGGCGTACGTATTGTAGGATCAACTCCGTGCGATTTTTTGTCTTAAATTTTAGTCTTTGAAAAAATCATTTTCCAAATGGTCGTTGTAATTTGTTAAATTGCTTTTATTTTTTTAAGAAAAAAAAAAAACAATTTTTAAACATGACGGCACTAACTGGTGCTGCCAGTGAATGTTTTAGTATAGTCAGAAACATCCCTTAAATTGTCTGTTCATTTATCCGAAATTTTGCTTTTCCGAACTAGGGTCGGTTCCGACATGTTCCGATAATCGGCGCTCTACTGTATATGTATTAATAATTTATTGCGTACTGCGATATTTTTGAAATGGTGAATGAAAATTTGAGAGATGCGTATGTAAATTTTGAGACGATGAAAATGACATTAAGTTTAGATTTCACGCGAAAAATAATTCTATGATTGGCTCATGGTCAAATCATTTTTGCTGATTTTCAATCGGTAATTTCAAACATAAGAGCCTCAATGGGTAATTTCATCATAATTACTTATCTTGGTTAAGTATACTAATACATTTTAATTTAATACGTTGGACAGTCGAAGTTTATGGAATTGGTATTTTGTTAAGTTTAAATTAAAAATAATATTTGTTGAGAGTAGGTATTAACTAATGTATGAGTTCCTTTTTAAACAATTTCTTTCGTCAAAATACGACGGGTTTCATCTCGTTATTAAACAAAACATTAGCTCCATTCTTGTAAATTATGCATTTTAACCTCATCCGAATCGTTATGGCGTCGTCAATATTTGTGACCTGAGATATAGATTGACTTTCAGAAGTTTTACTTTCTACGTCCGTAACGACCACTTTTTCTTTTTTTTCAGTGCGAACCTTTTATTCTCCATAACCTACCAAATCGATGCAATTCATTTTGAGTTTTAAATTAAGAGAAATGAAAAGAAATCGAATATGGGGAATACGATTTTGGGTCTTAGCCGCATGGTAACGGATTTCGTATTAGCCGCATGGCTACGAGTGATAAATCAAAGAAATCGAGGAAAATATAACAGGGTTTTGTACGGATCAGGGTATTTTCCAGGAGAGTTTCCAGTATTTGTTTTATAGAAAAAGAAATCTAGGCTAAACTGGTGGAATTTCGCATTCTTATAACGATTTTTTGAGAGATTTTTTGTAAGAAAATAGCGGTGCAGAAAAATTTCCGGGTCGCAAAATTCCAGGAGTCTTACGAACCCTGATATAATGTCATGTATGTAATTACTTATATGTATGTATTCTTATGCATGTATGTTTATATTCAGACGTATGCATGTTTGCATTGGGAATTTCCGCAATCGGGTTTATAGACAATTTCATAATTTAGCGAGCGTTGTTTGATGCGCAAATTTAACCATTTGGTGGCGGTTCCAATTACAGAAGGTTACTCATTTTTTTTTTATTCACTGTAAGTGAATGTGCTGCAACTGAAATGCACATGGACATTCTCCGTAACCTTCCAAATCGGTGCAATTCCTTTTGAATTTTAAATAAAGAAAAATGAAAGAAATCGAATACGGAGAATGCGATTTCGTTTATTAGCCGCATGGCTACGAATGATAATCGAAGAAATCGAGAAAAATATAATGTCATGTATGTATTACTTATATGTATGTATTCTTATGTATGTATGGTTGTATTAAAACGTATATATGTTTGTACTGCGAAATTTCCGTAATCGGGTTTGTAGACGATTTCATAATTTAGTGAGCGTTGTTTGATGAGCAAATTTAACTATTTGGTTGCGGTCCTAATTTCAGAAGGTTATTAATTTTTCTTTTTAATTCACCGTAAGTGAATGTGCTGTAACTGAAATGCAAGTCAACATTTTCCGTAACCAACAAATCGATGCGATTCACTTTGAATTTTAAATTAAGAGAAATAAAAAGAAATCGAATACGGAGAATATGATTTTGGATGTTAGTTGCATGGTAACAGATTCAGTATTAACCACATGGCAACGAATGATAATAAAAGAAGTCAAGAAAAATATAATGTTATGTATGTATTACTTATATGTATGTTTTTATTCAGAGGTATGCATGTTTGTATTAAGAAATTTCCGTAATCGGGTTGGTAGAAAATTTCATAATTTAGTGAGCGCTGTTTTATGCGCTAATATAACCATTTGGTAGTGGTACCAATTACAGAAGGTTACTCATTTTTTTTAATTCACCGTAAGTGAATTTGTTGCAACTGAAATGCGAGTGAACATTCTGAAGTGAATGAGATAAGCATTTTTGGCCTAGATGTACACTTTAAAAGAGAAATATGTAGATAACAAAATAAAAAAGTCCTAAAAGCGTAAAGAAAAGGTATCTTACTTATTTCTTGATTTTAAGATTTTAGTTAATTTCACGGTAAAATACTAAGCTAAAATGCGAAGAATCCGATTAGAGAAGAATCATCAATGCTGAATTTCAGTGGAAATTTCGACAAATTTGGCAGCTACAGCCAAATTCGCTGCATTTATATCAACATATTTTTGGTCGCCAAATTTGGCGAAATTTCGCGAAATGTCTCCAAGCTTGGCGAAAATTTTGACATGTACTTATTTTGACGTAAATTTTGTATGTATATGACTATATAGTTTTATGCTTATAATCGGAAAAAGGATACAACAATGAAAGATAATTCGGGAGAAATCAACTTCACTAAAAGTCATAAATCATTCCGTGATTTTTTTTAACCTGTTGCCTAGATGTAGGGTACATTTTAAGAAATGTACATATTTTTATATGTGTAACATTATATACAAAAGTTTCGACAATGCCGGTTAGAAGAAAGCAACTGAGATGAAAAGAGCTATTCAGCGTAATTCTATGTGGAAAAGTCACATAAAAATAACCCAGCTGCCTACGAGTAATTGCGCGAATAACGATATAAAAATAACTCAGATGAACAAAAGTATAAAGTTTGATAGAGGAGTATAGCAGATTACCCATGTGTGCGTGTTAGATACGTGTTGCAAACCTTTCCCTGATACCATATTAAATAAGTCTGGGCTATGCCAGACATGCAAGTCTTTGAAGGGGCTTTGAAGATTTTTGCCGTTAGCTCGATGGATCCAGTTCCAATTTTTGATTGTCTCAAAGATCGGAGCTACATTACAGAACTATCAAAATCGCTCAACACATCCCCGGTGATTATTCTTTTTCTTTACCGTAGACTCTCTTATTCAATGCATTCTCTTTACTTTTAACATTTCTGAATTATTTTAAAGAACAACAAATCACGATGCATGAAAATTTTGATAATTCTGACATCAGATTTACAGATGAGCAGCAGAAAATACTTTAGTTATGCACAGAACAGCTTTCGTTATTGCAAACAAAAGTTACAATTTTCCCTAAGTCAATTTTTATTATTGGAAAAGCAAGAGCTGGAAAAAGTAGGATAATCAAAGAAATTAGTAAAACAATCATAGAGCAGTTAGGATCAGAAGCTGTCATTCTTCTGGCACAAACAGGTACTGCTGCGCTTAATGTCGAAGGAAAGTTAATTCACTCAGTGATTAAAAAGCCACCGTGTTTTAAATCGTTCGCTGATTTAAAAAGTCAGGCAGAAAGAAATCTACAGCTCAACATGAATACAGTATTATTTATCTTTATTGACAAATTTTCAATTGTCGTCTTATGGCTGAACGTGAACAAAGATATCGCAAAGGTACTTTGTTTAAATCCTTGGAGGTATTAGGTAGTTACATCGCGTAAAAGACATCCCTCTATATAAGAGACATTCTATAAAAGACATTTTGGCTCTTCGTAGACAAAAAATGCTTAGAGCTTTTGAAAATTTCTTCACATTAACAAACTCATTGAGACAAAATGACGACCAGCAAAGACAGTTTCGAAAGACTCTATATTCGCTTTGCGTGGATCAAGTTTCAGACTACTCTCATCCCTTATGCAACGGTGGAAAGCTACACTGCTTCCGGCTCAATTTGAATGATTTCAAGATGCTATATGTCTTTTTTCCAAAAACAAGCAAGCGAAATAACATAATCAAGAAATACTTCTTAAATCAAAGTGGTCAATGACAAGAATGTTAACAGACCACAATAATTAAAAGTAAGATGTAGTGAAGATGACCACGTGTTTGGACTTCAGGCTGGGCTTTCTTCAGCAGTTGGATGCAGAGTTATGTTACATACCAATATCTGTATGGAGAGGGGATTGATAAGCGGTCTACTGAATACAGTAAAAGATACTGTCTATGACCCAAAATTTCAACCCCCAGGCTTGCCACAGGCTATAATGGTTCATTTTGTTGATTATCATGCCACAAATTAGGATTTGAGCATTACCTGAGGCAACTGATGACTGAATTTAACACTAGAAAATGAGGATTACACGGGTGTTATTTCAAATTTAATTTTGTACTTTTAAACAGTAATCATGAAAATTAAACTTTTTTTTTAAATTTTAAAATGTTATGTGTTAAGTTTATACGGCTCCATGCTCCGACATTTCGGCCTGACGGATACTAGTTATTATGGTAACAAGTGCTTACTAAAAATAAAGCAATAGCAAAATAGAAGCAAGAATAAATTATGTGAATTTTAATTTTGAAATTAAGCACCTTTTACACATATCACACGAGTTTGAAAAAATGTTTTGTTTGTCGCAACCTTTGCTTTGAATCTCTTTCACGGAGTTTTTTAATACTATTAGTTCACCAGTACCACAGTCTTTCTGCTGCTCTAGGCATGCGAAACCTTTTGCAAAACATTCAAAAGATTCAGAATTGCTAATTTGTTCGTTTTCTTCGTTCCACTCCGTAGCTTACGGGAGCTCAAGTTAAATTCAAAGAAACTCTAAGAAAGGGGATCGAAAATATTTATATGTACTCTTAGTTCGGAAAGGACCGCTGGCACACAAGGAGCATAATAATTTAAAGAAAAAGCTTTAGAATTGGATTTTGCAAAAAAAAAAAAAAAAAAAAAAAAAAAAAAAAAAAAAATCTATAAAAATGGATTTCGGTTAACCGAGAGTTTCGGTTAAAAGAATTTTGGGTAAAAGAGGTTCTACTGTATAAATCCGTTTGTTTACATCATACATAAACATTACTTGCATAAACTTTAAACTCAATTTTCTCAAAATGTTGCATTTTGAACTTGGCTATACCATTTTATGTAAACTACTGCACATTATTGTTTGTAATCATGCTTGAATATTTTACACATATCCCTGATCAATCTGAAGTGAACTGTTGTTATAAACATATACACAATTACAATAACAATATCCTATTTTATTTGTTGTTTCTTTTTGTTATTGTTGTTGATGGCGGTGTTATTGTTCTTGTTTTAAAGAGCCAAGGTCAAAACTTTTAATGCTTGAAAGTTTGGAAAGGGAAAGGCAAACATTGGTCGAAATTTAAAAGAGTAACAGTTACGTGTATTTTAGTCTTTTTTAAGAAAATTATATTTAAAGTAACTCATATATATTTCAAAATATCTATCAACTTTGATCATTGAATTTTTTTTTTTAAACTGGTAAAAAAGCACAATCATTCATTGCGAAAGTACTCAATTATCTAAATAAATGAAAAAAATTGGTATCATTCTGATTCTAAATATGTAATAGATAAAATCATAGAGTAAAGAGAAAGAATAGAGATGAAGTGTGGTGCCTGGAGGTGACGCCAAAAATGTAACCCTAAAATCCGCTACGTTTGACCCAAACACAAATATGTGCTTTCGCAAAAACAGAAGAAAACTTTTAATAATGCAGTTTTTAATTCATGATACAATGAAATGCTACTTTAGTTAGAATACTTAAATATAAGCAGATCATTTTCATTTAGGAAAAAAATGCACGGGTGATGTCAAAGAATTCGGTTCCTGTACCATGTACTTTTTTCGCTTGGGCCGAATGAGTGCATTTAAATTTGAGCGATAACGCGCATCATACTGCAAACGATTTTTCTTCATTTCCATCTATCTCTTTCCTCCATGAGATAATATCTATTCCATCACAGTGATAATTGTTCGATTTTTACAAGGAAAATACCTTTTCTTTTTATCAAATAGGAGGTTCCTTAATGATTGATGTGTGTACCTGCACCTGTTTGATTTGAACATCAAATTCTATATGAATGTTGATAAAGTTTGCCCTTGTATTTATCAAGTAAATTCAAATCATGACGCTAAATAACCCTTTAAAAAAAAGAATATTAATCTTTCTTTTGTAGAACTTACATTCAGAGTAGTTTAAGATCGACAACATTTTATAAAATAATTAAATTTCTTATCTCACTGTCAAACACATGGTGAATTAGTTTAAACATTTTTTAGAACTAAGCATATTTTTTTCCTTGTAGGGTAACTCCGGGAGAGTCGCCGCATCCGGGATAGATGCCGCACCCCTTGTATTTCTTGTAATTATCGACAGATGATCGTCAAACGCACAGTATAGGTGCGTAGTGAGATTATTTTAACCAGTGTATAGCGTGAATCCCATTTCTACGTTTACTTGTAGAAGTACAATCCTTATTTTGACGTAAGTGCATGATTTCACTGTCCAAACTTTTAAACACGTTATGTTTAAACACTTTTCATACACTAATTACTAAATGCATGCATGATTTCGAAGTCAAAACTAAGTGTAGCGTTTGTATAGAGTATTGTGTGTATGGCTACGCCATTACCCTTAGCCATGGCAGGTAACTGTGATGGCCAACGTCTGCACCTTGCAAAATGGGATATATGTCGCACTGCAATTCCGGTATACATGCCGCAGTTTCTTTTCTGCGGGATGATTAAGCGTTATTAACTTTTCCTCTTCTTTTTGCACAGACTAACTATGTTAGGCATGTTATCAAGTTTACTAAAACCAAAGGCGAAAAAGAGAAAAATAAAAAGTAAGACGAGCAAGAAAGATGCAAGTCAAGATGATAATATTGAAAAATTGGATTACGCGTAACGCAGACGTTCTTTGCAAACTACTCCATGAAAGAGGAAATGTAATTGGCTTCGTTGCATCGTGTGTTTAAATGTAGTTACATAAAGACTGTGCTTTTTCGATACTTTTTCTGTAGATTGTAGTCGAAAAAACAGGTCTCTTAATCCATTCGGGACCATAGGTGCATATAAGCACCTTCATAAAGAGCTTACGAAATTTGTTTCTGGCACCAGTAAAAAATAAAGGTAATATTTGCTTTGTTTAATTAGAGCATTTTCATGATTATTTAAGTAAAGGTAACTTCTTTTAAAAAAGTGGTACCAACCGAATAAAATTTGTGTAAAAGCCACCGGTCACGAATGGGTTAACAAATAAATTATGTAAACGCAATTTTACTTTTTTATTTTCTCTTTCTAATACATTAATGTTACGTTGTTGCTGAAATAATAATTAAAATTTAATGTAAAAAAATAAGTCGATAATTTTAATAGTGAAAGTAGGCAACAATTATTAATTTGAATCTACTAATACTCATTTAGTTTCATTGTACTCATTTAGTTTCATTTTGTTTTACAACGTTAATTATAGTCCAGATATGAATATTTTTAGGTAGTTTTCATTACAAAAGCTACCTATTGCAGCCGTTCGGAGGAAAGCGATTTCAAAAAATTTTGGTATATTTTCATCGATCATGACCCTCAGACCCCGAAACCACCCTCCGTTCAAAATTGATATATATATATATATATATATACTATATATATATATATATATATCTGACCTTTGTCACACTGTAACTCTCGTATTTATGAACCGATTTCGATGCAATTCAGTGTGTACATAGTACATACCAATGTCTCGACCGAGTTCGTTGGCCAGCTCCATCCGCCGTTTTGTTTCAAAATGGCGGCCATTTAAAAAAAATTTAAAAATTTAAATCTTGAAATGTGGTACCAAAAAATTGAAAATGGAAAAATATTTTTTTCTTATGTATTTGACCTTTATACAAAGATTCTGGAGCAGTTTTTGTTTCGTCTATATCTAAAAAAATGGCTGAGTTATAGCATTTTGAATTTCTATTGTGGCTGACATTTTGAAACGTCCTGAATTTTGTCACGCGATAAAAGGCGTATTTATGAACGGATTTCGATGTAATTCGCTGTGTACATAGTACATACCAATGTCTCGACCGAGTTCGTTGACCAGCTTCATCCGCCATTTTGTTTCAAAATGGCGGCCATTTAAAATTTAAAAAAAAATTAAAATTTTAAATGTGGTACCAAAAATTTGGAAATGGAAAAATATTTTTTTCTTATGTATTTGACCTTTATACAAAAATTCCGGAGCAGTTTTTTTTTCGTCTATATCTAAAAAAATGGCTGAGTTATAGCATTTTGAATTTCTATTGTGGCTGACATTTTAAAACGACCTGATTTTTGTCACGCGATAACAGGCGTATATATGAACCGATTTGGATGTAACTTGGTCTGTACATAGTACATACCAATGTCTCGACCGAGCTCGGTGGCCAGCTTCATTCGCCATCTTGTTTTAAAAGGGAACATTTAAAAAAAATTAAACTCGAAATGTCTATGCTAATAAAATCTTGTTCAACATCCCATGATATTCCTAATACTTTCAATGAATTTATAATTCTATGATTTTGATCAAATGGATAAATCTCGAACCCTTCTTTCTTCCACCGTTCTAGTAACGATTTGTCATTTGTTAAGCATTTCCTCAAATTAAAACTAGCTTGATTCATGATTATCTTAGCCTCATATGAAATCTTTAAAGCTAGTTTTAATTTGAGGAAATGCTTAACAAATGACAAATCGTTACTAGAACGGTGGAAGAAAGAAGGGTTCGAGATTTATCCATTTGATCAAAATCATAGAATTATAAATTCATTGAAAGTATTAGGAATATCATGGGGTGTTGAACAAGATTTTATTAGCATAGACATTTCGAGTTTAATAGAATTTTTGAGGAATAAGAAAAATACTAAGCGGTTTGTTTTACAGACTTCTGGAAGAATTTATGACCCTACTGGTATTCTATCTCCATTTACTATAAGACTTAAATGTCTTTTCCAAGATTTATGGAACCACAAGCTGCCTTGGGATACTGAGCTCCCCATTGACATCTGCGAAAAATGGACACAATGGTGTTCAGAACTCTCTAAATTAAATCAAATTAAAATCCCTAGATTTGGTTTCCTGTCATCTGATACAAACAATGTTGAATTTCACTGCTTTTCTGATGCAAGTCAAAAGGCTTATGGTGCTGTTGTTTATTTGAGAGTGCAAGATTACGATCAAGTCTCTGTTAGTTTCATAGCATCTACAACCAGAGTTGCCCCAGTAAAGAGAATAACTTTGCCACGCTTAGAGTTGATTGGTGCTTTACTCTCAGCTCGCTTAGGATCAGAAATTAAAAAGGTAATTGATCGTAAAAATACTTCTAAAATCTATCATTGGGTAAATTCAAAAATAGCTTTATTCTGGATTAAAGGATGTAGCAGAAAATGGAAGTCCTTCGTTGCCAATCGTGTGGATGAAATCCAAAGATTAACTCAACCAGAAACATGGTTTCATTGTGCAGGTAAAGACAACCCAGCAGATCTTCTTTCACGAGGAATAAGTGCGGAGTTCCTTGTGAACGATTCGAAGTGGTTTACAGGCCCCGAATTTTTGATGGATCCAGAATTTTCCTCGAATTATTTGCAATCATCTTTTTCTGAAAGTGACTTACTAACTGAAAGTGAAAGTCAGAACTATTTAAGTGAAATGAAATGTTTCGAAAGGAAAAATAACTGTGAAACGACTTTATTTCTAGCCACCGAGAATTTATCCTTTTTTGATAACTTTTTTGATCTTAGTAATGACTATTATAAACTTTTACATATTTTTTCCTTTGTTCGCAGATTTATATACAATTGTAGAAATGCTGATAAAAGAAAGGGTAACTTGATTTTTGAAGAAGTCAAGGAAGCTGAAAACATTTTGACTAGAGTATCACAAAAATGTTTATGTAGTAAAAAGGCTGTGACAGGTAATCTTAATATTTTAAATCCCTTTATAGATGATAAGGGAATTTTACGTGTTGGCGGAAGGCTAACAAAGCTTCCGTATCTTATGAGCAGAAACATCCGGCTATTTTGCCGAAAAATTCTAAATTAAGTAAGATTTATTTTACTGCTATGCATAAGCGTCTTTTTCATGTTGGTCCCCAAGGACTCTTGAATTCTGTTAGATTAAAATTTTGGCCTCTAGGGGGTAGAAATTTGGCAAGAAAAACGGTGCATTCTTGTGTTATTTGTTTTAAGGTAAAACCAACTCCATGCTCTCAGCTAATGGGTGAATTACCTTATGAAAGAATTAATGAGTCACCAGTATTTAATTGCACCGGTTTAGATCTATGTGGTCCATTTTATGTAACCTATAAAAATCAGCGCAAGGGTTCATTGAACAAAATATTTATTTGCGTTTGCATATGTTTTGTAATTCGAGCCATTCATCTAGAGCTTCTCTCGGATTTAACCTCAGATGCTCTGATTGCCACTCTTAAGCGTTTTATGGCTAGACGTGGGAAATGTTCTAAGATTTTTACGGATAATGCTAGGAATTTCGTGGGGGCAAATTCCAAACTGAAAAAGTTTTACAAAATGATAAATTTTCAGATGAAATTTTAGAAAGTTATCTAATTTCTGAAGAGATTGACTGGAAATTCATACCTCCTAAATCTCCCCATTTCGGAGGACTTTGGGAGGCAGGTGTGAAATCAGTTAAACATCCCCTTAAACGAGCGATAGGTGATTTGCGGTTTAATTACGAAGAGTTTGAAACTATAGTTATTCAGATAGATGGCATTTTGAATTCTCGACCTCTTACACCTTTATCTAACGATTTTGATAATTTTGAGGTCTTGACTCCAGGTCATTTTTTGATCGGGAGATCCATCAATGCTATACCTGAACCAATGTTAATTGATACTAATATCAATCGATTAAACCGTTGGCAGAAGACTACGAGGGTCGTCCAGACAGTTTGGGCAAAATGGAGGTTAGATTATTTAAATACGTTACAGCAGAGATCTAAATGGGTAGTGGAAAAAGATAATTTAACAGTAGGATTGGTGGTATTAGTAAAAGAAGATTTTTTGCCTGTATGTAAATGGGCGTTAGGCCGCATTAGTGAAACTTATACAGGATCAGATGGCAAGGTCAGGGTAGTAAAGGTTCGCACTAAATCAGGCGAATTAAAGCGTTCAATTGCAAAAATAGCTGTCCTTCCTATTCATAACTAAAAACAAAATAGCTATTAAATTATTGTATATTTGAATTTTTGTTATGTTCTGTATATTTGTTTGCTGTAGAAATTTTTATGTAAAATTTCTATGTAGATTTATTTTATTGTAAAAATATTCTGAGATATTGAAATTTGTACATTTCAATCCGGGGGAGAATGTTTATTGTTGAAAAAGAGAATTTATAAGTCCCGTAAGAGGGCGTCGCGAGTTCCTCTGGATTGAAAATGTGAAGTGAACGGAATAGAGAATAATGTTGTTGTGAAGTAAGATGGCGACCAGAGTGTTCGCTCATCGTATTGTGATTTTAAATAAATAGTTATACAGTCCGAAAATAGTTGTGTTTAATGATTAAAGTCTAACATTGAGCTTCGTATTTGAATAATATAAGTTGGCTTTTTTAAAATAAGGAATATAAAAGCTACCTCTTCCTCCCGGCACTGGCCGGAAGGACTTTTTTTAAATATTTTTACTTATAATTTCATTCTGTTCTTATTACAAGAGCGGCATAACTACCGCACAAGTGCGGCGTCTCAGCCTGAATGTACGGGTGACGCGCCGCAGTGTAATGTTTTAGAAAAAAATTGTTAAAAAATATTAATTATTTGTTTTGAATTTTTTTGTCGCAGTACACTTGTTGTATATTTAACATTAAATAGCACAGCATTATTTTTTTTTATTTTATGTCCACCGTGGGACTTTTTACATAAATTTTAAAAAAAATGTGCAACATAAATCCCGGAATTACTCTATCATTTTTAAGCACACACAGTCCTTAACCCTTTCAGGGGCACCGTTTGGATAGTGCAAACGTTTAAATTTAATTCCCATACTGCCAGATGCCACCCAGAATCTTTCAGTACAATTTTGCTCTCATAATATTCGTGAAGAAAAAGTTTTTGATTATTTTCAAATAAATTTGTTCGTAAAGCGAGGTGTCAATCAATTATTTCAGCATTTTTGGAACAGAAATGCCTTACCCATGCAAGGGTTAAAGAAGTTTAAAATTCGGATATTTGGAACTAAAACAAGAAATGAAACACAAAAATTCCTGGCTTCACACATTATTTTCTACCAAGAACAATTTCAATAGCTGTTACTAGTGTGTGTCATTTGCTTGTTTCTAAATTACAAAAACACACCCTGAAAATGTAGTTTGCATACTCTATAAAAACGACAACGACCCTTTATGAAAACAAAAAAACAACAACTTTTATTTACACAGCCATTCACATGAGACTCTATTTGAAGGTTACGAGAACCCTCTGTTCACTAAAAACCATTCCATCATAATAATAATAATATAGTAACGACAAAAGAAAGCTTTGGCAGATAATAATTATAGTAAGGTACGTCCGGTCGGGATCAACAGCATCGGTTGAAATGATATCTTCTGCAGCATCCGTCCCTGTGGGTGCTGGACAAGAAGGCGCATCCAGTCTGACAGATCATTCTATCCACGCGCGCACTCAGACGTTGGCTTCCAGTATCCCCTTGGGCTTCGGACAGAGTCCAGAATGTCTGGAACGCGACGGCGAAGAGTAGAATGGCCAGATGCACGAATCTCATTTCTTTAATGGTTGCTCAGAGAAGAAAAACCTGAAATAAGTACAAAATGTATGAATGTTTTGAAGTCTTTTAACCCATTATGCATAGATGTCAACATTTCGGTATTCTACCGGCGTTTGACTCAATTTCAAACACGTTCCAAACCAGAAATTGTATTTAAAAACAAAATTTAATAGTACCGCATAATCTAATAAGTACAATAAGATACATTTCCTTAACTTTTTGGTTGGCGTCGCATATTACACAGGGTGATTCTAAATTCATGGTGCAAACTTTAAGGGTTGGTACAGGACAATGTCACAATCATTTATTGTATAGGAATGTATGGGCGTAAGTGACGCGTTGAGGTACAAACACCAGAGGGCCAATTTGGCTCTTTTTTTATTTCAAAATTTCTCATTTATACCAGAAAATTCCTATTCTGTTCTTTTCTTTATTTAAGACAGACTTTTCATGATTACTTAAAGAAAAAATTCTTCTTTGAAAATCTCCGGTATGAAATCAAAATTTTTGAATAAAAAAATCTCCATTTCTATTTCTTTTCATGTATTTCCTGTATTTGACAGATTTGCCAGTTTTGCTTTTTTTTTTTTTTTTTTTCTTTTAATTCAAAAATTTCGATTTCACACCGGAAATTTTCAAAGAAGAATTTTTTTTCTTTATGTAATCATGAAATGTCTGTCTTAAATAAAGAAAAGTATAGTATAGGAATTTTCTAGTATGAATGAGAAATTTTGAAATAAAAATAATGGCTGAATTGGTCCCCTCGTGTTTATATCTCAAGGCGTCACTTGCGCTCATACATTCCTATACAATAAATGATTGTTACAGTGTCCTGTACCAACCCTTAAAGTTTGTACCATCAATTTAGAATAATCATCCTGTATATGTTCGGCTTTTTGTGCCAGAGCAGTAAGCGGGGTCGCATGTCATGCGAGGAAGAGAAAAAAATGCATCATTGAAAGTGAATTCGTTGCGTTACCGTCAACCGGGGGCTACTTTGGGTCACTTTTTCCTGGTTCCACTCACATTTCCATTATTAAAAATATTATATGTGGTTTTTCAACGTCGAAATGGAGTTGTAAACAATTAACATGAAGCAAACTGTATGGTTTTAAAGAGGATTATTTTTAATTTTTATTATTTTTTAACGGTTTTTAAAGTTTTGGAACAAAGTAGCCCCTGCTGGGGGCTTCTTTGGTCCATTCACTTAGTTTCATATAAAATGAATACATTTCATATGTAAATGAATACATTTTTATTGAAACTCCCTTGCAATAGCATTTGCTAATAAATTAACACTGCAAACTCGATAAACAAATGGTTTTTTTTCTTTTTAGCATTTAAACACAATAAACCAATTGTTAATATTAAAGAAACGAGAAACAGTTTTCGTCATGTTATCCTCAGCAACTGGAACAAAAACAATTAATGTAACATTTTGCTACAGTAACATTTGAAAAACATGTTTTAAGCGATTTGGTTGTATAAAAGGCATTTCTAAGTAATTGGGGCTATTTTCGGGCCAAAAAACGCCTGGCACAAAGTAGCCCCGAAATACTAGTTTTCATGTTAGCTTTATGAAAATGCAACCATTTCCTCTCAAAATAAAATGTTAAAGGAAAACCTATGGTCACATATGGGTTACAGGTCACTAAAGGTAATATTTTGACACTTACCTTATTTATAGCTCTTATCAAGATTGTTGCACTATAGAAAGTTTGGAGAGTTAAAATTTACACACGAAAACAGTTGTTTACAAACACATCCAGTGCTGCCACTAAAATAATTTAAATTACCCCCAAACTATTCAAATACCCTATAGTAGGGTATAAAATATTTTTCAAGGGCAAAAACTCCAAATTATCTTGTATTGTTTGTTCAATACAAAGAATAAAAACTTTTTTTATGGGATGGATCAAAGTATCATATTTTATGATATTTTAATTTCGATTAATATTTCTGCAGCTTAAGCGCGTATTTCTCCATTTTTAGGATAAACTATATTGAAGTTATTGGTTTTGTTTACATTTGTTAAAAAAAAACATTTTGTTTACATTGACAAAAATTGATATCATTAATTTTTTTAAAAATAATAAAAAAAAATTTTCGTCCCTAAAACTTTCTCAAAACTTCCGAAAACTTTAAACATTTCTCTCCCAAAAATCCCGAGTTATTCCGGGAATAAACCGGGTTTTTTTCACCCTTTGCATTCCCCGATTTTTTTTTTTTTTTTTTTTTTTTGTATTTTTTTTCCTTGGATTTCTGAACATTTCTAAGGGATGTCTCAACTATAAGCCCTACTATTTTATTTTTAAGTCTTACTATTTTTGTTTGCATTTTCTGTAATGTTGGCTTTCTTTAGTTATTGTTGTATGTCAAAATGGCTCTTATGATGGTGCATTCAGAGAGTGAGTCTGAAGGCAGTGAACGCAATAAATGATTTCAGTGGGCTTTTTTTTTTTTTTTTTTTTTTTTTTTTTTTTTTTTACTGCTGCCAAGAAAGATTGTAAAGCTGTTTTACAATAGGTTTGTACAACCATTTTCCAAAACTTTTTTACTTTTTTTTTAGACAATTCTTTTTATGCAGATATTTATCTGAAATGCCTCAAACCAATAGATTGAATTTTTTTCATTTAAAACGTGGGTGTATTGCAGGAAAAACTGGAGATCGGTGAACGGGATATGACATGTACGGCCACCAGTAGTGCAAGCAAAAATTGCTTACTGACAAAAATATTTTGCATTTTCGAATTCAGGATAAAATTTAATCAGTTTTCAACAATATAAGGCACCTGTAGTGGGCCACATACTAGTAGTGGACCACCAATTTTTAAAGTTTAAATACAAGCCCAAAATACATTTCTGAAAAATGACTGAAAGAAATCTGAATGAATAACATCCTTAAATGTTAACTTTCCATAAATTGTTTGTAATAATTGTTTTTTTCTGCTGGTACACTTATTTATTTTCTAGAGCGTCTTCAAAAGCAGATATTTTGTCAAATTCTTAGAGATTTCATTAAGAAATAAGTTTTAATTTAAACTATTGTTTCTTTCATATTATGTTTTATTTTAAATTAAACTACAGTTGATACAGTCATATTACATTGTAAATAATTTGTTGGATAAGCCGAAAACTTAGAGATTCATGCATCAGAAATTTACTGGGCCCACTACTGGAACAGAGAGGAAGGCAATATATATATATATATATATATATTTTTTTTTTTTTTTTTTTTTTTCGAAGAATATATTTTGAAACTTTGAATTTTTATTCTGATACATGAAGGTTGGGACTACTCTAAAAAAATATATATATCTTTTGGAATTCACTAACACTTTAAAAATAATTAGTTAAAAGTCCTTAAGTGACCCATTACTGGTGCATTTACCTTAAATATATTTTTTAATCTGAAATTCGAAAAAAAAAAATCCCACTAAGAAGGGATTAAATACATTTTCTGTTTCAAGACATGTTTGTTTGGCTTGGAACAGACTTCGGATAAATAGCGACATCTTGGTATCTGTGCTTTATGTCTGGAGGTACTTTAAGTGCCGAATGCAATATAGAATTTTAAATGCAATATAGAATTTATTTAATTCGTCTACTGATAAAAACAGATTTTACATTTAATACAAAATACTTTGCTTGATCGCATTTAGGAAGCACAGAGAAACAGTCGAAGGTAAATATTTTTAAAGTGGTTATTTTCTCAACCAGTTACATAGCTGTAGCTTTTCTCTTATTAAAAAGATTTATATAAAGAATTTTCAACTAAAAAAAAAAAAAAAAAAAAAAAAAAAAACTTTTCCATTTACAGATAGGATGAAGATACATTTATTTCTGTTGTTTTTATAAAGAATTAGGAGATTTCAATTAGAATAAGGAGATTCGATGTTTGTTAATTAATGTAATTATTTATATAATTATTTTATAACGGAACTGTAACTACCGATTTATTAAATCAGTTTTAATGAAAAAAGTTATATGAATTTCATATTATCATTATATAAGTTTCTTAATATATCTTCAGACATTAACCCTTTAAGACCCAACCCGCACGATCGTGCGGGTTATACATTCATTTAAATTTTTGTTTCTGAGTCGTATGTAATAAAAACTCAAATCGAACGATGGTTTTTCGCCCAGTTGGAAATTTACATCTAATAGGATTTGTTTACCAATTAGAATAATTGTGTTAAAATTAATCTAGTGTAATTTCGTATCCAGCGATTTCTGTAGTTCCATTACCTGAGATTTATTCTGTTGAGCTGAACCAGGTTTCAGACCAGTTGCTGTAATCTTCAAGGTTAGCTGGGTGAAAAAGTTCGACCAGAATCGTCCGGTATAGCTCAGATGGCGGAGCACTGGCGGCTTCAGCCAGGAGGTCCCGGGTTCGAATCCTGGTCCGGACATTTTTCGCCCAGTTGGAAATTTACATCTAATACGATGGTTCTGGTTTGCAGATAGAGTAAAGTATCATTTTTTATCAACAGATAGCGGTTGCACTCCATGTTTTACTTTCTATAGGCATGACTAGCTTTGTTTACAAATACATCGAGTCTTAAAGGGTTACGGAAGAGAAGTAGTGAGGTACACTGTTAAAACTTTTGCAGCATTCTGGCAGGTCATTCGACCGTTTTTTGAAAAAAACGGTTTCATAACCATAGTTTAACCATATTCTGACCATAAAATGGCCAATAATATGGTCAGAATAGTGTTAAAATTACGGTTGTGTAACCGTTTTCGGAAAAACGGTCAAATGACCTGCCAGAATGCTGCAAATTTTTAACGGTGTAGAACTATTTCTTGATTCATAATATGTGGTATAAAAGGTAAAACAGGGTCCGATCAAACAAAAGCTGGCCTAAGGCCTGGTTATCAGTTGGAGCAAAAAATTAATAATTTTCTCTCCTTAGAATACATATATGATAATGATATGAACATATAAATTCATATTTAAATGCTTATGTGGTTTGTCTTTAAGCTCAATTTAATATTAATCCTTTAAGCCACAAATTATGAACTATGAAAACATCCGCTTCAATAATTGTACCCCTTAAGGCTGCTAGTCACTCAACTTCCGAATTCCTCGCGCTAATGCTAAGTGTATGGGCGTAGAATGCATATATTTAAAATATCTCCTCGGGAAATTAGTATTTTTCATTCCTTTTTTCTTAGTATTCTTCTTACAAGACGATTATTTTTTTCTTAGTTCTCAAACTATTTCTAAAATGTAGGCTTAATTTAATACTTTATGTGTTAAAAGCTAACGAACCGTGAGTAATATTTTAACATATCACATAAAATTAAGTATATATTTTCTAAGGAAAAAAGGGACATCCCTTAAGAAGATTTCACGAAAAAAATAAGTTAAATATTGATTTCCTTTGGAGATAGTTTAAATATACGAATGCATCACACGCCCATAGACTTAGCATTAGCGAGCACAATTTGGAAGTTGAGTAACTAGACTATGGCAGCCTTAATATTTAAAGATGCAATAAGGAAATTACGTGGTGATAAAAAATATAAAATTTGAGAAGGATCACGCAACAATGTTATACTCGGTAGTATTTCAGCATATTGAGGAAAAATCAAATGGGAAATATTCCTTTCACACACCACAGATGAACAAAATTTTCGCACATTTACGAAAATTAAAAAATTACCAAATTAGAAGTCAAATCACAATAACGTTCTTTTGTACACATATTGCATAAATTTACAAATGATTCAGTAAGTTTTTCTTTAGATGTGCAACTCTTGCAATAGAAAAGTTTAATATTTTTGTTTCCAAGTATACTTTACATATCACCAAATCACTAGTCCGTATCCAGTAAAGGGGGATCACTAGTGTTTGATTTCCCTCCAAAATTTCTATCAGGTAATTACTATATACAGTATAACTTCAAAAATCCGGTATCATCGGGGCCGAGACGATGCCGGATTTTTGAAGGAATATCAAAAGTAGTACTATATTCTCAATGGTGCCTTTAGCCATAATTTAATTCATTATTAAGTGTTAATTATGTAAGGAAAACAGAAAATATATATAAAAAATGTATATAAAAAATACATACTTTAATTGATATCTTCAATGTTAGAAGAAAAAAATCTAATAAAGAGTGAAAAATATTTTTTCTCTTGTAATTTCGGAAACATCGATGTCAACTTTCTTTGCATCAAATTTTTTGGCCGTTCTTTAACAAGTTTTATTTTGTATTTTATACAAATGAAGAGTGTCTATTTCGGAAATACAGTCTTGGTTCTCTAAAGCGTATAATTATTCTCCAGTAAAATTTATGCGTTTTTCTAGTAGACAATTGTTCATCCTCTCTTCTGAGATGTTGCTAGCATTATCGACGGTTCTATTTAGCACAGCATCAGTGATCTCGCTGTCCGTTAAATTGTTCGCTTCTAATGAATTTTCGTCTATGCTTTGCTAATATGCTTAGCTAATAATTAATGCATTTTCAGATTTTGCGTGTTCAATCAGCTCATAAATTGTGGCCTTTTATGGGAAATGTGAAATACTGAACGTTCTTTCTCATCTTTGATGTCACTGTTGCCGAAAATTGGCTCCGGCCATATAGTGTACCACGCATTCGTCAAAGTTGTCCCCAAAGTTGTTCCCATTGCTAAGCAAAGATGCAGCTCCCAGAAAATATAGCCTCTGACAAATGAAAAAAAAAAAAGTCAAATATTCTTTTTTTGAATTTTTACTTTCGATCTTGAAGATTTTAATTCATAAAGAATTGCTATTTTTTTTTCGCCCGTAACTTCAAAGTGTAAAAGAAAAAGAAAGGGAAAAGATGGTTTCGATGCCGGATTTTTGAAGTCACACTGTACCATTAAATATCAGTCAAGATAAAAATAAACTACAGACAACATTCGAAAATCAACATTTAGAATTCATTCAACTTTCCGGAATGGAACGTTATGAAAATGGGATTTAATTATTTTCAAATAATATGTTTAAAAACAGCTTGATGTAAATCGTCCAATTTACTTAACTGGAATTTTTGAAGAAAACAGTGATAATTACATTTTCCGAATATCCACAAAGGTTTGGAAAACGTAACTGTTCCAGCACATGCTCCTGTGAAAGCATTTTTGATAATAAAATCTTTGAAAACAAAACATATGTGCAAAACATCATAAAATATTACTGGTTGATACTAATAATTATACAAAAACCAAAAGCGAATCAGTATCATCACAAATGCGATTCTAAAATTATTTACAATGAAGAAGGTTCAAAGAATAAATTTTCTTTTGTAATTACATTATTGAATTACTTCAATTCACAATTTAAGCTTTTAACAAGTCAGTAATTAATGAGTCTTTTAACGCTCTCTCTCTGTTTAATTAGTAAAAAAAATCAAAAATATGATAATAAAAATAAAATGTTGAGTCCACAAATCTCCCTCCAAATTAATTTTTTGGCTGCGACTTTGCCAAATCATGAACATGTTGAAATAAAAATGTTACCAAGTAATAAAAAAAACTATACATACAGAAGGACAATGAAATGATACACTAAATTCAACAGTTAGTTAATTAAATATTTATTTCATCTAGGGTGTCAACGATTTTAATCAAATGATTTAAATCAACGATTAAATCGTGATTTTAGTCAACTGATTTTTTTTTTAAATCATAAATTTTCTAAGTGTTTAAAATAACATAAAACAAGTATTAATATCTAAGAGGAATACAATTTGGGAAGTTTCAACAGGTATTTTGCCTTATGAATAAATAACAAGAAAAAAAATCTTTGAGTAATTTTTCTAAGATTAATTCCTTAGTCTTTTAAAAAATTAAGTGCTGTAAGTTTGTCAAAAGCATAGTTTTTATCTGGGATAAAAAGCATTACATTTAAAAATGGTATTTAAATCTAATATAATTTTAATGTCATAATTTCCTGTAAGTGATCAAATTATTCATTCTTCTATATACAAATTTTTGCAAGTAAAAGAATAAATAGCCAGTATCTTATTTTATCTTTTTGCTTTTGTAATAATAAATATTTAGTAAATATTGGAGCTTTTGAAGAATGAAAGAATGACATCTTCTCAACAGCTATTGTAAAAGAATGTATAAGAGAAAAAGAACTAATTGGTATTAAAATGCTAAGCACAGCAAAAACTTTTTCTGTATAGGTTGAATATATATATATATATATTTTTTTTTTTTTTTTTTTACTTTAAAATTTATGTACACCAAATAAAGAAATTAATTAGGGATTGAAAGGGCAGCAAAAGTTTCATCTTGAAAAAAAAATATACTGAATGCTAGTAATCCACACTGAGTGGTATAATGCTGCTATTTAATATTTTAAAGATTTCAGTTCAGATATAAATGGCTATTCTTATGTTTATTCTGTATGTGTGTATGAATGGGTGTAACTCAATTTCAGAATTCTTTCGGTTAGCATACACATATGTGTGTGTAAGTTTAGATTTAGGCGTAGCAATAATTTTTCTAAGTACAGATGCAAAACGAGCTGGAAATGATATTTGTTAGTTTTGTTATTTGTGCTCCAACTAATGAAACTACTTATTTGCAGTTTTTATTAATTCTATAATTACTTACTGTTTCCTCTAGGCCATTTTTTAAGGACGCAACATCCTGCCCTTTTAAAATTGGCAAAGTGCACCCTGCTTTTTAAAAAAATAGTGAAATTCACCTGTAGTTGTACCCAGAGATTTCTTGTAAAAAACTTCCCCACACCACAGTATTTCTAAATCCGTGTGCCCAAGATGTTGCAAAAAGGATCGAACTTTATTTTCTTAGAAAATAACAAAATATTATTAAATCACGTTGTTATTTAATTGTAGTTTTCAATTTGTAATTCCTAAAATTATTAAAAATTAATGACAATTTATTTATCATACTAAAAAATTACTAATATATTTCCTCATGAAATAATGTCCTTTCTACTGAACTAGTGCTCTTTGTGGGAACTAACACCCGGCCCTTTTTTCTTTCTAGAATAAATACTAAATTATTAATTATCATTTTAGTTATTAAAGCATAAAAATGTATATTATTTTCCTAATTAGAGAATTATTTTTTTAATAATTATTAATTTAAAGCAGTGTTACCAATTTAATATTAAATGCAGCTATTAATAATTTTAATAAAATATTAATAAATATCAATAGTATTTAATATAGATTTAAATAATTATTACAAAGTATTAATGTAATAAACGTTATTGTATGCTACTAACTAATGAAACTAATAATTGGCAGACTTTATAATTCCTGTATTTACTAAAAATTAATTATAATTTATTAATTAAAGCATAAAAACAAAGATTATGTTGACAATTAGAGGTTTAATTGTTTTGGAAACCTAAAATTTTTGGTATCTATTCAGTGTTTTAACGCTGGGGAAAAAAATTATAAAAATACGATAAAAAAAAAAATCTGAATTTAATAAGAATTTTTTTTTACACCCTAGTTCTCTTATGAAATACATTTGTAAAAGATAAGGTCGCGGTAATGCTTTAAGCTACTTCATTTATTTCTTCTTTTCTCTTTATTGATAGTCTCTTTAACGTTAATAAACCTATGTTTTAGCCGTAAAAATTCGATTTAATACCATTTTGAATTTCAGCGAGCTCACACATAAGGTATAAACTTCAAAGTATAAAAGTGTAAGAATAAATAAGTTCCTATTCATAGTACTTTTCCTGAGATCAGACTGGAATAACAAAGTATCAGAGTCAAAGATAAAATCCTGGATATGTCAGAAGGTTTCCGCCTGACAGTTAATTAGTCAATAATGTAACATAATTGGAAAACAAGTATGATTGATTGTTTATGCAAGACATTATAATAGCGATTCCTAAGATACAGTCATATGGCATCTTCTTTTCTGTCTGATCAGCCTGTTAATTGAATGAAATAAATGTTACCTGAGGAAAAGTAACCGCTCATGAATTAATTGTATTTGAATACTATTATATTATTATTCTATCAAATATGTCCTTCATAGTGTGATTGTTAAATGTTTTTAATTAAAAACAGCTAAACATGATAACTCAATCATATGCTTTTTCTTTCGTTTGTTGATTCATAATTCTCTTTTTTTTTTCCCCCATCGAACAGTTTTCCTATTGCATTATAATTATTTTTTCTTTGTTATTTGGATCTCCTGAGGTGGCCTAAATACTTTTATACGACGTGTAGTGGTAGTTGATTTAATTCTGAGACCAGCTCTTGACAATAACTTGTTCTACTGTTGTTATCAATTCCCACATACATTTTATTTTTTATTATTATTTAATTTAGATTTTTTTTTTCTTTAGAGATAATTAGAGCCATTTATCGATTTTGACCAGCCGTTCATCCCACGTCATCTCGCGCTAAATTATATTTTAATAAATATGAAGCGCTTTAAATGTGAAAAAAAAATAATAATTTGCGTTCAACATTTAAAAACATGATTACGGAATTGAATTTCATCCTTATCTTTACTTTACATTGGAATAGTTGCAAAATCTCCAGGAATCTCACTTATTATTATTATTATTATTTTTTTTTTAAGAATTGAAACAGCAAGTAAAACGATAATTATATGTCATAAAAACTGTATATGAAAAATTAATTTAGTATCCCCTCTCAAATACAACATAGATATGCAGTAATTAATTTTTAAATTGTCATACGTAAAGCAAATCCAAGTGATATGCATGTAGCCATCATGACAAAATGTCTGTATGGGTTTTCATATTAAATGTGATATATTTTTTTCTTTTTTGGCAGAAATTTGGAGAGTAGGATAATTAGAAAACGCGATTAGCTTTCTTACGAACAATTTAATTGAGCATTTTCGAAAAAAGTTTTTTGTTCATAGTTTAAAAGAAATAATACATTCATTTAACATTGATATTAATAAGATCTAGAAAATAAAGTACGTTTAGGTGAGTAGGGATTATATAATTTTTTACTAATCCTGAATTTTGCTTAATCTCTTACTACTCCTTTGTTTAAAATTTAATTTTTATTGGATTTCATAAGTAATAAAACCACACATAAATTTAAAAATCGAGCTATTATAGGGCGCATCTGCGGAGGTTGCTTGTTCTCATAGACATTGAAAACTTAAATTAAATTCCAATTTCAATAAAAATCTCTTTTAAGCAAAAATATCCATGTGCTATAAAACTGGCTAAAACTACTAATTTATTCCATACTATAATGAAAACACTATTCAAAATTATTTATAAGAATAACTATTTTTCCATTTATTTGGCGCTTGAACCAAAAATATTTTTAAAATTTTCCTACATTAAAGATTGTATAATTTAATGTTTTAAATTATAAACAAAATGTTATTTTATAATATTAAACATAATTTTTAAAACTCTTTTTTAATATCTTATATTTGCCAATAAGAACATGATATATGTGTGCATTTAGTATTAATGTCGCACTGATGGGTTATTAAAGAAACATTAACACCTATGACTTAAACAATGAATAAATACATTCTACTTTTCTTACAGACAACAACATTGAAAACGACAATTTGATGAGCTTGAATCTTAATCTCTAAGTACTTGTATTAATTGATTTCTTAAGTTCATTTCATTTCCATTAAAGGAAAAAAAATCCATCCATCAATGATCACATCCTTATAATTGATATTACTGCATGCTTTACACAAATAAGGTCCCAAGTGAAAGTTCAAGAAACACATAAATTATCCACAAAAGCAATTCTTTTGTTTACAAGTTTGGGAGAAAACTTCAATAAGTAAGAAAGGAAGGCTTTACCTGGAAAAATTGTTAAAACGTTGTTAGCTCCGCAAAATGCTCACGTTTGTCAAATGATACCTGCAATTTTCTCCATGCTATGCCTTTTATAGGATCTCTTTCAACCCAACCCAGTTTTCGCGCGGTTTTTTCCACACGATGAGGTTAGAAATCGACCACAAAACATCAGTGAAAGAATAGGGAGAAGGGGAAAAAAAGTAATTTGAATTATTTACATGCTGTTTAGAATCCCAAATCGAAAATAAAATCACCTTCCGGTGGAAATGGCACATCGTACTCACCATTTTACTTTTTTTTTTTCATACGGAAGTCAGAACTTTAACCTCGGGCCCAGCTACTACCTCAATTTGTGTCATGGGGTCTTCAGTCACTGTAATCGTTGGGCGGTGGGCCCTAGAACATATGACATCAAACGCCTTCTAATTTATGTTCATGATTGTAAACAAATCATAAAAAAGAGAATTCTTTTTTCCATACTGATGATGCACATTGTTGACGGATATGTCCGAACTTCACTAAATCAATTAAGATGAAAAAAACTTCTGTTTAACGACGTTGTGAAGAATGCGGGTATTGTTTGCGGCGAAATATTGTTCCGCTTCTTTTATGTAAACCCATAATAGATCAGCTGACTTCATGATCTACTACAGTAAAATATGATATGAAGTGAATACAGAAATATTTTACTTTTATCTGATGAATATTCAAAATGCTATTTTAAGTAAGCAGCAACCGTATAATATTGCCAATCTTTTGTAATTTTCCATGAATTATTTTATTTAAAAAACGAGACTGGAAAAGATGTTTTATTATAGTAATTTTATGAATTATTTAATAGGGTTGTTTAGTTAATGAATCAGCATGTTCATTACCTTCTATGCCAATGTGTTCTTTTAACCAAGATATTATTGCTTTAAGATTCTGGTTTTTTATGAATCTTTTAAATCATGTTAATATTATTGGGCTTTTTGGTTTTAGGTTTTATAGATGTTTAATACTGTTGAGTTACTATACTATTGGGAAAATTATATATATATTAATAACAGTTATCTCTGTTTGTGTGGTAGGGCCTTCTGTAATCGTTGAGCGGTGGATTCTTTAATGTATGACATAGAATGTCTTCTAATTCATGCACCTAACTGAAAACAAAGCATAAGAAAGGAATTTCTTTTTCCATATCGAAGATGCACATTGTTGCCGGATGCATGGGCTTAGCGTCAGAAGGGGATCACAAAAGGGGCACGTGCCCACCCCAACCCCCAACTTTAGGAGTACAGACTTTTTAGGAACTGATACAATTAAAGAATTGCATATCGATCCGAAATCGAAATTAAAATTATCGACTCAGTTAACTTCTATTATTTTTATTTTTCATTTCTTCATTTTTTACCGGTTTACTGAGCTCGGTGACTAAGCCTAACCTCTAACTTTTTACTCGCATTCTGCAAGAAGTTAGATGCCGAAGTTTGATGGTCCGAATATGTGTGGTCTAAACAAGGTGATTGTTCAGTGTTTCTGGGATTTACCATGCAAGATAACTTATTGTATAGCCTTAGAAAGTATTCCATCTTTTGCAACACATCCATGATTTTTGCCTAATTAGTATAACATCAAACATTTCCCTACTCTACGAACGACATTTGAAGGCTTTACTCTTGTACCATGATGAGGCATCTTAAACTGAGCATTTTAGCATTAAAACCCGTAGGACAAGAGGTAACAACAAAGATAGTGCAGTCAACGAAATGTTCATATTCTTTCTCTTGAAAAAATATATTTTTTTCTTTAAAGACCGAATTCCGTATATACAGATTTCATTTTCAAAGATTTTACGGTAGTTTTAGTATTGAGACGTTTAAAATCACAGTTATATGAATTATGAGACTAAATTAGTCACACGAAGCCATTCGCAAGGTAATATTAAACCTATGGAAGCGTTCTTGACAAATATCTCGCTTGCATTTTATTACTTTTAAATAATTTTTTTTAGTGGGATACCTGAGATCAATATCTAATGTTGTGCTTTTGTACTTTTTCGGGTTTCATTGCATTTTTTTTTTTTTTAATGTTCGGACACCTTTATTTTTGGAAAACTGTTTGGAACCTGTTCTGAAATTTAAAGTAGCATCTTCGTTAAAAAAATGCAACCAAATTAGAAAAATTAAAAATGCACAACGTTAGATATCGACCTTAGGTATCATATGAAATAAATAAATAAATATTGAAATTCAAGCAAGAATTCTGAAAAGAATTCTCCCATAGGTTTAACATTAGCGTGCAAATGTTTTCGCTTGAGACTTCACTAGTAACGGGAAGAAACTGGAAGAAAGTGCAGGAAAATGCTGATAAATGGGAAGTATTAGGCTTTATACCTCTAGATGATACACATATCTGTTTTATTCAGGATAAGGATATTCCTTATCCTTGCAAAGAGAGAAAAATATTGTTAAATAGCCTGTAGAAATTATTATTATTAAAATACATTTTTTCATTTAGCTTATGTAGTCATATTGCGTACTTTACTTTATTGTGTACGAAAAGTGGAGTTGAATGAGACAGGGGACCAATGCGAAAGCAAGAATATTTATATGGCCTACAATCATAAATAAATTGGTATTTCATTTGATAAATGGTATTACTGAGATCATTAAACAGATGTAGTTTCAAAACAGTCAGAAGATTAGACTATTCCACAAACATATTTTTCAACAACCAACGTAAGTTTTTCTGTTTGAGCTTTAAAGCAATTAATAGATAATCTTAAAGTTTTATATATTTTTGCATGGTAAAATGATATAATCTCTTGTTATATTTATTGTTAAAAGTGGAAACAAAATTTGACAATATTTTTAAAAACTAATCTTTTAAATATTTTTATGAAACTAGTGATCTCAAATATTTTATTGACAAAATTTTTAAATTTTACAAGAGATAAATGCATAACATTAGTTAGTAAGATAATTTGTTGTCATTTTTATTGTAGCTATTTTATAAGGTAAAATTATTTCTTACATAAAAGATATTTATTTTTTTAGTCCCTCCTTTTACATAGAACTACAATCCAATAATTGCTATCTTTAAAACATTAAAACATATGCTATTAATAATTGGTAAATAAAATATTCCATTGTAGTGTGGAATAAAATATATTTTTCGCAATTTTTCATACCTATCCCATTAATAGAATACCTGGAAAAATACGTATGCATTATAAAAGTTATTATAAAATAATTAAAATTAAACAAGAATTCTTTCTTAATTGAAACTATCGTGCCAATAAGTTACTAAATATTGAAGTATTTTTTTAAACAATGTTTTGAAGTTAACATTGTATATAACTAAAGTTACTGTCTAAATATGAAAATTGTCTCATTCATGTACACTCTGCCTTACTTTTAAAATTATATAAATTTATTGAATATAAAATGTCTGTTGAGATGAAAATAAAGACGTGAATGTGCAAATAATGGATAATTTACTGCTACCAATTTTTAGAAGTTGACATACACGATTAAATCCGCGGGGAACATTTGAATAATCGGGGCAAAACTATCTTTTTCCAAGGTTTTTTAAGAAAATTGAAAAAATTGTCTTATATTTGAAATGACGTACTGCGCTTGCTATTGAGTGTATAAAAAAGTTGTAAATATAAAAGTTGTAGCGAATTTTGAGCTCTTTAATATTGTAACTGACAAAGAATATGCTACGGCTACAGGTCTCGAGATATTTTTAAAAAATCAAAAAAAGTCCCAAAATTTTGTTGTTTTTTGGCTACAGAAAATTTAGCCTTGAGAAATTTTGTTAGAAAACTTGGTTTTTCCATGTTGGCATCATTATAAACAATTCAGAAAAAAACAATCTTCTACCCGACCTTCTGCAAGGTAAAATATACATTTCCCCTAGACTAATAGTGAAACAGAGACATTTTTAAAATGAAGTTTGTGTTTGAACAGCTAGAGTTGGTGGTTGGTGCTTTTCAGTGATGCTTTTTCTGAAGACATGTCTTTGTCTTCGTTGACCACAGTTTAAAGGACACATTATTTGTGTAAATAATGATTTAATTATTTTTTAATTATTTACTAATTAATAATTTACTCCCACTGGGGGTACCTTCATTTTTAACACTGTCCGGAACGGTATAGTAGACCCGATCGCAGAAGATCCCACCGGAAATTTTTAAAAGCCAAATTCAACAAGTTTAATGCATCGACCAGTGGCGTTTAATATTTCGGAGAAGCCCGTCGGTTTTCAAATCATTATAGCTCTCATATTGTTTATATCATATTATATTGTCATTATTACAACATTCATCGCCTCAGTGCCACAGTAGGATATTTAGTAATAATCGAAAATGACAAGTCTCACTTACTGCTATGAAAAGCAGTATCTGCATCTAGTGGAAAAGTAGGGAATGTTTATAAAACACATTTGAGCTATAGTATTAACCCATTAACCGCCAAAATTATAAAATAGGAATTTTCAAATTTCTTGTTGAAAATCGTTTGCCACCACAAAAGTTCATAAAAATTTTTATATATGTGTTAATACTGGAAATTTTAGGTTTTTCTATAATCTCATCCATATCCCCTTCCGCATCACTTTTCTCTTCCTATCTCTGATCTTCCATCATTTTCTCTATGAATCAAATGTACAAGCAACTGCCAAATCTTTGTCCAAACACACAAACTTACTGGCGTTCGTATTAATTATGCTGGCTGTTCTAAGAATATTATTTAAAATTTCCCCATCATTATTGTCTTCATTTTCTATGTCTAGTTTTGGAAAAGGATTAAATGTTCAAGAGTTTAAGTAACATTTTGTTGACATATTAAGTAAACGTTGCTTGATCTGCTTCAGATTTTGGTTTGAAAATAAATATAAAATTGTACCAGAAACTGTTAATTTTTTTTTTCTGGTGACTTTTGAGCGGCCGTTGTTCAGAATTTCTTATTTAGAGGTTCGTATTAATGTTAATGCTATGGAATGTGTTTGGTTCCATCGATATGTGGCCGGTATTCGGAGGTTCTCGTTGTTTTGAGATGACCGTTCAAGGAGGTTTCACTGTATATAATTGTTGCACAATTTTGTCGAGTCATTTCAAATTTTATGAAAATATAGTCAAAACTTAAAAAGATATTAATAAAAGTTTTCTTCATTCTTAAATTCTATCATACGTAATTAATTCAAAGATATCCTATGATATGTAATGATTCTGGGTTGTCATGGTGATGACGCAATTTTAAGATGGAGTCCTATTATTTCCGTATTTCTGAATTTAATGTATATAATCGTAATAAATTTTGTATTCATACATTTTTGCGTACGAATTCAGCAGTTATTGCATCAAGATCTGAATATTTATAAAATTAATAGTACGAACGTACCTCATTTGCCATGTTTGGCGTACAATTTGCGACCTTTTTTTATGTTAAAAGTTGACGATCTCTGGGAGTAAAGTTTCAATACTTGAAATAAAATCGAAATATTTTGTCAACTAAAAAAGAAAGAGACATCCTTTAAGAAGAGTACATTGAAAAGGAAGTTAAAAATATTAATTTTCTGGGAAGATATTTTAAAAATAAGAACGCATTTCACGCCTATATGCTCAACATTAGTGAGTGAAATTTGAGATCTCACTGACCAACACTTTTACTGCAGAGCTCGAAGTATACAGGAGGAATTTTATTATTCCTAAAGCAGTATCCTTAATCAATAATCTTCGGGGTAAATATTTGTAAATATGCAACAGAAATATATCACGAACGTATTTCTTTCAAAATAGTGGTTAGGAACATTGCAATTTCTTCTATACGCTGTGAGCCCTGGTTTAAGGGGAAGTAATGATGGACACATGAAAAAAAGTCCTTCCGGCCAGTGCCGGGAGGAAGAGGTAGCTTTCAAATTCCTTATTTTTAAAAAGCTAGCTTATGTTATGACACAAAGCTCAATTTAGTGGAAACCGATTATAGACGATTCAATACTAATTTTTATCAATACTAAATCCTTATGAATGAGAATTTCGCGAAATTAGTCAGCTTTATCCAAGCTGATTTTATTTAAAGTTATATTTGGTTTCCAAATTCGGCGATATCTTGAAGTGCCTGCCCTTTTAAGACAATATGGTGGATGAGGCTAACCAGTGAACTTGGTCGAGACCTTAGTAATTCCTGTGCACACGCTCAATCACATCGGAATCGGTTGATATATATGAGTGCTGTCGCAGGCAAAAAATCAGATTTTTCAAAATGTCACGCACATAATGAAATTCAAACTGCTGTGTTTGAGCCATTTTTTAAGATAAAGACAAAACAAAAAATTCTCCGGAATCCTTATATCAAAGTCAAATACTTAAGAAAGAAACCTTTTTCAATTTCTAATTTTTTTTTCACCTCACTTTAAACATAATTTTATTTTTATTTAATGGCCGCCATTTTTATTTAAGATGACGGATGAAGCTGGCCAGTGAACTTGGTCGATACATTGCTATATACTATCCAAATGCCTTCTTACATCTAAATAGGTTAATAACGTGTGTTATCGCGTGGCAAATATCAGATCGTTTCAAAATGTCAGCCATGCTAGAAATTTCAAAGTGCTATATCTCAACCATTTTTTAAGATGTAGACGAAAAAAAACTTTCCTGAAATCTTTGTATCAAGGTGAAACACATAAAAAATACCTTTTTCATTTTTCAATTTTTTGATACCTCATTTTAAATTTTAAATAATTTTTTTTAAATGTTCCCTTTTGAAACAAGATGGCGAATGAAGGTTGCCTACGAACTCGGTCGAGACATTGGTATGCACTATGTACACACCAAGTTACATCCAAATCGGTTCATAAATACGCCTGTTATCGCGTGACAAAAATCAGGTCGTTTCAAAATGTCAGCCACAATAGAAATTCAAAATGCTATAACTCAGCCATTTTTCTAGATATAGACGAAACAAAAACTGTTCCGGAATCTTTATATTAAGATCAAACACATAAGGAACAAATCTTTTTCAATTTTTTGATACCTCATTTAAAATTTAAAATTTTTAAATTTTTTTTAAATGGCCGCCATTTTGAAACAAGAGGGCGGATGAAGCTGACCAACGAACTCAGTCGAGACATTGGTATGAACTTTGTACACACCAAGGTACATCCATATCGGTTCATGAATAGGCCTGTTATCGGGTGACAAAAATGAGGACGTTTCAAAATGTCAGCCACGCTAGAAATTCAAACTGCTAGAATTCAGCCATTTTTTAAGATACAGACGAAACAAAAACTGGTCCAGAATCTTTGTATCAAGGTCAAACACATAAGAAAAAATATTTTTCAATTTTCAATTTTTTGGTACCACATTTCAAATTTTAAATTTAAAAAAATGCAAATGGCCGCGATCTTGAAACAAGATGGCGGATGAAGCTGGCCAACGAACTCGGTCGACACATTGGTATGTACTATGTACACACCGAGTTTCATATAAATCGGTTCATAAATACGCCTGTTATCGCGTGACAAATATCAGGTCGTTTCAAAATGTCAGCCACAATAAAAATTCAAAATGCTATAACTCAGCCCTTTTTTAAGATATAGACAAAACAAAAACTGCTTCGGAATCTTTGTATCAAGGTCAAACACATAAGAAAGTAATATTTTTCAATTTTAAATTTTTTGTTACCTCATTTCAAATTTTAATTTTAAAAAAAACTAAATGGCCGTCATTTTGAAACAAGATGGCGGATGAAGCTGGCCAACGAACTCGGTCGAGACATTGGTATGTACTATGTACACACCGAGTTTCATCTAAATCTGTTCATAAGTACGCCTGTTATCGCGTGACAAAAATCAGGTCGTTTCAAAATGTCAGCCACGCTAGAAATTGATAGTGCTATAACTCAGTTATTTTTTAAGATATAGACAAAACGAAAACTGCTCCGTAATCTTTGTATCAAGGTCAAATACATAAGACAAAAATATTTTTCCATTTTTAATTTTTTGGTACCACATTTCAAATTTTAAATTTTTTTTAAAATTTTAAATGGCCGCCATTTTGAAACAAGAGGGCGGATGAAGCTGGCCAACGAACTCGGTCGAGACATTGGTATGTACTATGTACACACCGAGTTTCATCCAAATTGGTTTATAAATACGAGAGTTACAGTGTGACAAAGATCAGATATATATACGAGGGTTACTCTGAAATTATTGAGATACGCACAGACGAGAATTTACAAAATAAAAATAATGGTTTAATTTTAAAATACAAAGTATTTTAACACAGCAGACGATTTTTTGCTGACTTACTTCAACTTGTTTAGCGTAGAATAAATTTTAAACAGAAGAGAAAATGGAGTTGACGCGAGAACATTTTCGCGCTATGATTTTCTACGATTTTAACACTAGAACGCCCGGAAGGAGTCGATCCAACTCCAACCATATGGTTAAATGTCGACTGGAACCAGAAATTCTTTCATAAAATAAGTTAAATTTAAACCACGCAGATTTACGTTAAATAAATCAGTCAAATAATTTTAACTAAAAATTCTGATGTCAAACATTTTTATGAAACTTGAGTAAAATTTCAGGGCGTTCTAGTGTTAAAGCAGGATTAAATCAAGAAGAATGCGGTCAACGGTTGAAATTAGCATTTGGTGATGAATCTGCTGCTCGTGTTACTGTATTCAGATGGTTTAAAGAATTTAGCAGAGGTCGCAATTTTCTTCAGGATGAAGAACACACACAGGAAGGCCGCCGTCGGCAGTAATCTCGGATAATGTGTCTGCGATACGAAAAATGTTAATGGATGATAATCGCTGTACCTATCAAATGATACAGAATGAACTTAACATTGGATCCACAGCCATACACAAAATTATACATGAAGTATTACATATGAAAAAAGTAGTTTGCCGTTGGGTTCCCCATAATCTAACTGAGCACCCAAAAGAGGAGCGTGTCAGAATCAGTAAAGAAACTCTTAAATTGCTAAATGATGGTGGCCACCGCATCATTTCCAAAATTGTAACGGGTGATGAAACGTACATGCCGTTATTTGACGTTACAACATGTCAAGAAAGCAAAGTATGGGTTTTTGAAGATGATCCCACGCCGACAATGGTGAAAAGACAACGCGCACTGAAAAAATTGATGTATACCGTTTTCTTCAGAAGTACGGGATTGGTCAAAGCCATCAAGTTGGAAGGACAGAAGACAGTAACAGCAAACTGGTCACTAAATGCCTTCCAGAAATTCTACAAAAAGTGAATGTTAGGGGACTAATGCTTCACCATGACAGTGCATCTTCACGTACAGCCGGATTAACAGTTGAGTTTCTTAAACAAAAACGAATTCAAGTGATAGACATCAGCCGTATTCACCTGATCTAGCTATGTGTGACTTTTGGTTATTCTTTAATCTAAAAAAGAGCTTACGTGGACGTCGTTTTCATTCAGAAGAGATTGATGTGGCCATAAGTGCATTTTTTCATCTATTCCAAGAAATGAATGGCTTGAGGCATTTAATCTGTGGAAAAATCGTCTACAAAAGTGCATTGGTGCTGGAGGAGACTACTTTGAACACACCTAAAATTTTGTAAGTATAGCTTTAAAAACCTAGTTGTATCTCAAAAATTTCAGAGTGACCCTCGTATATATATATATATATATATATAGCCATAATATAATTACAATTCATCATCAATTCCTATTACAATAATTAATTATCAGCTTTTGAACGGAGGGTGGTTTCGGGGTCTAGTGGTCATGATCGATGAAAATATACCAAAATTTTTTGAAATCGCTTTCCTCCGAATGGCTGCAATAGGTAGCTTTTTGTAATGAAAGCTACCTAATAAGAACGCATTCCACGCCTATATGCTCAACATTAGCGAGTGAAATTTGAGATCTCACTGACCAACACTTTTACTGCAGAGCTCAAAGTATACAGGAGGAATTTTATTATTCCTAAAGCAGTATCCTTAATCAATAATCTTCGGGGTAAATATTTGTAAATATGCAACAGAAATGTATCGCGAACGTATTTCTTTCGAAATAGTGGTTAGGAACATTGCAATTTCTTCTATGCGCTGTGAGCCCTGGTTTAAGGGGAAATAATGATGGAAACATGAAAAAAAGCAGGATTCATATCTAATCCACACAGTTAAAATTTTGGTCTGACATTTCACAAAGACATAAGGCCAAAAATATTGTTACCATGAGATGATGAAACCATGTTTCAACATTTGGTGCTTCATAAACTGGTAAAATTTTGAATCATAAAGCTACTACAATTATACAGGGTGTCCATAAGAATGTCTCATAAATTTTAATAGTGTCAACTGTAAGCGTTGTTGAGTGTTGATTTAAGGTCATAGATAAAGAGTATCTCAAACAAATTTAGATAAGCGAATGCACGAGTACTGCTTTGTCATTGACTCGCTTGCAGTGCCACATACGCAAAATGGCTATTCCTGAGCGTAAAACGTTTTGTGTATTGCAATTTGCTAAGAGTGAATCTGTAACTTCAGTTCAACGTGCGTTTCGTTTAAACTTTAATTGTGATGTTCCATGTGGCAAAGAGAACCGCTGATGGTATAGAGCTGTGCAAGGTGACGTCACAAACAGGTTTTTGCTGCTGTTGTAGGACAGTTATCGCTACCTTTAACAAAGCTTTTTCTATTTGTGTGTCCTACAGCTTAATTCATTGTTCTCCGGTAAAAGTCACATGATGTGAACTGCTCTATAGGCAATTCGGAACGACCGGATGTGTTTGTGAAGGGAAAAGCACGGGACGAGCAAAAGTGTCTTTCAGAATGTTGACCGTGTCAGAGCATCTTACCTGCGTAGTCCAGGAAATCTGTTCGAAAAGTAAGTCTTGGACTTCATTTGCCAAAAACGACAGTGTGGGAAGTTTTTAAGGACATGTTTACACATGCGCCCATACCGGTTACAGATTGTGGGAAGAACTGGACTTTAGGTTGGATGTGTGCCATATAACTAGAGGTGTACATATTATAAGAAAAACTTTAGTAAGAAACATTTGTAAGAAAAACTAGGTTAGTTCACCTGCAATTTGGTGTATGATTTGTTGTAAATAGTCTAAATTAAACTGCTGTGATATACCATTGTAACTGGGACATTCTTTTATGGATAGCCTGATTTTGCATTGCTAGCCAGACCGAATCCTCTGTTTAGAGTGGAATCAATACGGACATCCAAGCCTGAACAAGGATTCGAACTTCACATTTCTTGACTTGTAAACAGCGAAGATATCCGCTAGACAAGCAGATGGATATCAAAGAGTTCTATAAAGCAACATATTAAAAATAAATAGAATTATTTATTCCGCTTTTCTGTTGCATATTATTGCCATAAAGAATAGAATCTTGAAAAAAGTGGTAGAATCTTGAATTTTCGCCAAAATCAGGGGTTTTGAAAAATCAAGTGAAACATGTTTCGGTGATTCTGTGCTTCTTGCACGATTAAACAGTTAACATTGAACTTTTTTTATTTTCTTTTTAGGTGCGTTCGTAATTATATAAATACGTAGCACCCATAGTCGTCGTTCAGTCCGTCCGTCTGCATGTAACAGAGCAAAAACTACCCAACCGAATGGTCTAAAATTTTAAATATATGATTGTTGCAAAATTTTGTCGAGCCATTTCAAATTTTATGAAAATCGGATGTATAGTTTAATTACAGGGACAGTCAAAAGTTTTTCTTTACATTACGGCCAATGGGAAAAATTATTGCAAGTGCATTTTAATGATGTTACAGCTTTCCGAATGGTCTGAAATTTTAAATATATAACTGTTGCAAAATTTTGTCGAGCCATTTCAAATTTTATGAAAATCGGATGTATAGTTTAATTACAGGGACAGTCAAAAGTGTTCCGTTACATTACGGGGAATGGGAAAAAATTATTGGAAGTGCATTTTAATGATGTTACAGACTATGCACCTTATGAAGTGCAAAAAATTTTACATTCAGTACAATATGGGGTGCAAAAAATAATTATAAAACTAGTTATAGTACGAACGCACCTCATTTGCCACGTTTGACGAGCAATTTCCAACTTGTTTTTTACTGTGCAGATCGATAATTTTATAGGAAAATAAGGGCATTCTATCGTACACGTATTCCTTGAGTTGCAGAATTTGCAAGTAATTAATGTGAGCCCAGTACAGACAAACTTGTTAAAAACAGCACATGTAAGACTACATGCACACTTCAGAAATCCCCCCGTGTCAGTTTTTCGAACTTGGGTAAAAGAAGAAGAGCTTTCTGACTTCTCTTCCGATTTATAAAATTGCGCGTTCATTTTCTAATAGAAGGCTTTCGAAATAATTATAAGGATTTTTTTTTTTTTAAGTGAAGAAATTTTACCGTTTATATTACATTTCAAGCTTCAAAAAACAAAATACACGTTAATGTTTCGAAACATCTCTATTTGGAAGCATTATATAAATATAATATTTCTATATTCGGTTAAACCTCCCTGTGCCACCACCTCCATTAAGCGACTCCCTCCCTGAACGACCATTTTTTCATGGAACGAAATTTATTCCCATAGGCTCAATACTATAATTTTACCTCTATTCAGAGACCACCCCAGTTAAACGCCCTCCATAAGCGACCCACTTCTTTGAAGAAAATGAAACAAATTCCGTTTTTTCCTGATCGATTGAAGAAGGTTTTATTAGAATGATAATTCCAGAGAGCGCGTTATTCATCAAACTTCTAAATTAGGTTTACAATTTTTATTTATTCCGGCAACTTTTAAGTGTTTAAACCCCTTTGTGCCTTTTCAGGCAATGAATTTAACGCTGATGACAAAGTAAGGATGACGGTCAATAAACTCTCCTGCCCTGTTCTGCCAGGAAACTCTCAAAGAAATGGATAAATTAATGAAATCGTCATTATTTGTTCCCGTCCAAAAAAAAAAAAAAAAAAAAAAATGCATTTATTTACTGAACTTTGAAAGGACTTGGAAATAAAAGTTATGGAAGATAAAATCGTAAAATCAAATTAAACGTCAATGTATTCATTTTTTAAACCCTGCGGTAATTAACGTATGTAATTAACTTTTGTTTTGATACTTAAATTTTCATATTTTTTCCTAATGTGAAAATTAAATTTTAGTAACATTAATTGCTACCTTTTTCAACAATTAAAATCTAGATTTAAATATGACCTCCATTAAGATACCACCTCTCGGAGCTACCAATTTTTATTGGAACGGAACGCGGTCGCTTTAGGGAGGTTTTACTGTATATATATAAATCCGCTAAATTAGAAACACTGAAATCCTCGTCCAAGTGGCTTTGAATGTCAGAATTCGAAAATACCGGAACAGAAAGAAGTCTACTGGAGCAGCATTCGAGGATTCTTCTGCGGATTTGAAACTTTTTCACGAAGACGGAATGCGGCTGCGTCAATACAAAACCGTATCATGAATGTTCTCCATGCAATACCAAAAGAGGGCTTTTCCCACAATTTTACTGAATAGTGCTGACATTTTCAAAAGCGCATTACAAAATGACAGATTTTACTTCTGAAAAACATAAAGCCTTTTTTAAATTTAAATAAGAATCTTTTGTTTATAAACATATTAACCGAACTTTATTGCCGTACCTTCTAAAGCCCGGCTGTACCTTATTCAGAAATGGGGACTGGTATTTCAGATAAAGGCACTATAATTTTGATTTTAACTAAATGTTTTTTATGTATATATTTTAAATTTAATTGCTTTTTAAATGTATTCAAGTCTGTCTAATGCTTCATATTTAGTTTAAATTACTTGCATTATTGTTCATTTTTTAATGATTAAAAATGCAATTTAACGTTAGGAGAGTTTAAAACTTTAACACTAGAAAGACGGCGAGCGATCATTTTGACCGCTGCCAAATGAATATATCTCGATTCGAACCAGAAATTTCTTTATAAAACTAATTTGAAAGATACAAAGAATAAAAACTAGTTAAATAAATAAGTTAATAATTTAAAATAAAAATTCTGCTGTCAAATATTTTTATAAAATTTGAGCAAAATTCCCCATTTTTCTAGTGTTAATCGACATATAACTTCCCGTTTGACATCCCAAAGTGAAATCTCTAACTCCAAATATGACGTCAAAATTAGGTATTCGTTTTGGAAATTTCGAAGTTGGTACAATTTCAGTCCTAAGACGCCCCCCCCCCCCACCTCCCTAGACTAATTGTTTAACCACTTGAAGGGCGGTGATGTCGCTATGGTATCAGATAATTTTAACCCCTAATTGCCACATTGGAACCCGAATTTTTTAAAGAAAATTTCACTTTTATTAAATACGCGAAAATATGCCTTTACTTGTTTACAAATAAATTTTCTTGTAAATACTGGTGCATTCAATTATTTCAACATTTTATGAATACAAGTACCTTGGTCCTGAAAGGGTTAATATAAATTGAAAGAAAACATAATTCCCAGTTGAATGGCTATTTTCACTTTTCTTTACAACACAATTTGACGATCAAAATGTCAGAGATGTTTGTTCTGTCTCTTTCTCTTTTTTCTGTGCATAGGCATACAAAACCTTCTATCATATCTCCTCCTTTGGGCTTCGTTGTTAATGGGTAAAAATACATCATTTCTACCACTTTCACTTAATTTTTTATTGGCAAGTAACAGTACACAGCAATGTCCTATTTTATCTATACTACTCCAGTTTGTTCAAGAAACGATCAACGAAGAATATTTGTACATGGAAACGGCAACTGGTTAAAGACAATGGCTTACGTGCGTAGAATAATTAATATCTAAAGTGAAAACTGCACACCGGAACTTTTAGAGCAGACAGACTCGATGCCATCGACGTGAGAAAAATAAAAAGCAATTAAGGTGAAAGGAAATAACTACAAAAAAATTAACTAAGGTCAGAGGAAGAAACGAGAATCCACCTTGCGGAAGTAAAGGCTTGGCAGTTTGTGGTGAAAGAAAAAAAAATTCATTATTTTTCAGGTAGTTATTAACAAAAGGAAGTTAGTAGCGTTTGTTTGTACCATTTATCTTTGTTTTGTATTTTCTCATTAAGAAAAAGATAATCCCTGCCATTACTGAGTAATTATACTCTTTGTCTACTTTCATTAACTTTCTGAAGAGTAGAGTAGTTATAACTCTACTTTCATTGCTGAATGTCTTCTTCCGCATGTTTACCAACTTAATTACAAGTACTTCATCTATCGAACTTATTCAAATCAATATGGCTCTCATTGTGCTTTGTTGCAGTTGTATAAGAAGCGTTATTCTATACACTAATTAAGTCCAGTCTTTTCTTTGTGGAGCAGCTTCTATATTTAACGATGTTTTATTCAAAACGTTTCCCTATTGAGGGAGATTTTTATATAATGTGGGGGGGGGGGGGCAATTTGGAACATTTATTGATAATGTTTTTTGGGCTTAATTTTTATAAAGTGAATGCTATGTTTAGCTTGATCTCTTGGTTTGGTAAAAATAAATAAGTGACTGAAATAGGTGACGTAAAAAAGATTTAATTAAAGGAAGTTTACACACCTCCAACTGTCTTATCCTGCCCTGTATGGTGGATAACTACATTGTTTTACATATTATCAGGAGTGTAGTGGAGGGTATACGATAGTACACGCTTTATACCCTCTGGATTTTTTAGAAGCTCAGTATATCCTCTATTACTCAAATAACGCTATTTTCTAGCTTGTAAAGACCTTTTTAAAAATTTGTAAAAAAATATGCATTTTTAGTAGTGAAAATATGCGCTGAAACCGAACGAAGTCGGGCCAAAACACCTTGCTTTTTGAAGTTTTCAGCGAAAAAGGAAGAATTAGGTATAAACTTTGGGATAAATTAAATCATAAATTTTGAATGATAAGTTAGTGAAATATAAATTATTGAAAAATGAACCTAAAGATACACGTCCGTCATTTAGGCATAACTCGAACATTTCTATTCTGAACATTTATACATTTCATTACAGAATTACAAGTAGTGCAGAAACAAATTATAAATGAGAGAGCTTTAAAGATTTTAAACTTCGTGTGCCCAGTATGAGTGGCCATAAAAGAGAAGTGTTAACAGCGTATATAAAGCCGTGTAAGAGATATAATTAACATTCCACAAAATTCAAAGATTCCAAAACTTAAATATTTCTATTTTATATGTATGAATCACGCCCCCCCCTTGTCTACAGTCACAAAGATTGTTGGGACGATTTCCGATCTTATGTAGAAACGCAGGAAAGTTACCGTGTGCACTGCAGAAATACTGAATTACTTGACTTGCACAGATAAATGAAGGATCCATTCCTCGGGTTTTCTTTTACGACTACAGCACTGCATATGTTATTTACGTTGTTGAGATATATACCATTCAGTAAAGATTGATTTGATCTAATGATATCTACTTATAATAAAATCTGAGTGCAGAAAACTGTAGGTAACCATGCCGGTACGAACCACTCTGGTCTGCGAATCGACAGTAACTAAACGCCATGTTAGGCTTAACGAAAAATATGTGCTAATATATGACAGCTAAATGGTAATTTCTTCTACTTGAAATCATGTCTGTTCAATATATTTTCAATAAAACATGCGTATCATATCCATTTATAATGTATTAAGTTCTAAATTAAAATTAAGCTATTATAAACAGAGAATCAGATCTAAAAAGAATAGAAATCAGATCTAAACAAAAGATACTGTTGCCATTCAGATTCAAATTCCAGCAAATCTACAAACAAATGAATGACTCTTTGAACGCTTCATTAAAAAAAAATACAGGTTAATGTCGATTCTGCTCTTACAATATTTGTAAAATAATATTAAAATCTTTAAATATTTAAACTTGGTTTAAAACCTTCAAAAACTATCCAATTAAGTTCTAAATTTAATTTCCAAATCAAGTTCTAAATTAAAAATAACGGATAACTATCGCCATCTGGTGGAGAAATAGTTAACTTTGCTCCAGGAGAGCGCCGTGCAAGCACGTGTATTACATGCGTTTTTAATTTGTTCAGAATGATTATTATTTTGCACAATTTCAGATTTCCTGTTACATTTGTGTTCTGTCTTATATGACAGAGCAAAAATTATCCGAATTCGAATATCTAAAACTTTCAAATGTATTTACAAATAAAGAACTATTTCAATGGCACTTTAGCATATTACGTTACACAATGGTGCTACAATCCATGTAGGATTTTGACCTCCCTCAATATACTTCTCAAGACCTTCCGATCTCTGCCCTTTACTTTAAATTTATAATTTGGTTTTCTCTTTAGCATATTAGTTAAAGGAAAATTAGAAGGATAATTTTTTCTGTACCGAAAGCTGCGAGCAGCGCCTCTGTAGGCCGTTTTAATTCTCAATAAATCAGGAGCTTATTTTTCTTTCTTATTCTTTTGGCGTCATCTATCAGCAATTAATATAAACAAAGAAACTTTTTGTTGCAATCGTACTTTATTTATGCATTTTATCAGATTTGAAGACATTGCAAATAAAATGAATATTTCTTATCGGTACAATTCAATATATTTGAATTATCTTGCAGATAAATTTATGGATTTTAACATGCTTTGTAGCGAAAAAAAAAAAAAAGTCACGCTAAACAGCACATTTTTAATGTAGAGGGAACCTAAACAAGCATTTTCGTCTTAGAATGTATAGCTGGAAATGGCGCGTTTAAGCGCTGGTGACTAAACTGTAGTTTACATAATTCCTTTGTTCTCATCATCAAAAATCAAAGAATAATACTTTTTGATGAAAAAAAATGCATGAAGCATTTTTTTCATAGAAGTCAGAAAAATATTTTTTAAACGATTGTTTTGAAGATTTATCATTCACATTCCACCATTTTTGACGGGGTTATATACTAGATTAATACATGGAAATTATTCCAGAGGAAAACATTCGCCTTGCATACAATATTTCAAGTGAAAATCAAATTTCAAAGTAATTGCTTAAAAGGCGCAAAGGCCAACATAGTGAAAAAGATTCCAAGTCGGGACTCGAACCCGGGCCATCAGTATAGCGCACTAACGTTCTACCGACTAAACCACTTGAAACGACACCCAGCACGGAAAATTTCTCACTATTATATGTTGTCAAACGCAGCACAAGATGGAATATTCATCGTGAGCCACCGACCTGGGGCGAACACGGTAACCGTGTTCGCCTCATTTGCCACGTTTGACGAGCAATTTCCAACTTGTTATATTTACACTAGTTTGATTTTGGATATTGAAGTGTGGTGATGGTTAGATGTAAAGAAGTTGGAAATTGCACGTCACACGTGGCAAATGAGGTGCGTTCGTACTATAACTAGTTTTATAAATATTTTTTGCACTGCATATTCTACTGAATGTATATGTTAGTGCACTTCATAAGTGCATATCAATTTTATTCTGTTCGAAAGGCTGTCACATCATTAAAATGCACTTGAAATAATTTTTTCCCATTGGCCGTCGTGTAACGGAAAACTTTTGACTGCCCCTGTAATTAAACTATACATCCGATTTTCATAAAATTTTAAGTGACTCGACAAAATTTTGTAACAATCGTATATTTAAAATTTCAGACCATTCGATTGGGTAGTTTTTGCTCAGTTATATGCGGACAGACGAACAGACAGACAGACAGACGGACCGAAGGACCGCAGGTCCTTAGATGCTACGCATAGGTGCTACGCATATAGGTGCTACGCATTTATATAATTACGAACGCACCTAAAAATGCGACTAAACTACAGATTTTTATTTTTTTTTTCCGGGAGGCACAAAAACATGGCTGTACATAGAAATGAGCGATGTAACAAGGGGCTACTCTTGTATTTAACATATTTATGCACAATCATATATACTGTATAAATTTAATTTATTATTGTAATTATTGGGTTGGGATATAAAATTATCATGAGATGTACAGTAAAATCTCCTAGTAACGGAGACCTCAAGAGAACGAAATTTGCCTGCCTTTCAAAGGTAAAACTGTACAAATAAATAGAGGTTGGGGATTGAAAAAAAATCCCGCTAAATATAGGTGCCCGCTATCTAGATTTTATTGTTTTTGCCAATAGATTTAATATTTAACTCTCCAATACACTTTTAATATTAAATTGAGTTCTGTTAAAAGTTAATTAAATTGTATTAAATTAAATTCTCACTCAGTAGATTAATTACCTCTAAATGATTATTATTAAATAGGGTGTACGTACATCGTCCATTTACAGGGGAGCACAAAATAATTCGGTTACAGTACTGTCTAGGAACAACAATTGCTGTAAGTGAGTTTTCAGTTGTGGTACACCTTTTAGGTAGATTTCGTAAGAAATACTACCTATTGCAGTCGTTACCATGGTGCGAATTTTGAAAAATTCCTTCATAACTTTTCATTATATGACCCCAGGAACCCAAAACCACCCCCACCTAAAAAGTTTATATATATATATATATATATATATATGTATGTATGTATGTATGTACTAAATTTTGTCCGCACGATAAAAGTCGCAATTATGCACGGATCGTCTTCAAACTCGCCAACAACTTTGAGATGGCTAATATCTCGGCGGGGATTGAAAATGGGCAAAATCGGACCAACGGAATGGAAATGGGGAGGGTTCAAAATTTTGAATACCGTCTTAACAAGATTCTGATAAAACCAGCTCTTACACAACAATGACAGAAAAAAATAAATATTTTTCATTATAGCAGTTGCCAACAATTAAAAAAAAAAAAACAATAAAATTCTCACCACAACAATTGCTTTTCTTTTGCAAGATTTTTCACGTGAAAAAATAAATTAAATAAATAGTTTGACGAATTGAAAACAAATTGAATATTACGTCATAAGTTTTATAGAGCAAGATTTCAGAATGAAAACTCAAAATGAAATAAATAGTTTGACGAATTAAAAAAATATATATATTACGTCATATTGTATATATAATGTACCTCAGCAGGTGAATATGTAACGTCATGTGAGTTTGAAGAAACGTATTAAAACATGATAAAAACCCGACTATGGAAATATTAACATATTTTAACACTTTGAGGGTCTCTGAATTTTTTTTAGCCATTTTTAAACCTATTCCATATATATGCGTGTGTGTATTCGTGTATATAAGAATTTTCACAAAATGTTTAGCTCCCTAGAGCTCATTCTTAGTGAAGGAACTGGGTTTATATTTAATGTTGATATAAGTTTTGTTGGTGAATTTAGTATTTAACTTCGAAATCTACCTCCGCCTGTAGGCCCGAGCCGGCAGGGATTTTTTAAATTTAACTTCTTTTTTTTTTTTTTTTTTTTTTTTTTTTTTTTGCATATTACTTCTGTACATATAAATTCTTTAGATCAAATACAGATCTGCACAAAAGATTATCAAGTACTTTTCGTTTATGGGCTGAAATTGTTGAACAGAAATATGCAACTGTGCTATGCGTTTCCTAAAAGGAATTACATTTTAACATCGTACAGATATAAATCTATAGGGAATATACAGGGCTGAACAATAGAATTCGGATATTTTTCTGATTATTGATGATATAATTGCTGATATTGGGTTTTCAAATTGTTTACTTAGACTAGAGGTCTGCACGGACCCGGGCTTAGCCCGTACCCTGCCAGACCCTGGCAAAACGAAGGAAAGTTTTCCAACGGATCGGGCCTACGGATTAAAGACAATTTTTTTAACGTGCCTTGCCGGACCGATGAAAAAAAAATAAATGAGCCGGGCTGGTCCGAGCGAATTAAAAAATTCAGCCCGATATAAAAATTTAAAAGAGTCAAACTAAGCCAATAAAATGTGAACAGTTTTCAATGGATGTGACTGAGGCGAGGATAAGTATACATATGTTGCACGGGCCGATGCTAGATTGACAGCATCTGTACTGAAATATAACATGTCAGCGTAGAGATCGGCATTGGCAGTTCAACCATGTCTGAGCCAGGGATTAATTATTTCAGCAGACTTGGCCCGGGCCAGGATCAGGCTTACATTTACTTTCTACATACTGGGCCTACATGACGGGCCGGTACTCATGCTATTCTGCATTCTATGGCTTGCGAACATGGTGATCTATTATGTTAAATTTTCCCATGTATGCAGTATTATAGAAAAAAATCTTAATTGTATATTAACAAGTTGGAAATTGCTCGTCAAACGTGGCAAATAAAGTGCGTTCCTACTATAACTAATTTTATAAATATTTTTTGCACCACATATTGTAATGAATGTATATTTTAATGCTCTTCATAAGTGCATATCAGTTTCATTTTGTTCGAAAGGCTGTCGCATCATTAAAATGCACTTGAAATAATTTTTCCCATTGGCCTTAATGTAATGGAAAAGTTTTGACTGTCCCTGTCATTAAACTATGCATCCGATTTTCATAAAATTTGAAATGACTCGACAAATTTTTGCAACAATTATATATTTAAAATTTCAGACCATTCGGAAGGCTGTAACATCATTAAAATGCACTTGCATTAATTTTTTCCCATTGGCCGTAATGTAAAGGAAAACTTTTGACTGTCCCTGTAATTAAACTATACATCCGGTTTTCATAACATTTGAAATGACTCGACAAAATTTTGCAACAATTATATATTTAAAATTTCAGACCATTCGATTGGGTAGTTTTTGCTCTGTTATATGCGGACGGACGGACCGAACGACGACTATAGGTGCTACGTATTTATATAATTACCAACGCACTTAATAAAAATCGGCCTTTCAGGTGAAAATTGAGCGGGCGTTTATTTTATTGATTTTTGCATGGGTCGGACCTGTTTTCACCAATTTTAGCACTGGTCGCGGCGGGGCGTGAACTGCGAAAATACAAACGGGCCGGAGTGGGCGCGGGTTGAACTTTTAGTTTTTTGCAACGGGCTGCGCCAGGCCAAGAAAGCTTTCGTTCGAGCCTTGCCTGGGCCTTGAAAATTCCGGCCCCGTGCAGAGCTCTAACTTAAATATCGTCTTTCACACGCATTAAGGCTGCTTTTCACTCACCTTCCGAGTTCCCGTCACTAAAGTTAAGTCTATAGGCGTTTGATGCATTCGGGTATTTAAAATATCTCCTCGGGATTTTAATTTTTTAACTCCTTTTTTTGTGCAGTCTTCTCAAAGGATGTCTCTTTTTACGTTCTTCTACCTTTACAGAAGAAAGTATCCGATTCATGAAAATTTTTTACTTCCGGTTTTGAACGGATTTACGCGTTTTAGAGGTCAGGGAACCCGAAAAACTTTTTTTTTTTAAATGGCTGTCTGTGACTCTGCGACTGTCTGTCTGTATGTATGTGACACAAATTTTGTGGGCGCTCTATCTCAAGAACTAATGAACGGAATTTAATAAAACTTCAGATTCATTTAGTCCCTGATATAAACTGGTGCTGATTACTTTTTGGTGTAAATCGTCCAACAGGTGGCGCTGCTATGCTGCATTATTCATGATTTCAGCAATAGCTATATCGCAGGAACTAATGCACGGACTTTTATAAAACTTCAGATTCCGTTAATTATTGATATAATTTGGTGCTGATTACTTTTTGGTGTATCACCCAACAGGTGGCGTTGCTATGCGTCAATATTCATGATTATCGCAATAGCTTTATCGCAAGAACTAATGCACGAATTTTCATCAAACTTCAGATTCAGTTAGTCCCTGATATAAATTAGTGCTGTTTAGCTTTTGGTGTAAATCGCCCAACGGGTAGCGTTACTATGCTGCATTTTTCACGATTTTCGTAATAGCTCTACCTCAAGAACTAATGCATGAATTTTCATTAAACTTCAAATTTAGTTAGTCCCTGATATAAATTGGTCCTGATTAGTTTTTGAAGTAAATCGCCCAACACGTGGCGCTGCTATGCAGATTTTTTTACGATTTCCGCAATAGTTCTATCTCAAAAACTAATGAACGGATTTTCATTAAATTTCAGATTCAGATAGAAGTGGACATAAGTTGTTGCTGATTATATTTTGGTGTAAATCAACTAAACGGTGCCGCTGATATATACTGTGTGTTTCAGGAAATATTAACGTGTATGAGATAGAAGAAAGTTTTGGGATTGCCACATCCGACCAGTTTTTCTTAGTTCTCAAAATATTTCTAAAATATATACTACTTAATTTTGTACGAAGCTTTAAAAATCTTACTCAAAGTTTGTCAGCTTTTAACACATAAAATATTAAATGAAGCATAGATTTTAGAAATATTTTGATAACTAATAAAAAAAGACATTCTTTAAGAAGAGTGCACAGAAAAAAGAAGTTAGAAATATTAATTTCCCTAGGAGATATTTCAAATATACGAATGCATTCTACGCCCATAGACATTAGCGAGGGGAATTCAGAAACTAAGTGACTAGCAGCCTTAAGGGGACCTTCTACATTAGGAGACAAAAAAAAAAAAACAACACTTTTTTATGATTTTTTTTGTAAGAAAACTGCATGGTGGATCTTTTTGAAATGTTAACAGTTTATTGTACATATCTTAAGGTATACACAAGAATTTTTTTTATTAGATTTTGTTGCTTCTACTCTAAGTTATAAACAAATATGTTCACATGCTTTGGAAAATTTCGTCTGGACGGGGTGCATGATAGCGCCTTGTAGAATTATATGATACATAAAAATATTTTTTTTTTTTTCGTAAACTTCGTGAGTATAGCTTCTAGTTAAATTAAAGGAACCCATAAATTTATTTAAAAAACTTATGTAATGGCTGATTAAAAAAAAAAAAAAAAAAAAAATTGTTAAAAAAAATTCGTTCTTATTTGTTAATAACTTAAAAAAAAAATAATTTTAGTAAAAGCTTTAATTCCTATCGAAGACAATTAAATAAGCTTTAATTTAAAAAAAAATCAAGATGATCCATTGAGTAGTTTTTTTTAAAATCTTGCCCACCGTGTCAAAAAATGTGGTTGAACATATTTGTTTATAACTTAGAGTAGAAGCAACAAAAGCTAATAAAAAAATTCTTGTGTATACCTTAAGATGTGTACAGTAAACAGTTAAAATTTCAAAAAGATCCATCATGCAGTTTTCTTACAAAAAAAAAAAAAAAAAAACCCTCATAAAAAGTGCTTTTTTTTTGTCTTCTAATGTAGGTCTCCTTAACTGTGAAGTTTTGTTACTGTATTCTGAACGTGTTGAAAAGTATTTTATAATCGGATGTTTTTCGTTCTTGTTTTTTCTGCATAAAATATCTGAGCTCGACGTCTAACATTGTACATTTGTACTTTTTCGATTTTGGTTGCAGTTTCTTTTTTTTTTTTTTTTTCTACGAACACTTACAATTTCGGAACTAACGAACTATTTTTTTTCTGAAACTGAAAGCACACTGCAACGGAACTCGAAAAAGAACCACGATATAAAATAAAAAACACTGACCTCTACTAATACTCTATGCAAAGAAGCAAAAGCAGAACAAAAATCAGTTAATAATACTGAAAGGGAATGAGAAATTTGTAAAGAATTTATCCATTGGTTTAAAATTAGCTTGCACATTTGTCGCTTTTTTTTTCTAATCTCTTAAGGCCGTTTTCTGATGTTAAAAGTACAGTCGTGAGAAAAAAAAGTAAACACTCCCTACTAACTCCTCAACAAATTATCGTAGATGAAAGTTACTGGTACCGAATGATTGGAAATAAAGTCTACTTTTAAATGATGGATGTAAAATTTTCTTAGAGGGCCATCTACATATTAAAACGAATACAAACTTCATTTTTTTCAATGGCAATGCCCAATTTTAAGGAGATATTTCAAATTTTCGGTTCAGACTATGCCAAGACACCAAATTTCATGATAAGTCATTTGAATGATAAGTTTTTGAATTATAAACATTCAAAATTAAGTGCTTGTAATGTTAAATTACATTTTCATATTTTTATTTATATCTCCTGAAATTATGCTCCTAATGTGCTAATTTTCTTTGTAGCAATAATACTAATATACCCAAACAAAGATACGCTGAATTTGCAATTTTTATAATTTTATGATATGAATTATGAAATTAATATTCGAAAAAATTATGAATTGCAACCTACAATTTTTTTGATGGATTTAGATTTATTAAGTCTTGCTTTATGGAAATCCAAAATTTCACATTTTTCTTCCAAGTAGTTTTCAAATTATGCTTAAAAAACGGCAAAATGATGGTTTAAGGGACCATCTATGATAGAAATGAGTAGATATTTTGAAATTTATTCTGCTGTCCTGTAATCTAACAGGCTTCATTGACTCCTTGAGTGGCGCTTCAGGTGCCTTGATTAAGAAGGGGGCTCTCTCGCTTAACAATCGAGTATGAAACTTCATTTTGGATACAGCCCTTAAAATACGCTCGTTTTAAAATAATTAATTTCTCGGAAACTTATGGTACGAATTGCATAAAAATTTGTTTTTAGGCTAATTGAAGGGCGTAGAGTTCATTTATGCTGTCAGAATTCTGTACTTCTATTGAAAAAGACAAAGTTATGGTTCATTTTACTATGTAGATGGCCCCCTAAGCAAATTTTATATACATAATTTAAAAGTAGACTTTATTTCCAATCGTTCGGTACCAGTAACTTTCCTCTACGATAATTTGTTGAGGAGTTAGTAGGGGGTGTTTACTTTTTTTTCCCACGATTGTACATTTGCATTTCCATATTAACCCTTTACCTACTGACGGTATTTATAAGTACCACTCACTTTAAACTTTCATCCTATAGTGAATATTACTAATATTCTAATGGTATTTTGCAAAAACACTCTTTTAACTCCACTTTTTCATGATACATGGCAGCAGTAGTTCTAGGTTCGTTATTTTAGCGAAGAAAGAGGTTTTCTTTGAAACAGTCGATATGTTTTGTGCCGACATTTTGCACAGATGCTTGACTTTTTATTGCTGGAAAGGAAAATAAACGGTCAAGTGCGAGTATTACTCGCACTTAGAGGTCTCCGTACAATAAATATATGAATTATCAACTGTTTTATTAAAAAAAGAAAATCGTTAGTAAAGAATAATAAGATTTCGTAAAAAACTATACAATTTAGGATTGGGTATAGACTATATCTGTCTGTATATACTAGAAAATGGGATGTGCATATATAAAATTATCACTTTAGGGGAGAGGGTGATTCTGGCACTTGTTTTCGTAAGATATCTCTGGAGGGAGGGGGGTTGCTTTTTAATACGTTATCATTTTTGATCCAACCAAACTTTTCTACTTTCAGAAACTTTTTCTTTACATCCAAATAGTCTGTTACCATTAATATATGGAAATTTTTTTCAGGGAGAAACATTCGCCTTGCATACAATATTTCAAATGAAAATCAAATTTCAAAGATTATTTTTGCTTAAAAGGCGCAAAGGCCAACCTAGTGGAAAAGATTCCATGCCGGGGCTCGAACCCGGGCCATCAGTATAGCGCACTGACGTTCTACCGACTAAACCACATGGAACGATACCCAGCCTGGAACTTCTCACTATTACAGGTTGGCAAGGCTACAAACGCAGCACAAGATGGAATAATTTCCGTGAGCCACCAACTTGGGGCAAACACAGATACTTAATTAAATCCATCTTTGCGCCTTTTAAGCAAAAATAATCTTTGAAATTTGATTTTCATTTGAAATAGTCCGTTACTTTTATTATTATTTTTTATATGTTTTTATGGAAATACAAAGCTATTATTAATGCCATTAAATGTTTATAAAATCATTTCATTCCAAAATTTGGAATACGCCAACGTTTGGCATTCCTGTTTTTCTGCCATATGCGCATATAATTCGTTGTTAGAGAAATCAGGAACATAATATGTAGGAAATTATAATTGCGTTTACCAGTAAAGACAAATAATGTCGTCCACTGTTTCATTGACAGGGCTGCCACAGGCGACTATTTTTCTATATTGTTCGCAGTTCTATTAGAAAGAAAGAAAAAAAAAACAATTTTGAATGGTATATATCTCTTGCAAATGTTCTCGAACAATATGTCTATAATTTTTGTTTTGAGAAAGTGGTGTGAGGTAGAATTAGAAAATTAGTCGCCTGTGGCAGCCTTGTATTGATAAGTTCTGCTTTTAACCTCCCCGGGCAGGGTCTAGTGCATAGGCCTTTTATGCACCCGGGGCAAACATGGATTTTGGCGCCCCCCCCCTCTTCTGAAAAGTATATTTAGAAAGAGAATTTTACTAATTTTCTAATCGCCGACTTATTTTAAAATTTAAAATCTGTAATCATAAAATATGTAGTACTGAACTACGTAATCTACAACGGCGGATCCAAGGGACAGGTCACGGGGATCATGACTCCCCTCTGAACACCAACAAAAATATTCTAAAGATCATTTTTAAACTGAAATATACAGTAGAGCCCCGATTATCCAAGTCCGCTTAACCGAGTTATTTTCTTCTGATGGACTGATGGCTTCCATTATTATGAAGCAGCTGTTATACTAAATGAAGTGTTAGGTGGGTCCAAAATTAGCAAAATGTTCTTAACGCTATATGTGTATTAACACCAAAGTATGAATGGGTATACCACAAAAGTTCAAAGAGATATGAAGCCTAAATAATATCAAATACGTATTGCTATTCTGTATAACTCTTTTTTTTAATCTTATCCTAATCTTTTTCTTTTTTTTTTTAACTTAATTCGGTACTGACAGTAAAAGTAGTGCATATTTAAACTTCATTTGCCATTTCATAAAACTAAATTTAGCGTGATAATAATCTTTTACTTTTACAGTGTAGCTAAAACAAAACCCTTGTTCAAAGTTTAAATTGGCATTATGCTAAGCGCACTTCAAAAGGAAGTCGCAGTGTTGCAACGCCGCCTTGGTCCGTGCCGCGTTTTTCCAGATAGGTTTTTAATTAACTTTTAAAGACACATGAGGCTTATTGAGAGATCCACTCAATGGAAAGTAGTCGTGAATCCCATAGTATTTATGAGATTAATTCTGATTAAATTAGTCTGTTTTTAACAATTTGACGTTTATTACTTTTATACTGCTACTGGGATTGCATTATACAAATATATCAGTAAAAGTTATTATTTAGGCTTTAAAAGCTGATTGTACATAGAGTACGCCGCTCCTGTCATTATGTCCAAACCGTCTGGAACTTTAAGGGTTAACATCTCGGCTAATTTCCGACGATTTTTTTCAAAAATCCTTACCAACAATGCTTTTATACTTCCGCTACTATAGGTACCTCCAGTGCTCCTCAACACGTATGCTGAATGCCCGCAAATTGAAATTTGTGTGTAACGGAAAAGTGCGCTTTTCACAAAAACTAAGTGACCTAGGGTAATCGCTATTAATTTTCCTGCAAGGTTTAGATTACCGCCTACTCCCTCTAATTTTTTCATAATTTTAGTTCCAGTAGATTCGGAAATAGATGGGGGTGGGGGACATATTTTTGCACTACATTTTCGACGATATCGCTGAAAATATGATACCTAAAATTAAAAGAAATGTATTTTTGAGTTCAGCATTACGATATCTTTAACACGGTACCCCACGCGATACACAGAGAAAATATTTTTTTTTTTTCTCAAATCACTTAATTAGCCTCTCTGCATTTTTCTTAAATATATTTGTGAATGTTTAATAATCTGTAAATATGTGGGTCAATAGTCTTTATTACTTCCCCCCCCCCCCCTTCCAATTTGAACTTTCCACTTTCCATAGTTTACGAGTAAAATGGCTGGACGAGTGAAATGACAGACAGACACAGGGGTGATCTTATAATGGTTCTGTTTTCCATTTTTAAGTACGTAACCCTAAAAAAAAAGTAAAGGACATAAGATAAGTGTTGGATTTTTTTTGTATGTGTGTTCATTATGACCTTAGAATACAGTTTGAATAGTTATTTTAAGTAAGCGATGTATGTATTTGATTTAACAGTTGAATTACTCGGCGGTACTTATAAGTACCACCAGTTCACTTGATGTTGGAGAGAAACTTTCGTTTGTGTAGTTATCCATCGTTTTTATCTGCTTTACAATGTTATAATTAAATTGTAGTGTAGTAATGTTTTTTTCTGGTATTCCTTTTATGTTTTGTTATTATTTTTTTATAGGAAATCGAAAAAGTTGTGATACTGACTCATTTTTGCTATGCTAGAAATGGCATATGTAAATTCATATATTGCATATGTGGAGATGCGAGAGCACATGTTGTCCTTGGAATATAGGTGTCGTATAAAGCTGCTATCAGATTCACCAACTTTTCGAGCAAGTTTTGAGCCAACTCTTGATTTCCTCCAACTTTTCGCGAAATATTGTCTCAACACCCAGTGTGATAGAAAACAGCAATATCCCCAACTTTTTATACACAGCTCTAAAAAGTCTGAGCTAGCCGCGACTTTTCTTCCAACTTTCAACATTTCAGCCAATTAGAGATAAGCGATTGATACGAATAGGCGATAAATATTAACGGCTGGTACTAGTAGTACTGTTTTTCCTCCAACTTTAGCAACGACAATTGTAACCTTTTTCTCCCTTTGAACAGGAAAAAGTTGGGGCTGAAAAAAGAAATCGGCTGAAAAGTTGGTGAATCTGACAACAGCTTTACTAATGCTAAGGCTAAACTAATAACATAGGGAAAAACTAAACTAGATAGAATAAAGTAAGCATAACTAATTCTAAAGGAATGATAACAAAATCGAATTCTAAAAAACATTGTTTATTTAATACCATCAAATTTGAATTTTTACTCCTTTTTCATGTGTAAAATGAAACTATGTCAATTTAATATTTTTTATGGTTAACTTGCGAGTGTCTTCTTGTTATTTAGCATTTTTAAGAGTTTAAATTTTATTTCAAATATCATGTAGGTTTTCTGTTACGAGAATATTTTAGACATAGTGTACTGATGGTACTTTAAAGTACCAATTTAATTAATTAACTCTAACGAATTAAATTTCTCACGGGTGAGTATTTTTTATGTATATCTTTAATTTTCATTGTAGTAATTGAAAAAAAAAATTACATGAAAAAAATTGCACTCGATCATAATGCAGTAGGTAAAGGGTTAAAACTTTTATGTTACTGTACCCTTTTTCAAAGTATTTGTATGCATTTTACCCGAATAGCTGCAGTTACTATAATACGAATATCTTTTAAAACATTGATAATAACTATTAAATATGTGCGTGCGTGTGTGCGTGTGTGTTAGTTATTTGAATAGCAGTTAATATTATAATCAAAATTCCTTTAACATCAATGATAACCGTCAATTTTAATAAAAATGAATGCTTGCGCTTTATAAGCCGATAAAACAAAGAACTTTTTAACTTATAGCACACTAATTTCGCTTGCATTCAGCGTACCATCATCAAAGCAAAAAATGATGGAATTTTGTTCTTATATATGGAAGAGAACGGATTTGAGGGACCGATCAAATCGCTATCATCGCTTATGCATTTTTTGCAAAGCTCATATTTTATCTTTTACTCACTATAATCAATATTTTGTACTTTTAGAGTAGGAAAATATTAAAATGCATCTAAATATGTAGTTATATTTTCATATACGCATTCTAAGGCATGGAAAATGTTTAATGTTTTATGAAACTACAGAAAAGAGGGCTCCAAATAAATACTAGGCGCTGTGTCTCTCATTGACTTGATCGATACCTACCATAAAAAAAGAGAAACTATATGTAATTTCAATTGACTCCTCAAGGTCAGTTTACCGGTCTTTATCTTGGATCAGTAGCAAAAACAACACCACATTTGGCTGGCTGACCGCTCTTTTTTCCCCACCCTACCTTAGACTGGTAGAAAGCTTCATCCTTTGCTGGATTATAGGAGTGGAAAAAACGGCACCAGGGGCTAACGTCTTCTAGCGCCATGATAACGAAGGGATGAAGTGGGGATGCGGGAGGAGGACGGATGACCTTTAGAAGTCAATTAAAATTATGTAGAGTATAATTAAAGAGCTCAGATGATAAAGGTGGTATGTGACCAAAAAAAATGTAATTTTAGTTGATAAAAGTGGCATGTGCAACTAAAACAAACAACGTATTGAATGCATGAAAGTAGAATAAAAAGGAGTTTAACATACACTTAAATGCAAATAAATATTTGGAACTTTAGAGCTGATTTTCTCTAAATGATTGTATCACTTATCACCTTTATCATTTGAGCTCTTTACTTGTGTTTTTTTGTTCAAGGAAAAATAAAAAAATATTACAAAGTGATAAGAAAAAATGAAAAATAATTTATTTACACATATCACAAGGTCTATTTACACAACACAGGATCGATGACATAAATAAGAAATGAGATATTAGTTTATCGGCCATACGCAGTTGTGGCTGGTTTGGGGAAGTTGCCGGCGAACTTGACCCTTCCGTCGCAGCACATGCGGGTTTTGGCGCAGCAATCTTTGTGGTCCGCGTCGTTTCCTGGGCAGGACAGACATCTTATTTGGTCGCCGAAAGTCTGTGAATCGGCTTCTCTGATAAAGGCGAACAGAGTAATAAGAGCAAGAACGGCGACAAAGAAGAATCTCATTTTTGCCGTTGATTAATTCAGGAGAAAAGCGTATCGGATCTGCAAAAGAATTTTGAAATATATTTAAATGTAATACAATAAACAGTTCATGGCTGCCATCAAGAGAGGGGGGAGGCACTAATCCCTCCACCTTTAAATCTGCAAATTTAATTAATTAAATTTTATGCATTTCTAATGATTTTGGAAATAAAATATTAAAATTAACTCTTTTTAAATAAATTTAAAATAATTAAACACTAAGAGTGTTCTTTTATCGATGATGATCGTGAAAATAGTAAAATTTATTATTTCCAAATGCAGTAGAATCTCGATTAACCGAGCTTCGATTAATCGAGGTTTCTGTTAACCTAGCCGATAATAAAGTCTGATTTTTTTTGTGTGTGTGTGTGTGAATGAGCCATGAAAAAGATCACTCTTTTAGTTCACTGTCCGTGCTACAGGCTCTTCTGCCTTCAAAAGCTCTCAAGTTCCAAGAAACATTGCACCCTGAGAAGTAAACAGCGTACAATACTTTGTTTCCAGTGACCGTGTAATTCTATTGAACACCAGGTGTAATATGTTACTAGACAATTACAGCCCCCCCCCCCCTTTTTTTTCAACTTTTGAACTTTTCAACGAATTTTTTCATGGACTTTTTCAACGAAAAGTAACAAACTTTTTAAAAAATATAATGTAAATTTAACAAATTAATGTAATTATTTAAAAAAAGATGTTTTCTTGAGATTTGTTTTATTTTTAAAAATGCGTCTTTCAATATTTAACTTAGTGTAGTTTTAAAAAAAATTCAATTTGCTTTTTAAAATTTACTGCTAGTAGTTAATTCCCATTTTAAATTTGTTGAGCTGTGAAACATAACTTTATATATGTTTATTTTTATCTTTTAAAAAACATTCTATTGGTTCTAAGAAATGTTAAATTCGTGAGCACGGCGAATTTTTATATACAATTTCTATTAACCGAGATTTCTATTAATCGAGGTTGTACTGTAATTTAAAATAGTTAAACAGTAAGAGATAAAGGAATAGATGTACCTGTAGCTTTGCAATTTTTTTTTCTTTTTTTTGCCAAATCGCGTTAAAATCTCATTAGTGAAATTGATTGCTAAGCTGTTCGAAATGTAGTTCACTTACAAAACTTCCTTAAGACCAGATTTTTTTTTAAATGCTGAATGTAAACATGATATAAAGGTGGGGGGGGGGGGGAGATTCTGTTTTTCTATGTTCTTGTACTTGAAAATTATCTTAAACAGGATGATTCAGGAAAAATCAAAGCGCTCATGACGCAAAAAATTAAAAAAAAGAATCAAATCTTTATTTTGAAAAAAATTCCAACTTTTGGCTGCAGACCGCAGACCACAGGCACATCTGTTCCTACATCTTGCTCCTCTCTTAATTTCTTTCTGACGACTCCTATGGATTAGTTTATTTGTAGTCAAACCTGCTTTATCGGAATTTATATATTTCAAACAAGTCGGTTTTTTAAGTCATCTGCCCTGAGCTTTCTACTAAACCAATATATTATTATTATTATTATTAATTGAAAGCTATTCATTTGCCCACACTAACTGTTTTTTTATGTTTATTTTTTTATTAAAAATTTTTTTATCTGAAATTTATTCAAAATAGTGACAATAGGGTTGCTTTCCATTGTTGCAGAAGAAAAAAAAATTATGTTATCTTTATTTTTATATCTTGATTGGTGTAATTTTTTCATTACAATGAAAAAGAAAATATTTCTTTAATGTGAATAGATGATGTTTAAGATCACCAGGAAGTTCAATGGTCCTAAAAGTTAATTGATATCATTTAAAAATAAAGCGCCCTTTTAAAAACGTGAAACTGTGATATTTTCATATAACTGCATCAAAACGATGTCCTTTTTAGTGTTTTTCATTTCGCACCATCAGCTTTAAAATTAGATGAACAAAGGAAAAAAATGATATACCTATGAAAATTACATCATTTTCAAATGTATTCGACTGAAAACGTTACTTTCATGAAGAAAATTGAAAAAGAGAGAGAAGGGCGAGGAGGGGGAGAAACTGGGCGAAAAGAACGTAATTTTCACAATTTTTCATTTCGTAATTAAAAAGATTGGAACAATTAAGGAAAGTAATGCACGGCGCATCAGGTCAAATATGAAGATTGCGCAGTTATATAACGAAAAAGACATAATGAATACCATTAAAATAAGAAGAATGCAATGGTTAGGCCATTTAATCAAAATGAGGGATGAGAGAAGCACAAAGAAGTTATATAATGGTAAATTAATAGGGAAAGTGTTGGTAGACGCAGAAAGAGATGGATAGAAGAGGTAGAGAAAGACCTAGCACAAAACCAAATTATAAATTAAAGGCCAGGGATCGGAAGGTCTGGCGAGATACAGGCCCTTATTATCGCATGAGCAAATCGGGACTTTACCCAGGGGCCCCAGACTTCAAGGGGCCCCCAAATACATATATTAAATTATAAAATATTTACTTTTTTTATTTTTCCAATTTCAACTCTTCCATAAGTTGAAGTTATTAAATTCATCTTACAATAATATAGCAAGTTGCTAAAGTTAAAGTTATATAAAAAAGTTTTGTTCTGTACTAGGAAAAAAAAAAAAAAGAGTATTTTTATTAATTAAGGTACTTAATTTAGAATTGACAGAGCTAAGAATTTTCTTCTATTTAAAATCCGGGGCGCAAAAATATTGTTTATGCGTTACACATACACACATGACTATCCATCAGTTCTATTTGAATAATGCTGCAACGATTCGAATGGGGTTCCCCTAATTTATCTATGTCCAGTACCCCAATTAGTCATGATCGGGACATGGCGAGGTATATAAAGGGAGGTCAAGATCCTTCATGGATTGTCGTATCATTGTGTATGTATGTAACTAAATAGATTAGAATTAGAGAGTTATCACTGATTAGTTACTTTATCTTTATCATTTACCTACAGGCCACTCATTACTATTTATTTTTAAATAAACTATAGCTTAAATGAATCATGTCTTATTTTCCAAGAATGTGAAAAGTTAAAATTAATAGAAAATTTTAATGTAAATATAGCGTTAAATAACAATTGATTTTGGAGTTAAATTAGCCAGTGTAAGGAAGATTTTTTACTAAATTTATTTTTGTAGGTTTATTATAATTTTATGTTACAGTTTCTTAAAATGATTTTCTATTCCGTTTAATTTCTACGATAACATTTTTTAATATTAAATTTCATATTATTTCTTTAGGATATGCCGAACTAGTTGACAGCAATTTTTATTTTATATATCTATGAAATCCTACAATTAAAAGAAAAAAAAAAGTACAGAGACTTGAATTATTTGTAAAACAATCAAAATTTCTTTTCTTTTTTAGTCTTGTGGTAATAAAAAAAACTCAAATCAATTTAGTTTTTACGATGAATAAATAAATAATAATGTGTTTTTTTTTTTTTTTTTTTTTTTTTTTTTTGCAATGTTTATTTATTATTGGTACGCGGTTATTGTCCAAATATTTTTATTATTCTAGTTCTGGATTTTATACAGCTCAAAACTTTAAAAGAGATATTTTTTTAAAAACTATATATAGTTTATTAAAATAAGACCCAGGATAAAGATCTTAGAATCCATTTTTTTTTTCATTGAGTGTACATTAATCTGTTGTTCTCATTTTCTCTTATTAACGGAATGTCAGTTTTTTCCTTTTTTACTTTAAAATTTTTACCATGAACATCATGTCTATAATTTTCAATACATTTATCATTATCTATTTAATTTAATACGAAATGTTACAGTGGTACTTTAAGAAGTATGTTTGGTAGAAAAATTGATGCGTTTAATTAATTTAAAAATAATTACAGAAAAACTTGTTATGACGAAATACAGGAAAAACAAACTGCTTTATGCAGTTTCTGTCTATGCAGTTATACTCTCTCTTATAATTGTATGGTATTTTTTTTTTTCACCTGTCTGTGGCATTTTCGGTTAAAGGCAAGATTCCGTTAGAGACAGGTTACATTTTCATAGGTTTTACTGCTTTAAGATAATGTTTAAAAACAGGTATTTCCAACAACTCAACCGTAGACCTCAGCCATATTGTAGAGTAATAGTCGACTTATTTAATCGCAGAGAGTTAACTTAAGCGCTTTGATTAAATAAGACGAAGATTATTTTATAAAATTACTGGTATGTCTGCAAACCGTGATTGAGTAGCTGGAAACCTTTGTTGTACAAAGTATAATTTTTATTGATTGTTTTCTGGTATTCTATATGAAATATAAGAATCTTAAAATTCTGGGAAATTTCTGATTTGTTACATACGTTTTACTATTTTTTTAAAAATTATTATTAAATAAAAAGTAAAAGTTTACAGTTGAAAACGTATCCATAGTTAAAGATTTTCTTGTTCAGTAATTACACAATGTTGATATTTATCTATTATGATGGATAAATAACTTTTAAAGATATTCTGAATTTTGTCAATAATGTTCACAACTTTTTTTAGTCCCCGATATGCTATTTCTTTCTCCCAGCGTATTTTCTGTCGTCTCTAAAAAATAACGTTACGTTGTATCAGCCAGTCGTAAAACAAAGCAGATGTATCATTGCACGATTAAATACTCTACAGCAATTTTTTTAACTTCTAAGCATCGCACATTTTCAATTTTTATACCGTCGTATTGGGGGGAAAAGTACTTTTAAATGCAATTTGTATGAAAACTACATCTCCATTTATTTTTGAAATATTAATTTTTTTGTAATTTGTAGAGTCATTTGCTTAATATTGGCAACGGAAGTACTCCGTTTCTGTAGAAAATAAAGGAAAAATAGTTGTAAAATAATAATTATATATTTTTGTTGCCATTTTCTCATAACAACCGAAAAAAAGTAATTAAAATACGTGCTATTGTGAAAAAATATAAGCGAAGGATTTCTGCTGAAACATGGAGCCTTTTTTTTTTTTTTTGTCGAGTTTCTTGAATGACGGCATCTTTTTGCTTCATTTGAGTATTACAGTGGATCGTAAATGTGGAATTCTTAAGCGAATGTGAATGACGTCATTTTACATAAGTTAAAAGCGCGTGCTTTAAGTCTTAAAATTGAAATATGCTTTGTACTATTTATATATACATATATTTTTTTTTTCATCGGGGGCGACACTAAATTCTGAAAAAGCAGAATTCCTGTTTTCTAGTCTGACATCTTTTTTTCACCAATAACATGCCCACGAAGAATTTGAACGTTTAATAATGTTCGCTTCTAACATTTCATTTAGTTGACTTAAAGTTTCTGCTTCCTGTGTTTGTGGAACTGGATATGGTATAAAGACTTTATGGGGTTGTGAATTGAGCAAATTTATTTGTGGAGTAACTAGATCAGTATGACCAAGAGTATGGAGAGAGAAAAAGCTTGTGCCTTTTTACATAATAACGATGACAGTGTCTCTTTTTGGTCACTGGTAAGATGTTCTAATTTAAAGTCTGAAGGACTTAAATCTTTTATTCTCATTTGCATAATGTCTTCAGATGGTTGGATTAAATTACAGATACCATCAGACGCATCATTAAACCTTTAGTGGCGGTGTCCATAAAAAGGGCACCTAATTTTAATTTCAAAATTGACAAACGGAACCAAAAACGACAAACTACAATTTTAATTAAAATTATTTAATTAAAATTTTCCTTTTATAAAGTACGGGAATATAATCAAGTTTTTATTTTCTAATAAATTCGTTTGTGAATTCTGGTGTCAGCCCATCATTTCATCATTTTACAAAATGACTTACTCCGCGCCGGAAGGGGTTAAAATCATTACGCTTGAACATCTTGCTCTTCAAAATTTTTAAACACACCTAAAACAGTTCCCTTGTTTTTTTTTTTTGTTTTTTTGTTTGTTTTTTTGCATTCTTTGCAAAATGAAAATAAAAATACTATTATATATTTTATTCAACTGCATAAGAACAAATATTTTAATTTAAAAGCAATATTTTTTTTAATTAACTTAAATGTTCAAAAAGAAACTATTTTAGAAGCTTCAGCAGAAGGGCCATTTGAAACTTTTCCTTTCATTCTTCCCCTCCCTACAAACTGTCCTATTGCTATTATCAAAAGCACATTTCATGTACACTTACCAAGGAATAATCCATAAAGATAATGTTTTCGTTTCTCACCTTTAAAAAAATTCAAATTTCAGTTGAGTGCTGCTCAAAACATACTTTTACAACGGAAAAGGGAAAAAACTAGTTTCTATTTTTTACATAACTAGGGGGCTCTGCCCCCTACGAGCTATGCTCGCCAACCCCTAGTTCAGACACCGCAAACTCTAAAAGCACGCTAATTTGATCGGCTCTTTAATTAAATGAGATCAGTGAAACATGTGAAAATAAGCTAATATAAAATGAATTAAGTAAACAGAGTCTTTATCTCCCGGTATTTTTTAACACCGCTATAAGAAAGCTTTTTTAAATCAGACATTTTAAATGTATCGTTTTAAATCTGACGTAATTTTCAACAAAGTTTTCTTTCTCTTTTTAATATTCACGTGAAAATATTTTTGTTGTTAGAAAGGAAATATTATTTGCGCTGTCTTAGAATTCTCAACAATCTATATATATATTACGTTATCGTACGTGGCACAGAAATCGCGATTATTTGTTAATTGTTTAATGGCAACGGCCAAATGAAACGTATGTCATTGGTTATTGAACAGCATTTAATGCATCCCCATACCTATAAGCGGGGTTACCATAGGGGGATCCTGTTGTGTCGCCAAATGCCGCCAAGTTTGTCGCCATCTTGGCAATATATCGCTAAATTTGGCAACCAAAATTAGTCGCCAAAAGTGACGCCAATTTGGCGATATCTCTAATATTTCGCGAAATTCCCATAGACTTCCATTGTAAACCAATAGGATTTACTTTCTTACATAAAATCAACAAATTGAGATATTTTAATGCAAGAAAAACTAATATTAGTTTACGGGATTATATTAATTATATTTAAGGGAGTGCAAGTAAATTAAATTATGAATAAAAGTAACATGATACAATGCTTAGCTTGCCTTCACAAACATAAATGTTAAGGGAGACCAAACTGGTCGCCAAGGGCGGCTAGTAATTTAAAAAGATTATCTCAAAATACGAAATAAATGTCTCGCGTAAATATATTTTTAAATTTAAACTGTTTGGCAATTTTAAATATGACGTAATTTCTTCCATTTACGACTTTTAATGCATATTAATCAATTTATTATTTTACAATTTTCTTTCTCTTTTAAAATTCTCGTGTAAATATAGTTTTTATGACGTAATTGTCAATATTTTCCTGCTTTTAATACGTAATCATTTAATTCTCATATGAAAGTTTTTTTTTTTTTTATGTTAATAATAGTCACGTGTAAATATTTATTCTAATTTGAAGGAGATATTATTATTTGCGCTGATTTTAAATTTGGCAACAATTTAAAATAATATTATTTTCTAAAAGCTGCAAAAAATATCTTTCGAAATGCTGAAAATTTGAATTTAAAATAGAAATAAAACCTAAAAAAAAGAGTCAAATTAAAAAAATAAATGCAGTCTGCACACCGAGAACTTCTATTGTATAAAATGATCTAAAAATGATTAAATTCCTATGTATGTATGTATAGATTTTGCTCTTATAAATTTTTTTAATGGAACAATTTTGACCCATTTTAACATTAAATATCTCTTAAAATAATTCTTCGATTTGAAAACTGTCTGTATCAGCGTGTTTATCAAACATTTCTCTATAACACCACCGATTTTCATATTTTTGTATGCAATATTTTTCTTCATTTTAAAGAATAAAGACCTCCGGTCGCAAAAAAATTCAAAATCGGCGGCAGTGAAAGCGTTAGTTACTTTTTTTTTTTTTAGAATAGAGAGATTATTTGAAATAATTAAATACAGCTATAATAATTCAGTAAATTTGACAAATTTTTATTTATTTTGAGCATATAAATAATTTTTTCACGTTAAAATGACTAAACACTAATTATAAAAGCAGAATTTATAGTACACTGTATAAAAAAAGAAAAAGGTCTAGGAAAATATAATATAACCACGATCGAAAATATACAATAGCTTCTTACGAGATATTAATGATTCCGGAAAGCGTTCTTTATCTTTATAAACATCAGAAACTAACATATTTTCGAGAATTAAAGAAAAAATTCTAAAAACAAAGACTCTTTTGCCGCCACTGATTTTTGAAAACGCTTCCGAGAAGTTTTTACAGTCTGTTAACCAATTTTTCTTAACCCGGGATATGGGGTTTTCGGATGCTATCAATTGTAAAATAAACATTTTCACGTTTAACAATTAAATACGATAAATTAACAGCATTAACATTAACATTAAAAAAAATAATATTTTGTTAGTCTTGCACGTATAACTTCAATTACACAATGGAAAATGATCAATTGAGAATATATTATATAGCATCCTTAAAACCTCTACTCAGAGTTGAGAAAATTGGTTAATATGCTATACTATCAGAACTACTCAAAAACATTTCCGAAAATCAATGACAGGAAAAGAAATTTTGTTTTAATAAATTATTTTTTAAATCTCGAAAATATATTGGTTACTGGGGTTTCTAAAGATAAAGAAACCTTTTCGGAATCGTAGGTAACTCGGAAGAGGTTATTGTATATTATTGTTCGTGGCTCTATTACATTTTTGTGGATATTATATTTTTGTGGATTAAGAAACATTTGTCTTTTTTTACAATGTTATATGATACCAATTCCATTTCCTTAAATCGTCATGTGTCATAAGCAAGTAAGCATTGCAGTGATCACAAAAATGTTGCCTGTCTTTATTTAAGCTAACTGTGACTGGAATTACAGCAGAAATCCCTGCAGAATAACATGCCAAGTTTGACAACTATACTCACTGATGATCATCCGTCAAATGAAACATGGGTAATCCTAGTTGTATTACAAACTGTGTTGCACCGCAGTGTAAATTGCTAACACACCATTCGTTGATGCCAAATGTAATTATTCTGTCGAGAAAATTTTCGCTATTAAAAAGGCCTTTCTGTACATTTATGCCCATACCGCGTTGTGTTACTTATCTGTACTTTTTGTTTACTTACCTGTGTTTATTTCTTTTGTGGCGTTTGAATGACGCCGCATCTATATCTGACAATATTAGATCCAAATTACATCTTGTAATAAAACTTTACAATTGGCTAAAATTACTACGATATTCCTCTGTTTCGAATTATCGTTTTATAATTTTATTTACTTACTTATATTTATTATTATTATTATTATTATTATTATTATTATTATCATTATTTCCAAGAAAAATGACGATCTTAAATATCATTGAAAAAAAATAATAATTTATAAATTTATAAATCACTACACTGTAAGAAAAATACTGCCAGTCGACCCAGCTTGGAATAAAATCCGTAAAAATAAGGAAATAGTCAGTAAAATGGTATTTTACGGATTTTATTCCGCTTTTACGGATTTTATTCCGCTTTTACGGATTTTATTCCGAGCTGGGTTGGAAATTATTCCGGTACGATAAGGGCAACTATTTTTCCGATTCCTACCGGAAAACTTACACTATTTTTTTTACAGTGTAGGAGACTCTGCCCCCTATGAGCTTCACTCGACAACCCCCGTTCAGATTCTAAAAATCCTTTAATTTGATCGGCTTAAAAAAGATTACGGAAGATTGAATTATAATTAAAACACCAGTGGCGTATCCCTGTAAACGAGCTTCCATTTATTTCTTTTTTAATGAAGGATTTTAAGGCCAAAAAAGCTGCTGTGAATTGCTGTTTTCATGTTTGATTAAAGAAGATTAGTTAAATGTCTGAAAATTAGCTAATGTAAAATGAACTGCGTCAAAACAGAGTCTTTGCTTCCAGGTATTTTTTAATACAGCTATAAGAAAATGATTTTAAATCACATGTTTTGAATCTGACGTAATTTTAACCAAACTTTTCTTTTTGTAATATTCACTTGGAAATATTTCAGTTGTTAGAAAGGAAATATTATTATTTGCGCTGTCTTTGCCAACGGTAGTTAAAAAGATTATCTCGAAATATGAAATAAATCTCACGTGTACGTGTAAATATATATTTTAATTTAAACTGTTTGGCAATATTATTTGGCTATTTGAAATAGGACGTAATTCCACCCGCATTTACTACACACGTATTTAACACATATTAAATAATTAATTGTTTTATAGTTTTTTTTTCTTTTTAAACATTCGCGTGTATAAACAATTTTTATGACGTAATTTTTAATGTTTTCCTGCTTTAACACGTAATCATGTAATTCTAATCTCATAGGGGGGTTTTCTGTTCATAATAGTCACGTGTAAATAAATTTTCAGTTTAAAGGAAATATTATTATTTGAGACGTTTTTACAGTTTTGGCAACAATTTAAAATAATAACCTTTTCTAAAATGTGTGAAAAATATCTCTGGAAATGCTGAAAATTTGAATTTAAAATGGAAATAAACCCTCAAAAAATTAGTCAAACTAAAAAAATAAATGCAGTGTGCACACCGGGAACTTTTAATGTATAAAATGACCTAAAAATTATTAAATTCCTATGTATAATTTTTGCTCCTATAACACTTTTTTAATGGAACGATTTTGACCAACTTTAAAATTAAATATATCTTTAAATAATTCTTCGATTTAAAAACTGTCTGCATGAGCGTATTAATCAAACATTTCTCTGTAATACCACCGATTTTCGTATTTTTGTATGCAGTAGTTTTCTTAATATTGACGAGGAAAGACCCCAGGTCACAAAAAATTCAAAACCGGCGGCGGCGGCGGCGGTGACAGCGTTAGTTACCTTTTTTTAGAATAGAGAGATACGGAAATAATGTCTAAAACTGTTTACATTTAATTATTACTTTGATCTTAATAGAAGATTTTGTAACTTGTAAAGAAAAATAATAATAATAATCTTCCAATCATTCTCGTAATTATGAACTCATTTTCTAAATTTTCATTTTGGCTCTTCTAAATATCTTAAATAATAATGATAATAGTAGTAGTAATAATAACTTAAAGCTTTCAATAATCTAACATTTTTCAAGATGCTCCAGAGCATAAGATAGACTTCGAATGAATCAATTTATTTCAATGTGTCATAAAATAAAGAAAAAAAAAAGGTTTCCATTTTTAGTGGTGTCACTTTTCGTGCACTAATAATATTAATTTTTTCTTCCTTTTTTTGTACATTTTAATAAAATAATAAATTTGTGCATAACGTTATTATTTTCTTCATCTCTAATTGCAGACACTATTTTAAAAGAAACAAAAAAGGACGACCATCTAATCATAATAAATATATATATTTTTTAATATATAAATGGAAATAAAATAAAAATAAATTTCTAATAAGTGAAAATAAAAATAAAAATAACATAATAATGGAAATAAAAATAGATCTTTTTATTATGCTTAGATGCCCCCTTTTTTATTATTCATTTATTTATTTCATATTTTATGTAGTATTTATTTTTATTTTTAAATCAGCTTCTGAAATTAAAGACGAAGAAAATAACAATGCTATGCACAACTTTATTATTTTACAAAAATGTACAAAAATAAAAGGGAAGGGGTATGTTATTATTACACGAGAAGTAACAGAATACGTTCTCTAAAGTAGGAGACAACTAGCTCAATGTGACTGTAAAAGTATTTTTCCCCTTATAGCAGTATAAGTGTCCGGAAGAAAACTTCAATATATGCGTGCGTAAGCAGAATGACTGCATAGCCGTTTATTAAAAGCTTATTTATTTATGTATACAATTAAATGGTAAAGTTTAAATTGACCGATACTCATATAAAATGCACATTATATATAAAATATAAATTACATAAATACATAGAGTTAATCAAATAAGCAGAAATAAAAATCATATACGATTTATTATAGATATAAAAGTAAATTTGTAGAGAAAATAACGTAAAATTATAGCATAAGAAGGAATAAAAATCCAATACGATCTATTAAAGATGCAAAAGACAATAATTTATACGATCTATGATTATAAAAAACCTATATTTATCGCTTACAAATAAATAAAAACTAAAATTTTGAAATAAAAAATCTTTTAATGTTCTATTAATATTTTTATTATTTATGTATTTATTTACTTAATTTATAGATTTTTTTAAATTTTGTACTATTAAAAATTCCTTTTGAATAATTCGTATCTATTATAGATAGTAATAGAATCCTTTTAAAATAAATGCGAGCGCGCGCGCACACACACACACACAAAAGGACAGAAAGAAAGAAAGGAAAAGAAAAGAAAAAGAAGGAGAAGAAGAAGATAAAAATCTGCTGTTGAAACTAAACCTATTACATTTTTAATACACTTATAAACTAAGTACTGATATTAATACAAATTATTTAGTAATTGTTTAGTAATCAGAACATTATTTTCTATTGAAATTGAGAACATACATATAAAAATACATATGTAACTATTTATTTGCGTGTTTTGTGCTGCGATAGATATTTATCACTTTGCAAGCAAAATTACTTTATTACAAATTATTGCAATTATATTAATACTTACTTTCTATGCTAAGATTTTAATGCTTAAAGTAATTATAAATTGTATAAAAACATTGAGTTTATCAAACAAGCAGGAATACAATTTATATACGATTTACTACAAATGCAAAAGATAATTTATAATTTATAAAATTTCTGTTTATAGAAAATTTATCGTGATTTTTTACAAAATAATTAAATGATTAAATTTATAAATAAAAATCTTTTAATGTGCTTTCATTTAATGGGGGGGGGGGGTATTTAATTTATGAAATATTTTTAATTAGTTTTTTCAATTATTATTCTGTTTAATATCTGTTGCTTTACTAATTGATATTGATTCAAAATATAAAAAACGAATACAAAAGAAACGTATTTCAGTAACAAACTGAATGAAATCAGTGTAGATCAGTGGTTCCCAACCTTTTATCTGCCACGCCCCACCAAATCACCTTTAAAATCAAGACCCCTCCCTCTATAGCATATACCTCTTAATATTGAAGGGAACTCTATTCACATGGAGAAAGCCTAACAGAGTTTAAGAATAACTATTTAATTTCAAATTTTTCAACATATCAAAGAGCTGAATTTTTTGTCACAAATGTGTTTTAACACTTTCAGGGGCAAAGCATTTTCAATGCTATAGCGTTGAAATTAATGAATGGTACCGGAATTTACCGACAAATTTATTTGTAAATAAGAAAAAGGCTTTATTTCACATACATATTAAAAGGAAAATATTTTACAAAAATTATGGTGCCATTGTAGCGTTTGGGAATTAAAATTAAGTGGTTTCATAAACATACCACCGCTCCTGAAAGGATTCCCCCTCCATCAATAAATGCAAGCTATACATCTAATGAGCCTAAATGAGGCTATACATCTTTGTCCTTATGTTAGAGTTTTTTTTTTTTTTTTCGTTCTTGTTGTGTTGCTTCTGTTTGTTCCTTTTTAACTTAACCACAGTGTTAAACAAAAGTTTTATATGATCTGCATTTTTATCTCACAAGATGCTTGCAGATCGCATTTAATATCAAAATTGATAACACTAACGCATTTTATAATTAATTTTAGTAACTTATAAACATGGTTTGGAAATATCACACTATTTTCGAAAATATAAAAAACATCCGATATTTTAATATAAAACCGATATATATATATATATATATATATATATATATTAATATCCGATATTTTCAAACTGGCCAACTTTAGCCTAATGTCAGACGAACGTCTTTTTGCACGCTTTTTTCCCTACATACCAATTTTACTTATTTCCCTACATGTAGGAAAAAAGGCGTGCAAAAAGATTTTCGTCTGACATTAGCCTTAGTAATGAGAATCAAGAAATTTTTATGTTTTATTTAGCATAACTTTAAATACAAATAATTGGTTTTTTTAATTTAAAAAAAAATTGAACCTAAATGTAAGCTTGTCTACTTTTTCATTTATTAAGAGCCAACACTAGTCAAGGAAAAAAACGTTCAAGCTAACGTTAATCTTATGGGAGCATTGTTTACAGATTACTCGCTCGCATTTTAATATTTTTATTATTTATTATTTATTCATTTTTTTTAATTTTTTTGCGTAGGGTACCTGAGGCCAATAATTTTTACTGCGCCTTTATACTTTTTTCGATTTTAGTCACAGTTTTCTTTTTTTTTTTTTTTCTTTAAATGCGAATAGTTTTACTTTCAGAACTGGTTTCAAAAGTAAAATCCGCATTAAAAAAAGAAAAAAAAAACAGTTACTACAGCGTGTGCAAACTTTGAGGGGTGATTACAGCTCACTAAAACAAACATTTTTATATAGTAAAACTGGGTCGCAATCTACTTATTCAGTCATAAATACAGAGTGTCACTGCAAGGTGAACGCGAGTTTTTCTTCATACCTTTAACAATAATGAAAATATTTTACCGATGTTATCAACAGACGTGCTTTAATTTCCATTAAATGTGATAACATCCTAAGAATTACTGGGATCCTAAGAATTACTGGCCACGATCTGCATTCAAAGAACATTGGCCAAGGCACGTCGTAATTTGGAACGTAGCACCGTGTACATTTTACGGTGCATCAGTGCTGCATTATTTGGTGTTTTAATGCATCCGTACTGCATTATGAATCGTTGACTATGCAAAACTGTCAAATGTGTGGGACGAACTTGATTGCAGATTAGGTGTTTGTCGTGTTACAAAAGGTTCGCACATCGAACATTTGTAACTGAAAAAAACTTGGAATGTTTTTCTTTATTTTCATATATCACTTATCATAATATGTGTAACAGTTCTGAAAATATAATTTTTAAAACCCAGTCATTCATTTGTGCTAACCCTGTATTTAAAAAAAAAAACAAAATAAAATAATCTGCCGTACGTCGCGTAAAGTATTTACGTGAAAAATTTAAAACGATAGAAGAGGGGAGATTCCCCAAATTACAAAACATCAAAATCATTTTACTTTAATTTTTTATGCCTGCTTTTGAGTTTTTATTTTGAAACAAATAGTAAACCCAAAAGTGTATTATTCAGCAGATTTTAAATGAATTGCATTTTTATAATAACTTCGCTGTTTTTTCTCACGTAAATGAATAGAAACTTTCAACCTTTTATTCCTCTTATACGTTTCAAATAAGGCAACAAATTTATTATTATTGTCAGTTATATAGTATATTTATAGACATCTAGCTTCCGTCTTTTAAAGGTATGTAACATTCATTGATAAATAAGAGACGGTGGGATTCCTATTTTGCTTTCAAAACATAAGTTGTAACACCAAAAATTAAAACACGCTGGGCTTTAAAAATTAAAGCGCTACTTTTATTTTATTTTTTTTATCCTTAACAAAAATGTAATTTCCTTGTAAAACATAGAAAAAAGTACGTTTGCATATAAAACTTTATTTGAATACATAATTGATATTTTTCAAAAAATATATTTTTTGATATTGTTAATGGTTAATCTAAGAAAATATATTAAATGTAAAAAAAAAATTATTAAAGTTTTCATATTTTTTTTTATGGTTTTCATCTATATTCTGTAACCTAGGAAGTCCGGAGATAAAAATCTCATAAACGGTTCAATTCTAAACCTTTTTAAGTGCATTAGGTTATCGTTACTACGTAAGGCTTATAAGAGTTTCCTTACTTCTTCATATTCTTACTGAGATTGATATATTTGCTTTTGCAGTACCCTAGTTAAACCAGTGAACCCTTGAGGGACTTTCGAACGGCAATCTTTGAGTTTATTTTCTGATACATTTTTCATTAATTTGTAATTAACTGCATTTAAAAAAAAATCAATTAACTTATTTTAACGAAATATGAGTATTACTATGTCAAATCCTGTTCAAAAGCTCTTTCGTATACTACTCATCGTTGTGCGTTTTATATGTGCATAGAAAAAGAGATGCTGACATCAGAAAAAATACGTTTGATTATACATAATGTAAAAGTATAACGAAAATTCGGTATGCAATATCAGATGCAGGCAAATCCTATCCTATGATACCTTATTCATCATTGTACGCTACATATTAGTTAAATTCAGTATTCGATGCGAGATGTGGGCAAAAAATCACATTCAAATATACCTCATTTATCGCTGTACGTTACATATAAGTTGAGAAAAAGGAATGTTAACAATAGAAATAATAAATACCAGTGGACCCCTGAGAAGAATACTCGCTTACCTTTCTTGCCTCCTCCGTTTTTTCTCTCGCCCCTTTTCTCCCCTCCCGAATCCCCGCATATCTCCAATTTTTAATTTGAGAGAAATTTCAAACAAACGAAGTTAACAAAAATTCAGTATGTAGTGTAAGATGTGGACAAAAACTCCTATTCAATGATACCTCATTCATCGTTTTTCACATACATATAATAATTTTCATTTCACATAAATCATTTTCATTTCACATAAATATAATAATTTTCTCAAAAAGATAATAAATTTCACAAAAATAACTGTTACTTTTCACAAAATGGGTCCCGAGAAAAAAATCCCTGCATCGACCCCTGGCTACAAATTAGTTAAATTAAGTACGCGATGTCAGATTTGGGCAAAAAATCCTATCCAATGATACCTCATGCATCCCGGTACGCTACATATATGTGAGATAAAAGGTTGTTGACAACAAAAATAATATATATGATAATTAAGTACATTTCACTATGTATTTCCTTTGGGGCATTTACCCCTAACAGTTAACATAAGAAAAAGTGAAATGAAAAATGAGTTATTAACAATTTATGTATGTTATTCCATGCTCCTGGGTGAAGGAACTTTTAATAAATAAAAAAAAAATATTCCTACCTCTACAAATAACCTGATCACACCAGTAGTTTATGGCATGTTTGAATACGGGAAATGGCGCCTTTTATATACCATTCTCCTACTGACCTAGTGAACGTTTCCGAACCCATCGATTTGCATTATCAAAAACGACAGCGAATCGCACAACAATCCTACTTTCCCTGTTTTCACTCCCATGTATATTTATTTCATTTTTTTCTTTTTTTCAAAAAGGTGTTGGCAACAATTGCGCCATCAACTTGCATGAATTTAATGTGAAATTCCAGCTTCACCATTCATAATTCGCCCCCAGGAGCATAATCAAATATCTAGTTACATTGAGATGGCAATCTCTATTGCCCATTTTTTCTCATCTTAAGATGTCGTAACGCGATGATCCTTGCTTCCGCTCCAGAACTTTCCTCCAATCGTGCATCATATGTTCTGGACACGTGAGTTAATCACTTTCTCTTAAGCATACTAATCTAAAAGCTTTGTCTATGGGACAAAAGACAGAGAAAACCCTTTACGATTCTTTTCTTTATTATTATTTTGAAAAAAAGGAAACGTCCTTTGTTATGTTGTTCTATTTGGAAAAGTCATATGTACGTTAAAAGACTGTTTTTAATATTGCTTTTCATATATGTGAAAGTATAAAATTTTTTTGGCTACATTATAAATGTACTAATGTTAACTTCAGCTTACAAGTAAGAGACTTCCAAAATAGCGGCACACATGCGCTTATATAGGAACGTCAAGCGGAATAATTAACCATGATTGATTAACTGTATAGAATAATAATCATCGACTTCATTTCCTTACCCATTTAATTATAAATTAGAATATCATTTTGATTCAGTATTAATTGAAGTTTTATGCAATAATTCTTTTCTGTTTTACTTGAAAGGGCATGAGTAAGGTCTATGAGTTATTTAGCCCTATAAAACTTTAGAAGCCCAGAGACGTAGTGGTCAGAGCATCTGACTACCGCGCTGTAGGTCGAAAGTTCGATTCCCGACTGGGCAAGGCTCACTCAGCCTTTCATCCCTTTGGGGTCGATAAAATGAGTACCAAGCTTGTTTGGGATCTAACCACCGAGGGTCCCTCGTTAGGCTGACCACCTGGCTGGGATGTATGCTGCATAGTACCTCGGTGCCCAGGGTCAAGAAAACAGGGATGGGCACTGTCGACCCAGATACTTCATGGATTGTATAGCCACAGAGTTAATTTTATAAAACTTTATCATTAAGCATTATTATTGCTTGAAGTCATCAGTCAAAATTTTCTTCTACGTTATAACAGGAATGGCGAACTTTTTCATGAACGTGTACCAAAAATTCCCTAATAATATCTATCAACATTGTAACATGTCAGACGTTTACATAAGAAGATATTGCAGCATAGTGGCTTATACGAAACACGGGTTAATAGAATCAGTCTCTTGAATACTTTCAATCACCAAGAACAAAAACCAAATGGGATTTTCCTGTATATTGGAATCAGCTATTAACGCTGTTCTCAAATCCTAATAAGCTACTTTCTAAAACATTTCTGAATTCTTTTTTCTTTTTCGTAAACATATGAAATCGGCAAGTGATCTCTTTCAGAAACAATGTAATCGAATGGTGTTTTACATTTTTGGGTAAATATAGAAGATCTTTCCGAAAATACTGCGCAAATTGATGTTTTGAACAAAATTTCAAGATGCGACAGCGCAGAAAAGGAAAAAAGACATGCCTTCACGGAAAAACAATCGCTTATAACTCAATAAATAATTCATTTATCAAAAAATGAAAAACACAATTCGATTCAGAATTGCTCCAATAGCCTGAAAATTTTATGCCTCTGCATCTGCATTTAAAAATGAGTCAGAAACTGTGTCAGACAGTTTCGCGTTGTTGAGCAGGGAATTTGAGAATAATTTATTAAAATTATTGAAAATTATTAAATTTATTGAAATTTTGCTTCAGAAATCTGATTCATTTAAGTATCACGAAATAAAGAAAATTTATGAAGTTTTCTTTTACTAGTTTTTATTTTACCATTAATGGCAGCATCTAATTCTTAATAACTTCACTTGCCATGTCTTATAAAATTCATTTGAAGAAATAAAGCTTTTCAAATTCGCATAGAAAGAACAGAACAGTTACATGTCACTGCATAGCATCATAAAAAAAAAAAAAAAAAAAAAAAAAAAAAAAAAAAAACTAATACTTTAATTCACGAAAAAATAATTGCATTATTTTTGAGAGTCTGTGTTTCTTAAACTAAATTTTATTTATTATAACAAATAGAAAAAATTAAATTTATCAGTATAATCTATAGTATAAAACAAAAAAATGTCCATGAGTAACGCTTACGGCATATTGACGATGCCAACACCTGATCAATAATTTTCGCTTTTACTTTTACTGTAAATTGTTTAGCTTTTTTTACACCGTCAAAGAGGGAGAAAAGGGTTCTTTCAAATGCAGTTTGTATCTCAATTTACTGATTTTTTTTTTTTTTTTTTTTTTTTTTTTTTTTTTTTTTTAATAATTTTCAAGCATAATTTCTGAAATATCCATCACTATCACGTGAAGCCCAACTACGAAAGATCAATTCGTTTTCACTTAAAACAATATAAATAGTCAGCATTTGTTACCGGTTAATAATCCATAACGAAATGAAAATTTCATCCATAAATAAATAAAATAATATAAATTTAACAGACAGGTAACTGAACTACGCATTTAAACCATTAAAACTGAATTGAATAATATTCGAAACTTAATTGAATTTAATACGTTTGAAAGAACGTATTAAAGCATGAAAAAACCCAACTATTGGAAAATATTAACATATTTTAACATTTTGAGGTTCTCTGAATTTGTTTTCGCCATTTTTAAACCTATCCCATATATATGCGTGTGTGTATTCGTGTGTATTACAATTTTCACAAAAAGTTTAGGCCCCTAGAAATCATTATTAATGAAGAAACTGGGTTTATTTTTAATCTTGATTTAGGTTTTGTTGGTGAAATTAGTACTTAACTTAGAAATCTACTTCTGCCTGTAGGCTGAGCCGGCAGGGATTTTTTCATATAAAAATGCTTTTGGTGTTTTTAATGGGCAATCTAAATATATATGTTATATAAAAATTTTACTTTGCAATATTCAGTTAAATATTCTAAGCTTCTGGAATATTCATTATTTCCCTATTTCTTAATAATATCTATTAGTTATTCCTATCTAATTTCCTTTAAATTTAAAACGCATATATTAATGATTATCTTCCTCAAAATCTTAATCTATAACTTTTAATCCCTTCATAAAATTTTATCAGCTACCCAAACTATAATATTTTAAGAGAAGCTAGTTTTTAGTTTCGAATGTTTTTAAAAGCCATTTTTTATTTCTAATTTTGAACTCCACGAATCTCTTCCCCGTGCCTTTGAAACGCTAAATTTTTTACCTCAAAATTCCCACATTACCAGGTTTGGGATTCATTCTTCTAAACCACGCCCTCTCTCACGCCATTAGTTTAGCTCCCGCTGCTCAAAGTGCGCCTTTCACCGATTGGTTCGTTTCTGTATTACGTCGAAATCTATCACCCTACGCGAGTGTTAACAAAACCGAGATGCCGTGACTTCGGATTATTTATGTCTTGTTCCAGTGCTTCCAACAATGTTGCCAGGTGTCTATCAGTCTAGTAGAATATCTAAATTGGCTGTTTAAGGCTGTTCTTAACTGCTCTGCTCAACATGCGCAAAACGTTTTGACACATAGACAAATTCATTTTTTAGCGGAAAGATATAAAATTGGTAAGCCTGGCCATGGAAGCGATTTGGAATGGAACTGTTTTTTCCATTTTTGGATCCATCCATTACCTATTGAGTTATAAACGTTTTTGGTCATGTGACAAACACGATTTTCGCCCTTCACGGACTGGTTTTTCTGCTTTCTTCGGGAACTTCGGTTCAAGACGTCTACTTTGACACGATTTTCTGAAAGATCTATTGCGTTTGCAAAAAAAACGGAAAAATAGCTTGATGACATAGTATCTGAACAACAAACCTGCTCGTTTCATGCATTTCCGAACAAAAATAAATTAAAACTTATATCAGAAAGTTGCCCTTTTGGATTTGAGAACACCCTTAAGATCTATTAGCGTGATGTAGGAATTCATGCTCCAGCCTGAGGGCTCTATGAATGTTCTCATAATGTGGGAATTGTTTACGTTTTCCTGTTGTGACGAATAAACGTTTTAGAATGACAACTGGCTCTTTTTTTTTTCTGGAGAAGCTACCGCACTGTTAAAAATTTTGCAACATTCTGGCAGGTCATTCGACCGTTTTTTTGAAAAAACGGTTTCATAACCATAATTTAACTATATTCTGACCATAAAATGGCCAATAATATGGTCAGAATAGTGTTAAAATTACGGTTGTGTAACCGTTTTCGGAAAAAACGGTCAAATGACCTGCCAGAATGCTGCAAATTTTTAACAGTGCGGATTGCTAAAATCCATTGCCTTGCTACACGTATTCCCTGACCATCGGATTATAATTCGACTGCAAAACGAACACTTGGGTTTCGATTGGACTTAGCCGATCTCAACTATTACGAACAAATTGATGTAGTTGATAGGATTTGTCGACTGCAAAATTAACACAACCTATCACCAGCTGCTAGTATTCTACGAATTTAAAGCATCCAACTGCAATCTTTCACTAGTTTAATAAGAATTTTATACAACATTTCATATATTAAACGTATAAAATCTATTAGAGTTTTGAATTTTTTTTAAAAAGGAAGAAAGATAAATCCTGCGTCAAGCGTAGATTACGAAACGCTTCCCAACACTTTCAGAATACTTTAACAGTACTTCCCTGTTGAATGAGGTAAATAAGATACCTAAGTAATCGTTTTAGAAAACGCATAACATATTTGAAAAACATGATTTAGCAATTATCGTTCAAAGCCGTAAAATTACTTCCAATTCTTTTGTGGAAAAATAATTGAATTATTTTGGAACAATCCTGTATATTACCTACTTATTATTATACACGGCACGTATTAAGGTATAATTTAGTTCAGGAAAAAAAAACACGCTTAATACTACTGAAATCATAGTTTTAAAAATTATTATCTATAAACGATCTTCTATCCAGTTCTTTGTGTGGCCCTGTAAATGATTTTATTTATATTCTACAAACATCTCTTAGTATACTAAATACAGTTCAGCTTTAGAATACATAAATTTAATTACAAACCACCTTTAAGCAATTCACGATCATATAGTTCAGTAATGCTACGAATTCATTTGTGTAGTCCTGTATACGGTCTATGGCATTTATACATATCCCGCAATATGCAAAATTTAGTTAAACTTAAAAACGCATTTCTAACAATTATCGACAAAAGACAGTACTTCGGATACGGTACTGTACCCGAAATCTTTTGTGTGCCCCTGTAAATGCACGATAAATGATATGCACATCATATTCTAGAGCAAGTATATTGCTATAAACCTCAGTAATATATATCAGTTTCTGTACATTTGAAATAATGTAACATAATTAAAATACGCGGCAATCAATTTAACTCCGTAGACCATTATGTAATGGAATTCTTTTATGTGTAAATAAATAATAAATTCTTTGCACTTCGTATTCAGCTGAATGCATATGTTTGTGCACTTCATAAGTGCATATCAATTTCATTATGTTTGAAATGATGCAACATGATTTAAATGCACTTCAAATGATTTTTTTCACACGACCGTAATGTAACGAAATGCTTTTGGCTGTACCTGTAAATGAACTATAAATGCTACAGTCTTCTTTTTCGATAGTGATCTTGCTATAGTAAATGACAATAACACATTAAAATTACAGAGCAATCTGCGTACATTTACGAGGATTAGAGCATGGACGGACGGACAGACAAACCGAACTCATAAACACTTTTCAACTATGTTGGAAAGTGTTAAAAAATGATTTTTACTGTATTCTATAACCCGGGAATCCCGGGTTGGATCCCCCAGCGATTATAAAATTTAAATTTTTCGAGTGTAGGGAAATTGTCGTACGTGCCACCTCGGTCGCAGCGTGTCATAGGTTCAATCTAGGCCAACATATGATCCTATGACACATGATTATTGGATCACATGGGAGTCTAAAGTTCGATACTCTACCTTAGAACAAAGGTCGTTACTGACGCTCCTGCAGGACACAAAACATTTATAAATTTATATATGTATAAAGACATACATATACTTTGAATATGGTAAATATATATATGGAAAAATATGGTAACTATTAATTTTGATGGGAAGAAGGAAAAGCTTCTTAATCTGAAAGTTTTTTCTTTTCGGCTGTGAACAAAATATTGCATGCTACACTCGGAAAAGTTTTGTTAAACCCTGTACTTGAATATTTTCGTAAATATATCAGGGGTCTGTCCAAACTTTTCCCACAGGTTCCTGTTTTTTTACGTAGCTTCCAATAAAAAAGTAAGAAGCTGCCCCGTCCGGAGGAAAGCAATTCCGGAAAATTTCGGTACATTTTCTACTCCTGACGAAATGTTGATATATATAATATATATATATATTTAATATATACGAGGATGGATCTAAAAAAAGTTACAAGGATAAATATATATATATATATATATATATATATATATATATATATTAACAATCGGCATAAAATACAAAGGGGAATTAAGAGGTATACTTGCCGATTACTTTTCCACATAGAACAACTTGTTTAAACCGGCTTGGTAGAAATCACGTCCCTGTCCATTGAACCAGCTGTCGATAGTTGTTTTCACATCGCTTTCTGAAGAGAATCTTCTTCCAGATAAGTGTTTCTTCAATTTCGAAAAAGGAAATAGCAACTGAGTCCCAAATCTGGGTTGTATGGAGGTGGCTCCAGACTTCCTACCTGAACTTTTGCAAACTTTTGAGTTTGGCGAGCAGAATGGGGCATGGCAGGGGTCATGCAGGAGAGTGATACTATCACCCAGTATGCCAGAGCGTTTGCGTCCGATGGCGGACGCATTCTTTGTCCATAAGGAAACGAATCACGACTTGCAACTACAAGCCTGACCACTTTTCTAAATATCTTGCCATTTCATTCGCTCTGACGCATCTGCGAACTTCACTGCCTACCTATACACAACCGCTGTAAAACAACTAGCACCATCTGTCGCCACACTGGAGGATAAAAATATTCCCTCCACATTAGTTACTTTTCAAATGCTGTTGCTTGTAACAATTTTTTGGGAGTCCACCCTCGTATATATATATATATATATATATATATATATATATAAACCAATTTTGTTGTAACTTAGCATGTGTACATGACTTAGATCTCGACCGAGTCCTTTAACCAGCTTCATCCGCCATGTAGTTTCATAATGGCGGCCGAAAGAAGAATATAGAAAGTTTTTAAATTCAAAAAAAGATGTTCAAAATAATTAGAAATTCAATAAAGTTTTGCAATTTAAGTGCTATACAACGATTTCGAAGCATTTTTTGTTTCGCCTCTATCTTTAAAAAATGTGTGAGATATACCAGTAATAAGACAACCGAAGTCTCAACCGAGTTTGTTGGCCAGCTTTATGCGCTCTCTTGCTACAAAATGGCGGCCACTTAAAATTTTCAAATTCAAAAAGATTTACAAAAAAAATTAGAAATTCAATAGTTTTTTTCCTTAGTGTTCGGTCTTGATACAAGGAATTCGGAGCATTTTTTGTCTTGCCCCTATCCCGAAAAATGGCTGAGATATAGTAGTTTGAAATTCAAAATTAAATCACCATAAATAAAGCCAAAACTTGGATACAGCTGGCTAATTTTGTGACATTCTCATTCAAATTCAGTATTGGCGAAAACTGGGATTGAATCTTTTATTATAAGAGGGTCCCATATATTTTAGCTTTGTGTGTTTGAATAAAATTAGGTGATTTTAAGGAATATGGAAGCTACCTCTTCCGCCCGGTACAGGCCAGAAGGACTTTTGGGAAATTGGAACGGTTTTTATACTTATCCTTCTATATATATAAAATAGTAACGATTTGGAAATGGGCTAAAAGATTTGGAAATGGACTAAACGATTTGGAAATGGGCCAATAAAAATCTGTGTAGATACCTCGAAACCGCATCGAAAAGGTGAACTGGAGCATTTTAAATCGATTCTCATCTCAGAAACTACCGGGGCGAAAAACTCGTATATCGCACAGATGTACGCAGAAAAAAATCTACTTTCTGAAATTAAAAAAAAAAAATATTCCGATGCGTACGGTAGAGCCGAAAAAATTGGCTAAAAAATCGATCGATAAAAAATTCCTTTTATTTCATGCCTACCGGTTGCCAGAATGAGAAAGTCAGGGCTTCCAGATGCGGATGTTAAGCAATAAAGTGTACTGGGGTTTTTAAAAAGGGACTCCATCTCAAAATCTAAGGGACGTAAAAACTCAAAACTTGGACAACCAGACGGGAAAAAAATTCCCCTTTCAGTTATTTTAAAAATTATTCTTATACCCTAATTACAAGCTGAGATATTAATTATTATTTCACTAATTGGTTTATTTTTATTAAATGCTCATTTTAAAAGGCAATCACGTGAGTTTTTATAGTAGCATTCTTCAGAACGGTCTAGAATATTTAAAAATACAGCATAAATGTTACTTATTCAATCTACTTATTTAATATAAAAATGTCAAAAGTTTAATAACCGCTATTTTCGAATAGTAATTTCATCAAATATCTTAAATTCTTGCTTAAGACCTTCACTTTCTTCGAATAATACATCTACTGATAGGTTGTTTAACAGAGTTTCGTTCAGATACAGTTTTGATAAGAATAGAGTGCGCTCCCTGGCGGTAGAATGTGGAATTACCGTATTCCCCCGCATTAGCCGGTATGCCGGAAAAACTCGTATTTACCAGCATGCCGGAAAATATGAGGTTTCCATACTGGAGGACGAACGGCTGATTTATTTTGGTTTTTCTAACAACATTTTTCATTTTAAGGGAAAAACATCAATTACTTCTCTCCCTCTCTCTCTCTCTCTCTCTATATATATATATATATATTCCTTTATATTTAAGTGATTATTAGATTCTATTTATCTTACTAGCTGAGCCGCCCGGCCGGCGTTGCCCGATCCCATAATAATATTCTAAAGTGAACCTGAAATTTGTATTGCAAAATCTCATAAAAAGACTCAATCTCGAACCGAACGAACCTCGAACTGGATCCCCACTGCCTACAGTACCGTGCAAAACCTTGCAAAAAAAAAAAAAATAAAATAAAATAAAATTCTCGAATATTTTAGTTCCACATTCCACCACCAGGGGGCGAACTATATTCTTAACAAAACTGTTTTTGAACGAAACTCCGTTAAACAACCTAACCTGTAGATATACTATTCAAGGGGGTGGCGGACTTAAGCAAGAATTTAAAATATTTGTTGTAATTACTATTCGAAAATAATGGTAAGTACACTTTTGAAATTCTATATTAAATAAGTAATCCTTATCCCAGGGCCTGTCAAAAATCCGCATGTAAAACGGTACAGTTTTAAATATTTGTCGCACCCCTAAAAAAAAAAATTGTTAGCAAGTATTTAAGATATTTGTTGAAATTACTATCCTCGCTTTTTCCGGCATGCCGGGAAAGACCAAGGACTAATATTCGAAAATCTGGTCTCTCTCGAATTTTGCGGCATGCCGGCTAATGCGGGGGAATACGGTAACAGAACGCGATTTTGTTAAAATTAGGAAATATAACAAGAAGATATGCTTGAAACTTTAAGATAGTTTATAATATGTAATAAAATTTTAAAAATGAGGGCACGTCAAAAAATGGGGGGAGGAGAGGAGCGCGTTTTTACCAAATGGAATCTAAAAATTGAATTCCTAGAAAATAAGGGATTGGGAAGCGATCCAGAATGGAAACGCGAAACAATTACGTCTGGGGTTGGCGGGAAAATACAGATTGCTTCGCGATAAGTGATTGCGTGGAGTGTTGGTGAGTGTAGCGAGCAGGGGGGGGAGGGGGAACCCCCCTAGTACATACAAAAGAAAACCAATCATAATTTTGTGAATCTGAAATTAACGGTTATGTTCAGCTTTTTACTTAAATATTTTAAACAATGTCCTATTTTAATGAACTACGGTTATACATAGCTATACATGCATTAAATTTAAGTTAGAGTATTGAATCGGGTTGCGTAACCCGATTGACGCTAGTTTTTTACGTTTCGGGTTAGGATTTGACTCTTGCGGTTCAGATTCGGGCTCAATCCGATTTTTCAAAAAACTCTGAAATATTTTTTCGGATGAAAAAACTTATGTTCATTTTTCAACATGAAAGATAAAATTGATAATAGAAATCATTACAGACTCTTTTCCATAATCCTATTAAAATATGGATTAATTTTCTTCCATTTTGGATTTGGATTCTGGTCGGATATAGCGTTTACGAAATATTTGTGTTGTTTCGGGTTTACTATAAATAAAGTTCGGGTTCGGTACAACTCGATTCTGGAGAACACTGCCAATCTGATACTATTCGAAGATGGAAAAACTTGTGAAGGATTAGTTTTACATATGAAAAAGTTTTGCGAATAGAGAATATTGGGAATTATCCTGTTTTAAAATGAAAAATGATTTTTGTGAAGATTCCTGTTTTAAACTGATAAAATTATGAAAGTTAAAGGTTCCCAATTCTTTCCAAAACAGCTAAATCTGCATGCATACCTTATCTAACAAAAATCTCTGTATGGTGATACCTCGGAAGAGCATTTTCAGGTGTGTTCGTAATTACATAAATACGTACTACCTATAGTCGTCGTCTGGTCTGTCCGTCTGTCTGTCTGTCCGCATATAACAGCACAAAAAGTACCCAAATGATGGGTTTGAAATTTAATATATATAATCGTTGTAGAATTTTGTCGAGTCATTTCAAATTTTATGCAAATCGAATCAAAACTTAAAAAGATATTAATAAAAATTTTCTTCCTTCTATTAAATCTTATCATGCGTAATTAATTGAATGATATCCCATGATAGGTAATGATTCTAGGTTGCCATGGTGATAACGTCCTATTTAAGATGGAGTCCTATTATTTCCGTAGTACTGAATTTAATATACATATTTTTGTATATTTAGTAAGTAATTAATAATAATTAACATAACTCGTAATTGACAAGGCATATCGTAAGCAGATAAATATTTAATAATCAATTCACAAACACATCACAACACTTACAGACGTCGGTCACATGACAACACAAGTAAACAGAACAATTTTCTGATATTTATTTCTGTGGGAAGAACTTTGGTGCTGCCATCTACATCTTATAAATGGAAATATAAGTACAAATATGACAGCTCTCGCCCACTTAATAGGTGAGTCGGTCAGGAGCTCTGCTGTACATAATTGATCGTCTCAGTACCTGTGGAGAAGGAGAAGAAGAATTAGAATTTACAAGTTCAGCAGCATCAACTATTGATCTAGTGGGAACAGAAGGTTTTGGAGAATCAGGATGAAAGTCAGTTGGTGTAGGACATAGAGTACCTGGCTCATGAGAATCAACTGGTTGTGGATCTGCGATACTAGTCTGTATTGGTGAAAAATCACCTTGTTTCACAGTTGCATTTTCACTTCTGAAATTTTCTGTATCACTTTCTTCAGAATTTGTATCTTTAACTAAAGAAATTTCTGAACCTACATTTGTTATTTGATCAACATGCCTTTTCCAAATATTCGAACCAACTTGAGCTCTATAATGTAATTTTCCTTCTCTTGCTATTATTCGACCAATTTTCCACTTGGCTTCTGGAGTATAATTTCTTACAGCTACTTTCTGATTAATTTCAAATTCTTTTATTTTAGCTTTGAACTTTTTCACATCTTGTTTATCATGAACGAAATTTGTAACATTTGGTACTATCAAATCTATTTTTGTTCTTATATGACGTTTTAGAAATAGAGATGCAGGACTCTCCCCCGTTGTAACATGAGGCATCTTTCTATATTGCAAAAGGAAGCTATTTAATTTCATTTGTAAAGTACCAGGTTCGGAAGCTAAGGCTTTTAATCCATGTTTAACGATTTGCACATATCTCTTTGCCTGTCCATTTGTAGCTTGATGATATGGAGCACTGAACTTATGTTTTACACCATGATTTCTCAAAAATGTTTCAAATTCTTCAGATGTAAACTGTTTAGCATTATCTGATACTAAAGAAATTGGAAAACCGTAGAGTGTAAAAAGTGAAGAGAGACAAGTAATGGTATTTTCTGAAGTTGTTCTAGGAACACTAAAAACTTCTGGCCCTTTGCTATGGGTATCAACCACTAACAGAAGCATTTTTCCCATAACAGGACCAAAGTAATCAATATGAATTCTTTGCCATGGAGCTGTAGGCCATTTCCAATGATGTGTATCAACTTTGGGAGGATTATTTTTTAAATTTACACATGTACTGCAAATTCGTGCAAGATCTTCAATATCTTGGTCTATACCTGGCCACCATACAAAACTACGGATTAAAGATTTCATTTTAACTATACCAAAATGACCAAAGTGTAATTCTTTTAAGAATTGCTTTCTATGAATTTCAGGGATAACTACTCTACATCCTTTTAAAATACAACTATGTTGAAGAGTGAATTCTTCTTGTTTACTACCAAAAAGTAAATTTTTAGGAATTTCAGAACCAGAAATGAGGTGATGAAAAATTTGATGTAAAAGGGAATCAGATTTTGTAGCTGAAGGAATAGATTTCGAAGTTAATGGCAAGAGAGAGTTGATTAATTTGAAGAATTTCAGATTCATCAATTGCATCATTCGAATTTAATTGTTGAGATAAATCTTCACTACGTAAAGGAAGTCGTGAAAGAGCATCAACATTTCCGTGAACAGTAGTTTTTTTTATAACGGATATCATATTGAAACGTTTGTAAATAAATTGCGTATCGTTACATTCTAGCAGCAGATAAAACAGGGATACTTTTAGAAGGAGAAAAAATAGACACTAAAGGTTTACTGTCAGTAAATAAGGTAAACCTGTTGCCATACAAATATTGAAAAAATTTCTTCACACTAAATATAATCGCTAATGCTTCTTTATCAACTTGACTATACCGTTTTTCTGCATTATTCGAAGTTCTGGGCACAAACTCAATAGGCTTTTCAGTGCTATCTGGCCTCATATGCGAAAGAACTGCAGAGATACCATAAGAGGAAGCATCAGTAGCTAAAACTAAACGTAACTTAGGATTAAAGTAAGTAAGAACTCTGTCAGAAGTAATTTCTTTTTTTATACTTTTAAATGCTTGTTCACACTTATAAGACCAATTAAATTTAACATTCTTCTTAAACAAATTATTTAAAGGATTTGCAATAGTAGATAAGTTTGGTACAAACAGCATAATATGTAACTAAGCCTAGAAAAGCTTTAAACTGAGATACATTTACTGGTCTTGGAGCATTTAAAATTGCTTCAATTTTATCTTGTATTTTATGACTACCATGTTTATCAACTTTATAACCACAATAAGTAATCTTATCTGCCATAAAGAATGATTTTTATTTATTTATTCTAATGTTATATTCCCTTAATCTTTCTAATACTTGCTTTAATCTTTGTAAATGAATTTCATCTGTTTCACCTGTAACCCTAATATCATCTATAAAAATTGTAACTCCCTCAATGCCTCTTAAAATGTGCTCAATTTTTCTTTGCCATATAGCAGGAGAACTAGCAGGACCCATGGGTAGCTTAAGGAATTGGAATAATCCTTTTGGTGTATTAATGGTCAATAATTCTTGTGATTGTTCATCTACAGATAACTGAAGATAAGCTTGATTTAAATCAATTTTTGTAAAATGTACACCACCACCTAATGTAGCTAACGTATCTTCTATTTTAGTGTAAGGATACTTTTCAACTTTCAGAAATTTATTTAATGTTACTTTAAAATCACCACATAAACGAATTTTCCTATTAAGCTTAACCACTGGAACTATAGGAGTTGCCCACTTGCTGTTTGTAACTGGTTTAATAATACTTGCGTCTTGTAATCTTTGTAATGCTTCATTGACTGCTGCACGTAGTGCATAAGTGACAGTCCTAGCTTTGCAAAATATGGGTGTAGCATCTTTTTCAAGATAAAGTTCTGTCTGTAAACCTTTTATCTCCCCAGCCTTATCGGTAAATAAATCAGAAAATTCCTGTAACAAACCTTGTAATTTATCAGAATAACTTACAACTTCATTCACATATACTGATTTTAAATTATGTGGGAAAATATCAAATTCAGATACCAACCTCTTCCAAATAATAATGGAAAATTATTTTCTTTTTTCAAATACAACTTTACCTTTCTAGTTTTATTTTCATAAGTAACATTTACTTCAATATAACCTACAGGTTTGAAAATTTCACCAGTTGCAGTTTTTAACTGAACATCTGGAGGAAAATTTTTATGATCAGGAAAAATTCTGCGAAGTCTTTTTAAAGGAACAGCAGAAATTCTAGATCCAGTATCTAATTCCATATCAGCTCTAGCCTTGTTTTCAATGAAAACAGACAACGTAATTGGATTTGAACCTTTATCATACTTTACAGTTAAAACATATACAGTATTTAAAGAATTACCTGTTTTTGAGAATTTGTACGTCTGCATACCTTGCTTAAATGACTTTTTTTCTACAAAGGTTGCAAGTAACATTAATAAATCGACATGAATTTGCTAAATGTGAGGCATTTCCACATCGATAGCACTTTAACTTATTTCTATTCATGTCAGAATGTGTATTATTTACCTGATTGTTAACATTCTATTTTTGAGAACAATTTTGTAATTTCTTATTTTGTACATTTCTCATACTGGAAATTTTATTTACATTGAAATTTTTATGTTTAATTTCAGAAATTTCAATATCTACATTATATAAAGCTAAAGCTTTCTCAACAGTTTTTTCGAAATTTAAATCATCAACTTGCGTAATCAATTTATTCTGAATGCTTTCATTTTTCAGACCGCGCAGAAACTGTTCCAGCAAATTTTCATTTAGAGTATTACCAGTAAATGAACAAAAGGTCGTACCCTTTTTCAGTCTAGCACAGGGCTCGCAGCGTTCCTAAAATTTTCGCAACTTGCTACCACTATTTTAAAACAATAATCTTTATTTAAAACTTTTATTGCCGGTGTTAAAGGAATATATAACGAAGATACTTTATTTAAAATAATGGTAGGAAATGATGAAAATTTTAGGAACGCTGCGAGCCCTGCTCTAGCAGCAAAATCTTGAATCGATTCAGTTTCATTCTGAAAACATTTTCTAAATTTAATTCTCTCAATGAATTTATTGGGGCGGGGCTTAAGTGTTTAAGCAGAAAATCAACAATTTCATTATATTTTAAAGTTTCACAATTCTTAGGTACACACAAATCACATAATAAACCATATAATTTTGGTCTTAATAATGATAAAGTAGCAGGAACTTTTTTCTGTTCTGTTATGTCATGCAGAACGAAATTTTGTTCCAATCTTTTCACGTACGCTGTGAAAGATTCTACTTTTTCATCAAATTCTTTGAAATGAGTAAACATTTTACTTTATTGAAAGCAGAAAAGAGAAAAAAAAATAAAGTATCACTTACCACCGCCGTAATGATGATGACTTAATAATATTACAATGAAGTATTTATTGCACATAAGCGTAGAACTTTGAAAACGTAAGTAGCCATTTTCCCCAGGACGATTATCATTTTCGTTAAACTTTTTCCGGTGAAAATATACCTTATTTGCGCTCGTCGCCACTTTTTGTATATTTAGTAAGTAATTAATAATAATTAACATAACTCGTAATTAACAAGGCATATCGTAAACAGATAAATATTTAATAATCAATTCACAAACACATCACAACACTTACAGACGTCGGTCGCATGACAACACAAGTAAACAGAACAATTTTCTGATATTTATTTCTGTAGGAGGAACTTTCGTGCTGCCATCTACATCTTATAAATGGAAATATAAGTACAAATATGACATATATAATCGCAATAAATGTTGTATTCATGCATGTTTGCATAAGAGTGCAAAAGTTATTGTACCAAGATCTGAATATTTATCAAACTAGTAATAATACGAACGCACTTCATTTGCCATGTTTGACGTACAATTTCCGACTTGTTAACATTTTAAAATTTAACTAATTTTTTACAGATTGCCGGTGCGTATAAATTCAGTACATCATATACAGCGGTGCACAAAAAAATTCGAGTACATTTCCTCTTATTGACAAAAATTATTGAAAAGGGATTTTGAACTTGTATTATGCGTTTCCTAATTGAACTAAAATTTTGCATACTATGTGGTATATATACAAATCTATAGATCATATACAGGAATGCTCAAAATAATTCAGATATTTAGACGGTAATTGCTGAAATTGAATTTTTAAATGCATTATGCGTTTTCCAAATTGTTCATTTAGAGATCATCTTTCACCTTAGTAAACGGCGAAGTTTTGTTACAGTATTCTGAATGTGTTGGAAAGTATTTCATAATGTATGCTTGACGCATGATTTTTCTTTCTTTTTTTCTTTTGTTGTTGTTGTTGTTGTTGTTGTTGTTGTTGTTGTTTTTTGTTGTTTCTTTTAATTGCGTATTTTTAGTTAATAATTGAAATTAAAATTTTCATGGATACTGCAGGGGGGAGGACACTTTTATATGCGTATCGACTCTAGTCTTTTGCGAATCTTCAAGTGGTGTCTGTTCATTGCCAAAATTGCTTATTGTGGTAAAAACTGAAATTTCGCACTATTATTCTTAACAGAATAATAATTATATCTACAAAATAATACTTTGTTTATTTATTTATTTGCATAATTTCGGATTGTTTCTAATGTATTTTGATATGCTGACTTCAAAAAGACCGGACCTTCTGTCACGCAAGGTTTTCCCATAAAGTGAAACAGAAGATGTAGGAAATTAAGATTGATGATCTTAGTAATTGAAAAATGATTTAACCAACAAGCTATGTCTTATGTTTTATTAATTTATATCGAATTTAGGCTTAAACGTTTTCGGGATCTTTCGTGATCGGGACTACTGCTACCGTTCCGGGCTAGTGTTGAAAGAGAAGGGACCTCCGATGGGTGTTTTGTTTGCCTATCTGTCACAAAGTGGACAGTCATCTATTATATATATAAAATCCAAACGGAAATTTCGTTCCGAACATCTATATTTCGAGTTCTACTGCATGGATTTTGACGAAACTTACACTGCTGGATAGGTATCGTTTCAGGGAAAGTTTTAAGCTATAACACATAACTCTACATAGATTAGTTATGGAATTATGACGGAAAGTTCTGTTATTTTGGGCGAAAGGGTTACTATTATTTTATTGGCGAGAAATTTTGTTGATAAATAAATTGAAATGGCTGTACATCTCGGAAAAAAACTTTTACTAATTTTATTTAACTGAAAAAAGAAAAAAAAGAGAAAAGAAAAAAACGGTTTTGACGAGTGGTGATATTATAAAACAACAATATCGAATTAAATATGAAAGGTAATGTTCGTAATGCTTAAAAATTTATTCAATATGAAAGATTGCAATTTTAAACTATATTTGGCAATTTATGACTTGCGTCAAGTTAAGAAAAATGCATCAAAAAATTTGATAAGATAATATCTGAGTGACAATTTTTTATTTTATTTTTTTTTTATTTATTTTTTTTTTTTTAATATAACTCATTCATCATGCGATTTGGAGAAGAAAATAGCAGATGTAATTATAAAAATGACGGTACTTGTGAGTTACATATTGTATGTTTATTTAAGATTTCATTTTATCGCCAAACAATTTAATTTTAAGCCAAAAATGCATAAGCGTGGCATCGGTTTGAGCAACGTTCACAATATTGGTTATTTTTCAAGTAGTCGACTGCATTTTTTGAAAAATCTAATTCTACTTATATATATAGATATATATAATTCTAATGGAAATTTCATTTCGACTGCTTAGAACTTGGGTTCTGCTGAACTTACACTGTTAGACAGGTAATTTTTCGGGGAAGGTTTTAGTACATAACACGTCGTTCTACGTTGCTCGGTATCAAATTATGGCTTTAAATTCTTTAATGAGATGAACCTGATAATGAAAAATTAACCTTTTTAAAAGATTCTGCCGAATGTATTTCGATGGAACTTGGACTGTTAATTAGATAATTTTCAAGGGAAGGTTTCAATACACAACACGTCTTTCTGCGTTGTTTAGCCATACAGTTTTGGGGGAAATTCTGTAGTGTGGTTCTAAAAAAGTTATAATAAACGGTTTTTGATAGAATTTGCATTGTTAGTTTGGCAATTTTTCAGAGATAATTTTAGTATATAATATATTGTTAGATACTGTTCAGTTGTACGTGAATACTTTTGTGCAGCCCTGTATATGAGGTATAGAATTTATACATAACGAGTAACATGCAAAAAATTAGTTAAATTGAAAAGCTCATACCGAATTTTAAAATGTACAGGTACACTCCAGCAATTAATACTCAAAGACTTTAATACTGTACAAAGTTCTGTAATAGAAAGTACTGTAATCGATCTCTTTTGTGTGTCCCTGTAAATGACTAAAAAATTCTGCCTTGTTCTAACGTGATCGTAGTGAAATTTGGTGATTTATATCAGTTTAAATACATTTAAAATAGCATAATGTCATTAAAATACTCTGCAAACGATTTTTCCCCATATACCATAATGTAATGGGATACTTTTGAGTTTCCCTGTAAATGAACTATTAATCCTACATACTTCATATACAATACCAAACATGCTTTGGTGATCCAAAGTAACCTCTATTAATTGCATGAAAATCGGAGCATATTTACGGGAGTTACAGCGTGGACAGACGGACAGACAAACCGAACGCTTAAACATACTTTTAAACTTTGTTGGAAAGTGTTAAAAGGAAAGAACATCCTTCAAGAAGAGCATACAGGAAAAAGAAAATAAAAATTTTATCTTTCAGAGGAGGAATTTGTAAAATACGGATGTATTTCAAGCCCATTGAGCCTCATGTTAAAATGAGAGAGGGGAATTCATGGTATTTTACTCTAATAGTTTACATTTTCCCTTGTTAAAAACTTAAAAAGTATTTTTTAACGCTTTCCAACATAGTTGAAAAGTCTTTATGAATTTCGTTTGTCTGTCCGTCTGTCTCTCCACGCTCTAACACGCGTAAATATATCCGGATTTTCATGAAATTGATATATGTTAATGGTGTTTAGCGTAGCATGTTCGGTATTGAATATGAAGGGTGTAGCATTAATAGTTCATTTACAGGGCACTCAGAAGAATTTTGTTACATTATGGTCAATAGGGGAAAATAATTTGCAGTGTATTTTAATGACATTACGCTATTTCAAATGTATTGAAATTGATATCAGTCACCGAATTTTACTACAAGATGGTTCCTCTAGAATAGGGCATTCATAGAATTTATCATTCATTTACAGGGACTCGCAAAAGAAATTGGTTACAGTACTGTCTTTGAGCAATAATTGCTGGAAGTGCGTTTTCAATTCCAGTATGCGCTTTTAAATTTAACTCATTTTTTGCCTATTATTCGTTTTTTATAAATTTGTTACTTCATATATAGGGCTTCACAAAATAATTCGCGTACAAATCTCCTTATTAGCAAAAATTGCTAAAGGGGAATTTTCAACTGTGGTATGTATTCACTAACTGAACTAATTTTTTACATGCATGTAGTTTATAGATACAAATCTATATATCCTATACAGGGATACTCAAAGAATTCGGATAATTTCCCGACAGTAGATGGGAATTGCTGAAATCGGGTTTTCAAATGTTTTGTGCGTTTCCAAAGTTCAGTTAGACATATTTCAACTTATTAAACGGCGAAGTTTTGTTACATTATTCTGAATGTGTTGGAGAGTGTTTCATAATCTACGTTTAACGCATAACTTTTTCTTTCTTGTTAAGTTATACGCTCAAAGGTGTCAAAAGAGAGACAATATCATTCATCACCAAGTTACTTTCACATTTGAATGAGGTCAGTTCAGGGAAAGGTCTCACGATTACGTCCTTTACACGCAATTCGCAAAGGTTAAAAATGTCTAACATGCCCCCAGTTCACGTAACACCCCAGAGCAAAATTAACGATATAGTCTCATCGTTGAACATTTCACAACTTTTCAATATCATTCGCGGAGGCCATCTGAGGGATATAACGGGGCTGGTAACTGACTCAGACGAGTTCAGGTGTGTTGTAAGATCTCCCGGCAAGTTCAAAACTATCATCTTTTTAAATATGGCTCGTTGAATACTGATGAACAAGTTCAGGGCGTTTCTGGAATCTTCAAACGATTGTTTTCTGTTTGTTTGATGGGTGGAACATCGAAAAAGTTTTGTGATATTCGAATGAACTTTTATCCTGACCAGACGAACGAACGACCAGATAGTCGCTTAGGTCATACTATTATGCAGATAAGTGTTTGATTTATTTAGTTGATTTTAAAAATAAAGAACTGCAAGGTTTAGACAACAGAAAGAAATGAAGCAACGATATGTCATATTCGCTAGGAAATTGTAAGAAATGAAAATAGATGTAGGAAAATAAAGAAATGGTAGGTTTATGACTATATTTCAGGGAGATTATCAAAATGTGGGATCATTAAACGTTAACTATAAGCACTTTTTAAAATTTTCAAATTTAAGGCCATTTTTTTTTTTTTTTTTTTTTTTTTTTTTTTTTACAGTATAGTATATAAGTCTACAAAATTATACACAAATATTAAAAGACAACCACTATTCTGAATTATTAAAGCATTTAATTAGTAGATCTGTAGGTTACAAATTTTGTACATTTCTGGCATGTAGGTTACAGATTTTGGACATTGCTGAGATGTAGGTTACACAGTTTTGACCTTTCCGTAAATAAGTTGTGCTTAGTATTTAAAAAATTCTTAAGACTAAGAATGTAGTAAATTTGTTCTATAATTGTATGTGTAATTATAATATATATATATATATATATATATATATATATATATATATACATATATATATAATTAACTTTTTGTTATCCAGTAATAATAATAATAAAATCAAATGTTAAACTTTGATATTAAAATATTTACTACTTTTTTAGAAGTAATATCTTAATTTTATAGGAATTATACATTATGTAAAAAACATACCTTTACACAATATTAGAAGTATCCAACATATAATTTATTCTTTTTATTTTCTCAAAAAAAAAAAAAAAAAAAACAAGTTATACTGCCATTTTTTAATGCATATTATATATCTATAATTTCTTTATCAAAAGAAAAGTCTCCTCTTGCTGTCACCGGGTGAGGTGGATTTGATGATTTCAACAAAATATCTTCATATTTTAAATTTGTGCTGTCTTTTTTTTAGATGGATAACGAAACCTGTTAAAATCAATGTTTGTCTGGGGAGTCAAAAAATTTATAGAAAATATTTGTTCACCATTATCAATGCTGATCTTTTCAATAATACCTGGCCATAAGTTTTCATCATGAATTAATACAAAACACCAGTCACCAATGTCAATCTATTTTCGACTGTGAGGAGTCAACTGTGAGGAGTTTCTTTCACCAGCGTCACTGGTAATGGACTCTTGATTCTTTTTTACAGAGATTGCAAAAACCAGATCTATTTCTTATTTGAATAGTACCAAATTTGTTTGTCGTTTGTACGGAGTGAATCTTTTGAGTACCTTTAACAGTTTTCGCTGGCTGTCTTCTATACTTTGAATACTGTCAATTTCTGTGTTTTTTTTTACCAATGCACGTAGTGGTTTAAACTTTTTTATTTGCCTTGCATTTTGGTGGGGGAGCAAAGAGGAAGAATGGAATTTTAAGGAGAGGGGATTCTTAAACATTGAATTAAAAAAAAAAAAAAAAAAAAACTAACTCAAGTACAATAATTTAACAAAAAAATATTTATTTTATTTTTTAAGATGTATGTTAGAACAATGGACTCTGTTATAATATATTTGTTTATGTATTTAGAAAATTAAAATTATTAATGTTTAGATCGTTCCACGATTTGGACATTGTTATTAAATAATCTTTTGGGGTACATTTGCTACAAAGAAAATTTTGCAAAATACATAAAAACACGTAAGATCACTGAAGAATTACTTTTGAAATAAAAAAAGAAGTTTTACTATTCATTTTAAATCATACTTTTAAATAAGCATGTCCGAAATTTCGTAACGATCGAAGCGGTCGCCATTTTGTGTCGATCGTTACACACATTAGTTGAGCATGCTTCAAGTCAAATTATATTATTACACGTACTAAATATACTTTATTTATACAAAACACGGTAATTATTTACGATAAAACATTCTAATAAATATCTTTTTATACCACCAAATTTCAAAACACCAAATCATCTTTAAAAATAAATTTACCGAAAATAAAATCGGCGTTTCGATCGTTACGCGATTCGGACATTCCAGTTTCTTATTTGAGAAAAGGGCATTTATTGAAAAAAAATTTTACAAAAACACATACAAATACTTTAATTTTTTAAAAAATGATTTTAAAGTTAGATAAAAGAGTTTAAAGTACTTAGTTGATGTATTTTTCGAGTAAATGACAGCTTTGTTACGATCGTTACTTTTGGACATAATAAAATACAGAAAAAATCTTTATAGAAAAGTCCTTCTACCTTCAAAAAAACAATAAATCAGCCTGCCATCTCTTAACGAAATTATCAAAAAATCATCCGTTTCCTTTATGCATTCGTTGTTTACCATTAGAACCACCTGGAAGCAAGTTAAAACTCTTTTTCTTGGTGGTACATTGGAGCAGTTAATGTTATGAATGTACAAAATTGGCCTCTTTAGCATAAAATAATAAAATTTTAAGATATTTATACAAAACTTTTACAATAAATTATGTCATTTTCTGTCTCTGAACAGAATTAAAAACTCAGTGTAAAAAAAAAAATAAAGTCAATGACAATGAAATTTATTAATTGAAAAGCTTAAAGTTTATGATGTCTTTCCAGTGCCCACCTTTTGAAAACCACCCTTCACATACCTATCCTGTTGAAAAAGCATTATTAAAAAAACTTGCCGTTTCGAGTATATTTTATTTAAGTTTTATAACATTCGAATGAATTTTTATCCTGTCGCAGAAGAACAAACGACCAGATGATTGCTTAGGTCACACTATGCAGATATGTGTTTGATTTATTTAGTTGATTTAAAAAATAAAGAACTGCAAGATCTAGGCAACAGAAACAAATAAAGCAGCGATTTATCGTATTCGCTATGGAAAATGTAAGAAATGAAATTAGACGCAGGAAAATTAAAAAAAATGGTATCTTTATGATTATTTCACGTATAACCTTTAAGTGACTTACACATCCTGTTGAAAAATAAATATTAAAAGGCATGTATGCTTGCAGTTTTGAATATATTTTATTTTATAAGTTTTATGATACTCGAATGAACTTTTATCCTGACCAGAAGTACGAACCAGATAGTTGCTTAGGTCACACCATGCAGATATGTGTTTGATTTATTTAGTTGATTTTAAAAATAAAGAATGGCAAGGTTTAAACAACAAAAACAAAAGAAGACAATGATTTATTCTATTCGCTACGAAAATATAAGAAATGAAATTAGACGTGGGAAAATTAAAGAAATGGTAAGCTTATCACTATTTCATATATCGAATATTATCTTTAAGTGACTTACCAACGAGAATTAAAATAGTGTAGAGTAGGTGGTGGTAAGGTATGCACTTTCTATAAATTTTGATTTTTAACGCACACATTGGTCTAAACTTATGTAACGAGAGATTAACATGTTAGATTAGAACCTTAGGCAAGTGTCACCACCAACCGACATTCTGCCAAATTATAATTCAATGAGAAATTGCCATTTTTAAAAAATATTGCTCGGCGTATCTTTGCCCCATTGGTTGGGGTAAAAGAACGCAGTGGTGAGGCAAAGATACGCAAATAAAACAATTGAGTTATGTAAATGCCTTAGTAAATTCCACTAATATTTATTGTTAAACTGAAAATTATAAGTTAAACCATGAAAATAAAAGAAAAAAAAACAGCGTTCTGCGAGATCGCAAATAGCAGCTAACCTCTTACTGCTGTGACAAACATTGTTGCATAAATACTGTAAGAGGTCTCAGGGACCCCTTGATCGTAGAATAAATAAAAGGGTCAATTGTCTTATACAATACTGTTTCTGTACTAAACTTTATGTACAGGACTACTATAATTAAAACTCATCTATTCAGAAGTCTCTAGCATTAGTGCTAGACACCTGAAGAAATTAATATGTGTAGTTAAGCTAGAATCTATATTAAATTCTACAGATTCTTTAAGAAATCTATAAGAATCTATATATAGAAATCTATCAGGATCATGATTTTGATTGTTGCTATTGTGTGGGGATTTAATAAGTTTGGGATTATTTGAGATGATATAAAGAACATGTTTTGAACGTAAAATAAATATGACAAAGCTGTTCTCAATAATAAAGTATAACTTTCGACTTTGTACTCATTAAACCTACCATAACCTTGTAATGAATGATCGCATCGACTCGCGAATGGCGTCATTCGATTCAGAATTAAAAAATACATACGAAACGATACCTCACTTGACCCACTTAAAAATTTTTAATTTTACCCCTCCCTGGGTTAACCGCCCCCCCCCCCTTTTTTTGCCATCCAAAACATGGAAAAACAACTTTACTTTTTGGGGGACTTATCGGATCTTAATTTCTAGTGCCAAAACGAAGTTCTTCCCAAATTTTGCTCGGCCATCCGTTGTTTTAAAAAACTCCTATTTTACCTATACTAAAAAGCTACTTCGATTTCTCTTAAGAAATGTATACGTTAAAATTCTTATTTTTACAAAAGCTAATTTCAAGATTATTTTTTGGAAAAAATATTGATGAATGAATGAAAAAACTGATAATATAATTATACTAAGAAAATTAATTTTTTTAGCAGAAATCGATTTCTAAAAAGCTTCAAACATGCGACTCCAAATTTACAGCTCATTCCACTAAATAGTTTTCCTGACCATCGAATAATTTGTTTTATGCGTAAAAAACTAACCGCATCGGAATTTGCAATCTGTTTTTCAACGGTTAAAAAGGAATTTAATATTAGGAGTAAACCTCCATAAACCTCCGTAACTTTTAAATCTCAAATAACCTCCATAAATTTCCTAACATTAAATCTCGTAATTCCTAAACTACTACTTGAGCAAATGACTTCCCAACGGGTATTCGAAGGTAAGATTTACCTCCAAATATGATGTCAAAATTAGGCGTTAGCATGGAAAATTTTAGAGTTACATTTATACTTGCATATGTAGACGACTCCCTGAGCAAAATTTAAGTATTTAGTAAAGGTTTTGGTAAACGTTGTAGAGATCGACCGAAAATTCGTTTTCGTTTTCTTCAACATGGCTCATTGATTTGAGTTATATCGGCTCCAATGGGAAACTATTGTTTGCTATGAACTTCACTGTTTATGCTGTTAAGTCATCACTGGCTCAATGCGTGAGTGCAAATTATACAGCAAGAATTGCGTATAGGACTACACTTTGAAGAAGCTTTTCACGTGCTCATTAAAAGCTGCAGACTTAATAGTATAGAAAATGTTTAGTTTGAAACCGCAGAAGTGTTTCGAATACTCTTTGAGTTTAGTATAACATAGTATAACAGAGTAGTATAACAGTATGTTCTAGTATAACAGATGATCATTTACAAAAATCACTATAAAAGACAAATAGTAGTAAGTATACCTAAAACATTTTTTAATTAAATGAAATTCGCATAATTATAAAATCATTTTGTGAGATGACTTAATTACATTTTAATTTATATGAAAATAAAAAGTTTTGGTCACAGGCACAGAGAGCCAAATTTGGCCACACGTATCACGCATAATCTATATAATAAAAGCTTGAGTAATGTGACTGTCATCAACAGTTCCGGGCTGACCACTTTGCTTTTTATGTGCCAAGCGGCCATTTTGGTACTTTAATGTTAGCTAGGCGCAGATGATAAATGGCCGAATATTGTTCCATCGCCATCGTTTTATCTACATTATAATAGTCCAAGCCATATGACTGTCATAAACAATTACGGACTAACCCCTTCGCTTTCCATATGCAAGGTTTCAATTTTAATAATAATAATAAAACAAAATCGAATAAAACTACATAAAAGTTACCATCATCGCGAAGAAGTCTTGGTACTTTTATGTTAGCCGGTCGCAAATCTCGCCAATATCATTTTTTTTTTTTTTACACGACAGTTAGCATTTTTTTATTTTTCGCGTGGTAAATTAAAACAATGCTTTGATGTTGAAATTAAATGTCGTGGTTTATGGTATTATTTTTTCTTTCTTTCTTTTCTTTTTTGAAAATAAAAATAAATAAATGAAAGCCAAAAAGAAATAAGTGAAACCATGAATTTTAAATGTTTCAGTTTTAAATGAAAGTTTTGTATTTTAATTAAAATGAGTGGAAAGATTATATTTTAAATGAAATTAATAAATACGAAAAAATGCAAAGTGAAACAATGGTTGGCGATTTATCACCTATACCCGGCTAACATAAAAATACCGAGTTCTTGATTTCTCAGAATCTTCCGATTTGTGAAGGAATGAGCAAGTAAATTAAACTATTAATTAAAGTAACAGGATACAATGCCGAGCGAGCATACATTTAAGGAAGACCAAACTGGTCGCCAATGGCGGCTAGTTAATTAATAATTTTGTATGTAGTAATTATTAAAAAAACATTTTTTGGTCATTTTCGTTTTCGTTAACGGCCGAAAATAGTAAGATTACCGAAGTCCGGTTTCGGTTTCTGTTTCAGTCGATCCTTAGTTATTAGTAATCGATTGGTATCGTTCAAATTTTTATACGCTATTTACGGCATAGTTGATAAAAGGCGTTCTTTTCTTTCCTGCTTTTTATTTTGAGGGGGGGTGGAGAAGGAGAGGGGAGACCGATTATACATAGTTTGATGACAATATAATATTTTCATATTTTTTAAACTCAATTTTAAATTTAATAAATTAATTTTAATTAAATTTTCATTATAGGTTGAGAAAAACAATTTAGAAATCCTAGATAGTTTAAATAATTTTCAGGAATGACTATTTTAAAATCTATTATACGTGACTTAGCAATAAGTATTTGTTTATTGCAATAAACCGTAAATCCGAAAGCTAAATTGTCGAAACCGGTTCCGAAAGTGAAAGTTAAAAAAAAACTACAAACAAAATTCACAATTTTAAAAACGGCCTTTTGTAAAGATCGACCTCAAAAAAACAATGCAATAATAATAATAATAAATAAATTTAAAAATACTTAAATGCAAACAAGATATTTTAAAAGAACTATTATCGGATTGACATAATCGAGCGGGTGTTTTCGTGTGAGGTAAGTAGCCAATAAAAAAAATTATGAAAAGTAATCTACAATTATATCTCTAATACCGAATTTTTCATTTATATAGAAAAACGGACGTATCTATCTATATTATAAAGGACAAACATATATCTGTGCGTAACGCATACGTCATTTTGCGAATGGCAACACTTTGAAATTTAAAATAAAATTTGGGTACTGCAAATTTTTAAACTTCTAAACATCGCACATTTTAAATTTTTACACCGTCGTATAAGGAAAAAATGTTCTTTTAAATGCTATTTGTTTGAAAGCTGTATCTCAATTTATTTTTGAGATTATTAATTTTTTTGTAGTTTTTAATAAAATTTTTCTTATTGTGTCAACAAAAGTACCCCATTTCTATTGAAAGTCATTGAAAGTGAACGAAAAATAGTCGAAAATAGGCGATACTGTATCTTTTTGTTGCCATTTTCCCATAAAACCTGAAAAAAAAAAGTTGAAATTAAAATATGGGCTATGTCAAGAATATTGTCTGTTATTCCGTGATAATGACGCCATATGCATACTTTACTATAGACGAAGTTTAAGACTGCATTGTAAAAGTGGATTGCTTTATCGGATGCAAATCACGTCATTTTATAATAAAGAGTGTATTTTAATTCTTAAACCTGAATTATGTTTTGTAGAAGTGCGTCATTTGCACAGCCCAGCTACTTTGAAATTCTTCACAGGTGAAAATGCTTCACTTTTGAAAATAATGTAATCGAAATCACACACTGATAAAATGCAATGTTTTGCAAAAATTTAGAGTGTCTTTATAAAAGAGAGGTGACATGCAAATAATTGCGATTTATATTACAGAAATTGATGATTCTCTGCTGGATGGATTTGCTTCGCCGAGTTACACGAGCAAACAAATAATTCGTGGTTTAAAATAATATTATGTTCCTGAAATTTTTGTCCACAATTCTCTCTAATAATAAAATTTTAATGCTATTTTTTAAGACATTCTACTATAATTTTATCAACATAACATAATTTGCTTAATTTAATTTTTCCTAATTTTATATAATCTATATATTTAAAACGCAAGTGTGTTTTTTAGTCATCTGCCCTGATCTTTCTGCTGGACCAATTTTACTAATATTTTTTTTTAACTGAAAGCTCTTCATTTGTAGATGTTATCACACTATCATTTTCTTTTTTAATATCCCCACTTTTATATTTTAATTTTAAAAGCATTTTATGAAATTTCTTCAAAATGGTGAAAATTGGATAGCTTTCATTATTGCAGACAAAAGAGAAATATTGAGGTATTTTTATCTTTATTCATGCTATTTTCTGATAAAAATTCAAAATTGTTGATAAAAATTGTTGTATAGGGTTTAATGTCGCAAAATCCCATTAGGAGCAGAATATTATATTAGGAGCATAATAACGGAAAACGACATACTGCTTTTGAAAACACGCATTTTTCCTCATAAATTTTCTATACTGTTTTTCCTTCTGCATGTGTACTGATACTAGGTTTCAGACATTCAGCGAAATGCTTATTTAAGTGAAAATGAAGTCATATTTAAAAGAAAATTATCATTTTCCTAGATAAAACTAAACATTTTAACACAAATGCGTCTAAAAAACATAAATTACGGAAATTTTTACTCTCCGGAATTGAAATTAGGATCTCAAGTAAAGAGTGCGCCTGTTCACATAAAAGATGTTGCTGACAATCGTGACTTCAAGTTTTGAGTTAAAATGATTTTTAAATAATCAAACAAAATACAATTTTTTAAAAAATGATGAATATGGATATGAGAAGTATGGATGGAAATTTTGAGATGGTGAAAATTGCTGTTTTTCATTCCGGAATACACAAGGATAAGAGCCTCAATTGATAACCACATCCTAATAACCAATCTTTATTATATTTTACTGATTAAGTATCTATATTATAAAGAACAAACGTATCTGTGCGTAACGCTGATGTCATTTTACGAATGGTAACACTTCACGATCAAATTTCGATCTTGAAATTTTCGCTACTGAAACTTTTTAATCTTCTGACCATCGTACATTTTCAATTTTCGTCGCATAGGGGAAAAAATTTACTTTCAAATACAATTTGTTTAAAAACTGTATCTTAATTGACTGATGTATTATATTTTCTAAAATAATTTTTAAGCATGATTTTATTTTAAGTTTATCTTATCCCGTGCCGGTTTAATACATAATAATAATAAACATTTTTCACATAAAGTAACAAACATTTTTCAGCACTTGTTTCTGACTATTTTTATATAACGAAATTAATACTTCCTTTATAAACAAATAAAAGAATAATATTTAAAAAAACACCAATCTAACATATTTGTGAAAGACAAATTAACGAAATTAATACTTCTTTTATAAACAAATAAAATAATAATATTGAAAAAACACAAATCTAACATATTTATAATCGTACATTTTAAATTTTTAGGTCACCAAATAGGATTTTTTTTTTTCAAATGGAATTTGTTTGCAAAGTTCATCTCAGTTTACTGGTTGTCTATGGTTTTAAAAACAATTTTAAAGCATGAAATATTTTTTAATTTATCTATATCGCGCGGAGCTCTATTACGAAAGATTAATCCGTTTGCCCTTAAAACAAAATAAAGAGTTCATCATTTTCTTACGGCTAATATCTATTAAAAAAGCTTCCCTATGAATAAATAAATAAAATAATATAAATAAAACACAAATTTAACAGGCATGTATAAGCTCTGAAATTATCATAATATAAAAGGATGCCATAAGTAGCAAAATCTTGGTCAAATAACTCTTAGCAAGAGGCTAATAAGAAACTATCGCTTTTTATAAATTTCAAAAATTTATTTGATTATATAATTCGTATTTTCCATATGAAAAATGCTTTTTTAATGCAAGTGGGCAACCTAAAAAATTTATTGCATATAAAAAAATATATATTAGTTTTCAATTTTTAAAAAAATGTTTTCACCTATATTTTTTTAACCCGGGAAGCCCGGGTACGATCCCCTAGTATTCTTTAATGTTCAAATATAGTCAAACCTCTGAATAGCGCAACCTCGTAATTATTCAATAGAGTCCTGCATCAGGTCGGATCATCCCTAATTTTCTTTTTTCGGGTCAGGATGACTCTATTTTTTTTTCTGCGGGTCGGGTTAACTCTAGAACAGGGCGCGAAATTTCCGCTCGCCAGCTCGCCATGGGCGAGCAAATATTTAAGGTTGGCGAGTAAGTTTCATATTTTAAAATCTTGTGCTTCAAATCAAACTATATACTATCAGAATATCGTTCACTGCTCGGAATGTGTTTCACTGCCATATGCATTGATTGCCTTGCACACCGTTTGCAGTTAACTGTTTTGGATGCGTGTGATGAAGTTGAATATCTTAAACATTTGATTCAGAGGTTAGGAGTATTTTTAAATTTAACCATGCCTCTGCTAAAAGACTTCTTATGCTAAAAGAAACAGCAGAAATTCTAGGAGAAGAAATTCTTAAACTGAGTGATATTCACATTATTAGATGGTTATCCAGCAAAGAAAGTGCTGTAAAAGCTCTCCTGCAAACTTGGAACACTGTTGTAAGCCATCTTGAACTGGTAGGTGGCCCATGGAAAAGACAATGATAGGGCTAAAGCTAAGGGTTTGCTGAAAAGTTTGAAGGATTATAAATTTAAAGTTCTGTACTTTCTCTTGGATTTCTACAGGAAATTGAACCCTTTAAGTGTGGCATTACAAAATAAGAAACTTGTCGTCTCATCTTTGAAAATAAAAATTGAACAATGCATCTCAGTTCTGATAGATCTCGAATCTAGTGTTGGACCAATCAAACAGGAATTTTTGGACCAACTATCTATCTCAGGGATAATCAAGAATATGCAGATGACAAATGATAAAAAATGGGGAGCAAGAGTTTCACACTTTAAGAGGAAGTTCATTTAAACATGAAAAAATATACATTACTGAAAGACTGGAATCTATATCAACAGATGTGTAAACATCTCTGCATATTTTTTAAACTTTGTGTTAGCCTACCAAAGAAAACATTCTTGAATTTGGGATAGAAGAAATAAAGAAGCTCTTCATGTATTTGAACACGTCTCTTTAATGAAAAAGTGGATATTGCATTGGCAGAGTGAGCAGAATTCAAGTTTATGTTACTTTCACTAACACTGAAAGATATGATGGAGAAGTTTTACAGTGAAAAGTGTTGAGCAAGATTCCCCAATTTGCTCCAGATTCCAACATTTTGTGCTGTTCTACGAATGAGCACAGCTTCGTGTGAGAGAGGCTTCAGCTGTTACAACATACTCGAGACTGCATACAGCAAGAATGAGACACTGGATGATTTGCTCAAAATTTCTATTAATGGACCCACCCTGACAGAGTTTGACCTTACAGCTGCCATTGACAAGTGGTATTTCAGTGCAGAAAGGCAGTGTTACACAAATATGTAGTACTAACAGCACAGGAACTTTTTCTTTCATGACGTTTTAGTGGTATGTGACAATTTCTGTAACCATTGAAACCTTGTGGTAACCTTATTTTAAGTTAATATTATTTTTTTCTTTTTCATTAGATATGTTTAGAATTTTTAATTTCTACATTCTTTTATAATTTCGGTCACCAGAAAGTTCTTCATACTACATCTGTTAACATTTTAAAAATTGTTCATATTTTTCATGAATGTAAAAGATTATGGATTTAACAGACAGCTCCCTCTAACAATGGTCAATTTAAATTCAGTTTGTCATAAATAGTTCATTTTTTGGGCAGGTGTGGTGGCTAACGTTGCTGTCTGAATGAATGTAAAATAGTGGCGAGCAAGAATTTTAGTCTGGCTAGTATCTTTTCAACTGAAATTTCATGCCCTGCTCTAGAACGTTTTCAGCAGAACTATATTCAGATGAAAATAAATACATATTTGAATATGAATAAATTATATTGATATAAATTCAATTTACTGCATGAGAAATAAAATGCATAAAGAAATGTGAACACTGATTATTCTTGTCTTATGATAAAGTTAAGAACCCTTTTTTCTCTTCTGGGAAAATGAAAAATATTACCAACATTTCGTGTTTGATACACATAAAAACACACATATCGTTTGTGATAGTTTGTATCCACCATTCAAAAGTAAAAACGTACAAATAGCTGTTAAAAATTGAAAAAAAGTGTTCGCTAAATAGAGATGACCGCAATTCGGGAGAGTTTGCTATGGAAGTTTTATTGTATATACATTTTTCACGTGAAAAACTATTTTTGACTGTTTTAAAAAATCGAGTCAACCCAAATTCGAAACAATGAAAGTCATCCTGACCCACAGTAAAAACGTGGAAGCTAACCCGAACCGCAACGAAAAATATAAAGACAACTCGACTCGCGGTTCGGGTAAAAGTGGATTACCAGATCCGATGCAGATACCTTCTGGATAAATGGTATCAGCTGTTAGACTGTAATAATAATAATAATCAGGGTTGAAGGTAGCCTTTTTTACGCCCGGGGCAAATATGGATTTTGGCAACCCTTCCTCCCTCCTCACGCACAATAAAAGTTATCGACCGCAGGTACCCTATGCAAAAAAGGGGGGGGGGGAATCCTTAAAAGATAAAAATCTTTTCATAATAATTAAAATGTTAGCAAGGAATAGGTAAACAACGCTTCCATAGGATTAGCAGTTGCTTGAGCGTTAAGAGCCTACACTAGTCACGCGAAGAAACTGGATCGCTAATGTTAAACTTATGGGAGCGTTCTTTTTAAAAATTTCTCACTTGCATATTAATAGTTTTAAATGATTTTTTCCCTTGCTTAGAATAGCTGAGATTGAATTCTAGCCGGGTTAGTGTTTACTTTTTCGATTTTGGTTGCAGATTTTTTTGTTTTTAGAGATCCGTACTTAAAAAGTAAAAACGGAACCATTATAAGACCACTCCTGTGTCTGTCTGTCTGTCACAGTCATTTTACTCGTAAACTATTGAACGTGGAAAGTTAAAATTGGGAGAAGTAATAAAGATTATTGACCCACATATTTTCAGATTATTAAACATTCATAAATATATTTAGTAAAAATGTAAAGGGGCTAATTAAGTTACTTGAAAAAAAAATCTTCTCTTTGTATACGCTCGCCAACCCCCATTCAGGCACACCAAAATCCAAAAAGCACGCTAATTTGATCGGCTTTAAAAATATTAAATTAAAATGAAAAAAAAAGAAAAAAAAAAAAAAAAAAAAAAAAAAAAAAAAAAAAAAAAACAGTAGCGATCTCTCTGTAAACGGATTTCTATTCGTTTTCCTTAGATTGGGGATTTTTAAGACCAAATCTGCTGCTGTTAAGAGATACAATGGCTGTTTACGTATTTAATTAAAAAATTAGTTAAACATTTGAAAATAAGCTAATGTAAAATGAATTAAGTAAACAGTGTCATTGTCTCCCGGTATTTTTTAACAGCGCTATAAGATAGTTCTTTTAAATAATTCATTTTAAATGTATCGTTTCAAATCTGACGTAATTTACACCAAAGTTTTATTTCTCTTATTAATATTCACGTAAAAATACTTTTGTTGTTAGAAGGAAATATTATTTGCGCTGTCTTCGAATTCACGATAATAGTTGAAAAGATTATCTCAAAATATCTCGCGCAAATATATTTTTCAATTTAAATTGTTTTGGCATATTTTTTGGCCATTTTAAATATGACGTAATTTCCTCCAATTACAAGTTTTAACGTATAATAATGATTTTTTTATTTTAATATTTTGTTTTCTCTTTTAAAATTAAAGTGTAAATATGGTTCTTATGACGTAATTTTCCTGCTTTTAACATGTAATCATTTAATTCTAATTTTAAAGTTTTTTTTTTCTGTTTGTAATAGTCACGTGTAAATAAATTTTTAATTTGAAGTAAGCATTATTGTTTGCGCTGTTTATACAATTGGCAACAGTTTAAATTAATAACATTTTCTAAAATTTGTAAAAAATGTCTCTCGAAATGCTTAAAATTTGAATTTAAAATAGAAATAAAACCTCAAAAAATGAGTCAAATAAGAAAAATAAATGCAATCTGCACACCTGGAACTTATAACGTATAAAATGATCTAAAAAAGATTAAATTCTCATGTAGTTTTTGCTCCAATAAAACTTTTTTAATGGAACGATTTTGTCCAACTTTAGTATTAAATATCTCTTAAAATAATTCTTCGATTTGAAAACTGTCTGCATCAGCGTGTTTATCAAACATTTCTCTATAATACCACCGATTTTTATATTTTTGTATGCAACAGTTTTTTTAATATTAACGATGAAAGGACCTGCTTAAGCATTCAAATTGGATGCCGATCTACCCGGAATATCTACGCAGATTTTCATTGGTCCATTTCCAAATCAAAACTTTTTTTTATATATAGAAGGATGTGGGGGTATCGTGTCAAAGCTTTCGTAACGCTGAACTCAAAAATACATTTCTTTTAATTTTAGGTATTATATTTTCAACGATATCGTCGAAAGTGTACGGCAAATATATGTTCTATATATCTAATTCCGAATCTGCTGAAACTAAAATTATGAAAAAATTCTAGGTAATAGACCTTAATTTAAACCTTACAGGAAAATTATAGCGATTACCCTAGGTCACATAGTTTTTGAGAAAATCGTATTTTTCCGTTTCACACAAATTTCGATTTACGGGCATTCAGCAAAAGTGTCGAGCAGCGCTGGGGGTACCTATCGTAGCAGAAGTATAAAAGCATTGTTTATAAGGATTTTCGAAAAAAATCGTCAGAAATTATCCGAGATATTAGCCCTTAAAGATACGGACGGTTTGGACATATATATAATGACAGGGACGTCGTACTCTATGTACCATCGGCTTTTAAAGACTGGTTAACAATTTTTAATGCTATATATGATAATGCAATGCCCAGTAGTGGTATAGCAGCAATAAGCGTCAAACTGTTACGAACAAATTTAATTATAATGAATCACATAAATACTATGTGATTCGCGACTAGTTTGCATTGAGTGGATATCTCAATGCACCTCGAGTGACTTTGAAAGTTAATTAAAAACCTATCTGGAAAACCGTGGCACGGACTAAGGCGGTGTTGCAACTTTGCAACCTCCTTTCGAAGCGCGCTTAGCAAAATGCCGAATTTAAACTTTGAACAAATATTTTGTTTTAGCTACACTGTAGCAACAAAGGTTATTGCTACACTGAATTTAGTTTTATGAAATGCCAAATGAAATTTAAATATGAACTGCTTTTATTGTCAGTACACAATTAAGTCCATCATAAACATATTAGGATAATATTTAAAACTGAGTTATACAGAATAGCTATATTTGATATTATTTAGGTTCCACATCTCTTTGAGCTTTTGATGGTATACCCATTTATACTTTTCTAATATATACAGTTATACCCAACCCTACGTTGTATAGTTTTTTACAAAGTCTTAGTATTTTTTTGCAACAGTTTTTTTAATAATATAATTATTAATTCATATATTTATTCAACGGACCCCTCTGTTCGAGAGTAATACTCGCACTTGGCAGTTTATTTTATAAAGTTACTTTCACTTTCACAAATTTGAAAAGAACACTACGATAGGTTTAACATTAGTTTGCGAGTTTCTTTGTATTTCATATATATATATATATATGTGTGTGTGTGTGTGTGTGTGTACATTTTTGTATGAAATGACAAAAAAAATCTTCATTTGGCGCCACTCTTCGCCTTTCGTTCTGGAACCCAGGGCACATGCCCCCCTCCGCCCCCTAGTTTCGGACCTGATAGTAATAATCGCTTTAAGCGTACTTTTGCAAAATAAATTACTTTTTTCGATCGTCATACTACACTTCTTTCATATTTCTGCGAGCGATTTCTATCTCGTAAATGTGCGTGCGGAACTTGCTTCCGATAATTACTTCCGGATCGCTCGACCCTCTGATCTGGAAGCCACCCAGAAGAGACACAATAACCCCCAGAGAATAAATATTTCACTTGTTTCCGCCTTCTCGTCACATTTGCATCGCTTCTTGTTCCGTTATTTCCTAAAGCATTTCCTTATTGTGACATTAAAATTCGAAGGCCCGGCCTTTTTCTTTTCATAAGTCCGTTCCTACTTATTTGCAATCTAATTGAACGACTGGCATTTGTGTGTTCGAAAATCACTTATTGTTCAGCAAATGAAGAATCATTAGCAAATGTCACGTTCCGGAAAGTGAAAGGAGAATTCAGTTTTATTAAGTTAGCCATTCATTGTTTTCATAATTATGATGCCATATTGTACAACGAAATTGCAAAGCTGTTTAGGGATACAGCAATTCAAAAAATAAGAGAGGGGCTTATGCAGTCTTCTATAATAATAAAGATAGAAGTTACTTTTTTTAAATGCATGTGTGTCCGTCCGTCCGCTGCGTTCGAAGAGACCGCTGCACCCAGAGCGATAAGATTTGGCAGTAAGGTACTACCAATATGTCTGTAGTTATGCACCTAGAAGGCAGTTTTTGAATTTTTGGATTAGACTGTTTTTTAATTTCATTTTTAGCTCTTCAAAAATATGCTTTTTTTTCTCAAAATAGTGCGCGGTGACCATTCCGGAGATCGTTAGCAAAGAAGATTCAATGGTCGAAAAGTACTGGGTTTTTTCTGTCGCATTTTTCGAAGTTCCCATCGGTTTCACTATTCGAAATGCGGAAAACAAAAAATACACACTATTAGAGGATACTTTAACTTGTCTAGCGGTATAATCCGTTAAAAAATATATTAATATTTAGCCTTTCAAAAAAATATTTTCGAAACGTCTTTTTCCTTCCCCCAACTTTCGCAGTCCGCATCAGCTCAACTGTTTAAAATAAACGAAAACTAAAATATATGGCTCTATCTACGTACTTTTAACTTTCTAACGGTGCAATCCGTTTAAAAAAATAGTAGCACAGTCGAACCCATTTAAGGGGACCGTGGACCTTTATTTGAGCAAAAATCGAAAATTGTTTTTGTGCATATTATTATTCTCCAGTTTGTTCCGAGCCATTTGCGAAAAACCGCATGCAGATGCGATTATTTCTTGCAAAGTTACAAGCGTTTGAATTTTGTACACAAACTATTTTTCGGCCCTTTACTATACTTTAAATCTGTTTTTCTCAAAACTGATATTTCAACGATTTTAGATTTTTGAAATGCTCCATATGTCTTAATTTTTTATCAAAATTCATGAAATTGATATGGAAGAAGGATCCTGATATTGCTTACAGAGAAACTGTGTATGCATTTTAAAGTTTGATTTCATCAAGATAATTAAATTTGATTTTCAACTTATTACAAGGCAAAATTTTGATGAAAATCGATATGGAATTCAGAAAAAAATCTCTAAAAAATGAACTATTCAAAAATTAAAAAATCGATATACAGCTTTTTTTTTTTTTTTTTTTTTTTGTAAGAGTTTTACGTGATTAAAATGCAAAATCGACGAAATATCTCAAAAATTATGACACATGGACAGGGGTGTAGTGGAGGGTACACCGTATACCTTCTGGATTTTTTAAGAAGCTCCGTATACCCTCTGTTTCTCAAATAAAGCTATAGAGTATATACTAGTGATGGGCGATTTCGATTTTTTTAATCGATTTAATCGATACTATGGCCAACTCGATTTAATCGATACTATAAATTTTTTAATCGATGTCTCTAAAGGTCATATCATTTTCATTTTTCTTCAAAAATTTAAGGTCAAATAGTTGGATGTCCAATCCCAAAACTTTCTTGTCTCATAAATGTTAAAACTTCAAAATTCGCTATCACAGTGTCAAATTTAAATAACCTATACCCATCATGAGGATCCAAAAGTATAGGTTCGTTGAAATATGTGTATTTAAAAATATATATAAGAATCCCATTTTCCTAACAAATCATTGAATTTCGGCCCAAACCCTCTTAGATGTCCGCAACGGAAAATCCCAGTTCAAAGGGCATAAAAGCGACACCTGTTGGGTAGTATACACCCAAGACTAATAAGGATCTATTTATACGACAGTGTAACAGAATATGAAGTTTGATTAAATTCCGTGCATTAGTTTTGAGATATGGCTATCATGAATATCATGAAAAAAGCAGTATAGCAATGCAGCCTATTATATGATTAACACAAAAGACTCAGAAACAACTTACGTCAATGACTAACAGAATATTAAGTTTGATGAAATTCCGTTCATTACTTCTTGAGATGTTATCGCAAACATTGTGTAAACCCTGAAAAACAGTGTTGAATTCAGGGGCTGGTACGGGTGCACCCCCATCCCCGGAACATTGAAATGTCCCCTAGGGAGATTTGAGATTTTATGCTTAATGGACGAAAGTCCAATCACCCCCCCCCCCCCTCGTAACTCTAGAATGTTCCTCGCCAGAACCATAGAAATCCCCCCCCCCCTCCCCGGAGAAAAATGTCTGAATTCAACACTGTTGATAAAAGCAGCATGGCAGCACAATTTGTCATATCATTTACACAAAAACCTAATCATGGATAACTTATGGCATTGTCTAACAGAATATTAAGTTTGATGAAATTTCGTTCATTAGTTCTTGAGATATTATCCCTAAAATTGTTTAAATCCTGAAAAACGTGTTGAATTCAGGGGGTGGCTCGGGGGGGTGACATTCCTCCCCCCCGCAACAAAGCATAAAATCTCAAACTTTCTGGGGGGCCTTTGAGTGTTTCGGGGGGAGGAGAATGTCACCCCCCCGGGCCACCCCCTGAATTCAATACGTTTTTGTGCATTAAAAATTGATGAAATTTCGTTCATTAGTTCTTGAGATATTATCCCTAAAATTATTTAAATCCTGAAAAACGTGTTGAATTCAGGGGATGGCCCGGGAGGGTAACATTCCTCCCCCCCCCCATCGCAACATTCAAATGCCCCCCAGAAAGTTTGAGATTTTATGCTTTTTGTACATTAAAATGTACAAAAGTCCAATCCCCTCCCCCTCTGAACTGTCCCTCCCGGAGAAAAATGTCTGAATTCAACTCTGCTGATAAAATCAGCATAGCGACGCCCCCTGTTGGGCGATTTACACCGAAACCTAATAAGCAGCAATTTATGCCAACGTCTAACTGAATGTGGTTTTATGAAAATCCGTGTATTAGTTCTTGAGATAGAGCTATTGCGAAAATCGGGAAAAATGCAGCATAGCAGCGCCACCTGCCGGTAGATTTACATCTAAACCTAATCCTCAACAACTTATGTCAACGTCAAACTGAATCTGAAGTTTGGTGAATATTCGTGCATTAGTTCTTGAGATAGCAATCTTGCGGAAATCATGAAAAATGCAGCATAGCAGCGCCACCTGTTGAGCGATTTTCACCAAAAAGTAATCAGCACCAATTTATATGAAGGTCTAACTGAATCTAAAGTTTCAACAGATTCCATGCATTAGTTCTTGAAATAGACCGCTCACAATTTTTTTGTCAGAGACAAACAAATAGACAGACTGATAGACAAAAAAATTATAAAAATAGTCAAATCGTATTCCAGACAAGAAGTTCTAAAACTATAAATCCTTAGAAACCGGAAGTCGAAAATTTTCACGAAAACAACACTTTATTTTTCTAAAGACAAAAGAAAGCAAGAAAAGATGAACGCATCGATTCTGCCCTTGGATCAGAAACGGTGAATCGATTCAGTTTAGATTCGATGCCGATGTCGATCTTCAGATGCGATCTTTAGAATCGTTATTTTTTTGATTTACTTCAATTCTTTAGATGCAATGTCGAATCGTTATATTTTGATGTACTTCAATTCTTTAGATGCAATGTCGAATCGTTATGTTTTGATTTACTTCAATTCAAATCGCATCGCGGTCGATCCACGATTCGGGTTGAATCAATTCTTCCAATTTTGTTGTTTTAGTGCCAGAATTGCTGTAAAATTTTGTATAAGAGCCTTTTTTTACTTTCTAGGTTAAATCAGTGTTGAATGCAGGTATTTTTCTCAGGGAGGGTTTTATGCGACTCCGGTCGGGATTGGGGGGGGGGGGGATTTCAGAGTTCCGTAATTGGGGGGGGGGGGGTGCACATTTGTCCATTAAAAAGCATAAAATCTCAAAACTTACGGGAGGAACATTTCAATGTCCCGGGAGGGATGTCCTCCCGGGCTACCCCCTGAATTCAACACTAGGTTAAATCGTTATACTTTTGTTTAGAAGCCTAGTTATTCAGGTTACTAATTTATTATATTGTATTTTTCAAGTTCGTCCCTTCTAATCTCACCACCCCCCTCTCCCCTTTTCCTCGCTAATCTTAATTTACAGGCCGTTCAAAATTTGCATGCAATTTTTAAAATGTCCAATTCTTGTTCTATTTTGTTATAAAGCCACATTTTGAAACCTTGACCAAAGATACTTTTGAGGTCGCCCCTCCGACCGTTTGGGGCTTACCTGCTCCCTCGGAGGGGGGGGGGGATATTTTTTGTTTCTTCCAAACCATATCGTATAACATATCGTTGGAAAGCTTTTAATGTGATCTTTTATTTTCTGTCTCTAGCCTTCCTTCTTTTTGGTAAGGGTCAATCGTGCTCAACTTTTGTATTGATATTTTTGACAGTAATTTCAAAGGAATATATATTTATTCTTTCGGATTTACTGTTTTAAAGGCAGAACTGCTGTCAAATTTCGCATAAGAGCCTTTTTCTTTCTAGGTTAAATTGTTATATTTTTAGTTTAGGAGCCAAGTTATTTGGGTTACTAGTTTATTAAGCTGTACTTTTCCAGTTCGTCACCAATACATCCCCCTCCCCATCCCAATTTTCTTAATTATGGTCCAATTTCAATGGGACCTTTTCTGACATTCTTCCCGAGTCATTTGTTTACCAACTAAACACTGATATTATATCTGCAGCTCTTGGTGAGCACTATTTATGAATGGTAATAACAAATTTCGTCTCTTTTCCATTTTAAACTTATCATTCTTGGTTTAAAGCCACGTGACTCAAGGTTCTCGTTAGTTAAGCGGTATTTCACAAGTTTGTCAAAGTGTTTGTGTAAGTTGTATTATAAAAATTCCAGTCGTTTACAACCAAACTTACTGATTTATGATACTTTGAATTTTATGAAATTTCGGAGCTTTCCGAAACTAAAGGATCTCTTGTATGTTATTAATTTTTTTCAAGGGTGTAGGTATGAAAATACGTGCTAAAATGCTTTAAAACCTTTTTTTTTCAAATAATATATTTAACAATTTAAACAAAGTGATTCCAGAGAATTATGTACTGTTTTAAAAGGGGACCACATCTTAGAATGTAAGGGGCGTAAAAATTCGAAACTTGGACAGGGCGATGCAAAAAAAGAAAAAAATTCTCCTTTCAGAAATTCGAAAAAATATTATCTTAATTACAAGCTGAGATATTAATTATTATTTCACTAATTGGTTTATTTCTATAAAATGCTTTTTTTTTTAAAGGCAGTCACGTGATTTTTTATAGCAGCATTAACGTTTTCTACTGTTTAGCGTGCGGTTTTTTGACGGCGGGCTGAGATAATTACTACCTTTTCAATATAAAAAATTTTATAAGTGTTCATACCACTATTTTCGAATAGTAATTTCACAAATATCTTGAATTCTTGCTTAAGGCTACCACCCCCTAGACTGATGTACCTTCGGATAGGTTGTATAAAGGAGTTTCGTTTAGATACACTTTTGTTTTGAATAGACTGCGCTCCCTGGTGGTGGAATATAGAACTAACAGACCGCGATTTCATTTAAAGTAGAAAATCTAACAAGGTGATCTGTTCGAAACTTTAAGATCGTTTATAACACGTAAGAAAAAGTTTAAAAAAGAATGGTGCGAAAATTTCGGGAGGAGGGGGGGGGGGGGAGGCCGCTAGAATTTTTTTTAAACCTTAGCGTTCCTTACCGTTTTAGGTGGGGTTTTTAGACGGAGTCCTGAGATAAATGCTACTTATTAAATATAAAAAAGTCAAAAGTTTAGTTACCACTATTTCCGAATAGTAATTTCGGCAAATAGCTTAAATTTTTGATCAAGATTGCCACACTCTTGAGTAATATATCTACTGATAGGTTGTTTAACGGAGTTTCGTTCGCAGTTTTGTTAGGAATAGTGTGCGCACCCTGGTGGTGGAATCTGGAACTAACATAACGCGATTTTGTTAAAATTAGGAAATCTAACAATGCGATCTGTTTTAAACTTTAAGATTGTTTATAACACATGATAAAAAATTATAAAAAAGAATGGCGCGTCACATTTCGGGGGGGGGGATAGAGGGGAGGGGCAGAACAAAATTAGAAAATAAAACAGGGCGATTTGTTTGAAATTTTAAGATAGTTTATAACACATAATAAAAAATTTTTAAATGATGAATGTCAAAAATTGGGGGGGGGGGGGAGGTGAGCGCGTTTTTCCGACTCGGTGGGCAAAGTGGGGGGGGGGGGGTACACCTATACGGTGCTGTAGGCAGCGGGAACCCGGTTCGCGGTTCGTTCGCTTCGAGATTTCATATTAGGGGGAACCCGCTAGTTACTAGCTATAATGTTAAAGATGTCCAAACAATATACATGTGCGTCCACTATCCTTCTAAGACAGTAAAATTAATTGATTTTTATTTCTTCTGAGAAAACTAAATTTTCACGTCTTGCAGCGATGATTTTTTTTTTTTTCTTTTTTTAATAAAAGAACTTTACTAAACTTTGCTAGTTACATTATTAAACTCAAATTGTAAGAATACTAAATCGGTTCTTATGGCAACGTGAAATATGTCCCTGAAAATTTAAATTTTAATTCAGGCTGGAAGAAAATCACAATGATTTAATTACAGGGACAGTCAAAAGTTTTCCGTTACATTACGACCAATGGAAAAAATTATTTCAAGTGCATTTTAAGGATGTTACGGACTTTCGAACAGAATGAAATTGATATGCACTTATGAAGTGCACTGTTATAGTACGAGCGCACCACATTTGCCACGTTTGACGCGCAATTTCCAACTTGCATTTAACCGAGATCTTTCTTAAAAAATAAATTTAAATAAAATCTAAATTACAATATTAGTAAAATTACATCTTAAAACTAATATTTTAAAAGTTAAAAACTTTATTATTTGACTCAAAGGTCTGTAATAGCTTACGACTGGGCCCCTGACTCCTGACTTTGTCTACCCTCTAAATGTGAGGTATGGGAGGTGGTCGCTACGGCTCTGCTGATTCGCTAAGTTTTGAAATTAATATTTTTGAGCTTACCTGTGAGAGTCTGTGACTATCGAAATATCGATTCAAGTATCGATTCTAGAATTTGGGAATCGATTCTTATTGTGATCGATTCAGTTTTATACGATGTCGATTTTAATCGATTCCTGAATTTTCCAGAATCGCCCATCACTAGTATATACTAAGCATGACGTTCATGACTTTAGCGTAAATACTCTGTGCCTATAGCGTATACCATCTGTGTTTTTTACGATTACATCACTGCGCATGGAGCATTTTAAAATTTCGTTTTAATTTTTTTTTTCATCTGAAAATTATAATAAGATTGGAAATTTCTTTTAACCCTTTCAGGGGCAAGGTATTTCTATTCGCAAAATACTGAAATGAGTAATAGATACCAGAATTTGCAAGCAAATTTATTTCAAAATAAGCAGGAGCTTTTGTTCACGCACTTAATACAAGAAAATTTTTCATTCCAACATTCTGGCGCCAATGGGATTAAAATTAATAAGACAGATCCAAAAACCATAAAAGGTGGTCCAAAAATGAACCACCGCCCTTGGAGGGGTTAAGGTGTTTTATATACTTATGGTGAAATGTATATTTGCGCAAAATTTCATATCTCTGATGAAAAAAAAAATTAAATTAACGTCTACCGCCTCCTTAAAACGCGGGACTGGACAAAAATCGCGTATTAAGCGGGATCATGTATTAAATTTGTATGATGCAAGAACTGAGTCTATTCACCCATCTAGAGGTCTAAATGAACTTTAGAGCTTTCATTTATGTGTTTACTTTTGAAATTTGGGTCTAATATGCATACTTAGATTAAAATTTAACTGTATTCAAGTTTAACTCGTTTGTTTTTATAGGTCGATTGAAGTAATAACTGAGAATAAATGGGGCATTTTCACAATCTTTTGACTTTTGGGGGGGAAAATCTGGCGAAATTAAACTTGCTAAAATAACATTTTAAACTGATAGACGAATGCCTTAATGATTCAACATAAAGAAAAAATGGTCAGCAGCGAAAACTTTTCTTTTTTTTTTTTAACTGAGGTTTAAGTTAAACTTGCGAGTTTAATTTTCCTTACCATTTTACCACTATAACTTTTTATTTTCTTCTACATTTTCACTTATAATGAATTTGCATAGTACCCACAGGACATTCAAATAAGAAATAATAGCAATGTAGTACTTTTAATACAGAATTTTTGTATAACATTTTCTTAAAGGGGTGTTAAAGAAGGGACGGTAAGGTGCAAAAAGGGGATGGTATTGTGAAAAAGGGACAGTAAAAGGATGGAACGGTAAGGAAAATTACCACCTATTTTTAGGAAAATCATGTTAAGACTAAGTGATAGCCACAATGTTCATTGATTTTTAGAAAAAGTTGTTAACATTGGATTAAATTAATTTTTTTTTTTAATTTACCTCGAAAAGTGCAAGAGTAAACCTTGGGGACGGTGAGACTACCAATAAAGCCACGATGCTTGAAATTGATATTTAAATGCTCATTTAAATTCTACAGTAAATTTCTTGCCAAAGAATTTTAGACATTATTTCCCTAGCATACTTCTGCATGAGAAAAAACTTGAAAAAAATTCTGTGGCTGCATCTGAAGTGATTTTCTGTATAATTTTAGCAAGAGGGATGGTAAGGAATCTAAAACCCAGGGACAGAGTTTAAAAAATAATAATAACGCTAAAAATGCGTGCAGGTTAATTTTTAGCTACATATTTATATAAAACAATAGTTCCAGTTTCAGAAAAAAATTACATCGAATTATTTTTGTTAAAACAATTTTATCCAGACAGCTCCAAACTTAAAAATCAGCATCAGGGACACGGGACGGTAGATGAGTTTTCCTGGTATTTGGACCCCAACATCGCCCAAAACTTATTTATCTCGTTAATGTTGTTATGCAATCATGCAATGGGATGTTCCCCAGTAGGGTAATTCCGGGATTTATGCCGCACTTTTTTTTTGAATTTGTGTATAAAGTCCCATAGTGGACGTAAAATAAAAAAAAAATCATGCTGTGCTATTTAATGTTAAATATACAACGCGTGTAGTGCGACAAAAAAAAAAAATCAAAACAAATTATTAATATTTTTTAACATCTTTTTTCTAAAACATTACACTGCGGCGCGTCACCCGTACATTCAGGCTGAGACGCCGCACTTGTGCGGTAGTAATGCGCGCTTGTAATAAGAACAGAATAAAATTATAAATATAAATATTTAAAAAAATATATTCATATCTGGGCTATAATTAACGTTGTAAAACAAAATGAAACTAAATGAGTACAATGAAACTAAATGAGTATTAGTAGATTCAAATTAATAATTGTTGCCTACTTTCACTATTAAAATTATCGACTTATTTTTTTACATTAAATTTTAATTATTATTTCAGCAACAACGTAACATTAATGTATTAGAAAGAGAAAATAAAAAAGTAAAATTGCGTTTACATAATTTATTTGTTAACCCATTCGTGACCGGTGGCTTTTACACAAATTTTATTCGGTTCGTACCACTTTTTTAAAAGAAGTTCCCTTTACTTAAATAATCATGAAAATGCCCTAATTAAACAAAGTAAATATTACCTTTATTTTTTACTGGTGTCAGAAACAAATTTCGTAAGCTCTTTATGAAGGTGCTTATATGCACCTATGGTCCCGAATGGATTAAGAGACCTGTTTTTTCGACTACAATCTACAGAAAAAGTATCGAAAAAGCAAGTCTTTATGTAACTACATTTAAACACACGATGCAACGAAGCCAATTACATTTCCTCTTTTATGGAGTAGATTGCAAAGAACGTCTGCGTTACGCGTAATCCAATTTTTCATTATTAGCATCTTGACTTGCATCTTTCTTGCACTTTTTACTTTTTATTTTCCCCTTTTTCTCCTTTGGTTTTAGTAAACTTGATAACATGGCTAACATGGTTAGTCTGTGCAAAAAGAAAAGGAAAAATTAATAACATCCCGTACAAAAGAATCTGCGGCAGGTATACCGGAATAGCAGTGCGGCATGTATCCCATTTTGCATGGTGCAGACGTCGGCCATCACATTTACCTGCCATCGCTAAGGCGAATGTCGTACCCATACACACAGTAATCTATACAAACGCCACACTTAGTTTTGACTTCGAAATCATGCATGCATTTAGTAATTAGTGTATGAAAAGCATTTAAACATAACGTGTTTAAAAGTTTGGACAGTGAAATCATGCACTTATGTCAAATTAAGGATTGTCTACAAGTAAACATCGAAATGGGATCCACGCTATACACCGGTTAAAATAATCTCATTGCGCACCTATACTGCGCGTTTGACGACCGTCTATCAATAATTACAAGAAATACAAGGGTTGCGGCATTTATCCCGTATGCGGCGACTCTCCCGGAGTTACCTATATGAAATTAAAAAAAACACAAAAAAGTGTATTAAATAAAAAATATATATTATTCAGGGACATGAAAATCAAAAGATTGTGAGAATGCCCCAAATATGAATTCAAAGATGGCTTTATTGTAGATTAATACTTTACAAGTTGCAACCAAAAAATAAAACAACAAAAATTATTTTCCTGCTAGACTATTTTTTTTTAACACAAATCAAAAATATTAAATATTTGTATTAAGGGTGTTCTCAAATCCAAAAGGGCAACCTTCTGACATAAGTTTTAATTTATTTTTGTTCGAAAATGCATGAAACTAGCTGGTGTTTTTGTTCAGAAACTATGTAATTGAGCGGTTTTTTTTTCCATTTTTTTGCAAACGCAATAGATCTTTCAGAAGATAATGTCAAAGTGGGCATTTTGAACCGTATTCCCCACGAAGGAAGAAAGACACTCAAGAGCGGGCGAAAAACGTGTTTGTCACGTGATCAAAATTCCTTATAACTCAATAGGTAATTGATTGATCAAAAAATGGAAAAAACAGTTCAATTTCAAATCACTTCCATGGCCAGGGTTTCCAATTTTATACCTTTCCATTAAAAAATGAATTTATAAATGTGTCAAAACGTTTTGCGCTTGTTGAGCAGAGCAGTTGAGAACAGCCTTAAATATTTGTAGCACAACCCAATAATTAAAATTATATTTAGCACTTTTGCTAATGAGTACCATTATAGCATAGCCTTAACCTTTAATATAATAAGGGTCTATCGTTATTAATCTTTGTGTAAAAAAATATTGTTAGAATAGAAAACATAAGAACATAGAAAACATAAATATAAAACCGCAGTCGTTTTTGTTTAATCTTCACGAGTTTGTCTTTTTTCTTGCCTATAACATGCATTATTAAGCATATAGATAGTGATATATAACATACATTAAGAAACCTCACTAACAATATATATCACCTCTGTATGTATATAATCACCTCTAACAATAATAATTTTTATGACAAATCCTTTTTGACTCTTTAATTCTGTATTCAAATCCAACAGGACAACTTTATGACATAAGTTTCAATTTACTTTTGTTCGGAAATGCATGAAACTAGCAAATGCTGTTGTTCATAAAGTGTGTAATCGAGCTGTTTTTCCGTGTTTTTTTTTTTTTTTTTTTTTTTTTGAAACGCAGTAGATCTTTTAGAAAATAGTGTCAAAGTGGGCGTTTTGAACCAGATTTCCGCGCGAAAGTAGAGTAAGCACTCAAGAAAGGGCGAAAAATGTGTTTGTCACGTGATCAAAATCGCTTATAACTCACTAGGTAATTTACGATGTATTTTTTACGATTTCCGTAATAACTAATGCTTGGATTTTCAACAAACTTCAGATTCAGGTATACTTTGATATTGATTAGTGCTGTTTATGCTTTGGTGCAAATCGCTCAACAGGTGGCGCTGCGATGCTACATTTTTCCGAATTTCCACTATAGCTGTATCTCAAGAACAAATGCACAAATTTTCATCAAACTTCAGAATGAGTTAGCCCTTGACACAGGGTTCGTAAATATCATGATATTTTCGAAAATATCAAAAATATCCGATATTTTGATATATATCCGATATTTTCGATATATATCCGATATTTTCAGAGCAGCCAACTTACCGCTGATAATAAATGTTTTCGAGCATAATATAGATTAGAAACTAAAATATATTGCACTTAACATGAAAACTTAATCAAAAAATAATATAAAAATGCATTTTTCTTTTCTTCTTCTTCTTTTTTTTTATTTTTCACTTAGAACAAAATTTAAGATGAAATAATTGAAAACAGTAACAATTTGATTTATACACTTATAAAAAAACTAACTATAGGATTCAGTATCAAGACCAAGTATAAAAAATCAGATATTTTCAAAACAAAATTTTAACATAAATGTAAGTATAAAATGTTTTATTTCATATTTCCTAACATGCTGTATAGTTCAAACTCAACTGAACAAAAAATTGAAAAAAGATTCTTTTCTAATGAAGCTATATATAATTGCTTATTTAAATTAGTCAGTTTATCTTTCAATGGTTGTTCTGAATTAATTATGCCCACATAATTATTAGTTCAACATTAAAAAAAAAATGCTTCAAATCTAAAGTTTGAAAAATATATTTGTTTTCTTTTTTGGCTAAAAAAGTCACATCCAAAAGAGACAAGTTTTTTATCTACAGATTCACAGTCAATAACAGTTGAAAATTTATTTCATTTACACTGAAATATTAGAAATTACTACTAAAAATATCAAAAATATCTTGTGCACATTCATATTTTGAAAATAAATATCAAATGCAGAAAATATGAAACATCTTGATATATTGAAAATAAATATCAAGTAATATGAAAATATAAGATCTTGATATTTTGAAAATAAATATTGGATATATATCGATTGATATATATCGGTGAACCCTGGCTGTATATAAATGATTATCAAAATTACATTTTATCTTTCAATGGCTGTTCTGAATTGACTGTCTAATATAATTATTAGTTCTACATTTAAAAATAAAAGTTTGAAACATAAAGCTTGGAAAAGATTTGTTTTCTTCTTTTCCTAAAAAGGTCACTGCCAGAGGCAAAAGTTCATTATCTACAGAATGACACAGTCAATAACATGTGAAAATTTCATTTACTCTTGGTTTGAATGTGAAAAATATCAAAATTACCTTGCACGGTGATATTTTGAAAATAAATATCAATATACAAACTATCAAATATCTTGATATTTTGAAAATAAATATAAAGAATTTGAAAATATCGAAAATATCAAAAATCTTGATATTTTAAAAATAAATATCGGATATATATCAAGATATATATCATGATATATATCCATTGATATATATCAACGAACCCTGCCTTGACATGAATTGACATTTTGTACATTTTGGTGTAAATCGCTCAATAGGTGGCGCTGCATTTTTCAGAATTTCCACTATAGCTGTATCTCAAGAACTAAAGCACGAATTTTCATCAAACTTCAGAATCAGTTAATCCTTGACATGAATTGACATTTTATACATTTTGGTGTAAATCGCTCAACAGGTGGCGCTGCTATGCTACATTTTTCAGAATTTCCGCTATAGCTCTATCTCAAGAACTAATGCACGAATTTTCATCAAACTTCAGAATCAGGTATACCTTGATATGAATTAGTGCTGTTTATGTTTTGGTGTAAATCGCTCAACAGGTAGCGCTGCTATGCTACATTTTTCAGAATTTCCGCTATAGCTCTATCTCAAGAACTAATGCAAGAATTTTCCTCAAACTTCAAATTCAGATATACTTTGATATGAATTGGTGCTAAATTGATGTAATTTCTTGTACTATTTAAGTGATTTAATTGACATGATTTATATAGAAGAAAGTTTTGTGATGGCCACAACATACTAGTTTTTTTGGTAGCACGAAAACGATTGATGTTGATGCTAAATAAATACCCCAAGTTAAATTTAGGTAACAATTTCCCCTTGCATTTCCATCGCACCCAGGCAGGAAATAGGGTAGCAAAATTTAAGTAAAACTGTTATTATTTTTTTTAAATGTTTTACTATGTAACAGCAATACTGTTATTATAATATTAACAATCAAGATTTAAGGATATTTTTGCATTTATAGTGTACGAGAGTGGAAAATGGGTTAACTAAAAAAAATTAAGTAAAAAAAAATTATGTTTTTATTAAAGATTTTTTATGCTCAGACTTGAAATTTTTGTCCAAACTTTGCACTACTGCACTGATGAAACATTTTGGATTAAATATTGGTAAATACACCACAAATTGTGATGCGATACATTGTAAATCAAACCTGATGATGATATATCCAGTTAATTTTTAAATGCGTTCGTCTGAATGTAGTAGTTATTAAAAAACTTGACATATGAAACAAAAACATAATAATTAAAAAAATAAAATGTATTTCCTACATTATTTAAGCCCGAGGAGGGACAAATATTAAGATATTTCATTCAGTTAATTCTACATTTAATGTTAAATTTTTGTAACAAATTAGTTAAACCAAGTATGAAGATTAAAAAATAAAAATGAAATTCAAACAATATGATACTTAAAAACCCTAAAAACGTAGATTCCGTTCAGATTTATTTCGATTTCGTTTGAACGAAATCTAAGTTTTTAGGGTGTTTAACACGTTCGCTGCCATCTACGAGAATACTCGTAGTTGGCAAACTGGGTTTCCTTGCCAACTACGAGATAACTCGTTATTGATCTTCTTAGGGGCCATCCATAAAGGATGTCACCCTTTTTCTCAATATTTTACCCCCCCCCCCCCTTTGTCACAAAATGTCACACTTCACCATACCCCCTCCCCTCCCCTTGTCACATGTCACGCTATATTAAGCAAACATATACACTATATGGCCAAAGGTGACCGGTCACTTGCGATTTTAGACGTTTTCTTAAATATCTAGAAAAATACATGAGGAATTATCTTGAAACTCCAAGGATATAAACAGAATAATACAGGTCATATATTTCCGTGAAGATATATTCCAGAAACCTCATGGGGGGCCGTCAACAAATTGTAAAAGAACGAATATCTTTTGGATAATCCTGTAAAAAGCGTTCAACACAGTAGATTATGATTAAGTGCCTTATTGCAATAAACTGTGTTCCTTTTTATGAGAATAGCATGTATATTCGTAGAGAAATTAAAGTTTTTATAAAAGAGTCCCAAATTTTGGCAAGTTTCTTGCTTATAATTTGTAGAGTTCTTCATATAAAAAAAAAAATTCTTTTCAGAAAATATGACAAACAACATTGTACACAATACCCTGCAATCAGAATTAAAAAATAATAAAAATTGGATGAAAAATGAGCAGATATACTAAAAAATGTTTCACTGCACATGCGCGAATGCAATCAAAATATAATGTGTATAATGTATTTGCTAAGTGTATAGAGCAACTTTTGTGAAAGTCTCAAAAACAAAGCTTGAAAATTCTGAAAATTATCGTTGATAGAATAAGCTCAAAATTCGTTGTTCCCAAAATGAAGCGAAAAGATGAGGGGTTGCATCCATATATCCATTAATTAGTGCCAATATAACATACACAATATTACACGTATTACTGTATTTGGATACAGCCCCTCATCTTTTTGCTTTATTTTGGGAACAACAGATTTCGAGCTTACTCTATCAATGATAATTTTCAGAATTTTCAAGCTATGTTTTTGAGACATTCACAAAACTTGCTTTATACACTAAGCTAATATATTACGCACATTATATTTTGATTGAATTCGCGCGTGCGCAGTGAAACATTTTTTAGTAAACCTGCTCATTTTTCATCCAATTTTAATTATTTTTTAATTATGATTGCAGGGTATTGTGTACAATGTTGTTTGTCATATTTTCTGAAAAGAATTTTTTGTATATTAAGAACTCTACAAATTATAAGCAAAATACTTGGCAAAATTTGGGACTCTTTTTATAAAAAATTTAATTTCTCTACGAAAATACATGCTATGCTCATAAAATAAGTCCTTCCGGCCAGTGCCGGGAGGAAGAGGTAGCTTTCATATTCCTTATTTTAAAAAAGCCAACTTATATTATTCAAACACACGAAGCTCAATTAAGTGGAAACCGAATGTAGGAGATTCAATACTAATTTTTATCAATACTAAATCATTATGAATGAGAATTTCGCAAAATTAGTCAGCTTTATCCAAGCTGCTTTTATTTAAAGTAACTTATATTTCGCTGCCAAATTCGGCGATTTCTTAAAGTGCCTGCCATTTTAAGACAACATGGTGGATGAGGCAAACCAGTGAACTTGGTCGAGACCTTAGTAATTGCTGTGCACATGCTCACTCGCATCGGAATCGGTTGATACATACGAGTGCTGTCGCAGGCAAAAAATCAGATTTTTTAAAATGTCACCCACGTTAGAAATTGAAACTGCTATATCTGAACCATTTTTTAAGATAAAGACAAACAAAAAATGCTCCTGAATCCTTATATCAAGGTAAAATACTTAAGAAAGAAACCTTTTTCAATTTCTAATTTTTTTGCACCTCACTTTAAATATATATTTTTTTAATTTAATGGCCGCCATTTTGAATCAAGATGGCTGATGAAGCTGGCCAGCGAACTTGGTCGAGATATTTATGTATACTATCCACATGCCTTCTTCCATCGAAATAGGCGAATACGTGTGGTATCGCGAGACAAATACAAGATCGTTTCAAAGTGTTAGCCATGATAGAAATTCAAAGTGCTATAATTCAACCACTTTTTAAGATATAAACAAAAGAATAAATTTTCAGAAACAAAAACTGCTCCAGAATCTTTGTATCAAGGCCAAACACATAAAAAAAATCTTTTTCATTTTCCAATTTTTTATTTTTTAATATCTCATTTTAAATTTTAAATTGCATTTTTTTTTAAATGGCAACCCTTTTGAAACAAGATGGCGAATGAAGCTAGCCAACAAACTCTGTCGAAACATTGGTATGTACTATGTACAGACCAAGTTACTTTCAAATCGGTTCATAAATACGCCTGTTATCGCGTGACAAAAATCAGGGCGTTTCAAAATGTCAGCCACGCTAGAAATTCAAAATGCTATAACTCAGCCATTTTTTAAGATATAGACGAAACAAAAACTGCTCCCGAATCTTTTTATCGAGGTCAAACACATAAGAAAAAATATTTTTCAATTTTCAATTTTTTGGTACCACATTTCAAATTTAAATTTTTCTTAAAATTTTAAATGGCCGCCATTTTTAAACAAAATGGCAGATGAAGCTGGCCAACGAACTCGGTCGAGACATTGGTCTGTACTATGTATAAACGAAGTTGCATCCAAATCGGTTCATAAATACGCCTTTTATCGCGTGACAAAATTCAGGACGTTTCAAAATGTCAGCTTCGCTAGAAATTCAAAATGCTATAACTCAGCCATTTTTTAAGATATAGACGAAACAAAAACTGCTACGGAGTCTTTGTATAAAGGTCAAATACATAAGAAAAAAATATTTTTCCATTTTCAATTTTTTGGTACCACATTTTAAATTTTAAATTTTTTCTAAATTTTTAAATGGCCGCCATTTTGAAACAAAATGGCGGATGAAGCTGGCCAACGAACTCGGTCGAGACATTGGTATGTGCTATGTACACACCGAATTACATCCAAATCTGTTCATAAATACGAGAGTTACAGTGTGACATAGGTCAGATATATATATATATATATATATATATATATTACCATTAATTAAACATAACCTACCACCATCAAATGTTATGAATTAAAGCTGTAAGTATTTTAAAAAAAAATTAATTTATTATAAGAATTATTATGGAAGAAAAAGAAAAAAGTGGACACCGATAAAAAATGGAAAAGCTTATACATTGAATTACGTTGTCAAGGGCACAGAATTCAATGATATAAGCAAAATGGTTGTTTTCTGTGAGAAAAATAAGCTAAAGCTAAAAATTATTTTCCCCTGTGCCCAAACAACCATTAAAATCAAGTGAATTGATTAAAAATGAAAACAGAATAGAAACATATATGAAATGGAAGAATCAATAAAACCTATTTAAATATTTATAGATATAAAATATAAATAATAAACACCGTACCGATTAATATTTCAGTATTTTACAAATATCCACGCACATGGCTACCAGAATATCAAAAAGATTAAGGTGAATAAAACAGTTAAGAAATCACAGTAATTGATACCAAAGGATGCAGTTAATACAATTTGAAATAATTTTTGAAATACCTCGTTAAATACATTTAATATAATATAAAATAAATAGATCGTAATTACATTATTTAAAATGCACTATTAAATTAATTAATAACTGTTTAACATTATCGTCAAAATTTAGCTAAAAATACCCCCTGGTGTAGTTAATTATAACTGAAATGGAGCTAGAAAAATTAAAATTTAGAGCTATCTTCAAAAGACAAATTTTTTGGTGCTGCCATCTAGTATTACCTTTATTCAACTATCACAAGATAAATATTTGTAAGCATTTGAATGTAAATAATTTTTTTAAACAGCAAAACCAAACAAATCCTTATATATAGATAATTATAAACCTAATATAAACCACACAATGTATTTAAAAAAAAAAAAAAAACTATTGTTAATAAAATTTAAAAGCATACAAAATATTCTATTAGCTAACTTATTTAAACTAAACTAAGAATTTAAATAATTCTAGAACATTGATAATATATAGCATATAGCTATATGCTATAAAACAAAATAATTTCAGTAATAATTAACATAAATAATTATTAAAAATAATATAAAAATTATTTTTTAAATCAATTATATATAATAGTGATATATATATATTAGGGTGGAGCGAAAAAAATTAATTTTTTACAATAAAAAACGGGTAGGTGCAAAAAGTTGCCTTTATAGCCTTTTTATAGTTGCCTATTTAGTACATCATCTGCGTGCAATATTACCGCTGATAATAAATGGCTTGAGTCTGCGCTTTTGGTCCAAATGTCGAAATTTTGGGTAAAATTTGATATTTTTTCAAAAAATTAAAAACAAATTCTACAGAGATGACTATTATTTAAAAGTGTTATTTAAACCTTAATTATTAATGAATCAACATATTTAAACGATAAAATGATATCTTTTTTCAGTATAACTGGAACAAAACTGACAACTTTTGGTGGAAAAAAGGCTTTGCCACTCTGTTGTGTCACACAAATAATTGTTGTTTAGAATACAGCTTTTACTTAGTTGCTTTCAAAACTACAAAGGAAGTATCACGTGGAGGTGATTGCATTTCATGTCACAACAGTGCATAGCTCGACCACCCTACCATCTGAACTCAAAGTTTTATTTATACATTGAATTGTGATTTTTTTTTATCAAAGACTGGCCTAAGTTTTCTATGTATCAACCTAGTACACCTCTTCTTTGGATCCACAGACTTTGGATGCTGCTTCTGTGATATCCTTTATGTATTTTTCTGCTGTTTGTGTAAGAGAAGACAAACAGTGTAATGCAGTGCGGATGATAATGATGTATTCTATTCAGCCGTCTATTATTAATCACCAAGATTGCACCCGATTAATACATAGTGATTAGAGGTTGTGTTACCACAACACTTTTCCAATGAATTAGTTTTATATAATTAGCCGCTTCAAACTTGATTGTCGATATTTCAGATTTGCGTATGCCATCATTTGCTACCATCGTTCAACTATTATGTGCTGAGCAGCTAGCTGTTTAATGTGATGGAAGTCGTCAGAGAGCAATGAATTAAGAATTTCCTCTGCGTTTGCAAAGCAACCATTGTCCTAAATAACCTTTTTTTAGTAGTTGTTTTATTCCGTTTTGCGTGTTGTTTAGTAGCCAAGTAATTTCCCATGAGTTTTTAGATCCCTTTTTTAGCTGTGGATTACATTTTATTGTAAACTATCCTGGGGCCAAACTTGGACAACATAGTACTTTTTGAGTGAACGTAGAGACTCTGATGGGCAGTGAGTGCTCATTTAAATATGGATAATTCTGTTAGTTGTTGTCATTCATTCTGAGAGGGACATCTTTAGAATGAACCATTACAATTCATCATATGCCACCTCCAAGTCAAGTGAATTTTCTCTGCATCATTTATTAGACAAGATCGTTGACAAAAATTAGATTCTAACCCACAGGTATTTACCGGACCAATAGGAAAACCTTTGTCCACGTGCTTTTTCCCTTCTAATTTCAATTTTTGAAGCCATAGAGAGTAATTTTCAAACATTATTTCCTGAAATCGAGAAAAGAGTACTCAGCACATACCAGAATTACCCGCTAGACATTTGCAAAGTTATTTCATCAAGATATGGCTCAGAAGAACTAGCGAATAGGAACCCAAGAAACTTCTCTTACGCAAGATGGCTCACAAAGGCGCATAAAATTATTCTCTTTTATATAAGCTCTGATTGACCATCAGAGTCTGGTTCACTCACAAAGTATGTAATCCACGTTTATGCCGCAGGATGGTTTAAACCAAATATAATCCACATCTAAAAAACTGATCTAAAACTTATGGGAAATTACTGGGCTACTAAACATCATAGAAAACGGCAAAAAACAAATACTAAAAAAAATTATTTAGGATATCGAGAGCAAATTTTTCACATCGAGAGCAAATTCTTATTGCAATGTTAATGACGATCGCCATCACATTAAACAACAAGCTTATCAACGTATAAAAAATACAAGAAGTAGAGTAAAGGATGGCATACTCAAAGATGAAATACCTAAATGCTGTAAAATGCTGTAGGAACAGAACTCCCAATCACTATGCTGCAACTGGATGCAATTTTGGTGAAGACTAGAGGGCTGAATAGATTTCATTAATTCCACTGCATTACTCTGCTCACCTTATCATACACAAGAAGTAGAAATGTACGTGAAGGAGTGTCACAGCAGCATCACCCAACGTCTGTGGATATAAAGAAGAGATGGACTAGGTTGATACATAGAAAACTTATGCCAGTCTTTGATAAAAAATCACAATTCAATATATAAATAAAACATTGCGCTTATATGGAAGGGTGGTCGGGCTATGCGCTGATGTGTCATGGAATGCAGCCACCTCCACGTGATACTTTCTGGGTAGATTTGAAAGCAACTACGTAAGAGCTGTATTCTAAACAACAATTAGTTGTTTGACACAGCAGAGTGGCAACGCCATTTTTTCACCAAAAGTTGTCAGTTTTTTTCCAGTTATACAGAACAAAGATATATTTTTATCGTTTAAACATGTTAATTCATTAATAATGAAGGTTTAAATAACACTTTTAAATAATAACCATCTCTATAGAATTTTTTTAAATTTTTTGAAAAAATGTCAAATTTTACCCAAAATTTCGACTTTTGGACCAAAAGCGCAGACTCAAGCCATTTTTTTTTCAGCGGTAATATTGCATGCAGATGATGTACTAATATAAAGGCAACTTTTGGCACCTACCCGTTTTTGATTGTAAAAAATTAATTTTTTTCGCTCCACCCTAATATATATATATATATATATATATATATATATATATATATCAATTTTGAACGGAGGGTGGTTTCGGGGTCTGTGGGTCATGATCGATGAAAATATACCAAAATTTTTTGAAATCGCTTTCCTCCGAACGGCTGCAATAGGTAGCTTTTTGTAAAGAAAGCTACCTAATAAACACAGTTTATTGCAATAAGGCACTTAATCATAATCTACTGTGTTGAACGCTTTTGCTACGTTAGTTTTTCAGTGTTATTCAAAATACATTCGTTATTTTTCAATTTGTTGACGGTCCCCTATGGAGTTTCGGGAAAAAAATCTTCACGGAAATATATAACCTGTAATATTCCTGTAATATATTTGGTTTTAAATCTTATATTTACTTTATGAACACAAAATACTTTAAAACAAATTGATTTTGAAGAAGAAGCCTCAATATTAGATTTACTTGAATAAAATTGCCATCACATTTCATTTGTCACATTAATATGAAATATTATATATTAAATTATAAATATGAATTATTATATATTAAATCATAAAATAGAAATTACTCTGAATCATTTAGTATTACGACTTTTCTTCCCTTGGAGCAGATATATGCTCGTCCATAGAGTACACAGGCATTTTGACATCACTCTCACCCTCGGGGATAGTAAGCCTGTGGCGAACGGTTCTGGTTCAGTGGATTTCTTAAATTAACTAACACTATCTTAAAATAAATCAATTGGCACTTACTCAATTAATTCCACGGGATATCAATTTTTCTCTTCCTATTTATTGGAAGACACATATTTACAGCCATATACACTGTAATACATTTTATTTACAATAAAAAACGAAACAGGTGTTCTTAAAAACATTCTTTAAACACTCACACCCTCGAACAGAGCGAGCGACAGAGATGAGCCCAGGAGGAGTAACCCTACGTAAACAATAGAGCCATTGCCATCCCTTTATCGCCCATTTGGCATCAAAACATATAATTCTCCACACACTCCCCACCTGGACTCATGAGAGTACATAATGATAAATCAACATAAACAATTTCTTATAATAAACATAACCTTAATTCACAACTCAAATGATAAAATAGAAATTTTTCAGTCTACAGTTGTTGAAGTATAAAGAATTAAACATAAAATAATAAAGTTATGATCAGTATATTAAAAAAAAAACACTCTTAAAACATGTAGTTGCATGAACATATCTGGCCAGATATTTTACCTGAATAAGATTAACTGAATATATATATACACAATATAAACAAATTAAATACCATTATTAATTCAATTACCTTTTCCATTCGAAATAAGATACAATTATGCATAAAATGAAACATTTTTACTAAATAAGTAAACAACAAATTACAAAACTCACACACACACACACAAAAAAAAAAAAAAAAAAAAAAAAAAAAAAAAAAAAAATTTCCAATTATGAATTTATAAAACAAACACATTTTGATATTTAAACAGTAGTAGAAAAAATAAATTTCAAATCAAATACTGAAATCACTTATCATTCAGCAATCTAGTTCAAAAGGATACAAAAATTGTATTGGTTTTCTCAGCAGTCCTTTAGCAGTTTTTATTATGCAAGCACGAATAAGTTTATCTCTGCCAATAATGACTTCCTTAACTATTCCTAAGTCCCACAACAGTTTAGGTTTAGCAGTACCATCTACTAAGACAGCATCTCTAATTTTTAAGTTTTTGTGTCTCTCAGGAGTTTTAAATTGATGAATTGAACTAAAATTCAATAAGTATTGTTCCTTCCATTTAATCCACAGTTGTTTCGACAATTTACTTTGATATCTTTTTTCCTTAAAGTTTCTTTGGAAGAAATTTTATTTTCAAATTCAGCAAAACGTAGAGCAAAACTAATGTTTTCTCTTCCTAGTTGAGGGAAATGAGCCGGTAAAAGTGGCTCTGACTCGCCGAAATCACTGGTTAGTGGTCTCATATTTATTATGGATTCTACTTCTGTCAAGATTGTTGTTAATTCTTCAAATGTGATGAGAGTTCTTCCTAAAATTGTCCTTAGGGGTTCTTTTACACCTTTTAAGAGCCTTTCGTAAAACCCTCCCCACCATGGCGCACGCTCGACGATAAATTTCCATGTCACACCTTTATTTGATATAAAATCCTGAAGTTCTTGATCTTTAATGATTTTTTCAAATTGTTGTACTTCTTTATCAGCAGCCTTAAAGCCGCTCTCGAGGTCGAGAAGTGAGAGTCCTCTCGTAAGTCGGTCAGCAGAATTTGAGCTACCGGGACAATGTCGCCAGTTCATCGGATTTGTTAAAGTTTGTTTGTCCGTTTCAATAACAGGGTGATGGGGTAAGTAGTATGCCAAATTATCACTGGTCGAATTTATTTCCTGGGATTCAACAATTTCTACTAGTCCCAAAGTCTTATATTCATTAATCATATCTTTACATTTGTTCGTATTATCTTCTTGAACCCTCAACCATTCTACAGTTTCAAGCTGAACTGACATTTTATCATCCTTGTTATTATCCCAAATAGATATGTACATTGCACCCACTAAATTATCTACATTAACTTCTTCTGAGAATTTGCCGTGAAGTGTCCAACCTAATTTAGTTTCATTCAGAACAAGAGTTGGTGAAATGCGTTTATATTTTCCTGTCATAATTGACCAATAGTAATCGCTCCCAATCAACAAATCTATTTCATTATCACCATCATCTAATTTATTAGAAACGTCTGATAACTCTATACCCATATTTTTAATTTTTTTTATGTAACTCAGAACTTGGCGCCTGTACTATATCGGAACATATTTTCGGCGTTTCTAATGCTTCCAGACATATTATATTGTCCGAATTATTGTCTTTTAGGAAAATCTTTACTCTATTATGATTATCAACAATAGGTTTTGTTCCCGCAAAGGTATCAATTTTTAATGATTCCTGCCCTGTCACCTCTAAATTTAAACGATTAGATAAATTCTTTGCGATAAATGTTCGCTGCGATGCGCTATCTAATAATATTCGAACATTAATATTTTGGTTCTTTCCAATCATAATTCCTTTCAACGTTTGAAAATAAATATAATCATCTGGATTACAACAAAGTGACGAAACTGTTATTTTTTCATACTTATTTTCCTTTCCCCCCGGTTCACACTCAGTCGAAAGGAGGTCAATTTTATTTTCATTCGATGATCTTTCTTTTTGTTTTTTGTTACAAAGAGAACTTTGGTGCGTTTTAGAAAAACAAATTGGGCAATGAATCTTAGTATTTCTGCAATATTGCTTCTTATGGAATTTTCGGTAACATTTGAAACATTTTGCTTGTTTTAATAAAGATTCTTTTCGTTGTTCCAAATTTAAATTACACAAATTTGCTTCGTGATTTTGAGAGCAAAAGGGGCACAGATTTTCTGCAATTGTATTTAATGTAAGTGCTGAAGGATTTTTAATTTTTTCTTGGTGAAAGTGTTCGGGAGAATTTTGTCTAAATTTATTTTCATGGGATTTAGTATTTTCAAAACTGATAGAAGTAACATTAATAGTTTTTCCTCGTGCTTCTATTTGTCGTTTCAGGAACAACAATAAATCATTTACACAAACATCCCTTTTATCGCATTGTTCTCTGTGAAATTGTAATACGAGATCATTCGGTATACATTTATAAATAATGGGTAATAATAAGCAACCATATTGATCTGACTTCACATCAAGCGCTTCTAGACATCGTATTTGTATAGTTATCTGATTATATAATTTTCTCAAAGAATGTATGTCATTTGATCTTCGTACTGCTTCTAAGTTTAATAGTTTGTTAGTGTGCTTGGAAATCAAAACATCTCTTTTCCCAAAACGATCCTTTAATATATTTATTGCCGTTACATAATTTTCACTTGTTAATGGAAGCCCATTAATGGCGGCAGCTGCTGAATCAGAAATTAAAGATTTTAAATAAGTGAATTTTTCAATTTGCTGAAGAGCTTCCTTTTTCGTGAAAACGACTTTAAACTGAGGCCAAAGTTCTTGAAATTCGCAAATGTTGCCTGTAAATTTATTTAAAGAAATTGGCGACAATTTCGTATTCGACTTTAATTGACTGTCTGATATGGAGGGCGTAGTTACTTTTGGTTCACTCGCGATAGTTGAATTTATCTTTAAATTTTTCAAATATCTACTGGCTCTTGATTTGCAAGTCACAATAGCTTCCTTATATTCAATCGAAGTTTCTATTTCTGTTTCTAAATTATCGGTTTCAATTTCCGATTCAATCGACTCATCTAATTTTTCTAATGATAATTTATGTTCAAGTAATGCCGCTAAAGAATCCTCAACTATTTCCAGTTTGGAATCACTTTCTTTTTTAATTTCACTATCAATTTTTGTAATCAATTTCGTTACTGTGGTTCTAATTGACCCACGTTTTGCTATGTTTCGTTTTAAAACTTCACTTTGATTCATCTTTATATTCCCTCATTCAAAGAATTATGTCTTCCAATGTATCTTAAATTTACAAGAAATTTTAAATAATTTACCCGTTTAATGAAATGCCAGTAGCGTAGTTATCAAGTTATATTCCCGGCCGATGCACCAGTGTGGCGGCCGGTTCTGGTTCAGTGGATTTCTTAAATTAACTAACACCATCTTAAAATAAATCAATTGGCACTTACTCAATTAATTCCACGGGATATCAATTTTTCTTTTCCTATTTATTGGAAGACACATATTTACAGCTATATACATTATAATACATTTTATTTACAGTAAAAAACGAAACAGGTGTTCTTAAAAACATTCTTTCAACACTCACACCCTCGAACAGAGCGAGCGACAGAGATGAGCCCAGGAGGAGTAACCCTACGTAAACAATAGAGCCATTGCCATCCTTTTATCGCCCATTTGGCATCAAAACATATAATTCTCCACAAAGCCCTCCGGACGATCCTGCAAAAGCTTGTCTAGAAAAAGCCATAAATTTTATCTTTGAAGTAAGCAGTAGCTTCTGTTGTAGAACTGACAGGAACAACCGATTGCTAGATTTGGCGTTTAATCGCCAATGTAATAAAAGTACTTTAGGTGCTTTTTATTATTTATTATTTTCTGTTATTCTCAATTCTTCAGTCTTTTTATTTCTTAGCTAGTACACAGTCGAAGTTTGCTATGTCGTCCACATCCGATAGTGAAGAAGAAACTATCATGTTATACATTGGTTCAATTTCTCCAGAAAAAAAGCGTAGGAAATATTAGGTTCACCCAACATCAGAAAAAAGAGAGGAATTAGGCGAATTTATGCTGGTAAAAGAATTATTTTCTTACGAAGACAGGTTTTATAATTATTTCCACCTCACAAGAATGGAATTCGAAGAAATATTAAATTTAATTAAAAATGACATTACAAAAGAAGACACAGTTTGCCGGTCAGCAATTTCCGCAACAGAAAGATTGGCAGTTACTTTGAAGTAAGTACCTTTTAATCAGTGGCGAGGCGTGACATTTTGTGGTGGTCATTGCTAGTTCACAACCTTGAGTGCCCCTCCCCTCTCCTCTCACTATAATAGGGTGGTCAAATTTTATAACAAAACTTTTTAAAAGGTGTCATAATTTTAAAGGTTATAAATTTTTAATCTTTAACTTTTTTAGTATCATTAATTTTATGGCTTTCTTTATAATGTTATAAGTGTTTTAAATCAGGGCCGAAACTAGCCTTTTTTGCACTCGGGGCAAACATGGATTTTGGCGCCCCCCCTCCTCCTCTTCAAAATAAATTTAAAAAGAGAATTTTTCTAAGTTTCTAACAGCCGATTATTTTAAATTTTAAAATATGTAATCATAAAATATGTAAAGCTGATCGACATAATCAGCTTTGTCAAATATTGATTCATTAAAACCCTGAAAAAGGAATCGAAAAAAAATTCCGCTTTATACAGGACCCTTTTACCATATCATCCGCAGATTATTCTATGCTTTGGTATTCTCCAGACAAAACGATTTTAACAATACTGTGCTAAACAAGTACGTGAGAAAAATCGAGAAACAAAATCTTCATTTGTTGACCTCTTTGCCTTCCTTTCCCAGGCGCCCGGGGCACATGCTCCCTCTGACCCCCCACCCCCTCCCTAGTTTCGTCCCTGTTTTAAATCAATAACTATAGAAATAATTTCTGCGTGTCCAGTTAAAAGATTTTTTTTTTTAATTAATTTTCATAAGAAAACAAAAGTTAAACAAATTTCATTTTATTTCTTTAATATTAACATGGATGTTGAAAAGGTTAACTTCTTGTAGAATAACGTCATTAACCAGTTCATTAACAGTATAAGTAAGATAATTTTGAATATCATTCGAGATGCCTTCAAAATCTGTAGCCTATCAAAATGTCCCTTTCGTACTGGATACCCAGCTACTTAAAAGATGCACATTTTTTTATATAATTGCTAATTACCAATAATGTTACTCTCTCATCCTCAAAACCTCCATGAATCCGCCTCTTCACGTAATAGTAGTAAATTGCTGATAAACATGTCTCTCAATCAATTAAGCATTTGAAAACTTCGAGAATGTTTTTAATTATTTGATTGAATGATGTTTTAGATCCATCAGATCTGCTCTCAGATTTGAAAATTCAGTTTATATCCAAACATTATTTGTAAACTTAGATAAGAAAATCATGACTAATCAATTACTTTAAATAAAATATAACAAGCTTGTAACGTTCTTATACATTAAAGTAGTTTAAAGATCTTCCGAGTTATTATTTAGTTATAATACATGGTGGCAGTGTTTATTGAAAAAGAAATATGTATCAAATACCTGCGCCAGAACAGTTTTCCTTTCGCCCTGACGACTGCAAAAATGGATCGACAGATTCGAACGTTTCTGATCTGCATCAGGTTTGAAAACGAAACAACCGGAAGAACAGGTAAACTCTTTGGTTTATTTAATGGGCTCTCAAGCTGAAGAAATATTGTCATCTTTTAATTTAAGTGCAGACGATATTAAAAATTTTGATATTGTAAAGAATAAATTTGAAACGCATTTTATTCCTACACGCAATACGAAAGATATAAATTCTACACGAGAACACAAGAAGAAGGTGAATCGGTGGAACAGTTTATCACATCGTTATATACATTAGTGCAAACTTGTGAATTTCCTACCTCTTTTCAGGAAGAAATGATTAGAGATAGAATTGTTTGCGGTATTCGCGATAAGGTTTCTGAAAATCTGCAACTAGATATGAAACTTACACTTGAAAAAGCGATTACAACAGCTCGTCAGGCTGAAACAATTAAAAGTCAACAACAAGTTTTGAGTAGTGATACTACGTCTTTTAAGGTAGCTAACAGAGTAGCGATACCACAGAATAAGAAATACAAACAAAATAAAAAATTTGATTCTTTCAATTCGGATAAGAACAAAGAAGTATGTTTTTGGTGTGGAAAACAAAACAAACATACAAAATCGGAATGCCCTGCGCGTAAAGCGATTTGTAACCGGTGCAAGAAGCTTGGTCATTATGCTAAAGTTTATAAATCAAAAATGCAGGTTAACGAAGTTGAAAAAACAAAATCCACGAATTCTTCTGATTTTTTAGGTTACATAATGAATACTTCAGATAAAAACAACCCTGTTAGAATATCGGATAACCGTTGGAATGCTAAAGTATTGATTGAAAAGACTCCTCTAGTATTTAAGATAAGTTTGTTATTTCCTAATATTCCACAGAAACGTAATTTAAAAAGCTTTTAAAGCCCTTTTTAGAACGTTTGTTGTTCCTGTGAACCCCAGGTGGTAGAATAATCGGCATAAAGTATAGCCTGCGTAGGATCAGAGACTGTTACCATTGATTCGTAACTATTACTTTTATAATCGGTTTATATTCCCTGAAATTGCTTAGAAATCGTAATTTAGGACTTTTTAGAACGCTTTTCGCACATCCCCTTCGCTTCACCTCTTTTTAATTTCGACAGTCCTTCGAGGGCATTTATAAGTAACTGCCATGCTATAATTTAATTTTCTAGCCTCTTCAGTATCACAGAAATCGCAATTTAGAAAGTTTTTTGCTCCTGCAACTCTCTGGTGGTAGTGGAACAAATATAAAATATAGCTTATGTTTGAGCAGGTTCTATCACCAACAATTTGTCACCATTATTTTTTAAATCGATTTGGTATTTGATAAGACTGCATAAAAATTGTAATTCAGAACGCTTTTCGCTCACTTCATCTTTTTAAATTTGGAATTTTCTTTGGACTGTTCTTAGAAAGCAGTTGTATCTTGTAAGTAAATACCATGCCATATTTCAAAATATTAGACACCTCAGTTGTGCAAAAAACGCAAATTAGAACATGTTTTGCTTTTGCAACCCCTAGATGGTAGTGGCAGCAACATAAAATATAGCTTATGTTGGAGCAGGGACTGTCACCATCAATTTACAACCATTACTTTTGAAATAGATTTGGTATTCCCTGATATTGAGTAGAAATCGCAATTTAGAACACTTTTCGCGCATTTTCACCCCCTTTTAAATTTCCAATTTCTTCGAAACTGTTCTTAAAGATCATTTATATCTAATAAATATGTACCTTGCCTAATTTCAAGTTGCTAGCCCCTACCGATCACAAAAATCGAAATTTAGAACGTTTTTTGCTCCTGCAACCTCTAGGTGATAGTGACACCGACATGTTAGATCAGAAACTGTCAGCATCAATTTCCTACCATTACTTTTGAAATCAGTTTGATTCTTCCTGAGATTTCTCACAAATCGGTATTTAGAACGCTTTTCGCGCATTTTCACCCTTTTTAAATTTCAAATTTTTAAAGAAATGTTCTTAGTGATCATTTATATCTAATAAATATATACCATGCAAAATTTCATGAGTCTAGGTCGTTCCATAATTCAAAAATCTCATTTTTTGCTCCTGCATCTCCTCTGGAATAGTGGAAACAGACATAAAATATAGCCTATCTTGAAGCAAGAGCTATCACCATCATTTTTACACTATTATATTTGAAATCGGGTCAGTACATCCTGAGATTGCACAAGAAATCTCAATTTGCAACGCTTTTTGCGCATTTTCACCCTTTTTAAATTTGATTTTTTTAGGAATTGTCCTTGGAGATCATTATCTTATAACTACCATTGCAAATTTTATGATTCTAGGCCCTTCCATAACAAAAAAAAACCCCGCAATTTAGAACTTTTTTTTCTCCTGCATACAAACATAAAACAGAGCCTATTTTAGAGCAAAGTCTGTCACCATCAATTTACAATCATTACCTTTTAAATCGATTTGATGCTTCCCAAAATTGAGTAAAATCGCCACTTAGAATGTTTTATAGAACCCTCTTCGCGCACTATCACCCCTTTTAAATTTCGAATTTTTTAAGAACTGTTCTTAGAAATCCTTTATAATAAGCAACTAATATTTCGAATTTCATTATGCCTAGGACATTCAGTTACGCATAAATCACATTTTTAGAAAGTTTTTTGCTCCTGCACCCCCTTTGGGGTAGTGGCACCGACATAAAACATAGACTATGTTAGAGCAAGGGTTGTCACCATCATTTTGACACCATTATTTTTTTAATCGGTTTGATATTTCCTGAGATTGTGTAGAAACTACCATTTAGAACGTTTTTTAGAACGCTTTTCGCGCATTTTCACCCCTTTTAAATTTCGAATTGTTTAATAACTGTTCTTAGAAATCCTTTATATCTAATAAGTAGCTAATATTTCATATTTCTAGGCGCTCCAGTAACGCAAAAATAACATTTTTAGAATGTTTTTTGCTCCTGCACCCCCTTTGGCACCGACATAAAATATAGCCTATGTTCTAAGTTGGACTAACACCATCATTTTGATACCATTACTTTTGAAATCTGTTCGGTAGCTCCAGAGATTATCTCTAACAAACACACAATTTTTACTTTTTTATAATATTAGTACAGATTATTAAGGATCGACTGAAACATGTTTTTAAGGCTGAAACCGAATTTCGGCGATCTTCCTATTTTCGGCCGAAAACGAAAATGTCCAAATTTTTTTAAGTAATTAAATTGTATGTATTAAAGTAATTAATACATAGATAAACATATTATTAATTAATTATACGTATTTATTAAATATGTATAAAAATTAATTATGAGTCTTTATTAAATATACATAATTATTAATTAATTATACGTGTGGACTAAATAGTCTCTCTGTGCCTTAGATCCAAAACATATATATAAAATAAAACATAATTCATCAACGACACAGAAAGATTTTCTAATTATACGAATTTCATTTAATTAAAAAATATTTTAGTTTTATATATACACACCTCGATTTATCTTTTATAATGATTTCTGTAAATGATCATCTGTTATACTAGAACTTTCTCAAAGAGTATCCAAAACACATCTGTGGTTTCAAACTGAAATTTTTCTATTACTGTTATGACTGCAGTTTTTAATGAGCACGTGAAAAATTTTAGTTATATATGCATTGCTTGCTTTATAATCTGCATTCAAGTCTTGAGTCATTCATGACTGATAATTACAGTAAATTCTGTCTAAGGCGGACTCTGTGCAAGCCGGAAATCTGTCTACCGGGGAAAATTTTCCAAGTCCCGGCGAACCCATAGAAAATTACATTAATTCATGCTGCATAAGGCGGAATCTGTATAACGCGGAAACGGAAATGATTTTAAGGTTTCACCGAGACCAAAATTTTGCATAACGCGGAAAAAAGGATATTTTAATAATGAAAGGCATTTTGGTTGTCAAACTTTAAAACTGTCAAATACTCAATGTCGAGCATGTTATTAAATTGTGTAACACTTCGAAAAAGTTAATTCAAAAGAACAGAAACTGTTTAATTTTTAAGGAGTTCTTGCTTATGCCGTTTTTTCCTATACAAAATTGCATTTAAAAGTTATTACTTCTACACTGTTTAAAAAACGGAAATAGTACTGGCAATCTAGACGCCAGTACTATTTCCGTTTTTTTACGGGAATATTTACCCATAAATTACAGATACCCATAAATACGTTTTCAATCAGAAAAATGGAAAATTTTCTGTAATTTATGATCTGTAATTTACTGTAAATCTAGATTGCCAATAGTATTTCCGTTTTTTAGTCCCTTTTTCTTTTACAGTGTAGTAGAATACACATTTATCAACATATATATTTTCTAAAGTACAATATATTATACTTTAAGGTTGTACTCAAATACAACATGATACCGTTCTGTCTCATTCTCTAAGTTTATTGTTTTTTGTGCGTGTAAACATCCTATTCGCATATATTATAGCAGTACTAAGAAATTGAATAGCGTTTCTCATTTATTTATAAAGACAAAGGATCTTTCAGAATTTCAGTTTTCAACCGATTTTCGAATCAGGAAAATCAATGAAAGAACGTCATCGGCAAGGGATTTTTTTTTTTTTTTCTGTGGGAGGTGGGGGAGTTTTTTTTTTTTTTGCATAAGCCGGAATATTGTCTACCACGGAAAATTTTCTCAGTCCCGACCGATTCCGCCTTAGACAGAGTTTACTGTACAAACAACGAAGTTGATAGCAATAAATTTTCGAAGGAAGAAACGAGATTTGGGGAATACTGATAGTTTTCGCCGGAAATTCGTTTTCGGCGAAACTCAGATTTTGGACCGAAACTACCAGTATTCCAAAAATCTCGTTTCTTCCTTCGGAAATTTTCAACATCATCGATTTTGAGACCGTTTACTGCTATGAACTTCGTTAACGCATAATTAATTTTTATACATATTTAATAAATACGTATAATTAATAATATATTTATGTATGTATTAATTACGTTAATACATACAATTCAATTACTTAAAAAAATTTTTTTTGGACATATTCGTTTTCGGCCGAAAATACGAAGATCGCCGAAATTCGGTTTCAGTTTCGGCCTTAAAACCATGTTTCGATCAATCCTTAATAATAATTCTATATAACATTTCTATAAAAAAAATACTGGTGTCCTTATAGTTTTTACACAGTCAAAAATAGTGTTTTTTTTTTGCATAATTATGATTTTTTCGCAATAAAAAGGACACAGGTACATTCTGTTGACTTTTATATTAGTATTTCCACTTTATGATCAACATTAAATTACCTTTACACTTGTCGCATTTTCAATTTATCAAAATTTTGTTGTCCTAATAGTTTTTACACGCACTGTATATATAAAAGTAAAGTCCCAATTATCCGCGAAGCGATTTTTTTTTTTTTTTTTTTTTTTTTTTTGGAGCCAACAGCAAGGAAAATACAATAAGCCCTACTAATAAATATAAACAGAAAAATTCATGTATTCGAAAGTAATAGAAGAATATTTCTAGATTCGGTTGCCATGTTTGAAACATTAGATATAAAGTCGATCTCTTTTCTCGACTGTATTTAACGAACATAAACACAGCAATTAAAATATTTTACTATTAAAGAAGACTATAATGATAAACTAGAAAGGTAGCCCGTCAAAAATGACGGAAAATTAGATATCAATATATATATACAACTTATGTGCAAGAATAAGAGTTTTTCTCGGTTGTTCCACAGTGGTAGATGAAAATAACACATTTTAAGAGCGAAACACATTTATGAAAAACTATGTACAATAGAAGACCACTAATCTGCACAGTTTGGTTCCAAGTGTTGTGCTGATTTGAGGCTTTTTGCGGTCATATCTATTCAATCTTTGTTTACATTTTTAAAAATTCACATATTAAAAAATCCCTGCCGGCCCGGCCTACAGGCAGAGGTAGATTTCGAAGTTAAGTATACTAATTTCACCAACAAAAACTAAATCATTATTAGATATAAATCCACTTTAACAGTTTTATCTGTCTGCTTTTGACGAGTTTTTATTTCCTTTTTATAAAATAGCTGGTTTTATCAGAATCATGTTAAGGCGATATTAAAAAAATATTTTTCCATACTCAACAACTCGAAATTTTCTGGCACATTTTCAGATTAAATTTTAATAAAAAAAAAAATTAAACATGCCTGACATGATTTTTGAAAAGATTTATAAGCGACCTATGTTTTTATTTTTCTTTCAATTAATTAAAACTTGATTAATAAACAATTATTTTCTCAGTAGGGCAATATTTTTCGTTTCTAACACAATCGTTTCGGGAAATTCTGTTCAAAATGCCCACTTTGACATCATTTCTTGAAATATATTCTGCCTCTATCAAAAAATCGATCATTACTGTACATTATATAGTTTCTGAATAAGAGAATCTAGCAATTGGATGCGTTTGAGAGCAAAAATGAACTTAAAAATGAGTAAGAAAATAGACAGTTTGAATTTGAATGCACCCATAATAAGATGATTTTTTTCTTCAACCGGTGTGTATTTTTAATTTGTTTTTGCTTTAAGAATTGGCCCTATCAAAAACTTGTCTATAGAAATGTTGAAGACAATATTAAGAAGATATATGATAAATTCATGGAGATTTTATATCTTGTGAATTGACGCAGTTATGAAAATTTTTCTACTTCAACCCACCTTTTTAGGTAGCTTTCTTTACAAAAAGCTACCTATTGCAGCCGTTCGGAGGAAAGCGATTTCAAAAAATTTTGGTACATTTTCATCGATCATGACCCCCAGACCCCGAAACCACCCTCCGTTCAAAATTGATATATATATATATATATATATATATATCTGACCTATGTCACACTGTAACTCTCGTATTTATGAACCGATTTGGATGTAATTCGGTGTGTAGATAGTACATACCAATGTCTCGACCGAGTTCGTTGGCCAGCTTCATCCGCCATTTTGTTTCAAAATGGCGGCCATTTAAAATTTTTAAAAAAATTTAAAATTTGAAATGTGGTACCATAAAATTGAAAATGGAAAAATATGTTTTTCTTATGTATTTGATCTTTATACAAAGACTCCGTAGCAGTTTTTGTTTCGTCTATATCTTAAAAAATGGCTGAGTTATAGCATTTTGAATTTCTAGCGAAGCTGACATTTTGAAACGTCCTGAATTTTGTCACGCGATAAAAGGTGTATTTAAGAACCGATTTGGATGTAACTTCGTTTATACATAGTACAGACCAATGTCTCGAACGAGTTCGTTGGCCAGCTTCATCCGCCATCTTGTTTAAAAATGGCGGCCATTTAAAATTTTAAGAAAAATTTAAATTTGAAATGTGGTAGCAAAAAATTGAAAATTGAAAAAATATTTTTTTCTTATGTGTTTGACCTTGATAAAAAGATTCGGGAGCAGTTTTTGTTTCGTCTATATCTTAAAAAATGGCTGAGTTATAGCATTTTGAATTTCTAGCGTGGCTGACATTTTGAAACGTCCTGATTTTTGCCACGTGATAACAAACGTATTTATGAACCGATTTGGATGTACCTTGGTGTGTACATAGTACATACAAATAACGCAACCGAGTTCGTTGACCAGCTTCATTCGCCATTAAAAAAAAATGTAATTTAAAATTTAAAATGAGGTATTAAAAAACTGGAAAATGAAAAAGATTTTTTTTATGTGTTTGGCCTTGATACAAAGATTCTGGAGCAGTTTTTGTTTCTGAAAATTTGTTCTTTTGTTTATATCTTAAAAAGTGGTTGAATTATAGCACTTTGAATTTCTATCATGGCTAACACTTTGAAACGATCTTGTATTTGTCACGCGATACCACACTTATTCGCCTATTTCTATGGAAGAAGGCATGTGGATAGTATACATCAATATCTCGACCAAGTTCGCTGGCCAGCTTCATCAGCCATCTTGTTTCAAAATGGCGGCCATTAAATTAAAAAAAATATATATTTAAAGTGAGGTGCAAAAAAATTAGAAATTTAAAAAAGGTTTCTTTCTTAAGTATTTGACCTTGATATAAGGATTCAGGAGCAATTTTTTGTTTGTCTTTATCTTAAAAAATGGCTCAGATATAGCAGTTTCAATTTCTAAAGTGGGTGATATTTTAAAAAATCTGATTTTTGCCTGCGACAGCACTCGTATATATCAACCGATTCCGATATGAGTGAGCATGTGCACAGCAATTACTAAGGTCTCGACGAAGTTCACTGGTTAGCCTCATCTACCATGTTGTCTTAAAATAGACTTTGAGAAATCGCCGAATTTGGCAGCCAAATATAAGGGACTTTAAATAAAAGCAGCTTGGATAAAGCTGACTAATTTCGCGAAATTCTCATTCATAATGATTTAGTATTGATAAAAATTAGTATTGAATCTCCTACATACGGTTTCCACTTAATTGAGCTTCGTGTGTTTGAATAATATAAGTTGGCTTTTAAAAAATAAGGAATATGAAAGCTACCTCTTCCTCCCGGCACTGGCCGGAAGGACTTTTTGTTTTCGTTTTTAATTTTTTTGCGGTACGAATTGGTCCTATCAAAAACTTGTGAATATAAAAGTTGTAGATAATATTAAGGAGATGTATAATAAAATTATTGGATTTGATATTTTGAGAATTGACGAAGTAAGGAATTTTTTTCTCCCAAAAACCCTATTTTTGCGCACCTTGAGCCTATTTTAAATTTTATCAAAAATCTGTGATGCATGAATTTTTGGCGCTATTTTTAGAAGTAATAAAAACTTTAAACTGATTTGATATGTACAGAAATTAAGAAGTTATGGGGTTTTTCGGTTTTCACAAAACCCCTCCCTATTTCCATCCCCTTTGTCTGCTTTTGCCCATTAACGAACTTGACCGAGATTTTATGTCCCTTGATTTTATATATCAGTTTGGAATAATTTCTATCATGGCTAACACTTTGAAACGATCTTGTATTTGTCACGCGATACCACACTTATTCGCCTATTTCTATGGAAGAAGGCATGTGGATAGTATACATCAATATCTCGACCAAGTTCGCTGGCCAGCTTCATCAGCCATCTTGTTTCAAAATGGCGGCCATTAAATTAAAAAAAAATATATATTTAAAGTGAGGTGCAAAAAAATTAGAAATTTAAAAAAGGTTTCTTTCTTAAGTATTTGACCTTGATATAAGGATTCAGGAGCAATTTTTTGTTTGTCTTTATCTTAAAAAATGGCTCAGATATAGCAGTTTCAATTTCTAAAGTGGGTGATATTTTAAAAAATCTGATTTTTGCCTGCGACAGCACTCGTATATATCAACCGATTCCGATATGAGTGAGCATGTGCACAGCAATTACTAAGGTCTCGACGAAGTTCACTGGTTAGCCTCATCTACCATGTTGTCTTAAAATAGACTTTGAGAAATCGCCGAATTTGGCAGCCAAATATAAGGGACTTTAAATAAAAGCAGCTTGGATAAAGCTGACTAATTTCGCGAAATTCTCATTCATAATGATTTAGTATTGATAAAAATTAGTATTGAATCTCCTACATACGGTTTCCACTTAATTGAGCTTCGTGTGTTTGAATAATATAAGTTGGCTTTTAAAAAATAAGGAATATGAAAGCTACCTCTTCCTCCCGGCACTGGCCGGAAGGACTTTTTGTTTTCGTTTTTAATTTTTTTGCGGTACGAATTGGTCCTATCAAAAACTTGTGAATATAAAAGTTGTAGATAATATTAAGGAGATGTATAATAAAATTATTGGATTTGATATTTTGAGAATTGACGAAGTAAGGAATTTTTTTCTCCCAAAAACCCTATTTTTGCGCACCTTGAGCCTATTTTAAATTTTATCAAAAATCTGTGATGCATGAATTTTTGGCGCTATTTTTAGAAGTAATAAAAACTTTAAACTGATTTGATATGTACAGAAATTAAGAAGTTATGGGGTTTTTCGGTTTTCACAAAACCCCTCCCTATTTCCATCCCCTTTGTCTGCTTTTGCCCATTAACGAACTTGACCGAGATTTTATGTCCCTTGATTTTATGGAATCAGTTTGGAATAGATTTGTGCAGAATTGCGGAAGTTATCGTGTCCAGAAGAAAGTGATAACATAATTGCTTCGGGAAATTCCGTTCAAAATGCCCAATTTGACATAATTTCTTGAAATATATTCTGCCTCTATCAAAAACTCGATCATTTCGGTACATTATATAGTTTCTGAATAAGCGAATCTACCAATTAAATGCGTTTGAGAGCAAAAATGAATTTAAAAATGAGTCAGAAAATAAGCAGCTTGGATTTGAGTGCATCCTTAATGCAATGATTTTTCCAACACAATCCGCTTCGGGAAATTCGGTTCAAAATGCCCACTTTAACAGCATTTTTTAAAATATATTCTGTCTCTATCAAAAAATCGACCATTACAGTACATTATATAGTTTCTGAGTAAGAAAACGTACCAATTGGAAGCCTTTGAGAGCAAAAATGAATTGTAAAATGAGTCAGAAAATATGCAGTTTGGATTTGAATACACCCTTACTTAGATGATTTTTTTCTTCAACCGCTATGTATTTTTAATTTGTTTTTGTTGTAAGAATTGGTCCTATACAAAACTTGTCTATATAGATGTTGTAGACAATATTAAGAAGATATATGATAAATTCATGGGGAAATTTTTTGAAATGACGGAGTTATGGATTTTTTACTTCTTCAAACCCCCTTTTTGTTTTCGTTTTTAATTTTTTTTGCTGTACGAATTGGTCCTATCAAAAACATGTGAATATGAAAGTTGTAGATAATATTAAGGAGATTTATAATAAAATTAATTGGAATTAATATCTTGAGAATTGACGAAGTTATGAATTTTTTTCTCCCAAAAACCCTATTTTTTGCGCCCCTTGAGCCCATTTTTAACTTTATCAAAAATCTATGATACATAAATTTTTGGCCCTATTTTTAGAAGTAATAAAAACTTTAAACTGATTTGATATGTACAAAAATTAAGAAGTTATGGGGGGGTTTCGGTTTTCACAAAACCCCTCCCTATTTCCATCCCCTTGGTCCGATTTTGCCCATTAACGAACTTGACCGAGATTTTATGCCCTTTGATTTTATGTATCAGTTTGGAAGAGATTGGTGCAGAATTACGAAAGTTATCGTGTCCAGAAGAAAGTGATATATATAGATATATATATATATATATATATATATATATATAAGTTTTTTACTGAGGGTGGTTTTGGGTTCTAGGAGAAATAATCGGTGTAGATCTGCAAAAAAATTTCAGAAATTCCAACATAGGAACGATCCCAATAGGTAGTATTTCATACGAAATCTACCTAACAATTTAGATTGTTAATTCTTAAAAATAAATAAATTACACACTTAGACATATAAGTAAGGTAAAAACTATTAAACTATCGTATACGATTCAATGCAATAGTATTATATGGTATTATGCATGGTTGCTTCACGATCTTGGTTACGACGTTGGGGAAATTGAGTTAAACTTTTCATAATCATAATTGTGTGGTCAGCTACAACAAAGAAGTAACCCGTTTTTAATAAAATTTCTGATAAAAAGTATTTTTTCTAAAACTTGTATAAAATTGCCGGCCGTTTTGATGTTATGTCAGTCCTAGAAATAATATTTGTAACACTGAAGAGTTTCCATGTATGTGGAACTTAGAAAGGTCCTGAAATGACATTGTAATTCCACTAACTTTAAAGTTTAATCGTACACTCATGTTGCTTACTGAAATCTAATGAATACAATTATCTCTCTATTCTAAAAAAAAGTAACTACCGCTGTCACCGCCGCCGCCGGTTTTGAATTTTTTGTGACCGGAGGTCTTTCTTCGTTAATATTAAAAAAACTGTTGCATACAAAAATATGAAAATCGGTAGTATTATAGAAAAATGTTTGATAAACACGCTGATGCAGACAGTTTTCAAATCGAAGAATTATTTTAAGAGATATTTAATGCCAAAGTTGGACAAAATCGTTCCATTAAAAAAGTTTTATAGGAGCAAAAACTGTACATAGGAATTTAATCATTTTTAGATCATTTTATGCGTCAGAATTTCCCGGTGTGCAGATTGCAATTAGTTTTTTAATTTGAATAATTTTTCGAGGTTTTATTTCTATTTTAAATTCAAATTTTCAGCATTTCGAGAGATATTTTTTACAAATTTTAGAAAATTGTATTAATTTAAACTGTTGCCAACAGTATAAACAGCGCAAACAGTAATGTTTGCTTCAAATTAAAATTTATTTTACACGTGACTATTATAAACAAAAAATATAAAAAGCAGGAACTCATTGAAAATTACGTCATAAAAACTATAGTTACACGTGAATTTTAAATGAGAAAGAATATTGTAAAATAATAAATTCAGTAACATGCGTTAGAAGTCCTAAATAGGAGAATTTACGTCATATTACACTTATTACGTAAAATGAACAAAAAATAATATTGCAAAACAGTTTTAATTTAAAAATTGCGCGAGACATTTATTTGACATTTTAAGATGATCATAATATTTCATTTCTAACAAAAGTATTTTGACGTGAATATTAAAAAGAGAAAGAAAAGTTTGGTGAAAATTACGTCAGATTATAATTGTCAGATTCAAATTATAATTCAATCTTCCGAAATCTTTTTAAAGGCGATCAAATTAGCGTGCTGTTAGAGTCTGCGGTGTCTGAACGGGGGTTGACGAGCGTAGCTCGTTGGGGGCAGAGCCCCCTAGTTTTAAATATTACAACAGAATTAAACAGTTAAACTTATTTAACTTAAACAGTTAAACACGCTGTGACTTCAAAGTTATTTTTTAGTATTAAGAAAAAAAAAATATTTAAATTTTTAAATCATGAATTTATAATTTTTTCATTATTTAATAACTAAATAATGAAAAAATGTCATATTTATGAACTCTGAACAAAAGGATAAAGTAAATGTAACTAAGAAAAATTGCAAAATAAAATCTTTGTGAATTCAAATCGTAAACAAACGGTAGCGCCACCATTTTACCTACTCTGACGGCATAATATTGTCCATTGATTTGTTGGAGGACTTACTTTGTGAATGATTACTTCAATGCTTTAATATTTTTTACCGTTTCTGATGAATGAATCTCTTGTGATTGTTTAGGTTTATGGAATAAGATAAGCTGTCAACCTAATCGCTACTGAAATTATCCTAGGATATACGTATATTTAATCGAAATTAAAACAATACTTTGATCTTGAAATAAAATGGGTATTACTTAGTTATACCGTCGACCAATTTCGCCAAATTAAATAAATCGCCAAACCACTGTCCAAATTATATAAAGTGACAATTTTTACTTTAAATAACGGAAGAACAAATAAATTAGTATAACATTAATAAAAAATACAAATAAAACGTTGAAATAAAAATCACTGTAAATTCGTGTAATTAGCTTAAAGTCAAGTGAATGTGACATTTACGATCAACCATTACAGGCATTTAAACTTAATAGTTTGGCGACAGCTTTTAAGTCCACAGGATAACCAAGTAGTACCATAAAATGTTTTAGTTTATATAATTGGTTATTTCTATTATTTCTTTAGGTCCTTTTCCATTATTTGGCGCAATTTGGGCTTCAGAAAGTGAGATATGTTGCCAAAATATATAAACAGCTATGAAAACAAAACTAGTGAACTTTTATTTTTAGTCCAGTGGTAGGGGAGCAAAAAAAGGCCGAATTCGGAATTAGGGGAAAGTTGGAAATTGTTTTAATCCCTTCAGTTTAGGTCTAGAATGAATATGCTATGTTTTCCCCCTCGTACTAGGTGAGCATTAGGAAATATGTATAGATTTATAGTCAAAAAACACGTTTTTTTACATACCATAACAGTATCTCCAAACAGCTAACTCTGTCAAAAACATTGTCAATACAAATGTTGTAGAGCTTAAAATTCTGAGTAAAATAAGTACCTACACTTAATATTTTTGTTGAACATCAAGGTCACACGATTGAACTCACAATTAGAAGAAAACTGGAAATTGTTTTAATCCCTTCAGTTTAGGTCTAAAATGAACATACAATGTTTTCTTCCTCGTACTTGGATGAATGTTAGAAAATATGTACATATTTATTTTTGAAAAACACGTTTTTTTTTTTAATTACCTTAACAATATCTCAAAATAGCTAACTCTATAAAAAAAATATTGTCAATACAATGTTGTAGAGCTTAAAATTCTGAATAAAATGAGTAACATCATTAATATTTCTGTTCAACATTAAGGTCGCAATTCTATTTCAAAATTTTGCCTTAATCGCTAATCAAGAGCTTAACAATATCTCAAAACAGCTAACTCTATCAAAAACATTGTCAGTACAAAAGTTGTAGAGCCTAAAATTCTGAGTAAAATGAGTACCTACACTTAATATTTTTGTTTAATATTAAGGGCGAAGTTTTGAGATATTGTTAAGTTAACTTGGTCTTTCCTGGCTTCAAGCTCTTGATTTGAAAAATTTTGGAAGTAGAATTGCGACCTTAATGTTGAACAAAAATATTAATGATGGTACTCATTTTATTCAGAATTTTAAGCTCTACAACATTTGTATTGACTTTTTTTTTTTTTTTTTTTTTTTTTTTTTTTTTTTTATAGAGTTAGCTGCTTTGAGATATTGTTAAGGTAATTAAAAAAAACGTGTTTTTCGAAAATAAATATGTACATAATTTCTAACATTCACCCAAGTACGAGAAAGAAAACATCGTACGTTCATTTTAGACCTAAACTGAAGGGGTTAAAACAATTTCCAGTTTTCTCCTAATTAATTCAGAGTTCAACACCCTGAGCACGGATCTAAAACTTTAAACTGGAATTGTGACCTTAATGTCAAAAATATTAAGTGTAGGTACTCATTTTACTCAGAATTTTAAGCTCTACAACATTTGTATTGACGATGTTTTTGACAGAGTTAGCTGTTTGGAGATACTGTTATGGTATGTAAAAAAAAAAAAAAAAAAAAAAAAAAAAAAAAAACGTGTTTTTTGACTATAAATCTATACATATTTCCTAAAGCTCACCTAGTACGAGGGGGAAAACATAGCATATTCATTCTAGACCTAAACTGAAGGGATTAAAACAATTTCCAGCTTTCCCTTAATTCCGAATTCAACCCCCTAACCACTGGGCTATTTTGTTTAGTTTATATGTGTATTTATTATTAATCATTTGGAAATGGTGGTTGTTTTCGGTCGAGGATGGAGCCAAATGATGCTCGCATTTTTTTTTTTTTTCTTTTTTAACGAAATTCAACGATGTTCTTTACTTTTAGAACAATTATTATTTGAACAGGTAATAGAAAGGCATAAAATCGTTAAAAATTGTTTGAATAGGTAATCGAAAGGCATAAAATCGTTAAAAATTGAAAAAGTTACAAAATGGGTAGGCGCAAATTATCAGATATAGAAAAATCCAAAGAGCGACGCCGAAATGAAAACGGTCTTGCAAAGCAAAAATCTTAGATTGATAGTAAAAGGCCATGTCTCGAGGAGCTCTAATCCACTAGCCACGGCATTTTACAATCGGTCGATTCTAACCGGGAAAAATTGAGCTCAACGTAGGTAATTTGTCACAATCTGTGAATGATTCGGTGGAACTGCTTTCGATTTGTAAACTGTTTTTCTTCTCGAAACGGTACTTGGAGAGTTTATCGCTGAAGGTTTTGGTCGTCTTAAGTTTGATCTTTGCGATCTGTTGTTGAAGAGGACACGACGGAATTTGGTGGACGAAATAAATTCCAAATGGTCGTTGAAATCTATTAAATTACAATTATTTTTTTTATTATTTATTTAGGTACTTCGCAAGTTTTTTTTTTTTTTTTTAAACATGGCGCAATTCGGGCTTCAGAAAGTGAGATATTTTGCCAAAATATAGTAAACAGATATGAAAACAAATCTAATGAACTTTTATTTTTGTTTATATACGTAAGTAAAAAAATTCAATTCTAAATATATATAATTATATATAAATTACGGACAGATGTCATATATGCACCGGGGTACCTAACTGGCTTAATGGTGTTATTTTGCCTGATATGATAACCCGACCATTGTTTATTTATTAATAAATTATTTACTTTTTTAAAATTATATAAACTATTTTGCTCTATAGTTATTAAACATTTTTTTAATTTAATGTTATTTCCTTTTTAGAATAGCAAATAATTTTAAAAAGGTACTATTTATGCCGTCGACCAATTTCGGCAAATTATATAAATCGCCAAATTATACAAATAGACAAAATTTTTATTTTAAATAACGAAAGAACAAATAAATTAGTATAACATTAACAAAAAACGAATAATTTAGTATAAAATTAAAAATACTGATAAACGTTGAAATAAAAATCACTTGACGTAAACATGTGTAATTTGCTTAAAGTCAAGTGAATGTAACATTTACGATCAACCATTATTGGCATTTAATCTTATAGTTTGGCGATAGACTTGTGGTCGACGGGATAACTAAGTAGTACTTTTAAAAAAATATATATGTAGTTGTATTCGAAAGCAAGATTTTCGCCAAATTAACGCAGAAAAAAAAAATCACGCCAAACCTGGTGCGTACATGACATCTGTGCACATTTTGACTTCTCTCTCTTTATAAAAATGGATAAATAGCTTTTTTATATTAAATAAATTGTATACATATGGAAAAAATTGCTTGTGAGTATGAAATACTAAACAGCTTGTCAGAAAATACATTGCCAAACTACTTTCTCGCCAAGAACCTTCTCCATTTCACCAATCTCTGAAAATTAAAATAATATGGCTGATTTTAACGAAAGATTATCAGGATCCGGATGAGTTCACTCAGGAAGCGTTATACACATAGCACTATTTTATATATATATCAAGACCCCCCCCCCCCCTTATCATAATAACATATACGGCATACCTGCCAACATGTCAATTTTGAAATCCTTATAATTTTCATGACGTATTCTTACGTGCTTAAAAATGCATAACATATGCACATGCAATGAAAAAAGTAATATTTCATAACATTTTCTAGGCTATATTTATATATAGTTTTTCATTTCACCCAAATAAAAATATAAGATTTCATAAGAAATTTTTTTTGCAGGGGTAATTCCAAGTAAAAAAAAAAAAAATCTGAAATTCACAGCAAAGTTTCTGAAAAGTTACAGCAGACGGATTGTGTGTGTGTGTGAGGGGGGAGGGGGAATGGTAAAACGCTGCCGGTGCCAATTACATGGCTGTTTGTAACACTTGATAAAATCCCCTGAAAAAAAAAAAAAAAAAAAAGGCTGAACTTTCACGGCGTCACGCAACCGCGACCTGTTGACGAAATTCCCGTTTCTTCCACGACCTTTTGACGAAATTCCCGTTTTTTCCACAATCTTTAGATAATATTACCGTTTTTGGGCGATTTTTAGACGAAATTCGCGTTTTTTCGGCGATCTTTTGACAAAATTCACGTTTTTTTCGGCGATCTTTTGACAAAATTCACGTTTTTTTCGGCGATCTTTTGACAAAATTCACGTTTTTTCGGCGATCTTTTGACAAAACTCCCGTTTTTTCGGCGATTTTTTGACAAAATTCACGTTTTTCGGCGATCTTTAGATGAATTTTCCGTTTTTTCGGCGATCTTTAGACAAAATTCGCGTTTTTCCGCAATCTATTATATATATAAAATCCAAACGGAAATTTCGTTCCGAACGCCGAGATTTCGAGTTCTACCGCATGGATTTTGACGGAACTTATACCGTTAGATAGGTATCGTTTCAGGGAAGGTTTTAAGCTATAACACATCATTCTACCTAGAACAGTTATAGAATTATTACGGAAAATTCTGTTATTTTGGACTTTGTTACTTCATATTTCCTTAAATATCTGGGTTCCTATTGGTCGTAGAGCTTAGATCTCGCGCCAAAAGTAGCTCCGAAGCAAACTTTTCCCCGCGATTATTTTGCCGTCTTCCGATTTCCTCTAACTCTATTAGGGGCCCGCGTAGGTCCCCTTTAAAATATTTTTCGTAGTAATTTCAGCAATTATCTTAAATTATTGGTTAAGACCGCCACCCTCCCGATTCACGTATCTACGGAAAGGTTGCATGAAGGAGTTTCGTTCAGATACGCTTTCGTTAAGAATATTGCGCTCCCTGGTGGTGGAATGTGGAACTAACATAACGCGATATTGTTAAAATTAGGAAATCTAACAATGCGATCTGTTTTAAACTTTGAGATAGTTCATAACACATAATCTGTTATCTATTCTATCTATTTATATATATAAAGTCCAAACGAAAATTTCGTTCCGAACGCCTAGATTTCGAATTCTACTGCATGGATTTTGACGGAACTTATACTGTTAGATAGGTATTGTTTCAGGGAAGGTTTTAAGCTATAACACATCGTTCTACGTAGGTATATTATAGAATTATAACGGAAAGTTCTGTTATTTTGGGCGAAAGGGTTACCATTATTTTATAGGCGATGAATTTTTTGATAAATGAATTGAAATGGTTGTACATCGCGGAAAAAAAAAAAACTGTTACTAATTTTATTTAAAAGGAAAAAAAAAAGAAAACAAGAGAGAAAATGAAAAAAAAAATTGACAAGTGGTAATATTGGAAAACGAAAATATCGAATTTAAACATGAAAGAGAATGTTCGTAATGCTTAAAAATTTATTCAATATGAAAGATTGCAGTTTTAAACTATATTTGGCAATTTATCTCTTGCGTCCGGTTAAATAAAATGCATCAGAAAATTTTATAAAATAATATCTGAGTGACAATTTTGTTTTTGTTTTCTTTTAAATTTACTTTTTATTATTATTTAACTCGACCATCATGTGACATACAGAAGAAACTAGCAGATGTAATTATAAAAATGACGATACTTGTGAGTTACATATTGTATGTTTTTTTTGAGATTTCATTTTATCGCCAAACGATTTAATTTTAAGCCAAAAATGCATGAGCGTGCCATCGGTTTGAGCGACGTTCACAATATTGGTTATTTCTCAATAAACGACAGCATTTTCTGGAAATACCTAATTCTACTTATATATATATATAATTCAAATGGAAATTTCATTCCCGCTGCTTATAACTCGAGTTCTGCTGAACGTACACTGTTAGATAGGTAATTTTTCGGGGAATTTTTTAGTACATAACACGTCGTTCTACGTTTCTTGGTATTGAATTATGGTTTAAAGATCTTTAATGAGATGAACCTGATAATGGAAAATTAGCCTCTTTAAATGATTCTGCCCAATGTATTTCGATGGAACTTGGACTGTTAATTAGATAATTTTCTAGGGGCGTTTTCAGTATTCAATATGCCCTTCTATATTGTTCAGCCATACCGTTTTTGGGAAAATTCTGTAGTCTGGTGTACGCAATTATCACAATAGCCTTTTTAAAAATTAAAATAAAGGGTTTTTTGATAGAATTTGCAATATTAGTTTGACAGTTTTTCAGAGATAGTTTTAGTATATAATATATTGTTCGATACTGTTTAGTCATAGAGCAATGGGTTAAATTCTGTAATTTTCCAATATAGCTGCGAGTTGGAAAAAATGGGCTTGGCGAGACAAGGAAAGTTTTCATCCATATTTTCTGTTCAGTAATTAGATCATTTATTTACTATAAAGAATACATTTATCTCTTTTTCATATAAAAACAGAAGTAAATTGTATATAAATAACAAAAATATTAATATTCATAAATAAAAATTTATATAGGAATATATATATGAATACATATTTTAAAAAGCTTAAAGTTCATTTTATTTGTTTTTATAGCTGTTCATATCATTTGGCCACAAATCTCACTTTCTTAAGCCCGAATTGCGCCAAGCGTTTTAACATCTAATAGTACCCATTGATCTTAAAATCAGGAAAATTGAAAAGTAGATGTAGTTTGTAAAGTATGCATAAATTAAGGAGATAAATTACGTTATCGAATCCATAGACAATTGGCATATTTGGTACCGATAAGTTACATAATTGAGTCTACTGACAATTGGCGTATGTTACCTGGCGTGGTTTGGCGCATAATTAACTTAGGAAAAGGTTTAAACTGATTCTGTGTTTTTAAAGCGGAGCTATTCTATAACCGAATTAACACAGAATTGGCGTGATTTGAAAGAAAACTTTTTGGCGACCTTTTCCTATTTTTACGTTATACCAACACCATACCAAATTGTATGCTATTACGCCATTTATTTCAATCCTAAATGTGCAAAAGTTTTTGGTAATTTACAATATAGGGATCTTGGCGAAACAGAGAAAATAACCTTGGCGGAAAGAAAATTTGGAAACATATTTCCTGGCAACCTATTCACTGTTTCATTCCATATAAACAAGCATTTTGTTCTGTTTATACAATTTATTTAACATAAAGATGCAATTTATCTAATTTTATTTAGAAACAGAAGTAATTTGTATATAAAAAACATTGATAATATACATATATAAACAAACAAAAAATTTCATCAAGTTTGTTTCCTTAACTGTTTATATCAATTGGCAATAAATCTCACTTTCTGATGCCCGAATAGCACCAAGCTTTTAAAAAAACGCCAAGGCGCCTGTAGTGGAAAAGAAAAGTACCAAATTTTATTGCAAACGATGCCAAACTTTGGGGCTTGATATTTATTGAACGCGAATTTCTTTTGGCTTTAATTATTATTTCTTCGTAACACTGCAAAAAATTTTAATTTACTATTTTTTGAAGGTGGAAGTATTTTTTATTATCAAGTAAAATTAAGTTATAACTTCATTTTTCGCTGAATAAAACATGGAAATGTTTACTGAAGTGCCAAGAGAAACTTAAAATGTCATGCGTGTAGTTGGCGATTTTGAAAAAAAAAAAATATATTTTATAATATCGGAACCCACAGCAAATTGACTCATTTTAACGACAATGTTTTGATACAATATGAAATACATTTGTTGTAGACATAATAGTAAATCTCAATACTCGCCGATTGAAAAGTCTTAACTTGCAGTTTCATAAATTTTAATAATCAATATTCTTATCTATCTATCTATCTATCTACTTCTGCTTCTACTATATATACTAGAGTAAAATGGAAATGGGAAATTCGTCCCGGTTGCATATAACTTGAGCTCACCTGAATGGATTTTGATCATAATGATAGTTAGATAATTTTCCAGGGAAGATTTTAGTATATAAAATATCGTTCTACGTTGCTTATACATACAATTATGTTTTAAAGTTATATAATCAGGCGAACCCGATCATGAAATATTAACCTTTTTAAAAGATTCAGCCGAATTGATTACGATTGAATTTTCACTGTTAGTTAAATAATTTTTCAGACAGAGTTTTAGTATATACTATACCCTTCTGTATTGCTTAATAATAGAGGTGTGGTGGAAAGTTCTATAATCAGTTGAACCCGATTATGAAAGTTTAACATTTTTTAAAGTTCTACAGAACGGATTTTAATAGGAATTTCATTTTAGTTAGATATCTATTCAGACACGGTTTTAGTATTTTGCATATTGTTCTACGTTGCTTAGTCATAAAGTAATGGCGGAAAGTTCCATAATCATATGAAACCGATTATGAAAGATTAGACTTTTCAAAAAGTTCTAGATGGCGGATATTGATAATACTTTCTTTGTTGATAAGACAATGTTTGCGGAGGTTTTAGTTTCTTGCGTATCATTCTACGTTGCTTAGTTACAGAATTATGGGGGAAAGTTCTATAATCAGATGGACCCCTTATGAAAGATCAACCTTTAAAAAAAGTTTTACTGGATGGATTTTGTCCGTTTGTTTGCATTATTACAAGTAGTTATATAATTTTTCAGGGTTTGTTTTATTGTATTACGTATTCTACTATCTTTCTTTACCAATCCTACTGTTATTGATCAACTAAAAGGGTTAAGACCTTAATAGCTGAAAATTTGTCTACACATTAGAAAATATAATAGCACATTGGCGTTCTTATCGTTTTCAGCAGTGCGAAAGGACATTCCAGGTAATGTTCCATATTGCTTTAAATCACAATGTCAAATTCAATGATACATTTTGTTTAATTCAAGGTTCATTTGGATAAGCAGACCAGCGTAGCTGGCATAGCCTGCTAGTCTTTTTTATAAAATTCGCTTTTATTCTGCGATCTTTTTTACAAAATTTGTGTTATTTCGGCGATCTTTTTCACAAAATTCGCGTTTTTCAGCGATCTTTTTGTACAAAATTTGCGTTTTTTCGGCGATCTTTTGACAAAAATCCCGTTTTCCCGCGATCTTTTGACAAATTTCCCGTTTTTTCCGCGATTTTTTTTTTTTTTTACAAAATTCGCGTTTTTCCGCGATCTTTTTACAAAATTAGCATTTTCTCTGCGATCTTTTGGCAGAAATCGCGATCGTTTGCCAAACTTTGCGTTTTTTCTGCGATCCTTTGACAAAATTTGCGTTTTTCCCGCGATTTGACGGATTTCCCGGGGTTTTTTTCTACGATCTTTTGACGAAATGCGCATTTCTTCTGCGATCTTTTGACGCAAATCAGTTTTTTCCGTGATCTTTTGACGAAATTCCAGTTTCTTTCGCGATCTTTTCACAAAATTCCCGTTGTTTCTGCGATCTTTTTTGAGAATAGGCGTTTATTCCGAAATCTTTTGACGAAATTCGCTTTTTTTTGCGGTCCCTTGACAGAATTCGTTATTGTTTGACGAAATTTGCGTTTTTTCCACGATCCGTCATTATCAGAATTCGCGTTTTTTACGCGATTCTTTAACATAGAATTCATTTTTTTTTGCCGATCTTTTGACGAAATTAGTGTTTTTTAAGCGATCTTTTGGCAAAATTCGCGTTTTTTCGCAATGTTTCAACGAAATCCGTGTTTTTCTGCGATCCTTTGACGAAAGTTACCCTTTTCCGCAACCCTTTGACGAAATTGCGTTTTTTCCGCGATAGTTTTCGAAATTGCCTATTTTTTTTGCGAACGATTGACGAAATTGATTTTTCGGCGATCACTTGTCGAAATTTGTGATATTTTGTGCCCGAATTTTCGGACTGATGACCGATTTTTTTTAAATTTCGAAACAAATCATCAATGTGAGAAACGGCAAAAAATCGGAAAAAACGGAAAACGACAAAAAGCGGAAAATCGCGGAAGAATCTCATGCCTGTGTAACTCCGGAATTTCCGGGGCACGTTTTATCAAATCCCCGGAATTCCGGGGATTCCCCGGAACACAAACAGGCATGCAATTAGTTTTTTTTTTCGAGGCTTTTTGACGAAATTCGCGTTTTTTCCGCAATCCTGTGAAAAATTTGCGTTTTTACACGCGATCTTTTGACAAAATTTGCGGTTTTACACGCGATCTTTTGACAAAATTTGCGGTTTTACACGCGATCTTTTGACAAAATTTGCGGTTTTACACGCGATCTTTTGACAAAATTTGCGGTTTTACACGCGATCTTTTGACAAAATTTGCGGTTTTACACGCGATCTTTTGAGAAAATTTGCGGTTTTACACGCGATCTTTTGACAAAATTTGCGGTTTTACACGCGATCTTTTGAGAAAATTTGCGTTTTTTTGCGATCTTTGACGAAATACGCGTTTTTCTCGCGATCTTTTGACGAAATTAGGGTTTCTTTCCGCGATCCTTTGACGAAAATCGAGATTTTTTCCGCGATTCATTGACGAAAATCGAGATTTTTTCCGCGATTCATTGACGAAAATCGAGATTTTTTCCGCGATTCATTGACGAAAATCGAGATTTTTTCCGCGATTCATTGACGAAAATCGAGATTTTTTCGCGATTCATTGACGAAAATCGAGATTTTTTCGCGATTCATTGACGAAAATCGCGATTTTTTTCGCGATTCATTGACGAAATTAGCTTTTTTTCGCGATCCTTTGACGAAATTAGCGTTTTTTACGCGGCTTCTGACGAAATTCGCGTTTCCCCCCACAAACTTTGACGAAACTCGCGTTCTTTTCACGATCCGTTTACGAAATTAGTGTTTTTTCCCTCGATCTTTGAAGAAATTTATTTTTTTTTCATGATCTTTCGACGAAATTAGTGTTTTTCTCCGCGATTTTAAACGAAATTCACGATCCTTTGACAAAATTAGCGTTTTTTCAAAGATATCCGACAAAAATTACGGCTTTTTCGATCATTTGACAAGATTAGTTTTTTTTTCCGCGATCTTTTGAAGAAATTAGCGTTTTTTACGCGATCTTTGACTAAATTAGCGTTTTTTTTTTGCGATCCTTCGTGATCATTTTTTCCAAACGCAAAACCGTACAATCGTACTGTTCATCCGTACAACCGTACACTTAGAACAAAATCCGTACAAGTTGGCAACTATGGATAAGGGATTATATACTATATTGCCATTAATGATCGACAACTTTCAATTTTAGACATTTTGTCGAATATTTAGAAATATACTTGTCAGATTCTTCTGGAATTTCAGGATTAAATAGAACAGGTATGACCTCATAATCAGCAATGTCGATCTGATAAGGGGGGCAATTAGGGGACCAACAAGAAATCAAAGAAAAAAATACCTGGGATCACCCTGTAAAATAAAATGCACGAAATGATCCATCGCTACCGAATATAAATAAACAGACATTGTGCTGTATGTGTATTCTTTTGTGTAAGAATAGCACGTATATTAATAGAGCTATAGCGATTTATTAAAAAAAAATTCTTTCATGTTTTTTGCTTATAACATGTAGGGTTTTCAACCAAATTTAACGCCGGTTTCATAAAAATTGACAAAATATAGTAGAACCAATATAGTGTAATTGGAATATAAATATATTAAATATTTTAGGAAATATGAGCAGTTGTATGACAATTTTTATCTGCGCATGCGCGAACGATAACAAGGATCATTTTACATAATTTAATAGTCAACTCTATAAAGCAACTTGAATGATAAGGGATTTTCCACACATTGTCATTTTTAATTAAAATTTTTTTTTAAATTTTCATTTTTTATTGATGCTTTAGTTCTTAGATAACCACCAGAATGAGCCTATACCATAATCAAAAGAAGTATCAAAATCGAAGCATTTTTTCCAAATCTTTTCGTTGAAAGTCACTAAATACTAACTTTTTTCTGAAAGTCCGTTAATAAAAAAATGACAATGTGTAAATTCCCTTATCATTCAGCTGCTTTTAGAGAACAACTAAAAATTTGCTCACTCTAACGCCGATATCTTTCTGAATTTTTACGATATTGGACTGCATTTTTTTAATAAGTTGCTCCATAGAGTTGACTATTAAAATATGTAGAATGATCCTTGTTATCGTTCGCGCATGCACAGATAAAAATTATTTCATACAACTGCTCATATTACCTAAAATATTTAATATATTTATATTCCAATTGCACTACATTGTTTCTACTATATTTTGTCCATTTTTCTGAAACCGGCATTAAATTTGGTTGAAAACCCTGGCATGTCATAAGCAAAAAACATGCAAGAATTTTTTTAAATAAATCGCTATATCTATTAATATACGTGCTATTCTTACACAAAAGATTACACATATTGCACAATGTGTTTATTTATATTTGGTAGCGATAGATCATTTTGTGCATTTTATTTTACAGGGTTATCCCAAATATTTTTTTATTCTTTCATTTTTTGTTGGCCCCCTAATTGCCCCACTTAACAAATCGAAATTGCTGATTATGAAGTCATACCTGCTCTATTTAATCCTGAAATTCCAGAAGAATCTGTCAAGTATATTTCTAAATGTTTGACAAAATGTCTAAAATTGAAAGTTGCCAGTCATTAATGGCCATATAGTGTATGATAAGGGAGCCTTAAAATATATAATGGATGGATAAAAAATTAAGTAAATGCTTTAAAAAAGGCCCTAGGAAATCAATAAATATATGAGGGTATTGGTCCTGGAAGAAGAGTACAAGAATAAACTTTAAAATTATGCACAGAGAATGTAAGAAAATTAGGGGGTGAAATATGAATGGTGCGCAAAAAGTTAAGTACCATGGACTGGGCCTTACGAGACCATTTTAGGCCCCAGGGACTTAACTGGAATGCAGGAACTTGAAAATAACAATGGAAAAAGGGTTCTAAAAATGAAGATTGGATTCAGAGGGGGTTACTTAATAACAATTTATGTTGCAAAAACTTCAAGGAGCCCTGTACCGGGTCCCAAGGGGCCAGGGACTTAACTGGCATGTAGTTAGATATAATGATAGTTTTTAAAATAATCTGGACGCTAGAACTATGTTAAAGAAAATTCAAAGAAATTCGGATCATTTTTAAAGAAGCTGCACCAAGGGCCCCCAGAAGGCGATTAATATTCAAAACTGGTGGTAGCTGAAGCCTGAGATACTTTTTTGTTGTTCGTGTAGCAGCTGGAGTACCCAAAAAGTTGTTAGGAAGGAAAAAAAACGCTAGTTAATCTGACCATTTTTAAGGGAGCTATAATAGGGGGCCTTAAAAGGAGCCAACTGACAGTTAAAAAAAGGGCCCTAACATGAAACCTTTAAAATGTCTTAATACTTAGCACTTTAGTTTTTTAATTAGTCAAAATTAAGCATATGGTATAAATTATTCGTTAGATAATATTTAAGAAATGTATAAAAGATTGGGTAAACGTTTAAAAAAGGGCTCCCCCCAGAAGAGCATATCAAGAATAACTTCATTTTCGAGATAAAAATTATTCCATACTAAAAGAAAAATAGTTTACAATTTAGAACAAAGAAAAGGTGTTTCCAAAGCAAAAACAAGCAACAGATTTTTTTTTAAAAAAGGTGCAACTCAGCTCTTTTTGTACAATATGTACGACATTGTTTACTGTTCTTAAATTTTAGCGATTTAGCCATAAAGCAAAGGCTTCAGACGTACTGTGCATACACATGTAATGTATTTTAAGTGTTTTATTATGTTTTTTGTACACTAAAACAGTTTTTATGTTGAATTTTCTTTTTTCGTGTTTGCACCCCATTTTCAAGTCTTTTTCGGATTATCCATGATTTTTGTTATCCACAGTGCTCTTGCCACCTAATTCCGTGGATAATCGGGGCTGTACTGTATATATATAAAATTTAAATACTACAGTAGATTCCCGTTACAACGAACTTCACGGGACCACTACAATATTTCGTTGTAATGGAATTTCTCCCATTTTTCTAATGAATTACATATATAGCGAAATTTTACAGCATGGATGATGCCTTACAGGCTGTAGAATAGAAGTGTAATTCAGTTGAAATACTAAACTTGGATACAATCTAATTTGGGAGGAGGTGGGGGGATTATGAGGAGATTATCAATCAGGGGAAGAATTTTCAGTTTTTTAGCTTTCATTTCTTTGTCAAATTGCACTAGCCAATCGTTAAAGATATCATGTGTCATCGATGCATTCTTATTGAATTTATAATCGCAAAGAATTGAATGACAGTTCTTAAAGCAACGGGGTTTGCCAGAGTGACCAACAATTAACATTTTTCCCTTCTCGGTTCCAGATTTTACAACAAAAGAGTACTGTGTAAATCGTTGCTTTCTCAGGTCAAGTTCATAAAATATTCCAGTTTCATCAGCATTGGTTTTTTAATTAGTCAAAATTAAGCATATGGTATAAATTATTCGTTAGATAATATTTAAGAAATGTATAAAAGATTGGGTAAACGTGACCCAATCTTTTATACATTTTTATCTTTTATACATATCCATTAGACATCAACGGAGGTTTATGTCTAATGTTATGTTATTTATAAGGGCAGCTACTTCTCCAGCTATCCATTCATTTACCATATTTGTAGGTACATCACTTGTTTTGCCGCAAATTGATTTCATTACAATTCCATAGAGAGTACGAAAGTGATTGAGCCATCCGACACTGGCTTGGAAATTTTCTACATCAAGCATTGTTCCGAGCTCTTGAGCTTTCCACGTTATCACAGGACCACTTATAGGTACATTGCGTGAGCGAACATCATCAAATCATTTGAACACAGCTTTAATGACATCTTGAAATTGGGACTGTCGCATTAGTTTTCAATGGGAACCATTTTATAAAAGAACGAAGCAAGAAACACACTGCAACAGGTACTAGCAATAGAGGTATCCCAGAATAAGCACAAACACTCCTTTCACAGTGAAGTCCACCTGCTCTCTGTCACGTGATCATTTTGAAACGTACGGGTTAATGAAAGAAAAGGAATTTGGGAAAAGTAGACAAAAGAAAAAATAGCAAAGGGGAGAAAAATCTGAAACAGCACCTGTCCCGAAAAACACAATGTTATTTTTTTTTTAACGTCGACATTCTATTTGAAATATATTTAATTTCTGTTAAGCAACTGAAAAAAAGACACAAAAGAACTCATTGAAAATCTTTCGTTGTAACAGAATTCTTAAAAAAAAAAAAAAAATGCACTTCGTTAAATCGGAATTTAATACATTGGGGTTAATGCAATTTGAAAAGGGGTTTCGTCATATTTCGTAGTAACGGGATTTTTCGTTGTAATGGAATTCGGAACTGAAATCTACTGTATTTTCAAGCTTCCATCTCAATTGCATTTAGAGACTATTGAAAAGGACGTACTAGAGCCTTCAGAGTTTAAAATAATGTTAGTTGATTAAAAAAAAAACTTTTATACCGTAATATGAAGAATATCTTGTTTAGTAGTATTGTCTAGCACTTAAATGTGTTCTAATCTTATGATTGATTATTTAATGACAAAATAAATAGAGCATAAAAAAAATTTAGAGTTTTAAGGATTTAAACTTTGCATACAATAAGGTAGTGGGTTACAAAAAGGAAGAAGCTAAATCTCAAGAGAGGGGCGATTTGATAAATCTTAGAAAATTACTTAAAATTTAAAGACACTCAAGGACTGTACGAATAGTTTAAATTATTTTTACATTAAATTATGACATATCTAACAACGTTTATTTTTTATCAAAAATATGAAAGTATATCAAGAGTATGTATATGTAATAGGAAAATAAAATAAACATTGTTTAAACCAAATTAAGTTTTTTTGGCTTAAAAAAAAAAAAAAAAAAAAACTTTTGCCAACTTTGTAAAACGCTACAATTATGTCTTTAAATAGTTAAAATTTCCTGGAAATTATACTTGTCTTAACTGCATGCCAGCAGTTAACAGCCAAAGAAGTCTAGATTCTGCTACCTACATCTTATTTTATTCCGATTATGTAATTAACTACATGCTTAAACACAAATTTATATTTTATTAATTTAGTTAAGCTATGAAAGAGTTCAAACTATACCCGACATAAACAGAAGCAGAACTAAAGCAATAAGTGCATAATGCGAGTGAAAATTAATACTAGGCTGAATTAAGATTCTAACCTGAAGCGCAACAGGTTATCTTGTGTATGAAATTCAGATAACTTATTGTACTACACCTCTTAAGAGAATTCAGAAGAAAATACTACAAAAAAAAAAAAAAAATAAAATAAAAAAATTATAAAAATAAAATACCAGTCTCTTACTAATCATGTTTAAACTGTAAATGAATTAGATTTTCTACATAACTGATTGAATTATTTAATTTAAATTATTTTTAAAATGGGATATTATTTAATACAGGACAATTTTTTTTTTTTTTAAATAACAAATATGTTATAGGAATTGAAATTAAAGTTTCTCTCTATTCTAAAAAAAAGTAACTACCGCTGTCACCGCCGCCGGTTTTGAATTTTTTGTGACCGGAGGTCTTTCTTCGTTAATATTAAGAAAAATAATGCATACAAAAATATGAAAATCGGTAGTATTATACAGAAATGTTTGATAAACACGCTGATGCAAACAGTTTTCAGATCGAAGAATTATTTTAAGAGATATTTAATGCTAAAGTTGGACAAAATCGTTCCACTTAAAAAGTTTTATAGGAGCAAAAACTGTTCATAGGAATTTAATCATTTTTAGATCATTTTATGCGTTAGAATTAGCCGGAGTGCAGATTGCATTACTTTTTTTATTTTGACTAATTTTTTGAGGTTTTATTTCTATTTTAAATTCAGATTTTCAGCATTTCTAGAGATATTTTTAACAGATTTTAGAAAGTGATATTAATTTAAACTGTTGCCAACTGTATAAACAGCGGAAGCAATAATGTTTGCTTCAAAAAAAAAAAAAAAAAATATATTTATACGTGTAAATAAATTAAAAATTTATTTACACGTGACTATTATAAACAGAAAAAAACATTTGGAATTAGAATTAAATAATTATGTACAAAAAGCAGGAACTTATTAAAAATTATGTCATAAAAACTATAATTACACGTGATTTTTAAGAGAGAAAGGAATTTGTAAAGCAATAAATTTATTAACATGCGTTAGAAGGCTTAAATAGAAGAAATTACGTCATATTTACGTCACATTACAGTTATTACATAAAATGAACACAAAATAATATTGCAAAACGGTTTAAATTTAGAAATTGCGCTAGACATTTGATATTTTAAGAGGATACTTTTCAACTATTTTTGTTAAGAAAGCGCAAATAATATTTAATTTCTAACACAAGTATTTTCACGTGAATATTAAAAAGAGAAAGAATAGTTTGGTCAAAATTACGTCAGATTAAAAACGATTAATTTAAAATGTCTCGTTTAAAAGAACTTTCTTTTCACTTTGTTAAAAAATACCAGGAGACAAAGACTCTGTTTACTTAATTCCTTTTATATTAGCTTATTTTGAAATGTTGTTACACGTGTCTACGTCATCAAGTTATTTTTATTTCGACGTTTTATTTGTATTTTTATTAATGTTGTACTAATTTATTTGTTTTTTCGTTATTTAAAATAAAAATTATGTCAATTTGTATAATTTGGCGAGTGGTTTGGCGATTTATATAATTTGGCGAAATGGGTCGACGGGATAATCAAGTAGTACCACAACGGATTTGGCGTTAAAATTCCCCAATCAAAGAGAAATGAATAGAAATATGCTTATAGAGAGATCGCCAGTGTTTTTTAAATTATAATTCCATCTTTCGAAATCTTTTTAAAGCCTATCAAATTAGCGTGCATTTAGAGCCTACGCTGTCTGGACGGGGGTTGGCGAGCGTAGCTCGTAGGGGGCCGAGCCCCCTAGTTATTTCAAAAAATGTCATACACAGTTTATTGCACATCTAAAAGATTCTGTACCTAAGTGTTGTGGATTCACTGACACGTTGAGAAGAGTTCCATAATCATGTTTATAGCTAACTCGCAACACTCTGGTATCGTATTAATAGGACATGTCTTTTATCAAGTATTATTTTATCATAGTTATTACTTTTGTTGATATCAGCATCTAATAGTGATAGTAAATGTCTATATATTCATTATGACTTCATTTACATTTCAGAATTTAATAATAAAAGTTCTTAATTATTGTTAACCCATTGACATTTCTTTTATTCAAAAGATGTTTTATTCTTTAAATTGGGGCAAAATTTTCTGAACTAATATTTTGTGATAAAACAAAAAATGCTAGAAAGTTATTGTTTAATCCTGATGTAACGACATCTTCCAAAAGCCTTCAAAAAATTCTTCCTTAGCCCATTGTCATATGAAAAGTAAGTAAAATAACTACATTCGTTAAGTTTCTATAAACCTTAACTTCTGTGATTTGGATAGATAATTTTTTTTTTTTTTTTTTTTTTTTTCAAAAATAAAAGAATTCAGGTTTGAAAGGTATAGCAAGAGTATCTTGGTGCAAATTTAATTTCATTGTTAAGCAGGTTATTTTTTTGTTTGTATGAATGTGCAGCAAAAATTTATTTTTGAATTTAAACATTCTTGTTCATATAACTGCTGTTTGGATAACTACATGAAGTATGTTTATATAATTTATAATTGAATATAAACATTTGTATGTATCTTGCAGTATTACTAGTGTTTAACTATTGCATAAACCAAATTTCGGAACTTTTAGCTTGTTAATATTCAGCAAATGAGCAATGTTTAAGAACATGTAAAATAACAGATCAGTTTGTTTTATTGCATGTGAGCAGCCAATATATATTTATACAAATGGCAATTCTTCAGGAGTGCAGAATGTCTGATCTGGCGATCTAGGATCGGGGAGAAATTTTAACCACCTGGGGAAATTTTGCAGAAATATATACAATTAATTTAGATTTTAACAATGAATTCTATAATTCTCCGAGATAAAAAAATTTCTCTACAACTAAAAAGATTCATATGGCGACGTTCACAAAATTGTTCTCAGAATAATATGTGCCGTGCCGTATATACCAGGTGCGATTCTGTTTTGAATTTTCGGCATTCGGTTCCGAAAATTTTAAAATAATCTGATATCGATACAAAAATTCGGGCAAAAAATATACTGCAAATTACGGAAAAATGCGAATTTCGTCACAAGATTGCAAATTTAGTCAAAGGAATGCGAAAAACACGAACTGTAAAATCTCAAATTTCGTCAAATGATCACAAAAGAACCTCAAATTTCGTCAAATGATCACAAAAAAAACCGCAAATTTTGTCAAAAGATAGAGAAAAAAAAACCCGCAAATTTCGTAAAAAGATCGCGAGAGAGCTGCAAATTTCGTCAACAAGGACGAAATAACTGCGAAAATCCTGCCAAAAGATCGCCAAAGAATCGCGCATTTCGTCAAAAGATCGCCAAAGAATCGCACATTTCATCAAAAGATCGCCAAAGAATCGCGAATTTCGCCAAAGAATCGCGAATTTCGCCAAAGAATCGCGAATTTCGTCAAAAGATCGCCAAAGAATCGCGAATTTCGTCAAAAGATCGCCAAAGAATCGCGAATTTCGTCAAAAGATCGCCAAAGAATCGCGAATTTCGTCAAAAGATCGCCAAAGAATCGCGAATTTCGTCAAAAGATCGCCAAAGAATCGCGAATTTCGTCAAAAGATCGCCAAAGAATCGCGAATTTCGTCAAAAGATCGCCAAAGAATCGCGAATTTCGTCAAAAGATCGCGAATTTCATCAAAAGATTGCCAAAGAATCGCGAATTTCATCAAAAGATCGCTAAAGAATCGCGAATTTCATCAAAAGATCGCTAAAGAATCGCGAATTTTGTCAAAAGATAGCAAATTTCGCCAAAAAGGTGAAATAACCGCAAAGATCGTCTAAAGACCGCTAAAAACAGAAATTTCGCCACAAGATCGTGAAAAAATGCGAATTTCGTCAAAGAGTCATGAAAAAAAAAAACAGTACTGGGAGGGATTTCCCCCATTCTGCTGTAACCTTTCAGAAAATTTGCTGTGAATTAAAAAAATTTTTTTTTCACTCAGAATCACCCTTGCCATATATACTCATGCATAAGTTGAGAAATATTGGAAAAATAAATATTTTCTATACGTACAATAATACAGTATTTACCTATAACATACCGTAAAACTTTGGAAAAATTTTCATGTGGATTGGGGGAAATGTTGGGACTAGAAACATTTTCTGCACCCCTAGAGTTCTTTACTAATGTGATTATCAAATGTAAATTCCTGCGATTGTTGAATACGTAAGGCATATCCCAGAGACAATATCCTAACAGGAGACAAAGTTTCGTATCATCAGAGAGAGATAGTCTGGTACTGAAAGCATGTAATAGAAAACTGTTTAAAGAATTTATGATTAAAAAATATCTTGAATAGAAAGTTAATCCTAAATACTCACCCATGACAAAGTTTAATAATTTTTATGTCACTAGAACTATGTTTCTCACCCATGACAAAGTTTAATAATTTTTATGTCACTAGAACTATGTTTATAATAATAGGTTCATTATTTATATCCAAACATTGCCAGAAATCTGCTAGTTATTTTTTTTTTTTTTTAATGTTTTAGTTATGGATGAAAGAAGAAAGTTGTTTCCAGTAATTCTGGAGAAGGACTTTGGACACCAAACCGAATTTAGCACTATCTCTCTATCACTTTTTTTCACCAATATTCTTCAAATTTAGTGACTTTTAATCATTTTACGTAAGAAACTGTTGAAAATTTTATTGTGTGATTCTATTTTTTTTTTTTTTTTTTAAGTTATAGAGGAATTCACCTTAGAACGTCTGCTGGTGTTATTTCGACACCAAGCAGAAAATTAACAAAAATAGTTTACTTTGTCTTTTTTTCCCCAGTTCATGTGACATTGATTTCATTCTCATTCACTTATGGAATGTCCATAATAGTTTGCACTCCTAATAAAGGGTGGAGATGGTTTATTCCATTTCAGGGATGTCTCCAGTTACTTTGTCTTTATTACAATATTTGAAAGCATATTATTCCCGAGAGATATTTAGTACTTTCAGAAATAAATTTTTTCGGAATTATGTACTGCAGAAAAGGTCTCTTTCCCCAAGAAATTGAAAATTTATTGAGACAATTATCCTAAAATGAATTGGATGTTTGTGACCTTTCGGACTTATTTTATTACTTCGGACTTAGTGAACTATTTCCTTATTTGGGGAAAAATGAATCTCGACCGGATAGTAAACGATAGTGGAATTTGTAGTTCTAAAAGTAATGGAACCATATAAAAATGTAGGTCAAAATGTGACAGTTGATATTTTTTTTTTACTTCACCAGAACTAGCAAAAGATCTGATAAAAAAGTCAAACAAGTGTGGTAGAAAATGAATAGAGCTCAAAGAGAAATTCCAGATCGCCTGAAAAATAAAAAAAGATAGTCTTTATTCCATGAATATATAATAACACGAAACTACCGGTACCATACTTACTATATATCAAGGGAAAAAAAACTAAAAGAAAATCATTATACTGAGTACACTTGATTCAAACGTTACAACTGCAAATAATGAAAACCCATGAAACTACCATCTACAATAGAAACAAATATGGCATGGACATTTTAGATCCGATGGTTAGGAAATATTCTGTAAAATTCGCATCAAGGAGATGGCCTGTAGATACATTTTAAAACATTGTAGACATAGCAGTTAAAATTCTTGGCTTATATACAAATTTATGTCAGGTTGTCAAGCCATTACATTTCAGGGAAATGTTATACTGAATAGTTAGCAAATGAATTGCATTCAAATTGTGTAAAGGATAAAAAATGTGCCACTAATCAAAATTGTATACCAGAATTAAACAAAACTCTCTCTCTTAAACGCAGAAAATGTAAAATTAAAATGTTCAAAGATATTGCCACTGACAAAATATTCTTTTCATGCATGGAGATGGCATGTTTAAAATGTATCAAAATAATAGCCTATTATTGGAAAATTTGTATATAAGGTATGTATCCGATATAAATATTTTACATAATGTTAGCTTATGCTTAAATATTATAATGTGAAGAAAATTAACATTATTTATTTTTAATATTTTTGTTTCTTTTTCTATAAGTGTGAAATTTAATATTTATTGTATTTTTATATAAATCTTTGTTCTTTTGTGCAAATTGAACAATATATTCATAATAATTAAAGTACAATGATCCAATAGTGTTAAAATAGAATTTGTAGCATATATTTTGCATAATTTAATTAGTGGTATCGAATTGACACCAGTGGCTGTTTTATGATGTTAAAAATGTCAGATGTTCTAGTGTTAAACATTCAAATGGCCGAGAAGGAGAGGAAGAATTTCAACGTATGGCAGCAGAAATTTAGAAAATATTAAGATAAAACAGAATTAAAAAAAGAGAAAACTACTCGAATGTACCAATCTCAAAACTTTCTTCTATGAGAGATACTTCAAAATTCACTATCAGAGTGCCAAATTAAAATGGCACTATGACCATCATGGGGGTTCTAAGAATGTGAAATTCTGTGCATTTGTTCTTGCAATATACCTATTGCGGAAATCGTGAATAATGCAGCACAGCAATGCCACCAGTTGGGTGATTTACCCCAAAACATAATCTACATCAATATTTATCAAAGTATAACCGAATCTGAAATTTGATGAAAATTCATGCATTAGTTCTTGAGACAGAGCTATTGCCGAAATTATTAAAAATGTAGCATAGCAGTCCCATTTGTTGGTCGATTTACACAAAAACATAATCAGCACCAAGTCATATGAAGGACTATCTGAATCTGAAGGTGGATGAAAATCTGTGCATTAGTTTGAGATAGAGCTATTGCAGAAATTGTGAAATGGCAGTATAGCAGCATCACCTGTAGAGATATTTACACCCAAAACTAATCGGAATCGATTTGTGTCAACGTGCAACTGAATCTGAAGTTAAATGAAAATTTGTGCATTAGTTCTTGAGATAGAGCTAATCGTGAAAATGCAGTATAACAGCGCCACCTGTAGGCCAATTCACATCAAAACTAATCCGCAGAAATTTATATTGGGAACTAACCGAAAAAAATTTAAAAATTACGTGTATTATTTCTTGAGATAGAGAGTCCATAAAATGAGTTACATACAGTCTCCAAGCATTTTGAAAAACATGTTTCTCAGGATCTCTAACCCCTAAAACGTGTAAATCTGTTGAAAATTCATTTCTAATACTTTCTTCTTCTAAATATAGAAGAAAAAAGGAAAATTTAAACATTGTAAACTTACAAGGAGAGGGTCCCAGGTTGGTATCACCGAATAAGATGAACATTTGTGTATCGATAGAGTATAGTTAGTATATAAATGTATGAGTGCCATAATATACGCGAGTATATGTGGTATGTCTAAAATTTATTATTTAAAATGATTATTTACAGTTATTTCAATGAATATAAAAAAGCTTTAACAGAGAAATTAAAATAAGTGAACAAGTATTTTAATTTTGTTTTCTCATTCAAATATTTCATGGTTTATTAAAAATATGCTTTTTAAAATATGATTTTTAAAGTCTGGGATTCTTGATTTTTAATTAGAATAAGTGTCTACATAGTAATTTTTCGAAAGTATACAATTTTAAGCGTGAATCTTTGCATGTTTACATATTTAATGAAATGTAAAGCTAAAATAAATACTAAACTAAAAAAAAGTCAATTGGAACTTTTATAGACCATAAAATTAAGCTATTTTAAAATTTATTTACTGTTATTTACATAAATAAGCCATTTTTCATAGCAAAATAATTGTATCTTTTTTACCAACTCCCTTTTTAACTTTTGAATTTTTTTAAATCTTCGATTTTTATGATATAGTTAAAATAAATGTTTTTGTGCTTAAAAATAAGTTCTAAAAAGATACTGAAGTGCTGAAAATAGTTATTATGTAGGTAATAATTACATAACCAAAAATTCAGAATAAAAAAAAGTCATTTAGAGTTTAAAAAGGGTATAAAAAAAAATCAAATATTCTAAATACTTTCATATAGAAACAAAATGAAAATATTCACACATTTATATCACGTGTTTTAATTTATTCCTCTGAATAGATTTGTTGAAATAACTAAATGATTTTAAATAACCAAATATTTCTGGTCTATAGACATTTTTTTTTTTTTTTTAATTTTCATTATATATTTAAAACATGCAAAATTCCATAGTTAAAAAAGCATTTATATGCTACAAAACACATTTAATTCATATTTTTCGTAAATTTCAATAGCGGTTTGAAAATGATTGATAAAAATTTTCGTTCCAAAGACCAAGTCTGAGTCGGATTTGAACACAGGCCGAAAAAACTAATCCAGTGCGCTGCTGATTGCGCTATTGAACCGCTTGCCAAAGAAAAAAATTTATCAGATTATGAACTGTAGGTTAAACTTTGAGATTTTCTCAAGACTCCCTGAGGGTTGCGTTTTATAGCACTCATATTTATGTATTAACTATACTCTATCGATACACAAATGTTCATAGCATTCAGCGAGACCAACCTTGGATCCTCTCCTTGTTAGTGTGAAGGGAGAGAAAGGGATCCAAAATTTTAGAAGGGAGAATTAAGAATTATATCGCCATTCCAAAATAAGAAGCTTTTTTTTTTGTGTGTGTGTGTGGGGGGGGGGGGGGGGGGGGGGCTTTGTATACTTTTTACAGATGGAGGAGAAAGGGAAAGCAGGGGAGAAAAAAAATATTGGGGAAGAGGAAAGATTTAGATGAGTGATTATTGTTGTAATAAAGAAAAAAAAACAGAATATTTTTAAAAAATTAAAAAGTTTTAAACTTCAAAGTCCATGGCGAAGCCAGGAAGGTGGGAACGCAAAGTGAACCAAGAATTTTTTTTGGGGGTGGGGTGGGGTTAGATGAGCCATTTTTAACCAAAAATGAGAAAGCAAAACTGAGAGGGTGAAATTCAGATGAAATTAATGTGACATTCTTTCAATAAAGTTTCATAATTTTCCACTCTGTTGAACAGAGCAGAAAAAGTTTTCAAATATTAAGTTTTGTTGAGTTGCACGGTGACACACTGAAGCTGAAAATTTACAATGTTTTAAGTAATTTTTAAGGAAGTATAATCCTGTAATAAACAAAAGGTAAGTAAATTTTAAATTTTCAGTAATTACTTATAGTTTTAAGTCATATTTTAGACTGTCCGTCTTTGATGAATGACATGGAGCTTAACACTTGTTAAAGACTTTAAGACTAGAGGTCTGCACGGGCCGAAATTTCCTGGCCCGGAAAAAAGTTAAAATCTCGGCCCGAGTGAATTTTTACAAAACGTTTTTTACGTCGATTTGGTTAAAATTTTGTCTTGCACGAGGAAGCTCTGCTCAAAAATATTTATCAACTTTTTCTCATGTTTATAATCTTCATTGTTATAGAAGTGCCGTAGGCTGCGATATTTTTTAATGAATCTATTTCTCGTATTTAAGTGTTTCAGTTATAATTAATATTGTTAATACATATTCCATGTATTAACATACATGTATTCCATGTAAGCTAAAAATCTGAAAAATGCTATACAGTAAAATCTTCTAAGACGGAATTGCATAGAAGAGAAAAAAAAAAGTGTTATAGACAAGTTTCTTTCTTAGCAAGTGTAAATGTATCATGTATTCTTTTCTTACGTACTAGTATATTAATTTTGCATGGATCAACACATTTTTCAGTTAAAAACAGGGTTCCGTCATAGGCAGGTTCCTTTTCACACATTTTACTATATTTTAATTTAGCTATATTTTAGTAAGCGTAGAAGTCTTCTTTAAAACGAATAAATTTTAATGTTTAAGTGTAGAATAATGACAGTCGAAACTAAGGCTGAAAATTTTGGGCCGTGAAGACTAGGAATGAAACCAGTCCCGGATCTGTACAGAAAAAATAAGTTAGTCCTGCCCCAGCCCGTGCAGATCTCTACTTTAAACTTTTGTTTGTGTGTGTGTGTGTGGGGGGGGGGGGGGGGGGGAGAAAAGGAAGAAGTGAAATTTCAGAAGGGGAGGCAAAGCGGATAATTTTTTTTTTTTAATCGGAAATTTAAAAGAAATGCAGAAGATTCAACCCTAAGCACTTTTTGATTAAGTACTTTTAAGCGCCAAAAAACTACATTTGAAAAATGTAAGCACTTTCATTGACTGCACGAACCCTGTATGCAAAGCCTTCAATGTCAGACAGGATACTTCTTTATAACCCCATCAACAATACAAATCCTCTTCAAGCTAATTTTTAAAGGATTGTAAAGCACTAAGAAACTGACCAATTTCTAAATAAAAAAAGCCTGAAATTGCAGAACATAACACTGACAAAACACAAACCAAGAGTAGCTCAATTTAAAGATTTTTTTAAATTGCACAATGAGGTACAAAAACTTAACATTTACATTAGATTAAAATAACATCAAAAAATGACTACAGAAAACAGCATTTATTTTGGAAAGACAGATACACAGCACATAGTTAAATATACTACAGTGCATCAGAAGTCAATGGTACTCATAAGCACTAAATGACCAAGATAGGTACAAAAGAGGGACAGTAAATAAAGCAGGGGAAAGGCTTAAAAAGCTAGCTTTTTATAGAAAAGTAAAAATTTGTGAAAAGTAAGAAAAGTCAAAAATCTCAGTTTAAAATAAATACATTTTTACATGCTTGGAACTATCATCACAAAGCATAGTATACAAATGATGCAATGTTGGCAGTGGAACAAAATTTACAATATCAGTTCCCCCCTTCCCACTAAAATACATTGCCCCCCTTAATAAGAAATTAAATATATAAAAGAAATTTACAGAGCTTTGGTTTCAAACATTGATCATTACAACAATGAATGACCAGGAGAAAAATCTTAATTTTTAAAATAGTAATAAACAAGAAAAACACTACAAATCACACCACTTGCTTTAAAAATGGAATGCAGCTAACTGATCGCAAAAGACATTTCTATACAGATACCAAAATCAGGGGGGTATTTTTCTTTGAGTGGAGGGGAAATGTTTTACAAGTACAGGTATTAATTTTTGGTCCAAAATGCTGCATCAAACAATCGTTTAATAATTTTGCCCCTGCACTTGAGATGATGCATGCAGCATTTACATTCATATACACAACTGGATATTCAATAATGTTAAAAATTAAAAACTACAGAGATTCATATACAAACTACATAACCATTATTTATATGGCAAAAAATTTAAAGGTTTGGAGCAATGTACATGACCTAATTTACATTTTGTTTCAGAAGATGGGAGAAAATGTAACTATAAATATTTTGGCTCCAAACCAAAAGAGTAGTAATGTTTAGATTCCAATGTAAAGGCAATCATAAAAATGGATAAACAGCCTAGGTTCCTATTTGAGGGATGCAGCAATAAGTAAAAAAAATGAAATAAGATATTCACAAGATGAGCAAAGGAAAACTCTACAGGGCAACCAATGCAAAATACAGTCTTTTTCACATTTTTTTTTTTTTCAAAGTTATTTGAGATTAATAAATCAGTCTTTTTTAAGAAACATCTTGATCTTCAGTTTCCGGAGCTGGTTCTTTCTGTTCACCACCTTCACCTATAACAAATATGATACTTAGTATTCTGAAACTTAATGCAATAAATATAGAACTGCATACCGACACCCTGCATGCTGTTTAAGGCTGTTCTCAACTGCTCTGCTAAACGAGCACAAAATGTTTTGACACATTTACAAATTCATTTTTTAAAAAGAAAGACAAAATTGGAAAGCCTGACTGTAAAAGCGATCTGGAATATAACTGATTTTGATCACGTGACAAAGACCTTTTTCACCCTTTCTTGAGTGGTTATTTTTCTTTCGCACGGAAATTCAGTTCAAAACATCCACTTTGACATTTTCTGAAAGATCTATTGAGTTTGCAAAAAAAAAAAAATAAAAAAAAATAAATAAAATAAATAAATAAATAAAATAAAATAAAATAAAAACAGTTCAATTACAGTTTCTGAACAACACCTACTAGTTTCATGCATTTCCGAACAAAAGTAAATTAAAACTTTATGTCATAAAGTTACCCTTTTGGATTTGAGAACAGCCTTAAGATATAAACCAGGGCTGTGTAACTACCAAATGCATAGATATTAAAAGCCTTGGTTTACATCTAACAAATTGTTAACTTTAGAGTTTCATATCTGATAACCTACTACAATCCATTTACTTAATTTACAAATCTATTAATTACAAGTATTTTAAACACATGGAATATATATTGATTAGAATTTTTTTTTATGTAAATCTATAATCTTAGTCTAACTGAATTTCACTGTTACAACAACTTGCAAAAATAACTTATAGTTAGAAATCTCTTTGGTATGCAATTTATTAAATATGCAATTCCACTTCACCCAGAATTGCACTTGAGATTTATTGATCAGAGCTGAAAATAGATCAATAATCATGGACATTTTGCATTACAGTAGCTATTCTCAAGACCCATTCCAGTATCAATGCATTTTTTTGGTCATCAGTCGTTTAATGATACAACATTGGATACTTTTTTAAAAGAGCCTTGGCTATATTAAGAAAATACACTTGGCAAGAGAAGAAAGTCACTTTCTGGCAACCTATTCACTGTGAACAATTAGTTAAACATTTTCACAATTTTTTAATACTAGTTATGCAACAACCCATTGTGCTGCATTTGTGTTTTATAAGATCTTACAAGCTTTTTTGGTAAAACTTTTAATCTAGTTTTTAAATTAAAGTGTCAAACTAAAAATGTAATTTATAAATCTTAATGTGACCTTTCAGTAATAAGGTTCTTAAAATTCTCCCAGTTTTCTCAAATTATTTTAGATATTGGAATACAACTGCAGTTTTGTAGGTAGAAATATTGTCTGCCCCAGACCTATAGATATACACTTACATTCAGAAGCCATTAATCTACTACATATGATAGAATTTAATATACGTAAGTTTTAAATACATAAGCATAATAGTTCAATTTTCCTTTCATACTGCATCATTTGGCAACAAATTACCAAGATCAAAATGCACTAACACCATTTTAAAAACTGCCAAAACCCTTATAAAAATGGAAGTATGCAAGATTGTTTCAAATATTACAAAATGTACACCTGAATACAGATATCTTAAGCTGAAATACAAAAACTTCACTTAAATAGTATTCATTAATGTTCAAATATGTAGCTTTTTTATCTGAAAAATATTCAGGATTTCTTTAAAAAATAATATTAACACGAACCCACCTCAAAACAGTGAAAATGCATTGTTTGGGAATGCATCGAATGCCGCCGGCAAAGAAATATTTCGGAAGTTTGAACACACTGAAACATTAAATTCACTTACCAAGTCCCAAATTGTTTCGTCGACAGATCTCCTGGCCACAGTGTTAACCCCTTGGCCACTTTTGGTTCCAATATATTTGTATTAACATATTTATTTGGGCTATCCAGTTTTACATTAATACTTACAGAAATTTTACTGTTTAGTATTTAAATAAAAAAAACGGCCACTAGTTTAAAGAAAGTGGTCACATAAAAAACTAGTCCTACCGGCCAGTGGTCGCTAATGAAATTTCTCAGTTTTGTCCTATAACTATTTCTACAATATAGTTATAAAAGGAATTGTTCTGGCAGGCTCATAACAAATTGCGCAACTTTTAGGATAAGAATTTTTCCACACTAAGAATTTTAAGAGCTTTCAAATTCCATCTCCTTATTTTAAAAAATTATGTATTATAGGTTCTGTAATATATGCCAACAAATTGTTTACAAAATGTGTATTCAGTTGCCAGAAGAACTATCCTATAAGAAAAGACTAATGAAATGCCGATAGGTTTTCAAAGCAAATGATATGTCATATATGCTGCCAAAATCAGATAAATATAGAACCCAAATCTATGGTTTTGTCGATTCTAAAATATATTGCTCAGAATTTTTAAATTTATGGTGGCAAGCAAGCAGATTGATCTTCCCCAATTCGTACAACCATACAAATGTAGCGAAAAGAATGATTAAGTCTATTTGAGAATTGAAGAAAAAGTGAATTACTACCTGAATTTGAAATATCCAAGAGGAAAATAAAGAATTTTTCTTCAATTCAAAATATGAATAGTTCTATATTTGATTATTAAGATTTAAAAACTAATAAAAGTATGCCAAATCTATAGTATCTTGAAATAAATTTATTCCAAATAGTTTTTCCAATTCCTCTACCTTTGCAGTTATTTAATAAAAATCTAAGGTTGTGCCTACCCTCAAATCATTTTTTGCAAAAAACTTAGTTTTTAAAAAACATTTGTGGTCATAAAAAAACTTCCCCGATATATGTATCCCTAGCAACCTAACCATGCTTAGCATAATCAATCAATCATCATCAATCATGCTTAGCAACCTAACCGCTGAACCAATCAAAAGCAAATTTAGTTATTTGAAGGTATGTGTGCTTGAGATCGTGATGATTTACAACTATAGAGCTCTCACGGTTACAGTAAAAAATTGTGATATTTTCAAATGGCAACACCCTTTTTTCCCCTGCGCAAATTCATCAGCATACTGAAATACCATAAATGGCTTTGGAATGATACACATGACTAAAATAGCCGGTGTAATATTGTGACATTCAATCCTAATCAGTTTCTATATTACATAATATTCAGCACTCAAACAAATGATTAATTTTTATTTTCACTATGTGTGCACAAACAACTCAAAATATTTAAAAAGAAATCTTGCAAAATTATTCAGTTCACCAGCGAAAAAAAAAAAAAAAAAAAAAAAAAAAAAATCAACTGAAAAACATGTTTTGTAATGATTCCGTCGCTCTTCAGATATCGAAAACGTGCTCTTTCGATACGATACTGAAGTCAGCTACACTCAAATTAAAAAGACCCAATTCAGGAGCAAGTCTTGCTTTCGTATCTCATGGTGTTTCCAAAGTTTATTTGGGTTTCATGCAGGATTTTCGCTTATTTTTTTATGAATGTTAGCAATTTGGCGAATAAAAAAACATTTGCCAAATGAAGAAAAAAATAGCAAAATAAATTCATCGAAAATTCGATCTTTAACCCCTTAATGTATTTTTTTGCAATATGTTCTAAAATAACCCAAGTTTTTTTTAACTGCTTATTGATCAGTTATTCATCTAAATTTTATTATCTGCTACAGAAACTAAAAAAAAAATTTTAAATCTGATTTAACTAAAAATGTTATGAAATAAAACTTTGAATCCGAATTAACTCTGGATTTTAATATTTTACATTCAATGAATTCTGAAGAATTCAAAATGTAAACAACAAAATGTGTCCAAAAACTTTAATTTTCTAGAATTCTTCGGCTTCTCATTGAAGCCCATACTTAAAAGGCAATTTCGAAATAATACTGTAGTGTATTGGGCACATTAACACATACTGAAAATGACATTTTTGCTTACTGTGGCTTCGGCTGACGCTAAATTGAATTGGTGTTGGGTTAGTATCTATAAAAAATAATGTAAATGGTACGGTATGATTAAACATAAGTACCATTAATCGATCAGTAATGTAAATAAGACTGACCCCTGTACTGATACACACACGAAAAAGGTGAGCAAAAATTGAGCACTCGCAATTTGGCGAGTAATCATCCGTATACTCGCCAAATGAAACATTTTGTCGTGATTTGGCACAATGGCGAGAACACTGGTTTCATGTCTTACAAAAAATCATATATTCCAAGTGATATTTACAGTCATTACAACGGCATAAAACATTTGCAAAAAAGAACATTGTAATGGACCAATGACAATTCAAAGACGAGGTGAATTGACACACTTTGCATAATTCACAGGAATAGATAGAAGCATCAATTGCAGAACATATGCAAATCATTGCATGTAGAAAAGTTTTAATAAACAGTGTGGGACGATTGTTTCTTCAAACAGTTGTTCGCGCGGCCAACAAGATGACACAATAAAACAACGAGGTAATTTGATAAAGCTGTGTTGTTTGAATGGGAAAAATGCAGCTGAAGCAGTGCAAATTTATTGCTGAAGTCAGTTATGACTAGGCCTATGTTCCGTAAAAACTGTACATGATTGGGTGAAAAAAATTGAAGAAACTGGATGCACATGTGATCAACCACGATTTGGGTGAAAAAAATTGAAGAAACTGGATGCACATGTGATCAACCACGATCTGGACAACCATATGTTCTTGTTGAAGATGTTTAATTTAACTGGGAATGTAATCTCAAAAAGTTCACCAAGCTGATTAAAATTTTCATGATGTGACACCAACACCTTTACACGAAGCTAAAGTGACTGTGTGATGCGGCATCACAAACACATTCATTCTCGGTCCGTACTTTTTCAAGGAGGTCACTTCCACAGTTATGAAAATGTGCTCCATCACAAGTGCAACAATGTTGCAGAATTACGTAATTCCAGAATTGCAGCAGCAAAATGGTTTTAATGATATTTTATGGATGCAAGATGGTGCTCCTCCACATGTTGCCACATCTGTTCGACAAGTGCTGCAACTGCACTTTGATGACAATCATTCTCTTTGTAGTTTCATAGCCACCACAATCACACGACCTCACTTAAATGGGTTTCTGGTTCTTGGATTATCAAATCAAAAGGTGTACACATCAAATCCAAGAAATTTGTCCGAATCGAAAGATGCCATAAAACAAGAAGTTGTATGATTCCTTCTGCGATGTTACGTTCGACATTGTTGTCAACAGTCTAAGGCATGCAATGTGTTATTGTCTGCGAAGGTGGCATGTTGAAAACTGCTAATTCCAATAAATGTTTTTTTTCCTCTCTTCTCCCGTGTTATTGGTCCTTTAAAATGGTCTTTTTTGCAAGTGTTTAAAGCCAGCAATTTTCATCATACATGTATCATTCCAATATCATTAATGGTTTTTCAATGCGCCGATGAATTTGCGCATGAAAAAAAGGGTGTTGCCATTCAAAAATTGAAATTTTTTCACCGTATCCATGACAGCTCTGTTTTAAAATCATCACAATCGAGCGCATACCTTCAAATAAGTACATCTAAAATTTCTTTTCGATTGGTTGAGCGGTTCATATATCAGAGAAGTTTTTTTATGAGCACTCTGTATTTGTGATTTAAAAAAGAAAAAAAATTCCTTACTTTTGGTTCAGCGATAATTAGAAGCAAAGTTATAATGCAAAATATAAACCAGAATAAACTTTCTGAAACCTGAAGTGACCATTTAAAGAATTACAGAGAGGTGAACCATACATTTTAATACACAAATATAAAATATATAAACACTTACAAATATGATGGATTTTAAAGTTGTAAACTTTATACATAATTTTTTGTGCGAAGTCAAAATCTTAATTTGCGTTTTCTGGAAAACTGCATTACGAGAAACATTTCTTAAAAAGTTTTAAGATATTGAAATAAAATTTTGTGACAAGGTTCTGCTCATCTATTGGTATGTTATGATGCAAAATATAACTTGTAACTTTGTATATATAAGTTAGAGCTATTTTTATTGAAACACTTTTTTAAGTCATGTTTTGTATACAAAATTTGGTATATGTTAGTAAATTTAAGGAGGTATTGCAAATCTTTCTTCACAACACAGGTTACTGGTTTACTAATAAATTGTTAAAAAAAAAAAAAAAAAAAAAAAAAAAAAAAAAAAAAAAAAAGTGAAATATATTGAATAGATTTCTTTATAATAGATGGTTTGGCATGAATGCAATTCTTTACTAAAATTTTTATTAAATATTGCCTAAATTTTAAAAGTTAATTAAAATTCTATTAAAAATTTATGAATTCATAGTTTTGTTCCCTTTTTAAATAACATGTGTTTGATTTAAAAAAGCGCCCCGAAGGTAGGCACGTACCTTAAGAGAAAAATCACCTCAACATATTAAACAAAAAAATATGAATAAACTCTTAAAATATTTAAAATAGCTGAATAACAAAACATCTATTGACTTTCTCATCAAGTATACGATAAAAGATCCAACATCAATATTTTTATTCAATAAATGTAAAAATTTGCTTCTATTCAATAAATGTAACCCTGGTAGCAGAAAGTTCGAGACTGGAGTCAGGCGTCGCAGATTTTCTTTACTCTTTTGCAAATTCTTTTCCATCGAACATTTATTTTCTTTCGTATTATGTTTAGCTCTTTATTACTTAATACAAAAAGTTAAGTTATTAATAAAAACTTATAAAATGCCTAAAAATGCTACAGGTAAGTGATTAATTAACGCTTCAGTTGTAAAAATATTTTACCTGCAGATTATTTTTTTGCCCCTGAAATATCTGACGCAGAGACTTGGAGAAATTTCTGCTACTGGGATGTAACTTTTAAATCTAAGATTTATTTGTTTTAATATGAATTTTGGTATAAGAAATGGCATAACTGCACTTCAATGTTAAATCCAGCTTTAAAAGTTATTCTAACTTCACTTTTATATATCATTTTAGCATATTTGAATTTAAAAATAGAATCAGGAGCTGTGGCAACTATAAAGACTACAATGAAAATTGGATTGAAACAAACTAATTACCGTCATGTTGCATATCTGAAGTCCACAGAGTCAAATTATCTCTCAATAACTGCATGATTAAAGTTGAATCTTTGTAACTTTCTTCACTAAGAGTATCAAGTTCTGCAATGGCATCATCAAATGCTGCTTTGGCAAGCCGGCAAGCTCGATCAGGTGCATTCAGAATTTCAAAATAAAACACTGAGAAATTCAAAGCAAGACCCAATCTAGAAATTTAAAAAAAACATTTTTAATGAAAACTATCTCAAAGTAAGAAAAATCACCTAAGCTACTCAAGCTATTTTTTACTTAATAGAAGACAAAGTGTAGAAAGATATTGGCACATAAAATTAATCTTAAAATCAAAATTCCCCATTTTGCAAAATTCAACAAAATGTATAATAAAGTTTGATTAGCAGATGCAAAAAATGAATGAAGAACTCTTTATTAAAAAAACAAAAATCAAACAAGTGGACAAGTGTGATCGCATAGAAGGTCTATATCTTTTAAAACACTATCTTTAAAATAAATCACAATTGTTAAATTATTAAATGGCAGCACTATTACATTTAATTTTAAAATTAAAAAATCCGAATATTTTTAAATTCAGCAATTTCAAAAATTTAACGCATGTATAAATAAAATTTCTGAAAGCAAAAAATTGTTTATAACTAAAAACTTATTTAAAATGTTCAAGTAATCCATATTAATTGTTTGACTTTCCAAACACTCACTAGATGGCTCCAAAGAAAGAATGTTAACATTAAAATTCAAAAAGAAAAAAAAAAACTTAAAAGTTGCCCTATTTTTTCAAAAAACAGGTCAGTAGATGGCAGACGTAACCAAAAATATTGTTTCTAGATTGAAATTTGGTTTCAAATGTTTAACCTTGTGTTTGTTGTAACTCAAAGTTACAAGCCAAGTATAAACTTGTAACACTTTCAAGCTTATAGGGTTATATACTATACAGCTTTTAGCAGTTGTATTTAGTAATAACACAGCAATAATTAAGTGCAGCTGTGTTATTTTCATAATTTGGGTTTTTTTTTTAATAATATGGGGGGGGGGGGGGGGAATGCTATCTTAAGCTGTTTTATATAAATAATTGTTCTTCTAACTTAGCTCTTTTTTTTGTCAGTCAATAGTTGCAAATTACAATAATCTATTTTAGATATATGGAGTAATGTTCAATAACATTTTGAGAGGAAGTTTTTATGTTGGCTTGGTGCCCGCCCGTCAATATAAGATTTTTCCCTCCGATGTTTATGACTATTGTGTGTAAAATTGAAGTTTAAATATTTTTTAGACATTTAAAAACTTTAAATTACGAATTAGCTATAACTTTGTAATCTTGAAAATATGCATTTAAATGTCAAAATATTTTTAAAGTTTAGATATTCTGTTAGAAAATATGCAAGTTAATTTATTATTTTATATTTTACGAAATGCGTGGTTTCGATCAACAATGTTTTGGTATTCATTTGAGGTGATCAAACCACGTTTTACAAGCATTTAATACTCCTTTTTAAATTGAAATGATACTGAAGAAAAAGAAAATATACTAAGTGTAAATCAAGCATTGATTAATCCATTTTTAAGAAGTTTGTAAATGAAGGTTAAAACATAACATTTTCAGCACACCAGACTATTTACCGATGCACTATGTGAAAAAAAGTGATGAAGCAAAGAGAAAAAAAGAGCGAAGCTTCACCAAAATGAGGACTTCTCTTGTATGACTGAGTTGGCTGGAAGGATTTGGAGGGAGTGACGTCAAAGGGATTGGTGGAAAGCCCGGAGGCTTGGAGAATCGATACGGAGAAAGAACTTAAGAGGCAAGACATCTTAATGAATTCAGCGAGTGGGCAAAAAAGCTGCCAACAAATTACCTGGAGATGCAGCGGAATATATTGCAAACAGTCTAATTTTAATAGAGGTACCTCATTATTTTTAGTTACTTCGGAGTATTCTAAATTTTTATGCAGTTTAATATTCAAACTATGTTAATATTTAAAAGTAATTAAAAAATGGCAAGCTCAAAATTTGTAATCTATTTAAGAAAAATGATCCAAGTCAGATATTTATTATACTCTAAAAATGCTTTTACTATAATTCAATAAACTTTAAATTGATTCTGAATATAATTTCTGATTATTATACTTCTTTCCCACAGCAGCATTATTTGTTCCCCCCCCCCCCCTTTTTTTAGATTTTAGGTTATAATTCATGAAAATGCTATATGATCCATAGCATCTTTTTTTCCCCGGGTAGATTTATCTCCCACGTGTTTGTGTCTACTTAGAATAGTTTTAGGTACGACACAACATTATTGCTTTGTGTAAGAGTAGAAAATTATGTAAAAATTTGTGGATTTTAGAATTTTGCAGATTTCCGGTCACTGTTTTGTTTACATTTTTAACCATCTGAATTGGTTGTACAGTATGGGACCTGTTATCCGGAAACCCTGTATCCAGAATGCTCCGAAATCTGGAATGCAAAATGATAACTGACAAATAATTTTACCTTTCAACTAGTTGGATGTGCCAATCCCAAAACTTTCTTCTATCTTATACATCTTAATATTTCAAAACCTAGTTACACATGTTAATACTTCAATATTATTAGTTCAATACTATACCAACTTTGATTTTCATCTTAAATTTCTGCTCAAGTCAATTAAACGGACTAAAAACGAGTTAATCTATATCATGATATTTGTTAAAATTATTAATTTTTCCTTATTCTGTCGTTATCAGCTGTTTGCGAATAGCCGGCATAGCAGGAAGCGAGTTCCCGCCGCTGCATGAGCCGCCGATGCACAATAGAACTACAAAAAATCAAGAAAAGTATACAAAAATCGCTAGCACGGAGCCCCTTTACCGCGCAATATTTTCAAATTCAAGGAGACCTGTTGGCCAAAGCCAAAAACAAGCACCAACATTTTGGTTCAATTGTATGCATAATTTTATACGCTGTTCGATGGTACAATAATGAAAATGGCACAGAGATCGGAATTATAGCGCCCCCTTCTTTCGGAATTTTTTCAAGTTCAGGGAGGATTTGTTTGCCATAGCTAGAAACATGCACAAAAAATTTGGTTCAATTATATGGATAACTTCATACACTTTTCGATGGTACAATAATGAAAATGGTACAGACATCGCAATTATAGTGCCCCCTTCCGGCAGAATTTTTCCAAATTCAGGGAGGACCTTCGTGACATGACCAAAAATAAACACGTAAAATTTGGTTCAATTCTATGCATAACTTCATACACTTTTCGGCGGTACAATATTCAAAATGGCACAAAAATTGTACAAAAATCGCTATTACAGCGCCCTCTACGAGCGATTTTTTTACAAATTAAGGGAGGACCTCCTTGCCATAGCCAAGAACTTAAAATTTATTTTTGGTTCAATTCTATGCATAACTTCATACACTTTTCGATGGTGCAATATTCAAAATCGCACAAAAATCGCTATTACAGCGCCCCCTAACGGCGAATTTTTTGCAAATTCATGGAGGACCTGCTTGCCATATCCAAAAACTTAAAATAAAAATTTGGTTTAATTCTATGCATAACTTCATACACTTTTGGACGGTACAATATTCGAAATCGCACAAAAATCGCTATTACAGCGCCCCCTACCGGCGAATTTTTTCCAAATTCAGGGAGGACATGCTTGCCATAGCCAAAAACGTAAAATAAAAATTTGGTTTAATTCTATGCATAACTTCATACACTTTTGGACGGTACAATATTCAAAATCGCACAAAAATCGCTATTACAGCGCCCCCTACCGGCGAATTTTTTCTAAATTCAGGGAGGACCTGCTTGTTATAGCCAAACACTTAAAATAAAAATTTGGTTCAATTCTATGCATAACTCCATACACTTTTCGATGGTACAATATTCAAAATCGCACAAAAAACGCATTTACAGCGCCCCCTACCGGCGAATTTTTTCCAAATTCAGAGAGGACCTGCTTGTCATATCCAAAAACTTAAACTAAAAATTTGGTTCAATTCTATGCATAACTCCATACACTTTTGGATGGTACAATATTCAAAATCGCACAAAAATTGTTATATCAGCGCCCCCTACCGGCGAATTTTTTCCAAATTCCGGGAGGACCTGCTTGCCATAGCCAAAAACTTATAATAAAATTTTGATTTAATTCTATACATAACTTCATACACTTTTTGATGGTACAATGGCGACAGACAGACGGACAGACGGACACACAGACAGACAGACATTTTCTATAAACATGTTTTTTGGAATCTCTGACCCCTAAAACATGCAAATCCGTCGAAAACCGGAAGTCGAAAAAAATTTCGATTACAATACTTTCTTCTATTGAAGATAGAAGAAAGTAAAAATGTAAAAACATGCATTATTTTTTTAATGGCATGACGTTGAAGTCTTTAAAATTTAAAAAGAGAAATTATTACAGGTCTGCTGGATTAAGCTACAGAACTTTCATGTTCAGAAACTCAATTATTGGATCAAAAACCAGTAGAAGATTGTCTAATTGCTGATGATACTCCTGTAAGTGATCAGATGACTGGCAGTGAGATTTGTAACATAATGCCAAGGAATATTTCTAATGGAAGTGAAGACTATGGTAAGCGGAATGAGGTGGAAAAAAGATTTCGAATGAGCTATTAATGATTTTCAATCAAACAACTGATTTGTGGAATGCAACAAACAGCAAATCATGGCAGTATACAGAAGCAGTTAGTGCAAAAGACACACTATAAACAACCAATCTTAATAAAAAAGTTCTAAAAAACCAAATCAAAGGATTCTGCTCTCTTCTTATATGCTAATTTGAATTGTAATTTAGAAGTTTTTTTTTTTTATTGCGTAAATAAATTATTAAATTAATTTATAATTATGTATTTTCATATTTTATACATTTCATACTGTTATTTTATACTATTATTAACATTTATAGTAAAGTATTCCGAATTACGGAAAAACCCCTTATCCAGAATATCTCAGATCCCAAGCATTCTGGATAATGGATCCTATACTATACTTAAAGAGTATTAAAATATAAAATGTAAAAATACAATATAAGAAATAGTTCATAAAGATCATTATTGTTTGTTTTGATTATAAAATTTTTTCTACTTAAAATACAGTAAACCCAACAGCCCCATCTCAACCCTTCTACCTCCCCCCAAACCCCCCCCCCCCCCAAACAAAAAACATGTTTGAAACACGTTTTGTAATGAAAGCTACCTAGAAGATTAATAAAAATTCAAATGAAACAAATTAAAAATCACTTGACGCAACGGGTAAAGTATTTAATGTCAAGTTAATGTGACATTTACGATAAGCCATTATTGGCATTTAATCTTGTAGTTTGGCGATAGTGTTTTGGTCAACGGGATAATCAAGTAGTGACGAATTGCATAAAAACATTCTTATAACTCGAAAAATGATAATCATTAACTAACAGTTTACTGCGTCAGATTAAGCGTCTCATTTCCAATTAAAATATATCCTTGAATTGAAATCAATGAACTACAGGGCCATGAAAAATAAAAATATGGAAAATAGGATTACAAATACCTCGGCAACTAAATATGCAATCAACTTCATTTTTTTATGGAAAATTTGCGTATTTTTATACACCTTTTATCAGAACGAATATTTCGAGAATCTGAAAAAAATAGTTCCAGATAATTGAGGTTACTAATATTCAATAGGCTTCTTCCCATTATTATCCCAAGTACACACCAAATTTCAAGTCTCGATCACATTTTGTCGGGAGATAAATGATTTTGGTGTTGAAATTAGGACAAGCAGTTTGAATTCAGGATTAGAAATTAGTGGTTGTTAGTTGTCAAATGAAGCTAATTCCTGTATTTCACGACCACAAAATGTCTAGTCGTCAAATTTGACACTGAGCTTTCTTTCATTTAAATTTTTGTTTAACAAACACTCATTCATACTTTAGTGCAAGGTCAGATTTTTTGCTGTGTTGATTTGACATGGAATGAATCGTACATAATAATGAAAAGAATATTCAAAAGGTACAAGAGAGAAAAGGTTGAGAACCACTGCTTATAGACCACCACGATTGTGACAGCTAGGGCTTTAAGAGATATGAAAATTCACATAAAACTAAAAGAACTTTTCAAATGACACAGTATGCAGTTATATTAAGTTATCAACTCTGCCATTTTCACCAATTTGTATTAAACTTTGCATATGAATTTTAAATTTTTAATAAGAGAAATAGTATTTCATTATCTTAGATTATATTTTTCAAAGGTAAATGCTTTCACTTGGGAGATAGAATGTTTTCATGAAGATGACAAAACACCATAACTTATGAATTCCGCTTTTGGAAATGTAAATAAATACATTTCCAAAAGCGGAATTTTAAGTTTTCCAAGCGGAAATAAATATCTAAAGAAAAAAAAACAAACTCAGATTTAAAAATGTACATAGAAAAAGAATGTTGAATGTACATAGAAAAAGAATGTTGACATCAGAAATACATGATTAGCAAACCTCTTTGAATAAATGGTAACCTCACCACACTTGCAATGTACAAAGAAATATAGGAACATTCTTAAATGTATTCCACATCACTTGAATTTCAGAGTGGTATTCATGCCCAAAATTTTGAAATCCTGCCCAAAAGAATATTGTAAACAAAAGGCTCCCATGCAAAAAAATTTGCAATTTTCCGGATAATTTTACTTTTTAAAATTACAACTTTTGTGGTTGCCTTATGAATTCCGTGACATTTTTCCTGCGATCAATCGACACATTTTACAGGTTTTTTTTTTTAATCACTAAAGATTGCCAACACTCATGATTCCCTTCCACCCTTCTCAGGGAAATACAGGGTTCATACTCCATTTGAGTAACAATATTCTGACTTTCCAGGCCATATTTCCAACGATTCCCCCCGACTACAATTCGCGATTTTAAAAATTAAGAATGATAATTCTAGGTCTTAATAATTAAATTTACCTTTGAAAAGGAAAATAACCTATTAAACTGAAACTAAATATCTATGTCATTTTATATTTAAAATATAAAAAGGGATAAAATATTAAAAACGGTTAAAAAAAAAAAAACTAAAATACAACTCAGATGTATTCAAAGTAACTATTTATATAGCACAAAATTTACACATATTAAACATTCAACTTCTTTTTAGAGAGAGTTATGCTATCGATTTGTGTTGTTTCAAAAGAAGTTTGTTGTGCAAGTTTCAATTTTTTGTCTTTTGAGATTTTAATTTCAGCTACAGCTTTTCTTTATTCTATTTCTTTTTTTGCTTACTTAAAATTGTCTCTCTTTTTCTTATTTAAATATTCATGATATCTCATCCTAAAGATGAAATTAAGCACTCGCCAGTCGGCGAGTAAACGTGAAAAACTGGCGATTAAAAATATAAAAAGTACCGAAAAGTGATTTCAATCGCGGAAGAAAAAACTTAAATTTTTCAAAAGATAAAAAACGGAGAAATTCGTCAAAGAATCGCGGGAAAAAACGGAGAAATTCGTCAAAGAATCGCGGGAAAAAACGGAGAAATTCGTCAAAGAATCGCGGGAAAAAACGGAGAAATTCGTCAAAGAATCGCGGGAAAAAACGGAGAAATTCGTCAAAGAATCGCGGGAAAAAACGGAGAAATTCGTCAAAGAATCGCGGGAAAAAACGGAGAAATTCGTCAAAGAATCGCGGGAAAAAACGGAGAAATTCGTCAAAGAATCGCGGGAAAAAACGGAGAAATTCGTCAAAGAATCGCGGGAAAAAACGGAGAAATTCGTCAAAGAATCGCGAGAAAAAACGGAGAAATTCGTCAAAGAATCGCAGAAAAAACGGAGAAATTCGTCAAAGAATCGCAGAAAAAACGGAGAAATTCGTCAAAGAATCGCAGAAAAAACGGAGAAATTCGTCAAAGAATCGCAGAAAAAACGGAGAAATTCGTCAAAGAATCGCAGAAAAAACGGAGAAATTCGTCAAAGAATCGCAGAAAAAACGGAGAAATTCGTCAAAGAATCGCAGAAAAAACGGAGAAATTCGTCAAAGAATCGCAGAAAAAACGGAGAAATTCGTCAAAGAATCGCAGAAAAAACGGAGAAATTCGTCAAAGAATCGCAGAAAAAACGGAGAAATTCGTCAAAGAATCGCAGAAAAAACGGAGAAATTCGTCAAAGAATCGCAGAAAAAACGGAGAAATTCGTCAAAGAATCGCAGAAAAAACGGAGAAATTCATCAAAGAATCGCGGAAAAAACGGAGAAATTCATCAAAGAAGGAAGAGGAAAATGCCCGAACTCAGCCAAGAAGAGAGGAAAATGCCCGAACTCAGCCAAGAAGAGAGGAAAATGCCCGAACTCAGCCAAGAAGAGAGGAAAATGCCCGAACTCAGCCAAGAAGAGAGGAAAATGCCCGAACTCAGCCAAGAAGAGAGGAAAATGCCCGAACTCAGCCAAGAAGAGAGGAAAATGCCCGAACTCAGCCAAGAAGAGAGGAAAATGCCCGAACTCAGCCAAGAAGAGAGGAAAATGCCCGAACTCAGCCAAGAAGAGAGGAAAATGCCCGAACTCAGCCAAGAAGAGAGGAAAATGCCCGAACTCAGCCAAGAAGAGAGGAAAATGCCCGAACTCAGCCAAGAAGAGAGGAAAATGCCCGAACTCAGCCAAGAAGAGAGGAAAATGCCCGAACTCAGCCAAGAAGAGAGGAAAATGCCCGAACTCAGCCAAGAAGAGAGGAAAATGCCCGAACTCAGCCAAGAAGAGAGGAAAATGCCCGAACTCAGCCAAGAAGAGAGGAAAATGCCCGAACTCAGCCAAGAAGAGAGGAAAATGCCCGAACTCAGCCAAGAAGAGAGGAAAATGCCCGAACTCAGCCAAGAAGAGAGGAAAATGCCCGAACTCAGCCAAGAAGAGAGGAAAATGCCCGAACTCAGCCAAGAAGAGAGGAAAATGCCCGAACTCAGCCAAGAAGAGAGGAAAATGCCCGAACTCAGCCAAGAAGAGAGGAAAATGCCCGAACTCAGCCAAGAAGAGAGGAAAATGCCCGAACTCAGCCAAGAAGAGAGGAAAATGCCCGAACTCAGCCAAGAAGAGAGGAAAATGCCCGAACTCAGCCAAGAAGAGAGGAAAATGCCCGAACTCAGCCAAGAAGAGAGGAAAATGCCCGAACTCAGCCAAGAAGAGAGGAAAATGCCCGAACTCAGCCAAGAAGAGAGGAAAATGCCCGAACTCAGCCAAGAAGAGAGGAAAATGCCCGAACTCAGCCAAGAAGAGAGGAAAATGCCCGAACTCAGCCAAGAAGAGAGGAAAATGCCCGAACTCAGCCAAGAAGAGAGGAAAATGCCCGAACTCAGCCAAGAAGAGAGGAAAATGCCCGAACTCAGCCAAGAAGAGAGGAAAATGCCCGAACTCAGCCAAGAAGAGAGGAAAATGCCCGAACTCAGCCAAGAAGAGAGGAAAATGCCCGAACTCAGCCAAGAAGAGAGGAAAATGCCCGAACTCAGCCAAGAAGAGAGGAAAATGCCCGAACTCAGCCAAGAAGAGAGGAAAATGCCCGAACTCAGCCAAGAAGAGAGGAAAATGCCCGAACTCAGCCAAGAAGAGAGGAAAATGCCCGAACTCAGCCAAGAAGAGAGGAAAATGCCCGAACTCAGCCAAGAAGAGAGGAAAATGCCCGAACTCAGCCAAGAAGAGAGGAAAATGCCCGAACTCAGCCAAGAAGAGAGGAAAATGCCCGAACTCAGCCAAGAAGAGAGGAAAATGCCCGAACTCAGCCAAGAAGAGAGGAAAATGCCCGAACTCAGCCAAGAAGAGAGGAAAATGCCCGAACTCAGCCAAGAAGAGAGGAAAATGCCCGAACTCAGCCAAGAAGAGAGGAAAATGCCCGAACTCAGCCAAGAAGAGAGGAAAATGCCCGAACTCAGCCAAGAAGAGAGGAAAATGCCCGAACTCAGCCAAGAAGAGAGGAAAATGCCCGAACTCAGCCAAGAAGAGAGAAAATGCCCGAACTCAGCCAAGAAGAGAGGAAAATGCCCGAACTCAGCCAAGAAGAGAGGAAAAATGCCCGAACTCAGCCAAGAAGAGAGGAAAATGCCCGAACTCAGCCAAGAAGAGAGGAAAATGCCCGAACTCAGCCAAGAAGAGAGGAAAATGCCCGAACTCAGCCAAGAAGAGAGGAAAATGCCCGAACTCAGCCAAGAAGAGAGGAAAATGCCCGAACTCAGCCAAGAAGAGAGGAAAATGCCCGAACTCAGCCAAGAAGAGAGGAAAATGCCCGAACTCAGCCAAGAAGAGAGGAAAATGCCCGAACTCAGCCAAGAAGAGAGGAAAATGCCCGAACTCAGCCAAGAAGAGAGGAAAATGCCCGAACTCAGCCAAGAAGAGAGGAAAATGCCCGAACTCAGCCAAGAAGAGAGGAAAATGCCCGAACTCAGCCAAGAAGAGAGGAAAATGCCCGAACTCAGCCAAGAAGAGAGGAAAATGCCCGAACTCAGCCAAGAAGAGAGGAAAATGCCCGAACTCAGCCAAGAAGAGAGGAAAATGCCCGAACTCAGCCAAGAAGAGAGGAAAATGCCTGAACTCAGCCAAGAAGAGAGGAAAATGCCCGAACTCAGCCAAGAAGAGAGGAAAATGCCCGAACTCAGCCAAGAAGAGAGGAAAATGCCCGAACTCAGCCAAGAAGAGAGGAAAATGCCCGAACTCAGCCAAGAAGAGAGGAAAATGCCCGAACTCAGCCAAGAAGAGAGGAAAATGCCCGAACTCAGCCAAGAAGAGAGGAAAATGCCCGAACTCAGCCAAGAAGAGAGGAAAATGCCCGAACTCAGCCAAGAAGAGAGGAAAATGCCCGAACTCAGCCAAGAAGAGAGGAAAATGCCCGAACTCAGCCAAGAAGAGAGGAAAATGCCCGAACTCAGCCAAGAAGAGAGGAAAATGCCCGAACTCAGCCAAGAAGAGAGGAAAATGCCCGAACTCAGCCAAGAAGAGAGGAAAATGCCCGAACTCAGCCAAGAAGAGAGGAAAATGCCCGAACTCAGCCAAGAAGAGAGAAAATGCCCGAACTCAGCCAAGAAGAGAGGAAAATGCCCGAACTCAGCCAAGAAGAGAGGAAAATGCCCGAACTCAGCCAAGAAGAGAGGAAAATGCCCGAACTCAGCCAAGAAGAGAGGAAAATGCCCGAACTCAGCCAAGAAGAGAGGAAAATGCCCGAACTCAGCCAAGAAGAGAGGAAAATGCCCGAACTCAGCCAAGAAGAGAGGAAAATGCCCGAACTCAGCCAAGAAGAGAGGGAAAATGCCCGAACTCAGCCAAGAAGAGAGGAAAATGCCCGAACTCAGCCAAGAAGAGAGGAAAATGCCCGAACTCAGCCAAGAAGAGAGGAAAATGCCCGAACTCAGCCAAGAAGAGAGGAAAATGCCCGAACTCAGCCAAGAAGAGAGGAAAATGCCCGAACTCAGCCAAGAAGAGAGGAAAATGCCCGAACTCAGCCAAGAAGAGAGGAAAATGCCCGAACTCAGCCAAGAAGAGAGGAAAATGCCCGAACTCAGCCAAGAAGAGAGGAAAAATGCCCGAACTCAGCCAAGAAGAGAGGAAAATGCCCGAACTCAGCCAAGAAGAGAGGAAAATGCCCGAACTCAGCCAAGAAGAGAGGAAAATGCCCGAACTCAGCCAAGAAGAGAGGAAAATGCCCGAACTCAGCCAAGAAGAGAGGAAAATGCCCGAACTCAGCCAAGAAGAGAGGAAAATGCCCGAACTCAGCCAAGAAGAGAGGAAAATGCCCGAACTCAGTCAAAAAAAAGAGGAAAATGCCCGAACTCAGTCAAAAAAAAAAAGAGGAAAATGCCCGAACTCAGTCAAAAAAAAAAGAGGAAAATGCCCGAACTCAGTCAAAAAAAAAAGAGAAAATGCCCGAACTCAGTCAAAAAAAAAAGAGGAAAATGCCCGAACTCAGTCAAAAAAAAAGAGGAAAATGCCCGAACTCAGTCAAAAAAAAAAGAGGAAAATGCCCGAACTCAGTCAAAAAAAAAAGAGGAAAATGCCCGAACTCAGTCAAAAAAAAAAAGAGGAAAATGCCCGAACTCAGTCAAAAAAAAAAGAGGAAAATGCCCGAACTCAGTCAAAAAAAAAAAGAGGAAAATGCCCGAACTCAGTCAAAAAAAAAAGAGGAAAATGCCCGAACTCAGTCAAAAAAAAGAGGAAAATGCCCGAACTCAGTCAAAAAAAAAAGAGGAAAATGCCCGAACTCAGTCAAAAAAAAAAGAGGAAAATGCCCGAACTCAGTCAAAAAAAAAAGAGGAAAATGCCCGAACTCAGTCAAAAAAAAAGAGGAAAATGCCCGAACTCAGTCAAAAAAAAAAGAGGAAAATGCCCGAACTCAGTCAAAAAAAAAAGAGGAAAATGCCCGAACTCAGTCAAAAAAAAAGAGGAAAATGCCCGAACTCAGTCAAAAAAAAAAGAGGAAAATGCCCGAACTCAGTCAAAAAAAAAAGAGGAAAATGCCCGAACTCAGTCAAAAAAAAAAAGAGGAAAATGCCCGAACTCAGTCAAAAAAAAAAGAGGAAAATGCCCGAACTCAGTCAAAAAAAAAAGAGAAAATGCCCGAACTCAGTCAAAAAAAAAAAGAGGAAAATGCCCGAACTCAGTCAAAAAAAAAAGAGGAAAATGCCCGAACTCAGTCAAAAAAAAGAGGAAAATGCCCGAACTCAGTCAAAAAAAAAGAGGAAAATGCCCGAACTCAGTCAAAAAAAAAGAGGAAAATGCCCGAACTCAGTCAAAAAAAAAGAGGAAAATACCCGAATTAGTCAAAAAAAAAGAGGAAAATACCTGAATTTAGTCAAAAAAAAGAGGAAAATATTTAGTCAAAAAAAAAGAGGAAAATATTTAGTCAAAAAAAAAGAGGAAAATATTTAGTCAAAAAAAGAGGAAAATACCTGAATTTAGTGAAAAAAAGAGGAAAATACCTGAATTTAGTCAAAAGAATACTTGAATTTAGTTTAAAAAAAGTAAAAAAAGAGGAAAATACCTGAATCAAAAAATCGAGAGTTTTGACAAAGAATCGCATAGAAAATGTGATGCAATTCTGGCACGATATGTCTCGTTTGGCGCATTTTTCACTGCCAGAAAGAAAATATAAATGCAAAAGTTTTTTTTTTTATATTTCTTTACAGATAAGAATTAAAAATTTATGAAAAGTCTGAAATTCCGATAAAAGTCTGAAGAATCATCCTTGATCTTAACACATGATAGAGCATTAAAAGAGAAAACTGACTTTTCCAGGTTTAGAAAAAAAAATTGTAATTTTCCCTGATTTTTTGAGCGCTAGTCATTTTCCCTGACAATTCCCTGTTTTTCAGGTTTTGCAGTCGCGTAAGAAACCTGAAATATTCCCCATGATATTTTCTCCATGATCAATTGGCGAATTTCACTGTTTCTTGCAGCAGATTGGTGATTATCATGGTTTTATTATGCACATGATTGAAAAATTTAACAATATTTTCCTGCGACTGACTGCTTAATTTTGCAGTATTTTCCTATAACCGACTGGAAATATTTTCCAGCAACTGATTAAAAAGAGCTTCACGATTTTTCTCGGGACCCACTGACAATGACGAATATTAAGATTTTTTTTCTCCCCATGACAGATCAATAAAATTCACCCCCCACCCCCTGCAATCGATCCACAAATTTAGCAATTAGGGCTTTCCTCGGGGTTTGCCTTAAGGAATATGAACACTACCCAATAATGCTCCGAATAGCACAATTTTCTGTATCAATCTCCAGCACAAAAAATTATATTTATCTGAACTCTGACGATGCCAAATCAATCCTACTATTCTAAAAAATGATAGGGCACAGATAAACGAAAATTGCAACTACAAATCTCACAAAAATGAATAATACATATAAAAAGAATTCCTGCAGTTTATAGTTAATACAATATTCTTAGGAGAATAAGAATTTTAGATATAAATTCAAGCAAAATAATCACTTTAATCTCTGCCTTATTCTCATTAAAAATGTTTTAATTTCAAAATTTTTTTATAAAAGTGAATATTTCGTCCAATTCTTGCATGTTTTGGCAGAAGAAACATTGGCAACATAAACAGAATATGCAGATTTGATGGATCACTATACTGTAAATACAAAATTAAAGAGGAAACATACCAACTAGTGGCTTCTTTGCTACTGTACTCTTCCTAAACTATTCAGCCAATGAACATCTAATTCACCCTGGTGACAGACACCATGGCTTTTGAAAAATCAAGACAAAAATAGTGTCCTTGAGAAATATAGATCATAAGTGCCAGACTTTGTTAAAAGTTAGCATCTTTTTTAAATTTCTCCAAGCATTTTATTCTTCCCTGTTGCCACAAAAATAAATGGCATACAAACAATATATTAAGCAAAAATGTCTGAATAATGCTGAGATTGTCATATTGAAGATCTCAACCTGATTTTTTTTTTTTCAAATTTATTAACACTAGCTCAATTTAAATTTTTACACCATTGAATAAGAAGTAGTACGAGCAATATCCTTAAAATTACAAAAAGAAATGGATTGTTTTTACACAGGAAGAAAAACATCACAGAGAAATTTAAAATCTGATCAAAATACAGATTATTGTTAAAAATATAATAGACACTTATAAAGAAACAAGATCTTTTAATAAATGTCACCATCTAAATATAATAAAATGCAGTGTAAAAATGATTCTGAAAATTTTCAACTAAAGAAAAAGAAAGAATAAAAGAATTTTCAAAGATATTTTTAAGCACAGATTAAGTTTAAATTCCTTTTAAGACTGGTAAAAATAATTGCACAGAACAGGTGACATTTTAAAAATTACCTAATCGGGTGTGTAGGAGGCAATTCTGTCATTGCTATATCACTGGCAGCTTTATAGGCTACAAGACTATTTTCAGCAGCTTCCTTCCTGTCATTTCCTGTAGCAAACTCAGCAAGGTATCTATGATAATCTCCTTTCCTGAAAAGTTAAGACATAATTTACCATTTAAAAAACACGATTTTAAATTCATAGTATGCTCTTCTTACCTCCCAATTTTGTTACTACATCAAAAATGATTTGTTGAATTTATTTCATTATACATATTTTTTTAATATTAAAAATTTGTTTGATAACTGACATGAAGGGGCTCGCAACTATAGTAGACCTAGTCCATTTTGAAAAATAAATAAAATAAACATGCAAGTCCATTTAGAAAATGCATAAAATCTGTTTTATTCACTCCCGCAATAAACCAAGTCTAAACAGATGACATATGATAAAGTATGTGGAAGCAGACTTGGTTCACTGTGGGAACAGATAAAACAGATTTTATGCACCTTCTAAATCATTTTCTATCTATCATTTCTTTATCATTATCTTCATCTATCATTTTCTTTTTACAAAATGATGACTTGGTCTACTATGGTTGTGAGCACCTCTTATATAAACCAAAGATGATCTAAAAAGGAAATAAAAATAGTGGTAAAAAATAAAAGGTGTTATATAGTCTTATTGTAAAACTATGAAAAGAATTTTAAATCAGAAAACTACATTGTGTTATATTTTATTGTTGAAGTTATAAAAAAAAGTTCATGCAATTTTAAGAGAAACTAGGTAGTGGGTGAACAGCAAGTAAGACAAAGAATAAACGAAAGTTAAAGAAACTTTCAGAACAAGGATAGCATAAGCAAAAATAAAGTTTAATTGAAAGCAAAAAAATTTCACAGTATGTATTGATTGGTACTAAACAATAAAAAGGAACAATGTATACCAAAACTCTGATAAAATTCAAATAGATTTCCTGTTGGGTACGAAGTAATTTAAAAAAAGTCATATTAGATGAAAGTTTTTTTAGCTTTTAATTTTAAAAAAATGTATAGAAATTATATTCAACATAAACACCCTACCTAACAAAATATAAACTTGAAGATGAAATGTGAAAGCATATGCTTTAAAACGGTCCTTTTTCTAAGCATTAAATTTTAGTGGATTGGCAATTAAAAATACGAGAGATTTTTTAAAATATATTTTTTGAGAGGGGGGGGGGGGCAGTGATGGTCATTACACAGTACACTGATTGTCATTATAGTTCTCTTAATGCCAATAAAGATTCAAAACAATTCAAAACTTTATAACTTAAGACAAAAATTTAACAATTTTCCTCTCTGTTGGCTAATCTAGTATTTTTCTAGGACCGAATCAAAGAAAAAAATAGAAAGCAAATGTTAAAAGTGAAAACAGATGTGAAAACATTTGTCAAATGTCCAAAAAGATTGTGGCAATGATCAAATTTTGAGCTGCAAATAGAAGACAATGTTCAAAGTGTCAATAACTGTTGTAACAATTACTTATTAAAAAAAAAAAAAGGGGGGGGGGGGGTTTCATTTTAATGCACAGTTATAAATCTATTTTGTGCAGGGGTGTAAAAATTTTTTGAAAATCTAGGAGCCAGCTGAAAAATCTAGGAGCCAGTTACTATCGATAACAAATTTGTAAAATGAAATTACAGTATAAGTTAATAATAGTACATACAAATTACTCTTTTTAATTAAATATATTGACACATGACAAATTTTTCTTGTATAAAAAGGTAATGTTACATAAAATTATAAATATTGTTGTAAAAAAATTGGAAGTGCTGATGTAAAATACAAATAATAATCATTAAAAACTTCTTTAAACACCTCAAAAGTATAAATATGTAATGCACTTCAAGGACTATAATTTATGCCATAAATGAATACTGTTAACTTATTGTTTGTCCTCATTTGCTTTTAAATTTTATGATGTTTATGACCGCTCATGTGTCTTGTTTTTGATGTAAAGTACCAGCATTCAACTGCTGTTGTAGGCTCAAATGCTTTTACAGAAGGTCCATTTAAATTTATTAATAATAAATCATTTAAATTTTGTGATGTCAAAGTAGAGCGAAACTTGTTCTTGATTCTTTTTTTCTTTGCGCATGGAAAAAAAAAAAATCCATAAATAATCAAGGTTATAAATACGAATTATTTTTCATTTCCTAAGACATATCATCAGTAGCAGAAAGTTAAGGTTGTGTCTGCGACAGTAATTTAGTGGGATGAAAATTGTCTGTGGGAGTAGTGAGTTACATCTTATGTACAAATATTATAAGTGTTAAAATAAACAAAATTCTTACTGATTAATACCAGGGGTGATTCCGAGTTTTTTTTAAAAAAAGTCGGAAATTCACAGCAAATTTTCCGAAAGGTTACAACAGGGGGTGGGGGTGGGGGGGATCCACTACCGGCACTATGTTTTTCTTCACACGCTTTTGATGAAATTTGCGTTTTTCGCAATATTTTGACAAAACTTGCTGGGTTTTTTTTTTTTTTTTCCCCCCCCGAGATCTTTTGACAAAATCTGCTGTTTTTTCGCGATCTTATGAGAAAATTTCTCGTTTTTTTGCGATCCTTTGACAAAAATGAGCCCTTTTTGCGATCCTTTACGAAATCTGCGTTTTTTTCCTCGATTCTTTGACGAACTTAGTGTTTTTTCCGCGATTCTGTGACAGAAATCTGCATATTTTTGCCGCCCCTGAGACGAAAATCACGTTTTTCCCTGGATCTTTTGACGAAATTCGCGTTTTTACAGCGATCCTGTGGCAGAAATTTGCGTTTTTTTTTGCGATCTTTTGACGAAATTCCGCAAATTTAATTCAAATCATTTGGCATAAATTTTCTTTTTTTCGTGATCCTTTGACAGTAATCTGCGTTTTTCACGATTCGATCCTTTGACTGAAATTTGAGTTTTTTCGCGATCGTTTGACAGAAATTGCATTTTTCCCACAATTGTCTGACTAAATTCGTGTTCTTTCCTCGATCCTTCGATGAAATTAAAGTTTTTTCTGTGATTTTGTGACAGAAATTTGCATTTTTCTCGTGCCTCTGGAACTAAAATCACGTTTTTTCGGGATTTTTGGATAAAATTCAATTTTGTTTGTACAGCAATCTTTTGGCAGAAATTTACGTTTTTCGAGATCTTTTGACGAAATTCCGCATTCTTTCCGCAATCCTTTGACATAAATTTGGGCTTTTCCCACAATAGTTTGACTAAATTCGCGTTCTTTTTGAAAAATATTCCTTTGATTCCGATTCAGAAAAAGAATATTGCAATGTAATTTTACCATTTGAGGAAATTAAAAGAAAACGAATACAAGAACTGTCACCAAATGATTTTGACTTAAAAGCACTTGTCCCCACATGAAAGTGACTGTTTACTAAAATTATTGTGCAATAAAGCTCAAGCATTTTCTAAATCCTTAGACACCTTGGGTCATACGGACCTGGTGAATCCTCAATTTTCAAAGATGAATTCTCATCTGGTGAAAACCCTACCTTTTCCTGTGCCACAGGCACTAGAGCAAGAAGCTCTTGACCAGATTAATCAAATGCTAAATACTGGCATTATAGAAAGATCAAATTCTTCTTGGGCTTGTCCCATGCTGTTAAAAAGGAAAGAACTGACATGTCAAAACCTCAAAAAATATCGTTTGGCTTTAGATCTACGATTATTAAATTCTATTATTATTCCTTCTTCATATCCTCTACCTCGCATTCAAAACCTATTAGTACAATTGTCAAAATTTAAATACTACAGTACACTGGACTTACCCTCTGCGTACTGGCAGATTGCTGTTCCTAAAGAGATGCAAGATAAGCTCAGTTTTACCACTCCATGGGGAATGTTTACCTACCTTCGTCTTGTTTTTGGCTTGAAGACGGCTGCAAGTACTTTTCAACAGTTAATGGATTCAGTTATTCAATTATCCGAAATTGACTCTTGTTACGCATACCAGGACAACATAGTTGTTGCCACTAATTCATTTGAAGAAATGACCACAATACTCTTGGATACTCTCATTGCTAATATATTCCTACTGAAGATCTCCATACTAACCCTGATCTCATTTTTGAACAAGAAGTACTGCCTATTGTTGATGATCAAAATGACCTACATAATGAAATTGCTCAGTATTCATGTGGATTAATTGGTAAAAAACATAACTGCCATCTTCAAAGTGACCCTCCATCTATAAATAATGTTAGTAATGAAGACCCATTGTTAGAAATTTTTTGATCAAACCATCCTTTCTGAACAACAAAAAGATCCTCAAATTAAGAAAATTTATGAAGATATTAAATCTAATAAAAAATCTAAAAGTTTAAATGGTTATTACATTAATCCAAGTAATGAGTTGCAGAAGACATTGAATTACATAGAGCTGTTTTACCATCTTCACTTAGAGCTAAGCTTTAAGAATTGCTCATATTACTCATACTGGTATTCATAAAACCATTGTTAATTTAAAGAAAAGACTCACTTGGAAAACTAATTTCTGATACAATTAATTATGTCAACTCTTGTGAAATTTGTTTAGTAAATAAAAATCATAAGAAAAACACTGCTCCATATCTACCAGCACCTATTCCTACAGCTCCCAATCAAAAAGTTTCGATGGATTTACTTGGTCCTTTGCAAAATCACCAGTTTGTTATGACTAATTGACCATTTTTCTCGTCATCTTGAATCATATGCCTTGAATAGCATTCCTGCTGAGTCTGTGACTAAAGCTCTGTTGAATTACATTTCCACTCATGGAAAACCCGAGTTAACTCTTACAGATCATGGTTCCCAGTTCACTAGTGATGTGTTTTCTTATTTCAACAAAAAACTTGGCATAAAGCTAGAGCACAGTACAGTAGCGCATCCACAGGCTAATGGATTGAGTGAGAGATGTAATACTCAAAGTCATCTGTGAATACAATGGCTTCCCAAGGATTTGATGTTCCAACTGCTTTAAAAATTCACCAGTCCATATACAACACTACACCTCATCCAGCTACAAAATTCACTCCAAATCTTCTTCATTTTGGAAGGGAGGTGAATGATATTTATGCCAATTATAAAACCCATTTTTCCTGGAAAATCCTTAACACTGCATATGAAATCCACAAATTAATGGATGTAATTGAAAAAGTATACTACCTAGCTTACAAAAATAACGAGTCTTCTAGACAAAAAGTATCAAAAATCAAGGAAAAAATTAAAATTTGCTAATATCAAAGTTGATAATATTGTTTATGTAAAATTTCCCAGTGTATTTAACAAAAAAGTACAAGGACCTTGTATGGTAAAGAAAATTTCACCTGTACTTATTCAAATTCAAGATTGCAATAATAATCAAACATTAGGGTGGAACTAAAAAACGAAGTTTCGAATTTTATATTCTAATAGTGATTATTTTTTTCCTTTTTAACTCCATAAAAAGAAAATATTTTTCTTTTAATTTTAAAATGATATTTTCCAGTTCCTCAAAGCACCTGATTTTCTTTAAAAAACGAAAAAAAGCCAATAATTGCATGAAAAGTTTTTTAAGCTTACTGTTAAATTTATATTTTGCAAAATTAAATTAATTACGTGTTAATGTCCTGTAATAAAGAGAATAATTTGGTTTGAGTGCCTTAGAAAATTTAGCCCAACTTTATTTGACTTTTGTAGAAGGCGTGGGCGTCGGCCTTCATTCTCTCAGATTTATTTGGCTGCGACACATAACAAGTTAGTACGATTTAACGTGTGTTAACAATTTCTTTAATTATTTTTCAATAAACATTCGGTGTCAAAAGTGACAAAGTCTGTTAACGTACCTAAATCTAGATAATTGTTGAAGTATCCTGTATTTCGTGAACCAAAACAATTAACATTAGACTGTCATATTTGACGAACATAAGATGTTATGAAACATTTTTGGGTTCAATTTAACTTAAAATCTGACAGCAGGAATCTGGTACACACTATTTCTAAAATATCTAAAGCTGTTGATACAATTAAAAGTGTATTGCCTTGACCTTCAATTCCAAAGGTTTCTGATACACAAATCATAAAAAAATAATTAGAGACTAGTGCGAAAAATGTCAAAATTTGAAGAAAAATATTAAGATTAGAAAGAATAATCCCACATCCAATATAAAATTGCAAAATGTTAGGTAATCATGCAAAAAACATTTCTTTATGTAAAAACACTAAATATCGTGTATTAGAACAAAAACGTCACTTTCTCAAAGACCAAAGAGAGATGGGGTGATGGCAACAGGATCAATAGATATAAAAACTACAAAAAATGTGTAGCAAGACTGGAAAAGGAAATATCAAGGAAAAAAGTTATTTAAAAAAAAAAAATGATGTTTTGATTGAATGATCGTCAAGTGTAAAAAATAGTTCGGAAGCAAATAGTTCAATCGGTTGTTTTTCTAAACCTGAATTTGATAATCAACAAGGTGAAAGAACCGGAGTATTAGAACTGCAAATATTATTGCAAATGGCACCTTTGCAATGGCAGAAGATATGGGTATTTCTGATGATAATAAAGAATAGGTAACTGAAAGAAGGGCTTGAAGACGACAAAAAGAAAAGAAAAGGAAGAATTTTAAAGAACAGGAAAGACGAAATGAGTTAATTTTAGAAGGTTAGTATTTTGATGGCAGAAAGGATAACACTATGATAACTGAAGCAGAGGGAAAAAAGTATAACTAAGAATCATTAAAGACGAACACCTGGTCTTAGTTCAAAAACCAGGATAAAAATATATTGGCCATATTTCATTGACATCATCTTATATTAATATAGCCACTGCAATTTTGGTGTATTTTCAAAATAATAATACAGACATTTCAAGTTAGAAAGTTATTGGGTGAAACAGAAACGCCTTTAATGCAGGATGCAAATCTGGAGTTGTTAAATCATCGTAAGCAATACCCTAAAAATTTTATAATGGATAATTTGATTATTACATGCAAATGAACTTTTTTCTTAGATACTTATTTCAACATCTTGCTGGAAAAACTACAGGTACAAAAGGATTTTCTAGATCAGTAGGAAAGCGGACTTGAAAAAATGCGAACATATTGAAATAATAGACTATAAAAACATTGATCCTATCTTGAGGGACTGATCGGATGAGGAACTTAAAAAAAGTAAAAACAGGGGATACACCTGAATTTTAGATTTTCCTTTTCATACTCAAAAGCGGAAACATGTGTCAAAATTGTCCCACGAGCTGCGTCAACCGTCTTTAAATATTAAGCAAAAGATGGCTTAATCTTGGGAAAGTTGAATTCCCACAATATAATGACAAAGTTGGTGCCTAAAAAGACATTAGGTTGAATATCCAATTGAATTAATCCATAACAAAGGGAGGTAAGGAGGGTGGAAGTCGATATTTAAACGCCTCCACGTGGTGACTTCTGGATAGTATTTGCTAAATAAAAGTAGATATGAGCTAACAACTACGTTGTTTACTTTAAATTACTTTATACTGAAATTTCAAAACTTTGACCTCCTTGAGGAACCGGAAAACAACTTAATTTAAAAAAACCTTTTCAGCCAAAAGTTTAGACATCCAAAAAGGAAAAAAGTTTTCACTATTACATATTAAAACAAAAAAGTTTTTTTTTTTTTACCCTATACTTAAGTTCCACCCTATCAAACATCACCTGTGTTAATTCATACTAACAGAATCTTGAAACTCCAGAAAAGAAATGAAGCATTGCTTCATCCTTCCGATTCATCTAGAAGTGCAACACATGATCAAACGACTGTTGATGGTGCATCTTCTCCTGCGAAACGACATATGCCTACTCATACTACTATTTGTGATGCTCCTCAAATTCACACCACTTCGAAGTGCCAACAAACAACTTCGCATTCACATAGTTCAGTGCATTCTCAAGCATCTGGTAGTAAAACTTCCACTACAGTTCTAAATAAATCTACTCAAAGTAAAAAACATGATCGTCGCCCTCGCAGTCATAAACACTATAAAATATAAACTAATAATCATCATTTTTATTTAGGATGCCTTTATCATTGTAAAAAATCTCATCTATGCTAGCTAGATTGGATTGTCAAATACAAAGACTGTTTATTTATTTTTTTTTTTACTTCTACCAAAGCTGCAGGCAGCATGTGTATTTTTTTATATTTATTTTTTTTAAATCGCCTTCGCCTTGACACTGTGGAATTGTCATTCTGCAAAAGTATGTAAATCTTATTTTTGTTTACTGTGTTGCTCACTGAAATATTTTCTTCAAAACCTTATTCATTTTTTTAGAATTTGTATGGATTGTAAAAAAGTGCTGATAACTCAGAATTTTTAACTTCAGTATTTGATTTAAGTAATACGAAAGATTTAAAAAATCAAATCAAAGTTTTTATAATTCATTATTTTAGTTGCAAATGAAATGTCATTGATTGCTTTATTTTGATATGGTATTTATCTTAAAAAGTAAATTGTTATTGACATAAAATATAATATGACTACATATGTCATCCCTTTCCCTATTGTGACTTCGAGTAATTCAAAATGTTACTTTGTTCTTAATTATAATTCATGCATGTTCTAACAACTAACCTCTTTCTAACATAAAAAAAAAAAAAAAAATAGTGAAAGTTATGCATACTAATGCTTCTACTGTTATTGGTGTATGTAAAATAGTTGAAAATACATTGGAAATTCATAAATTGGAGGAATATTTGTGCACATGAAATTTTTTTACTTTGGATCCAAAGATACTCTCCAAAGATTATTTTAAGTCTTTACAAGAAAAAATACTTATGTATTTTACATGAAAAAAAGTAGTAACATGTTTATGTTTCCAAAGATTATTTTAAGTCTTTACAAAAAGAATACTTATGTATTTTACACGAAAAAATGTTGTAACATGTTTATACTTACAAAGATTGTTCTAAGTCTTTACAAACAAAAATATTTATGTATTTTACATAAAAAAATAATCACATTTAGTCTTACAGATGCTTGAATTAAACATAATTCAATAAGCATTTCAGAATATTTAGTATAATACTTTGTGTGATAATTTTCTTTGTAAGAACAATGTTAAAGTTATGTGGTACTACATTTATGAGAGCTTAAAAATCCTCTCTTTGCATTTATTTTCTTTGAAAGTATTATTGTTGTTGTAGAATAACACGATATTAGTTATTCATCGAAGAAAAGTCGATTAATTAAAAGTGCTATATTTATATATAAATATTTTTAATGAGAGTGTTAAACATTCTCTCTTGACTAATTATTTACATTTTAAATTTTTGTTTTGGAAAATTCTCGGATGAGTAATTTATTGAAGAATTGATAAAAAAAAAATTGAAATTAGTTCATAGACTGACTTGAAATAGAGTTGTGATTTAAAGGTACTACTTTAAATTATTGCTATTTTCTTTTTATTTAAAAATAGAAAGGTTTTATTACTAATGTTGTATTATACTGAATGATGCAAAGTCATCATTAATATGCATGTCAATTTGTATCTTGTAATATTATTTGTCTATGTGTACATTATTACAATTTTTACCTACTCTTTTAATATACTCTGATCTTACTTTACAGTGTTGTATTTGCTATTTCTCATATTAGTGAATGAACTTTTAGCAACTTTTTTTTTTTTTTTGAAAGACTATCTTTTGTCAGAAGAATGTAACCGATTATTATTTTTATTTTGTTTCATTATTTGTAGTTATATGCATGTTGTATATGTATATAGTTTAGAAAATATTGGCTCAATGTCAAAATTATTAAATTTCTCCATCTTACCAATATTTTCTTTTGGGGAGGCCGGAGTAATATGTTGTGGTTACTTAGAACCACTGCAATATTTTTATTTAATTTCATTTAGAAAATATTTTTATTAATCTTGTATTCATTTAATTTTAATATTCGCATTCCAAAATTATTTTAATTCCCTTTTTTTTCAACCTTCCCCTGTAGGTTTTTCTTTCTGGAATAGAATTTCATTCATTTTAAAATCATAAATGTCGTTTTGAAATCTGTACTTCCGGTAAAAGAATTATCTGGAAAATTCCATAACTTTCTATTTGTGAAGTCATATCCTTTTGTAGCTCCGCCCCTTAACCAATAATATTTAAATCAGTTTAATTCACAATTTCAAAATTCGTAACTCTTTACTACTGTTTGGCATCTTATCTCAGTGAAATCTATCAAATTTCCTTTTTTTAAAGCAGTTTTTTTATATACTTTAGCATTGCATTTTATGCCAGTGCAGGACGCCTGTATGTTCGTTCCGCCAAAGTTGGCGTGTTTCAAGTATTATAGCAACCCCCTTTACTCCTCTTTTCGGAGAGCTCGTGCGCGTTCAGTTGAGTTGGGATTTCAATGCAGAATGGCTGCCCTTTTGCCGTTCTGTGAAGAATTATGTCCGCGCCTGCATGAGTGTTCTATCAATGAACGCAGAGAATGGGTGGATGCCTCTTCCCCTTCTACAAAAAAAATAATAAACGGATTTCGTATCTACAGTAAGAAATATTAAAAGTGCAAGAATATTTCTTCAAGATTGTGTAATCGGCTGCATAGTTTTGTCTTTTTTATTTTTGTGGCAAGATTCTTTGATCAGTTACTTCTGATTCTTCAGTAAGATGTAAATAAAATTCTGTTGACGGCATTATTTTTATTCAAATGGTGCTTTTATTTCGAGTCGTAGAATTGTGATGCTAAAAAAATCATCTAAATGCCTGTGCCTCCACATCCCAAAGGAAAAAAATATTTTATTTTCCTTAGTTAGAACATAGATTGTATGTGTCCATCATAAAAAAAAAAGTACATCTAAAAGAATAAGAGGTGTACTCTACGATAATGCGCTATGTTCTGCAAGAAAAATTGCTTCATAAATAAAAAATTTTCAAGGAAGATTTGTCATCTGTTTATTTCCTTTCTGCAAATGTCTCCATCATTTTCTGTTCTTTCAGGTCAATGCAGGTAATGCTTTTACCTTTTATTTTTTTGTTCTCAATTACCAAATGAATGATAAGTAAATTCAGTTTTTTTTTTAAATTAATGACTTATGTCAAAGTGGTCTTTTGTGGCCACAACAAAATGTTATAACACTATACGATTGATTCTATTAAAATGATTTCTGGATTTTTAATTGGAATTTCAATATCCAAAATAACTTACAATATTATTCTTTCACCTCCTACCTCCAAACACAACAACTGATAAATTTCATGACTAGTAAGATATGCTGCTTTCCTGAGGTCTCTTGCTGTGACATGAGATATAAAACAATTACTGAAATTCTTAAATAATATATATTTCATTCATAGTCCAGGCAATAGAGACTGTATAGGGACTCTACCTAGCAAAATTAATAATAGTACTGGAAATCGGCTTTCTACATGTTTTTTGGGTCCCTGAATCCGAATTTGTAGCTTCCTACCAAAATTTCCACCGGCAACCCCCCCAAAAAAGTATTTATTAAAAAATTCCATTAAGGGGAAAATTAGCTAGAAATTCAGAAAGACAAAATTTGCAACAAATTAGATACATGACATTATGACTTAGGATGAAGGGGAAGGGAGGGGGATCTGCCTCGAAACATGTGCCGCAGTGCTGTGTGGACCAAGTTGCGCAATTCCACTTAACCACTCACACGTTTACATTAGCCCTCTTATCTTCCCTCCGAACTTTCTCTATAAGGTTTACTTTAAGTTTTTTGGGTCGCTGAATCCGAATTTTTAACTTAAATTTCTTCTTGTTTTGAGTGTGAGTTGAAATCCAGAACTAGTATTAATTTTTCCAGATAAAATCCCCTATTGCCTGGACTTCATAATTTAGTGCACGTACGCCGCGGTGCATGTTCAGAGGCAGCCCTCACCCTCCCCGTTCATCCTAATTCATAATGTCATATATTCTTATTTGTAGCAAATTTTGTCTAGTTTCTGAATTTCATAATGCTTTTCCCCTAAAACAATAAGAAATTTAAGTTAAAAACAATTATATAATTTTTTTTTTTTTTTTTTGGGGGGGGGGGGGGGGGGATTTTGGGGTAAGTTAAAAATTCGGATTCAGCGACTCAAAAAACATCTAGAAAGCCGATTTCCAGTACTACCATTAATTTTGCTAGGTAAAATTCCCTATTGCCTGGACTGTCAGTATTTAAATGATTTAAGCTCTTTCACTTCAAGGAAAGTCATGAATATGAATTTAAAAAACATTAAATAAAAATCACTTTAAATTAATGGAATTCATTCTGCCTGTTCAAAGTTAATTTTACTTATTAAAAAAACTTTGCTAATGTCCAATTTTTAAAAGCAATAAGAAAATTAGAATTAAAAAAAAATGACAATGTATTGTCATCTCAAACTTCGACAATCGAATTCTCCCTCAACTTATAAATCAAAGTTCACAATATAGTGAATAAAAGGTTAAAGTCATTCAATTCATATGATAATTTACAAGAAAATCTAGTCTCCATTGAATCAGGACTAAAATAACTTAAAGTTGACAAAACACAAGATAAATAAAAATGACTAAAGATATTTTTATAGATAGCAATTAGAAGATCCTTAAGTTGATAACAAGAAAAATAAAGGATAAAATTTCTGGCAGTACCAATATTTGTTTTAGTATCCAAGCTTAAAAAATTAAGTGCATTTTTCAATCAATATTTTTAATGGAACACAGTTTTATAATCTAAATTGAGTCAAAATTACTATACAGAGTTTTAGTTCCCCCCCCCCCCCCCTTCCCCAAAGGGAGCTTACTTTGACTTTTTTAAATTCATTTTTGTTCGGAAACTCATGAAATTGGAAGGTGTTTATTTAAAAACTAATCAAAAGTTTCTTTTTGTACAGGCAGTAAGTAGATCTTTCAGAAAATACTGTCAGACGTTTTGTATTTAATTTCCAGACACCATACCACAGGAGAGGGAAAAGGTATCGTCATGCGACCAAAATTGCTTATAATTCTAAGTAATTTGTATATCAAAAACTCATGATTAAAAAACTTCAATAATCAGGCCTGCCAATTTTATGCCTTTATGTTTAAAAATGAGTCAAGTTTCAAGTTGCTGAGCAAGGGATTTGAGAAGTTTATCAATTTGTCAAACATCTTAATATTTAAAGTAGAATTTCAATCTGAATTACTTGTTTACATGCTAAATTTTAATTCTATATAAAGAAACAAATATTATGGATAGTCAATTTTCAACAATCCATTAATAAAGAATTTGTTTTTTATTACCCATACTCATGTGTTTTTTCTTGTCTTCTATTTGAGAATTTCACCCCCACCCCGCCAATTATCCTTAAATATAAAATGAGTTGACATTCACAGAATTTTTCTCAAATGAAAGATTTTTATTGATGCTAGTTAGTTTTATCAGACTACTGGCATCTTCCACATCCTACTAAACTGTATTGACAGAACAAATATCTTTCAAAAAATTCATAAAAATAGTTTATTAATAGTTAATTATTTTCCAATTTTATTTGCATTACATTCTCTAATTTTGTTACCATATTTCCCATAATGAATTGAAGCAATCTGTGGTAATAGAAATAAATCAAGGTACTTTAAAATTCAATAATGGTAAGGAAATATTTTATGCGTACCAAAACAAAATTTAGAATCAAAAAAATACATTAAGATAATTAGAGATCGACCGAATATTCGGTTTCGACCCAAAATCAGAGTTTTGCAGAACATTTACTTTCGGCAAAAATGTTGCTACAAATTCATCCAGAACCAAAAATATATTCCTAAAATTTTGCTTCTTTCAGAAATTTTCAACATTACTCATTGATTTGAGCTATGTCTGCTCAAATGAGACATTGCTAGCAACTTCAATGATAATTATCAATCATTACTGACTCACGACACGAGTGCAAATTATGAAGCAAGCAATGCATATAACAACAACTTTGAAAACTCTTTGGGAAAGGGGCGGTAAAAAATATTTATTTTTATCTTATGCACTGCACATCTGAGAAAAAAAGTATACATTTTTATTCTTACATATGTCTCACTTTGAGAAGTGAGAAACTGAAAAGGAAAATAAAATTGATAATTAATAATTTCTAGACTAAGGTGTGTTCTATACTATAAATGTTGGTAAATGACTTTCTCAGAGGGCACAGAGACGTGCAAGGAACCCCTTAATTTATGAGTGTTGTTTCCACTATTTTAGAATAGTAATTTCAGAAAATATCTTAATTTCTTGCTTAAGTTCACCATCCCCGTGACTTATATATCTACAGGTATGTTGTTTAATGGAGTTTCGTTCAGATAGTTTTGTGCCTCCTTGGTGGGATAAGGAACTAACATTTTTTAGCACAGTTTAAGATTGTTTTTTTTTTTTTTTTTTTAAATGAGATTTTGCCGTGTATGTGCAGCACACATGCTATACAGTAGTGATGCAATGAATAGTGGTTTGGCCGAATAACCGAATACCAATTATTCGGCCGCCGAATAACAAACTCATTTTTGTCTAAAAACAAAGTATAGTATGCACTATATGCACAATTCTTGTGTATTTCACAATTAAAATGTATTTCCTTTTTAAAATTTATATGCAATTTTTTAAATTTTATAAAACATTTTATTCTGAAAAAATATTTGGCTATGTTCGGCCTAAAAATTACTTCATTAATTCGGCCAAAAAAAATAAATAAAAATAAATAAAAAATAAAATAAAAAAGCAAAAGTTCCTCATCAGGTAGGTACTGTCTAATTGCAGTTTAGTAGATATTATGTATGTTCTTGTTACATTTCAAAATAAAGACAAAATTTTAAAAGTACTAGAAGACAAATTTCAACTTTCAGATGAAAAAAAAGATAAATCTTTGCATCTTAAGAAAACCACTGATAGAAAGGAATGTCCTCTAAAATGGTGGAAAGAAACCAGTGTAGAGTTTATAAAGCTCACAATAAAAAAAAAAAAAAAAAAACATGTATTGTTTTGCTATGTCAGCAGACAGCACTATTAAGAAGTGTATAGTGAATTTCAGATTCAGAGAAAGGAAATATCTGTAAGGGAAAGCAAATTAGATATAAATTTCCAAATATTCACTATGTAGTATCTTAGGTATACTGTATTGTTACAATTTAATAGATATTATGTATGTTGCTGTTGCTACATTTAAAAATAATCACAAAATTTTAAAAGTACTTAACATAAATTTCAAGTTTCAGATGAAAGAAAATTTAAATTAAATTGTGATGTAAAACATACAAATTAAAATAATTTAGTATTTACATTTCTTTCATTATTTAATAAGAAATAGTAACACTTAAAAAAAAAAAAAAAAAAAATCACTTAAATTGTTTAATTTTTAAGTGCATTTTACTCAAAAACTAAGTATTGCATCATATACGACTTAAATATTTATTTTATACATACATCTATATCTGATCTATTATATATATTTATGTTCTTTATAGGTCTAATTAAAAATATTGAAATTAATATTTTTTAATATAATAAGGGATAAATATTAAACTCCCCATTATGCTTATAAAAGGTTAGAATTTGCTTAGTGCGTCTCTCTTACAATTTTGAATAGATTAATTTGAAATTTAACAGATTACGCTAGCTTATTACAGATACTTTTTGTTCTTATTGATACAGCATGAAAGTTTTAACGTGATTCTTAAATTATCCTCTTATATAAAAATGGTAGATAAAACCAATTCAGGGTATGAAAGTTAAGAAAAAAAGTTATTTAATTTCAAGTAAAATTTTCATTACACATGATGAATATAAACTGTAAAATTAAAAAAGTTTTATTGTGTAAATATAAAAATATTTCTTACAAAATTATTCGGCCAAGGCCGAATAATGGACTTCATATTCGTCTTCGGCCGAATAATCGTTGCATCTCTACTATACAGTGCCATAGGCAGAAGGGGCCTGGTTCGAGATTTCTTATTAAAAGATTACGTATAAATCAGATTTGTTTGAAAGGAGGAGCTCGCTAGAAAGGCGAACCAGCGTCTTAATGCTAATGTTCATGTTTTAGTCAAATTTAACAAGCTATTTCTGCTTTTGTTTTTTCTTAATCTGACCTATAATAACATTTTCTTATATTCTTTGAGGGGAAACTGCACCCCCACTAGCCTTCCCATATGGCACTACTGTTTGCAAAGAGCTGCTCATACGTATTCACACAAAACTGATAAATCTAGAAGGTATTGAAATTGGTAATATTGATTAAATTCATTATTTTTTTATTCATTTTATATGTTTATAATAACTTAAATATTCATTATTGAATTTGTTCATTTTTTTAACGAGATAGGTATTGATAAGTGTTTGATTATTGGTTGTCATGAAGTAATAAAATATAAAAGTTGTATTATGTTTCGTTTTTATTTTCTTGCATGTGCACAGACAACACTTGTTAGAAATGTGTTTGAGTCAATCCATGTGAAATCATCCAGACCATGTTGCTCAATTTGATTTTTTTTTATTCTTTAACACTTAAATTACTGTACTTTTAGCAGTCTAAAACAATGATTAAAAACTTTTTAAACCTTTCGAATTTTTTTGGCATCCATTTTTTGTCATGTCGCTAATGGTTTTTCATGAAAATAGTACTTTACAGAAACCCTTATAACTTTATTTCTAAACATATCAAAATGATTTAAAAACCATTATATTGAATAAAGAATGAACTAAATTATGATAGATATTTTTAAGATAATGATTAAAAAAATTGCATAAGATTAAATTTATCATTTTTACAGCAAAAAATTGAATTTGACAAAAATTTTAATGGAAGAAAGAGCTTCGGCACATTTATATATTTTTTTCTGAATATATACCTTATTGAATTATTTTCAGAAGAAATATAAAACAGTTTGAGTTATTCCTTCTTTTACTATGATTAGTCAAACTTGGCATCTCAGCGCTAAAATGCTAAGTTTGAAGTTCAATACCTAAAAAAAGACTGGATAAAATCTTATGAAAATTTAGCAGGATAACCTTGATGTAAACATGTAGCAAAAATATTATGAATGATGTATGTGGTTTTAAAAATATGGAGCCTCGAAATTGGCTTGAAAACCTATTTGTTTAGATATATTTCCACACCATGAAGAACTCGTAATGCGTAATATTCTGCTCATTTCTTCAAATGCATCTTTTAAAAAGTATAACTTTTTTTACATAAAAATAATATTACAATTTTTTTTATGCCCACAAATTTAATATTTCATTTAATTTTAAGCTAGCCTTAATTGAAGGTAAGTATTAATTTTATGATTAAGAACAAATTTACAAATCATGTCAACTTGTAAACATCTGTTAAATTCTATGACTGAGAACAAGTTTTCATATCCTGTCCTATTTATTTTTTAATGTGCCATAAATATATTACGGTTTAAACTATAACCCAGTTGAAGACAACTGATGAATTTTTAGTCTTTTGTAGAAAAGTTACTGTCTTTAAAAACTCGCCATTAAACAGTCTCAGTACTTCCAGGAGTTAAAAGAGAAATTAACTTCAAAAGAATGCACTGTTCTAGCAGATTTTGCTGGAAATTACACATTTATGATTTTAGATGAAATAAAGAGAGTTACCACTGGAGTAGTCAACAGGCTACAATACACCCATTTGTAATCTATATTACAGAAATGAGACAAAAATTTGTTGCAAGAATCTGCATAATTAGCGATCATTTGGTACATTATACAATTGCAGTTCACACTTTTCAGAAACACTTAACTTCACATCGAAAACATGGCAACTTCTTTCATTGAAAAAGTTATTTCACTGATGGTTCAAGCAGCCAGTATAAAAACAAAAAGGATTTTGGGATAAAATCAGAATGGAATTTCTTCGCTTCTTCCCACGAAAAAAATGCCTGTGATGGGATAGGTGGAATGACAAAGAGATAAGAATTTCTTTACAGCGACCACACACAAACCAAATTTTAACACCAAAAGATATGTTTGAGTGCTGCTCTCAAAACATTTCTGGAATTATCTATATATTTCAAGAGAAGAAATCTAAGAAAATGAGAAAAAATTATAAATTGATTCCAGTTCTGCCAACTGATTCCAGGAACATGTTCATGCCACCGATTTATACCATTAAGTGAAAGTGTTATCAGATGCTTTGTAACATCTAGATGTGAACAATATAATGCTCACAATATTTCAAAAATTTGGAAAAGCTCACTATCATTCAAAGTAAATGAATTGCTTTGCAATTATATTGCGTGCATTTATTATAAAAGTGGTGGGTTGGAAAAATTCTTGAGCTAAGTGAAGATAACAATGACCTATTCCTTCACTTTTTTTCACCCATATGGACTGAAAACATCTTTTCAACTGCCCAAAAATGATACAATTTGGGTAACACTAAGTAACATGCTTCAGAAACTAACTCCAGTCACTGGACACAGCTAGGTCATTCCATGCAAAATGAGCAAATCAGCTGTGGCAGACATGTCAGAGATTTTAATGAAAATCAGTATATAAGTAGATCATATCTATTTATAAGTAAATTTAAAATAATAGATTTCAGGATTGTTTTTTTAAGTATTAAAATTTTTATTAAAAGTGGGTGCAAAATCGAGGTTGTCTAAAAGCTTAAAATTTCAGTTTTGATTATTAGCTTTAGGAATGGAAAGACTATATTAAAAATTATTTATAATTAGGAATGAATAAGTTACAGATTGGCGTAAGTTAGTAATTGTATTTTTATTCCGTAATGAGAAAAAAAATTATTTGTGTAAAATTTTTAGGGAAAAATGCAATATTTCTATTACTCTATTAAGCATGAAGGACAGCTCTTACAAAGTTAATTTTTTTTTTTTTTACGTTATAGCTAAAAGTGTATATTTTAAATATCGAAAATTTCATTCGTGCCTTTTTTATTCCTTAATGAGAAAAAAAAATAAATAGTAAAAAATGTTGACGGTAAAATGCAATATTTCTATCACTTTTTTCAAAGTAGGGGGAAGCTTTTTAAATATTTTAAATGAATTGATATTATACATAAAAGTGTATATTTAATTTATAGAAACTTTTATTCTTGCTTTCAGTTTATTTTTACCTCAAGAATATATTTAATTAACGTAGAAAAAAATGAGTCAGTTTGGAGAAAAAATTACATACTAATACTAAATCCAGATAAAAAAAATAGATGGCAGCACACATCTTTTTCACCTTGAAATCGTGCAATAATTTAAGAAATGAGCACGAATCAAAGAAGATTAGCTATATAACAGATATTATCTTTTTGAACACATTTTTTCTAGGTTAGGAATCAAAAGGCAATCTTTAATTTTTTTTAGCATCTTATGGACTTATTGATATTCATGTATGTGCAATACCTATAATGTCTGACAGATCCTTCATTATTTTTTTCCCTTATCAATAAGAGGAAAAATTAAGATTGTCATTTTTTTTAATGTTTCTAAATTTTTTTTAAGGTGAAGGAAATACATGGCAACTTAAAAACTTTAGCAATTCGATCTTAATATGTAACACTACATCAGGCATCAATTTCGCAGATGTTTTTGAATTTCTTTAATTTTTATAACGTTTTTAATTTTCTCAAAATCGACAAATTTTCAATTTTTACAACAAATTTAAGATTAACAATGATGTTACGAAATTATTATTACTAAATAAATATGAAGATAATTTTCCATAGATTACAATATTACGAAAAGATTTAATTTATGTTAAATAGTTTTCAAGATACGGAACTTCAAACTTGCAACTTTGAACGATTGTACACATACCACTCCATGTCACAAGTTTTTTAAATGTCCAGAACTTATTTCTATGCATGTAAAATAAATTTAAGTATTATGTATTCTACGTAAGAAAAATATGTGTACCTTAAAAAGCAGCATTTGAAGTAATGAGAATAAATTATGCATTAAGAGCTCTTGCTGTGAAAAATTGTAAATAAATGTGATTTTCAAGCCAATTTCAAAGTTCCATATTTTTAAAACCACATAAATATCACTCATAATATTTTTGCTACGTGTTTACATCTATAAGAAGGTTATCCTGCTAAATTTTCATAAAAATTTTATCTAGTCCTTTTTTAGGTATTGAACTTCAAACTTAGCATTTTGGCACTGAGATGCCAAGTTTGACTAATCATAGTAAAAGAAGGAATAACTCAAACTGTTTCATATTCCTTCTGAGAATAGTTCAATAAGGTATATATTCAGAAAAAAATATAAAGGTGCTGAAGCTCTTTCTTCCATTAAAATTTTTATGTCAAAAATTCAATTTTTCGCTGTAAAAATGTACATTTAACCTTATTTTATGCAATTTTTTTAATCATTATCATAAAAATACCTATTATCAAAATTTAGTTCATTCTTTACTCTATATAATGGTTTTTAAATCATTTTGATATGTTAAAAAATTTGAAAGGTTTAAACGATTTTTAATCATTGTTTTAGACTCCGAAAAGTACAGTAAATTAAGTGGTAAAGAATAAAAAAAATGAAAAATATTGAGCAACATTTTTCTCTTTCTGGATGATTTCACCTGGATTGACTCGTTTCCATATATGTATGCAATATTAATGTGAATATTTGTATTGCTTAATCAAACTGATATTCTTCAAACTACGAATACATATAAAAAAAGGTTTAGTAGATCAAAGATACAACTTTAAATAACATTGTACAACTGAACAATAATTACAGCAACAAGCTTACCTGAGCCTTGCATTAAAAAATCACCAACCACAACTATGGCTGAAATCTATAGAACAACCTCATCTCTTCTTTTCACTTCACTTTTTACGAGTCTCCCTTGATATCATGTTCACTGAACCCTCGAGTCTTATCTTTTATAGTACCACACTTTCTTTTATTCCCACATGTATAATTAATTATATTATGTATGTATTAATTACTTTACTTTTTTTTTGTACTTATTCAGGTGATTAAGAAGGATTGAACTTTTTTTAATGTTTGGGTGGGATGGGGGACATTCAGGCAGAAGAAAAAAAAATGACTAACAAGTACTAACAAGTGTACACAGTACAAAGTACTAACAATGACTAACAAGTACAATGACTAACACTAAAAAACAGAAAATATACAATATTTTTTATACCTAATAATGAATTGAAACAAAAAATATGCTTTATACAAATGTCAAGAGTTAACTACAATTTTCAAAATGAAAAAAAAAAAAAAAATTAGTTTAATATGACTTAATCACTGGCTGTTACAGAATTTGGTTTTATACATAGCAGCTAAAATTGAACAATTTGCAAAATTTAACTAATTTTTTTAATTTCAGTTATCTGTGAAACAGGTATATGGAAATATATTAAATCTAAAGAACTATTTACTCACATTTTATAATAGAAAACTTTGGATTCTCCAGTAGATGCAGTTGGTACAAGATGCTTGTCTAAAACATCCAATATATCTTGACAGATATCCTTTAATTCTGTTTCGACCTGTAAATGACCATCAGAACTATAGCACAAATCTAGATATCTTGGTAAACAGGCAAGATTAGAACAAGGACAGCAAAACCTATGATACACCTGTCTGCAGTGCTACTTACAATTTCACGGACACACAAAATATTTAAATTTGATAATTAGACAAAATTAATTTTTCGTTAATGAATAAAAACTACATTTTCTTTGCTTGAATTAGATCATTAGAATTTTTTTTTTCTGTGATGTTATACAACATCTTCAACATAACTTATTTAACTTTTCAATTAATTAAAAAAGCATTTCTTCAAATGAATGCCATAACATTCACAAGTTGATCCAGTTTGGCTACATATATTTCTAAAACTAACAATACGAACAACTATAAAAAGAATTATAAAATGTACACATTTAAAAAATTCCAAGATAAAAATAAATTTTTTTTTCTTTATTACAGTTCGAACCACAGAGATAATCTCATTTTAAAATCAAAATTTCACTAAATAACAGATTATTAATTGGTAAATTAAACAGTAAATGTCTTATAGCTCTAATGCAGGCATACATAAATTTTAAAATCAGACTATACATGTGTTATGTTGGGAATAGGGATACTTAAAATTAACAAGAATATCCAAAAATGCTTCTTGATCTTCTGTTACTTGTAATGAAATATTAGTATGTCCAAAAATACTCAACTAGTTCTTAGTTATTAAAATCTATTATAAAATGTATAAATGCTATTAAATTTAATGCCGAATGCAAGAAGCTCTTCAAGAAGTTGCAAGGATAAAAATGCAGATCACAACACTTTTCTTTCGCATTGAGGTAACTTGGCAAGAAACAAAATTCTTGTCTTTATGGCACAAAGACGAAGGTGCATAGCCTCATTGCATTCATAAAGTTATGTTGAAAACATTTGGGTCATTCCATATCAAATCAACGTGGGGTCTGGACCTCAAAATCTCAGATTTCCATAATTTTTAGTTTATAGTTTGTATCCATGAAGTATATAAAAACTTTTTTTATTTTTTTTTTGCCTTAGCGGATTTTTTTTATGGAATTTTAAAAATTGTAAAAAGTACCAAATTTAACCAAATTCTCAATCACAAAATCCTTTTACAAATTGAGCTAGAAAGTTAAGATATATCTCATTTCAAAGCTCTTTGTATGGGCTTTAATATGATATGCAACACTAACTATTTTGTGCAAAATAAATTTGACAAATTTTCAAAATTTAAATTTAATTTTTTTTTAAAAAAATGGCTTTTGGCTATAAGTATGCCAAATTTCAAGATGGAGAAATGATGGGGTTTTGAACTATTAATTTTTAAATATGAATATAAAAAATTTCAAGTATCAGGGGAAAATTAATTGTACAATTTCTTTCCATCCATAATTCACACTTCTTTTTCATTAAAAATTTCAGAGTTTGATGCTAAGCAAATTTAGTTCAAGGCATGGATTTTTTCTAAAGCATATTTCTCAAAATATAATTATATAATTTACCCTTAAGGGGACTCTTCATTCACTTGAAAGCACCTGCTCGGTAAAGTTAAACCTATGGGCAGGTTGTTTTCGAATTTTTCGTTTAAATTTGAATATTTTTTTTTTTTTCCCCTTCTTTTTGCATAGGATAGTTGAGGTTGATCTCTCATATGGCTATTTAATTTTTCGATTTCAGTTGCAGATTTTTTTAAATAAAGGTACTTTCACTTTTGGACTGGTTTCTAAAGTGACAGTACCTTTTATTAAGAAAAATCTGCAACCAAAATCGAAAAAGTACAAAAGTCCTTTATTAAAGATTGACCTCAGCTATCCTAGGGGGAAAAAAAACGCTTAAAAATATTCAAATTTAAATGAGAAATTCGAAAACAGTGCGCATGTTTTCAACTGAGCGAAGAGTGTTTTGACCTGGCACTTCTATCTTTTGATAGTTTAATTCTACAGCCATCATATATTTTCATGCCCTTTTGAATATTAAATCTTAAACTGCACTACCAAGTTGTTACATTCCTAAGTTTGCCTGATTTTGAATGAATTGTTTCTTTATAGGGATTGATCTGGATGGGTTACCCCACCCATATAGCTTTTCTATTTCCATTTTAACTCATTTAATGTCTTTCTTAAACTTTTTTTTTTTTTTTAATTCTTTGTTTGGTGCAGCATGTCCCTAAAGGGATTTTGTGCCATAAAACACAACCAACATTTATAGGGATTGCAGCATTTAACAGAAAACAATGCCCAGTCTTATCTTCTGACATTAATAGTAGTAATTCAAGACTTCTTTGTTAAAGCCTTTGATTAAAGTAAAATGAAGCTTGTTTATTAAATAGTTATCCTTCTATATATAAAAAAATAATAACGATTTGGGAATGTGCCAAACGATTTTGAAATGAACCAATGAAAGTCTGCGTAGATACCCCAAAATGCATCTGATTGGTCAGAGCTTTCTGACTTTTCTTAGCAGGAATTGTGCTTGGTGAAAACCATGAAAGTAGAGAATTTAGATAGGATGGGTGGGGAAAGGGAAGAATCTTCTGCATTTCGATAGACTTCTTTCAGAGGTCGATGGCAAAAGTGATTTTTACAGAAAGAAGATAATTTCCATTAACTAATGAGAAGGGGGGGGGGGGGAGTCATCTGCCTTTCGATAGCCTTTTGCTATTTTTTATGAGGGAGGTTATGTAGATTATCTAATTATTATTACTATATAAAAAGGCAAGAAAATATTTGTATATATATATATATAATTTTACACATATGTTGGTGGAAAAGTGAAAATTTCAGAAGAGAGGAGATTTATATGATACGATTATTTACTGTAACTACAAAATTATCAACTTCAATACAAAGATAAGAAAAAAAAATTCCAAATATTAATAAATTTGTTACTTTTTAAATTTATAATATTTAAATTTTCTATTAATTTGTAATTTTATTTAATTATAAATTTAATTTGTAACTATTCAAATAAATTATAAATTTTACCTTTTTTTAATGATTTTATATTTAATAATTCTTATAATTATGAAACTAAGCTCTAATGATTATGTGCTCCGAGATTAGGGGGAAAAAAATGTCAGGTGTTGGGGAGGAGCGTTTTTTTACCAAGTGTAATCTAAAAATTGAATGCACAGAAAATAAGGGATTGCAAAGCGATCCAGAATGGAAACGTGAAACAATTACATATGGGGTTGGCTAGAAAATAGGGATTGCTTCGCGATACTGAACAGAATAGCGAAGTGATTGCGCAGGGGGTTGGTGAGCTTAACGAGCAGGGGGGCGGAGCCCCCCTAGTTAAAAGAAAATTAAAGTAGGACACTTTTTACAAAAACTGTTAAAATGGAGAATTTATATCACTGAGTGCAAAAGTAAAAAAAATTGCAGTGCAGTTGTAATGCAAACCTAAACTAATAAAGAAAACACCTCTCTGATTGGCTGGTCTGATTAAACTAAAACCTAAACCAAAACTAATAAAAAACCTCTCCACCTGAATGGCTACAGTCAACTGAAACCAAAACTAAAAACAAGAAAGTAAAATTATAATTAAGTAAGACATCCAAGAATATTAGAATTTCAGTAAATAAGAACTGAAAACTCTTATTAAAACATTTTTTTAAATTGTTTAATGGTGTTTTAAGATGATATTTTAGTTTTTATTGTTTCACACCAGTTTCAACTTATATTCTTTCAAGTTATTACTTATAAAAAGAGTAGAAATATGGAACTCCTTATTTCCAGATATAAAGTACCAATTAACCCTGAAAAGTTTCAATAAACCATTCTTATTCAAAAATTAATAGCTCGAAATCCCATCATTTCTCCATCTTGAAATTTTGCATACTTGTAGCCAAAAAGTAAAAAATTAACATTTTTTTTGAAAAAAAAAATTAAACTGTTTTTGAAAAATTTAAAATTTTTGAAAATTTGTCAAAAAAATTATTTTATTCAAAATAGTGTTGCATATTATATTAAAGCTCTTAAAAAGAGCTTTCAAATAAGATAACTCTCCAGCCCAATTTGTTAATTATAGAGGGTTTTGTGATTGAGAATTTGATTAAATTTGGTACTTTTGACCATTTTTAAAATTCCGTAAAAAAAACCTCTAAGAAAAAAAAAATAAAATTAGATTTTTCATATACTCCATGGATACAAACTATAAACCAAAAATTATAGAAATCTGAGATGTCGAGGTCCAAAAATTACTTTTTTCTCTCGTTGATTTGACATGGAATGATCCATTTCTAAAAAGAAAAATTACATACTTTGATGAGCTAAAAAAAAAAAAAAAAAAAAAAAAAAAAAAAAAAAAAAAAATGTGAAATGACTTATTGTTAAGGCTCCTGTCCCTGCCGGTGAAGGCACTCACGAGCTAATGCTAATCCTATGGGGAGGGATTTATCTAATACAGGGGTGGCCAACCCGCGGCACGGCGGCGTTCTGACAGTGGCACGCGAAGACTTATTGAAAAATTAAAAAGAAAAAATAGAAATCCAGATAGAAATGTTCCTTGTTAACTGTCAAAAGTTAATTTTCAAAATAAACTTAAAATAAGTCTACATTAATATAATAAGCGCCTGAAATTCCCAATCGAAAAACATTAACAGCACTGCAGGTAATTCAATCTAAAAATATACAGGCACTACTCCGCAAATCCTCCATTTTGCCTGAATTCACTGTATTTCTTCTTCCGCACTCGAGTCAGCGAACGGCAAACAGAAGAATCAGTTTTTCCCCATGCAGAGATTGGCAACAGTACTTCAACGGGAAGCTAGTATAACAGTTGAGCGGGAAGCTAGCACTGCCGAACAAGATGTTAAGTTTTTTTTAAACTGTTTTTAGATTCCAGTATCGAGCGTTGTTTTAAAACTTATTTTTACGATGTCCATAAGTAAACCTTCGACATAGAAAAGAAAATATGAAGACGATATTGCGATTCGCGATTTTAAAACTGTCTGGGAAGAACAATTTTTGTTTACTAATCAAAATACTTCCAAGCCTGTTTGATATGTGGAACATATGTAGCAGTGCCGAAAAAATTTAATCTGGACCGACATTTTACACAACTGCATAGTGATTTCAATAGCAAATATCCTGTCTGATCACACTTGTGAATGGAATTTATCAATAAAAAAAAGAAAACTTTAGCCAGCCAACAATCCTTGTTCCAGAAGAGAAATGACGAAATGGAAAGCATGGTGAAGGTTTCTTATGAACTTTCTCTGTTGTTAGCCCGCAAGAAAAAAACCTATTCTGACGGAGAGGAAATAAAAAATAGCCTTGTAATATTTGCCCAACATGTCGGCGATAAAAATGTCAAAAATATGGTTGATAATACAGCCTTGTCTATAAATACAGTCATGCGTCGTATAGATGACATGGGCCAGGATGTTGGAACACAAATTGTCTCTGGACTACAATACTGCAAATATTTTTCATTAACTTTGGATGAAAGCTGTGACATCACAGACAGTGCACAGTTAAGCATATTTGTACGCTACGCGAACGATAATTTTGATATTGTGGAAGAACTTCTTGATTTGCGCCAATTAGTTTTTACTACAGGTGAGGACATTTTTAAAGAACTTAAAAGTGTAATTGAAGTTAACAAAGTAGAGTGGGCAAAATTAGTGTTTGCACAGATGGAGCACCTTGCATGACTGGCAGGGTAAAAGGTTTTGTTACATTGCTTTAAAATTATTTGGGAAGAAAAGTTTTCAAGTATCACTGTATTGTCCATCAAGCTCTTTGTGCCAAGGACTTAAACCTGTCTTCTGTTGTAGACCCTGTAGTGCACTGTATCAACAAAATACGAGCTCTGAATCGACGACGATTTCGTGAGCTTTTCCCGGAAGAAACGGAAGAGGAAGACGAGTTACTCCTTCATTGTAATGTGTGCTGGCTTTCCAAAAGAAGTGCTCTCGTGAGATTTTGGAATTTGAAGGATTGTGTTTTAAAATTTCTGGAAGAAAACAATGAACTACCCAGTGAGTGCTTGCTACTCAAGAATGAAGATTGGCAGTAGGATTTAGCTTTTCTCACCAATATTATGGGACATTTAAATAATTTAAATTTAAGATTACAGGGAAAAGAGATTGTATTTTTCCTACTCTAGTTGGTCATATATCTTCTTTTGTGAAAAAACTTTTGCTTTTTTACATCGATTTTGGAGAAAAAAGATTAACACAATTCACATTAATGCAGGAATTAGCTACCAAAGTCAGTAATTCTCCGAACTATGATAGATTTAAAAATTTAATATCCATTTTGCAAGATTCATTCAGTGCTAGGTTTGATGATTTTCAAGATGATAAAAATGTAGACCTTTTCACAAATCCTTTTTCAATTTCTCTGCAAGAAGTTAATTGTTACTTACCTGAAATCCAAATTATTGACCTACAGTACCATATACTGTACTGAAAAGCAAATATAAAGAACTTATTTCAACTGCAAGTGATCCAAATTATATTGAATTTTGGAAATTTGTACCAGAAAGCAATTTTCCAAATTTACATGATTTAGCTGTCAGATATTGTTGTAGGTTTGGATCAACATATGTTTGTGAACAAATGTTTTCGATTATGAACATAATAAAATCAAAATATCGTTCAAGATTAACTAATACGCACAAAAAACACCTAATTTTGTTAGCAACTTCAAAAACTAATCCTAATATAGATGACTTAGTAAAAAAGCTAAAAATTCAAAAGCCAGATTAATATGCAAGTACTGACTGTTTGTTTAATAATTATTTAGAATTAAATGTTCCAAGTTATTCATTCTTATTTTATACATAATCTGGAAGAACATTTAAAAATATTTGTTAACAATAAAACCTAAGTTTATACTTTTGTTTTATTTATGATATTTTTGTAATATCCACTACTCACACTTACAGGGAAAAAATGAGCTATTTGCGAAAAACTCACATAATCAGCCTATAAATAACATGTTTTCACCTTTTTATATTTTTTAGTATGTTGGAAAAATTAAAAGTAGCACGCATAATTCTTTTTCTTCAGATAGTGGCACTCTTCTCAAAAAGGTTGGCCACCCCTGATCTAATATCTCGTTTGCATTTCGACATTTTTAAATAATTTTTTTTGCATTAGATAGCCGAGATTAGTCTCTACATCGCACCTTTTTTACTTTTTTGATTTTGTTGCAGACATTTTTTTAGAATGACACTCATTTTCAGAACCAGTTTTGAAAGTGAAAGTAACTTTATAAAAAATATCCGAGAACAAAATCTAAAAAATAAAAAAGATGCACTGTAGAGACTGACCTCGGCTATCCAATGCAAAAAAAAATTAAAAATAACGAAATGCAAACAAGATAGATAAATCCCTCCCCATAGGATTAGCATTAGCTCATGAGTGTGCCAGCAGGGACAGGAGCCTTAAAGCTCTTATAGGCTCACTCCATGTGAAGAGATTTCCCCTTCCAAATAAGATGCATGTTGCAGAAAGAATGGAGGGTACAATTTGATTTTATACATGCTTCGGTGGAAATGGCCAATAAAAAGGTTGGGAACCATTGGACTAGAGTAAAAAAATCATGCAAATCGATTCAAAAATTGTGTTAACTGAGCCAAAATAATTTTCTTGCTTTGTTGATCTGGCAAGTAAATCTTTAAATGCACCAGAGGAATTTTTTTTTATATAACTGCTCAATCAAAAACCTCTCCAATACAGAAGTTTGCTTCAGTCACTAATGACTCTGCTTTCACAGATTCTCTCTAAAATATCTGGAATGGATGATCATTTTTAAGAGGTAAAACATGCATATTATTCCTGAAATCATAAGAACAAATTTTCAAGAGAGAATGATCAAGACAAACTTTTTTGTACAGGAAACTAGCATCGCTATCCACTTGTTCCATAAAAATACATTCAACTGAAAATATAGGGTGTGTCATTACAAGCAGAAACTGAATTTTCACTCAACTTTAAAGAGTGACCCAGAGCCAAACAATTTCTGATGCTCCAGCTCTGCTCCTAGATAAAATGCTGTGGCTCCGGCTCGGCTCCGAGCTTTTGAGTTGCAGATTTTTAATTTACACATTTAATTTTTTGCTCACAAATTCTTCTTCCTTTACCTTCATTAAAGATCTGACAAAATGCATTTTTCTTCTCAAACTTGAAATGCTTGTTCAGAAAATATGACACCTTTTAGCTTTTGCTTTTAAAATAGAAAGTTTGGTGGAATTTTAAACAAATCTTAAATTTCTACACTTTTCAAACAACCAAAATTGTACAACTACACATGTAAACAACATGCGGCCATATTTTTTCAAATAGTGTTGTCACTTAGCTCAAGTAGAAAGTAGTAGTAGTGTTACCATGTTTTGAGAAGTTTTCCATCTCTAATTTAAAAAAAAAAAAAAAAAAAAACCTAAAAAATGATATAATTAAAATACTGAATAATGATGTACTTAAAATATTTTAAGCCTGGAAATTTAAGACTGAAAAAAAAAAAAAAAAAAGATTTATAAAAGAATATTAAAAACTAAAGGAGCCCTGGAGCAAGAGAAAATTTAGAGCTCCACCTCCAGCTCCAGGGAAAACACAGCTCCGGAGCGCTCCAGCTCTCTGACTTTAACAATAACTAAAGATATTTTAGAGAGATTTTCATCATATTTATTCCCTTTACTTTAGTGATGGGCGATTCTGGAAAATTTGAGAATCGATTAAAATCGACATCGTATAAAACAGAATCGATCGCAATAAGAATCGATTCCCAAATTCTAGAATCTATACTTGAATCGATATTTCGATGTTCACAGATTCACACAGATAAGCTGAAAAATAGTACAGTAAACTCTGTCTAAGGCGGAATCGGTCGGGACTGAGAAAAATTTCCGTGGTAGACAATATTCCGGCTTATGCAAAAAAGCTCCCCCCCCCCCCCCCCAAAAAAAAAAAATCCCTGGAAGATGGCGATCTTTTATTGATTCTCCTGACTAGAAAATCGGTTGAAAACTGAAATTCTGAAAGATCCTTTGTCTTTTTAAAGATAAATGAGAAACTTTATTCAATTTCTTAGTACTGCTGTAATACATTCATATTGAAAGTTTATACACACCAAAAAAAAAAAAAAAAAAAAACTTCGAGAATGAGGAAGAACGCTATAATTTTGAATTTGAGTACAATCTTAAAGTATAATATACATTGTACTTTCGAAAATACGTAATCATTTTCATAAATGTTCATTTTACTAGAAATATTAACTTTTAGATGCAATTTTGCATATGAAAAAAATGGCATAAGCATAAATTCCTTAAAATTTAAAGTTTCTGTTCTTTTGAATTAACTTTTTTAAAAGCTTACGGAATTTTAGCTAACATGCTCGACATTGAGTTATTTGACTTATCAGTTTTAAAGTTTAATAAACAAAACGCTTTTCATTTTTAAATTATCCTTTTTCCGCCTTATGCAAAATTTTGGTTTCGGTGGGACCTTAAAATCCTTTCCGTTTCCGCGTCAGACAGATTCCGCCTTATGCAGCATGAATTAATGTAATTTTCTATGGGTTCGCCGGGACTTGAAAAAATTTCCGCGGTAGACAGATTTCCGGCTTATACAGAGTCAGCCTTAGACAGAATTTACTGTAATTCCAAAACGTACCGAATCAACAGGGCCGTAACGACTATCCCTCACCTCCATTTATGTGGGCCATAGACAACGTTAGCGGCCCAGAAGTAAGCTACTACAGACCTTTGAGTAAAAAAATAAGGTTTTTTAACTTTTAAAATTATTATTTTTAAGATGTAATTTTGATAATAATTTATATTATATTTAAATTTATCTTTAAAAAAAGATCTCGGTCAGATAAAAAAAAAGAAAAAGAAATGATTTTTTTTTTTTTTTTTTTTTTTTCATCCGGAAAAGATGTACTTTCTACTCTTAACTCTTATTTCCTTCAACCAAACAGATGGGGACTTTCTTCCTATAAACGTCATTCTTAAAAATGCGCAGATGAGCGAAATTTTGAAGGCTCTAAATTTATTTTAAAACTTAAATGGTTTTTCAGTCTTTTTAGGGTCTTCTATAAGTGTGGGGGAAATGCAAATATTGCAAATCTTCTTTTAAAATAGCTGTGAAGAATGTAATTAACCAAGTATCACATACTAATTATCCCCCAATTAATAATCAAAATTCTCCTTTTAATAATATATTTAACTAAAATTTCTTTCCCTTTTTAAAACATATATCTCCTTATCTCATTTACAGTTTATAAATATCTTTCTTTTTAATGTTTACCAAATATTTAGCTGTTAAGAAAAAAAGTTCTCATCCTAGAGCCATTAAGAATGAAATAACACACTTTTCTCTGGTTAACAAATAAATAAAAGTACATTCCTTGATTATATGTTTTTTTTCTTCCCCCCCCCCCCCCCAGCAGTAATCTAAAAACCATAAACAGTTATTGACTCATTCGCTGACATGCAGAGTGCACTCACTGGAACAATAATAAATAAAAAAGAAAAGTATCGAGTTAAACTGATGGCATTGAGCTCACAGTCTATTCATACTTATTGTATTTTATACTCTTACTTCAAAGAATGCCTTTCGAAAAATAAATTAAGGGGAATCGCCTCCCCCCCGTCACATCTCTATACTTAAACAATAAGCCTCCAAATCTTATCAGGGAAGCGCGTTATCAGAATAAACTAGTTACCAAATTTGGAGCAAATCAGATAGAAAAACCCATATACCTAAATTAAGGGGTGTTAGCCCCTGTTCCTCCCTTCATACTTAAATAACGAACCTCCAAATTTAATCAGGGAAGCGTCTTATCAGAATTAACCGGTATACCAAAATTAGTGTTTCCCCTAGGCGTTTTCGTGAGGGCGCAGCGCCCTGCCCGTTTTTTTATAGCTGTAAATGCGCCCTGCCCGTTTTTATATAACTGAAAACACGCCCTGCCCATTTTGGGTTTGCAAAATTTTGCCGACGGCATATTTCAACTAACGAATTTTAACAATAGGTCGCGAAAAAAATTCGGAAATTTGCAATAGGTCGTTGGATCTGAAATTCTAGAGTCGATCGCGGGAAAATATAGCAAAATTAGTCTATCGATCGTGAAAAAAGATTGTGAAATTCACTAATCGGTCGCGGAAAATATCGCAAAAAAAAGTATCAATCGTGGGAAAATATTATGAAATTTATCAGTTGGTCGGAAAAAAACGAACTGTTTCAGCCGGACGCGGGGAAAAAAATCGTGAATTTCGTTAGTCTAACGCACGAAAAACTAAAAAAAAATATCTCCAATCGCTCGCGGGGAAAAATTCGCGAAATTTGTCGATTGTTCGCGGAAAGAAAATCACGTAATTCGTTTATGCTAGCATGGAAAAAAACCACGAGTTCCGCCAGTAAGCCCCGGAAATTATGCAATCTATCCCAAGAATAAAACCCGCAAAATTCGCTAATAAGTAGCAAGAAAATATTGCCAATTATATTAATAGATCACATGAAAGCAATCACGAAATCCTCTTCTCCAGTAGGTGATGGGGGAAAAACCTCGAAAATTGCCGATTGGTCGCGGGAAAACCCCGCAAATCTCGAAAAAAAGTTGCTAGAAAATAACACAAAAACCATTAATCAGTCGCAAGAAAAGAAATCGCGAAATTAAAAAATCACACCCAGGAAAAAATCGCGAAATTAAAAAATCACACCCAGGAAAAAATCGCGAAATTTGTTAATTACTCGCAGGGAAAAAAATAGCGAAATTCGTACACGATTGAGTTTAAAGAAAACTATGGAAATCAGCCAATCGATCCAAAGAATAAAACCTACAAAATTCGCTGATAGATAGCTGAAAAACATCGGCAACTATATTAATCAACCGCAGGAAAAGAATCGCGAAATCCTTCAGTTACTCGCGGTAAGAAAGCCGCGAAAATCGTCGATCGATCATGGGAAAACCCCTCGAAATTATTCAATAGATCACAAGAAAAACCTTTTTGTCCCAATAAGTTGCTGGAAAATACCACAAAAATCATAAATCGATCGCAAGAAAAAAATAAATTCATTCATCGGTCAGGGAGAAAAAACACAAATTTCGTCAAAAGATTGCATAAAAAGTATCAACTTCGTCAAGACTGCGCTAACAAACATCGCTCGCGAAAAAATATCGCCATTTTGATCAATCGGCCGCAGAAAAAAGAATCGCCAACCAAGCGAAGCAAAAAGCACTAATTTCATCAAAGGAACGCAAGGAAAAAACGTGAATTTCGCAAAATAGTCGGGGGAAAAATCGTGATTAAAACCATGAATTTTGCGAAACGGTCGTGGAAAAAAAATCGGGTATTTCCCGGAACGAGCGTGAAAAAAGAATGATGCTTTTCGCGAAATGATCGTGGAAAAAATTTGTGAATTTCGCGAAACAGGCGCGGGAAAAAATCGTGTGATTCGCGAAACGATCGTGGAAGAAAAATTCGTAAATTTCGTCAAATGGCCGCAGAATGTTTCTGATATCAAATCAAGTATTACATTACACAGATTAAAAATCTGATCCAAACAAATTAAAAAAATTGAGTTTCTGAGAAAGTAGTCTATGAGAATACCTTGCAAACAAAAATTCCCCTGTTCCTTCTACATAAAAATCTAAATTCCAATATATAACAACTAAATCAGGGGTGACCAACTAATTATGGTTTTTTTCTGTGGCCCTTGGACAAAATTCGCGGTTTTTCATCGAACTTTCGACGAAATTTGCATTTTTTCTCGCGATCCTTTGACGAAATTCGTTTTTTCGCAATCCTTTAACGAAATTTGCGATTTCCGCAGTCCTTTAACGAAATTTGCGATTTCCGCAATCCTTTAACGAAATTTGCGATTTCCGCAATCCTTTAACGAAATTTGCGATTTCCGCAATCCTTTAACGAAATTTGCGATTTCCGCAATCCTTTAACGAAATTTGCGATTTCCGCAATCCTTTAACGAAATTTGCGATTTCCGCAATCCTTTAACGAAATTTGCGATTTCCGCAATCCTTTAACGAAATTTGCGATTTCCGCAATCCTTTAACGAAATTTGCGATTTCCGCAATCCTTTAACGAAATTTGCGATTTCCGCAATCCTTTAACGAAATTTGCGATTTCCGCAATCCTTTAACGAAATTTGCGATTTTCCCGCAATCCTTTAACGAAATTAGCATTTTTTATGCTATCCTTTAACGAAATTCGCATTTTCCGCAATCCTTTAACGAAATTCGCGTTTTTTTCACATTTTTTTAGCGAAATTCACGCTTTTTCCACAATTTTTTTGACGATATTCGCGCCTTTTCCACAATTTTTTAACGATATTCGCGCTTTTCCCACAATTTTCGACGATATTCGCGTTTTATCCGCGATCTTTTGACAAAATTCGCGTTTTATCCGCGATTTTTTGACGAAATTCGCGTTTTATCCGCGATCTGTTGACGAAATTCGCGTTTTATCCGCGATCTTTTGACGAAATTCGCGTTTTGTCCGCGATCTTTTGACGAAATTTGCATTTTTCCGCTATTATCTGACAAAATTCGCGCTTTTTCCGCGATCTTTTGTCGAAAATCGCGGCAATCAAATAAACAGCAACAAAAACAAATTTCAAAAACCCTTTTCTTAAAAAAGTGCCCTTTTTGATCAGCTAAAGTGCCCTTTTTGTTCAGCTAAAGTGCCCTTTCTTGAAAGAGCACCCTGCCCTTTTTTATTCTGGGGGAAACACTACCAAAATTGAAGCAAATGTGATAATTCTGCATGAAAAACCCATTTATCTAAGTGGGGGGATAGCCCCCGTACCCCCCTCCTTTATGCTTAACCAATGAACCCCCAAAACTAATCAGGGAAGCGCCTTATGAGAATGAACCTAGAAAAAAAAATTGAAGCAAATCGGATATTTCTATCGAGAGTTATCGCGTTACGTATGTACGTACATACATACATACAGAAACTGCGGGCACATTAGCTCTCAGGCTTTGATAGCCTGTGAGGTAAAAAGAAAAGTGCCCAGTTAAACTGATAGCATTGAGCTCTCAGGCTATTCACACTAACTGTATATTATGCTGTTATTTCAAAGAATAATGCCCCTCGAAAAATAAACTAAGGGGAGGGGGATTGCCCCTCCCCATTTCCCCTCTTTATATTTAACCAATGACCCTCCAAATGTCATCAGGGAAGCGCCTTATCGAAATAAATCGGTATACCAAATTTGAAGCAAATCTGATACAAAAACCCATTTATCTAAATTAAGGGGGTATTAGCCCCCGCTTTCCCTTTTATATTTAACCAATGAACTTCCAAATCTAATTAGGGAAGCACCTTATCAGAATAAACTGGTATACCAAACTTGAAGTAAATCGGATAGCAAAACCCATCTATCTAAATTAAGGAGAATATTATCCTCTCGTTCCCCCCTCCCCCCTTTAGACTATAACAATGAACCTTCAAATATAATCAGAGAAACTCGTTATCAAAATTAACCGGTATACCAAAATTTGAAGAAAATCTGATAATTCTGCATGAAAAACCCATTTATCTAAGTTAAGGGGAGGGTGGGACTAGCCCCCGTTCCCCCCTTTATACTTAACCAATGAACCTCCAAAACTAATCAGGTAAGCGATTTAGCAGAATGAACATAGAAAAAAAATTGAAGCAAATCGAATATTTCTATCAAGAGTTATCGCGTTACGTACATACATACAATACCGACGGTCGCATTAAATCTCAGGCTTTGATAGCCTGTGAGCTAAAAAGTGCCAAGAGCGTTTAACTAGGGAGGGGGGAGGAAGGACAGAAAATAAAAGAGGACGTTAAAAGCTTTCTAACAATATGTTACACGAGATGGTTTGGAAGAAACAATAAATATGCCCCCCAGGGGGCAGGTAAGTCTCAAACGGTGGGAGGAGCGACCTCAAATGTATCTTTGGTCAAGGTTTCAAAATGTGGATTTATAATAAAATAGAACGAGAATTGGGCATTTTTAAAATAGCATGCATATTTTGAAAGGCCCTGTAAATTAAGATTGGCGAGGAAGAAAGGGGGGGGGGGGGGGAAAGGACTAGAAGGGATGAACTTGAAAAATACAACATAATAAACTAGTAACCCGAATAACTAGGCTTCTAAACAAAAGTATAACGATTTAACCTAGTATTGAATTCAGGGGGTGACCCGGGGGAACATTGGAATGTCCCTCCCGAAAGTTTTGAGATTTTATGCTTTTTAATGGAAAAATGTGCATCCCCCCTTACGGAACTCTAAAATATCTCCCCCCCCCCCTCATTCCGACCGGAGCAGTCAAGAAATCAACCCGCCATTCAACACTGAACCTAGAAAGAAAGAAAAAAAAAAAAGGCTCTTATACAAAATTTTACAGCAATTCTGCCACTAACACAGTAAAATTGGAGGAATTTATTCAACCCGAATCGTGGATCAATGCGCGATGCGATTTGAATTGAAGTAAATCAAAATTCAACGATTTCAGCCGCATCTAAAAATGGGCATCGAATCTGAACTGAATCGATTCGCCCGAATCTAAAAAATTGAAGTAAATCAAAATATAGCGATTCTGCCCGCATCTAAAGATTGACATCGGCATCGAATAGAAACTGAATCGATTCGCCATTTCTGATCTTCATTTACGGGCAGAATCGATGCGGTCATTTTTTCTTGCTTTCTTTTGTCTTTAGAAAAAGAAAGCGTTGGATTCGTGAAAAATTTCGACTTCCGGTTTTCGAAGGATTTATAGTTTTAGAAGATCTTGTCTGGAATACGATTTGACTATTTTTATACATTGTCTGTCTGTCAGTCTGTCTATTTGTTTGTCTCTGACAAAAAAATTGTGGGCGGTCTATTTCAAGAACTAATGCATGGAATCTGTTGAAACTTTAGATTCAATTAGACTTTCATATAAATTGGTGCTGATTACTTTTTGATGTAAATCTACCGACAGGTGGCGCTGCTATGCTGCATTTTTCCGATTTTCGCAATAGTTCTATCTCAAGAACTAATGCACGGGTTTTCATCAAACTTCACATTCAGTTAGACGTTGGCATAAATTGTTGCATATTAGATTTCGGTGTAAATCGCCCAACAGGGGGCGTTGTTATGCAGATTTTTTCAGCAGTGTTGAATTCAGACAATTTTCTCCGGGAGGGATTTCTGCGGATCCAAAGAGGGACAGTTCAGAGGAGAAGGGGATTGGACTTTTGTACATTAAGCATAAAATCTCAAACCTTCTGGGGGGACATTTGAATGCTGCACAGGGGGGGGGGGGGGGGGGGCGCATGTCCCTCCGGACTACCCCCGGAATTCAACACGTTTTTCTGGATTTAAACGATTTTAGGGATCATATCTCAAGAACCAATGAACAGAATTTCATCAAACTAATATTCTGTCATAAGTTGTTCATGATTAGGTTTTCGGGTAAATGATATAACAGGTTGTGCTGCCATGCTGCTTTTTTTTTTAGCAGTGTTGAATTCAGACATTTTTCTCCGGGAGGGATTTCTATGGTTCTGGAGAGGGACATTCTAGAGTTTCGGGGGGGGGGGGGGGGGGGGAATTGGACTTTTGTCCCTTAAGCATAAAATCTGATATCTTCATGAGGGAAATTTCAATGTTCCGTGGGGGGTTGGGTTGTCCACCAGTACCAGCCCCTGAATTTAACACTGTTTTTCAGAATTTACAAGATATTAGCGATAATATCTCAAGAAGTAATGACCGGAATTTCATCAAACTTGATATTATGTGTCATTGACATAAGTTGTTCCTGAGTTTTTCGTGTTAATCATGTAACAGGCTGCGCTGCTATACTGTTTTTTTGCATGATATTCGTGATAGCCATATCTCAAAACTAATGCACGGAATTTAATCAAACTTCATATTCTGTTACACTTTCAGATAAATAGATCCTTATTAGGCTTGGGTGTATACTGCCCAACAGGTCACTTTTATGCTCTTTGAATATGGATTTTCCGTTGCGGACATCTAGGCTAATATCAGACGAACGTCTTTTTACACGCTTTTTTTTCGCTCTTACACCGTCCCTACGCATGCTAGCGAAGGTGTAGGGATGGCGTAAGAGCGAAAAAGCGTGCAAAAAGACGTTCGTCTGACATTAGCCTAAGAGGGTGTGAGCCGAAATTCAATGGCTTGTTTGGAAAATGCAATGCTTATATTTTCTTTTAAAAGGCACATACTTCAACGAACCTATGCTTTTTGAATCCTCATGATGCGCATATGTTATCATTTAAATTTGTCACCGTGATAGCGAATTTTGAAGTTTTAACATTTATGAGGCAGATGAAAGTTTTGAGATTGGCACATCCAACTACTTTATCTTCAATTTTTGAAGGAAAATGAAAATGATATTACCTTATTTTGTCTTAGAGACATCGATTAAAAAATTCATAGTATCGATTAAATCGAGTTGGCCATAGTATCGATTAAATCGATTAAAAAAAAATCGAAATCGTCCATCACTACTTTACTTGTTGTATGAACAAAAATCAAAGTTCATCCTGGAACGAGATACATTATTTCTGACTGAAGTAGATTGCGACTGATCCGGAAAGAATAGTCTGTCTTCATGCCTATTATCACCCTTGTAAGTTTGTTCAACTATGTTATGAAATACCCTGTTTTGAAAATTAATGAAAACAATTATTTCCACCGAGTTTGCTCTTCCCTACTTTATTCAGGAAACTCATTTGTACATCCTTAATTCCTTTAAAGAGCATTAATAGTTATTTTTCTTAAAAATGTCACTTTTCAAATTGTAAATAATGTAAAAGCATTATTTAACATGAACTACCAAGACCGTCATTTTCACGGTTTTCAAATTTCATGCTTAAAAATTTTATATAATTTATGTATTGTTCTAGAATTTTATGATACGACTTTTAATGAAGTATAAGAATAGTCAAATATTCCTATTCAATTTCCACTCACCCACTTTAATTTCCATAATCAGTATAACCCCCGGTAGCAGAAAGTTCCTGACAGGTGACGTGCGTCGCAGATTTTCTTTTCACTTTTGCAGATTTTTTTTTCCATTGGATCTTTTTCCAACTTTATATTATGTTTAGTTCTTTATTATTTATTACTAAAACTTAAGATTATTATTAATAAAAATGAGTAAAATGCTTGAAAACATTAAAAGTAAATGATTAATTAATTAAAGGTTCATTTGTAACATTTTACTTGCAGATTATTTTCAGTCCCTGAAAGATCTGTCGCAGACACTTGGAGAATTTTCTGCTATTGGGGTATAACCTATACCTATTTATACCAAGACCCGTCAAAATGACGGCTGGCTTTGCCAATTTCAAAGTTGAATGATCCAAAGTGTTCGGCAGCCATTAAAACGGGATCTATTTAGTTCCAATTACGATTCAGTTTACTCGAGGCTAGAATGTTTTACAGGAGAACTATTGGAAAATTACTATTGAAGAATTATATGCGCTTGTAGCTAATTTGTATGCTCGAGGTGTCTACGAAGCCAGAGATTTGAAATTATCCTATTTGTAGTCAGAAAAATGAGGACCTTTCTTGCACGAAACTATGAGTAGAAGCAGATTATCAGAAATTATGAGATTCATTCGTTTCGACAAAAAAAAGCCAGAGGAGTGTTCGCTTACGAACTTACAAATTTAGATTAGCTTCTGAAATGTGGAAGTCCTTTATTGATAACAGCCAAGCTTGTTACAAACCAGATCAGAATATAAGTGTAGATGAACATCTGTTTCCCACAAAGGAAAGATGCAGATTTCTGCAATATATGCCCTATAAGACGGAAAAATTTGGAATTAAGTTTTGGTTAGCTGTAGGCGTGCGAAGTAAATCTCTTATAAATGGCTTTCCCTATTTAGACAGAGATGAACTTAGACCACCAGGAGTACCATTGAATGAATTTGTAGTTTTGAATCCTGTAAAATAAATATGTAAATTGTGGGAGAAATATAACAACAAATTTTTTTTTTTTACAAGTATACAACTTGCAAAGAAGCTACTGGCCAAAAAAAAAAGTCTTGTTGGAATTATGCTAGCAAATAAAAGAGAATATACGAAAATAGCTAAAGTTAGAAAAGATAACATGGCTCTTTTCTCCACAAAACTCTACAAATCAAATGGTAGTGTCCTATCAATTTACAAAAGTAAGCCTCGTAAAAAAAAAAAAATACTTAGCTCAAAACATATGTGAAAATTGCTTCTAATCGAAAACAAATTCCTGCAACTGTGTCATTTTACAATGAGACTAAGTTTGGAGTATATGTAGTTGACCAAATGGCTCATAAATATAGCGTAAAAGCAGGGTCACATAGATGGCCTTTGCAAGTATTTTATAATATTTTGGACTTGTCAGCAATCAATGCGTAGATTTTATATAAAGAGACTTGTGTTGCAAATATAACTAGAAAACAATTTTTATTTCAACTATTTGAAGAACTCTCCAGTGAATATAGGTGCTACAGAAAAGAATCCTCCTCCCAAAAAACAAGAACGGAAAGTAATGGATTGTACTCCAAAAAACTAAAAAAAAAAAAAAATCCTTATGAACGCTAATCTTGCCACATTCGATTGTGTAACAAAGAGCGATTTATACCTGCAATGTGTGCAACAAATATGTTTGTGGCAAGTGTTCATCAAAGATAACATGTACTTGTAAAAGATGTGCCTCATAGTTATTTCATACATATCAAATGTGCTATACTATAAATGCAAATAGAAAGTTTTTTTTTTAAATTAATAATTAATGAATTATATAAAATGTTTGTTAAATTATATTCTTTTATTTACAATAACTAAGTGAAAAGTTACAATGAAAGTCATGATCAAAAATCTGTCAATTTGATGGGTGCAGTAAAACTAGGTATATATTTAACATCGGTAGTTCTAGTGTTAAATATGATTCTAATAGGGTCTCAGACACCTGTTCACTAATGCTTGCCAACCCCAATGATTTGCAACACAATTCACATTGGGATCGCTATACAATCCCTGCTCAACACTATTTGTATCAACTCTAGCCAGAATGAATATTATAAATAATTTTAACATATGATATTTACAAACATTTTTAATGTATAAACAAGTGGGTAAGTGGGATCACAGATCGCACAGAGGGTTTCGTTTAATATTCTTTTCAAAACACTTTATTCTTTTGAAAAATCTGTTAATTCTAAAGTTCGCAACCAGGGGCACACTATTCTAAACAAACCTCTATCCGAACAAAACTCCGTTTTACATACTATCCGTATATATATTAGTAGAGGGGATAGGGCCCATAGCACACAAGATAAGTAGGCACCTCTGGCGGTAAAAAGTGGAACTAAAATATGTAAGGCTATGGTGCATAATATGAAAGAATGGTCAAAAGGGTGTCGGCAAAAGTGGGAAAAGTGGTCCACGGGTGAAAAGGGCGGAGGTTAGAAAAATTGCTTAAAATATACAAGTTAGAGCCAGGAGGAGTAAATAATATAAGACTTTTTGAAAATTTTATGATTTGTCATGTGGTCTGAAGTATTCAGCTATAAGTATGCAAAAATTCATGTCTCCAACTTAATTAGGGGCTTTCTTAGAAAGAATTGCTTAAAATACATATGTGGTAGTTCAAAGGGTTAAACGTAAGACTTTTTCAAGATTTTATGATTTGTCGCCTGGCCTCAGGTGTTGCTATAAGCAGGGTTGGCAGGTTTTTGACACATGTCAATTTTTGACGGTTTAAACCGTCATGTCAAAAACCTCTTGTCAAAAACCTCGTCAAAAACCTCAAATACTTACAGTGATCTGTAAAATTTCACATTAGATGTAATATTTAAAATTCATTATTACTGTAATTGTATAATTAGTACATAGTATTAGTAATAATTACAGGGTTGGCAGGTTTTTGACATGTGTCAGTTTATGTCGGTTTAAACCATAGTTTAATCCGTCATGTCAAAAACCTCAAATACTAAATTGATCTGTAAAAATTCAAATTAAATGTCACACATGACAACATTACATGTAATATTTTAAATTCACTCTTACTGTATAGCAGTAATTAGTACATAGTAAAGTATTATTGTTAAGTACAACTTTTTAACAGGGTAAAATTTTTATTTAATTTTTTTTTTTTTTTGTAAAATTGTGTTTTTTTTTTTAAAAGTAGATATTAAGGCTCCTTTTCACTGACAATTTTTTTCCAACTTGAGCTCTTCATGTGAGAATTCTATCCCCCCTTTCTAAACACGCCTATGCTTTTCTACAGCTGTCAACGCAGTTAGGGTCAAGCGAGGGGTCAAACAAGGTGTCCAAGAAGGGGGAAAACTGCTTGAGGGCAGTCTTGGATGGAAAGAAATAGTAGGTGAGAGAGGTTCTTTTACAAAAAAAAAATAAAAGCGAGCTTTCTTTTGAGTTTGTTGCAAAAGGACAAGATTCAGAAAAAATAGTTTCACAGGTCGGACAGCCAAAGAGAGGTCCAGGGCTTGATATTCTTCCTTCCCCCCCCGCCCCGCCCTCTTCTTATACCGTTATTAAAAAAAAAAAACTAAACATTTTCGAAGTCTTATAAAACATATGATTGATTATATAAGTACGCACTCACACATTTAGAAATAATCTTATCCTATTTTAAAAGTTCAAAATATTGATTATAAAGATTAGAAGGTTAAAATAGGCTTGAATTTTCAGCGATATGAAAATTCCCTAAAACAAAATTCGGGGTCACTAAAATCAGGAGTGTCAGTATCCAATTTGCCAAAAGCATAATCGGTCCGTAGATGAACCTGAATTCTTATGCCAAAATTAATTCCACTGTAAGCAATTTAGATCTTTGTTGTTTTCCTATATTGGTCTTATAAATTCTCAACAAATCTTTTAGTTGTTTAGGTATTATATTAAGGATAGACCGAAATAGGTATTTAAAACCGAAACAGAATTTTGGTAATCTTCCTATTTTCGGCCGAAAACGAAAATGTCTAATTTTTTTTTTTTTTGAGTAATTAATACATACATAAATATTCATAATTATTAATTAATTATAAGTGAGGCCCAAGTTGACTTTCTGTGAATTTGACCAAAACTTTTTATTTTCTTACAAAATAAAATAAAATGTTATTAATTCGTCAACAACACAGAATTATTTTCGAATTATGCGAATTACATATAATTAGAAAATGTTTTAGGTATACATACCTCGATTTATCTTTTGTAATGATTTTTTTTAATGATCATCTGTTATACTAGAACTTTCTCAAAGAGTATTCAAAACACTTCTCTAGTTTCTAAAAATTTTCTATTACTGGTAAGTCTGCATCTTTTAATGAGAAAATGAAAGGCGTCTTCAAAATTTAGTTATATAGACATTACTTACATTGTAATTTGTACTCACGTCTTGAGTCAGTCATGACTGACAATTATAATCAGTGAAGTTTATAGAAATAAACAAAGCTTATCTCATTTAAGCCAATATAGCTCAAATCTCTGAGTAATGTCGACTTTCGGTCCAGCCGAATTTTTGGCAACATTTTCGCCGAAAACACATTTTCGGCGAAACTCTGATTTTGTGACAAAAACGAAATCTATTTTTCTGTCGATCTCTAATTATTATTATTATTGTTATCATAAATATAAAATATAAAAATACTAGCAATATAAGCATATACCGTATTTTATGGAAAAAACGCCGCACTCCTCAAATTGGCCTGAATAAACTTAAAAATATCGTAATCGCCGCATCCGTCGGAGTGCTACTTTTGTCGACAGCAGGGCCGGTTTAAGCTGCTCTGGGGCCCGGGGCTACTGAAAATTTTGCCCCCCCTTCCCTGCTACTGAAAATTCCCCCCTCCCCCCCACACACAACTTCTCCCCCCCCCCTCAAACACAAACTTTAAAAATTGATTGTGATAAAAATTGATCGTTACTCAAACATTTTTTTTTTGGTATGTTTAATGGTGCTTTTAATTATTTTATTTAACCACATGTGTCCCAAATTATGAAAGAATGAAAAATCATCTTTTAAAGTAATTTTCTGATTTTTTAAAAATTCATTAGAAGATTTACACAATCAATAAATTTTAGAAGGATATTGCCAATTAAAATTAATGAATGAAATATTTATTTATAGGGATTTTGTAGAATATTTCTAACTTCTCTCAATTTTTTTATATAAAAAATTTTTTAAGTGTTTTTTAGAATTAGGAAATGTACAAATATAATGCCCTTACAATAGAAATATAAAAATATTTAAGAACTGGAACCATCCACTTCCAACCTTCAGCCATCAAGAAAGCTAAACAGATGCGAATGAAAGATAAATCATCCATTTAAAAACACTTTTTTTTAGGCATCATCTTTTGGAACAACATAAAGTAAAGTATTTGTAACTCATTGTAATTGCATTACTGCTAATCGATGTAGTAACCCTTTATGTCCCAAATTATGAATTCATGAAATTTTCATCTTCTAAAGCATTTTTCGTGAATTTTTTAAACTGCATTAGGAGATTTATACAATCATCTAATATATTTTTGAAGGATTTTGCCAATTAAAATTAATTAATTAAATTTGATATCAAAGGGATTTTGTGCAATATTTATAGCTCCACTCAAATCTTTTATTTAAAGTATTTTTTTTTTTTTTTTTTTTTTTTAGTATTTTGTAGAATTAGAAAATGTACAAACATAATGTTTTTACAATAGAAATATTTCCGAACTGAAACTACCCCCCCCCCCCCCTCAATCTTTCAACGTCAAGAAAACTCAAAAAATGCTAAGGCAAAAGAAATCATCCTTTTATTTATTTATTTATTTATTTTTTTGTGTGTGAAACCAATAATGCTTTTGGAAGAAGATAAAGTAAAGTATCTATAACTCATTCTAAACTGTAATACTACTAATCGGTGTATTAAATGAATTTTATAGCAAGTTATTTTAATGATACATTAAAGTACCGTCGGAACATAAAGGGTTAAGAGCGATTCCAAATAGTTGCAACCAGTAAGGAGATGAAGTATTGGTTTTTAAAGGGATGCATTTACTTTGTCGAATCGCTCTAAAATATCATGCCAAAGTGTACACATTAATACCCATTCAAATTTAGAAAACTTTTTTAATTAGGGATTTTGCTTCCTTTCTAGTGTCAAGTTTCTCTTCACAGTTCGTACTTATGCATTCTAAAACACACTAAATATTGTCATAATTGAAATATAGCTCTTTTACTGATTTGTAACGGCAGCACCACCTTGTTCTGCACAACTTTTTAGGTGTACGAGTTCCTCATTGAGATTTGTTTCTGTGAGAGTGGTGCCCATTTACCTCACTGTAAAAAAAATTCCGCAACGTTCCTGGGAAAAAATGGGCAGCTGAGTTGCCCATTATTTCCAAGAAACATTTCTTGAAAATGACTGGAACTTTACTGTATATGTTAAAAACTTTCTACAGAAATGCCAGTAAGTTTCCTGCGAAATACCAGGAATATTTCTGTTGACAGCAAAACATTACTGACATTTCACAGCATGCGGGATCCGCAGACGATTTTTACATTTCCAGTTGACAATTTTCGCTTTATTATCATTATTTCTTAGAACGAAAAAATATTTTGAAATTTACATCAAAATTATTTATAATTTACACGAAAAATTAAATTTTCAGTTAAAATTCAATAAAGTAAATATATATATGATATATTGTTTCTGAACTTTACTTAAAATATAAAAATATATAAATGTAAATAATAATTAGAAAAAAAATCTAGACAAAATATTTTGGATTTTCGTCAGTAATTATGTTAGTTTACAAGTTAGATAAAATACATATAAATTTTCATGAAAAAAAAAAACCTAAACGTAATTGTATATTTTTTCCGAAAATAAAAAAAAATTCAAATTTGCAGCAATTCAAAGTGTCAAATATATATCAAATTTAAATCAAATTGTAATAAAGTGTTAAAATATAAAATTAATTAAAAAAGAAAAAAAAAAGTCGAGGTAGCATCGAACTCGGGCCGTACGGGTGGCGTGCGAGCCTTCTGCGTCCACACCACGAAAGACACGTTGAGAGCTGCAAACTAATGGGTATTTGAAACGTATGCTAAACCTCGACATCTAATTTCTGAAAATCTAAGGCCCATTTGAAGAAATCCTTTCACAAGAAAATTAGAGATAAGAACTCTAAAACATACTTTAAATTAATCAAAATCGGTGAGAATCATGTTTGATGGTCCCCTGGTTAATGGAGATCCAAATAGGTGTATTTTTTTTTTACATGGTCTGCTCGTTAAACATTCCACAGACAAGTACGAGAGATAATCTCTTAGCGATGTCACAGAGGTATTGTATTTTCATCTGAATTGTCTTGACAATAGAGACGTAAAGGATTATGTCGTCTATTGATTTATTTGCATTCCATATTGATTTTTTTTACATTCATTTAAGGAATTCGTTTTCGACACTTGCGCGCGAGCAACGGATTATAGCAAAAAAAATAATAAATGGCGGCCGCAGCGTTTTGCTATTTCCAACTTTTGTTCAGGAACGTTTCAGATAAGAAAACCAGAATTTCACAGGAAAGAGCTAAATTATTCTGAAAACCTGAGAAAAGGCAAAACGTTCCTGGATTTTACATGGAACGTTACCATTTTTTTTTACAGTGCTGGCGGACTAGAGAAATACACGTATAATTTTTGCAAATATGAAAATAATTATTTAATATCAAAATTTACTTTTCTAAGTTCAATCTAAATGTTGACAATGAACTAAAAGTTCTAAATGTGTATGCGGAAAGTTTTTAGTTCTCGGCTGAAATAAGTCAATTTTTGCACAAAATATGAGAAATTTTATAAATAAATTCTTTGTAATCAAACTTCCACAATCAGGTAATGTTTTCAAATGTGAACAAATTAGCGTATTTTTAGCGGAGTCTACATGGCAGTTGGCGAGCGTAGCTTGTAGTGGGCAAACCGCCAAATTGTGTTAGAAAATGTAATTGTGAGATACATTTTTATTATAGAAAAAACAATTTTTCCTGATTTAAAAAAAAATCAACACTTCAGACTTTTTATAAAATTTACTTTTCCAGTTTAATCCATATCTTGACAATGAATTAAAAGTTCTAAATATGTATGCCAAAATTTTTCAATTTTAATGAGATAAGTCAATTTTGTGCAAAATATGATAAATCTATTCTCAAATACAAAAAAAACTACTTTCTGACGCATTTTTAAATTCATTTTTGTTCAGAAATGCATAAAATTGTCAGGTGTTCTTATTCAGAAACTATGCAATCGAATGGCGTTTTCCATTTTTTGTTAAAGCAGAAAATCTTTCAGAAAATACGGCCCTTAATCCGGCCCTGGTCGACAACGTCACATTGTCACATTGACCTAACTATAATCAAAGTTTTCTGAACAGTGTAGGATGCCTCGTTTTTAATATCTTAAGATGTCTGAAGTTTTATTTAAAATATTTAAATCCGATTTTAAATATTTTTATGAATTTTTAAATTAAGGAAACTCAGTTGGTATTTTAAAAAAATCGTAAACGCCGCACTTGGAAAAAAAACGAACTTTTAATCTCGTAAATGACGCGGCGTTTCTTCCATAAAATACGGTACTAGCATATAAAGTATACTATCATACAAAGCTATATAATACTAGCATATAAAGATTATATAAAGATTATTATTAATATAAGATTATGTAAAATTTCACAGGAAAGTTTCTTTATTGTATATATTTATGTACAAAGGCTGAAATACATGTTATTTAATTATATATGTCGTAGGCTAATTGAGAAATCACGCTCTTTGAAAAGAGCCGGACTAATTGGAGAATTATCTCTCTTTTTCTAATTAGCCTGATATTTTTCAGGCTTATTGCAAAGAGCCTGGAGAGCCTTAGGCTAATTGAAAACTGACCTCTTGTTACTCAATCAGTCTGGTATTTTTCAGGCTTATTGCAAAGAGCCTAGAAAGCGTTAGGCTAAATTAAAAATAACCAATTATTTCCCAATCAGGATAACTTTTTTAGGCTTATTAACCCATAACCCGACCCGAACACGAAAAAAAATTACAACAGACCGTACTCCTATCCAAGCAAGACAAAATAATTTCCGTCGACACGCAACTCGACCCAAACCTGAAAGTTCCATTAAAAAAAACCTGAAATCTGACCCGAAACAACCGTGATATTGCAAAGAACCATAACCCGATCCGATCAAGAGAAAATAATTGCCGGGTTCAGATTTGGTTCGTGTCAGATTGAGGTTTTTATAACGGAATTTAAGTTCGGGTCGGGCTGTGTGTCCACGGAAATTATTTTGTCTTGCTCGGATTGGGTTATGGTTTTTGAGGATATTTTTGCCGGATTCAGATTTGATTCGAATAAGATTTCAGGTTTTTTTCAAATGGAATTTTTAGATTCGGGACGGGTTTATGTCCATGGAAATTATTTTGTCTTGCTCGGATCGGGTTATGATTCTTTGGAATATTTTTATAGGTTTCAGATCTCATTCGGACTATACTTCGGGGAAGGTGGGGGGGGGGGGGTAAACAAAATTTTTAGGTTCGGGTCAGGTTACGTGTCCAGAGAAGTTATTTTGGCTTGCTCGGAACGGGTTATGGTTCTTTGGAATATTTTTGCCGGGTTCAGATTTGGTTCGTGTCACATTTCGGGTTTCTTCTAATAGAATTTTTAGGTTAGAGTCGGGTTGCGTCTCCACGGAAATTATTTTGTCTTGCTCGGATCAAGTTATGGTTCTTTAGAATGTTTTTGTCGGTTATCGTATTTGGTTTCGGTGAGATTTCGGGCTTTTTTTTTTTTTAAATAGAACTTTCACGTTCTGCTCGGGTTTGCGTATCGACTGAAATTATTTTGTCTTGCTCGGATCGGGAGTGCGGTCTGTTGCATTTTTTTTTTTTTTTTCGCGTTCGGGTGCCGTTATGGGTTAATAAGCCTAAAAATATGCTGATTGAGAAATAAATAGTAATTTTTCAGTTAGTCTAACGCTGTGTGGTCTTTTTGCAATAAGCCTGAAAAACGCCAGGCTGATTGAGAAACAAGTGGCCAGTTTTCAATTAGCCTAATGCTCTCTAGGCTCTTTGCAATAAGCCTGAAAACTATCAGGCTAATTGGAAAAAGGGAGATGATTCTCCAATTAGCCCGGCTCTTTGCAAAGAGCCTGATTTCTCAATTAGCCTACGAAATATACACCAGATTCTCTTCTTTATTAAAAATTTCAAAGACGACTAGCAACCGAAGGCTTTAAAGGTCGGTAATATTTTTATTATTGGTGTAACAATTCAAAATTAATATACTTTTTTCAAAATCCATTAAAACAATGTCGCGATTGTCCCGAATTTTACTACTTTGCAACATTAGGTATAAAATTTTAATATTTTCGTTAAAATTATATTCGTTGAAATTATATTCGTTGAAATTAAAGCTTCTTTTTCTTTTAATATTCACGTGTAAATATCATTCATTTGAAAGGATTTGGCAATATTATTAATTGGATTTTTTAAATAAGACATAATTTCTACCGCTTAATGCTTTTCTCGCGTAATAATTTAATTAATTTCAAGTTTTCTTGTATTGGATACATTTTTAAAGAGGCAAAAATATCTATAAATAATAATTGGTAATAAGTATGTTAAAAAGTTTTACTTATATTTAAAATTCTAGTATTTATCGCATTGATATATAATCAGCAAATCAAATGAGAAAATATTCTAATAAATTATCAACAGAATACTAATAATGGATTGTAGGGCAATAATTAAGAACGTCTCATGAAATTCTGTTGAATAAGAAAAATGTAATACAGCAAAACTATGCAATCGACCGTTTAAATATTTTTTTTTAAGACAGAAAAACAAAATTTAAAAATATTAATTATTTTAATTTTTCAAAATTTCGTTCAAATCGTTCATAAAATGTCTTTAATCCTTTATCTTCTGACGGTACTTATAAGTATCATTAAAATAACTTGTTATAAAATTCATTTAATGCATCGATTAGTAGTAATACAGTTTAGAATGAGTTATAGATATACATTACTTTATTTTGTTACTAAAGCATTATATGTTACACAAAACAAAAGAATTTTAAAAGGATGATTTCTTTCCTTTGCATTTTTTCAGCTTACTTGGCGTTGGGGGGGGGGGGGGGGGGGGGGGATTTTTCAATTCGGAAATATTTCTATATTTCTATTGTAAGAATATTTTATTTGTACATTTCTTAATAATTCCCTAATAATTTGTACATTACCTTTTTCCCTTTTTTTTTCTTTTCTCGTTAAAAATCATCCCAGTTGTAGTTAAATAGCATATTGAATTGTTATTCATTCAAACAAGTTTCATTTTGAATTTTTTTATTTTATTATTCAGGATGATTTATAATCTTATAAACTTTGTATTTAAGTAGTTAAATGAATTCTAGACAGAAAATAAGTTTAAACGATTTTAAATAGAAATGATAAATTAATGAAATAATGAAAATGATTACTATAAATCTGTTAAATGCATTTTTTAGACATTCTGAATAAGGTATAAATTGCATAGGAGTTTTTTTTCATTTTTCTTCTTGCAAATGCAAATAATGTATTTTTCTGAAAAAACAAAAGCAAAAACAAAACATTAAAATTCACTTGTTTCCTTGAAACTTAATAAAATCTGAAATTTTCCATGCATATGTAAGAAAGGAAAAGTTTTTATAAGTATGTCAAAAAAAAAAAAAAAAGAAAAAGAAAAAAGCACAAAAAATTTAACTGTATGTATGTATAGTGTTTGATGCAGTTTTATTTCCGAAAAATTATATGTAATTCAATAAAAAGACATTGAAGCAAAAAAAAAAAAAAAAAAAAAAGCAGTATTTAGAGGGGAAAAAAGGTGTTTTACTGCCCTTGAAATACAACTGAAACAAAATAGCTCTTTCTCTTTATAAAAATAATCAGGAAAGCCTAGAAAACTATACCAGACTTCCTCCTTCCAATTCACTTGATTGTGGGTATCTCTTGAACCCCCCATTGTGACAGTCTGCATGTCAAAGGTCAAACTCTGCTCCCTCCTGCATTGATTTATGTTTTAGTGGGGGAATGAAATTTTTAACATTTTTGTCTAATATCTCAAGTTTAAATAGACCTAAACGAAAAATTTTAATTTGTATGAACAGATGAAAATACAGGCTTTCTTGTGTTGTTTTCAAAATTTTAAAACTCCAAATAGAATTGAAGTTATTTAATGTTATTTACATTTCGCTTACTTCTTAAGACTTTAGCATTAAATTAAAAAATAAGTATACATTTTAAAATTATTTTGTCAACGAAGACAGAAAGCGACATCTTTTAAGAAGTGCATACAGAAAAAATGAGTTAAAAATATTAATTTTCTGACGAGATATTAGACAAATAAAGAGGCATTAAATGGCCATTGGTTTAACATTGACGAGGGAAATCTAAAATCTGAGTGATAAGGGGCCTTAAGCTCACCTGAGCTGTACATTTTTTCTCTTACTTAAAATCGTTTTAATTTCTCTTACTTTTGAGAGCTTAAAGCATTAGCTAGCTTTTTTTATGGGGAAAAAAAACTTAGAAAAGTGTAGATTTTTTTGTATATATAACAAGATAATGTGCATCAATGTTATTCTAGTCTAGGCAATAACCATTCCATTCAAAATTGGATTATTGATTTTAAACATTTACAAAATAAGAGAAGTAATTAAAAAAAAAAAGCTTAAAGTCAAAATCTTTTTAAAACATGTTTTCTTTCAATATATAAAAATGTTTTCGATTTTAAAACTGAACAAAATTGGCTCGGTCATCTAAAAGAAAATTCCTGTAAGCCCATATTGAAAAAGTGCATAATAGAAGGGATCAAATCATGAAACCATACCATTGTTTGGCTTATACTTTGCATCCCAACCATCAGGGGCAAGGGTTGACTGCTGTATCAGTTGATTCAGCTTGCGCTTGAGCTACGGAGAGAGTTTATGGATGCTTACCCATACTGATTGTGTATGAAGCTAAAGAATCCCCTTTCCAGTCTCATTATTTGAGTGCTATAGGGAGGACTTCATTGTTTGGTGGAAAGGTATCACTAAATGCAACAGCTTTTTGAGCCTGCTTCAAAACTTGCTCATCTAGCAATGCTTTTGCTAACAAGTCCTACTAGCTCAGCATCAATTAAGAGAGACTATTTTCTAACGCTTCATACACTCTAAACTCAAAAATCTTTTGGGTGTAAATAAATGTGCTAAACGCGTGGTGTGCTGCAGCATGCTGCGGAGTAAAATTGATCCGGATTATTTAATTGTACAAAATTATTTTCTTCTGGTTGAAAAATCCAAAAAAAAAAAAAAAATTTTATTGCAAATATATTTTTTTAAATTATTAAATTTCAATAAAAGATCACATAAATCATTGACTTATTTAATGTTTATCTATTGTTAAAATGTTTTAGCGTGTTACATGTATTTGGCAGTTTTCGACGGTTTAAACCAGTTTTCGACAGTTTAAACCAGTTTATGACAGTTTAAACCAGTTTTTGACGCTTGTCATGTCAAAAACCACTTTTTGACGTCAAAAACCCAACCCTGGCTATAAGTATGCAAAATTTCAAATCTCCAATTTAATAAGGGGCTCAGTTCGAAAGAATTGCTTAAAATACGCATGTGGGAGCCCAAAGGGTTAAATATACGACTTTTTCAAATTTTTATGATTTGTCGCATGATGGTGTTCAGCTATAAGTATGAAAAATTTCACACCTCCAACTTAAATAGGGTTTCACTTATAATTGTTTAAAATACACATGTAGGAGTCCAAAAGGTTAAGTGTACGACTTTTTCAAAATTTTATGATTTGTCGTTTGATGTGAGGTGCTCAGCTAACCGTATGCGAAATTTCACGCCTCCAACCTAATTAGGGGCTCACTTAGAATTGTTTAAAATAAGCATGTGGGAGCCCAAAGGGTTAAATGTACGACTTTTTGAAAATTTTATGATTTGCCGTTTGATGTGAGGTGTTTAGCTATAAGTATGTAAAGTTTCACGCCTCCAACCTAATTAGAGGCTCACATAGAAAGAATTGTTTAACATACACATGTGGGAGCCCAAAGGGTTAAATGTACGACTTTTTCAAAATTTTATGATTTGTCATTTGATCTGAGGTGTCCATCTATAAGTACGGAAAATTTCACGCCTGCAACCTAATTAGGGGCTCACTTAGAAAGAATTGTTTAAAATATACATGTGGGAGCCCAAAGGGTTAAATGTACCACTTTTTCAAAATTTTATGATTTGTCGTATGATGTGTGGTGTTCATTTATAAGTATGCAAAATTTCAAGTCTCCAACATGTATAGTTTCTGAGCACGGGCTCTGTGACGGACGGACAGACAGACAGAGGAGGAGCGAGACGAATAGGGTTTCGTCAGATGAACGAAACCCTAAAAAAGTAATGGAAAACTTAAATGCAAATAAAAATGCATTTTTTCACCGATAATATTGCACAGAGCAATTTAAATCTATTTAAAACTCTGGAAGAACTTGCTAATGAAATGTAGTAAACGAAACTTTCTGCTGTGTGTAACAGACAATCTTGAACAGAAAGCTGAATGCAAACATCTTTGATGTTTGCATTCACAATTGGTAAAATGAACCAATTGTATTGCTATTCTATACATCAATCAAACAATCTCTTTATAAAAAGATCTCTGAATTTTGATTTGCTGAATGAATCGGGTTATGTGACCATAAATAAACTGCCATGAATAGCCGCTATGGTTGTTGCCGAATGACAAGCTATAAATTCAAGACTCATTTTTACGCCAAACAACAGAAATACAGATTTATTAATTCTCAATATCTTTATTAATTGAAGTTAAAGAAGCTGTGTAAGGTTTATAAAAATATTTAAAAGTTTTATTTTTTTTTTTAAGTATTTGGTTTGGTTGAATAATCTGACATTCAGCCAAGCCAAATGTTCAGCAGTACGGTGGTATACCGAATAGATAAATATTCAGTGTATCCTTAGTCGGCAGCCATTTTATTTTCATGACTTTATAATACTTTATACGAAATTGCATTTAAGCTATGCCAAGACCTCTTTCTATAACATAGAAGTAACATTTTAAATCTAACCATAGCACATAAAGATTAAAATTTTCAGAGTTAAAATTACCTGTAATCTATATGTTTTGATCATCTCCAACTTGCCTTCTGCTCCCTTGTTTTCTTCTTTCTGCTCAATACTGCTGATTATCCTCCAAGATGCTCTCCTTGCCCCAATGACATTCTTGTAAGCAACAGATAATAAATTCCTCTCTTCAACAGTAAGTTCCACATCTAATGATGCAACTTTCTTCATTGCTTCTACCATTTCTGTAGGAACATGAAAATTAACCCAAACTTCATTTAAAATGACAAATTATCAAATCCATAGTTTAATTCAAAATTCATTTAATTTCCACCACATAATACTTATCAAATTATGAAATTTGATGAGTTATTTACACATTATGAATATGATTAAACAACAAGGGTTGGGAAAAAGTATATATTTTTAATATGATAAATAAAAATTCACTAATTTTTAATAATTTTATAAATCAAAAATTGAAATTAGAATTAAATAACATGTTTTAATAATATCCTGTTATTTCTTAAGAAAAAGTTTTATTTTTGTAAGGTCTTGAGCACACATTTAGAAATACTGCATATGGAGAAGTTTTTTACAAAAAATCTCTGGCTACAACTACCAGTAAATTTCACCATTTAAAAAAAAAAAAAAAAAAAAAAAAAAGCAGGATACATTTTGTCTAAATCGTAACTTACATTATGTATGTGTATGTTAACCAAAAAAATTATAAAAATAAGTTGCAACCATTCATACACGCATACAAAGTATATGAATAGCCAGTTATATCTGAAATCCTCAAAATATTAAACAGCTGCACTATTGCCTCCCAGTGGGCAGACTTGGATAAAATGTAAAACTGTCTTCTGCGAACTAATAATTTCTTTAAAATTTTCCGTGAAAAAAGCTGCGTCCCTCGAGTCCTATATCGCTGCTAACAGCAAAAATGAACAGTTATATGCGAGTGGAGTGCCACTAAGCAACACTACTAAAAGAAAAATATTAATTTACAAGCACTATTAAAACTCAGTCAAGAAATGTATTGAATGGTATGCCTAACACAGACAACTAATGAATGAAAGAAAAACTAATGAAAATTAAAAAATATATTAAAAATGTGAAATATTTTAATCATTAACTTATAAAGATATCAATTTATGATTGCTCAAAAAAAAAATGTTATTTTATTAATCTCTAGGGCGATTTCCGTGCAGAGTGACACACATAACGCAGGCTTTAATTTGCATTTATTCAATTTTAATGTTGATTCTGATTTTAAGTGGTATGGTAAATAAGTTACCATATTTTATTTAAAGACTGTTACGTGTGTGACACTCTCCACGGAATCACCCTATAAAATAACTGAAATACCAATAAATGAATGTTAAAATAAAGTTAATAGTCCATGAATGGAAGAGATGAACTGTTACTCATCAGTTTATCTACTGTTTTTGAGACAAACCATTCCCTTAATATTGAGACTTTCTTAAAAATTTAAAAAACTTTTCTTCCAGTTAAAAAATAAATAGTCTGCAGACCTTCTCAAGAGTCTGCGACATGCATCGCACCAATTCTCCGCCCAGGGTCTTAATTTTTTTTTAAATATAGGAATTTGTTAAAAACATCCAAAACTGTCTGCAAACCTTGAAATTTTTCTGTGAACGGCGTTCGCGTGTTCGTCTATATCAGGGACAGCGTGCCATAGGTTCGCTGTCCTTTAGGCACGCGGGAGATTATTTTCGGCACGGCATAGACTAATATTCTAAATTAAAATTTCGGCTTGAGTGTATTAAAAAGGTAATTAACAAAATGCAATTTGATAAATTTAATTTTCAAGTTTTGTAAAGAAAAATACAAATAAAAAACTTATGATTGCTTCCTGCAAAACAGTTAATTTGTTAAACCTTAAAAAGGTCGAAGTACCCCTCCCAGGTACAGACAAATTTTGGGTTTTTTAATCCTCAAATTTCACAATGGGACCGGAATTTAAGATAAAATTTATTTGTAAATAAGCAAATGCATTTATTATTGAACATAAGAAAACGAAAATTTTGTTTAAAAATATTTGTGTCAATGTGACATTTGTGGATTAAAATTAAATGCCACCTCTGTGGAGGCAGTGATCGCAAAGGGTTAAGAATGGAACTTCTATTAACTTATGTGCAACATTTTTTGCCCGATAGATTTTATTTTATTCGACATGTGTAAATAATTTTCATTTTGTAAATTTAGCTGTAAAATTTACCGAGTAAATATACAGTATGGAACCATTTATCCGGAAACCAGTTAACTGGAAAACCAGTTATCCGGAATGATATTTCTGATAGACTGATTTCAGAATCTTTGCAGAAAAAGGTGTTATACTCTGCCAGTTTGACATAGGCTTTGTTTGAAACAATTTTATAATTTGATGACAACATCTAGTATTTGAAATGAAAACATATTTAGTTGTATTTTAGATGTTTTAATTTTTATGCAGAGGAAACAGGAGAATTTTTGTTCCTAAGATTACCCTTATAGGGTATTCCCATAAATTACCTTCTTTTAAAATCTGGTTAACTTTTGATCTTTCTTGCACTGATTTTTAATCCAAGTAATCTAGAAATTTAAAATCAGAAATAATGTCACAACCACACATATTCCACAAAACATATCAAATGGATGCTGCTTTAATGCACAACCAGTTAACCGGAAAAACCAGTTATCCAGAATACATCTGACCCCAAGCATTCCAGATAAATGGTTCTGTACTGTAATGTATATATTGAAGTTGGTTGTCACTCTCATACAGATTGATTAAATCGAAAGGCAACTTTATAAATCCAAATCTAACTCAAGATTGGCTCAAAAAATTGAGATTAAGGGAATTGGAAGATTATAGGAAAATAACGACCAAAAGCAAAAATAGCAATGGTGAAATTATGGTAACTTGGAATTTCGAATTCAATTCCATACAAAAACTTTTTTTTAAAGAAGCCATTTTGATATCTCTTTCAGATAGGGTTTTTTTTTTTTTTTTTTTTTTTCAGAAATGAAAAGTATGAAAAACTCAAGCAGAAACCTTGCAGCTGACTCCAATACAACTGAAGCTAATTTGAATTATTTGGCATCTAAGAAGCAACAAGAAAAATAGGATTTAAAAAAAATATTTAAGTATATTTTAAATCCTAAAATTAGTATTTTAATTTTGCTACTTTGATCCACTAAATTTGTTGGCACATCACGATCATACAAAACATTTTTTAGAAAAAATTGGCACGTGGTGTGAAAAGGTTCGTCAACCCTGGTCTATATTATCAGACTCTGCCAGTGGGGATCTCTGTTGTGCTTAACATTTTTATACCAATTAGTTCTTTCTCTTATACGTACTTTTACAACAGCTGTTATTCTTCCATTCTCCTTTACCTCCAATATTTGATATAAATTTATTATAACAAAAGAGAAAAGATTCGGGTTATTTACTCTTTTCCTATGCAGAAATTTATTAAAATTATGCTTATTTTGCATAAAAGAATAATTTGATTACTTAAAGGAAATTGACATCGCAAACGATATTAGATTTAAATATAATTTTTAAATGAAATGCTTTTTATGCCTTTACAAACTTACTGTACTTAACGTTCAGGAATTAAGCTTAAGAAACAATTATTTAAAGTCTTTCATTTATTCATAAGATAAAATACCTGTAGAAACTTTCAAAGTATATTAATCTTAGATTTTAATACTTTTACGCAGGGTTGGCTTTTTCCCGTCCAAAACTTGTTTTGCCCATCCCACTGGGAAAAACTGGTAAATACCGGGATAAAGTGGTAAATACCGGGGAAAAGTGGTAAATACTGGGAAAAACTTCCAAATGACAATGTGCAAGAGATAATCTGGCTTTCTGAATCTGATGTGTAAAATTAAAGTTAGAAATACATAATTATTAAAAATTTCCCTTAGGTTTAAAATTATTCTGTAGGAAAGGAATACAGTAATAGATCCTTATAACGAAAACCTGAAAACGCAAGGTTGTGCGTTATATGGGTCAGATTTCACACATCATTAAATTTACCTTATAAATATGGCGAAATATGTCTTAAACATATATGAAAATACATTAGAGTATCTTTGTACTGCATGCCTCGTCCACAGGATTTTCCAGATTATGAACTTTTTAATAATTTTGATCATTCCACATAATGTTAAATATATTTTATAAACATGGTCAACTATACCTAGACCAAATCATTCATTATACAGTAGAAGATCTTTATAACGCAAACCTAAAAACGCAAGGTTGTGCGTTATATAGAATTTTGCATTATATGGATCACATCATTAAATTTACCTTATAAATATGGCCAAATATGTCTGAAACATATCAAAATACATTAGATTATCTTTATACTGCATTCCTTGTTACCTAGAGCTATCCAAATTATAAATTTTTGCATAACATAGGTCAGACATTGTTAATTTACTTTATAAACATGATCCAAATATAACTGACACAATCATCCCTTATATTAGATATTTTCAAAAATGTTTATTGTAATAATAGCATTTTTTTCAGTAAAAAGGTCTTAAATTAGAAGATAAAGTTGAACTAATGTATCAAATTTAGTGCTCTAGAGAGTAGCAATATTTTACAATGTGAAAATGCAGGTGCTTTTAACTGCAAAAATCATTGTTTACATCTGTGAAGTTGTGCGTTATATGGAGAATTGCGTTATATAGAATTGCGTTATAAAGATCTTCTACTGTATTACTCATTTTCATAAATATTTATTGTAATAATACCAATTATTTTAATTAAAATTCTATATTAAGGAGATAAAGTTGGACTAATGTAACAAATTAATAATAATAATTAACAATAAAGATCTACTGTATAAATAAATAAGAATTATTGCATAAAACATGTTCAGGGATGTCCTGTATCATCAGCATCTTTGGAGCGTATTTTATTTTTCATTTTTCTTTCATCCAAAACAAGATTAGAAATAGGCTGGGTTTACAAAATACCTCTAAATTAGTATTTTGTTATATGATGCTAAAATCCAATGTGAAAGACTGAAAATATGAATATGATAAGTATATGTTTGGGAATCTGTGTGGTGTGTGAATATTTAAATAAATGCACTCCATTGTATGTTTTTGTAGATTTTTTTTTTTTTTTTTACCTTTCAAGCTATTTACTTGAAACTCAATTGACATTTTTAAAGGTTGTTTTGAATTTATATTTGTTTTTAATAATCAGTTTTTCCCAGGACGGTAAATACCGGTTTTTACCATGGTATTTACCAGGGGTGGGAAAAACCTTGCCAACCCTGCTTTTACGTCATTTAAAAAACATTCTGAATTTTTTTTTATTTTAATGATTTTTTTTTTTTTTTTAAATCAGTTGATTAAAATCATGATTTAAATCAACCGATTAAAATTCGTTGACACCCTAAGATATTAAACTTTGCACATTGCTTTGTTATACTAATTTTGATTATCTCTTTTAAAGTGAGTTGCAGCCTGTGAGGGGGGGGGGGGGGAGAAGAGGTCGAGTATGGCTGATTTAGAGTGTATGAAATGTTAGAAAATAGTCATTAATGCTGTGCTAGCAGGACTTAGCAAAAGCATTGCTAGATGAGCAAATTTTAAAGCAAGCTCAACCGAAAAGCTATTGCATCTAATGATACCTTTCCACCAAAGTAATGGAGCCCTCCCTATAGCACTAAATTAGAAGCGGGGAAAGGGGATTCTTCAGCTTCATACACAATCAGAACAGGTAAGCATGCATTCATCAATACTCTCTGTAGACCAAGTGCGAGGTGAATCAACTTGACCTTTTACATCAACTAGGGGTGCAACGGATGTCAGTTTGGTCAGATACCGGATATTCAGCTGCAATTTAAGCTGAATATCCAGCCATCTGGCCGCAGTATGTTTACTTTTCTACCTTTTCCTCTTAACTCAAATTAAACATTTTTTAAAAGTTATTACTTTTAGTTAAACAATTAAAAATTTATTTTAATTTCTTATTTTATAGAAAACAAATATTAATTTTAATAATTAAATTCTTTATCATTAGTTATTTAATTAGTACTATTTTAATTAAATATAAATAGTAATAATAATAGTAAAATAAGAAAAAAATGTAAATCATGTAGGGTAGATGTAATAGTAATGGATACCCTTCAATCAGAGACTATTCTGAGTTAAAAAAAAAAATAAATCTGAAATTCACAGCAAGTTTACAACAGAGGGGGAAGAAAGGGGGGAACTACACTCCTGGCACTGTTTTTTTCGCGGTCTTTTGATGAAATTTGCCATTTTTCTGCGATCTTTTGATGAAATTTGCTGTTTTTTCAGAGATTCTTTAAAGAAATTAACTTTTTTTTGTGATTATCTGACGAAATTAGTTTTTCCCCGCGATCTTTTGACGAAATTGGTTCAGCAACCATTTGTCAAAATTCGCGATACAGTTTATGTCCAAATTCTCGGATTTATGATCTTTTTTATTCTTGGAAATGACTGCCTTAATTTTTCGGAACAGAATCACTCCTGCCTTCAATGATTTTGGTTTATAAAAAAAATAACCAATAAACATTTAGCTTTTATTATTATTTTCATAACTCCCCCTTGCATGTTTTATAATTTGTGTTATTGTTCACATTTTTAATCAAACCAATCAGAAAGCATGAGCAGAAGACAACATTTTGAAGTTCCACTGTTATTCAGGGAAAATCTTAATTTATTAAATGTCTCTTGGCATGTTCATTTATATATTTATTATTTTCTTGCAAAATTTGCATATTTTTGTTTTGATAGTAATTAGTAATAAAAAACATTGTTTAAGTGCATAGGGAAAAGAGGGGCTCATAGGACTCTATCTTCACCCCCTCCCATTAAAAATAATCAAGTTGCAGAAGTTGTTAAAAATATATTATTTTCTGTCTTGCATGTTTGCTTATTCATTTCTGACAAAATATTAAATTTACAGTAGTAATGAAACTAATAAATCTGCAGATCAGTGGCCTCAAACATCAGTTCTGCAGTTTTAATTTGAAATTACTTTATTTAGTATTTAAAACATTCAACAACAGTAATAATTCCTTTCATATTTGTAATGCTAATTACTGCAAATAATATATCAAGTAGTTTCAGGGAGTTTGACTTAATAGTGGGAAATACACGAAACAATGCACTAATTCTTTTTATTATCCCTCTAGATCTCCCACTGTACTAATTTGATAACTGTAGCTAGAACTTTAAGCTAGAAGCTTTGTTGAAAAATTCAAATGGTCAGGAATTCTGGAAAAACCAAATAACCAAAAATGAAGCTAGCGAACATTTCGAAAATTACAAAAATACTTCTACCTCAAAATATACGAATTCACGCTTTGTAAATGATAAGCGTCTAATTATAAGCTGCTATGGCTGTGGGAAACAAGGTTTTGTCAAAGCAAAATATCCTAATTGTTCCCCATCTACGCAGGTAAAAATCGGCAAATTTTGGTTCCCTCCATCTCCAATCTTGTTATATTAATACACAGGCAACACCTATGTTGTATATAAAGGTAAATGGTATTACAGGGGTAGCTTGCGCAGATACCGGAGCTACTCATTCCATTGCTGGGGAAATGTTCAAGCTTCTCCATGACCAAGGAATCTTGTTCGAAGAGACCAGTGTAAGCATAACGCTCGCTGATGGCATACGAAAAGAAACTAACGTTCTTCAAGCAACAATCACTGTTGAAATAGAAGGTCGTAGAACTAATACAACGATTTTTGCGTTACCCAAAGCCACCGGAAATAGAACATTATAGGCATAGATTTTTTGAATAAAATGGGGATTGTGTTGGATATGCGAAGCCAAAGTTGGTATTTCCAGAACAATCCAAGATATAAAATTCCTTTTGTTGATGATCCTTTCAAAACACCTGAAATCTCAACACCAAATGTCAAAGCTAACACAGTTATGTTAAGCAGGGTTAGAAAAAACCTAGCCCACTGGGCCCATTAGTCTAAAACCCGGGTTTTTCTGATAAAACCCGGGTTTTTTCGGGCTTTATTGAGTTTTTTTGGAGAGCACTTTAAGCTTCTAATTTTCATATACATAATACGTGAATTCTCCATTTATCAGTGAAACTTGGGCATAATTTGCATTAAGTATGAATTAACAAAAAGTATATAAAAAGAAAAAAAAATCTAATTTAAAAGGTACATCTGTATCTCATGGGACTAGTTTGCTGAACTAAGCATATATTAAGTGAACCACAAATGTATTTCTTTATATAATTCTTACCTTAAGTTAAACATGTTAAATTTATATAGTTTCTTTCATTCACTTCAAATCAGAAATCAGTTGGACTTTTTTTTTTCTTTTGAAAGAAATGAGATTCGCAATAATATATTTGAAAATTTTAGCAAAATTTGCTACATATATATTGCAACAGTATTAAATGTTAAATTAGATTGTCATCAGGGTTCGTTGATATATATCAATGGATATATATCATGATATATATCAATGGATATATATCATGATATATATCTTGATATATATCCGATATTTATTTTTAAAATATCAAGATTTTTGATATTTTCAAATTCTTTACATTTATTTTCAAAATATCAAGATGTTTGATAGTTTGTATATTGATATTTATTTTCAAAATATCACCGTGCAAAGTAATTTTGATATTTTTCACATTCAAACCAAGTGTAAATTAAATTTTCACCTGTTATTGACTGTGTCATTCTGTAGATAATGAACTTTTGCCTCTGGCAGTGACTTTTTTAGGAAAAGAAGAAAACAAATCTTTTCCAAGCTTTATGTTTCAAACTTTTATTTTTAAATGTAGAACTAATAATTATATTAGACAGTCAATTCAGAACAGCTATTGAAAGATAAAATGTAATTTTGATAATCATTTATATACAGCCAGGTTCAATGATATATATCAAAGGGTATATATCCAATATTTATTTTCAAAATATCAAGATCTTTAATATTTCATATTACTTGATATTTATTTTCAATATATCAAGATGTTTCATATTTTCTGCATTTGATATTTATTTTCAAAATATGAATGTGCGCAAGATATTTTTGATATTTTCAGTTGTAATTTGTAATATTTCAGTGTAAATGAAATAAATTTTCAACTGTTATTGACTGTGAATCTGTAGATAAAGAACTTGTCTCTTCTGGATGTGACTTTTTTAGCCAAAAAAGAAAACAAATATATTTTTCAAACTTTAGATGTGAAGCATTTTTTTTTTTTTTTTTTTTTTTTTAAATGTTGAACTAATAATTATGTGGGACATAATTAATTCAGAACAACCATTGAAAGATAAACTAATTTAAATAAGCAATTAGACTTCTACAACTTCTTTAGAAAATAATCTTTTTTCAAGTTTTGGTTCAGTTGAGTTTGAACTATACAGCATGCTAGGAAATATGAAATAAAACATTTTATACTCACATTTATGTTAAAATTTTTCAATTAAAAAAACTTTTTTGTTTTGAAAATATCTGATTTTTTTATACTTGGTCTTGATACTGAATCCTATAGTCAGTTTTTTTTATAAGTGTAGAAATCAAATTGTTACTGTTTTTAATTATTTCATCTTCAATTTTGTTCTAAGTGAAAAAACAAAAAAAACAATAAAAAAAAGAAGAAAAGAAAAATGCATTTTTATATTATTTTTTTATTAAGTTTTCATGTTAAGTGCAATATATTTTAATTTCTAATCTATATTATGCTCGAAAACATTTATTATCAGCGGTAAGTTGGCTGCTTTGAAAATATCGGATATATATCGAAAATATCTGATATATATCAAAATATCGGATATATATCAAAATATCGGATATTTTTGATATTTTCGAAAATATCATGATATTTACGAACCCTGATTGTCATAGAAGTCAGTAACATTTGTAAATTTATATCACAAATGGCGATACACTTATTACTAGCTTTGCTGCTATCAACTCCAAAATGTTTACATAACTTGCTCCAAACCAGACCAAATGTGGAAAAGTATTGTTCGATTAAAGCAGAGGTAGCTGGTACTGAATGTAAAGAAAAGAAAAACTCACAAAATCCAGGAGAAAACTTATCTGTTTCACTCTTTTTTGCCATAATCTGAACCATTTTTGAGTGGAAAACTCCTACATAACACTTTCATTGAACATTGAAGCAGGATAATAAATGGTATGATTAATCTTAAAAGCTATAACAATGCAAACAATCAGGATGGGGTTCAAGTGCAATTTTTTTGCATGCATTAAGATTTAAAGCATTTGAATACATTTTAGATTACAGGCATGAAAATCTTCCTTCTTTTTTCTTTTTTGGTCATTTTATCTCTGCTTAGAAATTCTTTTAAATCTGGTTCTTTTGAAATATATTTAAATTGGCCTTTATCTTTGCATTCTCAAACCTTAGATTAAATAATGATACAGTTGTGAAAGCACAAGAAAATTTGAAAAAAACGCACAATAGGTTTTTTCAATGCCCGGAAAAACCTGGGCCCACTTGGGCAAACCCTGTCTAACAGCCACTGACTATTAACCCAATTTTCCAGTTTTCACCCATTCTCATTCCTTGGATTAAATAATGTTACAGTTGTGAAAACATGAGAAAATTTGAAAAAACCCACAATGTTTTTTTTTTCAAGTGGTCCTGCTCGAAAAAACCCTCAGATTAAATAATGTTACAGTTGTGAAAACATGAGAAAGTTTGAAAAAACCCACAATGTTTTTTTTTTCAAGTGGTCACTTGGGCAAACCCTGTCTAACAGCCACTGACTGCTAATCCAATTTTCCAGTTTTCACCCATTCTCATGCCTTATATTAAATAATGTTACAGTTGTGAAAACATGAGAAAATTTGAAAAAACCCACAATGGGTTTTTTCAAGTGGGCCCGCCCGAAAAAACCCGGGCGGGTTTTTTCGGGCGGGCCCACTTGGGCAAACCCTGATGTTAAGAGAAAAATGAAGGTCAAAACCTATCTGCAATACAACGAAAGAGACTCAATGACTTGCTTGAAAAATTTTCCAATACCTTTCAACTAGGGGGAGAAGCAACACCCGTTGTCGAACATCACATAAACACCAGAGAACATCGTCCAATATCATTACCACCTTACAGGTTATCACCAGCTAAGAAAGTTGTTGAAAACAGAAATTTATGATCTTCTTGCCAAAGGAATTATTGAGCAATGCGAATCTCATATTCTGCACCAATCGTGCTCATTCCTAAGCCAAATGGTAGTGTTCGTCTATGTGTAGACTACAGGAAGCTCAATGAGGTGACTATACCAGATACCTATCCACTTTCTCGTATGGACGATCTTCTACATCAGGCAAAGACTGCCCAGTTCATGACCACTCTGGATCCGAATGCTGGCTACCATCAGGTGAGTGTATGGACCTGATCGTGATAAAACTGCTTTTGTATGTCCTTTCGGAACATACCACTTTCGAAGAATGCCTTTTGGACTCCGTAACGCTCCTGCAACATTTCAGAGAACGATGGATAACTTTCGCAACGGACTCCCAGATGTAAATATTGTCTCTTACCTTGATGACCTCAGTATTTTATCATCAGGTTTTGAACAACATCTATCTGACCTTGAAGCTGTTTTTCAAAGATTAGACAAATGGAAATTTTCTGCAAATCGAGAAAAATGCAACTGTGCATGTACCAGAGTAAAGTACTTAGGACACTGGTACACACTGGTACTATCACTCCAAATGGCCTAGAAGTTGATCCTGGGAAAATTGATGCTATTGTGAGGATCCCGCCTCGCAAGAATATAAAACAACTGCAATCGTTTCTGCAGACATGTTCATGGTATCACCGTTTTATACAAGATTTTGCAGACATATCCAGACCGCTTAGTAACCTCACTAAGAAGAATGTGCAGTGGCATTGGAGTGCCGATGAAAAAAATGCATTTCAAACCTTGAAACAATGCCTGGTTTCAGCACCAATATTGAAACAGGCTGATGAAACAAAACCCTTCATCATTCAAACAGATGCAAGCAATTATGCTCTTGGAGCAGTACTTCTCCAGGGTAAAGGTGCAGAAGAGCATCCGATTGAGTACGCCAGTAGATCGCTGACTCCTGCAGAACGCAACTATCACACTACGGAACGGGAAGCTCTTGCTGTGGTCTGGGCTCTTAATAAATTCAGAAGATACATTGACGGAACAGAAGTTACTGTGACATCTGACCACTAGACTTGTATAAAGCCAAAAACTTTCTGCGCACACAAGTATTGGGTAAAAAACTTTCTGCAAATTCATTTAATGTTTAATAAAATAATGTGTTATATTATTTTGACGATATTAATTAAAAAAAGTAGTTTTAAAATAATTACCATTTAACTTAAAAATTAATTGATATTAATTAAAGAATAATTATTTTGGTTAAAAAAAATAATAAAGCTAAAAATTCATGATAAGAAAGGGTGAATTATCAATTATTTTCTCAATGCATTTAGAAACAGCCCAATCCTTAATATTGTAAGCTCTTTGCACAAAATGCCAGCCACTCTGTTCACAGAAATAATGTGGCATTGTTTCTGAATCACATTTTATAGGGAAATGTCATTCATAGGTATCATCATTAAAGAGACTGACGAGTTTTTACACCGGCACTTTGACGAAATTCTCGTTTTTTCCACGGTCATTTGACGAAATTCCCGTTTTTTTCGCGATCATTTGACGAAATTCCCGTTTTTTCACGATCCATTGACGAAATTTGCGTGTTTTCATGAAATTCATGTTTTTCTGCGATCCTTTGACGAAATCTGTTTTTTCTCGCGATCCTGTGCAGAAATTCGCATTTTTTCTGCGATATTTCGAGGAAATTGGTTTTTTTTTTCGCGATCTTTTAAGGAAAATCACGGGTTTTTTTATTTCCCCTCGATCCTTTGCCGGAATTAGTTTTCTCCGCGATTCTTTGGCGAAATTTGCATTTTTTTTTTTTTCAAGATCTTTTTACAAAATTCGCGCTTTTTCCGCTATGCTTTTACTAAATTTTTTTTTTTTTTTTCCTGCGCTCTTTTGGCAGAATTTGCGGGATTTTTTTTTTTGATTCTTTGATGAAAATTGCTTTTTTTTCCCTCGATCCTTTGATAAAATTTGCTTTTTCCGCGACCCTTTGACAAATTCATGTTTTTTTTCCTCGGTCCTTTGATGAAATTAGTTTTTCGTTCCCGCAATTCTTTTACGAAATTTGTGTTTTTTAAGCGATCTTTTGACAAAATTCGGGCTTTTCCATTATGCTTTTCCAAAATTCGTTTTTTTCCTGCGCTCCTTTTACGATTTTTTTTTTTTTTTTTTTTTTTGTGAGATTCTTTGACGAAATTAGCTTTTTTTCCGCGATCGTTTGACGAAATTCACGTTTTTTCCACGGTCCCTTGACAAAATTCGTGTTTCTTTCGCAATCCTTTGACGAAATTAGTTTTTTTCCACGATTCAGTTATGAAATTGCCGTTTTTTCGCGATCATTTGACAAAATTCGGGCCTTTTGCGCTATGCTTTTACGAAATTAATTTTTCTACGCTCCTTTGATGAAATTAGCGCTTTTTATGCGATTCTTTGACGAAATTATCTTTTTTTTTTCACGATGCTTTGAAGAAATTTGCGGTTTTTCGCGGTCCTTTGATGAAGTTTGCATTTTTTTCGCGATGCTTTGACGAAAGTGATTTTTTTCTGCGAACGATTGACGAAATTGTTTTTTTTCTGCGAACGATTGACGAAATTGTTTTTTTTTCGGCAAGCATTTGTTGAAATTTCGCCATATTTTAAAGTGATTTTTTTATGCCTAAATTTTCGGGCTGATGACCAATTTTCGTTAATTTTCGGAAAAATTGGAACAGAGACCTCTGACAAACAAATCGTACATAAAATTGGGAATATTTAATTTTTCGGTATTTAAAAAAAAAATAAAATAAAGTTACAAGAACAAAAATTACGTTTTTTTTAAAAATATTTTCCCGCAAAGTTCCGAATTTTGCTGAAAATTTTCCGCGCATGGTGTGCGCGTCCATATTATACGACTGTGCCGACCGCCAGCCTCTCCGATGGCTCAAGAGCTTAAAGTCCCCTTCTGGAAGACTTGCCAGATGGGCTTTACAGTTGCAAGAATTTCATGTGAAAATATTATAGAATCAATTAAAAAAACCCTTAACGGGTTAAAAGTTTGTGACGCAGCACTTTATCTTATTGCTATAAGAATTTTAAATATGGAACTTAAAAATGATGATATCAAATTTTAAGTGACGCTATATTTTATCATTTTATTTTTGTTTTATTTATAATCGCATGCGTAAGAATTATGTTAAATTTAAAAGGATGTATAAAAATTTATTCATTGATGCGTTATTCACATTTTTCATAAATTCAAACTATGAGTTTTAAAAGATATGATATCAAAATTTAAGTGGTACCTTGATGTAGCCTTAAACAATGTTTTAAAATTCAATTTTAATTATTTTTGATTTGGCTAAATATATTTACACATCTAACCAAAACTTAATTTTCCAATGCACTGTTAAAAATACTACTTTCACTGAACCTGTACAATGCACTGTAATGTATATGAATAAATTGATTTATCTTTTGTACCACGCTATCCAAAATCAAAAGTAAAATTTATGTAAGTTATTTCTTTACGTCATAATATCCATTTGCATATATTTCGCTTAGTTTGGATACAATGACGCAAAGAAATAACTTACATAAATTTTACTTCTGATTTTGGATAGCGTGGTACAAAAGATAAATCAATTTATTCATATAAATACATTACAGTGCATTGTACAGGTTCAGTGAAAGTGGTATTTTTAACAGTATATTGGAAAATTAAAAGTTTTGGTTAGATGTGTAAATATATTTAGCCAAATCAAAAATAATTAAAATTGAATTTTAAAACAAACTGTTTAAGGCTACATCAAGGCGTCACTTAAATTTTGATATCTTTTAAAACTCATAGTTTGAATTTATGAAAAATGTGAATGATAATGCATCAAATGAATAAATTTTTATACATCCTTTTAAATTTAACATAATTCTTACGCATGCGATTATAAATAAAACAAAAATAAAATGATAAAATAAATATAGCGTCACTTAAAATTTGATATTATTTTTAAGTTCCATATTTAAAATTCTTATAGCAATAAGATAAAGTGCTGTGTCACAAACTTTTAACCCGTTAAGGGTTTTTTTAATTGATATCATTACTTTTTTAAAGTTAATAATAAAAAGATAAAAAAAAATTTAGAGGCTAATGATAGAAACTCATAATCGTGATTTCCATTCACCTTTAATTCCCCCTTAAAAAAAGCATACCTGATACTAATATTGTAAAGAGTGCTGTGTTATTTGATTTTTTTAAGAACTTTTTAGTAAGATATGGAAGTAATATACAAAATGTGGGGGGGGGGGGGGGTTATGGTTTGTTTCACAGATATAGAAAGCTTTGTTAAACTTACTATGTAAAAAGTTTACTTTCTTAAGAAAAATATAAAGAAATATTACTCTTTAAACCTTTTTTATTTAAAATACAATAAAATACTTTCAAATAAAATTTATTTGGAAATTACTGATTTTTTAAGAAATAATTTCCCATCATGTAAGTTTTTTATCTATAGTTGTATTGGGGTGGTAGGATAATAGATTTACTGGATACAACTGTATAAAATGCATAAAATACATTATTATTGCTCCCATTATTGAAAAGAGTTTTATTGTGATCCCCCCCCCCCCCATTTATTGTTAATGCTGAATTTAGGCAATAGATGGCGATACCATGCAGAGAAGCATTTAATTATTGATGTATTTAACTAATCCTGTAACAAGCAACATAAAATACTTCAAAAACAGATTTTAATTATATTTTGTACCTTGAAATTTTTAATGCTATTCAACGGTTTAATAATTTAGTTAGCCAACTGAATTATTTAATTTGAGGAATTATTTCACTTAATTTTTTCTGTGAATACTGCTGGCAAGATCTAGACAACTATTAAAAATTAGGTTAATGAATATCTTAATTTATCTATAAATTCCCTAGCACAAGCTAACAAGAGTGTTGGGTGCACCCTTTTCTCCGAACTTGCTTGATCCAAAAGAAAATCTATCTTATAGGGGCCTCTAATTATAGAGGACCTGGTGATCGTAAAGCCGAGTTAGCTAATAGATAACCTACGGTCTTATACCTAAAAGGTTATCTCGAATAATAAAGACAATGCGTTGTGAAATGTTTAGAAGATAACTAACCTATGGCCAATTGGTTTGAAGGGAAATATATAATAAAATCAAAACCACTAAATATAACTCCCCAATTTTCAGACAAACCAACCCTACAAGATAAATTTAATTATACATTTACATATATGGTCTAATAATATTAAGCAGACAGGTAATTTCTAAATAATTAAAATAAGCAATTAGCAAGACTTAAAAAATAAAGAAGGGAATAATAATAAATCATTTATTTACATCACAGGCAAATTATATTAAGCAGGGGTGATTGTGACTCAGAGTGAAAAACCGTGAAAATTAATCGATACAAAGTGAAAAACCCTGAAAATTATCGATGCAAAATATACCAATATCAATTTACATAACAACTGATGCTGCAACAGCATGACAATCAAATGACATTTCTGCTATTGTTTGAAATATACAATTGCAGAAAAACATAATTTGGTAAACTTGTGTTAATTTCACTGAAAGCTAAATGACTTCATCAAATGGAGAGAGCAATTTATCTTGTTATACGCAAAGTTCGACTTCTATATTCAGTAGGGATGCAACGGATATCCGGCAGATTTTTCAATATCCGAAATACCGTCGGATATCCGAATCACAATCACCGGATATCTGACTTCTCTGCCGGATATCCGGCAATGCGTAGCAAAGCAAATATATAAGGATAAGAGAAATCGTTTGACCCAAACAATGCCGAACAACTTTTGTTTATAATGCAAAATATGAAATAAGTCCACTATTCATGAGTAAAAGGCAATTCTCAAAAGTTTAAAGAATTGCCAGCTTTCCTAACATTGGTATTTGAACTCTTTATAATAAATTTAAGAATTTGTTTACATCTTTTAGAAAATTGTACCTTTACTTTCAGAATGTGAAACAAAGTCTGAAGTTGTTTATTAAAGTATGACTTTATGAAGTTTCTTTCTCTCTTATGTTTAACAATTAAACAGGCCTATTTTTACTTTCTTCTATCTTCAATAGAAGAAAGTATTGTAACAGATTTTTTCGATTTCTGGTTTTGGTGGGCTTAGACGTTTTCGAGGTCAGAGATCCCAAAACATGTTTATACAAAATGTCTGTCTGTCACCATACCATCAAAAAGTGTATGAAGTTATGCATAGAATTGAACCAAATTTTTTGTGAATGTTTTTGGCTATAGCCAGCTGGCCTTCCTTCAATATTGGAACATTCCACTGGAAGGGGGTGCTATAATCGTGATTTTTGTGCCATTTTCATTATTGTGCCATCGAAAAGTGTATGAAGTTATGCATAGAACTGAACTAAATTTTTTGCATATGTTTTAGGCTGTGGCCAGCAGTTCTTTCTTCAATATGGAAGCATTCTGCCGGAAGGGAGTGCTGTAATTGCGATTTTTGTGCCACTTTCATTATTGTACTATCGAAAAGCGTATGTTAAATATGTAATGATAAGTTATCTATATAATTGAACAAAATTTTTTGTGTATGTTTTTGGCTATATCCTATATCCAGCAGGTTCTCCTTTAAATTGCAAATATTCTGCCAGAAGGGTGTGCTGTAATAGTGATTTTTGTGCCATTTTCATTCTTGTACTATCGAAAAGCGTATGTTAAATATGTAATGATAAGTTATCTATATAATTGAACAAAATTTTTTGTGTATGTTTTTGGCTATATCCTATATCCAGCAGGTTCTCCTTTAAATTGCAAATATTCTGCCAGAAGGGTGTGCTGTAATAGTGATTTTTGTGCCATTTTCATTCTTGTACTATCGAAAAGCGTATGTTAAATATGTAATGATAAGTTATCTATATAATTGAACAAAATTTTTTGTGTATGTTTTTGGCTATATCCTATATCCAGCAGGTTCTCCTTTAAATTGCAAATATTCTGCCAGAAGGGTGTGCTGTAATAGTGATTTTTGTGCCATTTTCATTCTTGTACCATCGAAAAGTGTATGAAGTTATGCATAGAATTGAACCAATTTTTGGGGGTATGTTTTAGGCTAACAACTAACTGGTCCTCCTTCAATTTGAAAATATTCTGATGGAAGGGGGCGCTATAATAGTGATTTTTGTGCTATTTCCATTATTTTACCATAAAAAAGTGTATGAAGCTAAGCATAGAATTGAAGCAATCTTGTGTATATTTTTGGCTATGGCCGGCAGTTTTTCCTTGAATTTGGAAATATTCTGCCAGAAGGTGGCACTGTGGTCTGTGACAACGTTTTTTGTAGAATTTTTTCAATTTTTTGTACTGTATATTGGAGGCTCGTGAAGCCATGGGAACTTCGCACCTGCTAAGCTGGCTATTCACAATCAGCTGGTGTACAACAGAATACAGAATAACGAAAAAAATTATTGATTTTAATAAATATCATGATCGAGATTAACTTATTCTTATTTTGATTAATTGACGAGTAGAAATTTTAGATCAAAATCAAAGTTTGTATAATATCGAACTAATAATATCGAACTAATAATATCGAACTAATAATATCGAAGTATTAACATTTGGAACTACTTTTTGAAATATTAAGATGTATGAGATAGAAGAAAGTTTTGGGATTGGCACATCCAATTAGTTATTTTGTAACTTCATTATAAATAAAGTATTTAAAATGAAAAGTAATTTTCTTTTTACTTATATAAATATCACAATAATTTAACTTAAAATAAAACTAAATGTGACTCAAAGCAAAACAGCATGAAATAATTAAAACAGAAAAAAGGCATCAACTAAACCTATATTTGGAGAAAACTCCTTAATCATGGGTATATTAGTAGATATTTTATGTTTAAATCATAAAAAGAAGGTATTTCTTTGTGAAAATACTCTACAATTATAGGTATATTAATTGGTTGAAATTTATTACACAAATTATCAGCATTTCATTGTACAAATTAATTATTAGCAATTATCAATATAGTCAATCCCAAATCCCGTAGCAATTATCAGCATTTCATTGTACAAATAAACAGAATATTTTAATGTTTAAATTTCATTTTTTATACAACATTATTAATATACATTACACGGCTTAAATGGCAGATACATGTCTTTAATTTCGAGATGGGGATGGCAGGATTATATTGGGAGAAGACTATACTAAAGATTTATATAGATATAAAGATATTATAAAGATAAAGCAGAATTATACTAAAGAATATTGGGGGCGGGGGGCTCCTGTTTCCAAAAAATCATTTTCCGAAAATGTTTCTTTGTAAAACGACGATGAGGTGTCGGAACCGACTGACAAATTTTGCGATAATTTCCACTATCGATTTGCAGATTTCAGTTTCTTCTTACAACAAATTGACAAAATTCATGTTTGTTTTTCTGCATCTGACCAAAAAAGTTTGTGATTTTTCTCCACGATCAACTGACGAATTTCTTGATTTTTTTTTTTTTAGAGACCGATTGGTGAATTTCATAATTTTTTTTTTTTCAAATCATTGACATATTTAGAAATTTTATTCTGTGACCGATTGGCAAATTTCCCTGTTTGTTCTTGTGACATACTGATGAAAGTAACGACTGTTTTTCTGCATCTGATTGAAAAAAATTTGCATTTTCTGTCTGTGACCGGCTGAGGAATTTCACGGTATTTGCTCGTGACGGACTGGCAAATTTCACGATACTTTTCTATGATCGATTGACAAATTTCGTGATATTTTCCCACTGTCGATTTTTCATGAACTTCAGTTTTTTTTTCGCAACCAATCGACAAATTATTTTATTTATTTTCACCATGATTGACGAAATCGGCAATTTTTTTTTCTATGACCGTTTTACGTATTTTGCGATGTTTTTCCTGTGTGCTCAAAATAGGAAATAACTAAAACAGCAGCAACAGCCACCAGAAACTAAGCTCTACCAAATTGGACAATAGTCAGCACTAAACAAAATGAGATTACACTTGTGGTGCACATGAAAAAAAAAAAAAAAAAACTGATGAACTTAAAAAAAAAAAAAAAAAAAAAAACCATTTAGAAACAACAAACTAGTTGTTTCTTGCAATTAACAGAAATTAGGACATGACTTTTTGAAATCAACCTTTTCTCGTGTAATAGAAGAAATCAATTGACTATTCCCTTTTCAAACTTTGGATATGGATTTAAAATTCCGATGCATAGAACATAGTTCAATTAACGAAAATACCAGGGATTACAGTTTTGAATATAATTCCATTAAGGATATAATAAAACAAATTTGCTCAGAAGTGACATAGCATCACCGATATGCATTATTCATGTAAGTTAAAAATTAATGCACATCAGATTTTGCAAAGTTTTCTAAAACTTTTTCAGAGAGCATAACCATGTGTTTCCGATAATTTCTAAACTTATAAAAGTCGCTCTGTGCTGCTTGTCAAAAGTGTAACTTGTGAAAGAGGCTAAAGTACGCAAAATGGAATAAAATCTTAACATTAGGTGAAAGTTGAAAAATAGACATGGTATATATAAAGCTTGATTCTGTTCCTTTTGTTTTAATAAAATAAAAATTTTGAATAATTATCTTGAGTTGTTAATTTAAATTGTTTCAATGGTATTTTGTCATGTCTATATAAATGTAATTCTTTAAGTAGCACATAAAAAATAAGGGGGTTTAATGATTTTTTTTTTTCTTTCTAACAGTTCAACTCCCCTGCATTTATAAATTTTGGGTATGAAACTCCCCTCCTGGGAAAACTTTAATTGCAAGCCCTGATATTCAAAGAGATATAGTTTTTGTAAATTATATTTCAATATGTTTAAAATGTTTTAATGATGTGTGAAACATGTTTGTAATTTATTGTTATGAGATGACATTATATCGAGAAATAATTAACTATATAACTAAAAACATATCTAGTGCCGGATATCCGAATCCGGCAGGCGAAGGAGCTTCGGATATCCGGTATCCGGCAAAATGAATATCCGGTGCATGCATCCCTAATATTCAGTAAATGAATTTATTCTAAGTACTCACGAAACAAGTAAAAATTACGTGGTTAAGAGTTCTCTTAGTAGATTTAATGCAAGTCATATCTAGTTATTTGAAAACAGTAAAAAAATGTCAAAACCAATCCAATTTTACTTCTAAGTGGCTAAGTATTAGAAAAAAATAAATAAAAATCTATTTTTAAAGCTTGACTGTTACACAAGGTACATTTCTTTTTCCTGCTTTCTTCTTGGGTATTACACATTACAGATATGCAATTTTGGACATTTTTGTACTGAGATTGAGATGGATAGCACAATGCCAGGGGTGATTCTGAGTAAAAAAAAATATCTGAAATTCACAGCAACTTTTCTGAAAGGTTACAGAAGAGAAGGTGGGGAGATAGTCACTCCTGGTTCTAATTATGTTTTTTTCTGCTATCCTTTCACAAAATTTGCGTTTTTTCTGCGACTTTTTACAGAAATTAATGGTTTTCCCCCGTGATCCTTTAACAAAATTTGCGTTTTTTCAGCGAACCTTTGACGCTATTTCTGTTTTTCTAGAGATTCTTTGACGAAAATAGTGTTTTTTCCCGTGATCTTTTGAAGAAATTGTTTTTTTTTCCTCGTGATCCTTTAATGAAATTTCCGTTTTTCCCGCGATCCTTTGGCAACATTTCCGTTTTTCCCGCGATCTTTTGACGAAAATCTTGTTTTTTTCGCGATCCTTTGCGAATTTTGCACTTTTTTTGCGATCCTTTGACGAAATTTGTGTTTATTTCACGATCATTAGACGAAATTTGTTTTATTTCAAGATTCTTTGACAAAATTTGCGTTTTTTCCGTGATCGTTTGGTGAAATTTGCGGTTTTTTCGCGATTATTTAAAGAAATTAGTTTTTTTCTGCGATCCTTTAACGAAGTTCGCGTTTTTCCAGGGATCCTTTAACAAAATCGCGTTTCCCCCCCCCCCCCCCGCAAACTTGACGAAAATCGCGTTTTTTCCCCGCAATCTTTTGAAGAAAATCTCATTTTCCCTGCGATTCCGCGATGGACAAAATCCTTCCCGGTTCTAATTATGTTTTTTTTTTCAACGGTCTTTTGACGAAATTCACGTTTTTTCCTCGATTCTTTAAAGAAATTAATGCTTTTTACGTGATATTTTAACGAAATTTGCGTTTTTCCAGCGATCCTTTGACGATATCCATTTTTCCGCGTTCCTTTGACGATATCCATTTTTCCGCGTTCCTTTGACGATATCCATTTTTCCGCGTTCCTTTGACGATATCCATTTTTCCGCGTTCCTTTGACGATATCCATTTTTCCGCGTTCCTTTGACGATATCCATTTTTCCGCGTTCCTTTGACGATATCCATTTTTCCGCGTTCCTTTGACGATATCCATTTTTCCGCGTTCCTTTGACGATATCCATTTTTCCGCGTTCCTTTGACGATATCCATTTTTCCGCGTTCCTTTGACGATATCCATTTTTCCGCGTTCCTTTGACGATATCCATTTTTCCGCGTTCCTTTGACGATATCCATTTTTCCGCGTTCCTTTGACGATATCCATTTTTCCGCGTTCCTTTGACGATATCCATTTTTCCGCGTTCCTTTGACGATATCCATTTTTCCGCGTTCCTTTGACGATATCCATTTTTCCGCGTTCCTTTGACGATATCCATTTTTCCGCGTTCCTTTGACGATATCCATTTTTCCGCGTTCCTTTGACGATATCCATTTTTCCGCGTTCCTTTGACGATATCCATTTTTCCGCGTTCCTTTGACGATATCCATTTTTCCGCGTTCCTTTGACGATATCCATTTTTCCGCGTTCCTTTGACGATATCCATTTTTCCGCGTTCCTTTGACGATATCCATTTTTCCGCGTTCCTTTGACGATATCCATTTTTCCGCGTTCCTTTGACGATATCCATTTTTCCGCGTTCCTTTGACATTATATCCGTTTTTCCCATGATCTTTTGACGAAAATCGCGTTTTTCCTCGTGATGTTTTGACGAAAATCTTAGTTTTATCAGATCCTTTGCGAAATTCGCGATCCTTTGACGATATGTGTTTATTTCGAGATTCTTTGACGAAATTCACTTTTTCCCCCAAAATCCTTTGACGAAATTGTCAATTTTTTTCAGTGAGGTACGATTTCAGCGAGGTCTTTCGAACGATTGAGGAATTTGTTTTTTTTGGCGACCATTTTTCGAAATTCGTGATATTTTTTAATGTCCGAATTTTCCGCTAAACGTAACAATCTCATAAACCTGGAAGGATCGACCGAAAAACCCGGAAATCCGGGCTACACCCGGAGCACAATCACCCCTGATTAAGTTACAATTAAATAATTCATACTTTTACCATCCAAAATAATAACTCATTATGTAAAAAACACTAATTTGGATATTAATTGAAGGTGACAAGTTCTCCTGGGCACCCTATTCCCAATTCAAACATTTGATATTAACACGGTACACAATAGAAAAGAGAACATCCATAAAATCATACCTTTTTCTCCCATTGGGGTCACAAGATCCTTTTAGAGTTGTAGACTTGACAGTATATATATCCAAAAGTTTTTTTTTGTTTGTAGAACCACAACACACATATTCGTGTTCCGTAATTGTAGTTTTATTTACACAAAATTCCACCCAGGTCTGGGCCAAAAGCAAAAATGTTTAAATCATTTTTTAAAAAAAATTAACACTACTATATTGCTCGTCATAGCCAGAGCAAGTAAACATGGGCAGATAAGCCAAAAGGGCTTGAAAATAATAACCACCGCACTCTGGAACTCTTTTCATACACCTGTATTTTTCTCCGAGAAAAAGAAAATCTTAAAAATTTGCATGTGCGGCCCTGAGTGGTGGATGCGAATTAACATATTCAGCATAATTAAAATCTCCAACCACTCGCCGCTGCCTGGACCCGCCTTCGTGTCGGCCAGTGGTCAGTGGGTCCCCGGAATGCTCAGGGCCCTCCAACCTTCCTACATCCGATATTTCAAACCCCACTTTCTCACGAGACCGCGGGCCCCCACACGAAGATCCTGCAGCTGTCCCATAAAACATGAGGTCATAAAAGTCCCTCTTTTGTACCAAAACTGTCCAATTCTTTACTTTACTCTCGTAATATAATACATACAGATAGTAACTGGCAATTAAGCTTTCCCCTTAGCAAAACACTTGCCTGGGAAAATACTTAATGCTCTTGGTACCCATCCTTAGTAAAATAATAATGTACTAATAGATGCATACATAAAAACAATAATACTGTACATTGAAAAAAACTTGAATTAAAAAATTAATCAATTAGATAAAATAATCACTTAGATAAATATATACATAGATGATATCAACAAGAAACTTATTCATATATATATATATATATATATATATATATATATATATATATCTTTTTCCTTAAAAAAAAAAAATAGTTCTAAATATTCAAAATGTTGAAATCATGCCAACAAATACATTTCCCATTTATTTTTAAACACCAATTCAGCCTATGTTAACGAATGAAGTAACCAAGAGCGTGATCCAAGGACGTTTTCTGACCCTTCCAATATGGCATCCAGTGCGAGAGCAGTGAAACTCAAATTAGTGATTATTAAAAATAAATTAACATGTATGCAATCCAAAGAGTTCTCGATTATTCCTGTTTTCATTTATGAGTAATACTATTAATTTCAAGAGATTTCTCAACTTTTATTTAATATTCATTGAGGAAATCCTTACTTGAAAATCTGAAAGAATAAAAATATTAACTGTCTAGATTGTTGCTGCTGCCATCTGTTGAACCAAACTTGATGAAGTTGAATAAAAAAATCTTTAACAGTAAAAATGTTTAAAAAAATATGCTAGATTAAATGTTATTAAATGATACTGAAATACTCTAGAAAAATGTGTACACTGACTCTGAAGTACTAAAATACTTCAGTTTTACTCAGTAATAAGCACAATATTTCTCCATCATTTATTTACTTTAGAGTTAAAATTCCAGATCTTGAGCTAGGGTTTTTTTTTTTTTTTTTTTTTTTTTTTGGGCATTAATTTCATTAGTGTTAAGTAAAAAAAAAATAAGAATAATAAAATTTAATGACAAAATTATTATCCCCCCCCCCCCTCTCAAAATACCTTTTATTAATTTTATATCACATTAAATCAAAATTGACGTTTCTAAATTCATTAGATTTTGCCTATCAGAAAATTTATTAAACGTCAAAAGCCTGTGTTCTTATATTTTAAACAGATTTTATTGCATTAATTTCGTTACCTTAAAAAATATTTTTTAGAATTCTCATCATTTTTTTAAAGTAAAATTATGAATAAGAAAATGCAAAGACAAAATTACTATCCATCCCCACCCCAATATCTCATTTTTTATAATATTATTATTCATAATTTTAGTTCACGTTAAATCGGAATTGACGTTCCAAAATTCACTAGATTTTGTCTACCAGATGGTTTTTTAAATAAACGTCTTAAGCGGTAGTCTTCAAATGACTAATTAGTGAATTAACAACAAATTTCTGCCTGATAAGTGATTTTTAATTATTTAAAAATTAATTATCTCACAAAAAAATATATATATATATATTTGTTATGATTCGCAAATTATTAAAATGCAATAAAAGTTCAGCGATAATGAAAAATTCTTCTATATTTTTGGTTAATAAAGACTTACAATAATTTTTTATACTTCATTATCCCTTGATTAGTTTCAGGGTTGTAGTGGGTAGCTGCCCGGGTACCCGCCCAGCTGCACGCCCGGGCTGGGTTTTTTTATAAAAAGCCCAGGTAAAAAACCCGGGTTTTTTTAAATATATTTCTGGAAAAGAACATATGATGTAATTGTTAACAGTTTATGGTTATTTTGTTTTATTTATTCACTTCTTTGAATCTTGGAAAATATATTTGTATTAATTTACTTGCACTTTTAGATTGGAAACAATTGGAAAACACACAATTGATAGCTTTGCAATTTAAAATTTGTTTGGGTACTTCTTAGTTATCCCGTTGACCAAATTACTGTCCCCAAATTGTAAGATTAAATGCCAATAATGGTTGCCATTAATTAATTAATTGTAAGATTAAATGCCAATAAAACCATTAATTCGACGTTTTATTTGTATTTTTATTAATGTTTTACTAATTTATTTGATCTTTTGTTATTTAAAATAAAAATGATGTCAATGAGTTAAATTTGGCGAAAGTGGTCGACGGGTTAACTAAGAAGTACCTTTGTTTGTTATTTAAATTAAAGTGATCATATCTATATATGTATTTTAAGAACAGAGAAAAATGGTGAGATCATTATTAAGACTATGAAGTCTTTCCCATCTATCAGACTATGAAGTGTTCACAAAGATTGTATTTGAGATCAGGATTGCCACTTATTTCGGCAATCAAATTTCTTGTGCTTTACTGAGCAAAATATTAAATTTTCCCAGAGTAATTCCTCTGAGAATTTTCAAAATTTCAACGGATAAATTTTGCAAAGTACCAAAGTTTAGTAAAATTCCTTGTTTTTAATACTTATTTTTAAATTCCCTCAGATTTTCTAGTTTTCCCTATACAGTGGCAACTCTGAAAATTATTATTTGTGAGGAAGGTGGAATCATCGTCCACATTTTGGCAATTTAATTTACCCGGGAAAAATTGCTCATTTAACCCGGGTTTTTTAATAAAACCCGCCCGGGTTGGGTTTTTTCTAAAAAACCCGGGTTTTTTACAACCCTGATTAGTTTTCAGCTTTACAAATCTTACTGAAGTATGAAATGATTTTTATAAAAGTAATGCAATTCATTTAAAACACTAGTAATAATTTTAATCTAGGTTCTATATTTTATTATTTTTTGTTAATAAAATTCTAGATTTAAACTTCAGCATTGAAAAGCTTACAAAATCAAATGAATGATTTTTATAAAAGTAATGCAATTAATGCAACTCATTTAAAATATTTCTTATAAATAATGCACTGAGGTGCAATATACATTTACAAAATAAATATATATATATATATGCTTAAAAAAAAATGCTTACTGCTTCAAAGAGGACAGACCTCGCGACCTACGTATTGCGAGGCCCGCACTTAACCGACTGAGCTACGGAAAGATCGTAAACTTTACACTAAACGTTGATCAGAAGAAATTAAGCGCATGAATACAGTAGACGTAGCTTCAGTGAAATTCCCATAAATGGTGGAAAAATATAGTCTGATTTTTCATGCTTATTATAAAACGAATAAGTGTCTTCCTGGAAACACACATGGTCTTATTCGGTTCACCTAAAATAGATTTATATTATATATTAATTTTAATAAGATCATTTTCAGAGGAAAAAAATGTGAATAAAAAATAAAATTAGAGTTTTCCCAGAAAAAAGAAAAGTTATTCAATTCGTCTTAATCAGATTTATATTATATATCAATTTAAAAAAAATCGTTAGTACCGTTTGAGATTTTGAAATTAGGAACTTCTTACATACCGTACAAACGCTTTCGCTTTAAAAATGGTTATTTAGATCTCAAAATATACTGCACATAGTAATGTAAAAATTTCAGTATACGATTAGACTGCAGATATAAGACTTTTCTAGAAAAATCAGAACAATAGGACCTATATCTGCTGAGTTATTAAAAGGCGGCTTTTTGCGTTTTCTTTGATGTCGAGTTAGCCGTATATATGAGTTCCGCCATCTACGAATTCTACGATACGATTTTAGGCTTAAGGCTGCATCACTCGGAATACTACCATCTTCCATGATACATTCCAGGTAAAGCGAATGTCATAGCTGACATGCTTTCTCATCCTGCGTGTGACCATATCAGTAAAGAAGATTGTAATATTTGCACCATAATGATTGATGTCCCTGCTAAAATGCCTAGTGATCTACAGGCTGAACAAATGAAAGATGAAGAATTAAGGGTGTATTCGAAAAAATATTTTTTCACCCTCAACAGCTCGAAATTTTCTGAGACATTTTCAGACTCATTTTTAAAAGTAAAAACATGAAACTTGCAGGAGTGATTTTTGAAGACATGTTTAATGTGCCGTGTGATTTCATTTTCAGCTCAATTAATTAGAATTTGATTTTTAAACAATTATTTTCTCAGTATGACCATTTTTTTCATTCCCAGATCGGCCGCTTCGGAAAATTCGGTTCAAAACGCCAACTTTGACAGCGTTTTTTACAGTATTTTCGGAATTTATCAAAAAATTAAGAAGCACGGCACATTATATAGTTTCTAAATAAGAGAATTTCCCAGTTTGATGTGTTTGAGAGCGAAAATGAATTTTAAGATGAATCAGAAAATAAGCAGTTTGGATTGGAATACACCCTTAAAGAAAATTAAAAGTTTCGAAGATGAAAAAACTGTAGACTACACTAACTGGACTGAACGTGGTTATATTATGAACCAAGGAGTTTTATACAGGTATTCCCCAACTTCGGAATCTGAAGAAGCGCAACTAGTAGTCCCCTCACATAAAAGGGAAAAAATTTTAAAAGAACACCATGACTCACCTACAGCTAGTCACTACGGTGCTGAAGGTACATTAAATAGGATATCCAAAAGATATTGGACTGGAATGCGTTCATACATTGCAGATTACGTCAAACATTGTGCTGAATGTAATAGGTATAAACCTTCTAATCAAAACCATTCGGTTTGTTACAAACACCAGTGTATTCACAACGATTTGAAGTTCTATCAATTGATCTTTTTGACCCTTTACCAAAAAGTAAGAATGGTAAAAGATGGATATTCATAGTAGAAGACTGCAACGAGATGGGTTGAACTATTTGTCCTTACAGAAGCTACTGCAGCACAGTGTGCAACTACGTTGCTCTAAGATCTTTTGAGAAAATTTAAGGTGTATATTACGATCTTTTGAGAAAATTAATGGGGGGTTTTCTGTATCTTTCGACAAAAGTTACGAGGTTTTCACGATTCTTTGACGAAATTTGTGGGTTTTTTCACGATTCTTTGACGAAATTTGTGGGTTTTTTCACGATTCTTTGACGAAATTTGTGGGTTTTTTCACGATTCTTTGACGAAATTTGTGGGTTTTTTCACGATTCTTTGACGAAATTTGTGGGTTTTTTCACGATTCTTTGACGAAATTTGTGGGTTTTTTCACGATTCTTTGACGAAATTTGTGGGTTTTTTCACGATTCTTTGACGAAATTTGTGGGTTTTTTCACGATTCTTTGACGAAATTTGTGGGTTTTTTCACGATTCTTTGACGAAATTTGTGGGTTTTTTCACGATTCTTTGACGAAATTTGTGGGTTTTTTCACGATTCTTTGACGAAATTTGTGGGTTTTTTCACGATTCTTTGATGAAATTTGTGGGTTTTTTCACGATTCTTTGATGAAATTTGTGGGTTTTTTCACGATTCTTTGACGAAATTTGTGGGTTTTTTCACGATTCTTTGACGAAATTTGTGGGTTTTTTCACGATTCTTTGACGAAATTTGTGGGTTTTTTCACGATTCTTTGATGAAATTTGTGGGTTTTTTCACGATTCTTTGATGAAATTTGTGGGTTTTTTCACGATTCTTTGATGAAATTTGTGGGTTTTTTCACGATTCTTTGATGAAATTTGTGGGTTTTTTCACGATTCTTTGATGAAATTTGTGGGTTTTTTCACGATTCTTTGATGAAATTTGTGGGTTTTTTCACGATTCTTTGATGAAATTTGTGGGTTTTTTCACGATTCTTGTATGAAATTTTTAGTTTTTTTTTTCACAATTTTTGGACTAAATATGCATTTTTTCCACAATACCTTGACGAAATTTGTGTTTTTTCTGTGATTCTTTGACGAATGTGTTTTTCTGTGATCCTTTGTCGAAGTTCGTGATATTCCTGCAAACAAGTGACAAAATTAATTTTTTTCGGCGATCATTTGTCGAAATTCGTGATATTTTTTATGTCTGAATATTTGGATTAATGACCAATTTTTAAATTTTTAGAAATGAATGCCTTAAATTTTTGGAATAGAACCACAACTAATTAATACACAATTTAAAATTTTACAAAAAGTAAATGAATTTTTTTCCCAACTTACCTTACTTTGAAAACATCCACTAAATCCTTTTCAAAAAGGTATATTAAACACTCACAAAATAGAAAAATTTGCATATTTCAGCATGAATAACTTATTGCATTTTAAATACTTTTTTCACAATTTAAGCTCTTTAACTACATTTTCTATTTTTTTTTTTATCTAAAACTTCAGCCTCTTTCTTTTACAGTTTATGTGGTCCACATCGCCGTTTTGTCTATTGGGAGGGGATTTACATTGGAGGAATTGCCAATCTTGCGATCGGCAGTAGCAAATACACGTCTTTTGATTTTCTTTTGTAAAAACTTAATCCTAGAGAGGAAAGGGAGAAGGGAACAAACCGAAGTACAAATGCTCATACTCTGACCTCCTGAAAGGAAAAAGATCTCAGACCAAATATTTTCCCCTAATTAACTTTTTATTTTTTTTAACATTTGCAACTCTTATTTTGAACATCTGAATAAAAAAAAATTAAGCACCTATAAAAAAAAGTAATGATAATTAAGCACCTTCATTAAAATTTAAACAAATTCAAGCACTTTCAAGGACCTTTTTTCTCTCTTAAAAATTCAAGGACTTTCAAGCACTTTTAAGCACCGTATGAACCCTGCTGCAGTGACTATTGGAATGTTAGTGATCAATTGTTAGTGATTGGAATGTGATCAATTCAATTACTGTTAGATAAGGCTGGATTATTTATCAATATATGGACAGATACTTTTTTAAATATCCCAATAACAATACCTAAACCTCGGCTCTTGAGTCTTGATATATCCAAATAAAATAATGTTTTGAGCTTACTGCAATTTTTAACACAAAGCCCTGATAAACCGACAGAACTAAAAAAACCTGCTGCATCCAAAACAATAAATCTACCTCGATTATCTTTCCTCGCACTCCGTTAGAAATATGACAATTATTGCAACATATTGCTTCACTGAAAACCTAGAGGTGGTTTAAACATCTGGCTGCGTAATACTAAATAACACCTATCATCCCTTCTCCCGTTGTTTTAATTGGTTCATGTTTATACCATATTGTGATAACTCCAGATATTGATATATCATGAATAATCACACGATAGGGTTCCCAGCAAAACATAACTGGCAAATTCCCTGACCAAACAGGCATATAACGATTATTTTTGCAGTCCTTTGTCAAAATTAGCAATTTTTTTCCCCCCGAGGCTATTTCATGAATTTCGCATCATTTTTCATTTTTTCAATGAATTTCACATCTTTTTCATTTTTTCAATGAATTTCACATCTTTTTCATTTTTTCAATGAATTTCACATCTTTTTCATTTTTTCAATGAATTTCACATCTTTTTCATTTTTTCAATGAATTTCACGTCTTTTTCATTTTTTCAATGAATTTCACGTCTTTTTCATTTTTTCAATGAATTTCACGTCTTTTTCATTTTTTCAATGAATTTCACGTCTTTTTCATTTTTTCAATGAATTTCACGTCTTTTTCATTTTTTCAATGAATTTCACGTCTTTTTCATTTTTTCAATGAATTTCACGTCTTTTTCATTTTTTCAATGAATTTCACGTCTTTTTCATTTTTTCAATGAATTTCACGTCTTTTTCATTTTTTCAATGAATTTCACGTCTTTTTCATTTTTTCAATGAATTTCACGTCTTTTTCATTTTTTCAATGAATTTCACGTCTTTTTCATTTTTTCAATGAATTTCACGTCTTTTTCATTTTTTCAATGAATTTCACGTCTTTTTCATTTTTTCAATGAATTTCACGTCTTTTTCATTTTTTCAATGAATTTCACGTCTTTTTCATTTTTTCAATGAATTTCACGTCTTTTTCATTTTTTCAATGAATTTCACGTCTTTTTCATTTTTTCAATGAATTTCACGTCTTTTTCATTTTTTCAATGAATTTCACGTCTTTTTCATTTTTTCAATGAATTTCACGTCTTTTTCATTTTTTCAATGAATTTCACGTCTTTTTCATTTTTTCAATGAATTTCACGTCTTTTTCATTTTTTCAATGAATTTCACGTCTTTTTCATTTTTTCAATGAATTTCACGTCTTTTTCATTTTTTCAATGAATTTCACGTCTTTTTCATTTTTTCAATGAATTTCACGTCTTTTTCATTTTTTCAATGAATTTCACGTCTTTTTCATTTTTTCAATGAATTTCACGTCTTTTTCATTTTTTCAATGAATTTCACGTCTTTTTCATTTTTTCAATGAATTTCACGTCTTTTTCATTTTTTCAATGAATTTCACGTCTTTATCATTTTTTCTCCAAGACTTTAGAAAATATTTGTAAATTCCCCGACTTCTCCTATATATTTGGAAATTTCCTCCGACTACTTTAAAATTCCATGACTTTCCAGATTTACCCTGACTTTCCATGATGCTGGGAACCCTGCACGAGCACTGGTTATTGTCAAGTTCGAGTCAATACAGAAATAGCTGGTTATCATCCAGTCTATAGCTCAGCAGCTGGGATGCTCGTCTTGAGAGCAACTAATTAGAGCCTGTTACCCAGTAGCAGAAAATTCTCCCAATGTCTGCGACATACTTCAGGGACAAAAAATAATCGTCAGTTAAAATATTTTTACAATTGAAGGGTTAATCACTTACCTGTAACTTTAGGTATTTTATAAATTTTTATTAATGATAATCTTAACTTTGTGCATTAATAAAAAGCTAAACAGAATATGAAGCAAAATAAAGGTCCCATGAAAAGAATCTGAAAAAGAGAAAAGATCTGCATTGCTCGTCTCTAACTTTCTGATACTGGTGCCTGATAACGATAAAGTTCTTGTGAAGTCTGCAAAAAAGCCCAAGTTCGAAGCATTCATTCAATCATTGTGATGATTGGTTGCTTTAAAGAAGAGCTTCCCTGTCAGTAATGTCCAATATGCTATTGACTATTGTATACACTGTGTTTAATGTTTATTCGGCACAGATGTCATATTCGCCCCATATTGGCGCTCTTTTTCCCCCCCGACGCTCATTTGACGAAAATATCAACAGCATAAACAACAACATCCGGGTTACCATATCAAGCAAAATAACGACACTTTGGCGCCAGTTAAGTATACGTTGCGTATATGACATTGGCGTCAGAAAAAAATCGTGCCAATATGGGGCGAATATGACATCTGTGCCGTTTATTCATACTGCATATTCTTTTTCCTCTGTCGTTTGTCACATTTTCGTTAGAGCGAAGTTTTCTTGAGTGAATATATGAGGGGCTCACAGTCAACCATAGTAGAAAAAATCTATTTTGGAAAAAAAAAAAAAAAAAAGTTCATTTAGAAGGTGCATAAAATCTATTTTATCCACTTTCACAATAAACCAAGTCTAAACACATGACACATGAGAAAGTATGTGAAAACAAATGGTTCACTGTGAGAGTGGGCAAAACAGATTTTATGCACCTTCTTTTAAATGGACTATCATTTATTTTTTTTTCAAAACTGACTGTCTACTATGGTTGTGAAACCCTCATATCCTGTCTTGATATTTCGTATGAATAAATATAATAAAATGAATATTTATCAAAACACTAAATTTAAAATTAGGATAAAACTATTCCTAAATGTGATTTGTATATATTTTTAAAAGATTTCATTGTTTTCTTGTAGTAAATAGGTAAGATATAAATACAGTAAATTTGTGCTATTAAGAATGCATTGATTCCTTACAGAAAGATCGTAAAACATTTCTATTCATCTATCATCCACTGAAAACATTTAATTATAAGCATATTAGCATGACATGTGGCATTAAATTAATTTTAGTTTTTCTTATTTTAATTAGTATATTAAAATCGTCAACATCCAAAATCCAAGAATATTTTAATTTTTTTTTTTTTATAATACTCTCAGTGTGAAGTAATTAAATAGTTAAAATGTTAAATAATGTATAAAGTAGGAAAAATAGGAACTATAAAATAAATTAGAAAATACTGTGCTGAATAGTTTTAAGTTTACATTTATCCCTTTGAGGGGCAGCAAGATGTTATATCCCACCTAATTTTAAACGAGATTTGCACCAGAAACTTAAATTTTACTTTAGCTTTGCTGGAAAAAAGTTTTAAAAATGCTTTTAATTATTTGTAATTTTTTTTTTCCTTTTTTGAAAATTACAATGTGAATTCAACATTACAGAAACAATTTACTTGCCTCTGAAAGGGTTAAAAACATTATCAGATCGTTATTCAATAGGTTGCAGGCAAATGCAATAGATGTTTTCTTAAAATACAAACTAATCTAAGCAAAATCCTTTTGTAGCAAATCTTGGGAAGAATCTATGCAAGAGCTACATGCAAATAAAATAAGGGTAAAGAAGATTTTTATAGGCACCTCTAACTACAAAATAACATGCTCCAACAATTAGAAAAATAAACATTTCAAATGTGCATTTTTAAACTACTAAATTCATTTAAGAAATACTCAATTCATGTAAATATCAAGCATTTGAAAATTATGATAATTAAAAAAAGGGGGGAGTCGCTATACTTTATATTTCAAACTAAATTTATAAAGCATTTTTAAAGATTGGAGATAAACGGGACAATTTTAATTTAATCATTTTTTGAAGGAAAAAAAAAAAAAAAATGGGATGCCACACATTCTTCCGTCATGAGTCATACATTGCAGTGCAATAGAATGCTGTCTCAAATAACTAATTTCGGAGAATCTCAAAATTTATTATAATTTACTTTTTTAAATGGACCAGAATAGGTTTCAAGATTTACAGCTGAGCATGAGGTATTAAAAGGCAAAATATCTATGCTACATGTGATAATGTGGCCCAATAGTTAATCTTATGATTTGTGAACATATGACATTCTTAATGAAGCAGAAAAGCAATATTTAATTAAAAAGAGTTCCATTTGAAATAGAGTTTCAAAACTATTCATAAAACGAAACTGAGTGTTTTGATGGGAGAAATTAAATATCTTACCATCATATCGCTCAGCTTGTTCTGCCAATTTGGCTTTATATACGTTATCGTCTCTGTCGGCCATTATAGAAATTTTCAGAGAACTTTCAATTTACAAGTATATAATTATAAGAAAGGGCGAGACACGTTATAAACTTTTTAAAATGACAACCAACACTACTCGGCAGATATTTGACTCCGCCCAGCCCACGCTACAAAATTCTAACGCTAATTCCCGCCGCAAAGATGGCCGCACCGCAACTTCTATTGGAACTTGGAACCGGCTTACTCCAGGATTAAAAAATAGTGCGCATGAATTTATCAATTTGCTCACATTTATCATTTTAATGACGTCACATTATCAAGAACGGCATATCACGGCAAAATTATTCATTTATCTCTCTGAAAATTTTTAAGATGTAGTTAATGATTCAGTTCAGATATAAAGAGCATATTTTACACTATGAAGATTTACGATCTTAAGGTCAGAGAAAAATCGGTGTATGTAAAAATGCTCTTTCCTTCTAGGCTGCCTCTATAAAAGAGCGGCGACATATGTCAATAAAATTTGTCGTGTATCTCATTAATCCGAGAGTTGAGACGATTTTAGATAAAAAGGAATCGACATGCATCTTGAAGAACCTGCTATTTACCTCTGAAAGGGCGATATATGAACAGACCGCATTTTCAGCCTGTGCTTAGGCAGACCGCTTTGTTCAAACTATGACAAACCTATATTCCAGAATTTGGCAATATTTGCCTGTATCAGTCTCGATCAGTTTGATTTGAGAAGTAAGAAAAATTAACAAGAATTGGCTTGGAGATAATGGCAGGCTCGCCAAAATGTTTAGCGGATCTTTTTTTTTTTTTTTTTTTTTTCAAAATTGTTTCAAATGACGTCACAAATCAACCATTATAAGTCAAACAACCGTGGAGGGCAGTTGTGATTGGTAGATTGTGGGCGCGGATGGAAGTCAACCGAGCAGTTGTGATTGGTGGATGAAAAGATCATCAGCTGATTGTGATTCCAACAACTTCCCTCATCGCTTTGGACAAAAACTCCTGTTTGATCTTATGCTCTGTTCTCACTCTCTTATAGAGGCACCGTAATGTAAACAGATGTGAAATGAAATGAAATAATGTGTTGTTGATATTAGTAAAACATCCGGTGTGTCTAATTTAAAAAAAATAATAATATTTGCTATTTTTCTTGTTCTAAAGTATTTACAGATGAATAAACGAGAAAAACATGAAGCCCCTTCAAAGGAAAAGAAAGTTAAGCGTGTAAAAACGCACCATTCTCGCCCAAATGTAATGAATTTAGCTCCGGTAAGTGTACACATTCATTAGAGATGTAACCAGTAGTAGGATTCAACTGGTTTGCACCTGCACAGTTGAACCACTAATTTTTTGTTTAGTTTAGCGAACTGTCTGTTAAAATAACAGTCATAATAGAGAAATCACAAATTTACATTGCTTATTCTGTTAAAATGTTCATTTGCTTTTGCAACAGCTCTTTCTAACCATAGCACCTTGAGATTTTCTCATTTGTTTCAGCTTTGATTAAGGCAGGGATCTTTTCAGAAAGAAATTGGACGCAAATGTCATATTCGCCCCATATTGGTGCGATTTTTTTTTCCGTCGCCAATTTGGCGAGAACATCAACAGCATAAACAGTGGCGTAGCCAGGATTTCGTTTTGGGAGAAGTCCAGAATTTCTCCTTCAGGTTATATATATATAGTAAAACCTGTCAAAACGAAATCGCAAATGTTTTGAAATATTCGGTTTTACTCAGGTTTTCTTGTCAGCAGGTGTAATTGTACATCAGGGTTGGTAAAAAAACGGTTTTTTTTTCAAAAAACCCAAAAAACCGGGTTTTTTTTTGGTTTAAACCGGATTTTTTTAAATATATTTTCCTATTACATATACATGCATATTTTTTGATAAAAATAAACATTGTTGGATATATAAGTAATATAACTTCATTTAAAAATAATTTATATTAAATAATTACAATCAATTATGTAGAAAATTAAAATCATTTCAAATTTAAACATTTTTAGTAAAAGCTATGTCTTATGTTCCATGAATAAAATGTTCTACTTAGTGAAACATGACCTTGAAAACCTTAATAATAAACAATCTTTTGATTACTAGTACTATAAATAAACATATGGTGTAGTTTCATAAATATACTTTCCCATGGGTATTCAAAATAATTTCATTGAAATATTTGCAATCTGAGATATCTGATTTTTCTGTTGGAACACTGCGTGAACAATTAGTATCTTTTATTAAAAGTAAAGCTTTTTATAAAGAATTCCTGGAATGATTTGAATTTAGCAGTAGGGTCTTTACACGTTTCAAGAAGTAAATATTGTGTATTGTTGTCATTTGACACTTCTCCTCAGAAACTACCACATTAAAAAAAAAAAAAAAGGAGACAGTAAAATATACAGAAATACCTATTTACCAGCTTTTTAGACTACTGAAAACATTGATCTTAAAATGGAAAGTAGATTTATAAAAGTTGTCATCCACTGAAACAGCCATCAGACTTAATACACAGGATTTTTTTCTAAGCTATTTTATAATAGTACATATTACTTTTAAATGTCTAAACTAAAAATTAATAATATATATTTTTAGGCATTTTTATGAGACTTTTTTCTGTTATGTCTCACACGAACCTTATCTCGATTCTTACCCATTTTTTTGCCAGATTAATAGTGGATTTGATTATGCAATAGACGATTTAAATATATCTTATTGCATATTTTAGTTAAAAGTAAACAGATGCTTCGCTAGCACCCAGTTTTTCAATGTCCTCTTATTTGACTTCATATCTTGAGTTTCTTTTTTATTCTTACGGCTGTTCCCAAATCCGAAAGGTCAACTTTATGACGTAAGTTTTAATTTATTTTTGTTCAGAAATGCATGAAACTAGCAGATGCTGTTGTTCAGAAACTATGTAATGGAACGGTATTTCCGTTTTTTGCAAACGCAATAGATCTTTCAGAAAATAGTATCAAAGTTGGCGTTTTGAGCCGAATTTCCGTGCGAAAGAAAAATAACTACTCAAGGAAGGTTAAAAACATCTTTGTCACGTGATCAAAATTGCTTATAACTCAATAGGTAATTTATTTATCAAAAATGGAAAACACAGAGTTCGATTCCAAATCGCTTCCAGTCAGGCCCCCTAATTTTATATCTTTCCATTAAAATGAATTTGTAAATGTGTCAAAGCATTTTGCACTTGTTGATTGCATTTGAGAACAACCTTCCTTAAAAAATAATCTCCCCAATCAAGAAAATTTTCTTTTGCAGCTTGACTGAAATCTTAAAGGTCATTTTATGTTATTAATTGTAAATAATCTGCGTTTTCTCAAAGAAAATATTTTATTCAAAATATTAAATATTTTTAACAGGGTTGGACGGTATTTACCGTCTGATGGTTTTACCGGTATTTACCATGGTTTTTACCGTCTTTGGAAAAACATGTTTTTACCACTTTAAAAAAAACTTATTTGTTTTATTGTATTTGTGACTTTTATAAAAATTTATCAACCAATTTTTCATTTTCCCAGGAGTGACAGTTTTCCTAGTATTTACCATTATTTCCATATAACAATATTTGGCACAGATGTCATATATGCACCACAATGGCACAATTGCAACAAAACGGCAATTTTATGCCTCACATGGAACCTGGCTATTGTTGTTTATTTTCTTTTTTTAAATGACAAAAATTGTTTTGTTCTATAGTTATTAAAATTAAACTTTTTTATTTATTCCTATTTCCTTTTTAAAATAATATAAAATAATTAAAAAGATATATATGTAACTGGCATTTGAAAACAAAATTTTTGATGAATTGGCATCAGAAAGCTCAATATTCACCTAATTTAATTTTTGATTAGGTTAATAAAAGAATACTTATGAAAATCATAATTTTTAAGGCATATAAAACTCCAGGAAACTTTCATCCAGGTTTGCCTCCAACAAGAATTCAAAATTTTAAAGATATTATTGCACATTTGTTAAACCTAAAACTTATTAATATAAACCTATTATATTAAATTTTTAAAATTAATTATAAATATTATTAGACAAAGGCATCTCTATAATAAAAACCTAGTCATATGACTGTCATCAACAGTTCCAGGTTGACCACTTCTCTTTTTATGTGCCAGGAAGCCATTTTGGTACTTGGTGCAGGTGATAAATCACCAAATATTGTTCCATGGCCATCATTTCATCTATATAATTGTTCAAATCATGTGAATGTGACTGTCATAAACAATTATGTTTTGCATATGCAAGGCAGCCATTTTCAATCCAAATTTTTTTTTTTTTTAATAAAATTGCATAAAAGTTGTCATAATCGCAAAGAATTCTTGGTACTTTTATGTTAGCCAGGTGAAAATCTCGCCAATACCATTTTTTAAATCGCCAGTTAGCATTTTTTATTTTTCGCGTGATAAATCGGTAAATTAAGATAATACTTTGATGCTGAAATTAAATGTCATGTTTTATGACAGTATTTAATATTTTTAAGAAATAAGAAAAAGTTATGAATTTTAAATGTTTCAGTTTGAAATTAAAGTTGTGTATTTTAAAAACATCAGTGAAAGGATTATATTTTAAATGAAAGTAATGAAATTTGAAAAATGCAACGTTAACAATGTTTGGTGATTTATCTCCTGCGTCCGGCTAGCATAATATACCAAGTTTTTTTTATTTCTCTAGTAGAATATACCGATTTGGTGAAGGACTGACCATGTACATTAAATTATGAATAAAAGTAACATGATAAAATGCTTAGCATTACATAAGGGAGACCAAACGGTCGCCAAGGGCAGCTAGTATTACAATATTTTATCTTAATGGAGACTAGTTTTCTAATTTTTACTTAAAGGAAATATATATGTATAAGTACATTTTTATCACACTTAAAAACTAATTATTTACTAAAAATATATATATAGTTACAAACGGGGTTCGTTGATATATATCAATGGATATATATCTTGATATATATCCGATATTTATTTTCAAAATATCAAGGTTTTTGATATTTTCATCATACACTTGATATTTATTTTCAAAATGTCACGTTTCTTGATATTTTCATATGTCTGATACTTTATTTTCAAAATATTTTCAGTCAAAAGAAGTGTAAATGAAGTCTTCAACTGTTATTGAAAATTAGCCCATCTGTAAATAAATAACTAAAAAAAATAGCTCACAAAATATTTCCCATCCTTCAAAAACTAGTTTTGGACTGTATCTGCATCTTTCCCATTAATGTCATGAGAAATCTGTCTTTGAACACTACCTCTAAAACCTGTCTCAATTCTATTTTTAGACTGTGCCAGCAAGAATGGGATAAAGGAGTTAATTGGCGATTGGATTTTAGCAAAAAAAAAAAAAAAAAATCTCAATCTTATAAGCTTTATTTAAAAAGCTAAAATCTTTAACAACAATTTTATGCACAAATAATGTACAGAATGACAAAAAATTCCCATACTATCGTTTCGAGGATTCCTGGATTCCCTTCCTCAGTGAGAAAAAATAGAATTAAAATGGGTTTGAAGAACCCCTCGGCTATAGCCCCGAGTACTGGCTTATGGACTGATTGAAAAATCAGTCTAATCAAAGTTTCAATCAATACATAAGCCAGTACTAGGGGCTATAACCGAGGGGCTCTTCAAACACATTTTAATTAACTTTTTTTTTTTTCTCACTGCGGAAGGGGATCCAGGAATCCTCAAAACGATCATATGAGAAATTTTTGTCGTTCTGTACGTTGTTTGTGCGTAAAATCGTTGTTAAAGATTTTAGCTTTTTTATTAAAATTCACACAAAGTTTAATCTATGCTTATAAGCTTTATGTTTGAAACTGAATATTCAAATGTTGAACCAATAATTTGGTGGGATAATATTAATTTAGAATATCCCATGAAAGGTAATTTAACTTATCAGTTGTTTACAACTTCTTCAACAGCTGCATCAGAAAGAATCTTTTCTAGTTTTGGTTTAGTTCAGTCTAAACTGTGCAATAGGTTAAGGAATGAAAAAACAGACAAACTTACATCCATGTTTAAATTTTTCAATACAAGAATTAAAAATAAACTTTATTTTGTATTTTGAAATTTGTTGTTTAATAAAATATATAAATATATATTTTTTTAATTTGAAACGGAATCCTGCATTCTGTGTTTTGATGAATGAAAAAGCATAGCAACTTTTGAACTTTACAGAAAATTGTAGTGTTTCCAATTATTTGATCATAAATTTTGTAAGAAAAAAAATTAAAAAAGACATGTAGAATATTGTTTTATTATGTTTTCATGCTAAATGTAACGTGATTTAGATTCTAATTTATATTAAGTCTAACAATATTTATAATCATGAATAAAATGACAATTTTGAAAATATCGGATATTTTTGATATTTTCGAAAATATCATGATATTTACGAACCCTGGTTACAAATATTAATTATCACATGATGTAGTTTCTATAAATGTTAGTGCAGTTTACTAACCTTTGTCCTTGGAGCTAGAGAACCCGCCCCACACCTGCAAATTCATTTGAAGACAGAGTTTGCCGTATCCTTAGGTTTTTACCACTTTTTCCCCTGGTTTTTATATGTCCTGGTAAAAACCACTTTTTACCGGTAAAAAGCCAATCCTGATTTTTAATCTATTTTATCTTTGCGACATTCACATGTTATAAATTTTATCTTTAGAGTTTCCGATGTGTTCATCAACACATGCAATTTGCATTCTACAAGCATACAAATATAACCTAGACTCACTATGTCTCACGGTGACTGCTGGGATAAGATTGTTAAAAGTAGAAAGTATTTATATCCAGTAATTTGAAACACTTAAATTACAAAAATGAGAAAATATTACATTAGATCTTTTCTAAAAAACCAGTTGGTTAGCCAATTTTTTTAAACCATGCCAGTCATGCTGGTAACAAAATAAAATCATAATGCAAAACCTCAATCCCAATGTAGGAATGCAAGAAAAACAAAAGCTTACTAAACCCAATAGCCATGATACAGCAAAGAAAACTCATAGCCAATCATTCATTAGCATACAGAACAAAAAATAACCAATGGAGAGAATTATTTATGATTATGTCATCATTGAGGCCTATGTAATTCTTAGTAAATCTTAACTAATCAAGCAATCTAAATAGTAAAATTGTATCTTTAGCTCAAATCTGCCATTTTGGTTATTTTTAAAAATAAAAGGCTTAAAAAAAAAGAAGAAAAATAACTAACTAGGGATACTTGACCCAATTGTTAGTTTTGGATTTTTAATTATTTTTTTACGTTACTTATGGGTGTGTAAATGCAGTCTATATATACTTAATGAAGTATTACACAATGTGTATTATTATTATTCTGAAGTATTAATTATAAAAGGTAGTAAAATATGAATATTCAAAACTTTCAATTTGGGTCAAGTATCCCAATGTATAGGGATACTTGACCCACCCCATTAGGGATACTTGACCCAAGTCATAGATTTTGGAGTATGATTTAAAATAATAAACAAAATACTTTTACATAAGAACAAAATTAATATTAAGGCTAATAATTTTTTATTTTTGTCAAATAAAATTTATACTTTTAATTTTTAGTGCATAGGCCTAACATTACAATGTACCCAATATTAATTTTTATTGCAGAAAGTTCAAAATATTAGTAGTCTGAAAGTTCATTCTGTGCCTAAAGAAGTTCCAGAATAAGAAAATAACAATTTATTCAACTCCAAATGTACAGTCATATTTAAAAACAAAACTTGTAGTTCTATCATTTGTGTCGAAAACTCAGGTGGATGAAGAATAGCTTTTGTTTGGTCAGGACCAACTTATGATATATCATTCATTTCAAGCCATTTAAATCACGTGCCATCCATTATTCTTGAAAACTGAATAGTTAGTCTGTCAGAATTGGTTTCAAGAACCTTTCCAACAAATCTTCTTGTATTCCGTTTCCCAGAATATTTGACAAGAACTCAGTCATTTACTTATAATATTTACATTATTTACTTATAATACTTATATTTATATGTTTATAATATTTAATATTATAATATTTCTAATTCATAAATAAAACATGCTAAATGCATTTGAATAGTACTAATCTCAATCTTGGGTCAAGTATCCCTAGGTGACTTGGGTCAAGTATCCCTATTTGCACATTTACTACATAACCCTAAAATGTAGCCATTTGCTAAAGAGACGATTAATATTATTATGCATGTTACTGTAGCTAAAAACATGTACAAAACAAATGACCAATTAAAAAAGTCTTACCTTTAAACAGAAAAAAATATAACATCAGAGTTTACAGAATAAAAAAATTACTTTTGGAGCATGAAAATGTATTTTGTCTGATAGTTTAAAAAGTTACGGAATGATTTAGTTATTATTTTCAACATGTGGTCAGCTGACTGAAAGAAAGAAAGTGTTGCCACTTCCAACTTACAAAACTTTCCCAATTCTGAGAAAAAGGCCTTGGGTCAAGTATCCCAAGTTCCCCCTACTTGTTTTTTTCTTCCTAGCTAATTTTAGAAAAATTAGTTAGTCTGCTATGTAGATTTAAAGCTTATAAGAAAAGTTTGATTGATTAAAAATGTTTGTCGCCTTTACATATTTATTAATTCATCATTTTTCTAAAGCTTTGCTTGTAGCTTCTGCATAACTTGGATTTTGCATTTTTCAATGATGTGTAAAATAAAGGAAAACATTGGGGAAAAAGAGAAAAAAACCACATGAAAAAAAACCAGCATGGTTTTTGTAAAAAAACCATTTGGTTTAAACCAAACAACCCTGAATTGTATAGCATTCTTTTCGATAGCACTATGGAACAAAGCAGAATTCCATTATAGGCAGGTTCCATTTTGACAAGATTTTATGTATTTATACTTATTTATGTTATGTGAATAGTAAAACCTGTCAAAATAATTAACAGAACCCTGCCTTAAATGGAAGCATTACATGGTTTTAATATGAATTGCCGTAAAATTAAATTTGCTAAAAACCTGTCTAAAAGGGGATTTTTATTGAAACACAGTAAAACCTGTGAAAGTGAAATCTTTCTATCATAGACCGGGAAGCGACAGCACATACAATTACCTCATCAAATTCACGGCTGAAAATTCCAGAATTAGTTAAAACTCGATTCACATATTAAAACGTAATTGGTCTGCCAATTCCTATCTTGGTGGAGAACAGCTGAAAGGCCTATTTTAGTGGTTGACTGGTAGGTTTATCACAGTCTTTTCCTGCTCCCAGTCCTCCATATTTTCATACCTTTGGGTGTAGGAAAACACAATGGTAAATCTACAAGTCAACTGCTAAAATCGGGTTTTCAGGTGTTTTCCACCAAGATTTGACTTGGCAGACCAATTGTGTTTTAATATGCTAATTGAGTTTTAACTAATTCTGGAATTTCAGCCTCCAACTCGATGACGTGATTGTCTGTGCTGCCACCTCCCGGTCTACAACGGAATCCTGTTTCAAACGGAAGAGTTTCAAGAACCCGACGAAACGAACAATTCATCTTATTGAGGTAATGTGCCTTGGAAGTATAATTAATTACACTTCTTTAAGCGGAAGCCTGTCTAAAATGGAACTTTTTTCCAGTCTCAATCACATATTGATGGGATTGACTGTATACGAGTATGCATAATAAAAGTATTTCGAGTAACTTTAAGAATTTAGGTATGTACCTACATTACTTCTTAATTGAAAAAAGAATGGATATAAAAAAATAAGATCAATCTCTATAGATGCAGCTAACTTTACATTAATATTTACCAGTGACAAACATTTTATACATACTAAGATGTAAAGACTGAACGCGTACTGCAGAGTTAAATGTATTTAAATCAAGTTTGCATAACATTTGCCTACAAAAAAATTAGTATCAAATGGTTAAGTTTAAAACAGTAATTTCCATATCGGATGTAAATTTCCAACTGAGTGAAAAATGTCAGGGCCAGGATTCGAACCAGTGATCTCTTAGCTGAAGCTGCCAATGCTCTACCATTTGAGATATCCCGGACGAATGTGTTGGAACTTTTTCACCCAGCTACCCTTATTGATTATAGCATCTGGTCTGAAATCTGGTTCAACTCAACAGAACAAATCCCAGGTAATGGAACTCCAGACATTGTTGGATATGAAATTACACTAGTTTACTTTTAACACAATTATTTGGTCTTTTTGAATAATTGTGTTAAAATTATAGTGTGATTGTAATTATGCATCTGACGATTTCTGGAGTTCCATTACCTGAGATTTGTTCTGTTGAGCTGAACCAGATTTCAGACCAGATGCTATAATCAATAAAAAGTTAGCTGGGTGAAAAGTCCCACCACATTCGTCCGGGATAGCTCAGATGGTAGAGCATTGGGAGCCAAGAGATCCCTGGTTCGAATCCTGGCCCTGACATTTTTCGCCCAGTTGGAAATTTACATCTGATATGATTTATTTACCAATTAGAATAATTGTGTTAAAATTAATCTAGAGCAATTTCTGTGTTTAATTTGATGCTATAATCAATAAAAAGTTAGCTGGGTGAAAAGTCCCACCACATTCGTCCGGGATAGCTCAGATGGTAGAGCATTGGGAGCCAAGAGATCCCTGGTTCGAATCCTGGCCCTGACATTTTTCGCCCAGTTGGAAATTTACATCTGATATGATTTATTTACCAATTAGAATAATTGTGTTAAAATTAATCTAGAGCAATTTCTGTGTTTAATTTCTTGCCATTGAATTAAGATCTTATGCTGTAATAGATATATTGGATAATGATTTCACATAAGTTTCACACAAAAAAAATTTAACTTTAACCTCTAAAATGAACCAATATGTATTTAAGCATTCATAATTTCTCACCAAAAGAATACATTAATTTGCATTGTGTTCTTTAACAAAAATTTAATGATAACAATAATAATAAAAGTAACCACAACCCAGTAAAGATCCCCCCTGAATGTAAAGTTCAGGGGACTTGACATGTAATGTACTCACTTTACCTAATCAAGAATTTCAGAAAAATTACTGATTTATGGAACCATATAATTACTTTTATATATAAACCATCAATAATAGAAATATTAAAATTATAGTTATTTATTTTTCAAATTTATATCTTTTATTAAAGATACTCTGCCTAAACAATTGTTATTGTCTGAGATAATATTTTTAATCCTAATAATTGTTATTCAATATTTTCAATACCATCTCAACATTTATATTCTTAACGTTATATATAAATAAATATTAGAGCAAAATACAGATATTAACTGGTTAATTTACAAAAATCATTTGAGGTTTTAACCCTTATAATATTTACTTTTAAATTTTTAGAATTTAATCAAATTAAATTCTTAGATTCTTAAAAATAATCTTATTATTATTAATTTTATTGCTATTATATCATATCATTTAAAGTTTGTAAAGAAAACCACCCCCCTTTTGAATTTTAATTATAAATGATAAAATAAATTATGATTATTCAACAGTTGATTTAAATTAATTAGCTGTAAATTTTATGGTCAATTACAATACTAAAATTAGACAGACAAACAAATAAAGAGAATGGTCTATAATGAAAAGGTGAAAACTTAGAAATTTTATTTAATTATATATTAAACAAACACCCAATGGCATTTTAATGAATTTCATTTATCAAAGTATTGGGTTGGCAACTAAGTTCCCGCAGTTTGTTTAAATACACTTTTTTCTACCAGAATCTATATTCTGTTTTTTTGATGGAGTTAATTTATGTTAAATTTCAGATCAATAAAATGTAATGTCAACTATAGAATTCAGAGTGGGTTGGTAAGTGAGTTCCTGCCGTTTTTCTACGTACATTTTTGCTGCAGGATTCTATATTATGTTATTTTGATCAGGTTAAATTTAATCTCATTAAAATGGAATGTCAACTATAGAACGACAACTGGATTGGCAACTACGTTCCCGCCTTTTTAAAAATACATTTTTCTTGTCGTAATCTGTATTTTGTTATTCAAGACTGGAGTAGCACAGTTGAAGTTTATTCCAACAGAGAGAAAAATGTCCAGACCAGGGATCGAACCTGGATACTTGGCGTGCCGTGCCAATGCCTTACCTGTTAGGCTATCCGGACCGATACCTGGCTGACATAATTCACTCTTATTCATTCTTATTCACTCTTAACAGGTAAGGCATTGGCACGGCACGCCAAGTATCCAGGTTCGATCCCTGGTCTGGACATTTTTCTCTCTGTTGGAATAAACTTCAACTGTGCTACTCCAGTCTTGAATATGATTTAATCCAGTTGGAAAAAATATTCGTTCCCTTCATTATGACTGTATTTTGTTTTTTGATCGAGTTAATTTATGCTAAATTTCAGATCATTAACGCTTTTCACTCGTATGTCCAGCCTGACTGGACATCATCTTTCTTTGCAAAATTTGATATTAGTACCAGTGATAAAGGAAAGTAAAATTTGCCTTATTCAATTAGAGCATTTTTGAAATTGTGTACTTGAAGGAAACTTCTTTTTAAGAAGTGGTGTCAACCGAATAAAATTTGTATAACAGACTCCCGAGTCGAAAAGGTTAAAATGGAATGTCAACTATGGAATGCCAACTGGGTTGGTAACTAAGTTCTCGCCCTTTTTTTAAATTTTTTAAAAGTTTATTTTTCAATAAAATTTAACAACTAATTAATCAACAATGTATTCTTCCTTGTTGTTTGCAACTTCTTCCCAATGTTCAACAAGATTTTCAATACCTCGTTGGTAGAAATCCCCCCAGTTTCGACTCGAAAAATTCATCCAACCAAGCTCTCAATTCTGCAATAGTATTGAACGAAACTCTGCTCATAGCATTTGCAAAAGATCAAAAAAGGTGGAAATCTGTTCGTGCCAAATCAGGATAGTACGACGGGTGCGGCAGTACTTCCCAGCTATGCGTTTGCTTGGCTTCCTTGGTCATATTGGCGATATGAGGGCGGGCATTGTCGTGCAGCAAAAGAACTCCATGTTGCGATCAGGTCTTTTCTCTTGAATAGCCGTGTTGAGTCGTTCCATCTGTTGAACACAGAGTTCTACGTTAACCCTTTCCGTCACGGGCAATTTTTGTTGCAAAATGAAAAAATAATTGACTGACACCGGAATTTTAAAACGACTTTTTTAGAAATTAAAAACATGATATTTTAACTATTCATTGTAAAAGAAAAATTTTACTAAAATATTCTTGGTGCTGCTCGTAAGTTTGGAATTAAATTTAGGTATCCCGACCCGGGCACAGTGTGCCGGAAAGGGTTAACCGTTTGTTTCCGTTCAAGAAATTCGTAATGGATAATCCCTTCCCAGTCCCACCATACACACAACATCGTTTTACATGATGAAGATGAAGATCTTGTTTCACGCGCGGTGTCGGTAATTTACCGGGGCTAAGCCATTCCTTGCGCTGCTTCATATTAATGTGCAGGCACCATTTTTCGTTGCCAGTAACGATTCGGTAAAGAAATCGTTGCTTGTGTCCATGAGTTGAACGGTGATGAGCAAGCAAACCAACGGAGATTGTGGCTCGCTGATTTTTGTTGTTGTCACTTAAAGCATGCGGAACCCATGCTCCACACTTCTGAACCTTTCCCATTGAGTGAGGATGCTTCTCTATAGCAGTGTGGGAGAATTTCTTTTTCTCTGCGAGTTCCCTTGTCGTTTGATTTGAATTTTCGTGCAAAAGTTGGTTTAATCGCTCTTCATCGAACTCAACTGGATGGCCAGAACGAGGTGCGTCGTTGATGTCAAAATTTTCATTTTTGAACTTGGCATACCAATCATGAGCGGTTCTTTCAGCTATGGCCATACACAGCACAAATGTTGCGAACAGCTTTTGCGGCCAACAACCTTGATTAGAAGCAAAGAGGAGGAGGTGTCGAAAATGCTCATTTTTCCCAACTTCACACTACATTTTACGATCTGAATTTTAACACAAATTAGCTCTATCCGAAAAACAAAACATTGATTCCGGTAGAAAACTTCTATTTAAAAAAACTGCGGGAACTTAGTTGCCAACCTAATATTTAGAATGCATCAAAGTATTCAAATTAATAAGGTTAATTGTCTGAAGTCAAACCTTTATTAGGAAATATTTACTTAATAACAAAATCATTTAACAGTTTAATAACAAAATCATAATATTATTCATTAGTATTATTATTTCAAATTCTATAATATATATTTTAGTATACACCAGCAATAATTAAGAAACCAGTTCCATTTTTGAGTAACTTTGTGATTTGAAATCAAAATCTCCTGGGAGCATCTTTAGAAACCGGTGAAATTCTTCAAGAAGATAATTAAAGCATAGGCTTACCATGAAGATGAATTTCTGGGATTCAGAAGATAAAGCATAGGTCCTTCGGGCACAAATCAAAGTGGAATTCAAATCCAAAGTTTTCCACTAAGAATTTTAAACCTGGTTCACAGGTCAGCACTAGCGGAATGAGGTGTACGGTCGATGGCAGAACACTCTACAGGAATCCAGCCGGAATCCTCCGAAAAAGAATCAATTGAACCCAATCTGAGAACTCCCTTTGCGTAAACCCCTGGGCCGTCTATGAAGGACGCTCTTTCCTTCTACCACAGGGCAATTCTTTGAGAAACAGAACATGGATAGCAAAAACTTAAATAATTCAGAATTTTATCAAAACTTGGGGTTTTGTAGTAAAAAGTATGCACTTTTCATTTATTAGCAAATTCTTTACATTTATGGTCTTAAATAAATCCAGAAAGATAAGTTTAAACAGGTATCCAGAATAGTATAATTTAGATAAATACCCATACTAAAAGTATGAGATCATAAATACTACACAAAATATGTTATATTTCTATTTGTTTTTGGTCTGCTGATTTCTAAAGAGAATATTTTTAGTAGAAATATTGTTAAAATAAATATATATGAGGTTCTTATTATATTAATTAATAAATTTTAATGAAGGGAATATATGATGTAATTCCGTTACTACAATGATGTGAAAATTTTATTTATTTTAAGAATAATACTACTAAAAATTAGATATTCAGTTTTTTCTTAGTGGTTCACTGAAAGAATAAAGTACAGTGGAACCCGGTTAATACGCGATCACGCTTAATACGCAGATTTTTTCCGGTCCCTTGAATATCGCCCCTAAGGCTAATGTAAAAATATCCCGTTTAATATGCGAGAGATTTTCGGTCCTTTGAGGCAAAAAAAACCACTCTTTAGACGCGCATTCATTGATCAAGATGCGAATTCCTTGTTTCTTCTTCAGTGTTGCCAATTTATTAGATTTTTTTATATTCAAATAAGAAACACTGCTTACGAATAGTAATATTTATTTTATTTAATAACAGATTAATTAAGGCGAACATTACTAATCGAAAATAGTGAGAGATATTTGAATTTTAAAAAACCTGCTAAATTAGCAACACTACAATTCTTGTTTGACACTGCGTCCTAACATTCTTTTATCTTTAGCTTCCTGTATGTTTTTACTGTAGTAGAGAGAGATAGACGAATTCAGGATACTCAGATACGTCATGAAATTATTACGATTAAAGATTAGTACAGTAGACTCCCTCAAATCCGCACAGCTTGGGACCAGAGGTTGTGCGGATTTTAGAATTTTGCGGATTTCCGGTCATTGATTTGTTTACATTTTTGAAACATTAATTTGATTGGTAGTTAAGCAAGGGAAATTATAACGAATGCTTACAATAAAGTGAAACATTAAAATAAGTAAAATAGTAAAATAATTTATTAGTTTAAACGTAATTATTAAAATAATTATGTAAAAGAAAAATCAAGAAAAATATTAAATTATTACTGATGAAATCCATTCAGTTCGATTCCAAAAGCCCTATGCTGCCATCTAGTGGTAAAGCCATTGTAAGATCGATACGCCATCATATAGATATGCTAATTTATATCAAAATCAAAAGTAATGTAAATTTATTTAGTAATAAATCAGCTGTAATAACCAAAAGAGAATGATTAACAAAAAATTTAGTAAAAAAAAAAAAAAAAAAAAAAAACATTGCGGTAGTCGCTGATTTCGGAGCCATCTTGAATTTTGTTCCTGCAACTTAACTGTAAATTTCATTGTTTACATCTGAAAAAATACGCAGATTTTAGGCGTTCGCGGATTTAAGGGAGTCTATTGTATACCTTGTTAGTGAGATTTTAAATGTACGTTATATCCTACTATGTTTCATTATACAGGCAAAAAAAATGAAACTCGTAAAAATTAAATACGACTGCGGTTGTTTAAATCTTTTATGTTTTCTTTACTCCTTGCTAAACTAACAATATATTTTACACAAATACTATTAATCCGGATAGTTTTTCTTATAACAAAAAGAAGGACAGATTATAATTGTACTCATTATCACAAGTACTAAATATGATTTTAACAAGTGCTTCAAAGGTAAATTTTTTTTAGTTCTGTTAAAAAATTAGTCTAGCATGAAATTATTTTTTTATTTTTGGTTGCAGCATATTAATCCATAATAAAGCCGTTTGAATTTACTTTTTGTTTTCAATTATTAATCCATGTGGTTCTATGAAAAGAAACAATGAGTTAAAGTTAAGTTCAATTAAATTTTAATCTAAGTATAACTAAAAGATACAAATTTCGATCGTAAACATATAAATGAAAGTTCTAAAGTTCATTTAGATGATTAGATGTTGTAAATAAGCCCAGTTCCTGCAACATTATACAAATCACGTTTAATACGCGACTTTTACCCACTCCCTTGAAACGCGTCTTAACCGGGTTCGACTGTAATACAAAAAATTTTGTAATATGTTTTTTAATTAGTGGTATACTTAGTGGTAACGGAATTACATAATGAGTAACGGAATTACATTGTAATTTTTTATGTTGTTATTAAATTCTAGGTAATGGGAAAAGTATATTTAAACAAATTTACATAATATTTTGTTGTATTCAAGTATTTTTAATTTAAAATAAATATTCAGTGTTATTATGTTTCAGTTCTGTTTATCTAAAAGGAAAAAAAAAGCAGCTGTATTAGGACTGATACAATGTAAACCAGGGTTGGGTTTAAGCCGTCAAAAACCAGTTTTTGACGTGACATAGGTTTAAACCGCGTTTTAAGCGGTTTTAACCGTCAAAAACACCAATATTTAAATATGGTCAGAACAACAACAAAAATTTGCTGTTATAGCAGGAGCAGGATACAACATTGCAGGGTTGGGTTTTTGACGTCAAAAAGTGGTTTTTGACATGACAAGCGTCAAAAACTGGCTTAAACTGTCGTAAACTGGTTTAAACTGTCAAAAACTGGTTTAAACCGTCGAAAACTGCCAAATACATGTAACACGCTAAAACATTTTAACAATAGATAAACATTTAAATAAGTCAATGATTTATGTGATCTTTTATTGAAATTTAATAATTTTAAAAATATATTATTTGCAATAAAATATATATATTTTTTTTTTTTGATTTTTCAACCAGAAGAAAATAATTTTGTACAATTAAATAATCCGGATCAATTTTACTACACAGCATGCTGCAGCACACCACGTGTTTAGCACATTTATTTACACCCAAAAGATTTTTGAGTTTAGAGTGTATGAAGCGTTAGAAAATAGTCTGTCTCTTAATTGATGCTGAGCTAGTAGGACTTGATAGCAAAAGCATTGCTAGATGAGCAAGTTTTGAAGCAGGCTCAAAAAGCTGTTGCCTTTCCACCAAACAATGGAGTCCTCCCTATAGCACTGAAATAAGAAGACTGGAAAGGGGATTCTTTAGCTTCATACACAATCAGTATGGGTAAGCATCCATAAACTCTCTCCGTAGCTCAAGCACGAGCTGAATCAACTGATACAGCAGTCAACCCTTGCCCCTGATGGTTGGGATGCAAAGTATAAGCCAAACAATGGTATGGTTTCATGATTTGATCCCTTCTATTATGCACTTTTTCAATATGGGCTTACAGGAATTTTCTTTTAGATGACCGAGCCAATTTTGTTCAGTTTTAAAATCGAAAACATTTTTATATATTGAAAGAAAGCATGTTTTAAAAAGATTTTGACTTTAAGCTTTTTTTTTTTTTATTACTTCTCTTATTTTGTAAATGTTTAAAATTAATAATCCAATTTCAATTTTGAATGGAATGGTTATTGCCTAGACTAGAATAACATTGATGCACATTATCTTGTTATACATACAAAAAATCTACACTTTTCTAAGTTTTTTTTCCCCCATAAAAGAAGCTAGCTAATGCTTTAAGCTCTCAAAAGTAAGCGAAATTAAAACGATTTTAAGTAAGAGAAAAAATGTACAGCTCAGGTGAGCTTAATGTCTACTTTTTAGAAAAACACAATTTTACAAAAATAAAATAAAATAAAATAAAAATAAATAAAAATTTTACCCTGTTAAAAAGTTGTACTTAACAATAATACTTTACTATGTACTAATTACTGATATACAGTAAGAGTGAATTTAAAATATTACATGTGATGTTGTCAAGTGTGACATTTAATTTGAATTTTTACAGATCAATTTAGTATTTGAGATTTTTGACATGACCGTTTAAACTATGGTTTAAACCCGACATAAACTGACACATGTCAAAAACCTGCCAACCCTGTAATTATTACTAATACTATATATTAATTATACAATTACAGTAATAGTGAATTTTAAATATTACATCTAATGTGTGACATTTAATGTGAAATTTTACAGATCACTGTAAGTATTTGAGGTTTTTGACGAGGTTTTTGACAAGGGGTTTTTGACATGACGGTTTAAACCGCAGTTTAAACTGTCAAAAACTGACATGTGTCAAAAACCTGCCAACCCTGCAACATTGCTTTTATTTAATGATAGTACACTTTAGTTTTAGCATTTATTTTACTGTAATCAAATATTAAATTATAATTTATTTATTTGTTTATGACTAAATTGCCAAGTTTTTTATGTGTATTTTTGTTGTGGCTTTTCAACATAGTTGATTGCATTTCTTATTTAAATATAGGGTAGATGTGCCAGTAATGGACACCCTTCCAGTAATAGACACCCCTTGATGTTTTTGGTTCATAAAAAAATAACTAATAAATATTTAGCTTTAATTATTTTTTTTATAATTCCCCCTTGTATGTTTCATAAAACTATGTTATTGTTGACACTTTTAATCAAACCAATCAGGAAGAAGAAAATAATGTCTCAAAGTTTTGCTGTTTTTTCTGTGAAAATCTTAATGAAGAGGTTAAGAGCTGGCTTTGTTTAATTAATTTATATATTATTTATTTTCTTACAAAATTTGAATGTTTTTGTTTGAGTAGCAATAGAAAACTTTGAATTTTATATACTAATGGCTATTTACAAAATTTCATTTCTTTTTAAGGTTTTAAGAGGGGGTGTCCATTACTGGGATGGTTAATTTGTCATTTTCCAGTAATGGACACCCCATGTAGACATTGCTAAAAATGCAATTTTAGTAATGTTTATAGTGCATAAAATACTTTGGCTTAACTTCAAACCTAAATAATCAAATTTAATTTTTAAATTATACTTACCAAAATGTAATAACACCAAAACTTTTATAAATAGCTGCTTTTAAGTTATTTTATGTGATTAATAAAATTTTGATATTTTATTTTATTTATTATTATTTTTTTGTGTAGTACATATATATACCTCACATATTTTATAATCTGGCAATCAAACCAGCCAGGAAGCAGAAAATACTGTTTAAGAGAGGCGTCAAAGAGGGGCTCACAGGGCTTAATCCCTCTCCATTTAAATAAAAACAATTAAGTTGCAGAAGCTATTAAAAATCCATTTTCTGTCTTAAATGTTTCCTTATTAAAAAAAAAGTAATACTATTAATGAAAGTTATAGGTAATATTCATGAAACTAGTAAATCTGCAGATCAGTGGCCTCAAACATCAGTTCTACAGTTTTATTTTGAAATTATTTTATTTACTATTTAAAATATTCAACTCACAATATCATTTCTTTCATATTTGTAATATTAATTATTATAAATGATATATCAAGTAATCTCTAGAAGATTGTTAAAAATAGTGACACAAAACTAAACATTAATATTCCAAAACTTTTTTTTTATTACCTTTTAAATCCACCACTGTTTCAATAATTTGATAGCTGTTATTTTCTGATATTTAGTATTTTAAACTATCCATCTAAAATAATTAAAACATCGGTCTTCTGATAATTACAATAATTGATGCAAACAGTAAATGATTATCACAAATATTTTATTAATTACTGGTATCCTAATTGTAAATTTATTTAAAAATAACTATTTTGTTTCATTAGTATGTATTCATTAAATTCTGGTTCTAAATACAGTTATAAAAATAATTATATTCATTACTTTTTATGGGGTGTCCACTACTGGGCCAGAGGGTGTCCATTACTGGGCTTTTGTGTGTTTTGGTATATTTCTGTTATTTAAAATTAAATTGCTATTCATATGAGGAAATGAGGCTATAAGAATGGTTAAATATTGTTGATAGATTAATATAATATTGAAAGAACTGGAATATAATAATTATAACTATTAATAAAAAAATTATTTTTACAGAAATTCCTTAAGGGTGTCCATTACTGGCACATCTACCCTATATATATAGAGAGAGAGACAAACTTTTTGTAATAAGCCATTATAACAAATGAAATCAATCATGATACCATAAAAATAGATTATATTAAATATTGTTGATAGAATATAATATTGAAAAAACTGGAATATAATAATTATAACTATTAATTAAAAAACAATTTTTAAAGAAATTCCTTAAGGGTGTCCGTTACTGGCACATCTACCCTATATACAGTCTTTAACAGAAATATTTTCTCTGCATCATTTTTCCCCCCTCATTTAGTACAAACACAGAACAATAAAAATAACATTTATTTTAGAAACGAGAAAAGAATGAAATGTTAGGATAAAATGATAAAATATGAAATTTTAACCCTTTTATCCCAATATTAATTTTTGTTAGTGACTGACAATTGCCTCTTACTGATGAAATTATCTTATTTATGGAATATCTAACTAAAATTGGGGACAAGTGAGTATAGTGCTGTCCTCTAAAAAAAACCCACAGGAAAATGTATCCTAAAAAAAACCCACCCTAGAACTTAATCAAAAATATCACAGAAGTCAAAATTTCTTTTTGTCCTGTTTCTATATGCCATTTACAATAATAAAAGCATTTAAAATTACTTAAGTGTTTATTTAGTTTTTTAAAAAATAAGCAAAAAATTACATTTATAATTTTTCATTTGTAAATCCTTCAATTTACAATTATTAAAATATTATTATTTTTTTTTTCTTTTTTTTTTTTGCAGAATTGTGTTTTAAAACTAATTAATAATGAAAGAAAAACTTTGCTGTTTAATATTTTGATTTCTAGAAGTGTTTTTACATGTGGGTTATTTTTAGGAAAAAGTGGGTTTTTTTCAAAGTCTTGTTTAATTGGCTGCCATTTTGTAATATATTGATAGAAAAAAAAATACTATACATTAAAATCTTAGTCAGGACAGGCTGTGAAAATGTAGCTACTTCAAATTGTTTTGTATTTTTTATTAAATTTTATATAGTGAGAAATTAAAAAAGTGGGTTTTTTTTAGAGGACAGCACAGTAATTCATCATACCAATAAGAAAAAAATGCTTAGCTTAGTTTGAAACCTGTTCCAAAAGTGAAAGTATCTTAATAATAATTAAAAAAAATTACTGTAAGTTAAATCGAAAATTAAAAAACAGCCTTTGTAGAAATCGACATTAGTTACCCAATGCAAAAAACATTTAAAAATATTGAAATATTAAACAAAATTTCTACCATAGAATTGACATTACTGAGTGGGGGATTTCTTTTACACTTTGAAAAAAATCATTAAAAAATATGAAATTTCAATTTTCACATTAGTGAAGTAGCCCCTTAAACAACCCCATTCAAAAGAATATAATAGGGAGAAAGAAAAAAAAAATTGGTTTTGTTGCAATAGCAATACTGTTTTGTAGTGGAAGGGGATCTTTGAATTTGCTCTATCTTAAGGAAAGTAAATATGCTCAGCTCATTAGATACCAATTGTGATAGATTACTCTGTGCTTCTAGCTATAAAAAATGAAAAAAATCTAAACAATTTATTTATCTCTGCAAAATTTAGATTAAACCTATCTAGTTTTAATGATCAAATAATTAAGGATTTATTAACTGTTCATCTTAAAGGCATACATTAATGATAAACTAAATCATTAAATAAGAGTTAGGTAATTTTTATTCACAATTTAAAAAAAAAAAAAAAAAAAAAAAAAAAAAAAATCATGCAACATTCAATTTGCAGTTTACCATATCCTATGCAAATAGGTTTCAAGAATATATTTCTGCAGTTTATACCCCACAGTTTTAATGTATTTATGCAGTTTTACTTAGAATTTATTGTTTAAAGCCTATCTAACTCTGCTAATTAATTCTTTTGGTATTGTTTTCATTAAAACTAGGTTTTTGACACTTTTTGACATTTTTGACAGAAAGGTTTTTGACACAACGGTTTTAACCATGGTTAAAATCGGTTTAAACCGTCGCATGTCAAAAACTTGCCAACCCTGATGTAAACAATAGGTTTAGTTATGTACAGTTTTTGTGAAGTAAAATGAACAATTAAACTTTAAAAAGTTTAGTTGTCTAAAAAAGATTAGTTATGAAACAACTAAACTTTGTAAAACTAAACAATAGGTTTAGTTGTGTACAGTTTTTGTGAAGTAAAATGAACAATTAAATTTTAAAAAGTTTAGTTGTTTAAAAAAAATTAGTTATGAAACAACTAAACTTTGTAAAAAGATTAGTTATGAAACAACTAAACTTTGTAATACAACTAAACTTGTTTGCAAACACACGTTTTCCAGGTAAACATCGACTGAAAATGGCTTTAACTGCTAAAGAAACGATGAAGAGATACAGGGAAAAATTAAAAAGTAATCCTGAAAGAATGGAAAAAATAAAAGCACAAGACAGAAAAAGAAAAAAAAAATGGTAAAGTTGAATATGAGTAAGAAGAAATTAGCAAGTGAAAGAGTGAAAAACAGAAAGCGTGTTCAAGAGCATAGAATGAGTAACAAATAATCTTCAGAAAACCACACGAATAATCAAAGTTCAGTGAAAATGCTTGTGACAAGTTTGATGACACCTCAGACACTAGGAAAAGCAAAACAACGTGTTAATAAACATTTACCAAGATCACCAAGAAAAAAAAAGATTGTATTAGAGGAACTAGCCTATGATGTTGGATTCCTTTCAAAACAAAAAGAAGGCCAAAAAACAAATACTCTTGCATTAAGTTCTGAAATCAAAAGTAAAGTAGAAATTTTTCTTCTGGAAACATCATGGGTTTGTCCAGGAAAAAAAGACTATGTGACTATACAAAAAGGTACAAAGAAAATTAAAATTCAAAAGCAGTTCATGCTTTCAACTCTAAAAGAAGCACATAGTATGTTTTTGCAGCAAAATAATGATGTGAAAATAAGTTTTTCAAAATTTGCAGCATTGTGTCCAAGGCAAGTTTTGCTACAACAAGATATCTCACACACTACTTGCTTATGCAAGTACCACAAAAATGTAAGGCTGCTGCTAATTGCTTTAGAAAAAGTTTTACCACAAATCCCAATATCTTTCAGAGAATTTTGTTCTGTTATCACTTGTAATCAGGATAATGAAAGATGTATGTTCTCTGAATGCAACAACTGCCCTCAACTTTCTTCTCTTAAAGCTTGTGATGATTTTGAGGAAGTCAAAGATTTGGAAATAGAATGGTATCAGTGGGAAACGGATAATACCAAAGTGCTTAAAACTGTTGAAAATGGGACTGTAGAGAGATGCTTTGCTGAATTAGAAGAACAAATTCCAAGTTTTCTGCGTCACACGTACATAAAGAGAAGACAAAGGGAATCTTTCCAATTTCAAAAATTAGATGTCCGACAGAATAGTTCTAAAGTAGTAATCCAAGTAGATTTCACAGAGAACTATACGGCGATGAACCAAAACGAAATTCAATCATCTTATTGGTCATACAACCAAATTACTCTGTTTACTGTCTGTGCTTGGGAAGGAGAAAACATACACTCCATGGTTATTGTATCTGATTATATGTCTCACGATAAATACGCAGTAATAACATTTTTGAAATTAATAATTCAGGAACTAGAAACTAAACATAAACAATATGATGAGATAGTATTTTTTTCTGATGGAGCATCTAGCCAGTTTAAACAAAAGTTTTTGTTGTGCGCTCTCACTCATCTAAAAAGACATATCACATGGGAGTTTTTCACCACAAACCATGGTAAGGGTGCCATAGATGGGATTGGTGGGGTGATGAAAAGAATTGTGTCGACAGCAGTGTTATCCAAGGAAGAGCAAATACAAAATACTGCAGATTTTTTTTGTGTGAATCAAGATGTGAAAAAATTATGGTGTTAACTGTGGAACAAAAGAAATAGAAAGTAATATGCAAGAGTATAATAAAATTTGGGAAAACATTTTACCCATTCCTAATGTACGTAGTCTACATTTTGCTAAAGTTGTCGGTGAATATATGCTGGAACTAAAAAAAATGTCTTTTTCAAGTGTTTCTACATGTCACAACTTTAATCCCGAGCCTTTCTGTGAGCAGCTTAGGGATGAGCTTAATCTGCCAGTTTGTAGTGGACAGTGGGTTTTAGTAAAATATGTGCCTGCTTCTTCAAGCAAGAAAATAGAAATTGCACACTATTATATAGGACAAGTACTTTCCAAAGAATCCTCTCGGTTATATGTAAAGTTTTTAAAACGAAATGGGGACACCTTTATCTGGCCCTCTCAAGATGACTTTGATTATGTTGAACAGAAAGATGTTTTGATGACCCTTTCTGAACCACAAATGGATCGGCGGGGTCATTTAGTCTTTAAAGATGACCAATTTGTAAAAAAATATAATGTAAAGTAAAGTAAAATCATAGCAACATTTGTGTTGTATCTTAGTGCTAGAAATAAAATTATGAATTTAAAAAGCCTAATTTTTAGAAGATGTAATTCTGTTACCATTGATTTACATCATTTACATCCGTTACTTCTATTTAAATTGAAATTAAAAATATTCACTAATGAGTATATTCTGAGCAACAAGTGTTTCTTAGAGTATAACATCTAGTTAATAGAACCACATAAAACAAACAATGATAGCATGGTTAGATTCATAGGAATTTAAATTTGACCAAACAACACTTTCGTCTTTGTCTTTTTCTGTAATTCCGTTACCAAGTACCGTATTTACCCGCGTATAAATCGAGAAATTTTGGACAAAAACAGACATTCAATTTGGGGGGGGGGGGGTCGACTTATACGAGGGTCCTTAATTTTTTTTTTTTTCCCAGAAGTCAAAAATGCCCTCGTTTACTCTCGATTTCCATACCAGGAGAGAAAAAAAGGAGATTGAGTTGGCGATGAATGTACGCCTACTACCCCCCCCCCCCCCCTCCATCTGTGAGATCAGTAGATAAAATTCCGAATGTATCACCCCTATGTGCAATTAAATCGTTGGCGAGTGGCTAGAAACACGTGACTCTCTAAAAACACGTGAAAAGCGTTATATCTTGCTTGTTCTTGATAGTACACTTATTCATTATTTCTTCGTTTCTCTAACTGCACTTTTTCTCCTTGTTTCTACTGATATGGCTGATTTAGTTATTAGAAAGCAGAAACGCAATTCATACGCAGCTGGATTTAAACTTAAAGTTATTTCTTTTGCGGAAGAGTCTAACAACTGTGCTGCTTCTCGTCAGCTTGGGGTTCACGAAAAATTGATTCGTGATTGGCGCAAGAATAAGGCAAAGCTAGAAAACATCCCAAAATCAAAAAAAATCCCTGTCGGCTCGGGCCTACAGGCGGAGGTAGATTTCGAAGTTAAGTACTAAATTCACCAACAAAACTTAAATCAACATTAAAGATAAACCCAGTTCCTTCACTAAGAACGAGCTCTGGGAGCTAAACATTTTGTGAAAATTCTTATATACACGAATATACAAACGCATGTATATGGAATAGGTTTAAAAATGGCTAAAACAAATTCAGAGAACCTCAAAGTGTTAAAATATGTTAATTTTTCCATAGTCAGGTTCTTATAATGTTTTAATACGTTTCTTCAAACTCACATGACGTTACATATTCACCTGCTGAGGTACATTATATATACAATATGACGTAATATATATATAATTTTAATTCGTCAAACTATTTATTTCATTTTGAGTTTTCATTCTGAAATCTTGCTCTAGAAAACTTATGACGTAATATTCAATTTGTTTTCAATTCGTCAAACTATTTATTTAATTTATTTTTTCACGTGAAAAATCTTGCAAAAGAAAAGCAATTGTTGTGGTGAGAATTTTATTGTTTTGTTTTTGTTTTTAATTGTTGGCAACTGCTATAATGAAAAATATTTATTTTTTCATGTCATTGTTGTGTAAGAGCTGGTTTTATTAGAATCTTGTTAAGACGGTATTCAAAATTTTTAACCCTCCCCATTTCCATTCCCGTGGGCCGATTTTGCCCATTTTCAATCCCCGCCGAGATATTAGCCATCTCAAAGCTGTTGGCGAGTTTGAAGACGATCCGTGCATAATTGCGACTTTTATCGTGCAGACAAAATTTAGTACATACATACATACATATATCAGGGGTGATTGTGCTCCGGGTGTAGCCCGGATTTCCTGGTTTTTCGGTCGATAACCTTCCGGGTTTGTGAGATCGTTACGTTTAGCGGAAAATTTGGACATTAAAAAATATCGAGAATTTCGACAAATGGTCGCCAAAATAAGTCAATTCCTCAATCGTTCGCTGAAAAAAATCGACAATTTCGTCAAAGGATTGCGGGGAAAAAGTTGATTTCGTCAAAGAATCTCGAAATAAACACAAATTTCGTCAAAGAATCGCGAAGGAAGCACAAATTTCGCAAAGGATCGCGATAAAACTAAGTGTTTCGTCAAAACATCGAGGGGGAAAACGCGATTTTTGTCAAAAGATCGCGGGAAAACGGATATATCGTCAAAGGAACACAGAAAAATGGATATTGTCAAAGATCACGTAAAAAAACATTAATTTCTTTAAAGAATCGCGGAAAAAACGCGAATTTCGTCAAAAGACCATTGAAAAAACATATAATTAGAACCGGAAAGAATTTTCCCCATCCCGAAATCGCGGGGAAAATGCGATTTTTGTCAAAAATTGCAGGGAAAAACGCGATTTTCGTCAAAAGATTGTGGGGGAAAAACGCGATTTTCGTCAAAAGATTGTGGGGGAAAAACGCGATTTTCGTCAAAAGATTGTGGGGGAAAAACGCGATTTTCATCAAAACATTGTGGGGGAAAACGCGATTTTCGTCAAAGGATCGCAGGAAAGGCGGAAATATCGCCAAAGGATCCCTGGAAAACGCGAACTTCGCTAAAGGATCGTGGAAAAAAACTAATTTCTTTAAATAATCGCGAAAAAACCTGCAAATTTCACCAAACGATCGCGGAAAAAACGCGAATTTTGTCAAAGAATCTCTAAATAAAACAAATTTCGTCTAATGATCTCGAAATAAAAGAAATTTCTTCTAATGATCGCGAAATAAACAAATTTCGTCAAAGGATCACAAAAAAGTTGCAAAATTCACAAAGGATCGCGAAAAAAAAAAAAAAGATTTTCGTCAAAAGAACGCGGGAAAAACGGAAATGTTGCCCAAGGATCGCGGAAAAAACGGAAATTTCATTAAAGGATCACGAAAAAATAACGATTTCTTCAAAGAATCGCGGAAAAAACACGATTTTCGTCAAAGAATCGCGGAAAAAACACGATTTTCGTCAAAGAATCGCTAGAAAAACGGAAATATCGTCTAAGGATCGCAGAAAAAACGCAAATTTTGTTAAAGGATCACAGGGAAAAAACATGAATTTCTTTAACAAAAACGCAAAATTCGACGAAAAATCGCAGAAAAAACGCAAATTTTTGTGAAAGGATCGCAGAAATAACACATAACAGTGATGCCGCTGTACTTGAAAAAACCTGGGTCCCCGGGACCCAGGATTTTCAAAGATCTGGGTCCTTTTTTTACAAAAGCGGGTCCCCATCAATAATAAATTTATATTTTAAAGGAATAAATGAAACTTTTTTATTTGGAAAAGATATGAAATGCATTAATTATTGTTTTAATAATAATTAAATAATGAATTAAAACCAGTATTATTTGCACTCAAATAAGATATTTTTAAAAAAATATTAAGAGAAATTTTCTTTACTTTTTTAAAAGTAAAAATGCAAGATACAATTTTAATTGTAAAATAATGTTTATTTGAGAGTAGAAGATACCAAGTTCCACTAACAAGTATCACTAATGTTTGTGTCTCTTTTAAAAAGGGGCAAGACGGGTTTACTGAAAAAGATATTTTTGCTGAAAAAAAGAATACTTATGTTAAGTTAAGGTGTACTTTTTGTTGAATGAATGGGTGCTTTCATTATACTTCCCATTGAATTATTTGTCAGCATAGATCTGTGTTGGAATGGGACATTTTCCTTGGAAGGGAAATTTACATCTAAATCATTAATAAGCATCAAATCCTAAAGGCGGGAGACAAGGGGGGATTTTTCACTGGTCTACCTACTAAATACATTATCAAAGTACACTGAAATCATGCTGTATTTTTAAGAATCTCATTAGAAAAAAAAATCCCATTTTATGAATTTTCTACCTATAGGTTTAGTTTGTACATCTTTTTTGGTGCTTTGACTAAATTCACGTTTTTCCGCATTACTTTGACGAAATTCGCGTTTTTTCCGTGATCCATTTGTCGAAATTCGCTATTTTTTCGCGAGCCTGTCACGAAAATCGTGCTTTTTCCGCGATACTTTGATAAGATTCGGCTTTATTCCGCGATTTTTGGACGAAATTCGCTACTTTTTCGCGATCTTTTGACGAAATGCACTATTTTGTCTCAGCCCTTTTACGAAAATAGCGTTTTTTCCGCGATATTTTGATGAAATTTGTGCTTTTTTCGCGATCCTTTGACGAAAATCAGCTTTTTTCCGCGATATTTTGACAAAATTCGGCTTTTTTCGCGATCCTTTGACAAAATTCGGCTTTTTCCGCTATTTTTAGACGAAATTCGCTATTTTTTCGAGATCTTTTGACGAAATACACTATTTTGTCAGCCCTTTTACGAAAATAGCGTTTTTTCCGCGATATTTTGATGAAATTTGTGCTTTTTTCGCTATCCTTTAACGAAAATCGGCTTTTTTACGCTATTTTTTGACGACATTCGCTATTTTTGGGGGATCCTTTGACGAAATACGTTATTTTTTCGCGATCCTTTGACGAAAAACGGCTTTTTTCCGCAATATTTTGATGAAATTTGTGATTTTTTTCGCGATCGTTTGACAAAATTCGGCTTTTTTCCGCGATTTTTTGACGAAATTCGCTATTTTTTCGCGATATTTAAACGAAATACGCTAATTTGTCGCGCCCTTTTACGATAATCTCGTTTTTTCGCAATATTTTGATGAAATTTGCGCTTATTTCCGCGAGTTTTTGACGAAATACGCTATTTTTTCGCGATTCTTTGACGAAAATCGGCTTTTTTCTGCGATTTTTTGACGAAATTACGCGTCCCGTGGGACGCGTAAGAGCTGTTTTTTTGCGTCCCGTCTGCGATTTTTTGAATAATTTGCGCGCTATAGCGCGTCCGCGACATCCCTGCATAATTAGAACCAGGAGTGATTCTCTCCCCACCCTCTCTTCTGTAACCTTTCAGAAAAGTTGCTGTGAATTTCAGATATATATTTTTTTTACTCAGAATCACCCCTGGTATTGTGTTATCCATCTCAATTTCAGTACAAAAATGTCCAGAATTGCATATCTGTAATGTGTAATACCCAAGAAGAAAGCAGGGAAAAAAAATTTACCTTGTGTAAGAGTAAAGCTTTAAAAATAGATTTTTATTTATTTTTTTCTAATACTTAGCCACTTAGAAGTAAAATTGGATTGGTTTTGACATTTTTGTACTGTTTTCAAATAACTAGATATGATTTGCATAAATCTACTAAGAGATAACTCTTAACACATAATTTGTACTTGTTTCATGAGTACTTAGAATAAATTCATTTACTGAATGTAGAATTCGAACTTTGCATATAGCAAGATAAATTGCACTCTCCATTTGATGAAGTCATTTAGCTTTCTGTGAAATTAACATAAGTTTACCAAATTATGTTTTTCTGCAATTGTATATTTCAAACAATAGCAGAAATATGCCATTTGATTGTCATGCTGTTGCAGCATCAGTTATGTAAATTGATATTGGTATATTTTGCATCGATAATTTTCAGGGTTTTTCACTTTGTATCGATTAATTTTCAGAGTTTTTCACTCTGAGTCACAATCACCCCTGATATATATATATAAACTTTTTAGGTGAGGGTGGTTTTGAATTCCTGGGGTCATATAATGAAAAGTTATGAAGGGATTTTTCAAAAGTCGCACCATGGTAACGACTGCAATAGGTAGTATTTCTTACGAAATCTACCTAAAAGGATTTGCGCATGGAAAATCGCTCTTTCCATGACCCGAAAACGTATTGTATGATTGGGTTGTAGAGTGCCGGCAGAATGGATTTCTTGTCACTAGAACTGCAATACGTTTATGAGCTATGAAGTTTGCAAAAGAAGAAAAGTATGGTAGGGTCAGGTGGGGGAAAGTGGTGGTAAAATCAAGCTTTTTTTAGAAAAGGCCCTAAAATCAAACTATTAAATTTATTTTAATGAAACTTTTGATGCATTTTCTATACATTGGATTCATATAGATTAAACATGAAGCATAACCACTCAATTTTATTCGATTGTTTTCTGACAGTGATACATTTAAAAGATCATGTTTTGATACCACCACTTTACCCCATGGTGAGGGAAAGTGGGGTAGTTCCAAAATTAAGTGTATATTTAAATAAAAATGTGTAAATATTGTTTTTTAAATAAAAAATACACTGAAATAAATGTATCTTAATTACTTTTAAAGGTACAAATGCACACAAAAAAATATTTTTCAGATATTATTTAATTAAAGAAATAATGTCCATGGCTATCAAAATTAGGTTCACTTAGTATGTAGCATATATTGCTGAACTCTATATAATCTTCACCACCAAATAGCAAGAAAAGTCTAATAGTTCCCCAATGGTGACTTATTCAAATGCTTTATGTGATATAATTTTTATCACTTGGGCGATTATTTTAGCTGATCGACTTTTTGACGGTATGCAATGAGCATAAATAGATAGTTTGTAAACATTAAATTTGTTTCCAGTTTCTAAAACTAAAATAAGAATAGTTGCCATAATCTCAATATGTCTCTAAAAAAGAATTAACAAAATATCTTAATTTAAAAGAGAAAATAGGTTTTTTTCAATATACCTCCACTTTACCCCATGGGCCCACTTTCCCCCACCTGACCCTATGTAAAAAATAACTTTTAATTTAATTGTATTATCATATTAAGATTAAAATTTATAAATAAAGCCTATTTTTTTTAGATTAATACTTTTATTACAGCCCATTTTTAAAAATTAATCGCATCTACAGTCTAAAATTGAATCATCATACAACATTGAGCTAAGCCTAACTATACCACCACTTTCCCCCCTCTCAGAAAAAAAATCATAAAAAATTGAAATAATAAAATAATTCTTACGTTGATGCATGAATCTGTTTTTAAGAAGTTCTTCTACATTTTATTTCTATTATATACTTATTTTACAAGGCAGTCACGTGATGTTTTATTGCAGTATACATCTGAACGGTGTCCGATTTTTAAAAATGCAGCATAAATGTTGCTTATGCCAGATAAAAATGTCAGAAGTAGTGATACCACTATTTTCAAATAGTAATTTCAGCAAATATAATAAATTCTTGGTTAAGACAGCCACCCCCTCGACTAGCATATCTCCTGATAGGGTATTTAACGGAGTTACGTTCAGATGCAGTTTTGTTAAGAATAGAGTGCGCTCCCTCGTGGTGGAATGAGGAACTAACGGACCGCGATTTCATTTAAAGTAGGAAATCTAACAAGGCGATCTGTTTGAAACTTTAACATAGTTTATAACACATAAGAAAAAGTTTATAAAAAATGGCGCATGAAATTTCGGGCAGGTAGGGAGAGGGGGAGGGGCAAAATATTTCTTTTTTGTTTCAGGTGCGTTTTTTTGACGGAGTCCTCAGATACATGCTACTTATTAAATATAAATATGTCAAAAGTTAAATTACCACTATTTCCGAATAGTAATTTTAGCAATTATCTTAAATTCTTGCTGAAGACCGCCACCCCTTCGAGTAACATATCTACTAATGGGTTGTGTATGTCAGGAAATACAAAGTATCTCCTGGGGGTTGGAATGAAATGCAGAAAGGAAACGCTAACGCTGATTTTTACAACCCGATATAAGAAAACTTAAGATTGATTTGCTGAACTAAATTTAACTGAAAAACAAATTTAAATTACTGTGGTGGTTTAAAAATGATGATAATGATTTTAAAAACTAAACATATTTATTAAAATCTTAAGAAACAAAAACATATAAATAAACTCATATAAGAAAAATATATATTCATTAATAAATTAAGCAAAATAACTTATCTGACTTTAACAGTGTTTAAACTTCCGTAATAATATCTCATGACACAATAGGAAGTAAAAAGAAATATCACAGTATCACATGTTAAGAAAAAAAACGTCAATTATTGCACAGGAAAATTCACACCGTAACTGAAGCTCACTATCAACCGGTAAGTAATATCAATTTAATCAAAGTTATCACGATGCTATAAACAACTTTTATACATTCTAAAAGAAACCTTAAGGTCGATGAAATATAATGTGCAGATCCATACGCATGACTGTTTCTCAGGCTTTCGTAGAAACATAAAGAACAACAAATTGAAGAACAACAACCGGCATCTTGATGATTTACCCGACGAAGTGCAAGCTGACTTTCTGTTTAAGTTCCATTTCGATTCGACTAATACATGTGGGAAAAGTCACTACTTAAACAGACTTAACATTCATTACACTGCAGAATTCATTTCAACTGCAAAAACGGCGAAAAGATGAACTAACTCATAGCCGATAATTTCGTTCAAGAAAAGCCAACGCACGATAAATACAGAAACCGGCAGAAGGGAGAATTCACTTAGATAACTGCTCTGCCCACATCCTCTCTTGACTAAAACAAGTGAAGTGCCACGAACGCTTGAAAGTTCGAGCATATATCTGTCTCGGGCGAACGAAAACTAGACTTCCACGCATCGCTAAATCTCACGGCCTTAACAGCATGCTTCTAGAAGTTTCAGAGTGACAACATCGGATTTGCATGAGCAAATCACAATCGTATCAAACCGCTTATGCCCTCTAGTAGAGGCAGGAAAAACAACTTTGAAGTCAAAGAGGGAAAAGAAAGATATCATGATACGGACATTAACAAATGTATTACGAAATGGATGAAGTCAATTTAAGAGAATGCAGTTAGCTGGAGAACTATTTCAACAGGTAAATACAGGAAACTTATTTTAATTTAATTAAATTATTCATTAGATTTACAGATTTACTTAGAATATACTATGACTTTAATAAACTTAAGGAGGTGAAAAGAAGAATAAGTAAGCTGTTTTAATTAAAGGTAAGTGGGTCCTATAGGTTTAATCAAAAAGGAAATGTTAAATAGGAATATATAAATGTACAGTGACAAGACTAGGGTTGCACTTTTCTAACAGTGTAAAGGAGTTTCGTTCGGATACGCTTTTGTTAAGAATAAACTACGCTCCCTGGTGGTGGAATGTGGAACTAACAGACCGCGATTTCATTTAAAGTAGGAAATCTAACAATGTGATCTGTTTTAAACTTTAAGATACTTTATAACAAATGATAATGAAGTATAAAGAAGAATGGCGTGTTGCATTTCGGGGGGGGAGGGGCGCTAGCAAAATTAGGAAATATAGCTGGATGATCTGTTTGAAACTTTAATATAGCTTATAAAACATAACGAAAATTTTAAACATCATGCCGCGTCAAAAATCATGGTGACCGTTACTCCGCTTCACCCCCCCCCCCCCCTTTCCCAAGGGGGCACTTTTCTAAATTTGGCAGATACCCGTCATGTGATATATCGTAGCATTTCGGTGGGGGGTAACATGAACAAAATTAGGAAATATAACAAGGCAAATCTGTTTGACGCTTTTTACAATAGTTTAGGAAGGGTTTTCCAAAATTTAGTAGATGTTCCATGGCGATAAGGATAAGATGTTCGATAAATGTACTGGACGTTTTGAAAGGAATATTAAATGAAACTCTTTGTGCGATCTATGATCACACTTACCCACTTGTTTTACATTGACCTGGCTGTCCCAGTATCTTTAAACCGTTTTTAGATTCTTGACATGACGCTTTTGGCTATTTTTTCTTTATAGACTGCTGAGAGTGTCTGTCCTGTTTCCATTTTCCCAAACGCACGCCATTTCTCACAATCGGTCAAGTGTCTTCTTAAAGACATATTCCACCTACTACAAGCGAAATATTTTGCCCAAACTACATGTACAATTCTTGAAATGAGACTTTGAATCACCCATGTGCACTCCTTTTCACACATGAACCAAAAGAACGGGCTGAAAATTTTACATATTTTTCTGTTGCAAATGTCAATACCATTGGACTATGTGATAACGTTGACATTGAGTTGCCAGCCTATTACCTTTCATTGCAATTCCCCTAATAGAATCTACATAAAGCACCTTTTTATGGTTGTTCCTTTAATTTTTCCCGCCAGTGTATTTTGAGGTAACAAATAACCAGTTCAAAAATAAAGTTACATTTGTTAATTGCAGGCAGCAGATTTAAAGTAATTCGAAATGTTGTTCGTTATAAAGTGAATAAAGTCTCAACCAATGTGCCGCTCAGTTCATGTAAACTGTTCTTTTTCCATAAGTGTCAGCAACAGTTGGTCCCATCGAAGCCCAAGATAAAGAAGTTTTACATTTAATCTAGTTATAGTAAATTTGTGTAAACGGAATAGAAGGTATACTTTTATAGTTATTCTTCCGTCTTGGCACATTAAAATGTTTCCTTTTACGAGAAGATTCCGTGTTCACAGAAAAACTGCCAAGAAGGAATCACAATTGGAACAAGTTCTATTTCAGATAGGTTTTAAACGTTAGCAAGCGTAAATATATAGTGTTGCTTTCGTCAACTCTTGAAATTTTTTTAAAGATAGGTCATCTTCACAGATTTTACTGTAATACATTTATGCTCTTCAGAGGTGTACTATAGAGTGAGTACGTTTTTGCAGTTTTAATGAATACTGTGAAAACAGAAAGTGTTTATAACGGAAACCTGTCTAAAACGGAATGTTCATAGTCACAACGAAAGACGTACTTTTGAATATACCTTCTAAGACGAACACCTGTCTAAAGCGGAATTTTTCATAGGTTCTTTGTGATTCTGTCTTAGCCGTTTTTACTAATTGTATCCATGATTCAGTAAATCAGTTCTTCGTTTGGGAGGTGTGGGGGGGGGGGGGGGGGGTCCAGACTCTCTGTACTCTTCTAGCTTCTACTCTTCTTGATATGTATGAATTGTAGTTGTTGAGTAAAATTTTAAATTATATAAAAAAACATATTTTAAGAAATATGCTACTTATGATGTGATTGATCATATATGCGTCATTATAAAATAATTAAAATAATATTTCCCTAAATTAAATTCCTTTATCTTTTATAAGCATAGGTAAAATTTAAAATCTCCTTATTTTTTATGCTAATGTAATGCATATTTTATCCTTTTATCGCAGCTAAAAAAAAAATTAATTGAGCAAAAGTAAATTCACGTTTTCCTTTCTTCTTTGTCATTATCATATCTTTCACACCTCTGCTATTATTATAAATAAAAGAAAACTGTACATCTCTATTATAGCCTGTTTCAACGTTTTATAATAAACAAAAAACGTAAAATATGTTTTCTCAAACCAGTCGCGCATCAGGGTGTTTAGATTATTGGCTGTTAAATGTAGTGTTGTCAGGTTGTCACTTGCTTTCTTAATTTCATGAATTCTCAAATGCGGAACTCTACTTAGTGTCATTACTTTTGAAATTTTAATATGTGCAAAGTAATCATTTAATTCTTTTCTTTTCAATTACTACACAAATACATTTATTTAGTTGTCTTTTTATCCAAAAGTCTGGGTTCGCTGTCAATGGGCAATGACATTTGAACAAGTGTATTCGCCGTTCTCTCACTCCCTAAATCTGTAGCAATTACAACAGCAGTGATTACGTCTTCCCAGAAGTCATTACTGCAAAATCGTTCTCAGCCACTTCCACCAGCAAAACATCAGTTTCAAAGGGAAGTCTGAGAACCTGGCTAACGTTCCTGAAATCCAACCAATTGAATCCAACCAGCATATCTTAAGTCCAAAGTGTATGCTAAAGTCTGGAAAGCAGATAGCATCCAGAAGTTGATTAGTTGATTCAAGACTGTCTTAAAATTATGGACCTAAATTTTGCACAACATCTAGCAAGTACCATCAAAAGTAAAATCGATAATAACCAACGAAACAGTTTAATTGAAACCCGATAACAGTTTTGCAGAGTAATGTGGTTATTAAGATTACCTTACAGTGCCCATCTGTTTTTTTTTTTTTTTTGTCTCATTTTTTCAGAGCTTTCCAGTCAAGAAAAGTTTGTGCAGATTTCTAGGAAACAGTCCTTATCATGATATGCAGTGTAATTTTTCATTCAGCTCCCCACTAGATGTCATTTTGATACGAAAGCATTCTTACATTGTACAGAATCACAAGTTCTAACAAGCAGTAATGTCTATTTTTGATTAATTATGCAAGACTTGTTGTGTGATTTTTTTTTTTTTTTTTTTTAAATATAAACTTTTACTAAGTAATGACTGTATGTATCAGAGTAATGTCGTAAAAAAATTATCTATGAAAATTTCATTATTTTAACGCTAACCTGGAAATATCAGGGAATTTTAACGTAAGATATTTGTGACTACCCCGCTATAGTCTAAAGCTCATAAGACTACCTAAAAATTCATTTGCCAGTGGCAAGTAGTTTGATATAATTCCCCATCCTTGATAATAGATATTCCCTTATCACAATTTTTCATATTGTATCATTGTCAGGTTTCTGAAGCTAATGAGTTGGTAACTAATTAAGATTACTATTATCTGATACTATCTTTTTACTTTTTTATTGTATTTCATGTGTATCACTTTCTGCATACGTGGTGTTTAATGTAATATTTTTCCTATCTTGAAGTTGATGTGAGCTATTATAGTTAGATATTATTGTATGAACAAGCTTCATTGTATCAATGAATTTCAGCTTCTCTTTCTATTCAAGAATGCATGTCACATATAAGGCAAATGAAGTTCCCGGGCTATCTTGTGAGTTGTGAAATACTCGGGAGCAGAGTTGTATAATATAGACGCATGCCGTGCGCGGAAAATTTTCTGCAAAATTCGGAACTTTGCGAAAAATTTCTTAAAAAAAAAAAAAAAAAAAAAAAAAAAAAAAAATTGTTTTGTTGTATATTGCTTAACCTTTAGTTCTTGTTCCCTTGCAAATACCCATTAAACTTACTTTCATACTTCTGCTACCCTTAAACTTTATCTGTCATAAAATGCTCTTTTCCTTTATTAAATATAAAGTTCATTTATTAAATATAAAGTTCTTTTATTAAATGTAAAGTCTCTTTTATTAAAATACTCTTTAGTTTTACTTACCTTATCTTTGAAGCATATCTTTCCTTTTAAACCTCCCTTAAATAAGTCTTAAGTATCTGCATTATCGTTTACCTATTGTGTGTTTGTCACTCACGCTGCTCTGTTTACGAAGTTCTCAACGCCTGGCTTCATTTCCTTTCAACATCTGATCGTAGTATTCCCGACTGCTACAAGATGGCGGTAGGTGTCCGATCAGTGACGTCTCGCCTACAGGAGTTGCATCATTTTGTTTCTCCTAATGAGATTCGTAGAGTTTGAAGGGAATTGTAATGCTGTCTCATAGTTTAACTGCTACCCGTATTGATGATCGACGTATATATACATTGTGATTGCCGGACTTAATCAGTTTCGATTAGTTTAGTAATATGTAGGTGACAAGTCCAGTCATCGTCTTTATGGCAGTTATGTTTAGATCGGCGCACGATGGTAATTGAGAATTTAAAACGTTTTTTCGAGTTCTGTAAATTAAGTTTTAGTAAAAGTTTTTCTGGTGTTAATGAATCAGCTATTGCCCGTTTGAATTGTTTTAAATCAATTTCTTCTGATGCTGAACTGTTGAAGTGATAAAGGCCATTTTTGTGTTATATACGGTCATATACCTGTTTACGTGTTATAGGTCATCTGTGGAGCTGGAACAGATGTATTTCCTGAGTCGGCGTTGTTGAAGGTCATTGACCATAGTGATCATCGGAGAGTAAGATGAAAAGTTTCGTCTGTTTTTGAGAAACAAGATTTCGGCTTTTACGTTTGGCCGTTTCGCTGTTTACGTTTGGCAGTTAGAATGGAAGCATCTAATAATATAATGACGGTAGTTTTTCACCTTTTTCAAGTTATGAAAAACTGGCTTTGCATATCCATGAGTTCCATTGCATTCTTTACAATAGTTTTTCACAAGCCATGATTTGTTTAAGTATTTCGGTTTCTCATAAAGTTAATTCCAATACTTGAGATAAGTGATTTAGTATGTTAAAAATTAATTGATAATCCTTTTTAGTTTTTATTTATTTTTATGTTGTTTGACTTAAATAAACTTTGTTAGTTTTTAATTTGGTTTTTGTCATTTATATCACCACACATATTTAATATATTTTTCCTTTTCAGTTTAACTTATATTAAACTTATTATAACTTTTTAACTCCTTTTACTTTTATGGTGGTTTGGGAACCAGCATGAGCGTTTCTGCTGTATAAGCAGCTCTGCATATCTTTATAACTTAACATTATATCAGAATTATTATACATCATGTTCTTGTACTTTTTTTTTTTTTAATACCAAAAAATTAAAAATGTTCCCCAATTTTATGTACGTTTTATAACAAATTTGGTCAAAGCATCGCGGAAAAAAAACCCACTAAATTTCTTTAAAGAATCATAGAAAAAAAATAATTTTGTCAAAGAATCGCAGGAAAAAAACGAATTTCGTAAAAGCATAGCGGGAAAAGCTCGAATTTTGTCAAAGGATCATGAAAAAACGCAAGTTTGATAAAAGAATCGCTGAAAAAAACTAATTTCGTCAAAGGATCGCAGAAAAAACACGAATTTCTTTAAATAATCATGGAAAAAAATAATTTTGTCAAAGAATCGCAGATAAAACGCAAATTATGTCAAAGAAGCACAGGAAAAAAAACAAATTTCTTAAAAGCATAACGGAAAAGTGTGAATTTTGTCAAAGGATCGCGATAAAAACACAAATTTCGTAATCGCGAAAGAAACACGAAATTTGTAAAAGAGCTGCAGAAAATGCTTGCATTTCATCAAAAGGATCACGAAAAAAACACAAATTTCGTCAAAAAGCCACAGAAAAAACGCGAATTTCGTCAAAGGATCGTGAAAAAAAAATTAATTTTGTCAAAGCATCGCAGAGAAAAGAAAATTTCGTCCAAAAAGCACAGGAAAAAACAAATAAGGTAAAAGCATAGCGGAAAAAGCACGTTTTTGTCAAGGGATCCCGAAAGAAAATGCAAATTTCATAAAAGAATCATGGGAAAAAAAAAACTAATTTCGTCAAAGGATCGCAAAAGAAACCCAAATTTCGTAAAAGGGAAGTGCAAAAAGCACTCATTTCATCAACAGATTGGGAAAAAAACACAAATTTCGTCAACAGGCCACAGAAAAAAACATGAATTTCGTCAAAGGAACGCAAAAAAAAAAAAAAAAAAAACGAATTTTGTCAAAAAAGCGCAGAAAAAGCAAAAAGAAAAATCAAATTTCATAAAAGCATAGCAGAAAAAGCCCGAATTTTGTCAAAGGATCGTGAAAAAAAAAACGAGAATTTCATCAAAACGCCGTGAAAAAAGCGTGAATTTCGTCAAAAGATCGCTGTGCGTGTATGTACTTTGATTATGGACTGTAACTAGTTCAATTAAATGGAAAATATATACGAAGATAGTCAAATAATACGAAGAGAGTTAAAACAACAACAAACAGTTCTTTTATATAGACATATATACAGGAAATTGTACGGACTGACACCATAGTCAGTTATGGAACACTGCAATGTTGTTTTCGTGGACCATACCACTTGAATCAAAACATAATCTGTATAATTATGCTACAACATTATAAACAAATAAGACCCCATGGTCATTTTTGCTAACGAAATAGCTCAGTAATGCGGTTTTTCTACATCAAAACATTCGACGCGCGAACATCAACAAAAAAACCAATAAGACTGCCGTTGCCAAATGGAAAACACAAAAGTCTGGTGGAACGCACAAGGGTGCGTTCAAAACCATGTCAAGGCAAGCTGTTACATGCCGGCCCCCATTGACATGTGCCAACATTCAATAAAACAATATAAAGTGTATATTATACACCACATTCAAATATTACAATATAAACTTCAATACTATGCATATAACACTAAATAAGAAATACATAAATGATAATACAAAATACAATAAGGATGAGTTGCAATGACAATACTACCTTTACAATACAATAATAAAGAAAATTTAAGGAAAAAAAAATTAGGGTATTTCTTAAAACAAATGGGTCATCAATCAACGGGTAAGACACATAATTTAGAAATCGACCTAACAAAAACGTTAGAGGCAGTTTTTACTTTCGCTACTCTAACATTACCATCCTTCCCTGGCATAACCTCTAGAATTCGTCCCAGCATCCATTTACAAGGAGGTAAATTGTCCTCTTTTATTACTACCATTGCTCCTGGTTTGATGTTATCGCTCTTTACCTGCCATTTTGAACGATTTTGGAGATGACTTAAGTAATTTAATTGCCAATTTCTCCAAACTAATTGAACAAATTTAGTTACTCTTTGCCATCGAGATAATCTGGATTCGCTAATATCAATTAATTGAGGTTCTGGAATAGCGTCTATTGGCCGACCAATTAGGAAATGGCCTGGTGTCAATACGTTAAAATCATTTATGTCGGTCGATAATGGGGTTAAGGGACACGAATTTAGTACCCCTTCGATTTGGGTGGTGACTGTTTGGAATTCTTCCATAGTCAATCTAGCACCCTTTAATGTCCGTTTAAGATAATACTTGAAAGATTTTACACCAGCCTCCCATAAACCACCGAAGTTGGGCGATCTAGGAGGAATGAACTTCCATGCAATATAGCTTCTGAAGTAAGGTAATTAGCTAATCTTTCATCCGGTCTACGAACTAACTCATGAAGTTTGCGTAATTCTAAATTAGCACCCTTAAAATTTGTAACATTGTCTGTAATAATTGAAGAGCATTTTCCTCGACGAGAAAAAAACCGTTTAAGTGCTGCGATAAATGCGTCCGATGTTAGGTCTGTGCCCGGGCGCAGAATCGGCGCAACGCTGCGACGCACGTCGCAGACTCTTGAGAAGGTCTGCAGACTATTTTTCAACTGTTAAAATTTAGAAAAAAAAGTTTGTTAGAAATTATTTGCCATGTGCCAAAATAATACGATCCACGCTACATGCGATTGACGAAGCTCCGATTCCCTTTAAAATATAAATAATTCACGGAGAAAACTCGAGACACGCGATCGTGAAACGCCCATTATTAAATGAGTCAATCCTCGTAGGGGTGATTTTTTTAGAAATAAAAAAAAAATAGGTCATTAGTCCGAAAATTCGGACGTAGATATCACGAATTTTGACAAATGCTCACCGAAAAAACAATTTCGTCAATCGTTTGCAGTTAAAATAGCCACTTTCGTCAAAGGATCGCGAAAAAAAAACGTGAATTTCGTCTAAAGATCGCGAAGAAAAAACGAAATTTCGTCAAAAGACTGCGGAAAAATAGCAACTTTCGTCAAAGGCTGGCGGAGAAATGCGGCTTCCGTCAAATGATTGCGGAAAAAAACACGAACTTCGTGAAAGGGCTACGGAAAAATAGCAACTTTCGTCAAAGGATTGCAGAAAAACGCAAATTTCATCAAAGGATCGCGGGAAAACACAAATTTCGTCAAAAGATCGCGAAAAGAACGCGGATTTTATCAAAGGATCGCTAAAAAAAGAGATTTTCGTCAAAAGATCGTGGAAAATAGGCGAATTTCGTCAAAAGATGGCAAACATTTCGTCACAGGATCGAAAAAAAAGCAATTTTCGTGAAAGGGCTGCGAAAAAATAGCAACTTTCCACAAAGTATGGCGAGAAAACGCGAGTTTCGTCAAATGATCGGGAAAAAACATCAATTTTGACAAATGATCGCGGAAGAAACGTGAATTTCGAGCAGAGATCGCTAAAAACGCGGATTTCGTCAAAAGATCGCGAAAAAACACGTATATCTTCAAAAGATCGCGGAGAAAACGCGAATTATTTTTAAAGGATCGGCGGAAAAAAAGCGAATTTCGACAAAAGATCGCGAAAAAAAAAACGCGAACATCGTCGAAAGATCGCAAAAAAGTGAACATCGTCGAAAGATATCGAAAATAAAACGCGAACATCGTTGAAAGATCGCGAATAAAACGCGAACATCGTCAAAAGATCGCGATTAAAAAAAAAGGCGGACATCGTTGAAAGGTCGAGAAAAAAATGCGAACATCGTCGAAAGATCACGAAAAAACGCGTATTTCGTCAAAGGATCGAAGAAAAAAGGTGAATTTCGTCAAAGAATCGCGAAAAAATTTGCTGCAACATTGATTTTTTAATGAGATTTTTTTTACAGCTGAGTGGCAGGTTAAATATTAGTTAGCCATGTTTTGAGTGAAAGCATGTTAAATTTTGAATTGCACTACTAGCTAAGATTACTAAATAAAACATTGCATTAGAATTACTTATAGTATTTGTATAAATTACAAAATTTGATTTTCTAAGAATTTCAATCTGCTCCAATAACAGCTTTTATTGATAAAAAATTAGATTTTTGCTAAAACAAAAACGGATTTTACTGCTACAAAATTAGATTTTTGCTGCTTCAAAGTGGCTTTAGTGCACTTTCATCCCTGTATTATCACATCTATATATATTTCATTCTATATATAATTTTTGATATTATCACGTATCAATCTTTTCAAAAATTTTAGAAATTGGTGTTTATATGTTATTTTTACTGTTATTCTGTTTTCTAACTGCACAGAAATTTTGACAAATTTTATGAAAGATTTTTCAGATAGTGGTGTTAAAAATTTTTAGGACAAAGGTAAATTATTTTAAAAAGAACACTTTCCTTTTATGTTAATCACAAATACTGAGGGGGGGGGGGGGGATTGGAAAGAGGGTGTTTGTCCTTCAGTTCTGCAGACTGTTTTTAAAGTTTCTACTTGTGTTGCAGACTGCTGAAAAAAATTCTGCTGCTGGGGGTCTGTGACCATTTCTAAATGAATAGCCTTTGTCACTAAGCAAATAAAGATCACGACATAAATCTTATGAAAAATCCCCTTTCTCTGATTTTTATATTTAATCTCAAAAGGACCGCAAAAATCGGCTCCTATATGGTTGAAAGTAAAATTTGGAGTTACCCTTTCTGATGGGAGAACACTCATGATTTGTTTGGCAGTAACTGGGTTGCTCCTGAAACAGACAACGCAGTCATGCACTACTTTCCGTGCTAAATTTTTCCCACTTACGGGCCAAAATCTCATACGTACGTAATGTATCAAACTTTGGGGACCAATATGAAAATATTTCCTATGAAAATACTCATATGAGTTTTGTAATCTTATGGCCTTTCGGCAAAATGATTTGGTGCTTATTATCAAAGTTTAAATCTGAATTTTCCAATCTGCCTCCAACTCTTAAGATATTATTTTGATCCAAAAAGGGGGATAAACATTTAATTTTGCTGGAAGGAGGAACCCTTGACTTCTGTTTTAAACTGCTAATCTCTTCCTGAAATTCTGCATTTTGTACTAACTTGATTAAAGAAATTTCTGAAGCCCTTATTTCTGAGGTAGTGAGGCTGCCTCGGCGCCGGTCTACTGACTTACACTTACAATTGTGAAAAAACCTATAAATATAAGCCAATATACGAAGAATACTGAAATAATTGCTCTTCAAACTTAGAAAAAAATCTACTGCTTCAGGATTCCTGAAAAGAGAAAGAGAAATATTAGAATCAATGTCATTTTTACATTTTGATTTAGTCTCTACTAAATAGTCCTTTTCTGGAACAGAAATAAGTTCGTTGGGAATTGACAAGTCGTCAGCTGCTAGAAATTGTGGTCCCTTAAACCACATGGGATTCTCTATAATAGAATTAACAGTCGCACCTCGCGTTAAGAGATCAGCGGGGTTGTCCTTGCTGGAGCAGTGATGCCATGAGTTAGAATCAGTCAGTGCATTGATCTCTATAACACGGTTTGCCACAAACCGTTTCCATCGCCTTGATGAGCCTTTGATCCAGTATAATGTTATTTTGGAATCGGTCCAATAGTACTCTATTGATGTGATTTTTTGATCTAGGATGGGTTTTACTTTATTGGTCAGTCTTGCATGTAGTAAGGCTCCGAGAAGTTCCAACCGAGGCAGAGTTATCTCCTTTATCGGTGCAACACGATTCTTTGAAGTCACGAGATTGACTTCCACACCACTCTCTCTTTTTATTCTCAGATAAATTGCAGAGCCATATGCTATTTTACTAGCATCAGAAAAGACATGTATTTCTACAGCTATTACTTGATTCAAGCAACCAAGAATTTTCCTCGGAATTTTTAATTCTGCTAAATTTGGAAGTTCTTCGAACCACTTTAACCATTTTTCGTGCACATTAGCTGGTAACTGTTCATCCCATGCTGTCTTCTTTAGCCGTAGTTCTTGGAACAGGCATTTTATTCTAATGGTGAATGGCGTCAGCATGCCTAACGGATCGAAGATTTTACCAACTGCTTGCAATAGTAGACGTTTTGAACTTTTTTGCGATGACAAGAATTCTATTAGACTCCTGACTTCGAATGTCAGACAATCCTCTTCTGTTTTCCAAGACATACCCAATACTTTAGTGAGAATACTACCTAGGCTTATAGTAGCATGTTCCGCCTGAATATCTAAACCTTCTTTCTGCCAGCACTTTACTAACGTTTCATCATTTGTTATCCATTTTCGTAGAGTCATTCCTGCTTCAGACATTATTTTCTTAGCATTAAGGGAAACATCAAGAGCTTCTTGCAGAGTATCTTCGCCCGATATGAAATCATCTACATAAATATATTTATCAAGTAAATTAACAGTTCTTGGATATACGTTTTTAAACTGCTTGATGTGTTCCTTAATGGTCGCAGAGAGAAGAAATGGAGAAGCATTGACTCCAAAAATAACTCGTTTGAATCTAAAAATCTTTATATTTTTGAAAGATCTGGAATCATTATCGAACCACATAAAGCGTACAGCATCACGATCCTTTTCAGCGAGTTAAATTTTAAGGAACGCTTTCTCGATGTCAGAAGAAAAGGCAATTTGATTTAATCTGAAGTGGATTAAAATGTCGAATAGATGTGGATTTAAGTTGATGCCTGGCCATAAGCAATCATTTAAAGACATGTTGGTATCATGAGAGCTGGCGTCGAAAACTATACGAACTTTGGTAGTGAGCTTATCTTCCTTACAGACCGCATGATGGGGCAAATAGTAGACAGCCTTGTCTAAAACAGGTTCATTTCCTTCAACCTGCTCAATAATTCCTTGATTTAGCTAATCATTGATTATCTCAGAATACTGACGAAAAAGTTCAGGATTTCTATAAAATTTTCTTTTTAAACCTTCCAAACGCTGTTTCGCAATATTAAAGTTATCGTTTAATTCCTTCCACTCCCTTTTCCAGGGCAACTGAACTTCATATCGACCATCTACAAATTTTACAGTTTTGTCGAAAATTTGTTGCGCTTGATCAGTTTCTGATAATTTCGAATCATGCGTTATGCCAATAGATTCCAATTCCCAAAATTGTCTTAAATTATCATTAATTTCATCGAAATCTCTAATAAAATGACACATAGCGGAATTATTTGTAGTTTCCCTGTCATCTAGTGTACCGGTTGGAATCCATCCAAAAACTGAGTCTTGCAAAATTAACTTATCACTAATCTTAACTGAATTATGTTTTAAAATTCTATAAAATAATTCAGCTCCAATCAAACCATGAACCATTCCCGGTTTGAAAAACGCTGGGTCAGCAAATTCCACAGGATTTGGTAAATTAATGTTCGATATATTTAATTGCTTTGATGGAATTACATCTGTGATTTTAGGAACAATTAAGAAATCTATATTCTCCTTGAAACTTTCATTCACATTGGAAATAACACCAGAAATTTTATTTTTTATATTATGTAAAGAACCATTCAAACTGCTTAGTGGAACATTAATTAACCTTTTGTTTAATTTCAAAGCATCTGTGCATTCTGTAGTCAAAATATTGACATTGCTCGCTGAATCGAGCACCATTCTGAATTTCCTTCTATTTCCAAATTTATCTTCAATAAAAACAAAACAAGTACTTAATAAAATTGATCTATTTTTCGTATTTACATTATTTAAAGCTTTCAACGATTCATTATTTACCGAATTGCATTCGTTCATTTCTGCGGAAGTGAGGGGGGGAAATTCCAAGGTTACTTCATCTTTTGATTTGTTTTCCTTTTTATTTATTTTTTGAGTGGCAGGTGGATAATTTTTCTCATTAGAAGAAGCATGCTTGCGACATAGTAAACTGTGGTGCAAATCTGAACAAAAAAAACAACGTGATTTTGATAAACATTTCTTAAGCAAATGCTTTTGAGATAAACAATTAATGCAGAGATTAAATCTTTTTGCTACTGAATATCTGTCATATTCATTCATTTTGTAAGAACATATTACATTTCAAAATAGAATGATTGATAGAATGGCAAAGAAGGCATTTATTTTTTGTACGGGAATCGTTGTTTATGAGCAAACTTTTTGCCCTTTGATTTCTTTCATTTGAAAATTGTTTAGGTTTCGTATTTGAATTACCCTGCAAATTCTCTAATACTAAGCAGCGCTTTTGCAGAAAGGCAATAAATTCATTCCATTCGGGTAATTCACTGGTGGTTAACGATAACTCAAATTGTTTTTTCGATTCTTTGTCTAGTTTTTTAAGAATAATATTTATCAACATAATTTCTGAAAATTGATTAAGTTCTAAACCAATAGTTTTAAGAGCGCGAATGTGTTTTTGACATCCGTCAACAACAGCCCTTAAACCTTTAGCTGAATCTTGCGATAAACTTTCCATTGATAATATTTCATTCAAATGAGAATTTACAATAAAACGTTTATTTTGAAAACGATCTTGTAATGCTTTAAAAAGCGATTCATAGGAATCATCATCTGTAACTACATCTAAAGCATCTACGACTAAGGGTCGATTTCAAATAATACAGTTTCTGTGTGCTACTTAATTTATTATTCGAATCAATTAAAGTCATAAACTGATCTTTAAATGTGTACCAATCTTGATAATTTCCCGAAAACTTTGGTAATGGTATATCAGGCAATTTATAATTTGTACTTGAATTTTCAAAGTTTGAATTACTAACATGAGGTGCATTTTCACTATTATTACTATTAGAGAGTAAGAATTTTCTAAGCCTTACCTCTAATTGTTCTGCTTCATCTTCTATTTCTGTAAAGGCTGCCAGATGATCATTAAGCTCCGTATCTTCTTCTACAGTTTCAAAATATTTCACCTTTAAGTCGTCTAGATTCGAGACAATTTTTCGAATATTGTCAAATTTAACTTGATATTCCCAAATGTCCTTTTTATCTTCATCATCAAGAAATGTTAGTATTCTAGTCAATTGACCCTTATAGGCTCCCCTCTGACGATTTAAAGTTGTTAGCTTCTTTTTATCAGTCATCTTTTAACTGATTATCTATGACTAATACTCCGAGAATAATACCAGTCCTAACTCCAAACGACTGGACCACTTATGTGCGTGTATTTACTTTGATTATGGACTGTAACTAGTTCAATTAAATGGAAAATATATACGAAGATAGTCAAATAATACGAAGAGAGTTAAAACAACAACAAACAGTTCTTTTATATATACATATATACAAAAAATTGTACGGACTGACACCATAGTCAGTTATGGAACACTGCGATGTTGTTTTCGTGGACCATACCACTTGAATCAAAACATAATCTGTATAATTATGCTACAACTATACTATAATAGTTGTTATTATAAACAAATAAGACCCCATGGTCATTTTTTGCTAATGAAATAGCTCAGTAATGCAGTTTTTCTACATAAAAACATTCGATGCGCGAACATCAACAAAAAAAACGATAAGACTGCCGTTGCCAAACGGCAAACCAATCATTGTCTGGTGGAACGCACAAGGGTGCGTTCAAAACCGTGTCAAGGCAAGCCGTAACAATCACGAAAAAAAAAATGAGAATTTCATCAAAACGGCGCGAAAAAATCGTGAATTTCGTCAAAAGATCGCGAAAAATGAAGATTTCGCTAAAGAATCGCGAAAAAAGCGTGAATTTTGTCAAAGGAGCATAATAAAAACTCATCCGTCTCTTTAATGGTGATACCTATGAATGGACCTTTCCTTACAAAATGGATTCAGTTGTTTCAGAAGCAATGTCCATTATTTCTGTGAACAGAGTGACTGGCATTTTATGAGAAGATATCACAATATTAAGGTATGGGCTGTTTCTAAATCAATTGACAAAAACTGATAATAGTTCACCCCTTCTTATCATGGATTTTTAGTTTTATTATTTTTTTTAACCAACATAATTATTCTGTGATTAATATTAATTAATTTTTAATTTAAATGGTAATTATTTTTTAAACTGCTGTTTTTAATTCATATCATCAAAGTAATATAACATGTTATTTTATTAAACATTAAATTAATTTACAGAAAGTTTTTGACCCAATATTTATGTGCGCAGAAAGTTTTTGGTTTTATACAAGTCTGCTCAGGTGGAGGTAGTTTTAGATAAGAGAAAGGTGTCCCTGTTGGAACGAAAGAAACCCTGGATTCTGTTTTTTAGAAGGGATCGCTGAAAGGGAAACAGGGAGTTCTGGAAAAAACCCTCAAGAAGTGAGGTTGCTGGATTTTTTTGGTTGAGTTTTCTGAAGTGGAGTGGAGTGTGTTCCTGAAAAAGGCTTGACTCTTGTGTGGAGAAAGTCTGCACAACGAGAGGTCCTGTGTGGTCCTCTGATAAACCTAATGAGATATCTTAGGGTGAGAAGGAAATAATGTAGGTAATTTAATAAGTTGACCCAGTACATAGTACCGGATCGTCTATATCTGGGCCCTTAAATGTAAATAATGTTTTGTTTCTGTGTAAATAATTTGTAAATAAAGTGTTCTTTAATATTAATTGAATGAGTTTAGCATTTTTTTATAATCCTTCTCACATTGTGTCCAATATCACATATTTATATCAGTGGTGGCAGCCTATCAAATAAAACAACATTTTTTTCGAAATCTGTATGAGTGGTGATCGTAGAGATGGAAGAAATCATCAGCGTGTGGACAAAGGAAGAGTGCAACAATCATCATTATTCATCTATTTGTAGATAAAGTCTCAGATTGTTTTTGCTCAATTTTTTTTTTAATTCAAGTGTAAAATTGTGAAATAGCAATTAATTCACATCCTTCATTACAATACAGTAACAGCTCTGTTATCCACAAAATAAATAAAAATGGAACATGAACATTTCAGATGACATGTAAGTCACAGGGGTGCAGAAAATGTTTCTACTCCCAACATTTCCCCCAATCCACATGAAAATTTCCTCTAAATTTTACGGTATGTTAGAGGTAAATCCTGTATTAACGTAGGTATAAAAAATTTATTTTTCCAATATTTCTCAACTTATACACAAGTTATATATAGCAGGGGTGATTGTGAGTGGAAAAAAAAAAGTTGTTTCACGATCTTTTGACAAAATATGTGTTCATTTCGCGATCTTTTGGCGAAATTATCATTCATACCGCGATCTTTTGACAAAATTTGCGGGTTTTTTTCGCGTTCCTTTGACCAAATTCGTGGTTATTTCGTTCCTTTTGATGAAATTCGCGGTTATTTCGTTCCTTTTGATGAAATTCGCGGTCTTTTCGCTATCTTTTGACGAAATTTGCGGTTGTTTTGCGATCTCTTGACAAAATTTGCAGTTGTTTCGTGATCTTTGACGAAATTGGCGGTTGCTTCGCGATCTTTTGACAAAATTTGCGGTGCTTTTGCGATCTTTTGATGAAATTTGCGGTTTTCTCGCTATCTTATGACTAAATGTGTGTTCATTTACGATCTTTTGACGAAACTTGCGGTTCTTTCGTGATCTTTTGACGAAACTTGCGGTTTTTCATGATCTTATGACGAAATTTGCGTTTTTTTCACGATATTTTGACGAAATGTACGTTTATTTCGCGAACTTTTGATAAAATTTGCATTGATTGCGCGATCTTTTGAGGAAACTTGCGGTTCTTTCGGGATCTTTTGATGAAATTTGTGGTTATTTTGCGATCTTTTGACGAAATTCGCGGTTTTTTTCGCATTTCTTTGACAAAATTTGCGATCTTGTGACGAACTTAGCGTTTTTTCCCCGTAATTCTTGGACAAAATTCGTGGTATCTTAATGTCCGAATTTTCAGATTGATGAGCGATTTTTTTTAAATTTTCGAAACCAAGCGCCTTAGATTTTCAGAAAATTCGGAACAGAATCGCCCCTGATATACTGTACATATTATTCTGAGGTCGATTCTGTGATGGTCGCCATACGGATCTTTTTATTTGTAGTGAAATTTTTCTATCTCAGGGAATTATGGAATTTGTTGTTAAAATCGAAATCAATTGTATATGTTTCTGCAAAATTTCCCCAGGGGGTTAAAATTTCCCTCGATCCTAGATCACTGGATCGGACATATTCTGCACCCCTGGTAAGTCACAGTTGATAACAGTGAATGTGACATCATGTTTGATGTTAAATAACATTGTTTTGTCTTTTGTAATATATTTTGTTTAGCAAAAGTGGCCGATGGGAATGCAAACAAATACCTGTTTTTCTTTGTGAGAAAAGGGTCATAGAAAATTGAAAAGTACAGTAGCCTCCCGCTTAAACAGGACCGAGGGTTAGCCGGTTAAGAGAAAACCGGTTAAATTGGAGAAGTAAAAGAAGTTAAATAAGTAACTGCATATTTAATTAATTAAATGCATATGATGCATTTATTTTTTTAACCATTTGGAAAAATGGTCATTGTTCTCGTCAGGGTAGGAAATCAAAAGCATATCTGAAGGTTTTCATTGGTTTAATCCACATTTTATTCATTTCCTGATTGGTCTATACAGTAATATGTATTTCCCTTTCCTTTCAACAGAGATGGATACCTTCCGTTGCCACTATGACAAAAAAGTAATAAAAATTACAAACAAAATTAATAACTCAGAAACAAATTGAGATACAGCTTTCAAACAAATTGCATTTAAAAGTACATTTTTTTTTATCTATATGACAGTGTAAAAAGTAATATTGTGGGATGTATAGAAGTTTAAGAATGAAATTTCATTTAAAATTGGCCGTCTTGGAAATCTAACGATGGAAAAGCCTTTTCCCGAACAGCCAATGAAATGCTTGGATAATACATAAGCTTCAGGTAGATAATACGTACGAGTTGCAGGCGATTTCTGTCGCTTGCAATTTTTACGTGTAATAACACTATTAATGTTTAATTCATGGCATATGTAATGTATGATCAACTCCGTGTGATTTTTTATGCCTTAAATTTTAGTCTTTGAAAAAATCATTTTCCAAATGGTCATTGTAATTTGTTAAATTGCTTTATTTAAAATTATTTTTAATTTGTGTAGTTTTAAAAAATTACATATTTTCTATATTTTGTGAAATGAATACTAGTTGTAATTAACTGAATTGAAATAAAAATTATCACCAATAACAAATAATGAACAATGTTTAATACAAATTAAATTGTTGAAAATCTTCTCACATACATTTATATGAAGTTGAAATTATTCTACATTATGTAAATTTGAATAATTAATCATAAATAAATGAGAACCAAAATTTTCCTTTCTGAATTATGCTTTGTGTTAGGAAAAAAAGTCGGCCGGTTAAAGCGGAGTTCCGGTTAAGAGGAAGGCTGCTGTACTGTGTAAGTGTTATTTATGTTAAAATGCAATTAACCTACCTGTTCTGTCTCTCGCCTAATGGTTTATAATTCGTATTGGATAGTGTATGCATAAATATGTTTGATGACCTGTTTTGTAATTATTTTTTCTCCCATTTACAGGTCAATGTGGATTGTTTTCATTTAGAAGAACAGGAAATTTTTGATGGCTGTCATGATAAATTTAAAGAAGCTTGCACTGAACTGAAAGACCTCTTTGAAACAATTTTAAGAGTTAAACAGGGGAAAATAACAGGAGAAGATGTATGTTGAATTATTGTATTGCTTTATTTATATTTGAAACTCATACATATATTGATGTTCAAAATTATTGTTTTATAATTTAAATGTAGTATAAAATATTGCTCAGCTTTGAAAAGACATCATCAAATTCCATTCTTCTATGGCTAAAACTAGCAGAGAATTTTATGAAATTTCAAAGTTTTTTGGCACTAAGAAATCATCTGTCGATTTTTGGTGCTAAAAAGGACTGAAATTTCATAAAATTCAATATATCGTAACTTTGTGATTTATGAGTTTTGGTCATAGAAAATTGAAATTTTTACTATTTTTACTTGTCAGAGCATGAAGAAATTTTTTCTAAATATAACTTATAGGGCCCAGGAACACTATAACAATTTAAAAAGTATAAATTTTTGAAAATTAATAGCTGACAATTTCAAGTGTTGAACTCGTGGAGGATGAGAAATATCCAGATTTGAGCATTGCAAGGCAAGAGGCCATCTAGTGAGTTTGGGCGATCTTGGGGTTGTTTCACTGAGAGGCATTAATGGGTTATGGTCAGTTATGACTTCAATTTGAGACCCATATGTCCACTTTTAAACTACTGCAATCTGAAGACACTCCAAGCCTCTTTCTCTATACTCGGCCAAGTGCACTGAGCCCCTGACAATTTTTGACTAGCAAAGGCTATCGCTTTAAACTTGCCCTTTTCATCTTTTTGTATAAGGCTGCACCCCACTGCCAAGTCTGGAGCATCAGCATGTCGCTGATATTCCAGCCTTACCATAAGTGTACCCAAATGCGTTACCTTACACAATTAGCTTTTAAGAGTATTGAATGCTTTCTCTGCCTTATCATCCCATGGTACAGTATTTTTCTTTTTTCTAGTGGTGTACCGAGTAGTACTGTGGCCAAGTACCGAGTACTTGGCCACTGACAACTCGGCCAAGTACCGAGTAGTTGTGTAATAAGGAAAAAAAAGCACTGATGTGCACATAATGCGAGCTTAGGTGTTCATATATATAAGTATACCTGTGTACATATATATATATCTGTGTGTACACATGTAATATACATATATGGTATATATAAATTAACTAATTAAATTTGAAATTTACTTGTGCATCTTTTAAAGACAATTTTTGACAATTCAAAACAGTAGCAAAAAAAAGGAGAACTGATACATAACAAATACAATTATTAACCAATATAAAATTAAAACATTCTTCAACCCTCCAATTTATTCTGATACCTGAAATCTGTCTATCAAAAATAAAAATGTTTATTGGTTAATGTAACAATTCATTGAAAAATGCAAAACATTTCATATTTATTTTGTAACTGTACCTTATTTTCGTTTGATTAAAAATAAAAAGAGAGGTACAAAAAGCAATACAGGCTTTCTTAACGGAAGACTTATATAAAACTGACACTCCATTTGCATGGTGGGGGGGGGGGGGGAACTTTTCCGATTATGTGCAACCTTGCAAAAAAATTCTTATGTGCACCTTCAAACACTGTTTATTCTGAACGTATATTTTCAGAGGCATGCCAAATTTATAGTAGTAAAAGAAATGCCCTGTCTACTGATAATGTAGAATGTTTGGTGTTTTTGCACCATAATTTGAAATATAATAAATTTAATTATTAATTTTTTTATTACATTTATTGTATTTTCAGTTTCTTTATCCAAAATAATAGTCTTTTCTGTTTTCCTATATATTTAAAAAGAACTTATTTTTATTTGTATACATGTGAAACTAAATTTTAATCTGGAATTATTTTATGAGGGTTTTTGTTCTTAACTTTTCCTATATTTTGTAGACATGTTGTTAAATACTGAGTAAATAGTTTTATGAATTATTGCATATATTATACATTGATATTTGAATAACTTTTTACAGATCAGTTTTAAATTCATATGCTTAAAAAATGAAATTCTTCAACTACTCGGTATTGGCCGAGTACTCGGGCAAAATTTCGCTGAGTCCCGAGTATTTACTGAGTACTCGGTACGGCCCTACTTTTTTCTTAATTAAAGGTATAAACAGGGTGACCACAGACCTGGAAAACCTGGAAAACAGGGAAATGTCAGGGAATTTAAGATTTCTGGAAATATCAGGGAAAAATCAGGGAATTCTACTTAAAATCAGGGAAAAATGTGTTGTCATTTTTCTTTTTCTGTAATAGTGCGAACGGTCTTTCATTACACATTTTCCATTCGAAGCACGGCTACTTCTCAATTTAAGTTGGAGCGGTGAAGGAGAAAACGCTCTTATCTGATTGGCGCTGATGTCATGAAGGCACTTCTTCGGCTATGGGCAACTCAGTTGCTGCCCCGCTTCAGCCCGCTCCCGCTATCTTGCAATGCCTTGTTTATCTTGCTTTGAAAATGTGATTGTGTCGCTAAATGGTATTACTTTTTTATTGTGACTTTGCATCTGAATACGGAATAATCATTTTTCAATAATTGTTCATGCATTCATACACCTCAACGTCAACGTTACAAAACGAAATTGCGTCTGCATACCACGTGTTATTTTGGATCGGACTCCACTCGCGATCGGATGTGTGGACGGTCATATTTTCTCTTACTTGGATTTCGATAGAAACAATATTTATGGTGACGTGGTTTCAAGTCGATTGGATTAATAATCTAGAGTTTAATGATTGGATTAGAGAAGTGCCTAATGATGTGCATAGAGCAAAATGCATAAAATGCCACCATTCATTTATGCTAAGTAATATGGGTCGGAGAGCACTTACGAGTCATGCTAACGGAGCTAAACATAAAAAAAGGATGAAAGCTGCATCACAGCCAAATGTAACAAATTCGTTGCTTTCCAAAAAAATTGCAAATGAGGAGAGTTTGAAAGTAGAAGAAAAATCAAAAACTGATCCTACTACTGCAAATACGTCGCTTTGTTCTGAGCTAGAGATCTGCACGGGCCGGGCTCGGGCCTATTTTCATTCACGGCACTCAGGCCGGGCCTGAGCCATACTTTTTTCTGAAGGCTCGGGCCGGGCCGGGTCGGGCCTAACTTAATTTTTCTGTACAGAGCCGGGCCTGGCTTCATTCCTAGTCTTCATGATCCAAAATTTTCAGTCCTAGTTTTAAGCCAGCCCGTATGAAAATCATTGTCTCAGCGTAGCCTGGTCCATTTAAAGGTCAGTTAAATTAAGCCTGGCGCAAAAGTTTTTGCAAAAAATGCATGCATTTTTGAATCGCCATCATTAAAATTTATTATTTTTAAAGAATAGTAGACTTCTACGCATATTAAAATATAACCAGATTAAAATATAGTAAAATGTGTGAAAAGGAACCTGCGTATGACAGAACCTTGTTTTAAACTGTAAAACGTGTTGGTCCATGCAAAATTAATATACTAATAAGTAAGAAAAGAGTATATAATACATTTACACTGCTAAGAAGGGAACTTGTCTATAACGCATTTTTTTTTTCTTTTCTATGCAATTCTGTCTTAGAAGATTTTACTGTGAATCATTTTTCAGATTTTTAACACTTCTATACATGGAATATGGATTAACAATATTAATGATAACTAAAACATTTACATACAAGAAATAGAGATTCATTAAAAAAATAAATATTGCTGCCTGCGGCACTTCTATAAAAATGAAAATTATAAACATGAAAAAAAAAATAAGATAAATATCTTTGGTCAGAAATCCTCATACGAGACAAATTTTTAACCAATTCGACGTAAAAATCAATGTTTTGTAGAAGTTCATTCGGGCTGGGCCGGGCTCGGGCCGAACTTTTAAATTTTTTATCGGGCCGGGCCAATATTATTTTTTCTACGGGCCGGGCCCAGGCCGAATTTTTTTCTCTATGAGTCGGGCTGGGCCCGGACCTGGAAATATCGGCTGTGCAGACCTCTATTCTGAGCCATCAACTTAGAGTTCCTCATACGATAACAAATTAGCTGTTTCATCTAAAACTTTACAGAAATTTTTCATTAGTAACCAAGTAACAAAAACAGAAATTCTTTGGTGCATTCAAACAATGACACACAAATCCATGCGATCAGCAAGTAAAGATGTGATGCTTTTTAGAGCTATGTTTTCCGATAGCGAATTAGCACAAAAAATGCAGTTGCAAAGAACAAAGATTGCATATCCCATCCTTTATGGTATAGCCCCTTATTTAAAAGATAGTTCATTAACAAAATTGGCTCAGTGTAAATATTATACCATTGGATTTCACGAATTGTTGAATAAAGTTTCTCAAAAGACCCAAATGAATGTGAATATCAGATTTTGGAATAAAGATGATTCTGGGGCAAGTACAAAATTTTTCACTTCTTCATTTTTGAGTCATGCCACTTCTGGCAACATAAGAGAAACTTTTAAGCAAGCTCTCTCTCCTCTAAATATGAAATCCATTTTACAAATTTCAGTGAATGACCCAAATGTGAACCATTAATTTTTTAAAGATTTGAAAGCAGAGTTTGAAAGTGAACATAGAAATTTTAAATATTGGTACCTATGTTCTCCATGTAATGCATGGTGCCTTTAAAGCTGACATATGATCAAAAAATTGGTCTGTTGTAGAGTTTTTGAGAGTGTTATTTAATTTATTTAAGGATCTGCCTGCATGTCGGGCAATTTATACTGAATTATCCGGATCGAAATGCTTTCCGAAGAAATTTTATGCTGTACGCTGGCTGGAAAATGGTGACATTGCTCAGTGAGTAATATATCAGGGAAAAGTTAAATATATCAGGGAAATGTCAGGGAAATTGAAAATTATATTTTTGTGGTCACCCTGTATAGAAATTTCAGTATAGTTGGAAATATAAGAACGATAGAATCTTATTAGTCCCAAAACAGATGTAAACTCCTTTTTAGTTTTTGGTCTCTGCAGATCTCTTATTGCTTCTATTTTCTCCTCATCCTGGGCATGTTTTCCCCTCTCAATTACACGACCTAAAAACTTTGGTAACTTTTCCCCGAATTTGCACTTGTCAAGCCTAATTGTAAAATTCCAATCCTTAAGTTATTTAATGATTGCTCCAACATGATCACAGTGCTCTTTCCAACTGTCTGAGAAAATGATGACATCATCAATCAATACCTGCACGTAATTTCAGTGAGCCTGCAGAACATTATTCATCTGTTTTTGGAATGTAGATGCCGTCCGGATTAATCAAAATGCATAGTTCGCTATTGATATGTCCCATTATGCATTGTAAATGCCATCAAGTGTTTACATTCATCAGCCATTTTAATCAACCAATATCCCCTCAATAAATCTATTGACAACTAATATTTAGTGGCCCGGCATTAGTATACATGATTTCATATGAATCTTTCATAGAAAAGGCCGGTACCTGAGTTACTGAATTTAATGCCGATAGTCTATTATACATAGCCTAATAGTCACATCCTTTTTTGCAATGCAAACGATCAGATGACTAAGTAAGTCGATTGAGAATATTGTTACAATACCTTCAATATTGTGAAAGTAACAAGCAAAAATCAAGTTTGACCTGGAGTGTGATACACTGTATTCCTGGCTGAATAAGTGGGCTTCGATTCTGGTTTACTGGAAAAAAATTGCCTGTCTTGATGACTATTATCACTCCTGAAAGTTTGTTCTATATTGTGTAGAAAGACTGTTTGTGAAAAATCAAAAAGCCAATTATTACCAGACAATATTCAGCAACTTTCATTTGTACATCATTAATTCCTATGAAGATCATCATTAATGGTTAATTTTCTTTAGTGTTACTATTCAAACAACAAATAAATAACATAAAAGCATTCTCTTATATTTAAATATCATTCCATTTCTTAATTATTTTGAATATCTTTAATTCACAGTATAAAGTAAAAGTTGTGTAAGGATTTTTAAAATATTTTTTGTTTGTTTGTTTGTTTTTAAGTATTCAGTTTGGTCGAATATTTCAATATTTGGCAAACTGAATATACTCCAGACCGCATATTTTGATATTCAACATAACCCAGGGCCGCACCGACCTAGTGTGCAATGTGTGCACTGCACACAGGCGCCAGAATAGTAAAGGCGCCAAACATTTTAAGCGAAGCTGAAATATTTGAAAACTTTTACCCAATTTAAATTTATTAAAGCAGTATTTAAATCGAAAGTGGGTCATTTCTGAGTTCATATTTTATTTTTTAAATATATGAAATTTGCAGATGCTCGTCCGCGGCTTAGCTTTGAAAGGGGGGAAGGGGTTCTCAAGCCCAAAGGAGCTACAGTGTCTAAAGGTCAAGGTCGAAAGGCGCCACGGAAAGCTCAAAGGTGCCGTTAAGCGCCCAAGGTACATTAAAAAAAAAAAAAAGCTTTAAAATATCAAATATTCGGAAGGGCGACCGGGAATGCCTCTTTTGACATCCCTGCTCTAGATCAGGCCTGTTCAATCTTTCAGAAAACGGATATTGAAAATATATAACACTTCTATCTTATTGTAATATTGGTAGCGATACACATATGGCGATATAAAAACGAATAGTATGTCATATTGCACAATGGTAAAGCAACATAGCATAGCCCCGGGTTACGCACGGTTCCCATGTAAAAGTAAATTGCCGAGAAAAGCACAAATCAGTCACTGCAATCTGCTACATATAACTCAAACAATAAATAGATAAAATAGGATATCAGTCAAAATGCAATACATTTAAAAAAAGAAAGAAAAATGACATTCAATTCCAAACCAATTTAATAGTCATGCTTATAATTGTATGCTTTTGCTTATAAAAACAAGCCCATGAACATGTAAAAAAGTTTCATGTTATTCCGAAGGAAAACGTCATGTTTTTGAGAACAACCTCAAAATGAATTACGTTTTATGGAAATTTCAATTGTATTTTATAGATTTGCTTTGAACAAACAATAATCAAGTTGTCAAGTCATTAAATGTCAAGTTGTCAATATTGTCAAGTACGAGTTTCCCTCGCGTATAAAGGGCAAATTCATTAATTATTAATTATAATTTATTAATATATTAATTAATCAAATAAGCATGTTCCGTACAATAAATTTATTATTTGCTAACTGGAATCTTACAAATTATAGTATTTAAATGAATACTAAGACGATAGCAAAAATATAGGGCTCGTTATATGTTTACTTGTTTGCATTCGATGATTTTTTTTTTTCATATGCATTGTATTTGTAATTTCTGTTATACACTCTGATGGAGTTGACACATGTCAATTTAGGTTTTTTATTTGCTTTTAATGTGTTTTTGGTTACGTCTTTTAAGCAAATAAATATTTTAATATACACTCTCAAAAATAATTTACTTAAGAATGAGAACTTCCATGTATTCGTATTTTTTTAAGTACAATTGTTTCAAAAAGAAGTACATTGTTAAAAATGATCTACTTAAAAATGAGCATTTCTATGTACTCATGTTTTTTAAGTACAATTGCTTCAAAAAGGAGCATTAATCTACTTAAAAATGAAAATTTCCTTGTACTCGATTTTTTTAAGTACAATTAATTCAGAAACGAGTACATGATATTTTGAAGTTGTGTATTTGATTTATAAATGTATGCAGAAATGAATACATATATTTTGTATTTTAAAATCGCATGTTTAAATCCTATGTGCTCAAAAATATGAGTTTTCTGATAAACCCTTTTCTTATACCGAATTGACAGTAGGGATTTCCAAGCTTTTATTTAAAGATATGTCTATGTTTGTTATAATTTTTAATTTATAATACACACTTTTCAAATTTATTTACAATTTCATTAGAAATGTTAAAGAAGAAAATTTAGTTTAAAAATTGTTTTATTAGAAATTAGAATATTTAAGAAAGGGAAAATTCATCTCTGCTGTTAACGATCTTCCGTCGCTGATTGATAAAAGGTGTCATTTGGAAGCTGCTCTTATAGCACAGTCAATACAATACTGATCTCCTACCTAGAGGACTCGGGTTCAAATCACGGGGCGGCTTATGCACAAAATTTCAAGAATTAAAATAGTAAATTCGTTGTTCTTTACTCCAAAAATTGTAGTTCTTCGCAATTAAAAATGGTGATTTGTCGGTTCTCTGTAATTTCGCTTTTTTTTTTTCTTATAGTGTATGTGGTTTCTATACATACTTATTTTCGAGTCCCTGTATGTACTAAAAAAAATGAGTACATGCGTTTTTCAAATTTAAGAGTTAAGTACTCGGAGCTATTTTAAGATTGGGAAGTGCTCAATAATTAGTACAATTTACTTATTTTTAAGAATAGTGTTTTAACATTGTATGTTTTGATTCTTCCGTTTGGAATATATATTGTGATATGGTTATTAGCGGATGCAATTAAGGCTTAGTGCTCGTACTTACTTACATCTGCTGATAACGCAAACATTTTAGGTAGATTTTTTAAGAAATACTATTGCAATACCATGGTGCGACTTTTGAAAAATTCCTTCATAACTTCTCATTATATGACTCCGGGTAGATTAAAATCCCAATCATGAACTATTTTACGTCTTCGTCGATTTTTATTACGTCTTCAAACTCACCAGAAACATTCAGATGGCTAATATCTCAGAGGGGATTGCAAATGGGCAAAATCGGCCGAAGGAGATGGAAATAGAGGGCGGTATTATGAAACTGAAAAAAACCATAACTTCTTAATTATAATACATATCAAATCAGTTTAACGATATTATTACTTCTATGAAAAGAGCAAACAATTTACATATGACAGATTTTTGATAAAATTAAAAATGGGCTTAAGGGGCAAAAAAAATAGGGTTTTAGGGAGGAAAAAAATCATAACTTCGTGAATTCTGAAGATATCAAATCCAATTAAATTTATTATAAATCTTTTTAATATTATCTACAACTTTTATATGGACAAGTTTTTGATAGAGCCAACTCTAACCGCAAAAAAACAAACATTAAAAACGAAAAAAAAGGGGTGGGGGGGGGGGGGGATTGAAGAAGAAAAAAATTCATAACTTCATCAATTCACAAGATATTAAATCTGCTTTAATTTTTATAAATCTTTTTAATATTATCTACAACTTTTATATTGACAAGTTTTTCATAGGACAAATTCTTACAGCAAAAACAAATTAAAAAATACATAGCGGTTGAAGAAAAAATTATCGTATTAACATGAAAACCAGCTTTTGCAGAAAAATGAAATTAAAAACTCCTTAAAAGCGGTCAGATAAAATTGTTAAACTGGGTTTATCTCTAACCTTATTTCAGTTTTTGTTGGTGAAATTAGTACTTGACTTTGAAATCTACCTACGCCTGTAGGCCGAGCCGACAGGGATTTTTTGTACTGCTTTGTTATACTACTTATATTATCTTACTACATTAAAACATCCATAATGGACACTCCCGACTAGCGGACACTTTTTCAGTACCAACGTCTATATTTTTATACATTTTTACTTCTCCGGCCCACCTATCATCTCAAACATATGTTTGCGGCCCGCCGGAAAAAAAAGGTTGAGTATGGCTGTTCTAAAGTGTTAAATCAAGCAATTCTGTATTGACTTCGACCTGTATCAGTGACGTAGTTTGTTCAAACTCACTTTTGCTGAGACATGGAATTCTAAAGAGCTTGCAGCTTAGCCTGCATTCGGCTGTTAAAGTAGATGTAATAATATAAGAAATTAAAAAATATACATATTTTATGATAGGATGTAAAAGTAAATTTTAATGCTTCATTAATATAACGAAGTAAGTTGTTCATTCTTTACATATACATTTGACATTATACCTACTGTTGGATTTTCTTAACGCGAACCTGGATAATTTGAAATACTAGTTAATTCGAACTTAAAATATTCTTTTTGAAAGCTTTATTTAAAAACAGTATGTAAAAAATACCCCTCTAATTTTCGAAAAACTTGTTTAGCTAATTTGAAGATATTGAAGTTCTTGCAAAATTTTTTTTGCTCTGCAGAGACAGGCTTCAGAAAAGTGTAGTTTTACGTTATGTAGTTTTAATTTTCTCGAAGAAATCATGTTTATAAATATAATTTAGTTGCTAGTAAATAACAGCAATGATGAATTTTAATGAATGAAATAAATTGAGATAAATTTGTGGGTTTTAAAAGTGAATAGTGTGAATATATCTTGTTTTGCTCAGCTAATTTTTTTTTTTTTTTTTTGAACCCACAAAAAATGTTTAGCTGGACAAAAAGGCACTGTTTACTTTCATTGATAATATGAAAAATAGTGTTATATTTCCACGATTTTCTTTAATATGTAGGTTTTCAATAATTCAAACTTTATATAATTGGAGCATTTTACATGACTGCCTGCGGAGTTCAAATTAAAGAGAACCGGATGTATTTTATTAATTTTGTAATACAGTCAAACCTCGTTAACATGAACACGCTTAACGTGAATTGCTTTTATCATGAATTGTTTTCACAGTCCCCTATAAAAATGAATACAAAGATTTGATACTGATAACATGAATTACTGTTAACATGGACAAAATTTTGATTCCCCTTGAGGTTCATGTTAACGAGGTTCGACTGTATTCTAAAGTTGTCAGGAAAAATTAACTTTTCACTTTTTTCAAATATTTCGCTAAAGAAATTAATTTATACTTCTCTTTGTAATTCTACATTTTCTCGCAAAGTTAATTTTTAATTAAGGCAATAAATCTATAACATATTCATTATAAAAATTGCTGTATATACAGTGGAGTTCCGATTATCCGAGTTAATATAGGTCTAGTTCACCTCGGATAAGCAAAAAACTCGTATAAATCGGATTTATAAAAATCGTCATTAACTAAGGAGATTGAAATATAAATTTACATACAATTTATTAATTTTTATGGTAGTACTTATATTTCTTTGATATAAAGTTCCATTGCTTTTATGAAAATTGGGAATGAAGAAATTCATTTGAAGAGCTTCTTGATAATTTTTGTTTATTAGATGATAAACCTTTCTTTGTTACAATATCACACCATTCTATATAGTTGTCATCTTGCATGGCTTTTTAAGTCCTACTTGTTTTTGTTTGTATTTTCTGTAATGTCAGCCTTCGTTAGTTATCGTTGCATATCAAAATGACTTTTCTGATAGATTCAGAGAGTAATTTCAATATGTCTCAGTCAGAGGATAATAGTTTTGATTTATTGGGTGATGGCATTTATTCAGTCTAGTGAATCAGAAGACAGTAATATGAGCTCAGTAAGGTTATGGGTAGAACAAAAATCAGTGTACCCTCCTCATCTTCAGTGTTGAATTCAGACATTTTTCTCCGTGAGGGATTTATGTGGCTCTGGGGAGGGGGGATATTATAGAGTTCCTGGGGGAAATTGCACTTTAGGGCCATTGAAAATATAAAACTGAAATCTTCCAGGGGGGGGGGGTGTCTCATTGCTCCGGAGGGAGTGGAAATGTCACTCCGGGCCACCCCCTGAATTCAACATTGCTCCTTCTCGTTTCAATTTATAGAAAACTTTCTAATATAGAACTTGGGTGCATTGCACGAAAAACTAGGGATCACTGAATAGTATATTTTACATATACGACCACCAGCAGGTCAAGCAAAAGACTGCTTACTTAGTTACTGGCAAAAACATTTTGTGTTTTTGGATTCAGGATATATATTAATTTTCAGCAATGAAAAAATATTTTTTATAATTAGATATTCGAAAAATAAAAATATCCACCGAAGAAGGAAGAATTAAGCATGTGACAGGTTAAAGATACGTTTTGCTTCTTAGCAATGTAAATGACAAAATGAATGCGCATTTTTCATAACAGTTGTTATGTAACCATCATAGGGGTTCTATATTTGCTAATACAAAATCAAATGGAACATTTGCGAATGCACCCTTAATTATGATCTACATGTGGTAATTGTTTAAGAGGCATTTTAAATTTATGTTACATTATTTTAAATGAAATAAAAGTAGTATAACGCATTCCGGTGTATTATGAACACCATAATTTGAGAAAATACTTTTCTACTTACTTTTATATGTATTTGCGGTATTGCGAGCACCTCTTTCTTTGTATCATAGTAATACCATTGATTAATTCAACACAGCTGTATTTCCAAATTAAAGTTTATTTGAAACTGATTTAAGTATAAATATAAATAAAGATAAGATTTAAAAAATTCTGGGAGTGTTGGAGGTAAAAGAAGCTGATTTACTTAGGAGGCACGCCATAGTGGGGAGTGGGAGCAAACAGCTGAAACATCCATTTTTAGGGATGTCCGTTATTTATATAGTGCAAAAATTCCTTATTTTTAAAGTCAAACAAAAATATTTTAAACTAGAAATTTAATTTAATAATTAAAATAAAAAATAACTCTATATAGAAACGACACATTTCATTAAATAAATTTTCTGGTTCAAAATTCGTTTATTTGATCTGGAGAAAAGCTTGGCTTGGCAGGTATGCATTTATACTCATTTAAAAAGAAGTTAAGGTTTTTTTTTGTTTTTTTTTTTTCTTCTGTTTGAAGGTGGTTAGGAATATGGGGCGCCAATTGAAGTTCTGCACACAGGCGCCGGATACTGCTGGCACGCCTCTGACCTAACCAAATATTCTGTAGTATGACTGAAAATCTGGATTATAGCAAACATCTTCAAAGTATCTTCACACATCCATTGATGACATTAAGTCGTGTTATATTTTTATAGAGTGAGATTCTTATGGTTGATTGGAAAGTAAACATCTAATAGTTTATCTTATATAAAAGAAAAATTCTGCTATAACCAGGGTTCTCGCCATTGTGCCAAATTGCGACAAAGTGCTTCATTTGGCGAGTAAATGAATAATTAAACTCACCAAATTGCGATTCCTCATTTTCTGTTCTTTTTTTGTGTGTGCATGTCGTATAGGTGCCACTCTCATTCGCGTTACTGAAAGATTGATGTCGCTTATCATGCTCAATCACAACATACCATACATTACTACATCACTGTAAAAAAAAAAAAAAAAAAAAAAAAAAATTAAATATATAAAGTTACTAAGAATTTTCTAAGAAACTGGGATTTCTATAACTTTTTATATAATGGCAACAACAAAAATTTATGTAACAGATACACATTTGAACTGTAAATCATAAAATCTGTAAGGTTACTAAGAATTTTTTAGGAAACTGGCATTCCTAGAATTTGTAACTGCAACCCGGGTTACAGATAAAATTATCGTAAGATTACTGTAATTTTAGTAGATTCTTTTTACAAAAATTAGTTTTATAGATTTACATCTTTTTTTGTATAATGTACTGATAAAATTATAGTAAGCATACAGATTTCTGTAACTTTGCATCTGTAGAATTGCATCTTTTTTTTACAGTGATTTCTAGAGATACTGACTCAACATCAGTTCAATTTAGCATCAGCCAAAGCCATAGCAAAGGTTATGCGGTCAGTTCCAAAGCCATACCAAATGTTATGCAGTCAGTTCCAAAGCCATAGCAAAGGTTATGTGGTCAGTTGCAAAGCCATAGCAAACATTATGTGATCAGTTACAAAGCCATAGTTATGTAGCCATCATTATGTGATCAGTGCCAAGCTAAATAGGTCTTTCTCTAATCTCAGTTAATCAATATCTATGCACCGTCGTTGTGACTGTAGAAGCAGAAAAAAATTATTCACATCATGGGCCAAATAAGGAAAAGTTTTGCGGGAATGCGGCATTGTAATTAGACATTTACCGCTCACCACTATTTATTAGCTGTATGCAAAGTGTCATTCGCCTGTAACCTTTTTTATCGGTTAGCAGGTTGTTGAAATCTCACAACAATATTTAGTACTATATATTTTCACAACGTTAAATTAAAGATCGCTGTTTTGAATTTTTTATTTAAAAAAATTTCAAAATCTGACGTCTCTGCACAAGTCAACTTCCATCATAATAAACTGTTGGTTGGGATTGCCTTTGATTCCAAAGGCCACAATGAACATAAAGATGTGCGTGCACACACACACACACACACACAAAAAAAAAAAGATAATGTCTGGATTATTAAGCCAATAGAAAATCGAAATACATACAAAGCAATATTTTATATGCTAAGTATTTAACTAAAACAAATGGAAATCAATGTGTAGTCGCTTCATTTAAAAAATTAATGGAACCTGAATGTATTGCAGAGTACCAGTACATGGAGCTTTGTTTATTGAAAATATTGAATGAATATGAATTACTGAAAAATTTGTTTTAGGTAACCACAGATGAAGCTGGTATAATAACAGGTGTCAAGTCTGGGTTTGCAACCAATCCCCAGTATATAGCAGTACCATGCATTGCACACAGGCTGGCATTAGTTAGATCATAGATAAAATACCATATTTATTGAAATATTAGGACATTCTAAGTCGAATCTGGATATATTTCTGTCAATTGACTAAACACACAAGGCTACTGGAAAAAAATGTGCGAAACATTAGACACTGAGAAAAATAAATTTGTGCAGGTGTCTATACAGGAAGATGGTTATCCCTGCATCGTTCAGTGGAATGCTTTAGAAAAAACTGGTCAGTACTGCTTTCTGCATTAATGAAAGACAGATGGAAGACAGCAGTGTTGTTGAGCAAGGTTTGCTAAGAACATTTACAAGTTTCCAATTTGTTGTTGTAACTGCTTTCATTCCTGATATTTCACTTATTCTCAACAAATTATGCTTAGATTTTCAAAAGAAGACTATTGATTTTTCTTTTGCAACATTTCAAACTGACATTATAATTAAATATTTAGAGTATCTTTCTTCTGGTTAGGATGAAAAATATAAAAAGTTTATGGAGAACGTGCCTGAAAAAATTAAAGATTTTGTTTATGAAAATTACACACTTTGTGATAGTAAGAAGAACAGAGTGCATTAGAAAATTCAAAGTGAGGTTATGTAAAGTATCTCCAGCACAATTTAAATGAACATTTAGTTGATTCAGACAAACTAGAGATATTTAGTGTATTTTGTCCCCGAAGTCTTCCGTTAGGAACGGATAAGGACAATTCTCAAAAGTATCCTATAAAATAAATTGAATCAATTTTTAACCTTAAACATTTGAATGTATAAGGTTAGGATTTGTACAATTAGACAATTCCTTGTATGAGGTATTGTCAGCATGAAGTTTCTTGAGTTTTCTCTTCAGATCCATGAATTTAGGAAATACCACAGATTTCATTCAAAGAAACAACCTGCAGCAACTTTGTCCTATAACATGCAACATGACACTTTGTGACGTTTTGACACCAACATGACACTTCAGTCTTGCGACTACATTTAGTGGACTGTGAAATAGGCTTCAGTGTGATGAATTCAACAAAAACTAAATTGAGAAATCGAATACATATAAGAAAATGTCATTTCAGTATGTGTTAACAGGTCCAATAGGCATCAGTACAAGTTTGAAACTGCCTTTGAAGTATGGACTTCAATGAAAAGCCGAAGAATTCTAGAAAAAAAAAAAATCCTGTGTCATATATTTTGTTGGTTACATTTTGAATTTTTCAAAATTCATTGAACTTAATATCTTAAAATCCTGAGTTAATTTGGGACGGAATATTTTATTTCATAACATTTTAATGAATTGAATCGGATTTTTTCTTGATAGCGAAAGACATTTAGAATGTACCTCTTTTTAATAGTTTCTGTAGCGGTTAGTTAACTGATCTATAACCAGTTACACAAAGCTAGGTTATTTTAGAACATAATGGAAAAAAAGGGTATAATAAAGGGTTAAAAATCGATATTTCAGTGTTTCATGACTAATCTATTTTACTAATATTTATTTCATTTTGCGAGTGTTTTTTATTTCTAATTAGCCAAATTGCTAACATTTGTCTCAAAACTCTGCGAGAACACTGGCTATAACACATTTGAAATTATATGCAGATGTCATTTTTTCTATCAGAACTATCATTATTAAGCTAAACATACATACAAATAATTAGTGCCTACATATATAATTTGATTCTATTTTTTAAAAAAATTAAATTATTTTATGAAAATAGATTTAATATTACTGTTTATGTCTACGTGAAATATTCTTATGTATGCATACATGTGTATATTCTCTTTCTTCCAGGTAAACCTATCAGAATTAAGGACAGATGTCTGCATGTTAGTTATGAGACTTAAAAAATTGAATAGACTGGATAAGCATCAATGGAAAAGATCTCGTGATGCTGTAAATGATGTATGTTTTGTTATTTTCTAAGTTCTTATGTTAACTTTAAACTCTTACTTGTTAAAAATGTTAATTTTCCATAATTATTTCATTTAGTTTATGAGAGAAACTTTAACTCTCATAAATTTTAGTAAAAGTACACGATTATTATTTAAAAAAAAAAAAAAAAAAAAAAAAAAAAAAAAAAGCATCAGATTCTTATAATAAAACTTTAGTTTGTTAAATTGTCTTAGATTTGCCCTCTGTCAGGGTTGCAAAAAACCCGGGTTTTTATTTAAAAAAAAAAAAAAAAAAAAAAAAAAAAAAAAAAACAGCTGGGTTTTATTGGGCTTTTTGAATTTTATTGGGTTTTTTGTTTTTTTTTTAAGAAGTAAGGGCAGTGAGAGTCCCTTATTTTTTTTAAAGTATGTGTATTAAATTAAGAAATCGTATTATATTTTAATTGATTAACTTAATATACAAGTAATTCGAATTGAAATAACACAAATAAACAGTGTAAAAGTCTGTAAAAAAGCTTTTACTTCTGACATCATATAATGTTATACAACCTGTGGCCAGAAAGTTCGGTGAATGAATTTTTATTTCAAATACAGTATTGTGCAGCATCAAATACAATTTACTGTCCTTCAAAATAATCTCCATGGATGGTAATGCACTGTTGGGAACTCGTACATAAGTCCTGGTAACTCCTGTAAAACAGTTCTTTCAGAATGGCTTTCAGCTCGGCCGTCACGTTGCGTTGAATGTCGGTGATGTCTGTAAATCTCTTTCACTTCAGGGCTGACTTCAATCTGGGGAAAAGGAAGAAGTCTGCAGGTGCCGAATAAGAGGGTGATCAAGTGTCACAACTCCATTCGCGGTCAGAAACTGCCGTACAACCAAGGCGGTGTGTGGCCGGGCATTATCATGGAGAAGAGTCCAGGAGCCTTGTGTGACGTACTCAGGGTGAATGCGACGGATCCATTGCAGTAAACGCTTCAGAACATCGGCGTAGGCAACAGCATTCAATGTGGTACTCAGGGAGGAATTCTTTGTGAATGAGACCATTAATGTCAAAGAATGCGAAAAGTATTGTCTTTATTCATGATTTTTCTGACCGTACCTTGGTTTTTTTAAGCAACGACTAACTCCGTGGTGACGGCCGAGCTGAAAGCTATTCTGAAAGAACTGTTTTACAGGAGTTTCCAGCACTTAAATACTCGTTCCCAACAGTGCATTACCATCCATGGAGATTATTTTGAAGGACAGTAAATCGTTTTTGATGCTGTACAATACTGTATTTGAAATAAAAATTCATTCACCGAACTCTCTGGCCACAGGTTGTATAATAACCACATATCGCATATTTAAGAGTTACTTTAATAGATTACTTTTTATCTGTATTCCCCACTAAGAACACATTTTTGAAACAAATCTTTTATTATTTATTAATCAAATAATGCTTGATAATATTTTCAAGATATCTATGGTTCACTGTATAGAACAGTTTATTCTTTGAACATAGCTATTACTAAAAATATTTAAATTACAAATGATTTCAATTACCTACATAAATGATTGTAATTATTTAATTTTAATATTTTGAAATGAAGTTATAATACTTATATAATATCCAACGATATTTATTTTTATCAACAAACATGCATCTGTATGTAAAAGAAAAAAAACAGGTTTAAACAAACAAACAAAAACCAGTTTGTTTGGTTTTTTTGCAAAAAGTCCCCCTTTTTTTTTGGCCAACCCTGACCAAAAGTGAATAAGTCAAATTTGTATCCAGTTGGGAACTTATATTATGAAGTTGCATATTGTTAAATCATAATATAAAAGACCTTGTCATTTTTTATCTATGCGGAAATGTTATGATTAGCTATGTATATTGATTTTGGCTTTTTCTTTTTTTTCATAATATTAACAGGTTTTTAAAAGACTTAATCACTTATTTCATTTTGACTTTGTCACATTTGTATTTGGCAGTACACCCAAAATATGTTTTAATATTATAGTGTAACTCTTTAAATACAAAGATTAAAAAACTAATATAAAAGTTACTGAATATTAAATAATAATATCATGGATTTTAAAAAACCCAATAAAACCTGCTTTGACGTGGATTTTATTGGGTTTTTTAGAGTGGGTTTTACCCAAAAAAAACCACCCGGGTTTTTTTGGGTAGGTGGGTTTTTTGCAACCCTGTCCTCTGTTGTGTTTATAGTAGTATATAAAGCCATTTTTTTTTTCTGAATTAATGAGAAAATTTGTTTGGTAGTATAGTATTGCATAAATGCACACATTATGTATGCATTTAATACTAAAGAGCTTTAGTATTTTCCACTAGTTTCATAGTTTTTGTGATTTCATTTCATGTATCTTGCATTTTTTAATATCTTTTAAATTTTATCAATTTCCAACAGTTATTATTAATTGTCATTCCTGATACATTTTTAAGTATCTACTGAGTGTGTCTCAAAAGCTGGTAGACAGGACTGCTGGGTTTAAACCCATGTCATGGTTGTCGGCATATCTATTCAAAATTTTCTGTGGTTTTCTTTGAGCCTTTTGTAAATACTGGTTAGGGTCCCTTGCAAAGACACCCTCAGAGTCGGAGGGCAATTTCCTCTCTCCGCCTATTTCCCTCACACAGATAATTAGCCCTAACAAACACTAAACAACCAACTCTTAAATTCTTTACCATTCAACGGCTTTTATTTATTTTAAAGTAAACAATAGCGAATTTGCTGCAAAATGTAAAATTGTTGTAATTGTATGAAGTTTTAACAAATGATTCACAAATGCATACTTTCAAAATCTTCTGGTTTTGCTGAAAGTCTTTTTTTAGAAGGGGGGTGGGGTATTTCTTTTTTCTCCTAGCCAGAAAATAAAATTTCCAACTTTTTTTATCTCCACTTCCTGAGATGAATAATTAAAAATCCTTTTAAATCTCAAAATTAGAATCATTTCAATTAACAGTTGGTTGTTGAACTTTTCCCATACCCAACATAACATGACTGCCATCACAGAATTATCCATTGCTGTGATGCATATCTTCAGCTCATACAAAATGTTCTGTGGAAAAAATATGAACAACCGAATCTGTAATAAAGTGTGGCCATGTGGTCCCTGTGAACATTTGCACTATTATTAAATATAATTAATTCACAATCCTCTGGCAGAATCACAATGACAAATTTGCAGAATGGGAAAGATTTCTTCCAGAAAAAAAAATTCATTTGGGGAAAATATATTTTTTGACGGTAGAGAGAGAAGATACATTCAACAGTAAAATGATCTTCTATATATGTTTCAATTCTACAGAATGATATTGGTAAGAGGTGACAGTCTTCTGCATTTCAGCAGATTTTTGGGCTTCTACCTCTTATTTTTAAACTTTAAAAATTAGTGACTCACTACTGATGCATGATGAAGAAATATTTTTAGATATAGAATTTGTGGCTTTTTTTAAATACAATTATTCTAATTAAATTGTTATTCTACATTGTGTGCATAATTATTTGTTCTGTTTTTCTAGTATAAACAAAAAGTTGATGCCCTGAATCTTCAGTATCAAAATCTATTATATGAAGTCACTCATTTGCAGAAAGAAGTAACCAAATGTTTAGAATTTAGGTATGATCGTTATGTTAATTGAATGTGAAATATTTTGAAAATGACTATGGAGTTTAATTATAATCAGGGCTCGAAATGTACGGGAGCAAACCGGAACAATGTTCCCGTTCGTGAAATTGTGACAAATATTGTTCCAGTTTGTGAAAGTATGGAAAATATTGTTCCGGTTCGTGGAATTATTAAGAAATATTATTACAGTTTCACAGATATAGCCTCTATGCTCTCTGTAACAATTTTTCCTAATTATTTAGAATCTTGAATGCATTTTTTTAAATTGGTTCTTCTATGGTTAAATATAAATTTGTTATACAGTAAAGTCCCAATTATCCAAGTTAATAGGGACCAAGCTCACCTTGGATAAGGAAAAAACACGTATAAACCGAATTTACACAAATCGTCACCAACTAAAGCGATGAAATATAAGTTTTCACTTAATTCAATATTTTTTATGGTACTAGTAACATTTCTTTGATGTACATTTCCGTTATTTTTAAGCAATACCAGGAATGAAATTGTTTTTTTCAATCGAACTTATACCTTTGGAATGGATCATTTTCTTCTGACGGACTGATGGTTTCTGTTTTGATGAAACAGCCATTATAAATGAAGTGTTATGTGAAGATGAAAGAGCAGCCGTAAAAAGTTAGAACTCTGATTTTCTGGTCAGAATGAGGGAAAAAAAGGGCATGGTTTTTTTTTTTTTTTTTTTTGAAAAAGAAAAAAAATTATGGCCATTTTTTTTTTCCCCGTTCTGGCCAAAAAATCAGAGTTCTAACCTTTTACAACTGCTCTTTCATCTTCACCTAACACTTCATTTATAATGGCTGTTTCATCATAATGGAAGCTATCAGTCCATCAGAAGAAAATAACTCGGTTAAGCGGGACTCGGATAATCGTGACTTTACTGTACTTTCAAAAAAAAAAAAAAAATAGTCGACAATAATTTTGAAATATCGTTCCGGTTCGTGAATTTTTCCATTTCGAGCCTTGATTATAATTAATGTAAATGTACAAACACTAAATCCACTATTTCCATATTACCTGTGACAGGAAAATGGAAACAATCATAAGTATTTAAAAAATTTAAGTTAATTGTCAATAATAACTTAATATATTACTCTTTCATACTCACATGCATCACTGCTGGGGATGTAGTGGAGAGTATATGGTGATATAAGCTGTATATCTTTTGGATAACTCCATATATCCTCCTTAGCTATAGTTTATACTCTGTGGCAGTGTTTCCCAACCTTTTATTGGGCACGCCCCACCAAAGCCTCTGTAAAGTCACTATGCCCCCCCCCCCCTTAATATATAAATTACATCCCCTATCATTAAAAAATATATATATATTTAAACTATTAACACGGAGGAAGCATGATAAACCCTTAGGACTATTCTTTTCACATTTTTTAACTTATCAAAGAGATGAATCTCCTGTCATAAATGTGTTTTTAACATAATTTTATAAATACAATGAGGTTATACATCTTCGCCTTTGTACAAAAACAGTTTTGTTGTACTTTTCCAACTTTATTCAATGTTAAGGAAAAGTGTCATACGGTCTGCATTTTTATCTTCTCAAAATATTTTGAAAAGAGACATTTAATGTTAAAATTTATAACATTCACATATTTTATAATTAATTTTTGTAACTTATTAAGGGTTGGTGGAAAAGCTTTCGCTGCTAAATGTTCTTTCTATGGATAACACAATACACAGGGCTGCCACAGGCAACTATTTCTTAATTTTATTTCGCACTAATTTTTCGAAACAAAAAGCTTTTACACATTCTTTAGCAACATTTGCAACAGAAATAGACTACAAATGTATTTTTTTTAAATAGTGATGCGAACAGAATATAAAAATAGTCGCCTGTGGCAGCCCTGAATGCGCAAGGAGCATTTCAAAATTCTCATTTTTATCAAATTTAAGTAGTCATTATTCCCCATCACAACACATTTTCTCTGTTGTTTCTTTCCAATATCGTTAATTGTCAATGTATTATCTGACTTTAAAATATAAATGTATACATCATCTTGTAAATTTATTTACTGTGTGGGACACCTGCACTAAAGCCGTAGATATTTACTATATCTACCCATTTTCCTTTCTAATGCTATTTAAGTTTTATAAAGTTGGTAGTACCACATTCAGATATTTTGAATGTTTTTTATGTTAAATATGTTCAAGATAGTCAAATTTATTTATACTTTTAAGTGGTTTATATGTAAGAGATTATTCCTGTAACATATAGCAGAGCAACCAGAAGGAGGAAGCTCATTCAATGAATAATCAAAAGCATTATGAAATACTGTAAAATAAATACCAGAAAAATTATAAGATATTTTAATACTAGGAAAAAGATGACAAAATACATAAAAATATTATTTGTTTAATTATTCTGGCTTGAAATTTAATACTGATTTTTTAGATTTTACTTGTATTCCATTTATTTAAAGGCAAAAGAAACTGATAATGAATGAGTGGGTAACAGATTTGAATTTGCCCCCCTAGAATGTCAAATTGCCCCCCGGTGGGGCCTACGCCCCACATTGGGAACCACTGCTCTATGATGTATGCCCTCTGCCTATAGCACATACCCTCTAGTTTTTTTATGCCTACAGCAGTGCTTGCATGCATTCTGCTACATACATCTTACACTATAAATAATTTACATACTTACTTCACATCATCACATCTTTACTTGCACACATATACTTTCAACATATATCTATTGATCTTATATGCTTAAATACATTGTACAACGTGTGTATACTTTACAGTGCACACAGCTTACAGACATACTTTCACACTACAGATTATAATACATGCAACTTACAATACATATAACAGTATTAACTAAGCCATCACTGCTAAAAGTTACTGTAATTAATGTTGTGAAAGCCATTGTGGCAGAGTATTTTCCTGGACCAAGTAAAACATACATAATCTAGATCTTATCATTAACTGCTAAAAATTAAATATTTAATAGTAAATTAAAAATTTTAGATCAAAAGATGAAGAAATTGAATTGGTACCTATTAAAGAATTTTATCAAGAAGCACCTGAGAGTATATCCAGGCCTGTATGTTTACTTCCATGAGTATTTTTTTTTAATCTTTTTATCCTTGTTATCTTTATATGGATTAAAATATTGTTTAATAACCAATCTTATAGGATATAACAAAAAATGATCCTCATGAGTTAACAATGGCAAGGTTATTGTGGGAACTGGAACAACGAAAGAGGTAAGTTTTTTCTCATTGTATATATATTTTAGCAATGTATAAAATGATATTTTCATAATTCATTTATATTTTTTAATGCAAATTTTAACCTTTCAGCGGCCGCGCCTGCGCAAATTTTACGACAAACGGAATATTCCTTACACTGCTTTCACAAACTGTATCGAAAGTGTTTCAAGGTCATTCCTATTCCTTTATGGGTCCCCTCCCTTCACGATGAAATGGGTGTGATCCAATTCCAAGGTTAAATTTCAGCTTCGCAGTAGGTTTTATGCAGAGCTGTGCTATATTCGTAAAGTTTACGACACGCGTCCGCTCTTGCGAGTTGAAATAATAATAATTTTTTTCTTGTTTTTAAAGCTTTATTTCGGCAGCTCTATATTTAATGTTTATTACACTGTCTTATCAGTTGATTTTATGTAGTCTAAAAATATATTTTTAGTAGAATTTTCAAAATATGGCTTCAAGATGGGTAAAGTATGAAGATATTCCACGCCTCCTTCAGGAACTATCTGATGAGGAAAAAGAAGATAATAATGAGGAAGCAGATCTGGAAAGTGACAGTGATCTTAGTGATGAAAATATTGAAGTGAATTGCATCAGCAGTGAATCCGAGCAAAGTATTTCTGAGGACGAACAAGAAAATGCATTTGAAGATGAAGAATTTTACATTGGTAAAGACACAACTACCAAATGGCGTAAAATACAATACACGAAGTGCTCGAAGACAAAAAAGCTGAACATTGTCAAAGTTCTTCCTGGCATCAAAACTTTTGCGAAAAATATAGAAGACGAAGTTGGATCATTTATGAAAATAATAGATCTAAATATGATTGATGAAATTTTGAAATGTACAAACCAACATATAAAACAGTTAAGATCAAAACATAACTACTCCAGAGAAAGAGACTGTCAAGATGTAACAAGATGTGAAATGATGGCGTATTTTGGACTATTGTATTTGATAGGAATAAAAAAGGGACATCATGCCAATGTGAAAGAATTATTTTCAAATGATGGTACAGGAATAGAAATAGCAAGGAGCGTCATGAGCTATAAGAGATTTTTATTTCTAACGAGATGTCTTCGATTTGATGACAGAACAACAAGAATTTCCAGACGTAAGGAGGATAAGCTGGCAGCTTTACGAACAATTTTTGATTGTTTTCTAAGAAATTGCAATAACTGTTATAGTATGAGTGAATTTGCTACGATAGATGAAATGTTGCATCCCTTTCGTGGTCGTTGCCAATGGATTCAGTATATTCCAAGTAAACCTGCAAAATACGGAATAAAAATGTACGCTCTATGTGATTCAAAAACTTTTTATACATACAATCTCGAAATTTATTGTGGATTGCAACCTAATGGTCCATATGCAGTTTCAAACTCTCCACTGGATGTTGTGAAAAGGTTGGTTACTCCAATTGAAAATTCGCGCAGAAATATAACTACAGATAATTACTATACTAGTATTCCTCTGGCAGATTTTTTGCTGCAAAAGAAGCTGACACTTGTGGGTACCCTAAAGAAAAATAAGAAGGAAATTCCACCAGAGTTTTTGCCATGCAAGGAAAAGGTGGTTAAATCGACAATATTCGGTTTTCAAAAAGATAAAGCTCTTGTTTCTTATGTCCCTCGAAAGAACAAAGCTGTCATACTCCTGTCTACAATGCATGACACATCAAATATTGACAAAGATACAGGTAAACCGGAAATTATCTTGGATTACAACTCTACAAAAGGTGGAGTAGACACTGTCGACAAAATGTGCGCTACATGCTCTGTTTCGCGGATTACAAGGAGATGGCCATGTGCAGTCTTTTACAGCCTTATGAATATTGCCGGAATAAATGCACAAATTTTATATATGCTATCAAAACCTGCAGAAAATCCTCCAATTCGAAGAATTTTCTTGAAAAACTTAGCACTGGGACTTATGAAAGAACACCTTACAGCTCGAGCCAAAATTCGTTCTTTACCACGTGATATTACAACATTTCTAAGTCTTAATTATGCCTTACCTTCTGAAGCAAGTACTGAAGAAGAGAGAATGCAAGAACAACAAGTACAGAAACGCGGAACTTGCGGTGTGTGTGTAAAAGAAAGAAGAAGATCATCAGCATCAATGAAATGCTATATATGCAACAGATATACCTGCAAGCAACATTCTCTTACAAAAATTCGATGCCTTGAATGTCAGGAGAGTGATGCTAGTGACTAAAAACTTATAAAATATAATTATTTCTCTTATAATCTATATCCTTTTTTGATTTTCACATCCTTTTTATGCGGTATTATTGTTTATCTCATTGTTTCTCATGTTAAAATTTTGTCAATATTTCCTTTTATCTTAAAAAAGTGTATTGTTTTATATTTCCAACTATAATAAAAGTTTAATTTGATCCATTGATATGCAAAAATTGTTTTTTAATTTAACTTATATTATAATTGTGAAATGTCTTGGATTTATAACAGCGCAAATATGGGAAAACTTTTTGTCGTAAAAAATACGACACGCGCCTGCTCATGCAAAAAAATATAGCGCGCTCGCTGGAAGGTTAAAGAATTATGTAAGAAAAATAAAGATTAAAGATAAAGAATAGATTTAAATATCTAGTCTAGTAATATCCGATGCACATAAACATTTCTAAAATATATTTATTATATTTTAATAAATTTTGAAGCATGTTAATTTATTCTTAAAAATGGCATACAAATAAATGAGCTGTTGTAAAAATACAGATTAAAATAGCTGTTACCCCATAATTTATAACATAATGTATGACATCGAATTATACCAGACTCAAACTTGAAAATTCTATTTGAAATCCCCCGCCCCACACACGTACACACACACACACACAAAAAAAAAAAAAAAAAAAAAAAAAAAAATTGTTGTTCCCAAATCTGACATACTTCAATCTGAAACCTTAAAGGAAAAAAAAAGTTAATTCTTTTTTAACTTGGTTCATCTATGTAAAGATGGAATTTTGTAATCTATTTTTCACTCACTTCCTGATAGGCTAGAATTATAAAAATCATGTAAACAGGTGTATTTCAATTAACAATGCAACATTTTCAATTCTATTTGAAATTCCCCCCCCCCACCCCCCTCACACACACACACACAAAATATATTTTTCCCAAATCTGACATACTTCAACCTGAAACCTTAAAGGAAAGAAAATTAATTCTTTTTTAACTTGGTTCATCTATGTAAAGATGGAATTTTGTAATTTATTTTCACTCACTTCTTGATAGGCTAGAATTATAAAAATCATGTACACAGGTGTGTTTCGATTAACAATGCAACATTTTCAATTCTATTTGAAATCCCCCCCCCCCCCCTCACACACACACATACACACATACACACAAAAAAAAAAAAAAAAAAAAAAAAAAAAAATATGTTGTTCCCAAATCTGACATACTTCAACCTGAAACCTTAAAGGAAAGAAAATTAATTACTTTTTAACTTGGTTCATCTATGTAAAGATGGAATTGAATTTTGTAATCTATTTTTCCCTCATTTCCTGATAGACTAGAATTCTAAAAATCATGTACACAGGTGTGTTTCGATTAACAATGCAACATTTTAATATTTTTTAACTCAATTACAAAATAATAAATTAATTTTGAGACATTTTCCCCATTAGCAGGTGATATTCACCAAATCGTCCCTGTTTTGCAATAAAGGTGTAAGGCACATATTTTTCAAAATTGTGTTAAGTGCATACATAGAGTCAGGAAGCAATATTTTATAATGTCTGATAAGGGCGTATGTATATCTCTATTAATGAGAGAGTTGAGTAAGGCTTAAGGCACAGGTACTGTCTGCGTATGTAAGAAATTAAGGGCTTAAGGAGCCATTGGAGCCCTAATTACCAATCATAAATTTTTGCAGGAAAAAACTGGATGTGAAATATACCTACCGTATATTTCCATGTATAAGCCGAGTATACGATTTTCAGGGGAAAATCGGCCAAAATCGGAAACTCATACATAAGCCATATGCATATAAGCTGATGTTAAACAAACGTGATGAAAAATTCAGCGAATGAAAACTTAGCACTTTTTCTTGAATAGCTAATAGAAAAAAATGTGCTCTTTGAAATTATTCGTGTCTCCTAGGGAACTTCAGTTGATCCCCGGTGGCCTTACTTCAATTCTTCAACACTCAGACGTTTTCCTGAGTCATTTACAGACAGGCTCCATTCGAAATGGACTGAATGGTGTCATCTGGGGATGCAGCTGTAACAAATGGAGGTAATTTTTAAAAAGTTTGCGTCATTGCTATCTGTGAATGGAATGGGTGAAAGAACATTGTCTTGAATTACCACAAGAAATGATCATTCGATCTTTTAAAAATTTTTGAATCAGTAATGCGATGGATGGAAATGAGGAGGATTCCATTTTTGGAGAAGATGGAGATGTTGATGAACTAAATACTGACGGTATTCATCCTAATGTACCAATGAGAGAAAGCAATTTTAAGTAGTTGCTTGAAAATTCTGATAATGACTTGGATAGTAAAAGATGATTGGTGACTTGTTTCATTATAAAAGAATGGAGTATTAAAGTATTTTTAGAAATTTGTAGGTATTTTGTATGTTTTTTATATTTACCATAATTTCATTTTAGAATATCAAATTTGGAAATTGTCTTTGACTCTTGCATAAGCCAAACCCCCCCCCCCTCTCCCCACCCCCACTTTCGAGCCAAAAAAATGTCCAAAAATTCTCGCCTTATGCGCGGAAATGTATGGTAAATATTAAAACTTTATTCCCAAGGGTGCTTACACAGTAAGCAATTACAATGTGAAAAATTCTTTGTTTTGGCTCTCCTGAACAATTAATCATTTGTACCTTATGCCCTTATTGCAAAACAGGAGCAAAATATTGTTTATGGTTACAACTGTATATGAGTTATAATAACCAGGAAATTAATTACAGGGATCAAAGAGATATTAAGAGATATTTAATGCTAAAGTTGGACAAAATCGTTCCATTAAAAAAGTTTTATAGCAGCAAAAACTATACATGGCAGTGTAATCATTTTTAGATCATTTTATGAGTTAGAATTTGCTGGAGTGCAGATTGCATTAATTTTTTTAGACTCATTTTTTGAGGTTTTATTTCTATTTTAAATTCAAATTTTCAGCATTTTGAGAGATATTTTTTACATAATTTACAATATGGTATTAATTTAAACTGTTGCCAACTGTATAAACAGCGCAAACAATGTTTGCTTCAAATTAAAAATTTATTTACACGTGACTATTGTAAACATAAAATATAAAAAACAGGAACTCATTGAAAATTACGCCATAAAAACTATATTAACGCATGAATTTTAAATGAGAAAGAATATTGTAGAATAATAAATTCATTAACATGCGTAAGAAGTCTTAAATAGAAGAAATTACATCACATTACACTTATTACGTAAAATGAACAAAAAATAATATCGCAAAACAGTTTAAATTTATAAAATTGCGTGAGACATTTATTTGATATTTTTCAACTATTTTTTTTAGGACAGCTTAAATATTTCATTTCATAACAAAAGTATTTTCACGTGAATATTAAAAAGAGAAAGAAAAGTTTGGTGAAAATTATGTCAGATTATAAACGATATATTTAAAATGTCTTATTTAAAAAAAACTTTCTTTTCGCTTTGTTAAAAAGTACTGGGAGACAAAGACTCTGTTTACTTAATCCATTTTATATTTTGAAATGTTTAACTAAAATTATTTAATCAAAGACGGAAGCAGCTATTGTATCTTTTAACAGTAGCTGATTTGGCCAAATTCCCCAATCAAAGAGAAATGAATAGAAACCCGTTTATAGGGAGATCGCCATTGTTTTTTAAGTTATAATTCAATCTTTCGAAATCTTTTTAAAGCCAATCAAATTAGCGTTCTTTTAGAGTCTGTGGTATCTGAACGGGGTTAGGTGAGCGTAGCTCGTAGGGGGCTGAGCCCCCTAGTTTATAAACAAAAACTTTAATTTTTTTTTTTTTTTTTTTTTTTTTTTTTTTTTTGTGTGTGTGTGTGTTTTTTTTAAAGGAAATTCTTTCAGTCATGTTGAATTGAATGGCTATAAAATGAGATTGATTTGCCGCTAAAATAGCTTGTCTCGTGAAAGTTTCACACTTTTGGCTGACATTAGGGAAATTACAACCTGATGATGTTTCACTTAATGGAGCTTAGATGACTCTGTGGTATTTTTCCATTAGACAAATACCAGTTGTAATTTCGCACTAAAGAGCCAAATGTGATGAACTCTTATTTCATTTCACAACTTTTATTTCATGGTCAAAGAAAGAAGGTATACACACCAAAACTTGATCTCGAGATTTCCACATTTTTTTAAAAACTGTTGCAATTTATACACTTTTTATGTTTATCCTGAGATTCCTGCGAATAACACTTTAATTGAATTTATGTAGCACCACTCATGAAAAGAAAATGTCATGTATTTTCAGCAATGCTAAAGGAAAACATTAACTTAATTTTGGTCGTATGCTGAAATTATTATTTTTATTCTTTGCAAATTTTCTGTGTATTTTGTATTTAATAAAATAGTTATACTTTTAATTAAACTACACATTAGAGGTCTACGCAGACCAAAATTTCCAGACTCAGGATCCTGACTGGCCCATGTATATTTTTAAAGAAAAATTTTGTTTTTCTTTTTCTAACATACAATTAAGATTGTCTTAAAGAATACTGCATATATATTTATGCGAAAGTTTTACAGTATATTTCAGAGTATACGCCCACAAGCCATAAAATACAAAATAGCAACATTAGATTAGTGATCACTTACTCATTAAAGAAATAGTTTAAAATGAAAGAAAAAAGATGGTTAAAAACGTAGCTAGCTTTTGAAGCTGTATCTCTCTATTCTAAAAAAAAAGTAACTAATGCTGTCACTGCTGCCGGTTTTGAATTTTTTGTGACTGGGGGTCTTTCTTCATTAATATTAAGAAAAATATTGCATGCAATATTACAAAAATATGAAAATCGATGGTATTATAGAGAAATGTTTGATAAACACGCTGATGCAGATAGTTTTCAAATCGAAGAATGATTTTAAGAGATATTTAATGATAAGGTTGGTCAAAATCTTTCTATTAAAAAAGTTTTATAGGAGCAAAAACTATGGATAAGAATTTAATAAATTTTGGATCATTTTATGCACTAAAAGTTCCCGGTGTACAGACTGCAATTATTTTTTTAATTTGACTCTTTTTTTGTGGTTTTATTTCTATTTTAAATTCAAATTTTCGAAAGATATTTTTTACAACTTTTAGAAAAGGGTATTATTTAAAATTGTTGCCAAATTTAAAAACAGCGCAAAGAATAATATTTCCTTTAAATTAAAAAATTATTTACATGTGACTATTATAAACATAAAAAAAACTTTCAAATGAGAATTGAATGATTACGTATTAAAAGCAGGAAAATATTGATAATTATGTCATAAAAACTATATTTACACATGAATTTTAAAAGAGAAAGAAAATTGTAAAGTAATAAATTCATTAATACGCGTTAAAAATCATAAATGGAGGAAATTACATCATATTTAAAATTGCCAAACAGTTTAAATTAAAAAATATATTTGTGCGAGACATTTATTTCATATTTTGAGATAATTTTTTTAAACTATTGTTGAGAATTCTAAGACAGCACAAATATTTCCTGTCTAACAGCAAAAGTATTTTTACGTGAATATAAAAAAGAGAAAGAAAACTTTGGTAAAAATTACATCAGATTTAAAATGTATTATTTTAAAAACTTTCTTATAGCGTTGTTAAAAAATATCAGGAGACAAAGACTCTGTTTACTTAATTCATTTTATATTAGCTTTTTTTTACACGTTTCACTGATCTGATTTAATCAAAGACGAAAATAACCCGTTAACAGGGACATCAAAAATTATAAATCATTCTTCCGAAAAAATTTTAAAGCCATTAAATTAGCATGCTTTTAGAGATTGCTGTGTCTGAATGGGTGTTGGCGAGCGTAGCTAGGGACCTTTAGGGTGAGCATTACTAGGGGGCAGTTCCCCTAGTTATAAAAAAAAAATTGATTTTTGAAAATATTTCTCTGTAGTTTATTAAAATATATTTCCAAAGATTTTGTTAACAAAAGTACATTATCACTAGGGAGTGGGAGTGGGGGGGGGGGGGGGGGGAGGCCCTGCCTGAAACAATTAAGTCCAGGTCTAGCCCACCCTGAGTCTGCTAAAAAAATTGAGCTTGGGCTCAGACAAGATCTCCGACGCAAGTCTCTATGCTGGACATATTAAATTTCTGAATTGATATTGTGAAACTAGCATCAGATTGTGGAAGCACATTTATAACTTATTCTCAGGTCAACCATTGAAAATTGTTCACATTTTTTTTGGCTTAATTCATCCCTTTTAAACTTGTTTTATCGGGACGATTAGTTGATTTTTTTTTATCTGCTCAGCTAGCACCCTCATTTTTTTTTATAGGTCTGGCTTGCCCATTAAAAAATTGCCTTTATTCTGCTGACCTGGCCTGACACAGCCCATTTCAAAGTTTATCTTCATTTTTTTAGACCAGGCCTGTGCAATTGCGCATCTCGATTACACATATGTCATTAGGATTACCATTCCTGTGTTCTAGTTATGTTAGCTTCTATGTACATTTTAAGGATGCACCGAATAGTTATTTTGGTTGAATACCAAATATTCGGCCTACAGGTGAAACTGAATACCAAATATTCTGCTAGCCAAATAGTAACTGTTAGGCCGAATACCGAATGTTTGGCTTGTCGAATACTTTTATATTTCAAAGTTTAAAGGCATTAAAATGTCAAATTTTAAAACAATTTTACATAATACTTAAAACAGAAACTTTCATTTCGATAAACAAGAGCTTTTTTCAAGTAAACTTTATGCTGAAAAAAATATGCTTTGAGTTATTTAAGAAGAGGATAGTTATAAAGCTTTTTTAATTAATAAAATTTTAAATTTCATGGCTTCTTCTGTGAATTAAAACTAAAACAAATGAATAAAATTTTCTTAAATTCTAAAACAAACATTTTAAAATCAAAGAGAAATTATGAAAAAATTGGAAAAAAAATTGTACAGGATCATATATTATTTGTTTGTCAGGAAGAGACTAAAGTAAAAGTAAATAAATAATACAATCTACTCAAATTTTATATGGTGGCAACTCAGCAATGATAACTGTTCTACTCCCTTTGATTCAGCAAGAAAGTTTTTAAATGCATCTGTATCGGTATCTGGAGTGGGCGATCATTTTCAGAGATTGTAAACATTGTTCTTAAAATCTTAGCAAGAAACAGGTTATTTACTGGACAATGTTCGGGAACTTGCATTTGTACATAATTAATTCCTATGAAAATCTTCATGATTGGTTAATTTTCTTAAATAATACTTAACAAACAGCAAATAAATGATATAAAAACATTCTCGTTTATTTAAATATGATTCTGTTTCTAATTATTCTGAATATCTTTATAAGTTGACTGTTAAACATAGAAGTTGTATAAGGTTTTAAAAAATATGTTTTAAAAGTTTTTTTTAAGTATTTGATTTGGCCGAATATTTCGACATTCGGCCAATCCGAATATTCAGCAGGCCAAATAGTTTGCTATTCGGCATACAAATAGTTTGATATTTGGCCAAACTGAATATTCGGTAACATGGCCAAATAGGCTGAATACCGAATAGATGCCGAATATTCAGTGCATCCCTAGTACACTTTTCGTGCCAATATTTGCACTTGGTGCCAAACAGTGTTCATCTAATGAAAAAGTACTGACTTTGTTTCTCTCATCACTTTCTTGTTGATTTTATATTTATTCTCCCTATAAGCAGTTTCATTGTCTTATGATATGTATGTCATGTTGTGTGCTGTTGATGTCATCAATATATGTATATATTATTAATTACATCTTTTTTGTGAAATAGATATGCTGTGAAACTTAAGGAAGCTGAAGTTACTAAAGAGGAATATATTCAAAAGATTAAAAAGCTGAAAGAGCGATTATCCAACATTCTGCCTACATTAAATTCAATTATTCAAGTAATTATTATTATTTTTTTTATGTGTGTATTTCATATTTCATTGATTTATGTTTTGTGTTACCTGTATATTATTATGTTATATCATAATTGTTTGAATAAAAATTAATGCAGTTTTAATATTTTTCTCCAATTTGATAGGACAAATTTTTCATCTTTTTCTTTATACTTGAAAATATCTGTTGACCACATGGCAACTGAAAAAACAAACAAATAAATAAATAAAATAAAAAGATGGGGTGACTACATAAAACAAACAAATGGCTATTTTATGTCATTTTTCCCTATGATTATCATTGTGAATTGAAAAATTTAGGAAAATATGAATAAAGTAAACACATTATTCAAATATACATTTTAAATGTAATTTAATTCTATATTTTATATTTATTTTGCTGTGTGGTTTAATCTAATTATTATAAAGTTAATAGCTGTAACCTATGTTTTTTTTTTTTTTTTTTTTTTTTTTTCCGACAAGAAGCGTTTGCCCAGAAAAAATAGGATTAGCCATTCTTTTTTTGTACACTAACCACAAATTTCTCCATATTATTTCATAGAGTATCTGAAAAATTTCATCGTATTAAATGTAATGTTTTAAAGTGATGAAAACCTTTAGTTTTACACTTTTTACTTTAATTTACTATTTAAAATTAACTAGACTTTGCTGTATAACCAACAAAGACATTGTCCTATAAATTATGTTTAAAAATTTTTAAAAAGAAAAGTTATATAAAACTTTTTATAACAAAAATTACTATTAAATCATATGATGATCAAAACAAGTAAAATATGACCCAAAATTAATATGTTAGAAATAACTTCTATCTAAAAATGCAAAATGCATTTTATTGATAAAAATCCTAAAACAAAATGAAAGAAGGCAATAAGAAAAAAAGGAACCTTATATTGGGAAGCACATTATCAAGATCACTATTCCACAACATAAAAAGTCTGTGAAAGGTAGATATTGCTTTTAAGGAAAATTATTTGTTGGTTAGAAAGGTAGCTGTCAAAAATGATGGAAAATGAATTATAAAGATATATACAACACATGAGCAATAATCTGTTTTTCTCACTAGTTTCGCAGTGATAAATGAAAATAACACATTTTAAAAAAGAAACACTTATGAAAGACTATGTATGTAATGAATATGTTAAAAATGCATTTTAAGTATAAATTAAAATTTGACCACAAAACTTCAGAATATACAATTTTTTTGCAAAAACTCTTTCATTATTTAAATGCTGACTTTGCTTTTCAGTATGTTAAACATAAACTTTTAACTGCCTTTCTCTTTACATCTTGAAATACTTACATATAATTGTCTATGAGAAAAAACTGTTCTTTTAAGTACTGTCCAACTGTAGAAAATGATTTTCCTTATGACTTATTCAAAGTCATTGCAAATGACAGTATAATACTGGAAATTTCATTCATTTCAAATGCACCAATGCAATTTAGCTTTTTTTATGATATTATATTATATTATATATGTGTGTGTGTGTGTGTGTGTAAAGTTGGTGCCGTCGCTTTCTTTTTTTTTCTTGGACATGAGAAAATAAAACAATTTCTTTTTTGGCCCCAAAATTATTTTCTACTTTTTAGTGCATTTAAATATATATGAGGCATTCTCACAATTTTTTAACTTTCAGGAATAAAAATCTGGTGAAGTTAAATTTACTGAAATAACATTTTAAACTTATAGACGAATGCCCTAATGATTCAAAATAAAGCAGCGACTTTTTTTATTTATTTAACTGAGGTTTAAGTTAAACTTGCAAGTTAAATTTTCCTTACCATTTTACCACTAGAACTTTTTATTTTCTTCTAAATTTTTACTTATAATGAATTTGCATAGTACCCACAGGACATTCAAATAAGAAATAATAACAATGTAGTATTTTTTGTACAAAATTTTGGTATAACATTGTCTTAAAGGGGTGTTAAAAAAGGACGGTAAGTAAAAAAAATAGGGATGGTAAAGAAAATTACCACCTATTTTTCGGCAAATCATGTTAAAACTAAGTGATAGCCACAATGTTCATTGATTTTTAGAAACAGTTATTTACATTGGGTTAAATTTAAAAAAAAAATTTATTTACCTCGAGAAGTGCAGGAAAACCTTGGGGACGGTGAGACTACCAATAAAGCCACGATGCTTGAAATTGATATTTAAATGCTGATTTAAATTCTGCAGTAAATTTCTTGTCAAAGAATTTTAACCATCCTTTCTCTAGTATATTTCTGCATGAGAAAAAAGTTTAAAAAAATTCTGTGGCTGCATCTGAAGTGATATTCTGTTTAATTTTAGCAAGAGGGACCCTAAGGAATCTAAAACCCAGGGACAGAGTTAAAAAAATAATAACAACCATAAAAATGTGTGCAAGTTAATTTTTTGCTACATATTTATATAAAACAATATCAGAACAAACCAGTTTCAGAAAAAAATTTCATCGAATTACTTTTATTGAAACAATTTTATACAGCCTCAAACTTAAAAATCAGCATCAGGGACGCGGGACGGTATAGGAATTTTGTGGTATATTTGGACCACCAACATTGTCCAAAACTTATTTATCTTGTTAATATTGTTATGCAGTCATGCAATGAGATGTTTTCCAGTATAAGAAATTTAAAAAAAAAAAAAACAACCAAGAATATGTACTAAAATAAAAATTATTATTCAGGGACTTAAAAGTCAAAAGATTGTGAGAATGCCTCATATATGTATTTTCTACATTTTTGTAAATGTTAACGAAAGCATATCTTTAAAAATATATATATATATATTATTATTATTTTATTTTCATTCCTTTTTTTTGTCATACAGCATTTTTTTAGTCTTATTTTAAATTGGTTTTAGTCTTAAATTTTTCGTCTTATAGTGTTTTATAGAAATTTTAATATTTAAACTTTTCGTCCTCCCCTCCTTCCTGCATAAAGTACAAACTATGGTGCATATAGTGCAAAATTATAGGGAATTTGGCAGTTTTCCACTATAACGGCATTGGCGTTTATTTTTTTAAAACTTGGCGGAATTTGGGCATCAGAAAGTGAGATTTGTTGCCAAATGATGTAAACAGCTATGGAAACAAACTTGTTTGTTTATATATGTATTTTAATTAAATGTATATTATTGTTTTTTTATGTACAAATTACTTCTGTTTCTGCATAAAATTAGATAAATGGCTTCTTTATATTAAATAAATTGTATAAATATTGCAAAAAATGTGTGTGTATATGAAATGAAACAGTGAATAGGTTGCCAGAATATATGTTGCCAAATTTCCTGCTTTGCCTAGACAGTTTTCCCTATTTCGCAAAGGCCCCTATACTGGAAAAGTACCGAGAATTTAATTTCTGCATCCAGCTATGTAAAGAACATTATAAAGTTAGGAGCTCAGATAGTACAGTGCTGTCTAGTAGTGGTTATTTTATTAGTAGCGTCGGGATAAAGATGTTAAGACATACATTTTCATATATTACTCTTTAAATTCTGACTCATAAATTTTGAAAAAAACCTTAAATGTGCTGAGTTTAAATTAAATTATCATGAGCTCGATTATAAAGATTAATGGGTTTCAATTGGAATTTCGCTAAATTAGCCAGCTATCTCCAAGTTGGCTTCATATATAGCAACTTATTTTTGTTGCCAAATTTGGTGATATTTTGCCAAGTTTGACAAAATTTGGCGCTATTATAGCAACCCTGTATTCAGGGTTGGCAGGTTTTTGACATGTGTCAGTTTATGACGGTTTAAACCATGGTTTAAACTGTCATGTCAAAAACCTCTTGTCAAAAACCATCTGTCTAAAACCAAAAATACTAAATTGATCAGTAAAAATTCACATTAAATGTCACACATTACAACATTACATGTGATATTTTAAATTCACATTACTGTATATCAATAATTAGTACATAGTTAAGTATTATTGTTAAGTGCAATTTTTTAACAGAGTAAAATTTTCATTAAATTTTTTTTTTTTTTTGCAAAATTGTGTTTTTCTAAAAAGTAGACATTAAGCTCACCTGAGCTGTAAATTTTCTCTCTTACCACATTTTATGGAAGAAATGCCGCACCCGTCGTAAGCACCGCACTACTGAAAACTGGCCTGAACAAGATTAAAAATATCGTAAACGCTGCACCCGTGGCAATGCTACTTCTGTCGACAGCATCACACTGACCTAACTTTAATCAAAGTTTTCTGAACAGTGTAAGTGTAGGGTGCCTCAATTTTAATATCTTAAGATGTCTAAAATTTTATTTAAAATATTTAAATCATGTTTAAAATATTTTTATGTAATTTTTATATTAAGGAGACGTCAGTTGGTATTTAAATCACCCAGAGTGCGAGACTCAGACCCTCTTCTTAGGCATTCCATGTTTTTTTTAAGTGGTCGGCACAACTTGGCACGCTTTTTATGAGGGGGTCGTATCTACTTTAGGCGATCTTTAGTTTCTATTCGAAGCCCTCAAAATCTGAGTCTTCAATATCAGAATGGATGAGTTGTAAATTTTCTTCGTCCACGCTGTATGGTTCGCTATCATCATCAGAAATGTCACAGTTTTCATTATCAGCAAAGTCAGAAAGTTGTTGGTCAGGGGACTTGAAAACAGTCTAAAGGAATTTTTATTTTATCCCAATTTTATGCACGCAAAAAAAAAAAAAAAAAAAAAAAATTGTAAACGCCGCACTTGAAAGAAAATTAACTTTTAAACCCGTAAACGCCGCATTTGAAAGAAAATTAACTTTTAAACCTGTAAGCACTACGGCGTTTCTTCCATAAAATATGGTACTTAAAATCGTTTTAATTTTTCTTACTTTTGAGAGCTAGCTAGGTTTTTTTTATTTATTTTTTTTTTTTATAAGAAATAAAAACTTAGAAAAGTGCAGATTTTTTTGTATATATAACAAGATAATGTGCATCAATGTTATTCTAGTCTAAGCAATAACCATTCCATTCAAAATTGAAATTGGATTATTAATCTTAAACATTTACAAAATAAGAGAAGTAATAATTAAAAAAAAAGCTTAAAGTCAAAATTCTTTTTAAACATCTTTCTTTTAAATATATAAAAATATGTTTTTGATTTTAAAACTGAACAAAATTGGCTCGGTCTTCTAAAAGAAAATTCACTTAAGCCCCATATTCAAAAAGTGAATAATAGAAGGGATCAAATCATGAAATCATACCATTGTTTGACTTATATTTTGCATCCCAACCATTAGGGGCAAGGGTTGACTGATGTATCAGTTGATTCAGCTCGTGCTTGAGCTACAGAGAGAATTTATGGATGTTTACCCATAACTGATTGTGTATAAAGCTAAAGAATCCCCTTTCCCGTCTTCTTATTTCAGTGCTATAGGGAGGACCCCATTACTTGGTGGAAAGGTATCATTAAATGCAATAGCTTTTTGAGCCTGCTTCAAAACTTGCTCATCTAGCAATGTTTTTGCTATCAAGTCCTACTAGTTCAGCATCAATTAAGAGACGGTCTATTTTCTAATGCTTCATACACTCTAAACTCAGAAATCATTTGGGTGTAAATAAATGTGAACACGTTGTGTGCTGCAGCATGCTGGGGGGTAAAATTAATCCAGATTATTTAATTGTATGAAATAATTTTCTTCTGATTGAAAATTTTAAAAAATAAAAATATTTTATGGCAATTAATAATTCAATTTTTTTTAATTATTAAATTACAATAAATTTAAATAAAAGATCACATAAATCATTGACTTATTTAATGTTTACCTATTGTTGTTAAAATGTTTTAGTGTGTTACATGCATTTGGCAGTTTTTGACGGTTTAAACCAGTTTTTGATGCTTGTCATGTCAAAAACCAGTTTTTGACGTCAAAAACCCAACCCTGCATGTATTAGTACTTTTTAACAATTACTCATTGTTGAAGATGATACCAATTTCTCCATAGAAAGCCTAACATGGCTGCGATTAATGAGGAGGTTCAATCGGAATTGTGAGGGACACACAGAGACTTGAATTTTATATAAATAGACTGTATTTAGAAGCCTCGTAGTGTAGTGGTCAACACGCCTGTCTACCGCATTACAGGTCGCAAGTTCTGCTCCCGGCTGGACAAGGCTCACTCAACCTTTCATCCCTTCGGGGTCTATAAAATGAGTGCCCAGCTTGCTTGGGAACTAAACACCAAGGGTCTCGCGTTGGGTTGACCATCTGGCCAGGCACATGCTGTATAGCACCTTGGGGCCCAGGATCAAGTAAACAGGGTTGGGCACTGTAGGCCCTGATCCTTCATGGATCGTACAGCCACAGGTTTAGTTTAGTTAGTTTTTAGATTGTATTTAACAAGCCATGGCAAAATAATAGATATGAAGTTTGGTTAAATCATAAATTCCGCATAAGAAGAAAATTGTAAATGCTCAAATAAAAACATTCATGTTTCAAAAATGTTTTCACATAATGAATGAGGAAAAAAAATTCATAAAATTGACTATGATGTGAGAAAATAAACATAAAAAATTAATAATAATCCTCCCAAACCCAGACCCAATTTAAAATGCATCTAAATGAAGGGATGCAGAAAACATTTAGTCAAGAAAAAAATTAATTTCAAAATTGCTCCAGATGATGTATTATTGATTTTTTTTTTTTTTTTTTTTTTTTCTCAATAATATTAGGAAATACTACTTATATACACTGTAGAATTGATTTATCAAGACAAATACTTATATATATATATATATCATTAGACTAAGCTTCTGCCTTGGTGAAATTTATGTTTAATAAAAATTTTCACATGATAGTTTTTTTTTTTTTTTTTTTTTTTTTTGTTGTTGTTGTACTGGTATTGCATAACTAAAACTTCATTTTAAAGTTTTAGTGGAATTTTTTTTTTAATTTTTTCTGATATGTCTGGCACCCATGCTCCAAGTTAAAATTAGGAAATGCAGATTCTACAAAATTTATTCTCTCTTGGGAGGAAATAGGGTAATTAAATTTAATTTTTATTTGTAAAGGTGATTTTTTTAATGTTTCATTATGACAGCTATTCTGAAGCTAAAAATGGGTAGTACAGACACAACACAATTTTCTTTTGTGTTAGTCCTGGTGGGAATAGGTTTGTTTTTTTTTCTTTTGAATTCCTAATAAACTTCTGACACTATAAAACTGATGTTTTGATAAAGAATTTCACACAATTTGTATTTTATTTATTTTTTTTTTTTTTTTTTTTTTTTTTTTTTTTTTTTTTTTTGTATGCTGGAAGTGGTAAAGTAGTAGTGTTGGAAAATTATAGAACTAAAACTTTAGAATGGCTTTTTGTGTTTTCTCATGTAGCAGATTTACTCAAAGTTAAAATTTTGGGATGCAGATTCAATAATTTTTTTATTTGCGTTTATAGCACTCCCCTAGAAGAAATAAGATAACCAAATATTAGTAAAATTGATTTATGTTTTTCTAATAAGTTTCTACTTCAATCAGGTTTATGCTTTGATAAAAATTTCAAATTATAGGCGGGGGGGGGGGGGTTGCTGGTAGCACTTCTGATGGGGAATTGCATAACTAAAACTTTAAAATAGATTTTTTTTTTATGTTTTCCAACATGGGAACCATACCCAAAGTTAAAATTGGGTAATAATTTTCTCTTGTGTTTATACTGCCTTCTGGAAGGAAATAGGGTAACAAAATTTAAGTAAAGCTGTTTTTTATTTTTTTTTTCTACTAACTGTTGTTAAATATAAGCAGTAAAGATTCAACAAAATTTACTTTTCATTCATTCCGCCCCCTAGTCGGAAATGGGGAAACTAAATTTAAGTAAAATTAATTTTTTATGTATTTATTATACATTTTTTATGCTCAGATTGAAAATTTTTGTCTAAACTATAAAACCTGGTGAAACATTTTGGATTAATCATTGGTAAATTTACATCACAAATTGTGATGCAATACATCCAGTAGCAGAAAATTGTCCAAGTGTCTGCGACAGATACTTCAGGGACAAAAAAAAAATCTGCAGGTAAAATATTTTTACAATTGAAGTGTTAATTAATCAAACAATCACTTACCTGTAGCATTTTTCGGCATTTTATAATTTTTTATTAATAATAATCTTAACTTTTTGTATTAAGTAATAAAGAGCTAAACATAATACAAAGCAAAATAAAGGTTCGATGAAAAAGAATCTACAAAAGAGAAAAGAAAATCTGCGACACCCATCTCTCGTCTTGAACTTTCTGCTACTGGGAGGATACATTATAAATCAAACCGTGATTATGGTACCCTCTATTAATTTTAAATGAGTTCATCTGAGTGCCCTTAGTTATTAAAAAACTTGACATATTAAACAAAAACATAATTTTTATAACAAAAAACAAATTATTTCCTACATTGTTTAGGCCCGAAAAGGGACAGATATTAAGATATTTTATTCTGTCTGTTCTGTATTTAATTTTAAATTTTTTGTAACAAATAAGTTAAACCAACTGAACTTTAAAAAATAAAAATAAAATTCAAACAATATGATACTTAAACCACCCTAAAAACTTAGATTCTGTTCAAATGAAATCAAAATAAATCTTAGACTTTTTCCATTTTTAAGTGGAAAATATTTGTATTGAAGATTTTGTATTATGTTTACATTCGGTGTATACAAAATGATAAGATACATGCAAAATACAAACATTTAAAAAATGTTTAAGATTTATTTCAACTTCATTTGAATAGAATCTAAGTTAGGGTGGTTTAACTATCAAATTGTTTTAATTTTATTTTTGAAATTCAATTGGTTTAGCTTATTTGTTACAAAAATTTAATATTAAATGCAGAACCAACAGAATGAAATATCTTAATACCTGTCCCTTCTCGGGATATGTAGGAAATAAATTGTTTTGCTTTTTAATTTGTTCTGCAAATTATGTTTTTGTTTAATATATCATGGAAGACGGTAGTATTTCGAGTGACGCAGCCTTAAGCCTAAAATCGTATCGTATCGTATCGTTAAAATCGTATCGTATCGTATCATAGAATTCGTAGATAGCGGAACTCATATATACAGCTAACTCGACATCAAAGAAAATGCGAAAAGCCGCCTTTTAATAACTCAGCAGATATACGTCTTATTGTTCTGAATTTTCTAGAACAGTCTTATATCTGCAGTCTAATCATATACTGAAATTTTTACATTTCTACGTGCAGTATATTTTGAGATCTAAATAGTCATTTTTAAAGTGAAAACGTTGGTATAATATCGAGGAAGTTCCTAATTTGAAAATCTCGAAAACGGTTCTAACGATTATTTTTAAATTGATACATAATATAAATGTGATTAAGGCGAGGTGAATAACACTTTTCTTTTTTCTGGGAAAACTCTCGTTCATTAAATAATTCGATTTTTTTTTCTCTCGAAAATGACACGGGCGATTTTTTAAAAATCAAATATGTTTCAGATGAACCAAATAACAATTTACTTGTTTCCAGCAAGACTCTTGTTCGTTTTATAATGCGCATGAAAAATCGGACTATATTTCTTCGCATTTCTATGGAAATTTCACCGAAAATGCATGACACTGTATTCATACACATGCTTTCTTTTTAACCACTTTTGGGGAGAAAAATTTTGTCTTCCCACGGCTGAGTGGTTGAGGGCCATCGTCTACTGATCTTAACATAGGCAGTTCGATACTCCCTGGTGCGTGTGAAGTTTTTTTTTTTTTTTTTTTTTTAAAGTCTGTTGACCATTATTCTCAGTTCCTTTGTAATTTTTTAATTGCTATTAAGTTAAATAAAATTACAATTATAATGACGCCAATTTGATGATGATTATTTCTTGGCAATTTTTCAACAATAAAAATATTACCATAAATTTTATAAATATATTTAATTTCAATCACTTTACAAAAAATATACATTAATAATTATTATTTGAATATAAATCATACGATCAGAAATGTAAAAAAATAATTCATTTCAGCTCTTCTTTTTATAATATCATTTTTTATTATTATGACGGTCAATCAATATATAATCACTGACATCCATAATATTATTATTATTATAATTATTATTTTCCTTGCATAAAAACTATTGTGATGTAATAATTATTTTATAATAAATAATTTAGTTGAAATGTTTTATTTATAAATAACAATGAAGTTTTACATAATAAGCATATCAGAATTCTGGTGTCGCCATCTTTTGACGCAATTGCGTACTACATTTTGTCTCTTATTCGGAAAAAAAAGAAAAAACTAACGCTTTTCACCGCTTTGAAAGAATCTCTTGTGACTAGAGGTCTATTTCGCAAATATTAAGAAAATTACTGCATACAAAAATATTAAAATGGGTAGTATTATAGAGAAATGTTTGATAAAAATGTTGAAGTAGACAGTTTTTAAATCGAAGAATTATTTTAAGAGATATTTAATGTTAAATCTGGATAAAATTGTCTCATTAAAAAAGTCTCATAGGAAAAAAAAATATACATGGGAATTTAATCATTTTCATTCAATTTAATCATTCAATAGAAACTCGAAGTTTGCAGAGCGCATTTATTATTTTTAACTTGCCTAATTTTTTGACGGTTTATTTCAATTTTAAATTAAAATTTTCAGAATTTCCAGAGATATTTTTTACATATTTTAGAAAAGGTTATTTTAAATTGTTGCCAATTGTTAAAACAGCGCAAAGAATAATATATCCTTTAAATTAAAAATTTATTCACACGTGACTATTATAAACAGAAAAAAATCCTTTTAAATTAGAATTAAATGATAACGTGTTAAAAGCAGGAAAATATTAAACATTACGTCATAAAAATTGTTTTTACACATGCTTACTTAAAATGAAAGAAAATTATAAAATAATCAATTATTTTCAAATTAGAATTAAATGATTACGCATTAAAACCAGGAAAACATTGAAAATTACGTCATAAAAATTATATTTACACGTGAATATTAAAAGAAAAGGAAAATTTTTAAATAATAAATTCATTGATATGTGTTAAAAGTCGTAAATGGAGGAAATTACGTCATATTGGCCAAAGTGGCCAAATAATAATATTGCAAAACAGTTTAAATTAAAAAATATATTTATATGAGAGATTTATTTCAAATTTCGAGATGATATTTTTAACTATAGTTGCCAATTTTAAGGTAGCGCAAATAATAATATTATCTTTCTAATAATAAAAATATTTTCAGTTGAATGTTACAAAGAGAAAGGAAAGTTTGGTGAAAATTATGTCAGATTTAAAACGTTACATTTAAAATCTCTTATTTAAAATCATTTTCTTATAGCGTTGTTAAAAAATACCATAAAGCAAACACTCTGTTGACTTAGTTTCTTTTATATTTGGTAATTTTCAAATGTTTAACTAATCTTATTTAATCAAGCACGGAAACAGCAACTAACATCAGCTGATTCGGTCTTGAAATCCCTCAGTAAAAGGGAAACCCGTTTACAGTAAGATCGACATTGATTTTTTAATTATACAGAGCAGCCTCGATTATCCGAGCTAATTGGGACTGTTAGTAAATCGGAATCGGAAATCTCGGTTAATAGAAACTGTGTGTAAAAACTCGCCGTGCTTGCGAATTTAACATCTCTTTTAAAAAAATATATAGAACGTTTTTTAAATAATAAAAATAAATATATGTAAAGTTCTGTTTCACAGCTTAACAAATTTAAAAAGAAAATCAACTACCAGTAGTAAATTTTAAAATGCAATTTGAAAAATTTACGAAAGTTCACACAGCCACTGGAAACAAAGCATTGTTCGCTATTGACTTCTCAGGGTCCAGTGTTTCTTTGGAGTTGAGTGCTTTTGGGGGCAGAAGGGCCTGTATAGCACGGACAGTGAGCTAAAGAGTGTGGTTATTTTTAAGGCTCATTCAAAAGGAAAAAAAAATCAGACTTTGTTAATCGACTCGGTTAACAGAAACCTCGATTAATCGAAGCTCGGTTAATCCAGGTTCTACTATAATTCAATCTTCCGTAATCTTTTTAAAGCAGATCAAATTAATGGACTTTAGCACAAAGTCACATAGCTGATAACTGCCATGCTTGTTGGCCACCTTTTTTTCAAAAAGTTTGCTTCACCTTATTCAATTAATGAGATATCTCCGATAAAATAAGTCACATTTTCCCGTTCTAAAATACTGGTATCCAAAAATCGTAGCATGTAACTGACACTACAAGTACTCATGGAACTAGACTATTTTAAGTCTGATTTTTATTATAGACTATATAAAATTATTAAAAATATATATTATGATATGAACTAGCGGGCTTCGTCCGCTATTTACGTTACGGATATAAAAATCATGTTTTTTTTTTTTTAGGGAAAAAGAAATAAAAACCTATTTGACGATAGGTTTATAAAGACACATTTTGTATTTGTTATATTTCCGGGGATGAGGAGGGGGGGGGGGGACTATTTTGATTAAATATCGCAATTAGTCCACATGGCAGATATAATTATGATAGACACTAGTGGGCTTCGCCCCTCTATGGTGCCTTATGGGTCCAGCTTCCATAACTCAGAAACCACCTTTCGGACATCAATGCAACAGATTCCAAACGTTATAATTAACTTAATAATCACCCTATATAGCATTAAAGTAAATTTATGAGTACTGCATACTATTTTTTTATCGTAATTTCTGAAGAGAAAAAATTATTTCGGTTCCATTCTTAGGTACTGGTCTGAAAATTTTTGAAAAAGGGGGGAAGGAGGGGACATGAGACTGCTGTTTGTGAAACAACACAACGGGGTCTGGCTTATTCAACTTGGTTTTTGGTGACTTCAATTGGAAGGTGGTTTGTTTAAAAGAATGCGTTCCCTGCCCCATGAAAATTGTAACTATTGGTGCACCATCTATGTAAGGATTTAATAATTATAAATTAACATTTTGGATTTATTAATTTAAGGATAAAGTGTTTTTAAAGGAATATCAAATGAAACCCTCTGTGCGATCTGCGATTATACTTACCCACTTGTTTTTATATACAAACTGCTATAAGGAAAATTGTAATAAAATAGTAAAAATTAAATCTGCATTAAATTCCATAAGTATCTTTTTTTTAATCATTTTATCACTAACCTCAAAAAAGTAATGATATCAATGCAAAAACCCTTGACGGGTTAAAAGTTTCTGACGCAGCACTTTATCTTATGCTCTAAGAATTTTAAATATGGAACTTAAAAATACTGATATCAAATTTTGAGTGACGTTATGCTATTTCTTAAAAAATATATTTGTATTTATTTCATCATTTTATTTTTGTTTTATTTATAATCGCATGTGCAAAAGTTATGTTCAACATGAAAAGCTGCATAAAATTTTATTCGCTGTTGCTTTATCATTTACATCTCTCATAAATTCAAAATATGAGTTTTAAAAGATATGATATAAAATTTAAGTGACGCCTTGATGTGACTTTAAAAGGTTTGTTTTAAAATTCAATTTAAATTATTTTTGACTTGGTTAAAATATTTTTTTACATCTACACAATACTTTTAATTTTCCAATTCACTGTTAAATATATCACTTTCATTGAATCTATACTATGCATTGAAATGTATTTATTTCAATAAATTGATTTATCTTTTGTGTCACGCTATTCAAAATTGTGAGTAAGATTTATGTAAATGGTTTATTTGCGTCAAACTATCCTTTTTCATACATTTCATGTAGTTTGGACACAATGACGCAAAGAAACCATTTACATAAATCTTACTCACAATTTTGAATAGCATGACACAAAAGATAAATCAATTTATTGAAATAAATACATTTCAATGCATAGTATAGATTCAATGAAAGTGATATATTTAACAGTGAATTGGAAAATTAAAAGTATTGTGTAGATGTAAAAAAATATTTTAACCAAGTCAAAAATAATTTAAATTGAATTTTAAAACAAACCTTTTAAAGTCACATCAAGGCGTCACTTAAATTTTATATCATATCTTTTAAAACTCATATTTTGAATTTATGAGAGATGTAAATGATAAAGCAACAGCGAATAAAATTTTATGCAGCTTTTCATGTTGAACATAACTTTTGCACATGCGATTATAAATAAAACAAAAATAAAATGATGAAATAAATACAAATATATTTTTTAAGAAATAGCATAACGTCACTCAAAATTTGATATCAGTATTTTTAAGTTCCATATTTAAAATTCTTAGAGCATAAGATAAAGTGCTGCGTCAGAAACTTTTAACCCGTCAAGGGTTTTTGCATTGATATATTTATATAATATGCAATATCATATATTTTTGCAATAATTTTTTAGAGCAAATTACATGTCACATATTTTACTTTAAATTGAATGTTATTTGATAAGCTATAATTTTTAAATGTTAAGCCTGTTTATATTTAAAATATATCTTTTAATTACAATGCTAGGCTGCTGAACCATTGCAAAGCAAACTAGGAATGCCATTTCAAGCTATGCATCTAAAGCACAAAATTGCAAAATTTTTACCAAAGCCTTTATATATATTATATGTCCAAGTGCATGCATATATAGAAGCTTGTGGTAAGTCATAAACTTTTTACATTGTTAAATTTTACATTAAATTACTTTTATTTATAAGAAATTATTTTGTGTACTTTCTCGTAGACCATTTTTAGTAAACAAAATATGTCTCACCAAACAAAATTATTTACTGCCGGTAATGGATATGCATATTCCATTTTTATTGGCCATTTTGCAGATTGGCCAGTTTATTTTTTCTAATGAAAGATATAAATTAATTGGTTTTTTTTCTCATATTTTGAAAATAAAAATTATGATTGGAATTTTTATCTATAGCAAAATATTGCAGCAAAGTATGCAGCAAAATATTTTCAAAATTATGGTATTCTGTTATTAAAAAATGTATGGTAATAATTAGGCCTGGGCCTTAAATCAATTTAAGTCTTAAATCGATTTAAAGCTTACATCGGAAATCCGATTTAACCATTAGTCTTAAATCGATTTAAGCTAACATCGGCAATCAGGATTTAGCCATGTCTTAAATCACGATTTAGCAATTGGCTTAAATCGCGATTTAGCCATTGTCTTAAATCGCGATTTAGCCAATGGCTTTAAATCGATTTAAAACAAAATACTGATTCAGAGCTAACATCGGAAAAACGATTTATCTACTGTGATGTATCTACCGCTTACATGGCAAGCTGTTAAATCGATTTAGGAGGATCCAATTTAAGCAAACATCGCAAGCCTCAATGCTTTCCGATTTAAGAAAAACAAGGAAGCTGGTGTTAAATCGATTTAGGAAGATCCGATTTGAGCAAACATTGCAAGTCTCAATGCTTTCTGATTTAAGAGAAAGACAATTTAAGAAAGACAAGGCAAGCTTGTGTTAAATCGATTTAGCAGGATCCGATTTAAGAAAACATCGAGCCTCAATCCTCTCCGATTTAAGAAAACGACAATTTAAGTAAAAATTGATATTTATTTATTTATTTTGTAAACGAGATTCAGAGTTTAAGAGACTGGAATGTATATTTTTCAGAAATTAAGAACTTATATGGTGGAAAGTTGAAAAGAAAAAGTAATGTTTAATTCATAAAATCCAAATCCATCGAATTTCAGTTTATATGCTAATGCAATCTTTTGATGAAAAATTAAGTTTTCAAATATTTGAATAATATTGCAATATGTATTTTTTATTTTCTATTGTTCTGTAATTAATTAAAATGTTTTAAAGTAGAATCCTGCTTTGTTTCAAAAGATTGTTTTCCTGAAATTGATTCACTATTTACATGATTTAAAAAAATAATAAAGTTTTATATTTAAAATCCAAAATCATCGACTTTCAGTTTATACTTTTATGCATTCTTATGATGATCAAAGTAATTTTTTACTTGTTTTAGTAATATTTTAACATATATTTTTTATTTTCTATTATTTTGTGATTAAGGAAATTATTTTAAAGTATAGTCATGCATTGTTTTGTGTATCCCGATTTGGCCGTGATCCGCATGAAATATTTTTCTTTTGTTAATAAGATTTTTTTTTCCTGAAATTGATTGAGTTATTTATGGTTGAAAAAAAAAAAGAATAAAGTTTCATATTTAAAATCCAAATTCATCGAATTTCAGTTTTTATGTTTATGCATTCTTTTAATGAAAAATTCCTTTTTCACATGTTTGGGTAATATTTTAATATATATTCTTTATTTCCTATTATTCTGTAATTAATTAAAATATTTTAAAATAGTCATGCATGGGTTTGACATCCTATTTCAACACCAGCCGCGTGGATTGAGTATCTTGCTGAAATTGATTCACTATTTATATCCAAATTCATCCATTTTTTAGTTTCTATTTTTATGCATTATTTTGATGAAAAATTAATTTTCATATGTTTGGGTATTATGGGAATATTTTAGTTTTAATTTATTATTATTTTGTGATTAATTAAAAATACTTTAATAAAGTTCTGTAATGAGTCAAGTAACTTGATTTTTACAGTGTAGTGAGGGGGGGGGGGGGGGGTGTGGAGGGGGGGGGGCATTCATTAGATTTTTCTGCAGATCTGCGATTTTCTGCTTTTTTGACATTTGTTATCAATAAAAAAAATATATATATTTTAAGATTATATTTTATTACTAATCTTACAGGGTGGCAACGGCTGCGAAAAAATCAACAATTTCAGTAATGTGCTCCAAGACTCACACTTTCAATCCTTCTCCATCCTCTATATTAGGGGTGCACAACCTTTTTAAGAGAAGGGCCACTTACAAAAATGTCTGAGTTGTCGCGGGCCACATCAGTAATATAGAGAGAATTCTATTTCAGGGGGGGGGAGGGATGTGGCCTATTAAAAAACATGGTTTCAGGGTGATGGCAGTTTTACCCCTTTAGGTTCCCCTACCCAGTCAACATACCCAATTCAATTGGTCTTCAACAGTTTATGTTTGTATACATAACAATAGCAAGAATTATTTTCAAGGAGTGAAAATATTCCTTGAATTTATTCGGGGGAATAAATTTTGCTTTATTAAAAGTGCTAAAAAGAAACATAGACATGAAAGTGGCTAGTGCCGAAAAAAATGTGGACTTTATAAATGAAGTTAAATTGACGAATCTCGCCATTTTTCTGCAGCCGATCAACGAAATTTGAGATTTTTCCGCGACTGATCGACAAAATTAGTGATTTTTCCACTCCTTATCAACGAAACATGCCATTTTTCTACGCCCAGTCAACTGAATTCGCGATTTATCCGCGCCCAGTCAACGAAATTCGTGATTCTTAACTGACCGCCGAAATTTTCAATTTTTTTTTCCGCGGCAAATTCTCGAAACTCGTTCGTGATAAGCAGCCGAAACTCGCGATTTTTCCTCTGTCCGTTCAACGAAATTGGCGATTTTTCGTGCAGATCGACAAAATTCACAATTTTTCCACGCTCCATCGACAGAATTCGCGATTTTTCTGCGCCCGATCAAAAGAACTTCCGATTTTTGTTGCGCAATTGACGAAATTCGCGATTTTTCCGGGTCCAGTCAACGAAATTCGCGATTCTTAACTGACTGACAAATTTTTTAATTTTTTCCCTTTTCAAATTGGCGAAATTCGCGACTTTTACTCACGATAATTGACGAAACTCGCGATTTTCCCGCAGTTGATCAAAGTTTGCCATTTTTTCGAGCTTCATGGACAAAATTCGCAATTTTACCGTTCCGATAAACGGATTTCGCAATTTTCCTGTGCCCGATTGACAGAACTTGCGATTTTTTAGTGCTTGATCGACGAAACTCACGATTCTTAACTTACTGACGAAATATTTTTTTTCGCTCGGCAAATTGTAGAAATTTGCGACTTGTTCTAGAGATAAACTCACAAAACTCGCGATTTTCCCGCAGCCGATGAACAAAATTCGCGATTTTCCACGTCCGATCTACAAAACTCGCGATCTTCTGTTCCAGATCGGCAAAACTCGTGATTTTCAGCACCCAATCGACGAAATTCGCGATTTTTCCGGGCCCAATCGATGAAACTTAATGTGCTTTAATCATAACACTTTAAAATATAAGATGATTATGCACGTTAAAATGTAATTAAATAAAGCAGATAACGCATATGGAAACTTTTGGCTGGGAAAGGATTATCCTGGAAGTGAATATGTAGAAATGGTATTATGATCTTTATGAAGGCAAAGTAAAAACGTATGCAGATTAAACAAAATAAAGATAGTTTATTTTTGATTCCAAACACAGACTTGACATTAGTAGTAAATAGCAGCATTCATTTTAAACAGACATTTTGTAGACCTTGATGACGATGTTTCACAAATCAGAACAAACATTGTTGTTTGAAAATATCACAGTATTGAACTTTAAGATAAAACATAATTATACAGATAAAACTAACATACAACATCCAGAACGTGGTCCAGCCACGTTCAGTAACTTGAAATACTTCTTCCATTAAAGGAAGATAAAAGTGCATCTTATTAAGATTGGAATCGTATATTTATATAAAAATGGTCGGATTGAAAACGTCATTTCAGATGAACGAACCAATCAGAGAACGGCATCGAATCGATGCAAAGCAAGATTCGATGAAAAGATTCGATTTGAAAACGATATTCTAAGTCGCCATCTGGCGGGAGAAATATCGTCACGGAAGTTGAAACGTTGTCGAAAGAAAGTTTTTGCCGGTGAAGTACGGTAATGAAATGAAATTAAAAACGGCAAAATGGTACGAATTACTATGGATGTTAAAAGGGTCAGGAAACTTTTATTACAGCTGGATATTGTCTAGAATCAATAGAGAGGGTAAGTAAAAGTTTAAGAAATATTTATTACTGTCATTATTTAAGAAATAAATAAATGTAAATAAAGTAAATGCATGACAATGAACTTAAAAATAAAATGAAGTTTGTGAAATGAGGTTTTATGACAGGAGATGATAAGAGGCAATGAGAAATACAGTGTTTGTATCTCTATCAAATGCCCCCCCCCCCCCTCTCATTGTCTCTTAAAAAGAGATAACTTGTGAAAACAAGTAAACTCAAAGACGAAGGATTTTAAAAAAAAATCCAAAGACTATCACCAAACAGCATCTTCACAAAATTTTAAGTTTAACAACATAAAACTATAAAAAAAACTGGATAATAATAATGGACAATAAACTGGAAGGGTTTTTAAACTTGAAAAATTTTTAACTTTAAAGTGCAAACCTGAAACATTACACCCCAAAAAAAATTTAAATGCCCCCCCAATATGAGGACTTGAAAAATGGTTCAATTTTGAACCTCAAAAATGGAAACAACCTAAATGGTTGAAAAAGTGAAGTTTAAACTTCATTAGCAAATTTAAAGAGAAGTTTCGAATACTTCAAAAAGATTAACTAGGAAAAATTTAACAATCTAACTAGAAAAGTTTAACAATTAATGATCTCAACAATTTAAATTGAAAAATGAAGTAGTAATGCATGGAGAACTTGCTGGATAAAAGAAAATGATCCAATTTAATGAAAGCTTCTTGGCTATAAGGTACACCTTCTAAGTCCAAGACCAGAGGTCGATGTAATCCAGACAGAAGGTTTAAAAAGGTCCAACAATGTTAAATGCAAAATTCCCACACAGTTACTTAAAAAAAAGATGAATACGTACCAATTCAAAAATCTAACAATTTCCAATTTGGAAATGTCAGCATCAGCTCAATATGACAACTTGATCACTATATTACATTAAATACAATTCTTTATTACAATTATATAAAAAAAAATTATGTAGATAATTAAACAGTTAATGATGATTCATATTCCAGACATCTAGGCTCGAAAGACAGGAACTAACGGCTCTTACAAACTAACTAGCTTACGTATTCATAAATGAATAAAGGGCTCATTCATACAACTCGCAGTCTTCTGGTGCACCAGAATCAATTAAACCACATAAAAAGGATGGTGCTCTAGATGCCTAGGATGAACAAAGCAAGAATTAATGATATGCATAAAATAAATTTCAATGTATAAGCACAGTTAATCACAATATTGGAGGTCTTTCAAATATTAAAAACTGTTATGTAAAATAAACCTCTTTAAAAAGAATTCTTTAAAACTTATGGCATGATCAAGTGACGCTGGTGATATAAAAAATGCATATAGGCAAATTAACAAAGTTAAGTAGCAAGCGTCTACACTAATCCCTTAACACTTGTGAATAACAATTTCAGAAGGTACAGTGTAGCGACAGAAAGCTTGAAAAAAAAACAATTTTTACAATTCAATTCACCATAATAGCATTTAATGAGGTACGATTTATATGAAAAATTTATATATGAATGAGATACTTTAAACTTAAAAGATATTTAGCTTAAAATTAATATTACATCAGAAAAATTAACTTTAAGAAGCTCATGATCTCACTCTTAGATAGAAGTTTGGTAAAGGTATCCGCCAGGTTAGACTTGCTCCGCACGTGAGAAAGCAGAAATTCCCCCCTGTTGAAAAGATCCCTTATAAAAAATAACTTAATATCAATATGCTTGGACTTATAATTCTCAACAGGAGATTTAACGAAGTCGATTGCAGCCTGATTATCCGCTTTCATTTCGGCTTTCCTCCCAAGTACATGAATGATCCCTTCCTGCGCACACTCGCGATGTATCCGGTCAAACCAGACCAGGTTCTTGACGGCCTCAGTCATTGCCACGAATTCAGACTCCATAGTCGATAACGAGACGCACTTCTCCTTGAAAGTGCGCCAATCGACAGGAGCTTCGTCAATCATGACTATTTGGCCGCCGATCGAGGTTCGGTCATCGCGGTTAGCCGCAAAGTCGGCGTCAGTGAAGATCATTAGATCATTAGATTTGCACGAGAGTTTAAGCCGGAAATGTTTAGTGGATCTCAGGTACCCTAGCAACCTCAATAATCCGTCCCAGTGCGCAATCCCTGGGTTTGACTGGAATTGACTTAAAACATTCACGGCGTAAGACAAGTCAGGGCGAGTGCGATTAGCAATAAAAGAGAGACAACCTAAAAGGCTGCGATAAGGAATATGTGACATTTCCTCTATATCTTGATCAGAAACAGGGCACTGCGACCTCGAGAAGACTACACCTTTACTAATTGGTAAAGATGAAAAAGGTATCTTGAATTTTTGAAAACGATCACATACATCTTCGATGTAGTTCTTTTGGTGAATTATAACTCCGGTTGGAGTATCTTCAAATTGTACACCCAAAAGCTTTCTTGTCTTCCCAAGTACCTTAATGTCAAATTTAGACCTCAGTTTACTTAAAGTCTTGTCGATTAGCTTCTGAGTCTTCCCGAAAATCACGATATCATCGACATAGAGTAAAAGTAAAATATCAGAGTTAAAAATATAAACACAGTTGCAACTTGTAAACTTTTTAAAACCAAGTTCTAGTAGGACTTTGTGTATTTCTAAAAACCATTCTCTCCCGCTTTGATGCAAACCGTACAGGGCGCGATCCAATTTGCAATACAGATGCTCTTTGCCTGGCTCTACAAAACCGGGAGGTTGACTCATGTACACGTCTTCACTCAGTGGTGCATATAAGTAGGCGCAGGTTACGTCACACTGAGTGTGCGACCACCCGCTGTACGACACAAGAAGAGAGAAGAAGAACCGGATGACGCCAAAATTAACAACTGGGCTAAAAGTCTCTTCGTAGGACAGGCCCTTAATTTGTTTAAAACCTTGGGCAACAAGGCGAGCCTTGTGCCTGGCGATCCGTCCATTTTCATCTCTTTTTGTCGTATACACCCACCTGCAACCGACTGGAGAGACATGCACTGGCAATTCTGCCAAGTGCCAAACCCCACGGTTATGCATGACCAGCATCTCGAGCTTCATCGCTTCCCACCAGATCGCACTCTGCTCGGATTTGCATGCTTGTTTAAAAGTGCGGGGAGTATAATTTTCACCAACTAGTCATGCTGTAGGATTTATATAACTGGATTCACTGGAACAGGATTCATCTTCAGTATTTGAATCACTATCTGAATTTGAATTATTTGGTTTTGGGATTTGGCCTAAATAGTGATTTGAACCCTGAAAATCGAAAATCTCTGGTTTAAACAATATCTTGTTTTCCTTACAGTATTTCTGTACATCATTCAATGAACGTAATCTGTTGGTTTTTCCTGTTTCATAAAAATATATATCGTAACGGTTCTCATTTCTGCGCTTGACTGCTTTCCTCAACCAACTAACTTCTCTAAGTGAGGGAATAACTGGTTGATTGATTTGATTGGGCCCTGAATCCATGTCCTCCTCCCTTCCAATCGGGGAATCTTGAGAAGTGTTGGAAGGACCTGGGATGTCCTCAGGTTCATCTTCGACAACATTATCTCGATTCCTCTCCGTTTTGGGAGAGAAGAGGGCATATTCATCAGAGCCCAGCCTTGCTCCATTGCGCTTCAAACCGTCAGAGTTCTCATTGAAAGAGACATTCGAGGATTCAACTATTTCGTCAGTATCTGGCAACCATATACGGTATCCTTTTGTACGGAAAGCGTACCCGACCAGGAATCCCTTCTTGGCTCTGGCATCCAATTTCCCACTTCTTTGTTTGGGAATTTTCACATAGGTTGTTGTGCCAAATGGTTTTAAGTGCCTAACAGAGGGCTTCCTGCCACCGTATAATTCAAATGGTGTCCTTCCTAAAAGTTTAGGACATACTCTGTTCCATGAGTAAACAAAGAATTTTAAAGCTTCAGGCCAAAAGGTCAAATCCAAATTGCTGTCAATCAATAACGTCCGCATCCCATCGGCTGCTGTGGTCATAAAACGCTCAGCAACGCCGTTTTGTTGCGGTGTGTAGCAGTTGGTAAATTCGTGGCGGATCCCCTTCTCCTCAAAAAAATTTTTAAAAGAAGCATTGTCGAATTCCCCACCGTTGTCAGTTCTAAAGCTCTTAACTTTACGATTCAGGTAAGTTTCAGCTCTAGTAATGTGCCTTTTTACCACGTCAAAAGTATCTGACTTTAATCGCAAAGGGTAAACTGACACACGGCGAGAAAAATCATCAATGATAGAAAGAAAATATCTTTCACCATTTCTGCCTTCAACTCTACAGGGTCCCCACAAATCAGCATACAGCAATTCCAAGGGATGATTGGAACGAATATTCTTATTATATTTATGGGAGATATTTCTTAATTTCCCCAATTTACATGATTCACAGAAAAAGTTTGATTCCTTCAGACCTGGTAAACCCCAAACACCATTTTTACGACTAGTATGAGCAATTAATGAAGGACTAATATGTCCATACTTCCGGTGCCAATTAAGCATTTTTTCATTATTTACTGAGAAAGTCTCAAATTTAACAGATCTAGACTTGGAAACTGGAATTTTAGGGTAAAGACGATAGATGCGGTCTTTCAGATAGGCACTAAATAAATACTCGCCCCCCCGACGGAATCTTACCTCACCATTAAAACCATGAAAGGTTAGACCATTTAGGTCGAGTTGTGGGCCAGAGATCAAATTTCTACGAAGTTGGTCACTATACATTACATTACATAGAGTGAAAACTCTTTGACCAAATCGTAGTTTTACTTCCCCCTTCCCCTTTATAGGAAATAAGACATTTTTCACCGCTACAGACATTTCATCGTTAAGCTCTTCAAATTTAGAAAATAAAGCTTTATTAGAACAAAAATGATGGCTAGCGTCACTATCGAAAATCCAGTCACAGTCACTATTAACTTTACTCAAACTTGAGTGAGAGATAAAAAAAACTGACTTACGTGAGGAATCTGATAGTTTTGCACGAGAGCCACCATTCCTGACTTGACAAAAAGTAGGAGAACGGAAACGTCTGCGGGACTTGGTCTGGTCTCTGGAGCCTCTGGATCGTCTAGGAGCAACAGGTGATATGTCAGGAGAGTCATCACAGGAATCAGCAAAGGAGTCGGTGAAGGAATCAACAGATGGGTCAGATGAATCGGTGCAGCGTCTTTCTGAAGAGCAATACCGGTGATGATGGTGAGAACCCGATCTTTCTCTAGAACTGCGACGTCTATAAGGCACAGGAGAAACATTTCTTGAACGCTGAGGGCTACCTGGGACTCTGGCATAGCAATTTATTTGTAGATGCCCTGGTTTGCCGCACCTCCAGCATCTTCTACGTTGAATTTTACGAAAAGTAGATTTTTGTTTCACGGAAGATTGCTTTTCAGCCGTTTTATAAGTATTGGAAATGTTGACATATGTTGCACCATCTTTGTCACATAATTTTTGACGGGTCTCTTCAGCTACTAATTCGTCGACAATGAGGTCAAATTTAAAACTATCATTTGGCCTGGCTAAAACTTGCTGTACTAATGTGTCATATTTTGATGGAAGAAAACGTAGAAACTGATAGCTGAGATAATTCTCGGAAAAATTTTTATCAATTTGTTTAATTTCCATAAATATTTTCTTCAGCCTTGTTGCAAATAAATTCATTGTTTCCCCATGTCGTATCCTTTCCTCCATCAAACTATTGAAGACTGTCATATGGTGGGTGCGGGAGTCTGGATGAAAGTTTTTATGAAGGCGTTCCCATGCATCTACTGGTTCAGAACAATCTGCTATTAACCGTTTGAACTCAGGTTCAATGTTAAGGTAAATCAGCGATAGAACCTTATTTGCACGGGTTTTAAATTTTTCGACGTCTTCAGCAGTGACTGTGGTACTTACTTCAAGGACACTCTGTTTTTTCTCAACAATTTCCCATAGGCCCTTTTCAAGAAGTAGATATTTCATATCACAGCTCCATGTGGAGTAATTTCTGGAGCTCAGCTTATCAATTATGTTAGTGGCCATTTTTGGGAAAAAGGGAAAAATTTTCAAAATTTAATAAGAAAAAAAATTTTTAGTAACCACAGTATGACTGCCCCCCCCCCCCCCCCACTTAATGATCAGCTCTTCTTCCTCTGTCAAGCTCTTGTTTTTGGAAAAAAAAAATTACTAATTTTAACATAAAAGTTTCATAATGTTAAATCATAAAAATAACAGTCTATTGTCATAATAAATTGTAATGAAAAACGGAAAAAAAAGTTCAGAAATCGGCAAAACTATTCGTTAAATAATACAGAGTTCAGCAATCAAAAATTAAAGTTCAGCTTTAACAGGTGAAAGGTCAGAAAAATTAACTCAAAATTTCAGTAAACTAAAATAAATCTTCTTGGTATCTTCTATAAAAACTGCAAATTAAAGTTATTTCAAAACAAACTGAATCACAAGTCGGCAAAATCAAAAAAGCAAAGTTCGTAAATCAGGAAAGTAAAAGGTCGTGAAAATAAACCAATTATTTATCAAACTAAATTAAATCTTCATAAAACTGCATAATTATTCTTGATTATTGCAAATAATAACTGAAAACCAACATATTTCGTAATTAAACTGTAATTTTAAAAAAATGTAAACAAAAACGTAAAGATCGCTCACTTGACTGAAAACTTCCACTTTTTCAAACTTCTTCAGGCTTTCCTTTTCTTTCCACCATAACCCTTTAATGTGCTTTAATCATAACACTTTAAAATATAAGATGATTATGCACGTTAAAATGTAATTAAATAAAGCAGATAACGCATATGGAAACTTTTGGCTGGGAAAGGATTATCCTGGAAGTGAATATGTAGAAATGGTATTATGATCTTTATGAAGGCAAAGTAAAAACGTATGCAGATTAAACAAAATAAAGATAGTTTATTTTTGATTCCAAACACAGACTTGACATTAGTAGTAAATAGCAGCATTCATTTTAAACAGACATTTTGTAGACCTTGATGACGATGTTTCACAAATCAGAACAAACATTGTTGTTTGAAAATATCACAGTATTGAACTTTAAGATAAAACATAATTATACAGATAAAACTAACATACAACATCCAGAACGTGGTCCAGCCACGTTCAGTAACTTGAAATACTTCTTCCATTAAAGGAAGATAAAAGTGCATCTTATTAAGATTGGAATCGTATATTTATATAAAAATGGTCGGATTGAAAACGTCATTTCAGATGAACGAACCAATCAGAGAACGGCATCGAATCGATGCAAAGCAAGATTCGATGAAAAGATTCGATTTGAAAACGATATTCTAAGTCGCCATCTGGCGGGAGAAATATCGTCACGGAAGTTGAAACGTTGTCGAAAGAAAGTTTTTGCCGGTGAAGTACGGTAATGAAATGAAATTAAAAACGGCAAAATGGTACGAATTACTATGGATGTTAAAAGGGTCAGGAAACTTTTATTACAGCTGGATATTGTCTAGAATCAATAGAGAGGGTAAGTAAAAGTTTAAGAAATATTTATTACTGTCATTATTTAAGAAATAAATAAATGTAAATAAAGTAAATGCATGACAATGAACTTAAAAATAAAATGAAGTTTGTGAAATGAGGTTTTATGACAGGAGATGATAAGAGGCAATGAGAAATACAGTGTTTGTATCTCTATCAAAACTCGCAATTTTTCATGCCCAGTCAAAGAAATTCGCATATGTTAAATGACTGACAATATTTCAAATTTTCCCGCGGCAAATTTGCGAAATTCGTGATTTTTCCGTGATCAATCAACAAAATAAGCGACTTTTCCGCGCGCAGTCGACGAAACATGGGATTATTCTAATCCCGATGATGAAACTAGCGATTATTTTCGTGTCTGATCTATGAAACTGGCGGTTTTTTCGCGCTCAGTCAACGAAATTCGCAATTCTTAACTGACTAGCTAAATTTACAATTTTCCCGCTGAAAATTTTCGAAATTCGCGATTTTTTCTCGCGATAAACTGACGAAACTTGCAATTTTCTCGTGCCCAATCAACAAAATTCGCGTCTTTTTCTCGCTATCGACGAAACATGAGATTTTTCTGCGCCTGATCGATGAAATTAGAAATATTTTTCGACTAGCAACCGACGAAATTAGAAACTCGAGAATTTCCTATATTGATAGAAATGGTATCGGGGATTAATGAAATTCGCGATTTGTAACTGACTGACGAAATTTGAAATTGTTTTCCGCGGCAAATTGACGAAATTCACGATTTTTCCTGCAACCTATGATCAAAAATTGCAATTTTTGCCAATTATAAATTGACGAACTTCGCGGGCCACCAGTTAACCCATCGCGGGCCACAGGTTGTGCATCCCTACTCTATATGAATGCCAGCATTTATGTTAAACAAATCTTATTATAATCTAAAAGTTAAAAAGATATAAAATTGCACCTTATTTCTCATATCTTCCCTCTTTTTTACTACTTTTTTCATCATGGTAGATGAATAATTAAATTCATCATTGAATTCTTTGTATCTACTTCTGGTTTACCTCAATTCTGTGTCTGTAAAAAAAAAAAAAAAGTGTGTAGGTTGTTAGCAATGAAGTGCTATTTGGATGGGCTAGGGGTAGTCGCCCCCCCCCCCCTCTTAAGGAATCTAGATTGTAGCAGCCAGAAAAAGTCAGACAAAAAACATTTTCTTTTATCCTTCTTTCTTTTAACACTCCTTCTTAAAGAATGAGTTTATAAAATGTATCACTAATCATGGATCACTAAATATGGATCACTAATTTTTAAAATGGAAAAAAAAAAACTAGTGTTTTGCGCCATTCAAAGTTTTTTTTAATGTGTAAAATATACCTCTTTTCAAAGGTATTTGAAAAATTAAGAGCTAAGTTTACTAAATAATACCAGACAGGGTGGGCTACAATAAAGACTGTATTTCATTACTAAAAATTAAAAAATAGGCTTCCATATTCTAAAATGTAAAATCGGTGTTAAATCGCGATTTAGCACTAAATCGCGATGTTAGATGGATGATAAATCGATTTAAGAAATTTCTACATCGCCCAGTCCTAGTAATAATAAATATAGAAATCTTATCACAATATGAGATTATATTTACAGAAAGTAGTTGATGGGAAAGAGCACAAGTATCTCATCCTCTTGTAAAGTTTTATTTGCTGTGCCTATCATTTACAGACCTGCCAACTGCTACGAAAAAATCGTAGTTACTACGATTTGAACCTATAAACTACGATGCTACGATAATCAGTCTTAAACTACGATTTTTTGCAAAAAAACACAAACGCATTTTTGTTTCTAGTTGCGATTTTTATCCCACACAGCATATTTTTCATGAGTGATTCTGTTCCGAAATTTCCAACATTTCAAAGCATTCATTTCCAAAAGTTTTTAAAAATTGGTCATTAATCTGAAAATTCGGACATTAAAAAATATTCATGGGGAAAAAAAATCTGGGCTATGTATATCAACCACAAGTGAATCATGTTTCTGTAAATATTTATACAGGAATTCGCTTCCTTAGAAACAGGGATGCCATTTTAAGAATTTCTGGAGGGGGGTCTTTGATGCACAAGATTTGAAATAGTGTGCAAAATCGCATGATTTGTACAATTTATTATTAAACATTTTAATTTACGAAATATTATTAAACATTCCATTTTTGCGTGGTAAAAAAACCACAAAATTCGTCAAAGGAATGCGGTAAAATATGCGAATTTCATTAAAAGTTCATGGTAAAAAGTGCAGATTTCAACAAAGTATCGTGATAGAAAAATGTGAATTACGATTGTGGGAAAAGAATTGTGAATATTCTGAAATGATCACGGGAAAAAAATTCGAGAATTTCATCAAAATTTAGTGCACTGGGCTAAAAAATTGGAACCAAGCTCCTTTTACAAATTAAAAAAAAAAAAAATGCTGCAAAACGAGAAGAAACTTTAAATATTGTATAAAAATTTTCAGAGGAAAAAATTTACTATATTGAGTTGAAAGACTGAAACCTTATTCCTTTTACGAATGTCAAAAGATGGCTGTGAAACAAGAAAAACCAAACAACCAACCTCCAGATTAGTTTTAATTTTATGTGCTACGATTTCTCATTTTCAAAGGTTGGCAGGTCTGCATTTATAAGCAATTCATCATTCTGATTCATTCATTATTATTTTCATCCCTTAAGTGTTATAATTTATGCACATTGCGTTTTATTTCAGATAAGCAGTTGCAAGTTACTGTGGAAGGCAATGTCGATGAAGCTAAAAGTTTGCAAATGAAGACTGAAGAACTCTGTATGTAATATTACATTACATTATTATTTTTTATTATTTAAATTTATTTTCTTTTTGTGTAGCTTTTAAAATGTGTTTTATGTTTATTACAATTTGTTTTTTAAATTATAATAACTATGTTCATTGTAAGCTTAATCCTAAAATGTTATGTCTTCAGCTCTCAAATTCTTCCATGTAACTGTTCCTGTGTTTTACTCTTATTAGTAAAGCGTAAAATAATTATTTGTATCTATGATTAACATTTAAAAAAGTGTTTGTGTTTGATATCCAGCTTTTGTATCCCTTTATTTAAATAAATGAATGTATGTTAGCTAATTTCTAAACTGTTGGTTTTAAAGATATACTTCCAATATGCAAAAATGTTTCAAATGTTATTTTCCATCATATTAAAAATCATTTATGTCAATGAAGTTATTTTTGTATAAGTCTCTAAATTTAAAGTTTATATGTCCCTGGGTTCTATAAGTTATATTTAGAAAATTACTCTCTTTGCTTTTTCTGTAACTTTATTTTTGTATGACCAGGATTTATTCAACACACTTTGAGTTTTATTAATTTTCAACCATTAAAAAAAAATGGAAAGATGCTTTTTTGGATTTCGTAAGTTTTGTTCTGAAAGGAATGATATTTTTTTGTTTTGCTTTGCTTTACTTGTTAGTGGTGGATTATGTTTTAAATATGACTTTTAGTTCCTAAGGAATTGTATAAAAATTTAACTTTCATAACTTTTTCAAAAATAACTATTTTGACTTTAAATGTTTTCTAAGATTATGATGATTAACATTTGAAGCATTTTTGTAATTTGAAGTATACCTCTAAAGTTAAGGGTTTAAAAAATTAGCTAATGGATAATGATAAGAGGGAACATTCAGTATTTAGGATGTGAATCAAAAGGAATTGTAAATTTTAAAAATGTACCTTTCTAAATTTTCTGGAAAAAAAAAAAAAACAGATGAAAAGTCTATTTACTTTTTATTTATTTTTAACAGGTCTTTTACTAATGTACTTAAACTTAAAAATAAATCACAAAGGCCGGGATAGAAGAGAGCCGATAGTTGTAACAGTAACAGATTTATTTACAAGAATGATCTTTTAGTAGAGATGCGCTTATGCCACAGAAAGTAGTGACGTAATGTAACTATTGCATAGCAGGAGTGAAATAGCTTACCACGCAATGACTTCCAACGCACGTGTTGGGAAAGGTCCTTGAACTTAGAGCAGAATATCTCTTTCTTTCTGCAACACACTCCCACCTTTTGAGTGTGAAGTTATACACTCAAAATCTTACTTATATTCTGCACAAAATACACATTACTTAATAAAAGAATTAGTTAAACAATGAAAATACAACTTATGAATTACAACAACTATATATATAGCATATGCAAAATAATAATAAACACTTGAATACATATAAAGAAAAGAAGTGAAATTAAGTAAATCCTTTATTTTTTTTTTGTAACATTTATCTTACGGGTGGTTTGACAATTCTGCCACTACTAGTAGTTAAGGGTGTAGTCTCGCCATTTGTTTCTTGTATTGGAATTTCCAATTCCAATCTGAATAATCGCTGAATTGGACGTAATAATTCAGTATTGTTTGTTTTTATAAGGGCAAGTCTTATTTGGCCATCTCGACCCGGTATAACTTTTAAGACACGAGCTAGGTTCCAATAGGAACGTTTTTTATTAGTATCTTCAAGTAGGACAATTTCTCCTACTTTAAGTGATTCGTTTTTATAGCATTTTATTGACTGCTGTCGTAACTGACCTAAATACTCCGTACGGAACTTAAATCTTAAAGTTTCTCTTATCCTCTGTAGATATTTAGTTCTTTTACTTAATTTCACTTTATCTACATTATCAATATCTGGTACACCTGACTGTGGAGTTTCATGTAAGAATTTCTCTGGTGTTATGGAAAAGTCCTCATCAATGTCCTCTGATACATAAGTAAGTGGTCTTGAATTAACAACTCTCTCACAGTCACATAATACAGTTAACAGTTCTTCATAATCAAGAGAAGCATGACCCAAAATTTTTCTTAGGATCTGTTTTACAATCCGAATCAAACGCTCCCACCATCCGCCCCACCATGGTGCGGAAGGTGGATTAACCTTTAAAAAACGGGGCGTCTAACTTTAAAATGTTGCTTCGTTACGGGAAGTTTAAAGTGTCTGCATCCCCCTTTTCAGGAAGGAGATACACGCAGGTGGTCTGTGGACGTAAGGTGATTAGCGCATCTGGTTGCAGTTATTAGAGTCTCGTATTGCTTCTTGGGGAATTTTTTCCCCGAATGCAATCAGAAGGAATCATTTGCTGCTGTAAAATGATAATTGTTTATCCTTTTGAATAGTACTTGATAAATACTTGAAGATTAGTCTGGCTGGATGTTCTCACGGTGAATATGTAAATAAATTGTGGTACTGGAAAAGAATGTTGGAGTAATGTAGTGGAAATGTATACTTTCATCGAAGAACCGAATTATTTTTAATCTATATTACATAATGAAAAAATATATACTGTAAATTCTAAATACACAAAATGAGTGTAAAAAATTCCTTTATTTATTTGCATTTTATTTTAAATTTTGGAATTTTTTCTAAATGTAATTTGAAGTTTGCGTAAGTTAAAATCTGTATAGTGAGAGAATTTCATTTCATTATGATTTACTTAAAGCATTTATGTAGTTATTATTTTGGGGGTACTTTTATGCCCATAATTTCTAAATATATAATATCAAGCATTAATTTTATTGCAATATATTTTTACACTTTGAGAAATTTATCTTCATGTGTGGAACAATTGAAAATATGAGAATAGCGAAATTTCTACTACCAAGCTTTCTTTACATGAAAAAGAGAAGGTCAACTGTACTACAAAGATATGTTTATAATTATGCTATCTCAAGAAATATGGGTGACTTTTGTAAAATTTTACAAAAAAGTAAAATAAAATAAATGAAATAAATACAGGCTTTTTTTCTCGAATTCTCATTTTTGTCTTCAGTAAGATAAAATAATTGCAAAAAAATATTATATATAATATTTATGTATATAATATATATATATATATATATAACATTTATATATATACTTAAACATACCATTTTAGATACATGTATTTTAATTTCTTTAATGTCGTTAAACTTAATTTCAGATTTTCTTTCACAAATATATATTAAATTAGGGAGGATAATATGGAGAATAAATTGTAACTCAAACCGAGAAGAAATAAAAATATGACAAGCTCTTCTAGTTGCAGTACCTAAATTTTTTACAAATGAAGAGTAGATTTCTTGCCTCCATTTCCCTAATGCTAAGTGATAATATCCCTATAACTTTGTTTGTGGTAAAATAATTTGAAACAAAATTTTTTTGATTTAAATATTTTTTTTGGTATAGCATATGAGATTGAATAAATAAATTTTCCCAAGATGTATTAGGTATTTTTAATGTAATTTTTTAAAGAATGTCAAAAAAGTGATCAAAACAGAAGAGAGCTATTTTCACAAAAACCTCAAATCACAATAAATATATATATTTAAACTTTTTTTAGAATTTTTTAATCAGACATAATTTTATTGAAAAAATCAGTATTTTAAACTCCGGTATGATACCACCAGAAATGTTTTGAAATGAGAACAGTCTTTATACAACTAATATTTTCTATTTAAATAAACGGCTCTTTTCTTTTTCTTTTTTTAAATACTAGATTGTATCCTATAAAATTGTGCACTATAATGCTTTTAATCTAAATATATTCGTTCTATGTAAAATGAGATTATTAAGAAAAAATATCTGTTTCAAAACTTCTAAGGAGCAAAAAATGAGATAATGAGAAGATAATTAAAACATTCCTAGATTCGGCAAACCGACAATTCATAAGAAATTAAAATGAATAATAAATAAAATAAGGCTATACACGTAATTTTTTACATATGAGCTATATTATTTTTAAATAAACTCAATGCTATTTTTTCCGCCTGACCAGAGACGCCAATTTATATGACAGCTCGCCCAATAATTTTCTCTCCTAGCTTACTTAATATCCATTACTCTACTTCATTATTTTTTTTTTTTTAAGTAGCTGGAACAAATTTTGTTCATTTGACGTTCAGAAAATCCTTTTGTTTTTAAAATAGTAACCCTGATGTTCACAGAGAGGGGGGGGGGGGGGATCTCCTTTAAAGAGTAATAATTTTGTCCATTTCTCACAAATTTTTGGTCAATTTACACTATTTTGCATATTTTTACTGAAATTTTTGCATGCGCGAATATCAGACAAATATCAGCATAAAAGAAACTCTATTCACCAGATGCAGAATTCATTTTCTCTCAAAAGAGAAATCTATATATTTTACTTTTACTGGTGATTATGATTCTGTAACCCTTGACACGTCTTAATCCCTTGACACGTACTATGCGTGCATACTAGAGTTTATTTTTTCTAGGAATGGGGGGGAGGGGTGTGTGTGATTAGACTTGTCACAAATATTATTTAATTGTGTACAATAGTATGGACTACGCCTCACTGTATCTACACACAATAAAAGTAACACATAAATACAATACATTCAAAGTAAGCTGACCAAATATAAGGGAACAAAAATAAAGGGGGTGAGTGAAAAGGGTACACGCTGCCTCCGGGCGGAATGTTAAAAGGAGTTTCGGTGAATCAATTTATCTCATCAGACATGTCCAGTTTAAACATTATCATCTTTATATAATTAGGAACGGTAATGTTTAAATGTGTTGGTGTTCTCTGTGAGAAATTATCTGTGGATATTTTGAAATACTCGAAATTTTTAGTTCAGACCTTTCTATAATATCAATGAGTTGGAAGTGAACAAATGTCCCTCCCCTCACACACACACACAAAAAAAATAGACAGGTTGTCTTGAAACCCATACTGGTTACATTTATGAGGCATTCACTACACTATTTCATTTTTTTACTTAAATTCACGAAATTTCAAGGTATGTTTTTTAGAAACAAAGAGATCGAATAGCATTTTACTTTTTTCTGTAAAGACAAAGACATTTTCAGAAAATACTGTAAAAGAAACTGAATTTTGATATGCGCAAAAAAAGACATCAATTACTTGATTTTATATAAATTAAAAAATTCTCCAGCGATCTTTCAACCACCCTGTATTAGCGTACAAATCTCACCAATTTAAAAATATAGTTTTTCAAATGAAGCGAGTGTACCGCAGAAATCTTGAATGCATTTAAACACTTTATATTTATTTATTTATTTATTACTGATTGCTTACGTCATAAAAGTTTTAACGATTAAAACATAGTATAAAAAGGTAGAAAAATCGCATGACAGTGACTCGCCAAACAGATAGCACTACGCCACTTGATAAAAATTAAATATTTTAAAAATTTTTATTTATTTGTTTTTGTTGAATTTCTAAAATAGTACCTTACCAATTTTGATGAAATTAAAAAAGGACCAATTCGAGAATATCCTCTTTCAATAATAATAAAAAAATCACTTGAATCGGTCGCGTAGTTCCGGAGTAATCGGTGAATATACATATAAAAATATATACGTTTAAAAATGAGAACCTCCCCCCTTTTTTATGCCGGTTAAAAAATAGCTAAGGAATTACAAATGCAATCTTTATTATGGTTTGCATAAATAAATATTATTTGATTTGAATCAGATGCTTAATGAATAAATTATTTGCAAATAATACTAGATATCGACTAATTGTTAATATTCTGAAACAGGCAATATACTGTTTCAGACGCACGGGATAACACAACATTATTCAGTTGTTTGTGAGCATAGAATTAAGGGGGTTTTCCAGTTCCCTGCTCAACAAACGTAAAATTTTCAGACACATTTTGTTAATTATTTTTAACGTGAATGTATAAAATTGGGCTGCCTGACTATTCAAGAGATCCGTAATCGAATGCAGTCTTCCTTTTGTTGTTAAATAAATTACTTATCAATTTATAAGCAATTTTTGTCGCGTGGCACCAGATTTTTACTTTTCAGCGCTGTCGCGTTCGGAAATTCTCTTCAAAACGCCAACTTTGACAGATTTTTCGAATTTCTTATGTCTTTACTAAAATATTGAAAACGTTATTCGATTACATAATTTCTGAATCAGAACATCTGCCAATTTCACAAGTTTTCAAACAGCAATGAATTCAGAAAGGCGTCAGAAAGTAGATCCTTTGGATTTGAGAATAGTCTTAAGAGTTTCGTAAATTGTTTTCTTAATCTTCAAAAGAAAAAAAAACTAAGTTTTGTTTGATTAATTATGCTTCTAGAAAATGCTATAAAATCACTGCCTTTTTATTTAAATAGTAATATGTATAACCAATTTATTTTTCTTCAATTTAAGGTATAAAATTGCTTACATAATTTAAGATATCTAGCGCGTTAGTGTGAAAAAAAAGCTATATTTGACATTCTAAAAACAGAAACTTAAGCAACATTAGCCGCACTAAACTACTAAAACAATTTACTGAAAATAATTTATTCACAGTCATGTCTCACAAACAAGAACTATCTTCGAATAATTTGTACCAAGTAGGAGTAGAAACATCTTTAAGTCGCGCGCGTAAAAAAAATGTTTCATTTCTTTACTGCAAAAAAAATCCTTGATTTTCCCTAGGATAATTAATATATTCCCCACAGAATTTCCCTTCTCCGATACGCAGATCGACCCCTACTGAGCAAAAGGTCTTAATGATTTCCTGCACAGCATCTTTGAGGGGTGGAAATCTTCGGGAAGACGGTAATCCCAACCCCGTATTTTTCGACACTTTTTTTCTTGGGATTACGGTAATCCCCCCGTAAGCTAAAGGTTAAACTTCTACTGAATTTTTTGTTCAGCAGCCTTAAAACGGAGGCCATCCCAGTCTACAGTTTGCAAAAATTTATCTGCGCCTTGGAAGTTTTTTCCGTTATCTGAGTATATCGTTGAAGGTCGTCCACGACGCGCGATAAAACGTCTTAATGATTGAAAAAAGCATTCAGTTGACAAGGAAGTGATTAATTCTAAGTGGACGGCCCGATAGACTGCACAAGTGAAAAGTACAATATATGCTTTTCGACCATCTTTCAAATACAATGGTCCAGCCAGATCACATCCTATAATTTCAAATACACAAGCATCGCGGACTCTGTCCTCTGGTAAAATGCCTGGGATTGCCTCACATTTTTTAGCTTTGAATTTTTGACATTTTACACATTTTCTTATACAATTTCGTATAGTCTTACGAGATTTTAAAATCCAATATCTTTCTCTTAAATTTGACATTAACAGTGAAGTACCAGCATGTAATAAATCATTGTGAACACTCATTATCAATAATTTTACAACAGGGTGATCAGATGGCAATATGATAGGAAACTTAAAATCGTATTTATCATCTCGATAAATGACATTTGATTTAGCTCTTATGAGCCCGTGAGAATCAACAATTGGTCTAAGTTGTCTTAATTTCTCATCATTTTCACCCTTAAAAGATTCTTTTTGAATCAATAACATTAAAACCTTTTCTCCCTTTTCTATTTCTTGTACAGATAAGTCCTTTGAAAGATTTTTGTCAACTTTTCTTACATTGTCATAAAACCTAAAAATCCAAGCTAACATCCTTACAATTTTCTTAAATGAAGAAAAATATTTATAATACCACTTAACATCTTCATCATTTTTCACTAATGTTGCTATAATTGTTTTACGCATTTCAGAATTGACTAAATCTTCATTTGGCTCATCATTCGATTTAGGCCAATTTTTCTCTTTTTCGCGCAACCAGTCAGGTCCCTCCCACCATTTCCTCTCAACTAACTGTTCTGCTGAACAACCTCTCGTAAGCAAATCGGCGGGATTAAGAGAACCCGATATATGGCGCCACCACTGAGGCGAGGTCAGTGATTGAATTTCTGTAACCCGATTTTGAATGAATGTCCCCCAATTTTGTTTTCGTTGAATCCAACACAAGGCTGTTGTTGAATCCGTCCAACAATAAATATTACCCCTGGACAAATTTAGATCCTTTATTATGCCAGATAACAACCTAGAGCCAATATTGCAAGCCAAAAGTTCCAAGCGAGGAATTGTAATGGGTTTTAAAGGAGCTACCCTAGATCTTGCTTGTACTAGATTAATTATGACACTATTGTCGTTTTCGACTCGTATGAAAACGCACACACCATACGCCTTTTTACTACTGTCGCAGAATAAATGGAAACTTATTTCTTGCTCAATTGGTTTAAGTCCAAACCACCTAGGTATACGTATCAATGAAAGAAAATGTAAGTTTTGTTGCCACGATTTAAATTTTTTTGTTAAATCTTCCGGGAGTACATCATCCCATTTAAGTTTCAAATTCCATGTTTCCTGCAAAATTAGTTTCGGAATTAGCATTACGGGGGCCGTATAACCCACAATATCAAAGACTTGGTGTGCTACGGCTAAAACTGTTCTTTTTGATATTGGTTCTAATGAATTTACAACCTGTTCTACTTTACACGATAGTGTATCCGTATTTGTATGCCATATGAGGCCTAATAGGGAAATACCTTCTTCTTTGGAGGAATTCTCCTCAAATATTTCATTTGTTAAGTTGGATTTCCAACATCTTAAGTTAAAATGACCTAAAGACATAATTAATTTTGATTCTAAGTAAAATTTCTTCATTTCTATTTCAGAGTTTAAACTTGTGACACAATTATCAACGTAAAAGGCTGTTTTCAAAATATCTGCAGTTTGCTTTAAATTTTCTGGAACCCTATCCAAATGATACAGTAAAGTTGCGGCTAATAAATAAGGACTGCACGTAATGCCAAACACTACCCTTTGATGTCTATACACCTCCACCTGTTCCCGATTTTCTTTATCGAACCATAAAAAACGCAAAAAATCTCGATCTTTTTCTCTTATAGCTATCTGCAAGAACGCCTTTTCTATATCAGCGGTAACCCCCACATAATTCATACGGAAACGATTTAAAATCGAGGGGATCATTTCAATTAGATTTGGACCCGTAGATAAACAATCATTTAATGATGGGAAACCGGGTAAATGAGAACTAGCATTAAACACTGGTCTTATATTCGTAGAACTATTTTCTTTTATTATTGCTCTATGAGGCAAATAATGAACGCCCCTTAACTTCTCAGCCGCTGTCCTTTCAATTATGCCGAGAGATAACCAGCTCTCAAAAACATCACAATAATCATTAAACTTTCCAGAATTAATTAATTTTCGCCTGGCGGTAAAAATGGATTTTTCCGCATTTATTTTATTATCTGGTAAAAGCGTGTTGTCCAGAACCAAAGGTAACGCAACTTCGTATCGCCCCTCACTATTTATACTTAGAGTCTCTTCAAAATATCTATGCGTATCCTCCTGCAGTTCAGCTTTCGTTTTACTAATCGGAGGTTCCGTAATTCCCAAAACATCCAATTTCCACAGATCGCTTATACACCGATCCTTTACCAAAAGAGAAGAAATAACAAGAGAAGCCGTACTCTCAGAATTTGGCTTAGTGCCAGGATTGAGTTTGCCCATGAGTGTCCAGCCTAATTTTGTACCTATCGCTGTTAACCCGCATTTAAAATTTACAATCTTTCCCGTTAAAAGTTTTCCTGCAATGTCTGCACCAATTAACAATTTTATTTCTTTATCGATTTTTAAATGTTTATTTTCTAAATCATTTACCTTAATTCCATGCAATTTTAATTCATGAACCCAGGGACCTGACGGAATTTGTTTAATTTCGGAACAAATACGGTTCTGAGCAACTACTTCTACTTTACACATATATTTATCTTCCATATCACTCAAATCAATTATATAATTTTTATACACATTTTCAGGTGTTTCAACACCACCAAAAAGAGATTGCTTAATTTTTGTTTCACCAATACATTTAAATTGCATACTTTGTGCAACATCTGCAGAAATATAAGATTTCATTGATCCAGTGTCATAAATAGCTCGAATACATAATTCTTTTGAACCATTATGAATTTTTACAATTAACGTTTGTAAAAGTACATCTGAAATATTATTATAATTATTTAGAGTGCTTGTTTTGTTTTCATTTGCGTCTCCATTCGAGACATTATCAATTTTGTTAGAAGTTAAATCCGGGCATAATATTACAAAGTGCCGATTTTTACAAATGGGGCACCTATGTTTTGATTTGCATTGATTGGCCATATGGTTTCTTTTTAAACAAACAAAACAAGCATTCTTTTTCTTAACAATATCTCTTTTAGACTCTAAACTCATAGATAAAGCATCGTTACAATTTTCAGAATTATGTAATTTATCACAGAAAATGCAATCAAATTTATTAAACTTAGTTGTAGTTGTTTGAAAATTACTATTATTATTACCACTATTTGCATTAAGTAATTCGTGAGCAGTTGGAACACTGCTTTTATGTCCTGAATATTTATTTTTTTTTAATTGTTAATTTATCTGAATTCAAAGCATCGCGCGTAATTTTTAGTCTAAATTCTGTTTCGACTTCGTTTTTAACGAAGTCCATCAATAGATCTAACTCACTCTTACCTGGTTCAGCTGATGTGTTTCTTTGCCGTTGATAAATTTTCAGTAAATCCGTAGGAAGGGCTGATTCAATCAATGGCAACAACATGTGTGCGAATTTATCCTGCGTAACTCCTAGGGATTCCAAAGCCCGTAACTGCGTTTGTAACTTGTCGTATAAATTTAACACATTGACTTGTGTTTTATCTGTTATCACCAATTTTAACAGTTCTCGTACGTAGATTTGTATAAGAACACTTTCTTTACCAAATCGCTCCTTCAAGTAGTCCAAAGCCTTTTCATAATTTATTTCAGTGGCTGGAAAACTTTCCACAATTTGTCTTGCTACAGAATCTGGCTTCGTAGATTGAAGTAAATACTGGAATTTATCTCTTGCGTCAATTCTTGTGTCTTCGTTTATTTTACTAAACTGGGTCCAAAAGGTCAGCCAATTTCTAGGATTTCCATCGAACTTGACCAGTTCTATCTCGGGCAGTTTTTGCTTAGTAATTTGTGACGACATTCCCAGTGACGAAGACGAATTGGAACTTGCTGTACTGGAACTAACTTTTGTTTTCAGCCTGTTACACTTCACCTTTAAATTAGCTAATTTTTCATAATATTCTTCAGCTGCTTCATATTCTTTATCATATTCGTCTTGATTGCAGCCTTTCTTTTGTAGAAACTCAAAAAACTTTTCATCAATATTTCTTATTGTTTTATATTTTTCTTGCAGTTGGTCTAATAATGATTCTACGTCATCTGAATCAGGAGCTGGATCGTCAGAAGTGATTAAATCTTGTAATTTATTTGCCGTCTTTGTAAAAGACGACCTCGCAGCTCTCCTTTGCTGCTTCGTATTTTCTAAATCTGTCATTTTGATCTCGCTTAAATTTATTTATTTTCTTATAAAATAAAATAAAATACTTAAATAGTTCAGTTAAACTTAAAATAACTATCGGCAAACCTTGAATATGTTATAATTAACACATCACGGCAACGGGATGCCATATTTTACTAATGTACTTAAACTTAAAAATAAATCACAAAGGCCGGGATAGAAGAGAGCCGATAGTTGTAACAGTAACAGATTTATTTACAAGAATGATCTTTTAGTAGAGATGCGCTTATGCCACAGAAAGTAGTGACGTAATGTAACTATTGCATAGCAGGAGTGAAATAGCTTACCACGCAATGACTTCCAACGCACGTGTTGGGAAAGGTCCTTGAACTTAGAGCAGAATGTCTCTTTCTTTCTGCAACAAGGTCGATTTTATTTGCTTTGGAAAAAAATAGTTAACCTTTTTTTTTTTCAGTACTGTGTAAATTGTTTAAAAATTAGGTTTCAGGAAAAAGGCAAAATTATTAGTTTCATAAAGGGTTTTGTTTCCTTCTTTATTTATTTGCTTGTTGTATTAATTAATCACTTTAGCAGAATTTGAGTGTTCACTATTAGCTTTGTAAAAGCACCCAGTGCTAGAAAAGTGTGTCCAAACAAGAAAAGGCAAAACATTGATAATAAACATATGTAAAAATAGCAAATAAAGCCTTTGGGCAAGAATATTAAAAAGCAGAAAACCAACGTTTAAAAATGCACAAATAATACATAAAGAGCAGCAAACAGCTGTTTCGAATCTACTAGTGAGATTCTTCTTCAGTGCAAGATAGAGCAAGGCACAGCATGCTAGCGAAACAGCTGTTTGCTGCTCTTTGTGTATTATTTGTGCATTTTTAAATGTGGGTTTTGTGCTTTTTGATAAACGTATGATTATGAACTACACAATGTGTTTCTTAAGGAAATACAAACAAAAAATAATTTACCACAGTCATGAAGAAGTTATACACATTTAAAAAAAGAATGTAATACCTCTGGTGTGGTAGCGGACTGAGTAACTTCTATGGCCAAGGCACACTTAAATTTGAGACAAATTTATTGAAAACAAAGTATTCAAAGATTATTTTTCCACTTTTAGAATGCTATTTACAACAAAATATTTTGGGGATTGCTTATAATCACAGTTCATTAAGAGGATAGTCCAGTAATTCAATGAAGTACAGTTCTGAATAAATCTGCAATGGCAAACAAAGTTCAGAGTGTCTCTTTAACGCTTATGAAAATAATTCTCTTTGAGATTCACAGTAAGGTAATTTCTCTCACTGAAAAGTAGAAATGAACCCAAGAGTGGGAAACTGAGGCACCTCTTTCAAATCCATTTATCTACGAAGCTAAAGAGCTTCTGATCTTTCTTCCTCGGGATGGAGAAAAAACCCTCAGCTGCCTGGCTGAGTATCCTTTGACCTGTCATAGGGGTTCCGGTAGTGTTCGCTTCCCAGCAGAGGAGATATGATCTCCCTATGCTGCTGATGGAGAAGACAATTAGTCAAAGCCTGACTAATCAGCCTAGAATCTAGCCACTCTAGCTCACTTGAAAAAACTCTCTAACCCTTGATGCTCCTGCATCTTCCTATATGACCCTCTGCTCTTTGCTAAGAACAAAGGCAATATTTTAGACCATTGGGGAGAATGAAAAGTGACATCATCAACAAGCTTGGATGTCATAGGATGGAAGAGAGACTCTCACGCTGTGTGGGAACAGCTTTCTGTTCCCCCCACCCCCACCCCCAAGATCTACCTGTATGGTCCTGCAGCTGGATGAAACAAATGCCTCACTTCCATGCCTATAGAAATCTCTATCAATTAACGTTACATGAGAAGATGAGTAGAGATGAATCAATTCTTTTCATCTTCTGTATCATTTTTTGGGACTTAGAAAATATTTGAAGCAAAGTTGCTTTTGCACGTAGATTCCTATATTAGATTCTGTCTCGTTTATATGGGGTTTTCTAGTAAGAAATGGTAAAGTTCTCACAGGCTGTTTTAAATTTTAAAATTAACAATATTATCTCATCAGTTTACAAAAGCTTCCATAACTAATTCTAAATTTAATTATTGCATATTTCTGTTAGTAATTCAAATTATCATCAATCAAAGGCTTCCTATCACACATTTATATGGATAAAATATATATATTCTATGTGTATTTAAAACCTTTAGCTCTTAATTCAACTTTTTAAGAATTAAATGAGACATTTTTAATTTTATTTTTTTATGTGATGCTGGTAATGCTCCCTTCCATTGTACATATTTACCACCAATACATTCTGGTACTATGCACTGTTTCATACACAGAAACAATTTGTTAAATTTTTACACAATTATTTAATGCACACAAAAAGAAGCAATTTATCAAGTATATATATAGTGAAAGGCAAATTATTTAATACTTATACAGATAAGTATTAATTCTTTATAGTACTTTAGGACAATAGTTTTCCACCCGTGTAAAAGATTGCCACAGGAATAAATATCATTAATTAGACTGTGGGATAATAATTCACTATATATTCCACCCCCCCCCCCCCAAAAAAAAAAAAATAAATAAATAAATAAATAAAATAAAATACGTTCATATTTCTTAATTCCTCCTGAAATTAAACAAATTGACAAATTATTTGAAATTAATACCACAGTCTTTTTCCCTCTAAAAGATTAGAATTCATTAGTTTTCCTTTCACAGCAGTTTTTTATCATTTAGCAGCAATTCTCATTTTCTTAACCTCGAATTAACTCAAACTTTTAAAAAAGCACCAAGGCCTGTATAAAAGGGTAGTACCCTTTATTGCATTATATTATCACAATACATGATGTTTTTCAAGCCCGATTATTGAACAGTAGCATAGTTTGACGCTAAAAAGGTAAAAAAAAATGTTAGTAAGATTTTCTTTTAATTTTTTAATTTATTTTTTTGAAGTTCTTAAGTATTGAAGAATGAGTTGTAAAAAAATTGTAATAGTTTTTTCTTTATTTTATAATTACTTTTTTTTTTCTCATTAACTTGATTGTTGTAAATTCTTTATTTATTTTAATTGTTCTCCCTTCTGAAATGTAGCTGATGAAAGTGGTGAATCAGATGAAGATGAAAATGCTAGAAGGGTATGATGTTAATATTTTCCTATTTCATCCATGTATTTATTGTATGATATAGTTTAGTTCTTTTTTTTTTTTTTTTTTTTTAATCAAAGTACATGATAAATATTTTGTTTGGTATTTTTAGTTGTTAATTACAAATAATTTACTCATTGCATCAAGTACTTAAGTTATAATATATTCAGTTGGTTTAAATATTAAGTGAAATAAATTGTAATATAAATAAATTATATTTCCATTTAACTTTATCCATTATTCCATTGAACTTAAAAGACGATGTGTTATATTTAAACTCATATTGTGGTTGGTTTAATGTTTTTATGTGTATTTAAACAAGTTTATCCAAGAAAACTTCTTAAAATGTAAAGTCACACGGTTTTGTTGTTATTAGATTAAGTTTACTGACTGTCACAATAATAAGTGACAGTCAGTTTAGTTAGATTCCGTTACGAAAAGTCCTTATGGCCTGTACATTCAGGAAAAGGTATCTTCTCTATTTCTTGGTTTTATGATTTAGTTAATTTTACTTGAAAACCTGAAGCTGAAATTAAAAAAACCCAATTTGAAAAGTTTCATTCCTATGTCTCGTCAATAAGGAATTTGAATGAGAATTTCAGCTAAATATTCAGCTATAGTCAATTGGCTTTGTTTATGGTGATTTATTTTTGGTTGTGTGATATTTTCCTAAGTGTCATCAAGTTTGGTAGGAATTTCACACTAGCAGAAATTAATATATAGTTTTATGTTGTAAGAGTTGGAAAAATAATTACAACAATGAAAGATAATTTGCAAGTAACCATGCTCACTAAAATTCAAAAATTAATCCCTTATTTTTGTTAATCAGTTGTTTTGTTTCAAAATGTCAGCCACCCTAGAATTTCAAACTGCTATACTTCAGTCATTTTTTCAGATAGAGGCAAAACAAAAAAAATGCTCTAAAATCCAAGTATCAAAGACTAAAATTTAAGCAAAAAATAAATTTAGATTTCAATTTTTTTTTTTTTTTTTTTTTTTTTTTTTTTTTTTTTTTTTTTTTTTTTTTAATATAGTTTGAAATCTTTAAGTGGTTGCAGTTTTGAAACAAGATGTCAGACCAGCTAGCCAACATATTTAGTCGAGATCTCGAGATCTTGGTAAACCCAATGCACAAGTTTAGTTATATCAAAATAAGTTTACAAGTATGAGTGCTATCGCATGACAATGATCATACATGTATATAAATCAACATTTGAGTGGAGAGTGGTTTTGGGTTCTGGGAGTTATGATCGGTGGAAATATATCAAAATTTTTCAGAATTGCTTTCCTCCAGACAGCTTCAATAGAAAGCTTCTTACTTTTTGTGATATAAACTAACTAAAAGTAAGAAGCTGCCTTTTGCAGCTGTCTGGAGGAAAGCAATTTCGGAAAATTTTTGTACATTTGCACCAATCAATTCACCCCATACACTAAAACCACCCTCCGTCCAAATGTTGATATAAATAAATAAATATAAATATATATCCTCCTGAGACCTGAGCAAAATAAAATACATTATAAAACATCCATTTTAATGGATGTCAGATCTCAGGAGGATGTATATTTTATTTTTGTCATATATATATTATACATGGTGTGTTCACAAAGTTTCAAGACTGGTCTGATAATTCAAAATTTATTAAACATTTTTGTACCGCGAACTAAAATTCTTCGAAATATTACCCTTGGGCATCAACACACCCACTGCCAGCATTTTTTCCATTGATCATAGGCCCCATAGAAGTCTTCGCACGAAAGGCTGTTAATGGACCTCGTCAAAGCTGCCTGGATCGCTGGAATCCTGACAAATCGCTTTCCTTTCAGGTCTTTTTTGATACAGGGAAACAAAAAAAAAGTTCTGGGTGTGAGGTCAGGCCTGTAGATGATTTGCTGCAGTATTGCCACGTTAAAGATAGCCAAAACTTCAGCGGCGGCAAGCGACGTGTGAGAGGGTGCATTGTCGTGGGGTGCAATCCAATTGTTTCTGATGTCTGGGCGGACGTGACGGGTCAGGTCAGTTTTTCTCTGGAATGCTCCATCAGTTTTGGCTATATTTAATGTGGCAATACTGCTGCAAGCCCCTTACAGCCCTGACCTTTTTCCCAGCAACTTTTTTTTGTTCCCCCGGGTCAAGAAGGACCTGAAAGGGAAGCAATTCGAGACAGTTCCAGCAATCCAGTCAGCTTCGATGAGGTCCATTAACAGCCTTTCGTGCGAAGACTTCTGTGGGGCCTATGAATAATGGTAAAAATGCTGGCAGCGGTGTGTTGATGCCCAAAGATCATATTTTGAAGAATTTTAGTTCTTGGTACAAAAATGTTTAATAAATTTTGAATTATCAGTCTTGAAACTTGTAAACACACCATGTATTATATATATGTGTGTGTATTTTATTTTTGTCACGTGATAGCACTTGTATTTATGAACCAATTTGGATATAACTTAGTATGTGTACTGAACTTGCGAAGATCTCAACCGAGTTCATGGCCAGCTTGATCCACCATCTTTTATCAAAATGGCAACCACTTAAATATTTAAAACTCAAAAAAATATACGAAAAAATTTGAATTCTAAATTTATTTTTTGCTTAATTGTTAAGCCTTAATACAAGGATTTGAGAGCATTTTATGTTTCCTTCTTTCTTAAAAAAAATGACTGAGACATAGCAGTTTGAAATTCTTGGGTGACTGTCATCTTGAAATAAGACAGCAGAGTAAAAATAAGAGATTTTTAAAAATTAGGTTTAATTTGTGAAATTTAGCAAATGCAGTTTCTTACAAATTCATTTTGGTCAACTTGTTTTAGCCTCAGTGTGCAGACTTTTCTTTTTTTTTCAACTTTTAATTATCACATACACAGCATTTTCCTGATTATGTAACACCATCTTGGAACAGTTTTTTCTTCCTTGTTTGTATTTGCATGATTGCCAAAAGTGTCAATGATCGATTTCATGCACAGTGTTGACTTTTATTGTCAGTGGCAATTTTGGATCAGAAGAGTGTTGTGAAGGGTTCACCGATGTTTAGTTGTATGACAGTTATCACAAAAGAACCTTTAAATGGAGAAGTATTTTAAACATCCTTAATTTTTATTTTTTATTTTTTTATTTTTTTTTTTTTTTTATGGCTTAAATGAATTTTCTGTCAGCATCATGCTTCCTGCAAGATTTTTCATGCATCAAGATGTGAATGAAAAAAAAAAGATTTAACATGCATGGTCTCATATTTCGTCTTCCATTTTAACTACACAGGTAGAATCTTTCTAACAATTTTTTGAATTTTTCTTTTGATTTTTGGGGGTCAACAGATTTTTTTATTTATTTTTTTTTTTTTTTTTTTTTTTTTTTTTACTGTTATATGAATCTGAAATTACACACACTCAAACCACATGCTAGAAAATCACAAACAAAGGCAGTACAGATGAAATCTTTACCCTTGAAAAAGATGTGTTGCAGAATGTTATAGCCCATTTACAATTCTGTCTTTATATGTTAATTTGTACAGATTGTCGCCATCTTGACAATCTTTTCTATTAATTTCACTCATTGCTTCAGTTTCTCAAAGATGTCAGTAAAATTTATCGAGTAATATTGACATTGTGGCACTTTACTTTTTAACACCTTATCTTGAATAATCTATAAATAAAGGTCCATATCTTTTTTCTTTTTTTTTTTTTTTTCCTTTTTTTTTTTTATCCTAATTGTTTTTTTGTGTATCTTATTCAATTAATAACAGGACCTCCATCGACACTCAGTTTCTTCCAGAAAAGAAGATACCAAAAAAGATATCTTAAAGAAGCATCCTATGACAGTACGTTTAACTATTGAAGCTAAAGGTAAAGTGTTAATATTCTTTTGAAAAATTATAGTAAATTTTCTTCTGTAGTTTCATTAATATACGCATTAATTCCTAAAATCTTTCACTTTACTTAATTTGTAATATTGTTTTACACTTTATATTCTTTACAAGTAGGCTTACCATAATTTTCCAGACTCAAACCAAGGCCCAACCATTTACAATACTAATTTGAGAGCAGGTGCAGGTAAAGTCTGATTACTGCATGGGCATGCTGGAGCATCTGGCTGGCCAAAGAGTGTCACCATTTCTAAATTGAAACTTGTGCCTTATTTAAATGAAGAATTTCAATTCTAATGTGAAAATAGAGTTATCAAAACTTTTTTCTGCATACAAAAATGTGATTATTAAAGAGTGTCTCTCTATTCTAAAAAAAAAAAAACTAACACTGTCACCATCGCCGTCGCCGGTTTTGAATTTTTTGTGACCGGAGGTCTTTCTTCGTTAATATTAAGAAAATTATTGCATACAAAAATATGAAAATCGGTGGTAATATAGAGAAATGTTTGATAAACACGCTGATGCAAACAGTTTTCGAATCGAAGAATTATTTTTAGAGATGTTAAATGTTAAATTTTGTCAAAATAGTTCCATTAAAAAAGTTTTATAGGAGCAAAAACTATACATGGGAATTTAATCATTTTTAGATCATTTTATACATTAAAAGTGCCCGGTGTGCAGACTGCATTTATTTTTTTTTAATTTGACTCATTCTTTGAGGTTTTATTTCAATTTTTCAGCATTTTGAGAGGCATTTTTTATAACTTTTAGAAGAGGGTATGATTTTAAATTGTTGCCAAATTAAAAAACAGCGCAATGAATAATATTTCCTTCAAATTAAAAATTGTTTGCACGTGACTATTATAAACAGAATAAAACTTTCAAATGAGAATTAAATTATTACGTATTAAAAGCAGAAGATATTTATAATTACGTTATAAAAACTATATTTACACGTGAATTTTAAAAGATAATGAAAATTGTAAAATAATAAATCCATTAATATGCGTTAAAAGTATACATGGAGGAAATTATGTCATATAAAATTACCAATTCATAATATTGCCAAACAGTTTAAATTTAAAAATATATTTGCGCGAGACATTTATTTGATATTTTGAGATAATCTTTTTAAAATATAGATCAGTTTCAACTACGTGACCACATGCCCACCAATTTTCCACCAACCAATCAAAATCACCGATCTTTTAGCGCTCAACCAATGAAAGTGGAGAAACCCGGAAATTTGGGAGGCAAACAAAAAACATTCACGAGGTTGTCAAGCTGGTTGCTAGGTTGTGACATCAGTTGAAACTGATCTATTGTTGAAAATTCTAAGATAGCGAAAATAGTATTTCCTTTTTAACAACAAAAGTATTTTCACATGATTATTAAAACGAGAAAGAAAACTTTGGTGAAAATTACGTCAGATTTAAAGCGATACATTTAAAATGTCTTATTTTAAAAAACTTATAAAAATGCTGAGAGACAAAGACTCTGTTTACTTAATTAATTTTATAATTATTAGCTTATTTTTTCATGTTTCACTGATCTGATTTAATCAAAGACAAAAACAGCCCGTTAGCAGGTAGATTGCCACTGTTATTTTAATTATAATTCATTCTTCTGAAAAAAAATTTAAGCCGATCAAATTAGTGTGCTTTTAGAGTTTGCGGTGTCTGTGCTGGAGTTGACGAGCTTAGCTCGTAGGGGGCAAAGCCCCCTAGTATTAGAAAAAAAATTAAGTCAATGTGATTTTTTTGCATTATTTTTCTGTAATGACAGAGCCTGTATCAGGATTGAAACTTCTTCAATTTTACCCACAAGCTACTCTCTATGCAAAGTTAATAAAACACTGTCTTTTCACAAATTGATGCATGTATATCTTTTCATGATATTTTACACTAAAGTTGTAATATGTTATTTTTGTTGTATGACACCTGAAGATAAAATTATTGCACATTTTTGAATATCTGGTCTATTGTTTCGTGACCTATCAGTGGATCATGAACTATAGTTTGTGAACTCCTAGTTCAGATTTTTATTTAAAAGTGCTGTCACAGTTATTGTATTATTCTGTTTAATATTGTAATTTATCAAACCAAAATTTTTGCCAGTTGCGTCAAATTTACCTTTTTCTTTCTCTTTTTTAAATATTTTTTTTTTTTTGTTGTTTAACAAGAACAGGGTTTTGGTAATAGGTTTTGATTTAAGAATAGTTTTAATGATTACAACCTTTAAACCTTCAGGAAAAAAAAAAATTAATTGCATTTTTCAAAAGTTTGATTTTTTCTGAATCATATGCTCCAAACTGCATCAAAAAATGTGTATTCTAATTAGAACTAGGTCAATTTGAATTTGGCATGTGTGAAACAGACTTTGATTTTTTAGCTTTGATTTTGTCTTTTTGAAAACTGTGTTTTTACAACTTGCATATGCTTAAACATGAAATCATTTCCAGACAATTTCTTTTGAATAAATATGCATAAAATGATCTTGCCTACAGTCTCTGTTTTGTCAATTAAATTATGCAAATTTTATTTTTTTGTGATTAAAAAGTGCTTTTTAATGTGATTCACCTTAATTTATTCAATTGTTTTGAATCTAAATATATTTTAGTTAATCTGAATAACTTTCATTCATATCTTTTCCAGATTGTTCAATTGTTTTAGAATTTATGTATTTGTTTCATCTCAACATTGTTACTGTTTGTGTGAAATCCATTCGTAGTCCACAACAGTTACCAACAGATGTAGTTGGGTAAGTTAATTTTTAATATATTTTATATTGCACATAGAAAAATAATTTCCATAAAATAAAAATTAATTGCAGCTATAAACTATATGCAGTCAAACTGAGTTAATATGGGAAGCAAGAAACTTAAAATCCTTGTATTAAAGTCCCCACTAATCATGATGCCTGTGAAGATATTAAAACTCTTAAAAATGCCCACATAAACTAATTACTACTAGTAATTTCTTTAATTATCTAAATGGAAAAATTATAAAAGTAAAAATTTTTGAATTATAAAGTTAACATAAAATATTCAGCCTTAACTTTGTGAGCATAATTTTTTTAGACAGTTCTTTAGACAAAATCACAGTGCTGAAGTCAAGGTCTCTAAAGAATTAGCAAATCCAGAGTACATGAACAATGTACCTTAGCTATTCACATATTCTTTGCATTTTAACAGTGTAATAAGAGATGTGAAAAGACTGGTTAATATGGCACAGAGTCCGAATTTACAAACAACTAATTAAGATTCTGGTAGAAATATAGCAGAGTTATAAAACACAATGTTTAAAGTGTGTGGCATCAAATATAAACCACATTGACAAAACAGTTCAATTTAAAGTAATAGTTCCATTTATTAATTCAGCTTGAATATTAAATAAGGACATATACATGTAAAAAATGACAGAATGTAGTAAGCCGTGGGATGGCTCGCATATATTGGGAGTTAAAATAAAATCGCATGTACAGTCCATTTTATTGTGTGTAAGTGTACGAACCAGTTGTTGTGAGTTATTAGTTAAAAATACAAAATCATTTGTTGGTACAAGTCTAGCCGGAGCACTAGTGAAAAAAAAGAGTACAATTGAACATTTTATGAACTGTCGTGAGATATCATCTGTGACGAAAAATTACCTCAGGTGTGAGTTAAGTTAACTTTGAACATCCTATTTCATGTCTAAAAAGAATTTGTGTTTAAAAATGTAGAATTATTGTGAAAGTATGTAGTTTAGATTTAAATTAAATTTGGTATTACGTATTTTAGAACTAGTTTTGGGATTGATATAAGTAAAAATGTGTGAACTGGTAGCTTTTAAAACAAAAAGAAGTGTTACAAATTACATTAAGAAAATCGAAAGTATAATTGCAAGCGATGAGATTAATGTAATAGAATTAGAAGAAAATATTGAATTGTTAAAACAGAAAGAAACGGATCTAAAAAAAACTTGATAGGGAAATTGAAGTTTTAATTACAGGACCTAAACAATTAGAAAGTTAGATAGTGCACAGGAAATCTCTAATAAAATTGATTTCTGGAAATTTAAGAAGGAAAAAATATTGGAAATACAAAATGCTGAGTTAAATAAGAGTGAAATTAAATCTGATAGTGTAATTTCAGAAAATGTGTTTGAGAATGTTAAATTACCTAGGTTATCCTTGCCTATTTTTGGAGGTAATATAACAGAATGGATAGCATTTAAGGATCTTTTTAATACATGCGTAAACCGCAGTACAAGTATATCTAATGCTCAAAAATTACAGTATTTGAAGGCTTCATTGAAAGGTGAAGCATATCGTGTCATTCAGTCTATTCAAATTTCTAATTCTAATTTTGAGATTGTGATGAATCTATTAGACGAAAGATATTCAAATAAGCAAAAACAAATATTTGCATATATTAAACGATTTTTAAGTTTACCAATTATTCAAACAGAATCAGCTATTGCTATTTTAAATCTAGTTGACAACATTAATGAAGTCTTGAAATGAAGTAAACCAACGTTTAAAATGCACAAATAATGCGTGAAAAAGCAGCAAACAGCTGTTTGCTGCGTTTTCACGCATTATTTGTGCATTTTAAACGTTGGTTTACTTCATTTCAATATTCCTGCACAAAGGCTTTAATTGCTATTTTAATTAATGAAGTCATTTGCTCGTTAGAAGTATTGAACCAAACCATTGACAAATTTGGGGATACATTAATGACTTATTTAATTTTGCAAAAATTGGATCCTTCTATAAAATTGTGGTGGGAACATCAGCTTAAAAGCGGAAAAATTCCCAAACTTAAAAACTTAACTGAATTTCTTAAGAATTACGCAAGAACTCTTCAAAATAGCAAGCTAGTGGTAAATAAGGTAACTAAATCTGTAGTTCCTAATAAGAGTAATTCTTTTGTAGCTACGTTAGGTTGTGATTATTGCAAAAAAGACCATAGTTTAGCTAAGTGCTCGAAATTTCTTAATTTACCTGTTCAACAATGAATAGATTTCGTAAAACATAGTCATTATTGTTTCAACTGCTTATCTAATAAACAGACTGCAGGCATGTCAGTTGAGGAGTTTTTTGACAAGGCCACACATTTTTTTTTTTTCTCAAGTGTTCTAGATTCTATTCAGTATATATGTTTCAAAATCTTTTTTAATTGGATTTTGAATTTGATATATCTCCTTATTAATTAAGCTATCTATGAAACATTGCTATTTTATGTACTGTAAGAAATCAAAAATATCTCTCCACTTTTGAGGGGTCTTACTGTATAATTTACTATACTATCTGTTTCATTTTTTGTTGGGATTTTACTTTTGATTTACTAACATTCTAGTATCAGGAAATAATGTTACATACATCTGAATAAATTAATGCACAACTTTTATTTTCCAGTTTCTCATTTTGATATTCTGCTGATATTGGATTTATGCATGTTGCTTCTTTAGTTTGAATAATGCTACATACATCTACATACATAAATGTACTATTACTTATCCTAATGTGTTTCACTGTGTCCTAATACACAAATGTGTCGTAGGAGTATGCCAGATATGTTGAAAATTTTTAATATTGTTTTTCTAAGATTTTATAAAGTTTTGAAAGTAAATCTTTCAGCTTTCTTAATTGTTACATAAATTCTATGTTTACTGAGACAAATGATGTGTTGATTTTTTCAGAGAGAAAAAATCTATTATTTTTTGGTAAAATGATTAGAGCGATTAGCAGAGTAACATGCACTGACATTGGTTGAGTTTCCAGCACTAAGGGCAATTCGAATATTACATTCCTTCTTTAGTATTACTGTAGTTTTTTATCTGTAGTTCTTTATACAAGAATTTCCTAGCGCCCCTAAAACTATTACAACTGTGGTAATCACCCTCCTTACCTCCCATAGATTGTATTGCTGATAGCATGACATTAAAAATTGATATCTCTACCCTATTTGTTTTAGCATTTCAATCTTTGAGGCAGTTGAGAAAATATTTTATTATTAATTTGCTAAATTAATTCTTATAACAATAATTATGTGAAACCATTTCTTAATAAACTATGATGTAAAAAATCTTAGTTCACAAACTGTCATCTGAATTTTCAAACGCATCATATTGATCCATAAAGACTTTGTTATTTATTATTCATTCAAATGGAAAATGTTTTTATTCAGCTATTTATTATGTTTCATAATGTTGTGTATTAATTTATTTTGTTAACATAAATGACATATAAATTCTGCTAATTTTAGTTCTAAAAATTAGATATGTCACAAAAATTTTATTAGGTTCGATATGTGAAGCTGATCTAAGAATATTGAGAGTAACACCAAGAAAATATATGACATATTGATTGAAACAGTCACAGGCATAAAATGATATAAGTTTATTTCAAGCTTTAAAATTTTGTTAAATATTTATTATATTGCTAACCAGTTGGATAAAATATGACTAGCTAAAGTACCCGGCGTTGCCCGAAATTTTAAGAATGTTTGTTTTGAAAAATCAACAATTGCTTGTTAATTTAGGTAATTTTCACTCTTCATTTAATCCAGACAGATTTCTTATTTACTTAGTAAATATAATCTGTGATCTGGATTGAGACCGAGATTTAAACCTTTTGATGAAAGGTTGTTTCCGGGTATTTTGTTATTTAAGTAATTTTTTCATGATTAAAGGAAAATGGCAAATACAAAAATTCTATGAATTTTATTTTAAAAAAATCTGAAATCTTTATTTCAGTTCTTCACTAAGAATTAGCTCTAGGGACCCAAACCTTTGTGCAAATTCTAATATACATGTATACACACACGTATATGTATGGAATAGATTTAAAAATGGCGAAAACAAATTCAGAGAACCTCAAAATGTTAAAATATGCCAATATTTCCATAATCGTGTTTTCATCATGCTTCAGTATGTTTTTTCAAACTCATATGACGTTATATATTCATCTGCTGATGTTCGTTATATTTCATATATGACAAAATATTCACTTTTTAAAAAATTCGTCCAACTATTTATTTCATTTTTCACATGGAATTCTTGCAATAGAAAAGTAATTGTTGTGGTAAAAGTTTTATTGTGGATTTTTAATTGTTGGCAACTGCTATAACGAAAAATGTTTAAATTTGATAGAAAATTGCTGTTAAATTAGAGGCTTTTTATTAATTAAAAATTAACTATAAATTATTTCTCTTCTGCATTACTTTACTTGCCTTAGCCATGTTTTAATACACATATACGTAACATTTTACAATTCTGTCTTCCAAACTGTGGATTTGTATAGAATTACAAACAGGTGAATTTTCATTTTTATATATTAGATAATTGAAATTTGATTTTAAAGGTACTACAATCAGACAAAAATTTAAGCAGCAAAGTGTCCGAAATTTTTTTATTCTTTGATTTGGACAGACAATTAAAATATTTTCATTTATGTTATCTTTATTATGCTATTTCTTTCAGTGCATTGATTGCAATCCTTTAAAAAAGAAAATAAATTCAGTCTAAGGTATTTTTGCTTGAAACCCGAGAAAACTACAACTTTAATTTGTCAATATCCATTTGTCTCATTGCAGTGCTATCTGTATTCCCTACTTCATTACTGAGATTGCCATTTCTTCTAATTGTAATAGCAATTTGATTACACAAAATATCATTTCTGTTTTATAAAATTATTATTCCTGATAATCAAATTGTCAGCAGCTTTCGTAAAACTAAATGTTCAAACTGTGTTTGAGGTATAGTGACAGCTTGGAGAAGTCACATTAGTGAATTTAATTATTGGGGGGGGGGGGGGGGGGGTATTTTTTAACTTTCCATTTCTTTTTTTTTAGTTGTTAACAAGAGAGCCTTGTGAGCGATCAATACAAGAAAATTAACTTGCAAAACGTTGACATCAGCAAAATGTAAAAATAATGCTTTAAATACTATTCTCCAAGAAAAAAATTGCATTATTTTACTCAGATAAGGTGGCCCACCCAGTAGTTGATCAAATAAGGTCTGTGCTACAGAGCAGGGTTGGAAAAAAACAGGTTTTTTTTGTAAAAAAACAAAAAAACTGGTTTATTTGGTTTAAACCAGGTTTTTTTTGTTTAAACCGGGTTCTTTTAAAATATAATTTCCTATTGCATACAGATGCATATCTGTTGATAAAATAAATATTTTTGGATATTATATAAGTAATATAACTTTTGAAAATATTTAAATTAAATAAGTACAGTCAATTATAGAGAAAATTGAAATCATTTCTAATTTAAACATTGTTAGTAAACAGCTATGTCTTATGTTCAAAGTAAACTGCTCTACACAGTGAAACATTGATAACCTGAAAATCGTATGAAGAATCCTTTGATTAATAATATAATAATCAATCAATAAACATTTCATGCAGTTTCACGAATATATTATTCTGTGGTTGTTATTTTTTTTTTTTTTTTTTTAATATCCAAATACTTCTGGTTATTTTGTTTTATGAGTGATAACTCCAAGTGTCCAAGTCAACATTTTTGGCCATTAGATTCAGCAACTAACAGAAAAGATTGATTGGTATTATGGAAATGCTATAACTAGCACTCAATTTTTGCAAGCTGTGTTATTCAATTTGATATCTTACCGGGTGTCCCAAAAAGGACTGACTGATTTTAAAATTCAATAGCTTCCAAACGGTGACAGATATTAAAAAAATTCTTGCAATAGGGTTATGCATAAAGTCAAAAGTTTTTTTACAGTGATTTTCGATTTTAGTTCGAATTACAAACAATAGATGGTGCTGCGATCAATAGAGGCTAAATTCAGGCTCGATTTTTGGTACTTCGTGGCCCGGATAATACATTTCCATCTCCTTTTTCTGCATTTTACAACTTAACCAAAATCTTAAAGATCATTGTATTTTAATAATAAACACTCATACTACAATATATATTGAAACACACATACACACATAATTAACGTCTGCATTCAACAGTTAAAGGTATATATAAATATTATACAGACATAAAAACAATAAATACAATAAACCCAACTGGAGTGAAAAATTAGCCAAAGCCAGGAATCGAACCCGGGACCACAGTATACAAGACTGCTGCTCTAACCACTGAGTTACTCCGGCCGATGCCTGAGTCTGCAATTTCTCATTAATAAACCATGTTGGGGAAGTCACCAGCCATCTATACGACAGCCTTGGATGACCGGACAACGATGAATAGATTTTACTATTACATCGATCTACGATAATTATAATAAAATATTTATATATACCTTTAACTGTTGAATGCAGACGTTATTTATGTGTGTATGTGTGTTTTAATATATATTGTAGTATGAGTGTTTTATTATAATTATTGTAGATCGATGTAATAGTAAAATCTATTTATCGTTGTCCGGTCATCCAAGGCTGTCGTATAAATGGCTGGTGACTTCCCCAACATGGTTTATTAGTGAGAAATTGCAGACTCAGGCATCGGCCGGAGTAGCTCAGTGGTTAGAGCGACTGCCTGGAATGCAGTGGTCTCGGGTTCGATTCCTGGCTCTGGCTAATTTTTCACTCCAGTTGGGTTTATTGTATTTATTGTATGTATGTCTGTAAAATATTTATATATACCGGGTGTCCCAAAAAGGACTGACTGATTTTAAAATTCAATAACTTGCAAACGGTGACAGATATTTAAAAAATTCTTGCGGGAGAGTTATGCATAAGGTCAAAAGTTTTTTTACAGTGATTTTCAATTTTAGTTCGAATTACAAACAATAGATGGCGCTGAGATCAATAGACGCTGAATTCAGGCTCGATTTTTGGTACTTCGTGGCCCGGATAATACATTTCCATCTCCTTTTTCAGCATGGAACAAGAGAAAGGACCAGAATTCGAGCCTGTATTTAGCGACTATTGCTTACAGCGCCATCTATTGTTTGTAATTCGAACTAAAATCGAAAATCACTGTAATAAAACTTTTGACCTTATGCATAACCCTCCTGCAAGAATTTTTTAAATATCTGTCACCGTTTGCAAGTTATTGAATTTTAAAATCAGTCAGTCCTTTTTGGGACACCCGGTACCTTTAATCATTGTATTTTGTTATTAACTGCTGTAAATAATCTGCATTTTTTAAATGAAAATATGTTATGCTAAATATTGAATATTATTTATCTATTTTATCTTTTCTAATTTCACATGTTTTAAGAAAAATCTTTAGGGTACCAGATATGTTCATCAGCACATGCTAATTTTCATTCTACATGCATAGAAACATGACCTAGGCTCATTATGTCTCATGTTGACTGCTGAGATGAAGTGTAAAGTAGAAATTACTTCTATCTATAATTTAAAACAATTAAATTACAAAAAAGAGAAAATATTATATTAGATTTTTTCTAAAAAAAAAACCAAATGGTTTTTTTGACAAAAAAACCAATTGGTTTAAACCGTGCCAACCCTGCTACAGAGTTTTTATTATATTTCCCTTCTTTTAAGTTTTAGAAGTAAACTAACATGATTGCTACAACCCTTTATGAATGTCCTATAATGAACAAAAATTAAATCTGCTGAAATTAAATAGCAACAAAATTATAAATAAATAGTTTCTTTAATTGCCATTTTCCCAGTAGTTGATCAATCAAAGAAATCAGTTGGAAATTCAAAAATTAGTCTTTAAAATATCATGCTTGGGCTGTGATGAACAACAATTCTTATAAAACTACTTCTTGAAATAAGCAAGATGGAAGTGGATTATTTTAACTTAATGTAATATTCTCCAACTAATCAAAAACTAAATGTTTACATTTTCTAATAAAAAAATTCATAAAAGGGTTTCTCTTACAGCAGGCAGCTGACAACAGTGTGACAATAGGTGTTCCAACATTCAAACAAAAATATTCTGCCTAGTGCCACATGTAAAACTCATTTCTGCCTGAAATGGTGCAATTTTTCAAAAAATTGATCAACTACTGGTGGGGTCGCTCTATATGCACTGTATTGTTAAGCTTGTCAAGTGTCTTTCACCATTTATATTAAGTTCTTATATATTCTATTTTATTCAATAACTTAATGGAATGACTAAATTTTACTATAGAGTCAAAACACTGTTTTAAACACTAGTGTCGATTTGATTCGAATTTGATTCACAGCAAAATTGATCCTATTCCCGATTATGAAAAAGCTGGAGTCTACATCATCCCATTCAGCACAGAACCAGGGTTGGAAAAAAAACAGGGTTTTTTTTTGTAAAAAACCAAAAAAACCGGTTTATTTGGTTTAAACCAGGTTTTTTTGGTTTAAACCGGGTTTTTTTAAATATAATTTCCGATTGCATACAGATGCATATCTGTTGATAAAATAAACATTTTTGGATATTATATAAGTAATATAACTTTAGAAAATATTTAAATTAAATAATTACAGTCAATTATATAGAAAATTGAAATCATTTCTAATTTAAACATTATTAGTAACAGCTGTATCTTATGTTCAAAGTAAACTGCTCTACACCGTGAAACATTGATACCTTGAAAATCGTATGAGGAATCCTTTGATTAATAATATAATAATCAATCAATAAACATTTGATGCAGTTTCATGGATATAATATATTATTCTGTGGTTGTTATTATTATTATTTTTTTATATCCAAATACTTCTGGTTATTTTGTTTTCTGAGTGATAACTCCAAGTGTCCAAGTCAACATTTTTGGCCATTAGATCCAGCAACTAACAGAAAAGATTGACTGGTATTATTGAAATGCTATAACTAGCATTCAATTTTTGCAAGCTGTGTTATTCAAGTTCATATCTAAGTTTATCTTTTAAATTAAGGGTAATCTTCCCCAATCCCAATCCAGAAAATTTTCTTTTACAACTTAACCAAAATCTTAAAGATCATTGTATTTTGTTATCAACTGCTGTAAATAATCTGCATTTTTAAATGAAAATATTTTATGCTAAATATTGAATATTATTTATCTATTTTATCTTTTCTAACACATGTTTAAAGAAAAATCTTTAGGGTACCAGATATGTTCATCAGCACATACTAATTTTCATTCTACATGCATAGAAACATGACCTAGGCTCATTATGTCTCATGTTGACTGCTGAGATGAAGTGTTAAAAGTAGAAATTACTTCTATCTATAATTTAAAAAATCAAGCAAAACAACCAAGACAGAAGAAGGAATTAAGTTTGACCAAGTCTATTTATTGCACATTTGATTATATCCCACAGCTTTATGAGCGATTAAGATATGCATTACTAAAATATAATATTAATTTAATAGCTAAACCTCCAACAAAATTGAAAGATTTGGTTCACAGCAAAATTGATCCTATTCCCGATTATGAAAAAGCTGAAGTCTACATCATCCCATTCACCACAGAACAACATAAGAATTTATTTTATATTGGTATGACATGTCGAAAATTTAAGGAAAGATTAAAAGAGCACATTTCTGATATCAAGTTTAACAAACCCAATACAGCTTTATCCAGATTGCATCAAACAGAAAATATTAAGATAGACTTCGAAAAAGCTAAAATTATCATTTCAACGTCTAACCACTACTCATCAATAATCCGTGAATCCATTGAAATTTTACTTAGAAGTGATAATGTTTGTAACGACGTCCTTTCCTATAATATTCCCACAATTTGGTACAATATCCTAAATATTTCACGACCTCCTGATAATATGAACTGATCTTTTCACCCCTCTGCAGAGAAATGGACTGAACTCCGCTTGTGCATGCGTACTATTTTTGTTTTTAAATGTATTTCTATTCAGTCAATCATCTTTTATCCCTTTGAAAATGAACATGTGTGTGTTCGAAAGATCTCAGGTTACATTAAATAATATTTTTATATGTTTTTGTCACCTTTTAAGTAGTTATAAGTATATTATAAAGTTTATAAATTTTACTATTTTTAATTACTGTAGAAAAAAAAGTCTGAGTTGTAATTCACTCATGAAATTCATATTATGAGTAATGAAATATTTCAAGGTATTAATGCAGTAATGCATATTTGCTTTTGAAATATATTTGATTAATGTTTTTGTTTTATGGAGTTTTCTAAGTGAAGATACCTGCTGATTCTTATGAATTTTTAAATTATCTGTCAAATTCCCCTAAAATATAAAAATTTCTGAAATTTCTTGAGTTTTACTAAAACTTTTATCTTGTAAATATTTTTGTTTTATCAGCTTTAAATATTCAATTTTGCAGTAAATATTCTAACACTTTTTAGAATTTATCCTCATTGTAAAGTTTTCTCTTTGGGAAGTTTTATTATTTTGCTTTAATTTTTTTCCTTTATTTAGTTAAGTAGATAAATGTTATTGCCATATTATTTACTTTTTCTTCTTTGTATGATAACTTGTTACATGGGAAATTTTCCTGATTTTCATTTTTCTAGTGTTGTTTTCTAGTGTGAGTAGTTTCTAGTGTGTTCTAGTGTATCAGTAGATAAATGAATATTCATTGTCACTAAAATTAGAAAATAAGAATTCAAAGAATTTAACTAAAATGTTACATTTATGGTGCTAGAGAAAGACCTTCCTAATATTACAATAGGCATATTATCTGACAATTAGGCAGTGAATATGTATGGTATATTTCCCAAAGTTATTTTAAGATTATTATTTCATATCCATGCAAGCATTTTTTATCTTTTTATTTTGTCATGTTTAAAAATATTTTGTTATATGTATGTAAAACTTAAAATGTTATCAGCATGATTTATTTATTTATTTATTTAAATGTTGTATGATTAAACATTTTTTATTGTTCTTTTTCAGAGATCTTTTAAAGTTAAATACATTTTTGAATTGTCTGTTTCCTGGAGATAATGGTAAAGAGACTCCTAATTTATCAAATGCACATCTGTTGAGGAAATATGGGTAAGAATTTTACATCTATATTGTGTTCTACATCTGTTGAAATTCATGCTGTTTATTACATTTCACAACTTTTTAATGTTGATGTAAGTAAAACACAGATAAATTTTGATATCCAATGTAGTATCCATCTTAAAAGGAAATTTAAATTCATCTATGAGTTTAATTTGTACTTAGTGGGTAGGGGTCTTATTTAAATGAGTTAAAAAGACATCTTTAGAGGGGTTTTTAATAAAAAACTAAAGACGGTTGCAATCTAGTACTTTTATATCTTATTAGGGTGTCTAGCCACTTGGATAACTTGGAAAAGTCATGGAAATTTACCATTTCTGAAGAAAAATCAGGAAAATTGTTAATTTCTTAGCAAAAGCCCCAAAAAATTTAAACTTCTGAAAAAAGTAATGTTTTGAAAAAATTGCATTTTAAAGTTTTACATGTGAAAAGACTTCTACAAAAATCTTTTACCTCTTAACACGTTAAGCGCCACATCAGCCACCGGTGGCTGACACTGAACTTTCCCTTTAAAACGCGTCATTTACTGATGACTGACAGTTAAAATATGCAAACCTGCCAACTGCTATGAAAAAACGTAGTTGCTATGATTTGGACCTATAAACTACGATGCTACGAAAATCAGTCTTAAACTACGATTTTTTGCAAGAAACACAAAAGCATTTTTCGTTTCTAGTTGCGATTTTTATCCCGTGCAGCTTATTGTTTAGGAGTGATTCTGTTCTGAAATTTCCAAGTATTCATTTCCGAAAGTTTTAAAAAATTGGCCATTAGTCTGAAAATTTGGACATTAAAAAATGCTCATGAGAAAAAAAAATTCTGGGCTGCGATAAAAAAAACTTCTTAACATAAAACACTATAATCGTGTTTTTGTAAATATTTATACAGGAATTCCCTTCCTTAGTAACAAGGGTGCCATTTTAAGGATTCTGGAAAGGGTTCTTTGAGGGGCAAGGTTTGAAACAGTGTGCAGAATCGCACGATTTGAGATAAACTATCGTGAATTTAGACAAATGACCGTGTTAAATCAATTTCGTTAATTGGTCACTGAAAAAACTAAATTTCGTCAAAAGATTAGTAGGATAATGCAAATTTCATCGAAAGATTAGTAAGAAAACTCAAATTTCACCGAAAGATCACAGAAAGAAAACACTAATTTAGTCAAAGGATCGTGGTAAAAAACACAAAATTCGTCAAAGGATCGCGTAAAAAATGCGAATTTCGTCAAAAGTCCATGGTAAAAAGTGCGGATTTCAACAAAGAATCGTGATAGAAAAATGTGAATTATGATTGTGGGAAAAAATTGTGAATATCCTGAAATGATGGCGGGAAAAAAATCATGAATTCCGTCAAAATTTACTGCACTGAGCTAAAAAATTGGAACCAAGCTCCTTTTACAAATGTACAAAAAAAAAAATGCTGCGAAAAGTAAATAAATTCTAAAAATCATATAAAAATTTTCAGAGGAAAAATATTTACTATATTGAGTTGAAAGACGGAAACCTTCTTCCTTTTACGAATGTCAAAAGATGGCTGTGAAACACGAAAAACCAACCAAACAATCTCCAGATTAATTTAAATTTTGTGTGCTACGATTTCTCATTTTCAAAGGTTGGCAGGTCTGAATATGATATAAAGCTAAAAAAATATATATATTGTTTTAAGTAATTACTGAAAATTTATTTAAAATTTACTTACCTTTTATTTATTAGAGGGTTATACTTTCTTAAACATTGTAAATTTTTCAGTGTCAGTCATCATGGCCCTCAACGTGTTAATCTGCAATTCCAAGTCCATACATTTAACTTTCAAATATATATTTTGAATGTATTCAAAAAATGAAAAAAAAAATCGAATTTTTTAAGAGTTTTTGACCTCTCCTTAAAAGTTTTCATTTCATAAAAATCAATAAAGAAGTACATATATACAATAAAACCTCCAAATAACAGGCATCTCAGGAGCGCAGAAATTGTCTACTATTTGGAAGGGTCCATTATTGGGAAAGACTCAGAGATTCATAAAATGGCTCAGAAATATTTAATATTTCATTAATTGTTTTTTATGTATACAAACACCTCTATTATATAATTAATTAGAAATTAAAATTATTTTTTTAACAGTAAAACTGAAATGAAATAGTACATACAGGGCTTGTTACAGGAGCTTCTTCTACTTGACGCATTGTCTCCTCTTACTAAGGCAAGCGTGCGTGTCATTTGTGACAGCACTGTATCGAGCTTGCTGTGTATCCCATACTTGCACGGGTTACAGTGCAAATTCCCAAACATTTGGTGATGCAAAACAAGACTGTTCGAAATTGTTCAGCATACAACCATGTCGCAGCCCTCTCATAGCCGTCAACTGCACCATACACTAGCTGTATGTCCATTATTTCAGCATTTGTAAATTGCTGCATATTCTCTGTATGCAATCAGAAATTTAAATGACTAGTGCTGTACTCCAACTACAAGTTACTCTTCAGCAGGTAACAATACCCTCAAGCACCCGTAACTGTGAATGGTAAAAACTTTGAGCATTTGTTGTGAAACTTAATGTATCCTTGCGTAAAGTATTGCTAAGTTTTTCCACCCATTATTGGCTTGTCATTTCTGCATCTTTGTTCTCTAGCTGTTTAGGTTGGGATTTTCAGTCAACATTTCTATGTGATTCTGCTTTCTTTTTTCTTTTTTTTTCCTACCTCCCCTAAAAATTGTACATTTTTTAATCACCCTGTATATATTCATAAAAATTGTTCTTTTTTTTTTTTCATTTTTATTGGGAAATGTTTTGAAAACTGATTTAAATTAATTTACATTTATAGCTATGAGGAATCTCCTTTTTCTAATGAAACAACTGGCTGTCCTTATGTTTGGGCGCAACAGATTTGTGGTTTAGATTTTTTGTCGGCTTCAAATGAAGTTTTACCTTCATCTAGTGACGACTCATGTTCTACTAAAAGAGACTTAAAAAAAGATTCAGTTTACACAGAAAGGGCAGTAAAAGCCATTAGGTCTAGATTAACTGCACGGATTCATCTAACTCAACAAATAGCTTCCTTGGGTAAGTTGTTGTTTTAGTAAGTTTCTGTAAATGACTATGGTCAAACTTCTTTTTTACATTGTTGTAAAATATAATTTTTATTGAAAGAACTGCACTATATTTAAATTTTTTATTAAAAGAAATTCCACTATATGTAGAAATTTTATCAAAGATTATGTTTAAATGACACATAATTATTTATTTAAATAGTGGAAGCTAGTAAGAACAATTTCTTTACTAATAAAAGAAAGTTTTTCTCTGTCTCTGTGTATGTGCAGTGGCTAGGAAAATTTACCATATGTACAAGGCTGAAAATTTGCATGAGTGTAGCCCAAGGCCTGTCCAAATGCACCTGAGATTCAGAATTAAAAATTTTTGTTAATTAATCGAGATATTAATTTAAAAACGACATTGAACTCTCATCAAAGACTCATCTTTTTCATTTTGTGCTTGCAAAAGGGCATGTGCATGGCCAGAACCCAGTTTATGTATTGGGAGGAAGCAAAGAACCAACTCCTTGATTTTCTTTTTTTTTTTTTTTCTAGTTTTGTTTTAACCTAAATCAATCAAACTGCTCGGTACTGTTAAAATTGGAAGACATATTCTGAAAGATCGTACTCGTACATCTCAAATACCACTTTTGAGATTAGTTTGTTTTTAAATATTTATTTTGTTTTTTGGGGGCTGTGTAAAGGTATTATACTGTTCTAAAAAATATATTGTTAATTGTTGACATGAACAAATTATTGATCCCAGATAATAATGTAGGTGATTCTCAGAAGATTTATTTTTTTGGAAAATGAGTATGAACACTGTCAAATAGAAAACTTACATTAATATGTCTACATGCATGCTTTAGATGTTCAAAAATTTTATTTTCGGAAAAGTCATGAAAAACATTTGTTTTCTGTATTTTACTCTATTATTTATGCTAAAAACATAGTCGGGTTCATGCTATTTCAATGTCCTTTTTTGGCATCCTTCCAGTAATATGATAATGATAATTTTCATTGCCCAGTACCCACTTGTTTGATGTGTACCAGATTAATGAGAGTCTGCAGTTGTATAAGCATTTTTAATCTTAATGAAATAGCCAAGCACTCAGGCCATTCAAATATTGTAGTTAAGAAAATAATAAATAAGAAACTGGAATGTATTTTAAATAATAAAGTGTTGTGTTTTCTCTAGAAGTATATTGATGAAAAAAAAAAAAAAAATGAATCAAGATTCAATCAAAGATCATTGAGCATTTTATATGTTTGTATGTATAATGTAAAGATCCTAGGTTTGATTAACGGCCTGAATCACACAGTTAAAACTAAGCATTTCTTTTGAATTATAATACAGGTTTTCTGTAATCAATATGGTAAAAAAAAAAAATAGGAAGTTTATCATTTTTTTGAAAAATATTTCTTAATCTTCAATATTTTTTGTAATTGCAGAGCAAAAAACAAGCATTCCTGCTGATTTTGCATCTCTGTACCCCATAAACATCTTATCCCAGCTAAAAAAGTGGACACCTATTCAATGGAAAGATTTTATTGTAAGTTTGAGATTCAAATTATGTTCCTTTATTATCGAAACTTTATTTAATCATCTGACTGTTTAATTCATTATGTAATGAAATATTATTGTTCTTTGTCTTCTTTAGAATTATCCAAATGTTAATGAACTTAAAGAGCTGAACGTCATTAGCGAGGATGTTATTATATTCAATGCTGAAGTAAAACGTGGTTCAGGTAGCCTCTCTTTAAATTATTTTTATTAGTCATACAACTTTAATTTGATTATAATAATTAAAAAAAAAAAAAAAAAAAAAAAAATACCCTAAAGATGTAATAGCTAAAAACTTTTAAACCACTCTAATTTTTTTAATAATTGTTATATATATATATATATATCACCTCTTTAATGGTAAAAAGCAAGCATGGTAATTATTTATTTATTATGGACAGGTACAAATGCATATTTTAAAAACAATAGATACGTTAGCCTTTTTGAATATGTGTCCTATTTATATCAAATAATTAAAAGTATCTCTTAAAATAATTTCTTCCTCAATCTGTGATCACACATGATGTGATTTATTTGATAAAGAAATGTATGAAAGTGTTTCACAAATATGCTACTTGATTATACATTGCCATTTTTTTCTAGTGTACCCAGTTTTACGAAGTATTCCTTCAACTGGGAAATTGGGGAAAAGACTAAAATAAGAAAAAAGTAGTTTATAATTTTCAAAGGTTTTATGAAAGAAAATGATATTAATTATTTTAACAATTAACTTGTTTTTAATTTTTAGTCTACTCAGGACAATATCATATTAATTTCTAATAGTATACTAAGTATACCAACCATCTTTATAGAGAATAATATGCATAAATTACAGTTTGTATTAAAATTAGGTTATTTTTTTATTATTCCTCTATCCTTTTTAATCTTGTTTAATTTTGAACTTAGTGTGCAATGATTCCTTATCGGTTTTTTGTGTCTGTTAGTCCCAAATTCATATTCGTTAGCTTTTTTTATGGCTAATATGAAAATAAACCACACACTTTATTTGTGAACTTTAGGCATTTGGGAACTGAAGATTCTGACAAAGTTCTATAAACATCCATTTTTCTTTTCCTGTTCATTTTATTAATTAATTATTTTTTATATTTAATAGTAATTCTTCAAGTTTTTTTATAATTTTATTATATATAATTTATTTTATGTTATAGCATATAGCTATATAATATTATCAGAGTTATAAAATTATTTAAGATTAATTGGGTGTGGTAGTAGAATATATTGTATGCATTATATTAACATTTGTATTTATTTAATATTTTTGTGAATAATGATGTATAATATGGTATTATTTATTTATTAGGATTTGTGGGGTAAAGCAGTTGGTAAAAAATTTGAAAGCATTAGCTTCAATTTGGTTACTCTTATGACATTTTATCATAACAGTTTTAATTTATCATACTAGATGGCAGCACCAAAATTTAATTTGCATTTTGTCTGTAGCTTCTATTAGAGTAATATTTTCAATTTTCAACACTAGGTGGTACTAAATGCTGGTTATTGGCGATATTGTAAAATAATAGTTTTGGGATTTTTTTTTCTTTAGTTAAGAAATTTAAAAGAAATTTAAGAAATTTTAAATACTAATATTGTAATTATTTTCTATTTATATTATATTAATTGCATTTATCACGGTATTTCAAAATGGATTAACTGCAATCATTAGGCTTTAATCTGTGTTAACTTAACTGCATAAATAACTTTAAACTTATCGTGCTTTTGGATACCATGTGCAAGAGTGTATTTGGATTAAATAAAACTGAGATTATATTAGGTATGTTGTGTAATATTACTATTTTTCATTGCTATAAATTAAATATTTAAAAGGTTAAATTGTTTTTTCCATTTTATGGCATTTAATATTATTCTGTTTTCATCTTGAAACTATTCTTTTGGTCATATTAGTCGTTTGAGTATAAGAGAGAAAAAAAATTCAGCTTTTAGCTTTTTTTTCTCACAGAAAACGACTATTTTGCTTATATAATTGATTCTGTACTCTTGATAACGTAATTCAATATACAGTAGACTCCCTTAAATCCGCGCATTTTTCCGGATGTAAATAATGAAATTTACAGTTAAGTTGCAGGAACAAAATTCAAGATGGTGTCGAAATCAGCGGCTACCGCAATGTTTTTTTTTACTAAATTTTTTGTTAATCATTCTCTTTTGGTTATTACAGCTGATTTATTACTAAATAAATTTACATTACTTTTGATTTTGATATAAATTAGCATATCTATATGATGATATATCAATCTTACGATCGCTTTCCCACTAGATGGCAGCATAGGACTTTTGGAATCGGATTGAATCGATTTCATCGGTAATAATTTAATATTGTTCTAAATTTTTATTTTACATAATTATTTTAATAATTACTTACGTTTAAACTAATAAATTATTTTAATATTTTACTTATTTTAATGTTTCACTTTATTGTAAGCATTCATTATAATTTCCCTTGCTTAACTACCATTCAATTTAATGTTTCAAAAATGTAAAAAAATCAATGACCAGAAATCCGCAAAATTCTGAAATCCGCACAACTTCTGGTCCCAAGCTGTGCGGATTTGAGGGAGTCTACTGTATAAGCTTTTCAATTATTTTTATCGGTATCCATATTTTTCTTTTTTCTTCCATATTAATTCTCGTAATATAGTACAAGGGACTATATTTTATACATAGCAGCTTTGTATATTCTATGTTTTTAGTATCCATGTTAAGTGTGTTGGGGGACACTGTATTATTGTCATTTCATTCATAATCACAATTTTTTATTGGTGGTTGGTAATGTTTATTTAATGGTTATATATATATATATATATATATATATATATATATATATATATATATATATATATATATATATGTATGTATAACCATTATTTAAACGTTACCGACCACCAACAAAAATTGTGATAGTATGAATGAATACTATATATTAATAAATTTTAAAACCCTACTTCTCTTAATAGTTTGAACTTGTTAAAACTGTTTTGCATCCTTTTTTTACAAAAGATAGGATGCTAGGGATAAAATTTTCAAAAAGTTAATTAGTTTAAGAAAAAATACATAAAATGTCATGCCATGTGCAACTAGTCAGATGTACCATTCTCAAAACTTTCTTCCATCTCATGCATATTAATCCTCCAAAATTCGCTATCACACTGCCAAAATTAAATGGCAATATATGCCCCTCATGAGGATTCTAAAGATATGAAATTCTGTGCATTAATTCTTGAGATATGACTATCGCTGAAATCGTGTAAATCCAGCAAAATACAGCCTAGCAACGCAACTTATTGGGTGATTTATACCAAAACCTAATCAGCAACAACTTATGCCAACGTCTGACTGAATCTGAAGTTTCTAGAAAATCCGTGCAATAGTTTTTGAGATAGAACTATTGCGGAAATTGTGAAAATTCCAGCATAGCAGCGCCACCTATTGGGCGATTAACTCCAAAACCTAATCAGCAACAACTTGTATTAACATCTAACTAAATCTGAAGTTAGATGAAAATTAGTGCATTAGTTCTTGAGATAGAGCTATTGTTGGAATAGTGAAAAATGCAGCATAGCAGCGCCATCTGTTGGGTGATTTACACCAACACTTAATCAGCGCCAATTCATATCAAGGACTAACGGAATCAGAAGTTTGATGAAAATCTGTGCATTAGTTCTTGAGATAGAGCTATTGTGGAAATTGTGTAAATCCTGCAAAATGCAGCATAGCAGCGCCACCTGTTGGGCAATTTACACCAAAACGTAATCAGCATCAATTCATATCAAGGTCTAACTGAATCTGAAGTTTGAGCAAAATGTGTGCATTAGCTCTTGAGATAGAGCTATTGTGGAAATTGTGAAAAATGCAGCATATCAGCGCCGCCTGTTGGGTGGTTTACACTAAAAACTAATCAGTTCCAATTTATATTAGGAACTACCTGAATATAAATTTTTATTAAATTCCGTCCATTAGTTCTTAAGATAGAGCACTCGCAAAATGTGTGTCACATACAGTATAGGTGCAGATTTACGGTCGCTAGTAGCCATATGGCGACTAAATATTTTGCTGTGGCGACTAACTTTCAGTCTCTTAGTCGCCAGAGATCAATTTACAGTGTTCACAATCCCTGTCGCAGAATTTTGATATTTTTCTTTTCTTTTGCAAATAGAAAAGCACCTGCTCTTTTCATTGCCCGAGATCAAGTATGACCTTGATAAAAATTCAGGGAATTTTTGCGATCTCAGTTACCATCGTGAATGCTGCCCCTGTGATGTACTGCTTTCTTGCTGAACATTATGTGTGAATACAATTCTGTGCATGTCCGCTCCACTACAAAGCTTAGCAGCTGCGAAGCTCCTCACATGAGCATGCTAATGGTAAAGTTTCTCCTTTGGACACCAGCGAAAGCAAGAATTTCTTCAAAGGTTTCATCCAAAATTCAGAGTTGAAGTAACAGGGGTCGATCCAGACAAAATTTGGGGCCTATTTAGGGCCCCTTCACAAAAATAAATTTAATAAAATGGGCCCCTTCACACAAATAAATTTAATAAAATAGGCCCCTTCACAAAAATAAATTTAATAAAAAGAGTCCCTTCACAAAAATAAACTTAATAAAACAGGCCCCTTCACAAAATTCTTTTAAATAAAATCAATGCAAAAACCCTTGACGGGTTAAAAGTTTCTGACGCAGCACTTTATTTTATGCTCTAAGAATTTTAAATATGGAACTTAAAAATACTGATATCAAATTTTGAGTGACGTTATGCTATTTCTTAAAAAATATATTTGTATTTATTTCATCATTTTATTTTTGTTTTATTTATAATCGCATGTGCAAAAGTTATGTTCAACATGAAAAGCTGCATAAAATTTTATTCGCTGTTGCTTTATCATTTACATCTCTCATAAATTCAAAATATGAGTTTTAAAAGATATGATATAAAATTTAAGTGACGCCTTATTGTGACTTTAAAAGGTTTGTTTTAAAATTCAATTTAAATTATTTTTGACTTGGTTAAAATATTTTTTTACATCTACACAATACTTTTAATTTTCCAATTCACTGTTAAATATATCACTTTCATTGAATCTATACTATGCATTGAAATGTATTTATTTCAATAAATTGATTTATCTTTTGTGTCACGCTATTCAAAATTGTGAGTAAGATTTGTGTAAATGGTTTCTTTGCGTCAAACTATCCTTTTTCATACATTTCATGTAGTTTGGACACAATGACGCAAAGAAACATTTACATAAATCTTACTCACAATTTTGAATAGCGTGACACAAAAGATAAATCAATTTATTGAAATAAATACATTTCAATGCATAGTATAGATTCAATGAAAGTGATATATTTAACAGTGAATTGGAAAATTAAAAGTATTGTGTAGATGTAAAAAAATATTTTAACCAAGTCAAAAATAATTTAAATTGAATTTTAAAACAAACCTTTTAAAGTCACAATAAGGCGTCACTTAAATTTTATATCATATCTTTTAAAACTCATATTTTGAATTTATGAGAGATGTAAATGATAAAGCAACAGCGAATAAAATTTTATGCAGCTTTTCATGTTGAACATAACTTTTGCACATGCGATTATAAATAAAACAAAAATAAAATGATGAAATAAATACAAATATATTTTTTAAGAAATAGCATAACGTCACTCAAAATTTGATATCAGTATTTTTAAGTTCCATATTTAAAATTCTTAGAGCATAAAATAAAGTGCTGCGTCAGAAATTTTTAACCCGTCAAGGGTTTTTGCATTGATATCATTACTTTTTTGAGGTTAGTGATAAAATGATTAAAAAAAAGATACTTATGGAATTTAATGCAGATTTAATTTTTACTATTTTATTACAATTTTCCTTATAGCAGTTTGTATATAAAAACAATTGGGTAAGTATAATCGCAGATCGCACAGAGGGTTTCATTTGATATTCCTTTAAAAACACTTTATCCTTAAATTAATAAATCCAAAATGTTAATTTATAATTATTAAATCCTTACATAGATGGATAGTTACATAAATGGATAGACGTTTTTATCAAACATTTCTTTATAATACTACGCAATTGCGTCAAAAGATGGCGACACCAGAAGTCTGATATGCTTATTATGTAAACTGTAATCAAACTTCATTGATATTTATAAATAAAACATTTCAACTAAATTATTTATTATAAAAGATATTATTACATCACAATAGCTTTTATGCAAGGAAAATAATAATTATAATAATAATAATATTATGGATGTCAGTGATTATATATTGATTGACCGTCATAATAATAAAAAATGATATTATAAAAAGAAGAGCTGAAATGAATTATTTTTTTACGTTTCTGATCGTGTGATTTATATTCAAATAATAATTACAGTAAACTCTCTGTAAGGCGGACTCTGTGTAAGACGGAAATCTGTCTAACTCGGAAAGAATTTCAAGTCCCTACGATTCCATAGACATAGAGTAAAATTTGTCTAAGGCGGAATATTGTCTATTGCGGAAAATTTTCTTGGTCCCGATCGATTCCGCCTTACACAGAGTTTACTGTATTAATGTATGTTTTTTGTAAAGTGATTGAAATTAAATATATTTATAAAATTTATGGTAATATTTTTATTGTTGAAAAATTGCCAAGAAATAATTATCATCAAATTGGCGTCATTATAATTGTAATTTTATTTAACTTAATAGCAATTAAAAAATTACAAAGGAACTGAGAATAATGGTCAACTAACAGACTTTAAAAAAAAAAAAAAACTTCACACGCATCAGCGAGTATCGAACTGCCTATGTTAAGATCAGTAGACGATGGCCCACAACCACTCAGCCGTGGGAAGACAAAATTTTTCTCCCCAAAAGTGGTTAAAAAGAAAGCATGTGTATGAATACAGTGTCATGCATTTTCGGTGAAATTTCCATAGAATGGCGAAGAAATATAGTCCGATTTTTCATGCGCATTATAAAACGAACAAGAGTCTTGCTGGAAACAAGTAAATTGTTATTTGGTTCATCTGAAACATATTTATTTGATTTTTAAAAAATCGCTCGTGTCATTTTCGAGAGAAAAAAAAATCGAATTATTTAACGAACGAGAGTTTTCCCAGAAAAAAGAAAAGTGTTATTCACCTCGCCTTAATCACATTTATATTATGTATCAATTTTAAAATAATCGTTAGAACCGTTTTCAAGATTTTCAAATTAGGAACTTCCTCGATATTATACCAACGTTTTCACTTTAAAAATGACTATTTAGATCTCAAAATATACTGCACGTAGAAATGTAAAAATTTCAGTATACGATTAGACTGCAGATATAAGACTGTTCTAGAAAATTCAGAACAATAAGACGTATATCTGCTGAGCTATTAAAAGGCGGCTTTTCGCATTTTCTTTGATGTCGAGTTAGCTGTATATATGAGTTCCGCCATCTACGAATTCTATGATACGATACGATACGATTTTAACGATACGATACGATACGATTTTAGGCTTAAGGCTGCGTCACTCGAAATACTACCGTCTTTCATGATAGACCCTCTACGTAACATTCTTTTTCATAAAAACTGTTTTAAAATGTGTAATTTGTAAATAAAACCACGTCACGAAAAACAAAAACTAGCAAAGGGATTTAAAGAATGTTTTTGTTCATAAATTCTTGGTTTGAATTTTAGTAACTGGATTTCAACTTTCGTTACAAAATGTTATTTTTCACAAAAATATAATAAAATTCACAAAAATAACTTCTACTTTTCACAAAATGAGCCCCAAGAATAAAAATCTGCATCGACCCCTGAATAAATAATCCTTTACTACAGATCGGCTCACGAGACAGTCCAAAGTTCCCAGTGAGATGGAAATTATTTAAGGGCTTTGGATCATGGAGTCTTGAGGATAGGGGATTCTGAACATATAAAATAATTTAGGAATGGGTAAGATTATTTTGCATTATAAAAATTTCGCACTTGCAGAAAACATTTACAGAGCAAGAATATACCTCGCATTCAGTGTTTTTTCTTGCAAGTTTCTTTTTGTTCTTTTTCAATGTATACTTTTATATGACAAATTAAAATAAGAAATAAAGTTTTCCTAATATTTCCCATTATCATGACTGCTTAGTTTATACATGTTTTGTTATTCAATTGTATCTTGTCCAACTTTATCTTCTGATTTTTCCAGATTTATATTATACTTTTTTAATATCAAATTTTCAAGAATTTTAGGATTAAATTAAATATACCTATTTGTTGTAAGTAGCAGGTTTAGCAGCGCTCCTGTATTTCCTATAATTCCTATAAATTTGAAAATATTCCTATTTTTCCCTATATTTTCCAGTCCTTCAGTTCACCCTCACGATTATTTTTTATTTAGGTCAAGAAGTTCTACAATTTTTTTTTTTTTTTTTAAATCGAGATTTTTGACAATCCTATGCAAAAAAGTCTTAGGTTTGTCATGGTACTGGAAGCTTCATCATTCGATTACAAAAATATTTGCGAATTTCGCTAATCTGCCATTTAAAAAAAAAAAAAAAAAAAAAAAAAAAAAAAAAAAAAAAAAAAAAACGTGGATTTTGCCAATTGATTATTGAAAAAAATTGTAAATTTTGTTATTATGTTGCTGATAAAAATCGCAAACTTATTCTATCAAGTGTGGCCAAAACAAAATATATATATATATATGAATTTCTTCCATCAGTCGGGGTAAAAAATTGCATATTTATTCAGTAAGACGCATTAAAAATTCGCTGATTTCGTCAATCTCTTGCTTTAATATATCGCGAAATTTGTCGATTGGTTGTTTATAAAAATCATAAATTTTGGAATTTACTTGCGGAGAACAATCGTTGATTTCATAATTCAGTTGTGGCAAAAACTTGCGAATTTCTTCACTCAGACATGGCAAAAGATCGCAGATTTCATCAGTTCGTTGTTGAAATATATCGCGAAATGTGTCGAACATTTGTTGATAAAAATCTTAATTTTTCTTCCTTCACTGTAAAAAGATTTAGGATTTCATTAATCAGTTGTGTCAAAAAGTAGCTGATACCGTCAATCGGTCATTAAAATGCATCACGCAAAGTTTGTTGATCATTCGTTAAAAAAAGGGCAAATTTCGGCTTTAAATCTCGGATTTCGTCAATTAATCACAGCAAACAAAATTCTGAATTGCTTCAGCAGTACTCGTGGTAAAAAAAATCGTCAATCAGTCATAGACAGGGTTGGGGGAATGCATCATTTTACTTGTCACTGGCAAGTGAATTTTTAGGTAGTCTTTGAAAACTGTAAACTATAGAGATAGGCGAAAATTTTTTTTTCAACTTTCCTAATTACTGCGATGTAAACATAGTACTGAGTTCTATTTTATAATAAACTTTCATCTCTTGTTTATATTTATTAATTTTACAGATAAAAAAATTTGAAAATGAATTATAATAATAGTAACCAACTATTTTTGAGTTTCGTAAATTTTGTCATAAAGAGTTTCTACTGTACGTTGCATTTTACTGGCTGGTGAAATAAATCCTTGGCTGGTATTATTTTCTAGAAATTCCCCACCCCTGGTCATAGAAAAAAATCTCGAATTTGTCAGCTTGTTATTTAAAAAAATTCAACATCAGTCGGTTGCGAAAAAGGTGCTGAAAAAATAAAATTGCTAATTTCGTCAATGTACCTCAGAAGTGTGTAAGTAGGTCATTGGAATTTTAAAAAACCAGATTTTGCCTGTTGGTTGTTTATAAAAAAAAAAAAAAAAAAAAAAATAAGAATTTTGTCAATTTATTTGTGGCAAATATTTGTAAATATCTTTACTCAGTCGCAGCAAAAAGTTGTGAAATGTCATAATTGGTCATTGATAAAAATCGCATAATTAGTCAATTGGTCACATAATTTCACACAATTTTATTGATCACAAATTTTTGTTCTAAAGTGATAAAACAAATGTAATTCATTTTATATAAATTTATTGTAAAAAAAAAATCATTTATACTTTATATATTATGTATTTATATATTATGTGAAATTATTATTATTATTGTGAAATTTGGTCATTGATAAAAATCTTTTGCCAATTGATTGAAAAAAAAATTGCATAATTAGTCAATCAGTCACATTATTTCACACACTTATATTGATCATGAATTTTTGCTCTATAGGGATGAAACAAATGTAATTCATTTTATATAAATTTATTACAAAAAAATCATCTATACTTAAAAAATAAAAGTAAATCGAGTAACCTTTATTTCATTTATGTTTGTATTGATAAATGCAAATGCTATAAGGAGTTATGATTCAGAAAATAATTGTAAAAAATATTTAAAAATATAGATTGAAAAAAAAAATTGTGTGCAACTACTGAAACACTATATATTACTCCTGAAGAATGTTAAAAGTTCCTGAAATAGTCAGGAGTGAACTGCCCGACTTTAAATAGTTTTACTCCTGATATAGTCTTTATGATATTACATATGTAAAGGTATTAAAATAAGTGTAGGTGTGTATATGACGTTATAAATATGTAGACATATAAATAAAAATTCCTATAAAATTCGTATATTTTCTTCAAAACAGTTCCTATATTTCCTATAATATTTTCGAAGAAAGTCACTTCTAGGCCTGAATTAGTCTGTGTTTTGTTGTACATGTGTATTTATTAATTAAACTATTTTTCATTTTGAATTCCTGAATTTTTTTGTTAATTTTTTCTCCATATAAACACTATTGTTTTATGAGTTTGTTTCATAATGTGACCACTAGATTTTGGTTAGGAGCCAAAGTAGCAACTGGATTTTTGGGGTTTAGGAGCCACTGGTTCGTTAAAAATTTTGGGAATCTGCGCTTATAGCATACAGACAGACAGAGTCGTGAAAATGACTATTTACTTAACATTTTTATTTTTTTTTAAATGAACTTTTTATTTTTAAAAATTCTATCCCTAATTTTATGAAATTAATATTAAGTATCATTCAGAAAAAATAGTGAGTTGATAGAAAAGTATATGCTGAAGTTTTAGCATTTTGATCATACTAATATATTGAAAAAATACAAACTGAAGAAAATTAAATTTAAAGATTGCACTCTGATATATTTAAAGGGAAATGGATGCAGTAAAAAGCCTTTTTCATATATTTATATTGCACTGGATCTTTTAGGTAACTTCGCTGGAATATAGCTTGGTATGTCTAGATACATTTTAATCAAAAAATTGGAAAATTGATATTTTCACAAAGTGAAGGGTACCGAGTCCCCCTTATTTGAGGAAGCTAAATAAAAAACTTTTAAAGAGTTTTTTCTTGTTATATGTATTTGTTGCAATGAAAAATATTGCATATCTGCAACTATATTGTTGTTTTATTTATAAAATACTTAAGACTAATTTTTTTATATTTCACTTACATCTAAATTTGTTAATTGTTGGTTTGAATGTGGAAAAAAAACTATTTCTGAAGTATTCTTTCCCCCACTGTTAAAAATTAATTTTTCCCTAATTTTCATTTTATATTTACCAAAGTGCCATCATTTAATCTTAAAATTATTACTTTTTAAATATTCTGTTCAAGAGCTAATAAGAATTAACTTTATATGATGAACACAAACTTATGTGACAGAGGAGAAGTGACAGAACTTGAAAATAATGATCTGCAAAATTGTTTCATTACTTGTTCTGTAATTTGTTTATGTAGTTTCTCTTTTAATTAATTAATATAGCATACTTTTTACTGAATACGCAATCATAAAAGAAAGAAAAGCATTAGCAAAATTTTGTGAAATAATTCAATGGAAATTCTAACAGTTTTAAATTTTGGTTCATGGACATATGTTAATATGGCTATTATATAGCAATTCAATTTATTTTTTATCTGTTATTGAGTTTGGAAGATTTCTTAAAAATCTTATCTCGGTATTATTTCATATGGCATAATTCTTTAAGCTATCTTCATTGTATGATATTTAAAGTGGAAAATCGTGTTATAATGCAGGACTAGCATATCCTCAAAAAATTGTCTGATTATGATTTGAATTGTCTTTTAATCTATTTTTGTTATAATTGTTCTGTTTTTCTTTCATTACTTTTTATTTGAAACAGATTTAAATTTTCTTTGATACCAAATTTGTTATGTATGTTATTTGTTCAGTGCAATTATTTATACAATAAATATGGAAGCAAAATTTTTAATTATTTTTTTTTTTTCTTTTTTTTCTGTACTGCCATTTTAAGAATAAAATAATACACATCTTATATTTTGGATCATAAAATCCATTTGGTACTCTGACTGTAAACATTTGTTGGCCAAATGCATGACTTTGTAAGGAATTCTTTATGTTTGCCAATAAGTTTAAACCTACGGAATTGATGAAGCTTTTGCTATGCAGCATTTATGTATTATCTTTATATTATTTTTATAGTGCCATTATAAGTTTTAATATGCTTTAAAATTTAATATTTTTAAAGTTGCCTTTAAATTTTTCTAGTGGAAGTATTTTTCTGGTATGCTGCGCTGCCATTGAATGACAATTTTTTAAAATTATGTTGCCTATCATTTTTTCAAAACAGTTTTCATGGTAGATTTTTTACTTATTTTTGTTTTGAAATAGTAATTCTTAAAATAATAAAATAAGTATTAAAGTAAAAATATTTTGGAAAATTCATCACTTTCGTTTACATTTGGTAGAAAGTACAAACTGGTGAATTTATTTTTAAAAATTATAATTTTTGAAGATATTATAACTGGTTGGCTGGTTGATTATGGGTGCTAAGATAATCTCTTGCACATGAGAGTTAAACAGACTGGGAACTGACATTTAAAGTGGATTCCAACAAATTACAAAATGTGCATCACTGAATGGAATTCGAACTTTGCACCTTTTATCCAATACCCAGCAGCCTAACCACTAGACAAGCAGGTGGGTATATATGGCAATAGAAAAGGAAAAAAAAAATACATTTAAACTACCTACTCAGGATTTCTAAATTGCTTTCTCCATTTATAATCATAGCATTTTGTTTTAGATATATTACTCTTTATTTTTTATTTATATTTTATTTTTTACTTGTAGGGTTTAAAATTTTCATTGTAGTAGTTTCATAGTCAATTGGCCTATTTTAAGAGAGCGTGGTTTGGCACATAATTAATGTCATTGTTGTTGAAACTCATGTGCAGTTGTAACCATAAAGAATATTTGGCAATTTATCATCTGCACCTGGTTAATGGAACAATGCCTTAAAATTAATCTATTAATTTATAATTAAGTTTAAAAGAATTAAAATCTGTTGTTAAAATATTAAATGTATGCATCAAAAACACACTTGGGTACATATTTTTAAATAATTTTAGTATATCAGGAAGTGAATAAAAAGATCAATTACAAAATTCCATTTTTATTTAAAACAAGTTAAATAAAATAAACAGTAAAGTCCAAGTTATTACTCGCACTCAGAGGGTTCCGTACAATAAATATAGGAATTATCAACTATATTATAAAAAAAAAAAAAATCATTGCTAAATAAATAAACTATACTACGTAGGGTTGGGTATAGCTGTATATACCAGAAAAGTATGAATGGGTATGCCATAAAAGTTCAAAAAGATATGAAACCTAAATAATATCAAATATTGCTATTCTTTATAACTCTTTTTTAATTTTATCCTAATGCATCTATGATGAACTTAATTCGGTGCTGACAATAAAAGTAGGGCATATTTAAACTTCATTTGGCATTTCATAAAACTAAATTCAGCATAGTAATAATCTTTTCTTTTTACTGAGTTGCTAAAACGAAACCCTTGTTCAAAGTTTAAACTTGGCATTGTGCTAAGCGCGCTTCGAAAGGAGGTTGCAAAGTTGCAATGCTGCTTTGGCCCATGCCACGTTTTTCAGGTAGATTTTTATAACTTTTAAAGACACAGGAAGTGTATTGAGAGATCCACTCAATACAAACTAGTCGCGAATCCCATAGTATTTATGTGAATTATGTGATTAATTCTATTTAAATTAGGTTGTTTTTAACAATTTTGACGTTTATTGCTTTTATACTGCTACTAGACATTGCATTACACAAATAAACCATTAAAAGTTGTTATTTGGGTTTTAAAAACCGATGGTACATAGAGTACATAGCCCCTGTCGTTATGTATGTCCAAACCATCCGTGTCTTTAAGGGTTAATATCTCTGCTAATTACCAGCGTTTTTTGTCAATATCACTGATGCTTTTTTACTTCTGTTATGCTAGGTACCTCCAGCACTCCTCAACACCTTTGCTGAACGTCTGTAAATCGAAATTTTCTGTGTAACGGAAAAATACTCTTTTCTCAAAAACTATGCAACCTAGAGAGAGTAATTGCTATAATTTTCCTGCAAGGTTTAAATGAACGTCTACTACCTCTAATTTTTTCATAATTTTAGTTTTAAGTAGATTCGGAAATAGATGGGGGGGGGGGGACATATTTTTGCACTACATTTTCAACGATATCTCGTAAAATGTAATACCTAAATTTAAAAGAAATGTGTTTTTGAGTTCAGCGTTATGAAGCCTTTCACACGATATACAAAGAAAATATTTTCTTTTTTCAAATAACTTAATTAGTCCCTCTACATTTTTCCAAAATATATTTGTGAATGTTTAACAATCTGTAAATATGTGGGTCAATAGTCTTTATTACTTCCCCCAATTTGAACTTTCCACGATCCATAGTTTACGAGTAAAATGGCTATGACAGACAAACAGACACAGGAGTGATCTTATAATGGTTCCATTTTTACTTCTGAAGTACGAAATCCTAAAAGTGTAAAAATCATTGTCAATGGCAACCGTAGATATCCTTATGCTTACTAAAAATTGTACAGTTTGATTTAATTAACTGGAATTAGCTATGCTAATTATTCCTTGTGATCATTATTTCTAATATTTATAAATTGCGTTTGTTTTCTCCTCCAGCTTTACTTTCTGTTGCTGTTGTGATATCACCTGATTATCCTTCCAAGAAACCTCTCTTCTTGCTCCAGTTATTCTGGAAAGGTTCTCATACTGCTGTTTCAAGTGCAGCTCTTAGGGTAAGTTTTTCTTTTTTATTCTACCAACTCTTAATCCATGAATAATTTGTTAATTAAATATGTTTAGTTGAATAAGATAATATAAATGTAATTTAATAAAAATATTTGATAGTTTTGTTTTTTAATTAACATCTAGTTGAAATACTTTATCCAATTAGTGTTTAAAAAAAAAAAAAAACTATGTATTTCTTGAACTTTTATGCTTGGAATGCATAAACTTATCTGGATAGTACATAAACTTATTTCTGTACTTAAGTAATTCTATTTTAAATAAATATAAAAGTAAAAATAGCTTTTCTTAAAACACTTTTCTAAACATTCAATATTCATCTTGAAAATTATGCCTAATTTTTTTAATGAAATTCATGTTTTTTCCCAAAAATTTTCATTAGAATACATTAATTATGTGGGCACCAAACTTGATTATGGAAAATTCACTGCTTTTTTTTTAAGCTTGATAGAAAGCGCAAGCAAGTGAATTTATTAGAAAATATATAATTTTTGCTATGTTTCTTTTATAAGATTGGGCAACAGGAAAGAAAAAATGAAGTATTATTTAAACTATCTTTTTAGGATTTCTAAACTGATTTCTCAATGTATAATTGTAAATTAATATTAAACTATTAATTAATAAAAGTGTGTTTTTTAAATATTAAATCTTTATTTTTTATTTATAATTTTCTACTTTTTGGCTTTTAAAATGTTTCACTGTTGCAAATTTACCGTCATTTGGCATATTTTAGCGAACATGTATTAGTGCATAGTTAAATCCATTGTTGTTTCAACTCATATTTAATTATATGAGCTACACAGAATGTGATTATCACATGTGGTGGGCTAACAGAAAAATGCCTTAAAATTAATGTATTCATTTTTAATTAAGTTCTAGAAATATTAAAATGGTGTATTGTCATTGGAAATACACCTGTGAATATAATTTTTATAATTCTAGCTTATCAAGAATTGGGTCAAAAACTGATTACAAAATTCCGTTTTTACATACAAAAACCAGGTTGAATTACATAAAAGAGTGCAAAAATAACCAAGCAATCATTCAAATGGAAGAAATAAAAAAAAGAACATTGCTTTTATTATTATGACTTATGTATTTTCAACTCGTTAATTTCCTACCTTCCTGTTATTTTTGGGGGGGGGGGGGGCTGCTTTAGCTTCCACCTTTATCTTTAATCATTAATTAGTTTATTTTTATAGCTTTAAAGTATAAAAGTTATTAGAAACTCTAAAAAATATATGGCTGAAAATTAATTTACTCTTGTATAATGCATATAGTTTATATTGTTTAGCATAAAAGATTAAAATAATATACAGTACAGAACCATTTATCCAGAATGGTTGGAGTCAGATGTATTCTGGATAACTGGTTTTTCTGGCTAACTGGTTGGGCATTAAAGCAACATCCATTTGATAAGTTTTGTGGAATATATCTGCTTGTGACATTATTTCTGATTTCAAATTAATTAGTAGATTACTCGGATTAAGAATCGGATGCAAATAAGATCAATCAGAGTTTGAAGGAAGGTAATTTATAGGAATCCCTTGAGAACAAAAATTCTTCTGTTTCCTCTGCAGAAAATGCAAAACGTCTAAAATCTAACGAAATATGTTTCCATTTCAAATCCTAGATGCTGGCATAGAATTATACCATGCTTCTTCAGTTGTTTCAAGCAATGCATATGTCAAAGTGGCAGTATATGGCACTTTTTTTTGCAAAGATTCTGAAATCAATCTATTAGAAATATGATTCTGGTTAACTGGTTTTTGGATAAACAGTTCCATACTGTACTTAGAAACAAGTTATTAGTACATAATTTATTCAAAAAAGTATTAAGATAATTTTTATTTTAAAGAATGATTACACTGGAAAAAAATATTATGTTTTAAGTTATTGTTTTGATGAAGAAAACACTAACTTAAATATGTACCTATAAAATTCTTGCACTATATGTATTTATAATATTACCTGCAAATTACTTATATACAAATTCGTCCTTTTAATTTGCATTTTTTGTAATTGTATTTTATATTTACTTTTAATTTACATGAATTCATTTCTTGAAAGTTTATTCTATCTTTCCCTATTAAACGTCATTCTCAAATCTCCCAAAATATGAAAAATTATTGTCATAGCCCTGAAAAAAATAATCAGTTATGCATTTTTTTTCCGCTTGTTATCTTTTATTTAGTGTAGTACTCTATTAATCATCAAATTTTTCAAGCCTGAATATTTAAAATTCTTAAACATAAAAAAGAATATGAATATAAAATTCTTTTTACTTTTTTCCAGCACAAATTTTATGAAAAAGTTTTTTAATAAGAGTACTTAAGTAAAAAGAAATGTGAAAGTTTAATTATATTTATTCTATTTTTATTAGGAGTTAGAAGAAGAAGTCAATATACACTTTGTTGAGAACTTGCCTGAAAAATTTCACTCAAACATTTTAGTCTGTCAGATGTATCATCTTACAGTGTGTTTCGATGTTTTCCTGGAAACCGAATACTCTGGTGATTCTTTTGAAGGTCCACAAGAATTTGTGAGGGAAAAAGTTGTTGCTCGATCTGCTAGGTATATACTTTTATTTATCAGTATTATCTAACTTTTATTCAGAATATGTATCAGAAAAATTCATTAGCATTCATGCCTACTTGCAAGGCTACTTGCCTTACTGTATAAGGATTTAGGTTAAACTGTAATGTTGTAAGGATAGATTGTAAAGTTTTGGGCAAAATTTGAAACAGTTCTTCGGATATTTTACCAACCGAGCAAAAGAAAGCTATGCATGCATTGTGTTCCTAAATCTTTCATAATGTCTTACAACTTTGCTTATTATTTAATCTATTTATTATGTATTCCATATTTGAAATCAGCATATATTTAGAAGTGGCTACTGTCCTCAAGTGGGGAGACCGTAAAAAATTTAGAATTACCAACCTCTGAAATTTTGAAGCTTTTTGAAAAATGCTGAACTTTGAAAGTTTCTCAATGATAACCGTAATTTTCAAAGATTGTTCTGAAACTGTTTAGGAGTTTTGTCAGTAATGTAAGATAATCAGATTTTTTTTGTAAAAGTAGGAACATACTTCTAATTTTAAGGGGAAGAAGACCTAATGCTTACAAAATATATCATAACCTTTTGCAGTTCTGAAATGTCTTCCTATTTCAATGACTGATATATTTAAACTAGAGCATGAAGATGAAATATGCAAAAAAGTAATTTAAAATAATTATGGCCTTCATTCAGCCTGTAAGAGATTAAGATGTATTGATATTTGGGTTGAAAATTGATTAAAAATTTTTAATTGGGTGAATCAAAGTTTCTTAATAAATGATTTGATCAATTAATCAAATTTTTAATCAATTTCTATTTTGTTTAACGTTATTTTAACTTTAATTTCATTAATTAAACCTTCTGAAAAAAAAATATGAACTTTTTTTTTCACTACTAAATTCAAATATATTTTAAATACATAGATAATATACCAATCTGCAGGGCAACTGCAAGAAAACCTTATGTTTATGAGCATCCACAGACAAATATTTTATCTTATTAAATGTATTTCCTATTGAATTTATTTTTAATTACGAGATTGCTTGATTATGTAGTGTTTTGTGCAATTACCTCAATTCTTAGCTATAATCATTTAAAAAATGTAATTAAAAACCTTATAATTACTACATTTCTTTCTTTATTAAATAGTTTTTAAACTATCATTTGATGCAAGCTTTTAGAATACTTTTTGGTGAAATGTTAAAGGAAAATTATTTTGTAGGCAGAATTGCATTTCTAATATTACCTTAGTTTGTTAAATGAAAAAAGGTAATCGAATTTTGAAAAATTTCAATTGAATTCTTGGAATTGATTAATTAACTGCTAACTGATTAATTAAAAAATTGATCATGACTAAGAACTGATTTATTAATTGGACAATTAATCGATTAATCTGCACTGCCCTAATTAATATATTTTTGTTACAATTTCTTTTGCAGGGGACGTAGTCATAGTAGACCATATAAATGTGTTTCCAGTCAAAAGATTTTCACATTCCGATGATTATTGATTTAGATCTTTGTATCAGAGTGTATTTAACTCTATTTTATGAAATAAATCTTTTTCATAAAATTTATTATTCTTATCATTAAAATATTAAAAATTACAGTCTCTTTTTGTCATCTTTGGTACTTTTTTTCCTCTCATAACATACTATATCATTTCTTATTATGAGGCATTCTTTTTTTTGATTTATAGCCATTAATTTTATTTTTATTTCTTGAAGGGAGAGAAGGAGGCTTAATTGCATTCTGGCTCATACAATATGTATTTTGCGTTGATATTTTCTGGTAAAGTTTTTGGGAAATCAAATTAGTATATTCAATGTCACAACTTTACTTGGCACCTGGTGCAAAAAGTTTTGTTTCTTTTACTTCTGATCATCCTTGCAAACAGAAGTAAAAGCAACGCATGATACAGTAGAAGATCTTTATAATGGAATTCTCCATATAACACACAACTTCTCAGATGTAAACAATGAATTTTGCAAATTTAAGCACCTAGATTCCCACATTGTAAAAAATTGCTACTCTTTAAAAGACTAAATTTGATACACTAGTTCCAACTTTACATCCATAATTCAAAGCTCTTTAATGAAAAAATTGCTATTATTACAATACAACTTTTTGAAAATGGGTAATATAATAATTGATTTGGTCCAGGCATATTTGGACAATGTTTATAAAGTAAATTTAACATTGTGTCAAGTGATCTAATACAAAAATTTATAATCTGCACAACTCCTTGTAACAAGGAATTTAATAAAAAGATACTCTACTATATTTTGATACGTTTCAGGCAACATATTTGTTTACACGGTTGTTTACAAGGTATGTTTAATGATGTGTGAAGTGTATTCTATGTAACGCACAATCTCACATTTTTAGGTTTGGATTATAAAGATCTTCTACTGTTAACATTAAAATAACTAGGGGATCAAACCCGGGCTGCCTGGATTACAGAACATAGGCAAAACCCCCTTTTTTTTTTCAAACTCTAAATGATTTTTTGCATGTAATATATTTTTTTTAGCTTGCCAGTTCAACACCAAAATAAGCATTTTTATACCAAAAATATCAATCATGTATTCAAATAAAGTTTTGAAATTCATTAAAAGCTATACTTTCATATTAGCCCGACACTAGGAGTTAATAGCCGAATAATCGCCTAAAATGTTTCTAATTATTGCAGGCTTTTTTATTCTGATACTTTCAGCAGCTTAAGTGCACAGTTCGATCACATGCCTGTTAAATTTGTGTTTTATTTATATTATTTTATTTATTTATTCATTTACGTATTTATAAATTTTTAATTTTGTTCAAGAGTATTAACCAGAAACAAATGCTGAACTATTTATATTGTTTTAAATGCAAACTGATGAATCTTTTGTAATCAGCTTGTACGCAATAGGGATAGATTTACAAAGTAATTGGAAGTTTAAAATCATTTTAAAAACCAATGACAATCGGTAAACTGAGATGCAGTTTTCAAACAGATTATATTTGAAAATACATTTTCTCCTATTCATTGGTGTTATTCAATTACATATATCTTAAATTTGTGTTTTATTTATTTTTTTTTAATATTATTTATTTATTTGTTAATCAAATTTTAATTCATTATGGAAAATCAGCTGGAGGCAAATGCTGATATTGCTTTAGTGCATTATTATTCTTCTACAATGGAGGCTGCATGTGATCGAGATAATTGAAGAAAATTCAAATAGGAAAATTATTTCAAAACACGAGTAAATTATGATACAGCTTTCAAATAAATTACATCTGAAAATACATTTTTTCCCCTAAAACGATGGCATAAAAGTTAAAAATGTGTGATGTTTAGAAGTTTATAAAAACTGCAGTAGCTAAAATTGCTAATCTGAAATTTAATCGTCAAGCGATGCCAATTTCAAACTGACATCAGTGTTACAGACGGACATGTATATAGATATACTTGTACAAAGATAATAATTTATTTATAATATAGATAATAATAATACAGCAAGAAAAAAACAAGCCTTACAGGAAATAGGATTGAAAATATTAAAAATAAATTTACATTGGTATCTAAAAATTTTCATATGTGTATACTTCTTAAACTTCTTCATTAAATGATTTAAACGTGGTATCAGGAACTAAAATTTACCTTAGAATTGAAATACTGTATTAAATTAGAGTATTTATTTTTTTAATTGAAACTAAACTTTCTTTATTTTAACACTTTGAGGTCTAAGCCCAAGTGTCACTTGGGGTGCCGTTTTCGGTGAAGCAAACTAAGTTTGAGAATCTCTCGGGGTCAACTTTTAACTCTGATCTATAAAAATACCTACTATATACGTCCGCTGTCTTTTCATACATTATGTACAAACCTTTTATTTTGAAAAAAAAAAAATATGTGGCAGCACTAAACAGAAGTAATTACAGTAGAACCTCTTTTATCTGAAACTCTTTTAACCGAAACTCTCGATTAACCAGAATCTAATTTTAAAGCTTTTTTTTTAACGATCAAATTTCTTGTGTGCAAAATCCATTTTGAAAGCTTTTTAAACTATCCTATTCCTTGTGTACAAGCGGTCTTTTCCGAACCACGAGTGCATATAAATATTTTTGATCCCCTTTCTTAAAATTCCTTTGAATTTAACTTGAGTTCCTGTAAGCTGCAGAGTAGAATGAACAAATTAGCAATTCTGAAGCTTTTGAATATTTTGCAAAAGGTTTGGCATGGCTGGAGCACCAGAAAGACTGTGATACTGGTAAACTGCAATATTAAAAACTTCATGATAGAGCTTCAAAGCAAAGGCAATCGAAACTGCAACAAACAAAACATTGTTTTCAAATGCTTGTGAAATATGTAAAAGAATGTATTTCAAAATTAAAATTCAGGTAATTTATTCTTGTTTCCATTTTGCTATTGCTTTATTTTTATTAAGCACTTGTTACCATAATAAGAAATAGTGCATATATTTCTCCTTAATCTTAAAATTTAAGCATTATCGATTATCCGAAAATTTCGATTTTCCGAAAGATGGTCGGTCCCAATTACTTCGGATAATCCAGGTTCTACTGTATATGAAAATATCTAGAATCAGAGCTTAATTTGAACTTATTGTGAACCTTGTGATGTTGCTCTTTGCACTTTGAAATGTACCACACAGAAGCAAATTTTACTAAATAATGTATTTGCAGATATTTCTATAATATTTGGGTAAGTTTTATGCATGTCTATGTAAAATTGCATGTTATAAAATGATGTTTTCTTATGCGGAACATATAAAACATGCTTTTTTCAATTATTTCTCATTAAATGTTAATTTTTAGTACATTTAAATAGTTTGAAGTTTATAATAAAAAGTATATATATGTCTTCCAAGTATTTTGTTAAAAACCATGAAAAGTACCAAATACCCTCAGTCCAGAGGGAGATATCTGATTGAAATAGCTCAGACCTCAAAGTGTTAAAGAGTTGTGTCCAGGTGAAGGGAAGAGGGAAGAAAAATTATGTTAAAAAACTATAACTTCAAGATGCTTTTAAAAATTTTTACTGTTAAATTTTAAACACAATTGTACTTCATTTCTCCCTCATTCTCTTCCAATAGCAAAGGGTCCCAGTTTGACTGGAGAAATTTATTGTAAGTCTAAGCATAGGCAATGTTCATTTTCAAAATCATTGTATTTAAACTGGTGATAGATTGTAGACACAATTTCGCAAAAATAGCTAGCCAAATTTTCATGAAGTTTATGTATCTTGTACAGTAAATGTATCAAATGAAACTACTTAATTTTGTTTCTTCAGTTAATATTTTTAAAATGTTTGTTTTTTATGTATTTTAAAAGTTTCTGCATTGAAGCTTGAATATCATTTTGATAGGCAGTCATTTTAGTTAGACACTACTTGTCGAAGTGTTAAAAAAGAATTAAGAAAAATTAGCTCATATGGCTACCTATGATTATTGTCCTGTGAGCAGCTAAAAGTATATGCATTTTTTCATTGCTTAAAATTAATAAAAATATATATATATATGTAATTGTCTGAAAAGAAAAATAAGTAAATGTATGATTATTAAATATTTTTGTTAAAGTTTTGTACAAGATGCTTTAATATTTTTTAAGATAAAAAGATTTAAATCTTTCCCTAACTTTCGCATTTCAAAAATACTTGATCCCTTAAATATTACTTCTTTAAAATTATATATTCAATGTTAAAAAAGAAAAAAAAACTTATTTGCAAAGTTCCTATTATGTCATTTTCTAATCAGGGTTTAAGCAAAGTTTACAATAAAAAAAGCTAAAATTAGAGAAAGAGCTTTAGCAAAATGCTAAAATGCCAGTATGCTTATGAATATGCATTCTCTCACTTTTCCTAGCATTTTATTTTCATTTGCAAACTAAATATTAAAAATTTGTCATTTCGTCTTTAAAGAATAACATAATTACAAAACTTATTTTAAAAAATTCTTAAATAGTGAAAGTAGGAAATCTGTATTTACTATTGAGACAATTTTATTTCTAATGATTTATATAAAATAATACTGTATTATAACTACCAATAGATATGAGAAATAACATGATTAAAAGAAGTTTGTTTTTCAAAATCTTTTTACTTACATTTTATAATTTTTTCTTTACTTAATGTTAAACTATTTTATAAATGCATTTTGAAAGTTGAACAATACTCTTACAGAACATTCAATATTTATCATCAGTATATTACTCCCATCGTGTATTGATATCATATTTCTAATATCACTTTTATTAGATTTTAACAGCTAAAGCTTCTTTCACAATCCACAGTATGCATTAGAATGGATGCAGAATATTCTATTAAAGAGGACATTAATGGATATTGTTCAAACATATCATTTGCAAGCAAAAATTCAAGCAATTCCTTGAAATTCCTATTTATTCATATATGCTACAAAATGTACTTGAACAATGCCCAGGTCATGTTGCAATTCTGTGAAGGATATTTTTGTAAATGTTTTAGCAAAAAAGTGAAAACCTCTTGTTTTATTTTTCATTCTGGACAGTCTTTTTACATTTTGTGGAAACTGCAACACTGAAGAAATTTCAAAATTGCTGAAACTTTTCGAAACACTGAAGAAATTTAACTCAACATAGCTAAAATGACTTAAGGGCAGTTGGAAGTCCCTATACTTTACCATGTTAATTTAATGTACCTTTTCTCGGAAACTACCAATATTCACTTGAAATTTTTTACATACATAATATGAATAATTCCTAATAAAGTTAAGTCAACTGTATAAACAGATATTCTTTAGATTTTTTTTTAAAAGTCTGAAATAAAAATTACTTATAAATAACAAAAAACTTTCATTTTTCCAAAGAAAAACTTTTTTATAAAACTTTTGTACAAATGTTTATGACAAAAGTTCACTTCAGATTGATCACGGGTATGTGTGAAATATTCTGGCACGATTGCAAACAATAATGTGTAGTGATTTCTATAAAAAGGTACATTGAAGTTCAAAAAGACACATTTTGAGAAAATTGAGTTTAAAGTTTACATATGTAATGTTTATGTATGATGTAAACAAACTGAATTACTTAACAATTTTTTAACTTCTTGTTGTTATAGAAACATGAGTAATATACCATTCGAAATGAGGAAAATAAAGGATTAAAAATAATAATAATAATAATAATAAATTAAAGGAACTTTTTTCATGAATTTGACTTCCATTTGCCCCTAAGTAATCTTTAACATTTGATGTAATGTATAATATGTAGTTTTATATCGAACATCCAGTGTCTGATCCATAGCGACACAGAAGTTCTTCAATTTTTCTTTCTCTGGCCATGTTGTTTTGTTGAACAAATTTCTTTAGGATACCGACATCCTTCATATTTTCTTCTAGTTGTTTTACTTCTACCAGAAAAGCATTGTCCAGGATATGAAATTCATATTGTTGAAGGCAAAGTTGAAAAAGCTGAAATAATTGAAAAAGAAGGTTATTAATATTTAAAATTTTGATCTCCTGTGGGGGAAAAACAGTATAGAGTAAAAGAACCAGTGACCAGCCACTTATAACTAGAAACAAAATGCTGATTACTAATGAAAAAAAAATGTCCTTCGTGCCTCTACCAGGAGAAAAAAGTAATTCCCCTATTTCTTGGTTTTAAGAGTTTAGCTAATTTTACTCAAAAACACGAAGTTAAAATGCAGAAAAGATTCATCAATACTGATTTTGAATGAGAATTCACCAAATTAAACAGCTACAGCAATGTTGGCTTCATTTATGGCAACTAATTTTTGGTCAAAAAATTTGGCAATATTTTGCCAAGTGTCACCAAGCATGGCAAGAATTTGATGCTAACGGATATGAATATATAATTTTATATGTATGATTGGTAAAATGGTTACAACAATGAAAAATAGTTTGTGAGAAATCACGTTCAATAAAACTCAGATGAATCACTGATTTTTTTTTTTTTTTTTTTTTTTTAATCTGTTGTCTTGTTTCAAAATATCAGCCACCCTAGAATTTCAATCTGCTGTATCTCAGTCATTTTTTAACATAGAGACAAAACAAAAAATGCTCTGGAATCCTCGTATCACGCCTAACACTTAAGCAAAAAATAAATTTGAATTCTTAATTTTTTGTATATTATTTTTAGTTTTAAATCTTTAAGTGGCCACCATTTTGAAACAAGATGGCGGACTAAGCTGAAGCTGACCAATGAACTCAGTCAAGATCTTGGTAAGGCGTAATACACATGCTTAGTTACATCCATATTGGTTTATAAATACGAATGCTAGTGCTTGACAAAGATCAGATATATATATATATATATATATATATATATATATATATAGTTATATATAAATCAACATTTGAATGGAGGGTAGTTTGGGGGTCTGGGTGGGGTGTCATGATCGATAAAAATATATGGAATTTTTTTGGAATTGCTTTCCTCCGAATGGCTGCAATAGGTAGCTTTTTATGTTTCGTAATGAAAGCTATCTAAAACTCGCAGTTCTTTGCTGATGATTGGTGAAAGGATTATGAGCATTGGAAAATTCTATTTCATTTGAAACCAAAAATAAACTATTTATAAAGCATTTTATCTCATTGTGTCCAATCATTGGTGCATTTATCCTGTATAGTTTCCTGATAAAAAAAAATAATAATACTAATTATACGGTTGCTTATTAATGCTATACGGCAACATTTATCCAAACTTGTTTGGATATTTGGACCAATGTTTAAAATTCCGTTTAAGAGGGCATATACGTGCATTTAACATAACTCTTCCCATTTCTTTATGACTTAGGACTGCCATCACTATCTTAAAATAGCAGTGGCATAGTAAATATTTCATTTGAAAATATTGAATCCAAATTCTAGAATTTTAAATTAGGCTTTAAACCATGGATGACAGCAAAATGAAATCCAAAGAGGGGCAAGATTTTGGAAGAAATATGCCTGTGATCCACAATCCAGATCTTGTTATTTTAAAATGGAGACAATAAATATGAAATAAGCTTAATTTAAAAAAATTTTGACAGAAACCCCATGCAAGACAAATTGTAAACATGTCAACATAAAAAGCAATATAGAAATTTAAGAATTATGAAATATTCAAAAATAAGTTTCTACCTGCACTTTTCAAAATTAAAAATATGTCATGGAGATAATCATTTTGGTTATCAGGAATGGTAGCCGCAGAATCTGATCACGGAAGATGTCACTGGAAATTTTTTAAAGCTAAATCGAACTAATAATATCACTATTATTTGTCCGAGAAAGGATTGGGAAGGGGGGGGGAAAAACATTCAATTAAACACTATTAAGCAAAACCAAATTACGTGTAAAAAATGGTCTATGAAGGTCTTATGCATTGCTAACAATACCCGACTACAACAATTTTGTATTTAAACACTTTTCAATTTTCCTGTAACAGTATTTAGTGATTTATATCACATCGCCAATCTAAGATAAAAGTAGTACTCTATTTTCTGAGTATTAATGTAATAAACAAAGTCTTTAATTTGTTTGTTTTAGGTTTGTATGCTTAATTTATTTTGGAAAAATTGATTTGATGAATCATTAATTCATTTTACCTGTTTTTTTCTTTTGTAAACTTAATTACTTCTCAACATCACATAATTTTAAATTGTACACAGTTTAATAGGGAGGGTGTACTTTCAAATATAAAATGTTTGAAAAATATATTGCAATTTACTGACTTTTTATAATTTTTAAACCAAATAGATGGATTACGGAATAATAGTAAATGAATATTTTTATCAATTATTTCAAATTTAAAGGGAAAACCATGATTTATAACCACCGTCCTAAGGCACACTAGTTTTGGAATAATTTTCAAGCGTGATTTTTTTTTTTTTTCTAAATCCGTATATGATCCAGATAGTACCAAAAAATAAATCCGTTTGTACTTTAATTAATATAAATAGCTCAATTTGTTTCCAGCTTATATTCTATAACGAAATTAAAACATTCATCAATCGGTAAATAATAAAATATAAATATAACTTAAATTTAAGACATGTAATCAAACTATTCACATAAACCACTGAAATGATCAGAATCAAAAAGGCTGATTGTAAATAGTGATCTTTGGCGATTTCTTCGGTTGTTAACTCCTGGCGAGAGGCCAATACAAAATTATCTTTTTTAATAAATTCCAAAACTATGTGAACGCATAATGGATATTTTTTTCTTTATAAATATGATTTTTGGTATTAGTGCGTATTCTTAAAAAATATATTAAATGTAAAAAATCTATTATAGTTATCAATAAAAAAAATGTTTTTAACGTATATTCTGTAATCTGGGAAGCCTGTGTATAGCCCCTATTGTTATTGATAGCAAAATTATACTATTATGATTTAGAGATGCAACGAATATTCGGCCGAAGCCGAATATTCGGCCCATTCGGCCTGTCTGCCGAATATTCGGCTTCGGCCGAATATCAAGTCCATTATTCGGCCTTGGCCGAATAGTACACTGTAATAAATGTTTTTATATTTACACAGTATAACTTTTTAATTTGACAATTTATATTCATCATGTATAATGAAAATTTTATTTGAAATTAACTAACACTTTTTTTTCCCCATTAACTTTCATACTGCGAATGGATTTTATCTACCCATTTTTATATAAGAGGCTAATTTAGGAATCGTGTTAAAAAAATTTAATGCGGTATCAGTAAGCACAAAAAGTATCTGTAATAAGCTAACATTAAATCTATTCAAAATTGTTTTAACACAGCTATACAAGCTAATTCAATTTTTTTTTTTTTTATCATAATGGAAAGTTTAACATTTATCCCTTGTTACATAAAAATATATTTCTTTCAATAATATTTTGAATTATACCACCTATAAAGAACATAAATATATGATTGATTAAATACAGATGTTTAAGATATTTAAGTCATATGTTGCTTAAGGGGTTTTTTTTTTTTTTTAGTAAAATACGCTTAAAAGTTAAATATAATTTAAGTGATTTTTTTAAATGTGTTACTATTTCTTATTAAATAATGAAAGAAATGTAAATACTAAATTCTTTTAATTAGTATGCATATGCATTTACGTTTTAGATATTTTTTTCAAGAATAGCATTGTAATGTTTATATTTGCCTTAAAAAACAGTTAAAATGTTTTCAATAAACGTAGATTGTGATGCAGAAATAATAATTCAGCATTCTCAGGTGATTGCCTTTTTTTTTTTTTTTTTTTTTTTCGTAAATGTTACCTGCTTTTGAAAATAATCTCTTACTATATATGGTACTTTCTGGTGCAGAAAGGTACTTTTTGGCTAATCGTGAAAGGTTTGGAAAGTCTTCTGAATTTTTCGCCCACCACTTCAAAGGACACTGTTGTCTTTCTAGCAGTGGCTGGGAAAGAAAATTACTAATTTCTTTTCCTTCTTCACATTGAGGGGCACTTTCTATAGAGGCTTCACTGCTGATAGCAAAGAAAAAAAAATAAAGATGAAAAAAAATTTTGTTAATTGTGAGCTTTATAAAGTCTACAATGATTTCTTTCCACTATTTTAGAGGATATTCCTTTCACCCTTTCTATCAGTGGTTTTTCTTAAGATATTAAGATTTCTTATTTTTTATTTTATCTGAAAGCTGAAACTTATGTTTCCTAGTACTTTTAAAATTTTGTCATTATTTTAAAATGTAACAACAACACACATATCTATTAAAATGTAACTAGACAGTACCTGATGAGGAACTTTTGCTAAGAATTTTTTTGGGGGGGCTGAATTATATTATTGAGGCAATTTTTAGGCCGAACATAGCCGAATATTTTTTCAAAGTAAAATAATGCTTTAAAAAAATTAAAAATTTGTATATAAGTAATTTTTTAAAAGAAAACAATACATTTTAATTGTGAAATATACAAGAATTGTGCACATAGTGCATACTATACTTTGTTTTTAGGCAAAAATAAGTTCATTATTCGGCGGCCGAATAGGCCGAATATTCGGCTATAACTTGGCCGAATATTCGGTATTCGGTTATTCGGCCAAACCACTATTCGTTGCATCACTATTATGATTGTTATTAATATATAGAATCAGTGTTGAATTCAGGGGGTGGTCCGGGGTGGGGGAGCAATGAGTTCCCCCGCCGGAACTCTATAATGCCCTCTCCGGAGCCACAGAAATCCTTCCCGGAGAAAAGTGTCTGAATTCAACACTGTATAGAATGACTAGTATTAATTATGGTAAATATATGTGTGTATATATACTGGGTGTCCTAAAAAGGACTGACTGATTTTAAAATTCAATAACTTGCAAACGGTGACAGATATTTAAGAAATTCTTGCAGGAGGGTTATGCATAAGGTCAAAAGTTTTTTTACAGTGATTTTCGATTTTAGTTCGAATTACAAATAACAGATGGCGCTGTAAGCAATAGGCGCTAAATACAGGCTCGATTTCTTTACCTTTCTCTTCTTCCATGCGGAAAAAGGAAGTTAAAATGTATTGAGTGGGTCCGGAAGGACCAAAAATCGAGCCTGAATTTAGTGTCTATTGATCGCAGAGCCATCTATCGTTTGTAATTCGAACTAAAATCGAAAATCACTGTAAAAAAACTTTTGACCTCATGCACAACCCTCCTGCAAGAATTTTTTAAATATCTGTCACCGTTTGCAAGTTATTGAATTTTAAAATTAGTCGGTCCTTTTTAGGACACCCGGTATATGTATCATTTATGAAGACGAAGAAGCAAATTTCAGAATTAGATCTGATGCCAACGCACAATGGGTTTTTACTTAATTCATCTTCAGTTGTGGTAATGGCGATAATCTTTTAAATCGTTCTTGATAAAAAAAAAAAAAAAGATACATTCAAGTACAAAAATTATACAAAACAAGCTATGCTTGATTACTATACTTATTGATGACTAAAACAAAAACGAAAAGTCTTGCGTCCAGCATAATTATGAAACGCTTTCCTACACAGAACACTGTATATCAATAATTGAAAGAACACCAGAATTTTTTTGTTCGTCCCTGCATATGATCTATAGATTGGTATTTATACTGCATCGTATGCTAAAAGTTAGTTCAATTAAACGCATAGCCAAAGTTTAAAATTCCCATTCAGCAATTTCCATCAATAAACGGAAATGTACTCTATATCCTTTGTGTATAGAGTGGTGGTGGTGTATATGATCTATGAAATTTATACACACCAACTAATATGCAAAAAATGGCTAAATTTTAAAACGTGTATCACATCTGAAAAGCACTGCCAGCAATTATTTTTCATAAGCAGTACGCAGCACTATAGAAAAAACTTTGTGTTTGTCTGGAAATGAACGATGAATTATGTGCACACCCGATTCTACAGTAAGCGCTTGTAGTGCACCTCAGTGATATATATAATTTTCAATATGTTTAAAGTAGTGAACTGTCTTTAAAATACACCGCAAACGATTTTTTTCTACAGAACGTAATGTAATGGAATTCTTTTGAGTGTCCTTATAAATGAATCGTAATTTGTACACACTTCATTTTAATAACGAACATACCGTAGTAAACCCTAATAACATATATAAATTTCATGGAAATCGCACTCTATTTACGCGAGTTAGAGCACGGACAGACAAACCCAATTCATAAACACTTTTCAACATTGCAACTTTGTTGGAAAGTGTTGAAAAAGTGTATTTTCGCTTGCTACCTTACCAACGCCCAGTGTTGGATTCAGACACTTCTCTCCGGGAGGGATTTCTATGGCTTCGGACATTATAGAGTAGGGGGGGGGGGTGGAAATTGCACTTTTTGAACATTGAAAACGCAAAATCTCAAATCTTCCGGGCGGAATGCCCCCTTCCCCCTCTGATCACCTTCTGAATTCAACACTGCCAACGCCTATGCAAGGTTCTTTTCTTAACCTCTTCAGGCCTGATGTATGTGAACCTCTATTCTGTTCCTCATAAAAACTAAACTGTTTTTTTTTTTTTTTTTTTTTACATTTTGGCTTTATTTCTACAGAACTGGATGTTTTTTGCCATGGAACAAAGTAAATGGCAGCACTGGTGCTTATTTCCTCATAGATAAATCTGTTTTCATCTGAATTTCCAAAAGGTCTTCCAGACAGTGTGGTCATAGTTATTTAACTTAAACACTTTACAATTAAAAAATTTTGAGACTTTGTAGATCATCCACTTGTTTAAAGCCGTTTAATTTGTTATTTTGTTAATTTAGGTTATTGATAGTTAAATTGATATTTTAAGGGGGCTATAAATTTTAGATTCACATTTGAGAATCTAAATTACAAGTCCCCTAAAGTATCAATTTCAGAAAAAAGCGCTCTTTCTGTCATCTATTGCGTCATTTTATTTATGCAAAAGCAATGAATGCATAACGTTACTTTACCTTCGTGTCTCAAGAGGTTAAAACTGACAGACGGGAGGGGCTAGGTTCGAATCCATGTTAGGCTCGCGGGCTAACCGCTCGAAGTTTTCCGTGGTTTCCTTCGAACGTTGCTGTAAATATGAGTATTAGGGTCCCTTAAGGTTGAAATACACTAACGCGACGGAGTACGGGATCTTTTTCGGCTTTTTTGATATGATCATTCTAATCTAGAACGACGATAGTGGAGGATGGTCTCTGACAATTTATCAACCCCCTGAGAAAATTTTCTTTTGTTGATTGTGCGCGCTTTGCTTCGAAACCTTTGAAGAGATATGTAGAGTGTCACAACCCCCTCCCTCTCTCGGCCTATGCGTAAATAATCGGCCATAATAAACACCAGGGTTGTTTGGTTTAAACCAAGTGGTTTTTAAAAAAAAAAATCCATGCTTGTTTTTTTCTCTTTTTCCCTAATGTTTTCATTTATTTTACACATTATTGAAAAATACAAAATCCAAGTTATGCAGAAGCTACAAGCAAAGCTTTAGAAAAATAATGAATTAATAAATTTGTAAAGTGACAAAGATTTTCAATCAATCAAACTTTTCTTATAAGCTTTAAATCTACATGGCAGACTAGAAAAAAACAAGTACAGTTTTCTTTCATCTTCTTTTTTTTTAAGCCTTTTATTTTTTAAAATAGCCAAAATGGCAGATTTGAGCTAAAAATGCACTTTTACTACTTAGATTGCTTGATTAGTTAAGATTTACTAAGGATTACATTTAGCCTCAATGATGACATAATCATAAGTAATTCTCACCATTGGTTACTCTTTGTTCTGCATGCTAATGAATGATCGGCTGTGAAGTTTCTTTGCTGTATGGGTATTTGGTTTAGTAAGCCTTTGTTTTTCTTGCATTCCTTCATTGAGATTGGGGTTTTGCATTATGATTTTATTCTGTTACCAGCAGGGTTAGCACGGTTTAAATCAATTGATTAAACAACTGTTTTTTTAGAAAAAATCTAATATATTTTCTCATTTTTGTAATTTAAGTGCTTCAAATTATTGGATATAAATAATTTCTACTTTTAACATCTTATCCCTCACTATGTCACCGTGAGACATAGTGAGTCTAGGTTATATTTGTATGGATGTAGAATGCAAATTGAATGTGTTGATGAACATATCTGAAGTTCTAAAGAGAAAATTTAAAACATGTAAATTTAGCAAAGATAAAATAGATTAAAAATATTCAATATTTTGTATAAAATATTTTCCTTTGAGAAAACGCAGATTATTTACAATTAATAACATAAAATGACCATTAAGATTTCAATCAAGCTGTAAAAGAAAATTTTCTTGATTGGGGAGATTATTTTTTAAGGCTGTTCTACTCAACAAGCGCAAAACGCTGTGACAAATTTACAAATTCATTTTTTAACAGAAAGATATAAAATTGGAAGACCTGACTATGGAAGCAATTTGGAATCAAACTGTGATTTCCAATTTTGATAAATAAATTACCTATTGAGTTATAAGCAATTTTGATCACGTGACAAATATGTTTTTAACCTCCCTTGAGTGATTATTCTTCTTTCGCGTGGAAATTCGGTTCAAAATGCCAACTTTGACACTATTTTCTGAAAGATCCATTGGTTTGCAAAGAAAAACGCAAAACACAGTTCAATTACATAGTTTCTGAACAACAGCATCTGCTAGTTTCATACATTTCCGAACAAAAATAAATTAAAACTTATGTCATAAAGTTGCCCTTTTGGATTTGAGAAGAGCCTTAAGAATGGAAAAGAAACTCAAGATATGAAGTCGAATAAGAGGTCATTGAAAATTGGGTGCTAGCGAAGCACCTGTTTACTTTTAACTAAAATATGCAATAAGATATATTTAAATCGTCTATTGCACAATCGAATCCACTATTTAGATCTGACAAAAAAAAAAAAAAAAAATAGAGGAAATCGAGATAAGGCTCGCTTGAGACATAATAGAAAAATGTCTCATAAAAATGCCTAAAAAGATATATTATTAATTTTTAGTTTAGACATTTAAAAGTAATATATATTATAACATAGCTTAGAAAGAAAGCCTGTGTATTATGTCTGATGGCTGTTTAAATGTTTTAGTGCATGACGACTTTTATAAATCTGCTTTCCATTTTAAGATCAATGTTTTCAGTAGTCTAAAAAGCTGGTAAATAGGTATTTCTGTTCTGTTTATTTTACAGTCGCCTTTTCTTTTTCTTTTACCTGCCAGTTTCAGAGGAGAAGTGTCAAATGACAATACACAACTTCTTGAAACATGTAAAGACTCTACTGCTAAATTCAAATCAACAAAAGATAATAATTGTTCATGTAGTGTTCTAACAGAAAAATCAGATATTTAAGATTGAAAATTTTTCAAAGAAATTATTTTGAATAGCCATGGGAAAGTATATTATATTTATGAAACTACACCATTATATATATTTATGGTACTAGTAATTAAAAGATTGTTTATTAAGATTTTCAAGGTATCAATGTTTCACTATGTTGAGCATTTTATTAATGGATCATAAGACATAGTTTTTACCCGACTACGGCAAAGCCAAAGGAGGGTTATGATTTTGACAGGCTATGTATGTATGTATGTATGTATGTATGTATGTATGTATGTATGTATGTTCATCTGTTCCCTCGTAACTTCTAAACCACTAATCAGAATTCGACAAATGACATATCATTAGAAGCGTCTTAATTGTCCGCTGGTTATAGGCTATATAGATTTTCACCAAATTCAATGTGGCGCCTTCTAGCGGACAAAATATACAGAGTAAAAAAATAAAGTTAAGCTAGATATGCCGTGTTTGGTATCATTTTAAAGCGCTTCACTTGTACATTTCGAATATATATATATTACTAGCATTTGCTTGTGACTTTACTTGCATTTATGGGCTAATTGCATATAATTCACATCTTTTCGTTCTTAATTTCTTTGGTACTTAGTAATCAGAATAAGACCACTGCAGTGCCATTAGAAGGGTCTTGATCTTGATATTCTGTTGGTTGTGAGCTATAAAGTTTGTCACCAAATTTACTATTATGCCCTCTAGCGGACAAAAAGTATAAAATAAAAATATATGTAATGTGTTTGGTATTACTTGAAAGAGCTTCACCAGTATTTATATGCTTATACATAATTACAAGACTGCTTTGAAGATGTTTAAAAAAAATGAGCGATAAGAGTAAAGCGCGGATCACGGGAACTGTAATGTAGAGCAGCGTGAACGTTAATAGAATAATTTAATGCACTAATGTAAACGACATAAGCTGGGAGTACCTCCACGCGGTGAAGGCGGAAACAGTTTGATAACTGGCTAAAACTCCCATAAAAATGTCCTCTGCATTATATGCCTTCGGGCTTATGTTGTTATATGTGCGTGTGTATCTATTTGCCTATTCGTTGTCACGTTGTGTACCCGGTAACGCAGGGAAGCAACCACAGCCATCCTACTTCGATACACTGTTTAAATTTTGTCGGATTAAATAAATAAAAATAATTTTGCTGGTATTGCACCAAAAGTACCAGGTTTATATAGTCTACGAAATAGCAGTAAAAGTTAGTAGTATAGTATAGTTAGTAAGTATAGAAATAAGAAGTAGTATAATAAGTATAGGTCTATAAACAAAAACAATTTAGTTTGAGTTAGGTTAGTAAATCTAGTGTAAATAAATAGAGCTATAAATATTAACATTTAGTTTCATTATTTTAGGTATAAAATAAAAGCTTTTAAAAAATGGCTTTATCAAGGAAAACAAAAAAAGCTTCACGCATTTCTGAGACAAGAAAAAATGAATCCCCAGATATTACTGAATTTAGAAGAATAAAAGACAAAGATTATCAGAAAAATCGTAGGAAAACGCAGTCCGAACATTCTAAAGTGGAAAATCGTTGGAATGCTAAAAAACGGGCTGATAATCTTCGTGAGAAAGAAACTTCTCAAAAAAAAATCATACGTTTACATAAAGCAAAAAACTACATTGCTCAGATAAGATCGCAAGAATCTCAAAATTCTCGATCACAGCGACTTTATTCGTTAAAGACACATGCTTCCGAAACCCGAAGCTTAGAAACTCCCACTTCAAAAATACTTCGACTCAAGTCAATGAAAGATCATGCTTCTCAAGTACGTAATCTAGAATCTCCGTCGACTCGACAAACACGTTTGGAAAATATGTGTAATCATGCCTCTCAAATGCGTGATCAAGAGTCTCCGTCGACTAGACAATCACGTTTGGAAAATATGTGTAATCATGCCTCTCAAATGCGTGCTCAAGAGTCTCCGTCGACTAGACAAACACGTTTGGAAAATATGTGTAATCATGCCTCTCAAATGCGTGATCAAGAGTCTCCGTCGACTAGACAATCACGTTTGGAAAATATGTGTAATCATGCCTCTCAAATGCGTGCTCAAGAGTCTCCGTCGACTAGACAATCACGATTGGAAAATATGTGTAATCATGCCTCTCAAATGCGTGCTCAAGAGTCTCCGTCGACTAGACAATCACGTTTGGAAAATATGTGTAATCATGCCTCTCAAATGCGTGATCAAGAGTCTCCGTCGACTAGACAATCACGTTTGGAAAACATGCGTAATCATGCCTCTGAAATGCGTGATCTAGAATCCCCGTCTACTAGGCAATCACGACTTGAGTCGATGAGCAATCATGCTTCAGAAATTCGTGCTAACGAAACTCCAACATCAAGAGAGATACGACTTCAATCCATGCAGATAAATACATCTAGAACCTACCGAGCTCGAAGAATTTTGTTCGAAACAGACAAGGACGAGTTTGATAGGGCAATTTCGGAGGTATCGGACAAAACATGTTATATTTGTAAAAAAACACTATACAAAAATCAAGTAAAAAATATAACATCTAATAATCTTTTCCCGCCTAACACTCCACAAAGAATAACAGCCTGTAATCGATGTGCCAATTCTATAAGTCGTAATAAAGTTCCGTCAACGGCTTTTTGGAATAAAATGACAGTTCCGGAACCTCCTCAACAATTAGTAGCTTTATCTGAAGTTGAAATAAGGCTTGTATCAAGGATTATACCGTTTGTTAAAATAATAAAACTGGGAGGACATTTCGGACAAAAAGGGTTTAAAGGGCAGGCTGTGTTGTTTGCTCAACAAGTTGAAGAAATCACGGAACAACTACCACTGGCGATTGAACAGTGCGGTCTCACTGTTGTCATCGAAACATTAGAAAATGTTGATAGGGTCAGGGAATATAGAGTGAATTTAGACAACCTACGTGCAGCTTTAAATTGGCTTGTAAACAACAATCATCTCTATAGAGGCGTTACTCTTAACTTTGAACACCTACAAAATTCAATGAATGATGAGCATATAATTGAAATACCGCCAACAACAGTTAATCATAACCGAGAGCCACATCAACATTTTAAAGTTATTAATTCAGACCGAAAAATTCTTAGAGGTTCTTTTAATCAAGGAAGTGACATGTTTTCTTCCGACAGTAGGGGGAAACAATGCACTGCAAATGCAGCAGTTGCTATAGCTTATTCTTCCACCAAAGATCTGTCGCAATGGGACGCTTCGGACATTGATCGGGTGTTAATATTTGGTGATGCATATTACTCCCAGTGTCTAAGGAGCTTGCCAATACAACCAAATTATTTAAACACCGAAGAATTGCTCCCGGAGTTAGTCATCGCAAATATGTCTTATACACTTGATTTTGACATAGATTGTATAACAGGACTAATTAACCCAACAGTAGATGTGCTAGAAGGATATTTTTCGAGCTTATTAGAAGGTCTACGGCACTTTTTCCTGACTATTGAGAAGAATGCAGGCATAATCACCGCAGAAACAGAGATATCAATCTCTGTAATTAAACATGATACGTCGTATTACCTGTTTGATTCCCATTCAAGGGGACCTAAAGGATTTGTCGCATCAACTAGAGGTTGTGCAATGTTAATGATGTTCAGTACTATTGAATCTCTCGCTGAGCACCTACCTGTTGTCCTTATGACAAGAGGACGCAGAAACCTCCAGTATTGCATAACGTCTGTAAACGTATCTGTCAACAACATGACACCATCAAACGTATGTCCACATGAAACCACCGATAGCGAACATGACTCCGTTAATGGTCATTGCAACGATGACATCACTGCCAGATCCTTAACTAATAATGGCCAAATAAACGTCACAATGTTGATGGCTAACGAGTACCAGATACCTAATTTAATTGATGTCATAAATAATCCTGTAGGTAACGATACACCCCTCCCAGTATACGATATTCGGAGAAAGACAGCTCCTCCTATAAGCCTCCTTGTAGAAAAAAGAGCTGAGGAATTAGCATGGGTTAGACTCTTCCCTGATGGAAATAATGGATTACATGAAGAAAGGCAACACAAAATAACCCCATTGGACTACTTTCAGACTAGAGTTATGGGAAGCGACAAACGATTTCAAAAAATAGAATACCTATTTTATGCTCTGTCTGCAGTAGAATTGTTAAGAGCACGCCAGAATGTATCTGTTTGTGGAAGACTTCGACAAGATGGGATACAGCCGGAGGATCTTATACAAAATATACATTTATGTATGAGAAACATACGAGGGACTTCTTCCTACTGGCACAGGGCTTTTACAGAGCTAATGGCCATGGTCAGAAACTTAGGGCCACCCCATTTCTATCTTACATTATCCTGTAATGATTTGAATTGGCGGGACATGTTAAAAGCTCTCTTGGTGGCAGATGGTAGGCCTGATTTTCCTATCGACGATCTGACTTATGATGAAAAGCTAAGATTAGTGGAATCGTATCCAGTAACCCTGTCGCGCCAGTTTATGTTCAGGTTTAATGCTCTTATGCGAGTATTAAAAAGCAAATCGAATTATATATTGGGTCATGAACTGGTTGATTTCTGGTGGCGGGTTGAATTTCAATTAAGGGGATCTCCACATATACATATGATTGTTTGGTGTAAAGATATGCCCGATTTCAATTCGCCAGAAGGAATTAATCTGCTTGAAAATATAATTACCTGCGAAATACCTGAAAACGATTCAGAATTAAAAGATCTTGTCACCAGACTTCAAACTCACAGACACACACATACATGTTACAGTTATAGAAGTCCAAATTCATGTAGATTTGGGTTTCCAAAACGAAGCTCAGAAAGAACAGTAATATTGGATGACAACCAAGCTACTTCAAATGGTGGAAAATTTTATATATTAAAGAGACGCTCGGAAGAATCTATGATTAATAATTACAATGCAACACTACTACGATTGTGGGGTGCTAATATTGACATACAGCCTGTGGTTTCAGCTCTTGGCGTTGCGTATTATATCGCTAAATATATCGCGAAATCGGAACCAGCGAACCTGCAAACCGCAATAGCAGAAGCGCTTTATAGAGTTAGAGAAAGAGGAGGAAATTTTGGCCAGCAGATATTTGCCGTTCAGAATTGTTTGATGAATCATCGTCAAGTGTCAGCGCCGGAGTGTGCATACAGGCTGTGCCACCTGAAGTTACGCGACAGCTCCAGGAAGTCAACATTCGTTAACACATGCAAGCCTGAGCTCAGGTACAGGATGTTACGTTTTGATTCGGATACAGTTGAGCCTTGCAAAAATATATTCGAACGATATGAAAGTCGACCACGGAACTTAGAAGAATTGAGTCTCGGTGAGTTCGCTGTCAATTATGAGCCGATAAGTTCTATTACTTATCAAGACGATGACGATGGAGATGCTGATGCCTATGAGCAAGAAACTGAAAACCAAGAGCCAATAATAAATTTGCTGAATAGAATGGGTAGAATGAAGAAACGATCACGGCCAGCAGTTCTACGAACTCGATATTACACCGCTGACTCCGACCCTGAAGCGTACTATTACAGTTTGCTAGTTACGCATTGTCCCTTCCGTAGTGAATGTGAGCTGTTAGAGGGGTACGACAATGCTAAAAATGCTTTCTTGGCGAAACGTGGTCTTTTAAGACCACTTCATTCTGGGTATGATAATGAGCTATTATCTCGTTGGGAAAACGAAATACAAGATGCCCTTCGACGACTAGCTGCTGAACAAGCAGTCGACATGTGTGCCAATAATAGCGCCACGAATCAGACTTCAATATTACAAAATCCATTTCATCACATTAATATTCAAGAAGATGATTTTGAAGACAATATGGTAGTAAACATTATGTCTGATGAGGATTTTTTGAGGGGAGTCAATTCCTTAAACTACGATCAAAAACAGTTGTTCACCAAAGTATGTGACAAATTACGAACAAATACTGATGACCAACAAAGATCACTCCTAATGTTCATTACTGGCGGAGCTGGAAGCGGCAAAAGTTTCACTCTAAAACTGCTGGTTGAACAAATTCGAAGACTATCCTCAAATACAAGTGTCATAGTCACGGCACCAACTGGTGTTGCTGCCCGACTAGTCGGAGGATGCACTTTACACAGTACTTTTGTATTGCCTATTGAAAAGGGCCGAACAGTTACCTTGAGGCCGCTGACCGGAGATCGTCTGCAAAGGGAAAGAAATAAATGGAGAAATATCAAGTGGGTTATAATAGACGAGGTCTCAATGGTGCCCTATTCTACACTAAGAAATATTCACCTGAGGCTACAAGAGCTTAAACAGAACGACCGAGTCTTCGGAGGTGTCAACGTTCTAGCTTTTGGCGATCTCATGCAGCTACCCCCGGTTGCTGCTACACTTGGGGGCGCGTATTGCTTCAAGCAGCCGGAACATCATGTACATGAACCACACTTGTGGAGGATGTTTGATTTCTGTGAATTGAGCCAAAATATGCGCCAAGCCAACGATAACACTTTCGTTGATCTTTTGAACAATATCAGAGTAGGCAAACTGACCTTAGAACAACTGGCCACGTTAGACACAAGAAAAATAACTAATGAAACAAACGATTATGATGAAATAGTACATATATATCCCACTTTGAAACAGGTAGAGGCATATAACACCAAGATGTCGGAACGTTTAACATTACTTACTAAAATGTACACCATCACAGCAATAGATACATCTACTGAATCGAAGACATACGGACAGACCCCGAAACCTGAGCATTTACCTAGTGACCCCAATAAGACTGGGGGTATAATAAACAGTATCGAACTGGGAATCGGCTCCAGAGTAATGCTTCGTAGAAATTTGAATGTAAACCAGGGTTTAGTAAACGGAGCGATGGGAGTGGTGAAGGCCTTTGAATGGCCTGCTCTTCGGCGCGATCAGTTGGAACAGGGAGAACAGCCAAGCGCTGTTCTCATACAATTTGACGACGCATCCATAAAAGCCGATATTAACGGACTTGTCAGAATCGAGCCTTGCCTCACTGAATTTGACGGCTTGAGGGGGTCTGGGAAAATTCAGCGTAAAATGCTCCCGCTGATTCTTTCTTGGGGTTGTACTGTACATAAATTACAAGGTTGTACTCTGGATAAAGCAGTTATCGATCTAGGAAAGTCATTGTTTGCTAAAGGACAGGCCTATGTCGCTCTCAGTAGAGTCAAAACCATAGAGGGTTTGTTTATAAGTGCCTTGGATCATAATAAGTTGCTTAAAAATCCACATGACAGTCAATCGTTAGCAGAATTAGATAGATTAAGAAATCTTCCTAGGTCATCTTAATACATGAAACCTTCAATCTACATTACACATTTACACATTACACTAACGACCTCATCCACTAATCGGTCCATTACCCATTTGCTGCCATCGACGGATATGTGCGTCACTACTACCAAATACTGGAAGCGTCATACGTCAAAAAATAAAGTTAAGATAAATATGCCGTGTTTGGTATCATTCAAAAGCGCTTTACTTGTACATTTTGAATATATCTATATATTACTAGCATTTGCTTGTGACTTTACCTGTATTCATGGGGTACTTTTATACTTTTTCAGCGTAGTTTTTTGTCGTAGTTGGGTTTTAGTTTTTTTACTTTATCTTGTTACTAAAAATGTTTACATTTTAAATTTTTCAATTTTCTACATAATTGATTGTAATTATTTAATTTAAATTATTTTTAAATGAAGTTATATTACTTATATATCCAACAATGTTTATTTTTTTTCAATAAATATGTATGTATATGCAATAGGAAAATATATCTAAAAAACCCGGTTTAAAAAAAAACGGGTTTTTTGGTTTTTTTTTTTTTTTTTTTTTTTTTTTTTTTTTTAAACGGGTTTTTTACCAACCCTGATAAACACCAATCAACCAACCACTTTTATTGCCGGAAAGCACTGAAAATTTATAAAATTTTAAATATCATAACTCGTTAAGTTTTGGTCGTAACAGAAGGAGTTTTTTATTTAGTCATTCATTAGACGCAGAACACTGTTTTTCTAAATGTAAATTACAGGAAACAAGTGGGTAAGTGTGATCACAGATCGCACAGAGGGTTTCGTTTAATATTCCTTTATAACACTTTATCCTTATGCGAAATCTGTTAGTTCCACATTTCGCAACCAGGGGGCGCATTCTATTCTACACAAACCTCTGTCCAAAGGAAACTCCGTTTTACAACCTATCCGTAGGTATATTAGTCGAGGGGATCGGGTCTATAGCACCCGAGATAGGTAGGCGCCCCAGGAAATTGCATTCTTTTATAAGCTTTTTATTATGTGTTATGAACTATGTCAAAGTTTCCAGCAGATCGACTTGTTAGATTTCATAATTTTAACAAAATTGCGTTATGTTAGCTGCAAATTCCACCACCAGGGAGCGCACACTATTCATAACAAAAGTATATCAGATCGAAACTCTGTTAAACAACCTATCAGTGGATGTGTTACTCGAGTTGGTGGCGGCCTTAAGCGAGAAATTAAGAAATTTGCTGAAAGTACTATTCGGAAATAGTGGTAACTAAAATTTTGACATTTTTAAATTTCATAAGCAGCACGTGTCTGAATATATCATAGTCCTCAAAAAACGACATCTAAAAAGGTCGTAAACGCTAATTTTTAAAAAAGAAATCCAGCGCCCCTCCCCCGCCCTCCCTTAACAGGAAATTGCATGCACCATTATTTTATAAGCTTTTTATTATGTGTCATGAAGTATCTTAAAGTTGCAAACGGATCGCCTTGTTATATTTCCTAATTCTAACAAAATCGCGTTACGTTAGTTCCGCATTCCACCACCAGGGAGCGCACTCTATTCTTAACAAAAGCATATCTGAACGAAACTCCTTTGCGCAATCTCTCCATAGATACATGGTTGGGAGGGTGGCGGTGCGGTCTTAACCAAGAATTTAAAACATTTTCTGCGATAACAAACGCTAAGATTTAATAAATAAATCTAGCCCCCCCCCCCCCCCTCCACTCCTCGAAATATCACACTCCATTCTTTTTTACACTTTTTCTTATGTGTTATAAAGTATCTTAAAGTTTCGAACACATCGAGTGGCGGTCTTACCAATAATTTAAGATATTTCCTGAAATTGCTATTCGGAAATAGTGGGATGAACACTTATAAACCTATAAACTTTTTCATATTGAATTATTAATACTTATCTCATAGAGCGCCGTCGAAACACCCCACGCAAATTGTTAGATTTCCTAATTTAAATGAAATCTCCGTTAAAAAAGCACGTGCCTCCATCTTAATCTGACATTTGATGGAAATAAAAGGAATTAATAAAATAATAATTAATATCTCAGCTCGTAATGAAGCGATCTCTTCGAACCGGGTATGTATGAAATCTGCGAGAAATTTCCAGCCCGGATGTCAAAAAATTTAATCGAAAAATTTAATATTTAAAAAGTTTAAATTTCGTATTAGACTTTCCTCCCCTTAAATTTCTCCCGCGCCGATATGTCTGAGAGACGACGACAGCTGCCTTCCAGTGAATGGAAATCTGCTTTCCTTGTCTTTCCATACACAGAAATTAAATTTTTATCGATCGATTTTTAGTGGATTTTTTGCGTTCTATCCTACGCAGAAATTTGAAATTTATACCAAACTAAAGTAGAATTTTTTCCGCGTATTTCTACACCTGTTACGAATTTGTACGACCGATACTTCGGCAGATCCGATTTTGCTTTTTAAAGGTCCACTTCAGTTATTGCTTAAATTACTTCGTGGTAACTCTGCACCGGCTGATTTGAAGGAGCATCCGCCGAATTTACTGGCAACCCTTAGGAGAAACTGAGGAGGATTTCGATAACGTGTGTTCGCACCTGCATTCAAAAGGTTGATTGGTTAATTTTAGAATTTAATTAGCCCGTAATTAGGTTAATTACCAACTTTTTCAAAATTTTATGATTTGTTGTTTGATGTGTGGTGTTCATCTATAAGTATGCAAAATTTCAAGTCTCCAACATGTATAGTTTCTGAGAACGGGCTCTGTGACGGACAGACAGACGGACGGACAGACAGGAGTGAGACGCATAGGGTTTCGTCAGATGAACGAAACCCTAAAAAGGGGGTAGAGTGGGTTGGAGCAATAATCCTTATCATAATACCGATATAACACCTTTATAATAATTATTATCATACATTCATATGCACCACAACATTATAATAAACATTTATCGTTTTTAGGAGCGTTCGTAATTATATAAATAAGTAGCACCTATGGTCGTCGTCCTGTTTGTCCGCATATAACAGCGCAAAAATTACCCAACCGAATGGTTTGATATTTAATATATATAATCATTGCAGAATTTTGCCGCGTCATTTCAAATTTTATGAAAATCCAATCAAAACCTAAAAAGATATTAATAAAAGTTTTCTTCATGCTATTAAACCCTATCATATGTAATTAATTGAATGACATCCCATGATAGGTGATGATTCTAGGTGACCATGGTCATTACGTTCTGTTTAAGAGGGAGTTTTATTATTACCGAATTTAATATATACAAAGTGCCCACTCTCAATGGTGTCCAATGGCTAATTCCTGAACCGTTAGTCATACACATATAGTTCCAATTACAAAAGTGTACTAAATGAAATAGAGAAATATTTTAAAAGCGATTTGGGTCAACAGAAACATTTCTTTAAAAAATACGGAATTTAAATTTTTATACGGTCCCCCGGTCCTATAAGTTATATTTATTAAAATTTTCCTATTACACTGACAAGTAAGAAAAAAAAAATTCCTGTTCTTATAACACTAAAATTGACCGAGTTATGAAGCTTTAAAAATGCATGACTTATACCACTTTTCTGTATCTGAACACAAATGAGTTCGGCCAGGCTTTTAGGGATTATATACGAAGTGCTTAAAGTATTCGATATTTCATGTGTATCTGCGCTTTGAAAGAAATCGTGCGAGTATTGCGATAGAATTAACTTTTATTAAGTCACTTTTATAAGTGTCAGATTTGCTAAAATAATTGTATTTTAACATGTGTTTTATTTTGTAAGGATTCGAGACTGTTTCTTTTCATGATTTCTTTTAACAAAAATTCTACTAAGTTTTAATAAACTAAGTTTTTATTTAACTTCAACGATCGTATGTATGTTTTTCCAGTTCAAAATTTGTACTCGAACTTTAACTCACTTTCAAATATCCGCGATCGAGATTAAATTTTACATACTGACGTAAATCCGATGAAAATCTAATATTATTATGATTTTCGGTGGTTACCATTTATACTTATCTTACAGGATAACACAAGAAAATTCGAATAGATTACCGCCAAAAAGTTTAAGAAAAAGTTTTAGATTAGATAACACAAGACTGCGATGGTTGTGTTTTTTAACTTTTATGTATTTTGTAGCACTGAATTCGAAAATTACCTTAATTTTTAACCATCGTGTCAGGATTTTTCGCAAATCATAAATGTCAAAATTAAAAAATAACAAAAATAGGATACTATAAAATAGAGGTGACTGTGTTTTTTAACTTTTGATAATTGATTTTTATGTACTTTTTAGCGCTGAGTCTGAAAATGACCTTTATTTTTAACCATCACGTTAGAATTTTTTTTTTTTTTTTGCAAATCGTAAACGTCAAAGTTAAAATATAGCGAAAATCTGATACTATAAAACAGATGTAAAACCTTTTTTTTTATATAATTTTATTTTATTTTATTAAACTGCTGAGGGATCCGATGAGGTGGGGGGGGAGGTTCAATTTTAACTTTGAACTTTTTAAGTTTGAAATTTATAATTTGCGAAAAATCTTGACGGGATGGTTAACACGTTGAGTGCCACGGTGACTGACACTAAAGCTGAAAATTTTACAATGATTTAAGTAATTTTTAAGAAAGTATAATCCTGTAATAAATAAAAGGTAAGAAAATTTTATATAAATTTTCAGTAATTACTTAAAACAATATATATATATATATATATATATATATATTTAGTTTTATATATTTTAGACCGTTAGTCATCGGCGAATGACGCGTTCTAAACGGAAATTCAGTGTCAATCACCGGTGACTGACGTGGCGCTTAACGTGTTAAAAATGAAGGTCATTTTCGGATTCAGCGCTAAAAAATACAAAAAAAAAAATTATCAAAAGTTAAAAACACAACAATCGCATCTATTTTACAGTATAAAATTTTCGTTATTCTTTCTTTTTTTAACTTTAAAATTTACGATTTGCAAAAAATCTTTACGTGGTGGTAAAAAATGAAGGTCAATTTCGGATTCAGCGGTACAGAATACATAAGAATCAATTATCAAAAGCTAAAAAACATGACGTAACCCAACTTTCGAAAGCTAGTGTAAACTAATAACATTTTAAAATGTGTGTCATTTTGTAAAGAATTGAAGTTGTTAATTTTCATCATTTTATTTAACAAAAACTCGGTTTTTGTTTCTTCTTATATGTTTATTACAAATTGTATATTTTGCATTAATATTCAGGATGGCTAAAGATTTCAAATTTATATTGCAATGTTAATTTTAATATATCTAACGAAATTATATTTCACTAAATTTGTGAATGACCCCTAATTTGCAGCAAGAAATAATCAACTACTCGGTCAATTTTAATCGTAGAATAACAGGACTTTTTTTTGTCTTATTTGTCAGTGTAACAGGAAAATTTTATTAAATATAACTTATAGGACCGAGGGACCATATAACAATTTAAATTTCGTAATTTTTTAAGAAATGTTTTTATTGACCCAAATCGCTTCTAATATACTTCTTTACCTCATTTAAAATATTTTTGTAATTGGAACTATATGTCTGACGGTTTAGGAATTAGCCATTGGACACCGTTGGGAGTGGACACCCTGTATAATCGTAGTGAATTTTGTATTCATGCGTTTTTGCATAAGAGTGCAACAGCTATTGCACCAAGATCCGAATATTTATAAAACTAGTTATAGTACGAACGCACCTCATTTGTCACGTTTGACGTACAATTTTCGGCTTGGCTAATGTCAGACGAACGTCTTTTTGTACGCTTTTTTCGCTCTTACACCATCCCTACTACACCTTCGCTAGCATTGTGTAGGGAAAAAGGCGTACAAAAAAGACGTTCGTCTGACATTAGCCGAAGGGAGGTTCTTGGTTTGGAGCGTGTAAACATCTTTTCACAATTATCTCTAATCCTATGTTTAATAAATTACGCTTCATTACACTTTTTTATTAACACTTTTCAACACAGTTGAAAAGTGTTTATGAATTGAATGCATTTAAAAAGGAGATATAAGTATCGCATTGTTTCAAACAAATCATTGAATTTCAGAACCCACCCTCTTAGATATCCGCAACCAAAATTTCCAACACCTTTTGTTCAATATACACACAAGTCTAATAAGGATCTATTTACGTGAAAATGTAACAGAATATTAAGTTTGGTTAAATTGCGTGCATTAGTTTTTGAGACATAGCTTTTGCGAAAATCGTGAAAAATTCAGCACAGCAGCGCCACCTGTTGTGCGATTTACACCAAAACCTAATCAGTAACAGCTTTTGTCAACGTCTTAACTTAATCTGAAGTTTGATGTAAATTCGTGCATTAGTTCTTGAAATAGAGGTATTGCGGAAATCGTACAAAATGCGGCACAGCAGCGCCACCTGCTGGGCGATGTACACTAAAAACTAATCAGCACCCGTTTATATTAAGGTCTGACTGAATCTAAAGTTTGATTAAATTTCGTACATTAGTTCTTGCGATAGAATTATTGCTGAAATCTTGAAAAATGCAGTATAGCAGCGCCAACTGTTGGGTAATATATACCAAAACCTAATAAGCAACAACTTAAGTCAACTTGTAACTGAAGCGGAAGTTTGATGAGAATCCGCGCATTATTTCTTGAGATAGAGCTATTGCGAAAATCGAGAAAAATGCAGCATAGCAGCGCCGGCGATATACACCAAAAACTAATCAGCATCAGTTTATATCAAGGTCTAACTGAATCTAAAGTAGTTCCGCCCGTTAGTTCTTGAGATAGAGCGCCTACAAAATTTCTGTCATATACAGACGGATAGACATTTTCTGTAAACCACCAAATCGTGTTCAGGCCCTTCTAAAACGTATAAATCCATCGAAAACCGGAAGTCGTAATAATGTAACAACTAAGTTCCCTAATAAAAAATTCTTAAGGCTCTCTTTGTGTGTGTGTGTGTTTAATTAGTTTAAGTCACTTGGAAATAATAAATGTATTTTTTTTTCTACAAAATCATCAAAAGTTGAAGAAAATTAGTTGATTACGTTTAAAATTCATGGAGTGATATTGATCCTTCCCTGGTCCCAGGGTTCTCATTTATTGTTTATATCATTTACATTGTTGTTTAATTAATTTAAGTCACTTGGAAAGAATAAATGTAATTTTTTTTTCTACAAAATCATCAAAGGTTGAAGAAAATTAGTTGATTACGTTTAAAATTCATGGAGTGATATTGATCCTTCCCTGGTCCCAGGGTTCTCATTTATTGTTTATATCATTTACATTGTTGTTTAATTAATTTAAGTCATTTGGAAAGAATAAATGTAATTTTTTTTTCTACAAAATCATCAAAGGTTGAAGAAAATTAGTTGATTACGTTTAAAATTCATGGAGTGATATTGATCCTTCCCTGGTCCCAGGGTTCTCATTTATTGTTTATATCATTTACATTGTTGTTTAATTAATTTAAGTCACTTGGAAAGAATAAATGTAATTTTTTTTTCTACAAAATCATCAAAGGTTGAAGAAAATTAGTTGATTACGTTTAAAATTCATGGAGTGATATTGATCCTTCCCTGGTCCCAGGGTTCTCATTTATTGTTTATATCATTTACATTGTTTTTTAATTAATTTAAGTCACTTGGAAAGAATAAATGTAATTTTTTTTCCTACAAAATCATCAAAGGTTGAAGAAAATTAGTTGATTACGTTTAAAATTCATGGAGTAATATTGATCCTTCCCTGGTCCCAGGGTTCTCATTTATTGTTTATATCATTTACATTGTTGTTTAATTAATTTAAGTCACTTGGAAAGAATAAATGTAATTTTTTCTTTTTTTTTTTTTTTTTTTTTTTTTTTTTTTTTTTACAAAATCATCAAAGGTTGAAGAAAATTAGTTGATTACGCTTAAAATTCATGGAGTGATATTGATCCTTCCCTGGTCCCAGGGTTCTCATTTATTGTTTATATCATTTACATTGTTGTTTAATTAATTTAAGTCACTTAGAAAGAATAAATTGTTTATATCATTTACGTTGTTTACGCTATCTATAAACACTTTAAATCTTAAAGAAAAGTGAATTTTCTATAAAATTATTTTCCCACTGATATACATTTTTACTTTCTTCTATCTTCAATAGAAGAAAGTATTGTAATCGAAATTTTTTTCGACTTCCGGTTTTCGACGGATTTGCATGTTTTAGGGGTCAGAGATTCCAAAAAACATGTTTATAGAAAATGTCTGTCTGTCTGTGTGTCCGTCTGTCCGTCTGTCCGTCTGTCTGTCGCCATTGTACCATCAAAAAGTGTATGAAGTTATGTATAGAATTAAACCAAAATTTTATTATAAGTTTTTGGCTATGGCAAGCAGGTCCTCCCGGAATTTGGAAAAAATTCGCCGGTAGGGGGCGCTGTAATAGCGATTTTGTGCGATTTTGAATATTGTACCGTTCAAAAGTGTATGAAGTTATGCATAGAATTAAACCAAATTTTTATTTTAAGTTTTTGGCTATGGCATGCAGGTCCTCCCTGAATTTGGAAAATATTCGCCGGTAGGGGGCGCTGTAATAGCGATTTTTGTGCGATTTTGAATATTGTACCGTTCAAAAGTGTATGAAGTTATGCATAGAATTAAACCAAATTTTTATTTTAAGTTTTTGGCTATGGCAAGCAGGTCCTCCCTGAATTTGGAAAAAAATTCGCCGGTAGGGGGCGCTGTAATAGCGATTTTTGTGCGATTTTGAATATTGTACCGTCCAAAAGTGTATGAACTTATGCATAGAATTAAACCAAATTTTTATTTTAAGTTTTTGGATATGGCAAGCAGGTCCTCCATGAATTTGCAAAAAATTCGCCGTTAGGAAGCGCTGTAATAGCGATTTTTGTGCGATTTTGAATATTGCACCATCGAAAAGTGTATGAAGTTATGCATAGAATTGAACCAAAAAAAATTTTAAGTTCTTTACTATGGTAAGGTGGTCCTCCCTTAATTTGTAAAAAAATCGCTTGTAGAGGGCGCTGTAATAGCGATTTTTGTACAATTTTTGTGCCATTTTGAATATTGTACCGCCGAAAAGTGTATGAAGTTATGCATAGAATTGAACCAAATTTTATGTGTTTATTTTTCGTCATTTCACGAAGGTCCTCCCTGAATTTGGAAAAATTCTGACGGAAGGGGGCACTATAATTGCGATGTCTGTACCATTTTCATTATTGAACATCGAAAAGTGTATGAAGTTATCCATATAATTGAACCAAATTTTTTGTGCATGTTTGTGGCTATGGCAAACAAGTCCTCCCTGAACTTGAAAAAATTCCGAAAGAAGGGGGCGCTATAATTCCGATCGCTGTGCCATTTTCATTATTGTACCATCGAACAGCGTATAAAATTATGCATACAATTGAACCAAAATGTCTGTGCTTGTTTTTGGCTTTGGCCAACATGTTCTCCTTGAATTTGCAAATATTGCGCGGTAAAAAAGCTCCGTGCTAGCGATTTTTGTATACTTTTCTTGATTTTTCGTAGTTCTATTGTGCATCGGCGGGAACTCGCTTCCTACTATGCCGGCTATTCGCAAACAGCTGATAACGACAGAATAAGGAAAAATGAATAATTTTAACAAATATCATGATATAGATTAACTCGTTTTTAGTCCGTTTAATTGACTTGAGCAGAAATTTAAGATGAAAATCAAAGTTGGTATAGTATTGAACTAATAATATTGAAGTATTAACATGTGTAACTAGGTTTTGAAATATTAAGATGTATAAGATAGAAGAAAGTTTTGGGATTGGCACATCCAACTAGTTAAATTACATATAGCGTTGAAATATTCTCTTTTAATGTGGCTAGATTTACAAAATACATGCTTACATGAAGTGTTTCAGAATATTTTGCATTAAGCTATAGAGATAATTATGCCAGCAACTGTTCAAATTATTAACTAGCCTATTAGCATTCTAGTCCTACACTTGTACGTAGAGTGATTCACTTGTATATATTAATATGCAAGAGACATTACTTCATTTGTTCTAGTCTTGTATTTTTTTTTTTTTTTTTCACACGAAATGCTCATGCTGTAGTAATTGTTGGATTGTCATAGTCAATATTTATTAGTCATATTTAAGAGTGGATATCTTTCTGTGCTAAATATAAGATTTTTCATATTTATAAAATGCACATTTTGATTTACGGCCGAACACGATATAATACAATAAAATGTTATTGTGAATTTAAATTTAAAATGAAAATGTTTTCTTGAAGTAGAATTAAACTTCGTACAAATGAAAATGTTGTGTTAATTTTATCCGTAAAACCGCATACTTTTAGAACATTTTTAGTTGCGTTCGTAATTACATAAATACTACGTAGTACCTATAGTCATCGTCTGATCCGTCTGTCTGTCCGCATATAACAGCGAAAAGCTACCCAACCGAATGGTTTGAAATTTATTATATCGTTGCAGAATTTTGTTGAGTCATTTCAAATTTTATGAAAATCGAATCAAAACTTAACAGATATTAATAAAAGTTCGGTACTTTTCGGTTAGCCGGGCGGCAGTGTTATATATACATATTTATATACATACATCTATGTAAATATACATATGTATACATATACACATATTGTATATATACATACATATATATATGCAAATATATATGTATATATACATATATGTATATATATATAAATATGTATGTATAACACTGGCGCCCGGCTAACCGAAAAGAATAAACCATCTATGTAAATATACATATGTATACATATACACATATTGTATATATACATACATATAGTATATATATACATATATGTATATGTATAAATATGTATATATAACACTGGCGCCCGGCTAACCGAAAAGTACCAAAAGTTTTCTTCATTCTATTAAATGCTATCATTCGTAATTAATTCAATGATATCCCATGATAGGTAATGATTTTAGGTTGCCATGCTGATGACGTCCTAATTTAATATGGAGTCATACTATTTCCACACTACTGAATTTAATATATATAATCGTATTAAATTTTGTATTCATGTATTTTTGCGTAACAGTGCAACAGCTATTGCATCAAGATCTGAATATTTAGAAAACTAGTTATAGTACGAATGCACCTCATTTGCCACGTTTGTCGTGCAATTTTCGACTTGTTTTTCTCTTTTGCTCAGATTAATGATTCTTGTATTTTATTATTTTTATCTCCATCATACTGATTCAAGAAGAAATCATGTTAGTTGAAATTTTTCCGGGTGTCCTGGGTAGCTCAATTGGTAGAGCGTAAAGTACGATAAGCCAGAAGCCCGGCCTGGACATCACTCGATTGGAAAATTTTCAACTCGCATGATTTCTTCTTGAATCAGTATGATTGACATAAAAATAATAAAGTAGGGAAGGGTACAGTGAGACGAAAATTATTATTACTTAACGAATGGTGACGATCTTTATTCTTTTGAAAAATTTTTGCTACATCTTTAAGCTACACATTAATGTATAAATGGTTTAAAAAAAGATATTTATAAAAGCGCAGAAGTAGCATAACGGAGTATGTGGTACGCAGTCAGACAATGTTGTTCGTAAATCATACATTTTTACACTCTGTCAATAATTTTCTGCAGTGTATGATTTCTAATTAATATTTCTAGATTTTCAAAATATTAAAAATATGAGCCTCGGGTGGACAATGGCAAACCTTAGGCTAACTTCATGCAAACTTTCAGCCTCTTACGTTTAGTAGATTTCCCTAGCCATCACACGCCCACATACACGCAGAAAGAGAGAGAGGGAAACCTTCTTTTATTAATAAATAACTTTTTTTAACACCAGAACCACATAGTAGGTACACAATAAGCAGGGATGTAGTGGAGGGTATACGGTGGTATACGCCGTATACCTTCTGGATTTTTTAAAGAAACACCATATACCCTCTGTTTCTCAAAATATCTATAGTATACACCCTCTAGGGCAGGGATGGCGAACCTATGGCACGCGTGCCGAGTTTGGCACGCAAGAGAACTTCTCTGGCACGCAAAAAAAAACTTATAGATTATATTCAGCTTATAAAGAACAATAAATTTTATGTTTTATTACAAAAAGTATAGTTTTGTGTAACAGATATATAATTTGCTTTAAAATAATCCTTTACTTTTGAATGAATTAAGGTATTATAAATCTCAATGAACGTGCCCTGTAGCGACATTTTCTCGCCGAACCATTCAATATACAGTGTTTTCCAAATCATTTTGCTTCTCTATCAAATTTCAAAAGTTTTATTTTTGAAAATTGAATTTAAGAGATAGTTTGTATAGTAATATACACAATTGATCCTCTTTCTTCTTCAGATTAGGTTTTATTTTATTTAGGTTTAGGGTTTTAAACTATTTTAGGTTTTAATTTTGAAAATTTAATTTTAACTGTTAGTGTAAATGATTATGTATTGATTGAACTTGCTTCTACCTGAAGAACTAAAAATGAACTGTTCCGGAAGTATACAATAGAAGAGAAAATCATTTGTAGATTATTAATACCGAATTTGATGCGACATAGCTATATTATTGAGTAAATGCAGCATAATAAATAAGTTAGGAATCAATTTAGTATAAGTGTAAAAATATTTAAGTTAAAATTCTGTAAAATTAATTATCGCTTTTATCCAGTGGCGTACCCAAGGGGGGGGGGGGCTGATGGGGCTACAGCCCCCCCCCCCCCGAAATTTTCGAAAGTGATATAGAAAGGTGCTGATTTTTCGTCTTTCTTTTATGGAAATTTTTTTAATTTTTTTCCATTATACAGCGGACAAACCATTCTCATTAGTCCCATATTAGTCCACATTGACAACAAAGAAGAGAAAGGGGGGCTGACGGGGTTATAGCCCCCCCCCCTACTCCTCCCGAAATAGTCAAAAAATTAAATGAAAAAGTGTTTTTTTCTTACTTTTTAAAGATAAATCTGTAATTTTTTCTCCTGCCATACAGCAAAATAGCCATTCTCGTTAACACCATATTAGTCCAGGTTATATTAGTTAGGGGGCTGATGGAATTTCAGCCCCCTCCTCTCGAAATGGTCGAAAATGAAATGAAAAAATAGTGCTGAATTTTTTCTGTCTGTTTAAGATAAATTTGCATTTTTCCCCCTATCGTTCAACAGACTATGCGCTTCCTTCGCTTTAGTTCCATATTAGTCCATATTGACACCAAAGAAGAGAAAGGGGGTTGATGGGGTTACACCCCCCCCCCCCCCCCAACCCGAAATCGCGAAAAATTAAATAAAAAAGTGTTTTTTCTTTACTTTTTAAAGATAAATCTGTAATTTTTTCTTCTGTCATACAGTAAAATAGCCATTCTCGTTAACACCATATTAGTCCACATTGACATCACAGCATACCCTAAGATGGGGAGGGGGCTGATGGAATTACACCTTCCTCCTCTGGAAATAGTCGAAAATGAAATGAAAAAGTAGAGCCGATTTTTTTCTGTCTATTTGAGATAAATTTGCATTTTCTCCCCTATCATTTAACAGACTAGCCGCTCCCTTCGCTGTAGTTCCATATTAGTGTACAGTGACATCACATTATACCCGAAAAGATAGAAGGGGGTTAATGGAGTTACAGCCCTCTCCCAAAAATTCGAACATGAAATGAAAAAGTTCTGATATTTTCCTTTTTGTTTGAGATAAATTTGTATTTTTCCTCTATCATTCAACAGACTAGCCGCTCTCTTCTCTTTAGTTCCATACTAGTGCACAGTGATACCACATTATACCCAAAGAGGTGAAAGGGGTTAATGGGGTGTCCCTTTCCTAAATAGTTGAAAATGAAATGAAAAAAAAGGCTGTTTTTTTTCTTCTTGTTTGGGATAAATTTGTAATTTTTCTTCTGCCATACAGCGAAATAGCCATTCTCGTTAACACCATATTAGTCCACATTGACATCACAGCATATCCAAAGATAGGGAGGGGGCTGATGGAATTACAGCCCCCTCCTCCCGAAATAGTCGAAAATGAAATAAAAAAAAATATTGCTTTTTTTTCTTTCTGTTTGAGATAAATTTGTATTTTTTTTCTCCTATTATTCAACAGACTAGCCACTCTCTTCTCTTTAGTTCCATATTAGTGCACAGTGACACCACATTATACCGAAAGAAGTAGAAAGGGGGTGATGGGTTGTAGCCCCTTCCCAAAATAGTCGAAAATGAAATGAAAAAAGGGCTGATATTTTTCTTTTTGTTCGAGATGAATTTGTAATGCACTTGTTTTCTGCAATACAACGAACTACACGTTCTGGCTAGTCTCATATCAACGCACAGTTACACCCACAGTATACCCAATGAGGGGAAGGGGCTGATGGCGTTACTTACTCTTCCGAAATAATCAAATATGAAATGAAAAAAAAATTCCAGTTTTCTTTTCTTTCTTTTGAGATTAATTTTTAATTTTTTTCTGCGACGCAGCTATTCTGGTTAGTCCCATATATTAGTGCACAGTGATGCCCAGCATACACCAAAGGATTCGATGGGGACGGGAGTTATGACGTTACAGCTCCATTCCACCTCTGAAGAGATCGCAGTGAAATGAAAAAAGGGCTGATATTCCTTCTTTTTCAGATAAATTTGTTTTATTTTCTGGCATGCCACGAATTTGTTTTTCCTGTTAATCCAATATCCTCCTCAGTCCTGCGACCAAATTTACTTGAGACCACAAAATCCATTTTTAAATGACTGAAATCACTGTTTTACTCGATAAATGAAAACATATATACTGAGTTCAAGAGACCTACAAATAAATTCGACAAATCTAAAAGTAGTTTAATTTAAGGATTTTTTTAATTTTTCCCATAGTCGGCGATCGCCAAGATTGTCAATGCGGGGGTATGTTAATGCACAGTAACACCACAGCTAATCTCAAGTCGATTTAGTCTAAATCGGAAATCCGGTGCGGAAGAGTTGACTGTAAAAGTAGCTTATTAACTTTCATTTATCAGTCGCATCTCCATGCCACACCGAAATATGGGGGTGCGGAGGGTTGAAGGGACTAAACCTCTTTTACCTGCCAAAACGGTCAGATTAAATGGTAAAAAAAGTTTACTTCTTACTTTTTAGATCAATTCAATTATATATATATTTGTCATGCATCGCCCTTGTTTTTCTTGTTAGTCCCATATTAGTGCATAATGACACCTTAGCTAATCCCTTCAGAATTTTGGCTAAGTCGGAAGTCAGGCACACTATATATGTGCGGAAGAGCTGACTGTGAATGATATTCATTAACTTTTGTTTTTAACACTCGATTACTTCCTCGTATCTGTAAGATACACAGTGACTTCATGTTTGACTGCAAAGACATCTTTGGAGTTCGGTAATGTTCCCTCCCCCCACTTATCTTTCTATTCTGTCTTAACTTTGCAGCCAGTATTTTTCATCTGGAACGGTTTAAAGTCCTTCTTATTACTTGTGCAATGCACAAATAATAAACAAAGTCTTTATTTTATATATGTGTATGAAAATATTTTGTGTATACAAAAAATATTTTGTGTTTGTTACAATATTAATTTATTGTTAAACAAGAACCGTAGCCAGAATTTAGTTTCGGGGATTGGAAGAACAATTTTATAGATTTTAAGTTATAATGACTTTCTTTTAAATGAAAGTATATATAAAAAAACCCCAATAACACTTTTCAACAGATTTCGACGTGGGACGGTCTCAGGATCGGACCCGTGCCCTCCCCCCTTCCCCCCAGATTTGAGTCTGAGTTAAAAAAAAAAAAATCTGAAATTCTCAGCAAATTTTCTGAAAGGTTACAGCAGAGGGGGAAAGGAGAAGTAATCCCTGCCTGCTGCTAATTATTTTTGTTGTAGTTTGGGTTAACTCTGTTTATATTCAAGTCAATTTCAGGCTGAGTGGGTTCGGGTTAACCAGATTTCTAAAAAGTTCAGCATATTATTTCAGATTAAAAACTATACATATAATAATAAACACAGATATTTGTATGTGTTTTTAACGCGATCCTTTGATGAAATACAGGTTTTTATCACGACGCTTTGACGAAATTTGCATTTTCCCCGAACTTTTGACAAAATTAGCTTTTTTCCGCGACCCTTTGACGAAATTCGCGTTTTTTTTTCGTGATCCTTTGTCAAAATTTGCGTTTTTTTCCGCAAGTTTTTGATGAAATTCGAGTTTTTTTCGTGAACTTTTGCCGAAATTCGCGTTTTTTACGAAACCCTTCGTCGAAATTTGCGTTTTTTTCGCGGCTTTTTTGACGAAATTGGCTTTTTTCTCGTCTTTTTGATGAATTTCGCGGCTCTTTGACGAAATTCGCGTTTTTTATGGAAATGGTCGGGTTTTTTTGTTTTTTCGCTGCTGTTTGACGAAATTCATTTCTTTCCGCAGTCTTTTGCCGAAAGTCACGTTTCTCTGTGGCCCTTCTTTGTGACCATGCTTTTTTTTTGCGATCCTTTAACGAAATTCGCGTTTTTTCCGCTTCCCTTTGACGGAATGCATACTTTATTTAGCAATCCTTTGCCAAAATTTGCGTTTTTTCTGCGGCCCTTTGAGGAAATTTGCGTTTTTTCTGAGGTCATTTGCCGAAATTCACGTTTTTTTACGCAATCCTTCGTCGAAATTCGCGTTTTTTTCTGTGGTCATTTGCCGAAATTCGTGTTTTTTAATGCAATCCTTCGTCGAAATTTGCGTTTTTTCCGCGGCTCTCTGACGAAATTTGCGTTTTTTTCGTCTTTTTTGATGAAATTTGCGTTTTTCTGCGGCCTTTTGACGAAATTCACGATTTTCTGTGTCCCTTTGACGAAATTCGTGTTTTTTCAGCTTCCCTTTGACGGAATGCGTGTTTTTTTAGCGATGCTTTGTCGAAATTTGCAGTTTTCTGTGGTCCTTTGACGAAATTCGCGTTTTTTCTGTGGTCATTTGACAAAATTCGCGTTTTTGCGCAATCCTTCCTCGAAATTTGCGTTTTTTCGCAGCTTTTTGTCGAAATTCGCGCTTTTTCTCGTCTTTTTGATGAAATTTGCGTTTTTCTGTGGCCTTTTGGCGAAATTCACGTTTTCCCGTGTCCCTTTGACGAAATTCGCGTTTTTTGCGATCCTTTACGAAATTAGCTTCTTTTTCGCAGCCCTTTGACGGAATGCGTGTTTTTAGCGATCTTTTTTTCGAAATTCGCGTTTTTTCCGCGACCTTTTGATGAAATTCGCGTTTTTTCTGCGGCCTTCTGACGAAATTCGGGTTTTTTCTGGGCTCATTTTGACGAAATTAGCGTTTCCTCTAGAATAATTTGACGAAATTCACGTTTTCTCCGCTATCATTTGACGAAATTTGACTTTTTTTTCGCGATCCTTTGACAAACTTCGCATTTTATCTGCGGCCGTATGACATAATTCCGGTTTTTTCCTTGATCCTTTAAAGAAATTGGAGATTTTTTTTTGCGAACGATTGACGAAATTGATTTTTTTCGGCGACCATTTGTCAAAAATCGCGATAATTTTTTAAGTCCAAATTTTCGGACTGATGACCGAATTTTTCAAATTTTCGGAAAATTCGGAACAAACTCACCCTTGCACCCCCACCCCTCCTTCCTCTGCCTACGGCCTTATTGACAAAAATGATTTCTGTTTATAACACAATGCAACGTGTTTCGTAAGATTTAGAACATTATGAAAATTTAACTCAGCCCCCCCGAAATAAAATCCTGGGTACGCCACTGCTTTTATCTAAGTTAAAATGTTTCTGGCACGTTGGAATGTTGGTACATAATAATTTTGAAATTTTTGGCACGTATACTCAAAAAGGTTCGCCATCCCTGCTGTAGGGTATACCCTCTGCCTTGAGCGTATACCCTCTGCTTAGAGCGTATACCTTCTGTTTTTTTTTTTTTTTTACGATTACACCACTGACAATAAGACGCGTCTCACTGTGTACCACAACTGTGTGTCTCACTGTGTACTTTCGTTACGTTGTAACAAAATGGATGTCACACCTGTTACATCAATTTCATCGCTTTAAAAAGTTTACGTCGTTTCATCGAAATAATCTATTATTAGATATAGCTAGGTTTGTTTAAGTAAATGTATGTCATATTGAAGGAAATAAACTCTAAAATAGACGTTTATGTAACTTTAGCCACTAAAAAAAAAAAAAAAAAAAAAGAATTATTTATTATTTTGTCGGACGAGTAACTGAAGTGCCGAAACTACATCCACGTGTTGTGTAAGATGTGGTCGTTATGTGTGTGTGCCAGCTTGGAGACAAAGTTACAACCAAATGTCAAAGTGCCTGCTGTCTCACTGTGTACTACTCTCCCCTATAATTACGTATCCAACCGTTTAATGGACCGTTTAACCGTTTAACCTTTACCTGAGGTTTAATCTGTTATGATAAGTAATATTGCAGGCATGATGTTAATGCTAAAAGGTTGTCTGGGGGAATTGTGCCGGTCAAAGCCATCCAGGATGGCTGTAAGAGCATTAGCATGTTAGCCCATTAGCGCTGGGCGTTATCATACGAACACGGTAAAAAACGACAAACAAAAGTCAGCAAATGGCGCTCAAACACCATTTTAAAAAATATCATAGTTCAAAAATACATCTCATTTAGTATAGCGTTATCTCATTTAATCATATTTAATAAATAATATTAATTAATAAATTGTTTTCGTTACATTAAATTACTTTTGTCCCATCGGCGTTAAAAAATCAAGCCCGGAATCCTTGATTCGACTCATGGCTGGACAATTTTTCATGCGGAAAAATTTCTATTCGCATAATGACCCTTGGTCTAAAGTTTATATATTACACAGAGCAGCCTATGTTAACCCTTTATGTCCCAAATTATGAATTCATAAAATTTCATCCTCTAAAACATTTTTCGTAAATTTTTGAAACTACATTAGAAGATTTAGATAATCATTTAATAAATTTTAGAAGGATTTTGCCAATTAAAATTAATTAATTAAATTTGTATTGATAGGGATTTTGTGCAATATTTATAACTTCACTCAAATCTTTTATTTAAAATATTTTCTTTAGTATTTTATAGAATTAGGAAATGTACACATATAATGTTCTTACAATAGAAATATAGGAATAATTCCGAACTGAAACTTTTCACCCACAATCTTTCAACGTCAAGAAAGTTGAAGAGATGCAAAGGCAAAAGATATCACCCCTTTAAAAATACTTTTTGTTTTGTTCAACCAATAATGCTTTTGGAATAAGATATAGTAAAGTATCCATAACTCATTCTAAAATGTATTATTAGGTTGAGCAAAAAGTTCTAGGAAATTTTTAATCTAATAGTTACCAGAATTTGTATCGTATATTGGAGTAGTAGTGGTATATTTACAGGAGTTCAGGAACTTTTGCTCCAAAAAAAAAAAAAAATTGAACAGTATGATTTGCGTGTGTTGACCCGCCATTATTGGAGAAAAGGCCTAACGATTCTGAAAGCCGTCGATGGGATTAATGAGGATGAAGGTGCTGGTAACGGTGACAAACTTAGCTAGCAAATCCGGAATCTGGCAGAAAGTCGCGGGCTATGATGGTCTCTACTTTAAAGAATAGTCCCTGTGTCTTTTGTTGTTAATTTACGCATAACAACGCAACTTTCACAAATTTTCCAGAACTTTTTGGGTCAACCTAGTAATAGTAATCGATGTATTAAATGAATTTTATAACAAGTTATTTTAATGGTACTTTAAAGTACCGTCAGTGCATAAAGGGTTAAAAGTAAGTGTAAATATATATATATACTCACTTGCAGTTTTCTGTCATGTCTTCCTTCTTTGACTTGATCCTCGTCAAATAAAGGTATGTTCCTCGTTGAAATGTAGTATGGCTGCCACGATTCGAATTCATCTTTTTCCCGACATACATAAAATACTGATAATGTATCATCTGGCGACCTTACTTCCAGCCATTTCCTCGCATTAGGAAATATGTTGCATTGTGTGCAGTCTGATGTGTCACCTTGCAGAACGATATTCCCTTCAGCAATCATCTGTACCAACTCGCTTTTAGTCTCGGGCGATTTTCCATACCAAGTTAATTTGAAAACAGGCAAAACATAAACTTTATTTCTTGCTGATACTTCAAACTCTAAAAGTTTTAAAAACCGAGATATGATATTGATACTTGGATAATAAATTAAATCTGTCGTCAAAATGTAATCAGTTCGACTCTCCTGAATGGCAACATTTCTTCCAACATTGGCGGGAAATGGCAAATTTCCGTGAGATTTAAATGTTCCTTTGGTCCACGTATCGTAACTATAAGACGGATACTCTAGTTCTGCTTCTTCTTCTGGTGATTTGAAGTTCCCGCGAGATGGATCGTATTCCGCATCGAAGTACAAATGCCATGTAACATTCTGATGGATGCAAGAGTTTACCAGTCTGAGATGAATTATCTTTCTCAGAACCTTTTTGAAATCTGAGCCTGGAGCATATACTGAAATAGACATAGGACCTTGCCACCGAGAACATACTTCTGATACGTGTGATATATCCGTAAAAGTAGCAACTGTGGCAAATGTTATAGTCCTGTGAGTATTAACCTGTAAAGCTCCTCTGATGTAATTTTTCAGGACAATGTATCGGCCTCTTTGTTCTACATTCCATTTCATAGAGCTTATTGTCACGGGCAAATTGTCGCCCAGGTTTCTGAGTCTGCATCCATAGTTCGCTGACCATAGGTAGATGGCAATGCCGCAGACGTAGATCAACAGAATAGATGCTCCAAAAGCACACAAAGGAGAATTTTTTCGTGAACTGAACAGTGCCTCTGGGGGAGAAATAATACCCGGTATTTTAGGCATTTTCTTTCGGAACGCATGCACTGTTTTTCGGAGCATTTTCTGTCAACACATTCATTGTATGTACCTATAAAAAAACAAGTAAGAAAAAATCATGCGTCGAGCATAGATTATGAAACATTTTCCAACACACTCAGAATAATGTAACAAAACTGCACCGTTTAATAAGTTCAAATATAAGTCTAATTCAACCCTATGAAAATGCATAACGCCTTTCAAAACCCAATTTCAGCTGTTCCCATTTACAATCGGAAAATTATGCGATTTTTTTCAGCAGCCTTATATATGTGATATATAGATTTGAATCTATTATACATGCATGCCAAAATTTAGTTCATATAAGAGATACATATGCTTCAGTTGAAATTTTACCTTCAGAAAGTTCCTCTAATAAGGAGAACGGTACGTTAATACTTTTGTGTAGCCCTTTATGTGAAGTATAGAATTTATTTATAACGAGTAAGATGCAAAAAAATAAATAAATAAATTTAAAAGCGCATACCGAATTTTAAACCGTACACTCCATCAATTATTACTCAAAGACAGTACTGTGCTGTAACCGATTTCTTTTGTGTGTCCCTGTAAATGAATGAAAAATGCTATGAATGCCCTGTTCTAACGTGATCGTAGTGAAATTCAGTGATTTATACCAGTTTCAACACATCTGAAATAGCGTAATGTCATTAAAATACTCTGCAAACGACTTTTCCTCATGTAACCATAATGTAATGAAATACTTTCGAGTGCCCCTGTCAATGAACGATTAATCGTACATACTTCATATACAATACCAAACATGCTTTGGTGACCCTAAGTAACCTTTATCAATTGCATGAAAATCCGGGTATATTTACGGAGCTAGAGCGTGCACAGACGGCAGACAGACAAACCGAATGCATAAACACTTTTCAACTTTGTTGGAAAGTGTTAAACCAGGCAATAGAGACCGTATAGGGGCTCTACCTAGCAAAATTCATGGTACTTCTGGAAAAAGGCTTACTATATGTTTTTTGGGTCGCTGAATCCGAATTTTTAACTTCCCACCAAAATTTCCCCCGGCAACCCCCCCCCCCCCCAAATTTTGGTAAAATGCCCCCAAAAAAGGTTTTTATTAAAAAAATCAATTTTTTTATTGTTTTAGGGAAAAAGTATCTAGAAATTCATAAAGTAGAGAAAATTTGCAACAAATTAGATATATGACATTATGACTTAGGATGCAGGGGAAAGGGGAATCTGCCTCGGAACATACGCGCGGTGCTGCGTGAACTAAGTTGCGCAATTCCACTTAACCACTCACACGCTTACATTCGCCCTCCCATCTCCCCTCCGAACTTTCTCTATAAGGTTTACTAAGTTTATTGGGTCGCTGAATCCGAATTTTTAACTTCCCCCCAAAATTCCGCCCCCCCCCCAAATAGTTGTTTTTAACTTAAATTTCTTATTGTTTTAGGGGAAAAGCATTGCGAATTTAGAAACTAGACAAAATTTGCAACAAATAGATATATGACATTATCACGTAGGATGAACGGGGAGGGGGAGGGCTGCCTCTGAACATGCACTGCGGCGCTACGTGCACTAAGTTATGAAGTCCAGGCAATAGAGGATTTTACCTGGAAAATACTAGTTCTGGATTTCGACTCGCATTATGTTTCTTGGGTCGCTGAATCCGAATTTGTAACTTCTCACCAAAATTTCACCCGGCAACCCCCCAAAAAATTGATTTTTTGAAAAAAATTGCTTTTTGAGAAAAGCGCGCTGGGAATGTTCCGAGACAGTACCCTCTCTCCTCGTTTATCCTACGTCATAATGTCATATATCCTATTTGTTGCAAATTTTGTCTAGTTTCTGAATTTCGTAATGCTTTTCCCCTAAAACAATAAGAAATTTAAGTTAATAACAACTATTTTGGGGGTTTTCGGGGGTAAATTTTTGGTGGTAAGTTAAAAATTCGTATTCAGCGACCCAAAAAACTTAAAGTAAACCTTATAAGGAAAGTTCGGAGGGGAGATGGGAGGGCGAATGTAAACGTGTGAGTAGTGGAATTCCGCAACTTAGTCCACACAGCACCGCGCGCATGTTCCGAGGCAGATCCCCCTTCCCTTTCATCCTAAGTCATAATGTCATATATCTAATTTGTTGCAAATTTTGTCTACTTTCTGAATTTCTAGATCTTTTCCCCTAAAACAATAAAAAAATTGATTTTTTTAATAAAAACCTTTTTTGGGGGTCTTTTTACCAAAATTTGGGGGAGTTGGCGGGGGAAATTTTGGTGGGAAGTTACAAATTCGGATTCAGCGACCCAAAAAACATAAAGTAAGCCGATTTCCAGAACTACCATTAATTTTGCTAGGTAAAATTCCCTATTGCCTGGACTAATAAGCTTGTTCTGTGAATATGTATTGTTAAACATGATTTTACATACAGGGTGTCTATAAAAGATTGTACCAGTTATAAATTTGAATACAATCAACTGTAAGCGTTGTCGATGGTTGGCTCAAGGATACGAATACAGGCATCCCTCGACTTACTTCAGTAATGCGTTCCGTAAACTTATGCAGAAGTCGAATTTTACGTAAGTCGAATTTGTAAATTCCTTAGGTAAAATTTCGTCAGAAACTGCAATATTTATTATATATATATATATATATATATATACATACATACACACACACACACACACACACACGCACATATATATATATATATATATATATATATATATATGTATGATACTTTATATGTAATTGGTGAATTTCATTATTAATTAGCTTAATTATTGTTTAATCTTATTTACAATCATTTGTTATACATTTTAATTTAATAAGGACAATATCATATTAATTACTAATAGTATGCCATTTTTATAGTGATTAATATACATATAAGTATATTTAATATAAATAAAGTTATACTGTATGTATTAAAATTGGGTAATTATTTTTATTATTATTCCTCTATTCTTATTAATATTTTAATATTTATCTATTTTCACTTTGTGTTATAAAATTTATTATCGGTTTAATGTTTTTGAATGTCCCACATTCATACTTTTAGGATTTTTATGGATGTATGAAAATAATCCACACACTATATTTGTGCTTTTTAGGTAATCAGAATTTAAGTATCTGTTTACCTTCTTTATACTCCCATGTGTTTTATATTTCCTGTTCATTTTATAATTATCTTATATATAATAGTTTTTATTAAAGATTTTTATATTTTTAATAAATATTTATATTAATTATTAATGAATTTATTTTGTTTTATAGCATATAGCTATATGCTATATATTATCGATGTTCTAGAATTATTTAATTTCTTAATGTAGTTTAAATAAGTTAGCTAATAGAGTATTTTGTATGCTTTTTAAATTTTATTAACAATAGTTTTTTTTTTAAATACATTGTGTGGTTTATATTCAGTTTATAATTATCTATATATAAGGATTTGTTTGGTTTTGCTGTTAATAAAACAATTGTTACATTCAAATGCTTACAACTGTTTATCTAGTGACAATTGAATCATAAAAGTAATACTAGATGGCAGCACCAAAATTTGTATTTTTTTTTTTTTTTGATAAGTTCTAAATTTTACTTTTTCCAGTTACATTTCAGTTATAACTTACTACACCAGGGGATATTTTTAGCTAAATTTTGACGATATTGTTAAACTGTTATCTATTAATTTAATAGTGCATTTTAAATATGTAATTACTTTCTATTTATTTTATTTTATATTATATTAAAAGTTATTTAACATTTATTTCAAAATGTATTAACTGCATCCTATGGTATCAATTACTGTGATTTCTTAACTGTTTTATTCACCTTAATCTTTACGATATTTTGTGGTGCCATGTGCGCGTGGATTTATTCTAAAATATTGAAATATTAATCGGTATGGTGTTTATTATTTCTATTTTATATCCTATAAATATTTAAATAGGTTTTATTGTTTTTTCCATTTCATATTATTTGTTTCTATTCTGTTTTCATTTTTAATCAATTCACTTGATTTTAATGGTTGTTTGGGCACAGGGGAAAATAACTTTTAGCTTTAGCTTATTTTTCTCACAGAAAACAACCATTTTGCTTATATCATTGAATTCTGTGCCCTTGACAGCGTAATTCAATATATAAGCATTTCCATTATTTGTCGGTGTCCACTTTCTTATTTTTCTTCCATAATAATTCTTATAATAAATTTTTAAAAAAAATTTATACTTACAGCTTTTATTCATAATATTACGGTTTTTGATGGTGGTAGGTTATGTTTAATTAATGGTTATATATATATATATATATATATATATACATTATTTACACAGTATAGTAAAGTGAGGACAGACGCCGCGGTCGGACAGATGCCGCAGACATTGTATTGGCGACACTAGCGCTCCCTAGGCCAAATTAAGAATTTCGTTGTGTGCCTAAGTGCTGTCTGTTGTGTTGTATGCGTGTCCACTGCTTAACTATTAGTATTCAAATATTTCTTCCTGCTTTTATGCTTCAAACCTGCGAAGAAAGTTGCTAAAATTATTCTAATAAAGTTTTATTGCATATTTTAAGCCAAATAAGCAGATTTCACCCCAAAACCAATTGCAACTGTAGAATAGATAATCGTAGAATACAGACATGTGCTTGCCTTTCTCACGCGTCGTTCACATGACACAAAATGGCGGCACGGCATCTTACCCTCCACTATGGGACAGATGCCGCACAGAGGTTGAGGGACAGATGCCGCAAAATATATTTTTGTTTTTCGGTTCAATAAATTCATCACTGCGATTTAAGTATAACTAACATTTAAATCAAGGTATATTAACGCATTCTGCTACTTATCAAAATATTCTCAGCAACAATGCTGGTTCTCCATGTGTGAATAAGGAAAACATAGGCCCTTTACAAGTCTCACCATTTAAACTGTTAAACAAAATATCTCTTATCCCAATGGTCAAAAGGCCCATACAGCCAAGTAAGAGAAATCAAAAGGATGCAAATATTACAGGCAGAGAATTTATAAACAATAAAAAAGAAGAATGAAATAAAAAGCAAAAGAAACTAGAAAGCGTCAAAGAACGACAGCTTGGTGGAAGTAAAATGTTTAAAAAACGGAAAGGAAATATAAACTTGAACACACCTTACTTGAGGAAGAAACTAAAATATGAGTCATCTTCCGATAATGGCGAAATTGTTCTTTTATAGATTTTGATGGCAGTATGTATTGGATTGGAATTTGATGATTCAGAATGTACTGATTGTGTCTGGAGTCTTATCACAAAACAAAGTCTAAAGCGAGCAGGGTTCAGTGCATCAAATTCAATCGATAGCTGCATGACAAAGGCTCACTTTACTTTTGCAACGGGAAGTGTGATGTGGTTGTGGGCGAATGGAAATACAAAATTAAAGAAGGAGAGGAAAGGCAAAAAAAAAATAGACTAGGGCCTAAATAGAATATAACTAATGCTTACATTAAGAGCAAACTGCAATGTTCGCCTGGATGTAAACCAGTGATTTATATTTTTTTTGTAATTATGCTGTCTATTGTTTCCAGTAATTATGCTATCTATTCCCGTAAATTCAAATGTTTTTCGTTTCATTTTCATTTTTTGTCTTAAGTTTAATTTTCGAGCTTACACTTTTGCAATTTCGTTAAACTTTTCACAATTTAGTGATATATATAATTTATGTAAGTTTACTGTTATTTATTTTCATTTTAAGTAGTTTGAGGGAAAAAAAAATGTGATTTATTTGAAAAAAAAAAAACAGCATAGCTTTTTTCTCCATGCGGCATCTGTACCACACCTCATGCGGCATCTTACCCAGCACTTAAAAAATGATGTTAAAAAAGGACGTTTGGGAAAATACACTGGTTATCAAAAATTAAGGAAAAGTCACAAAATGACTTTTGGAGACTTTTCCCAAAAGAGCACAATGGTGACTTCACAGTAGTCTCTCTGTCACCTGAAAGTCATCATGTGACTTTAATGTGATATTATTTCGTAACTTATCACAATGAAGCGTTCACGATGACTTTGAAATTCAGTCTACAAATGACAGTCACACGAGAGTCACAATGTAACTACATTGTAAAGTCACATGGTGACTCGTCACAGTGACGTCTCAGTGGAGTCACATATAGTGATCATTTGAGACTCATAATGAGATGTATGGAATTTCCTTTTTTTTTGCTTCACCGTAGTGACTGTGACACTTGTGACCATGTGTGACATGAATGAGATGTTATATGGACTAACTGTGTTGTAGAGATAGTAATTACTCGAATTATATTATTTCCTTTTGAGTGTTCGCGTATTTGAAAATTAGCATTTTGTGACTTTTCCTTAATTTTTGATAACCAGTGTAATTATGCCTGCTTTATTAAGAGGGCTTTAACTTGTTTAACATAGAAATTAGATTCTAAAGGGTTTGATCAATGATTTCTGGTACTTAGTTTGCTGTTTTTTGCTTTATTGTACATTTTACAAGAAGAAAAGAAAAACTGCGGCATCCGTCCTCACTTTACTATATTATTTTATAAATAAAGTAGTATGCAGCAGTATTTACTTGGATATAAACTATAAAAGTATGAAAAATATAAAAACAAATTGAAAGAACACTTTTCAAATAAAAAGTATCTTGTGGAATATGGGATTTATAAATTTAACATTGCTGAATTAATTTATATCAATTTTGAATACATCGAACGAACAGCTCTGGATATGGAAGAAAAAATACACTTGTTCCTCTTCACCGAAACTTTAAAATTGGTTTTCGTTATGGTTTGAATTTAGCTAACAAAATTGTAACGGTTAAACAGAGTTTTTGTTTTTTTTTTTTGTTTTTTTTAGCTCATTTTAATCAGATTTGTGTTTTTTTTTTTTTTTTTTTTTTTTTTTTTTGTTAAAGATTTGATTGTACATCCCAATAAAAATATAACTGTATCTAATATATAAAACTTATATTGTTGTTGTGGTCTGTATCTGCATATTTTATTTATAAAACAATTATCAAAAGTATGCAAATGCGTAACAAACGCGCTAGTATGTTCATAAATGTAATTTTCGAAATTTCTTACGTAAGTGCGAATTTACGTAAGTCGAGGGATGCCTGTAAAGAGCAACTCAAACAGTTTTAGATAAGCGCATACGCGAGTACTGCTTTGTTATTGATTCGCTTGCAGTGCCACATACGTAAAATGACGTTATTGTTGGGCTGAAGATGTTAAAGACATGCGATTTTTTTTTTCCTTTGGTGCTTTATAAAAGACTGTGTCTGCGTTCCGCTGCTGCCTAATGATTTGCCAGACTTGAGACACAGAATTGAAGACGCTACTGTTTCCATTACATTACCGAAGTGTGAGACTTTAGGTTGGATGTGTGCTGTATAACTAAAGGTGCACATATAGAACATTTGTATGAAAAAAATAGGTCAGTTTACCTGCAACTTCATGTATGATTTGCTGTTAATAGTCTAAATTGAACTGTTATACACTGGTTATCAAAAATTAAGGAAAAGTCACAAAATGCCAATTTTTAAATACGGAAATACTCAAAAGGAAGTAATATAATTGGAATAATTACTATTCCTGCAGAACAGCTAGTCCATATAACATCTCATTCAGGTCACACATGGTCACAAGAGTCACAGTAACTACGGCGAAGCAAAAAATAGGAAATTCCATACGTCTCTTTTATGAGTCTCAAATGACTACTATATGTGACTCCACTGACAGGTCACTGTGACTGCTGCTTTGTGGCGAGTCACCAGGTGACTTTACAATGTCATTTCATTGAGACTCTCGTGTGACCCTCATCTGGAGACTCAATTTCAAAGTCATTGTGAACGTTGCATTATGATGAATCACCAAATAATGTCAAATTAAAGTCACATGGTGACTTTTCACCACTTTTCACAGTAGTGACTTCACAGTAGGGTCTCTGTCACCATTTGACAAAGTCATGTGACAGAAAGTCACCATGTGACTTTAATGTGACATTATTTGGTGATTTATCATAATGCAACGTGCACAATGACTTTGAAATTGAGTCTCCAGATGAGAGTCACAAGAGAGTCTCAATGAAACGACATTGCAAAGTCACCTGGTGACTCGCCACAAAGCAGCAGTCACAGTGACCTGTCAGTGGAGTCACATATAGTAGTCATTTGAGACTCATAAAAGAGACGTATGGAATTTCCTATTTTTTGTTTCGCCGTAGTTACTGTGACTCTTGTGACCATGTGTGACCTGAATGAGATGTTATATGGACTAGCTGTTCTGCTGAGATAGTAATTATTCAAATTATATTACTTCCTTTTGAGTATTCGCGTATTTAAAAATTAGCAGTTTGTGACTTTTCCTTAATTTTTGATAACCAGTGTAATATACCATTGAAACTGAGGCATTCTTTTATGGGCATCCTATATTTTTTTAAAAAAGGAAAATATTCAACGATGTAAATCTGTAAAATATGCGTGGCGCAACTGTAATCAATAGCCTCATGCAAAACAGCAAAAAACTACAAAGAGCTAATGATATATTTTCTAATGCAGTATAGCAGTTCGCTTTATTTCTGCAAAAATATTTCGTTAAAACGAAAAAATAAAAATTCATTTCCACTTCAAAAGTTTAATTAACAATATTTAAAGTAATTAACATATTTTGAATAATCTTCAAAGTTTGTAGTTTGTACAATATATATATATATATATTGCCTTCGAGGATGACTTAAAGGAATCGACTGGGAGCTGAGACTTAATGTCCAATCCGCACCTTCCACCTGTGCAACCTGTTAGTACCCTTGCCTAGCGCATGGGGAACGAACGGGGATGGGCTTCCTCCAACCATAGAATTATACAAGTTCTTTGTAATTCTATGCCTCCAACCCGCTTAGCCAGCATGGAGAAATTTGGCCACCTCCGCCCCCTTACTTTACCATCAATTCACAAAACAAATCTCGGCCCTTAATTCTCTGTGATCTGCATGTTCCTGGTTACGGCAGCGATCAGAAAGACATGAAGACAGAGGGTGGTAAGAATCACCAGGCTCGGCTTGGCTGCCATAAGTTGATGACCTTGCCTATGTATAATGGACGATCGTTATCTTCGTTTACAAGAACTTGAAGAAGAATTAGAAATAATCAATTGGGACATCCTAGGATTATGTGGAGTAAGAACAAAAGGAGAAGAGAAGATTGATCTTGCCAGTGGACATGTATTATATTACAGAGGCACATAAGATGAAAAAACAAGCAGTGTAGGATTTCTGATTCATAAAAGGCGGAAGAATCGCATCGTAGAATATGATAGTGCATCAGATAGAGTTTCAAGAGATGCAAGGTTAGTAATACAAGTGTCCAGAAGATACAAGATGCAAATTACCCAAGTTTATGCACCAACAATAAGCTATACTGATGAAGAAATTGAGGATTTCTATGAAGAAATAGCTTCAATGCATCAAAAGGGAAAATGCTACATAAAATTAATAATGGAAGACTGGAATGCTAGAACTGGGTGGGGGGGGGGGAGGAAGGTGCGTTTTCAGTAGGAAATCATAGATATGGGATGCGTAATGAAAGAGGAAACAGATTGATTGAATTTTCAGAATATGAACAGATGTATATCATGAATTCATTTTTCAAGAAAAAGCCACAAAGAAAATGGACATGGCGTAGTGCAAATGGCTCAACAAGTGAAATCGACTACATCTTGACAAACATAAAGCATCTTATTCAGGATTGCATCGTTCTCAATAACTTCAATGCAGGAAGCGATCGCATGTTGGTTAGATGCAAACTGCTATTAAGTACTAAAGTGGAAAGAATGAAGCTTTTGCAACATTCAAAGAAATCAACCGATATCATAAATCTCCAAAAACATAAAGAAGAATTTCATTTGGAACTTAGAAACCGTTTCCAAGTACTTCAATCAACTTCAGAAGAGGAGCAAGATCTTACAGTAGTGAACAAGAAACTAACCAATACTCTATAAGATATTGCAAAAAAGATAGCCGGCGATACACAAGTAAAGCTGACATAGAAAATAACAGAAGAAACAAGAAGATTCATGAAGAAACGCAGAGAATTTAAAATGAAGAAAAACGATCCTATATCGAGAGTTGAATATGCTGAATAATGTAAAACGGTAAGAAAATGTGTTACAGAAGATATAAGAAAATCTGCGATCTTGTCAAGAAAGTTCTAGAAGATAACAAAAGCTTAAAATCAGCTAAGCGCAAACTATGTGTTGGAAGAAAAGGTATTTTTGCACTAAAGAGGGCAGATGGAACAAGCACCAAAATCAATAACGAAATAGTACACATTGTCGAAAAATTCTATAACAATCTATATAAATGTGAAGATTAAAGGGAAATCAACCTACGTGATCCACGAGAAAACTTAACAGAAACTGGAGAGATAATCCCAGTGATGACAGATGAAGTTTTACAAACCATTAAATTTATGAAAAAAGGTAATGCCCTGGCGAAGATGGAATTACAATTGACCTTAACAAAGAAGCAAGAGAAGAATTTGCAAAACTACTATCCTTACTGTTTTCCAAATGTCTCGAGAAGTCAGATGTACCAGAAGGTTGGAATAATGCTGTGATGGTGCTACTTTACAAGAAAGAGGAGAAAGAAAACATTAAAAATTACCGTCCGATCAGCTTTATAAAATTTTCACCAAAATTTTAACGACAAGACTGGATCCAGCTCAACCTAGAGAACAAGCAGGATTCCGAAGTTGATTCAGCACAATGGATCATATCCAAACGGTAAGGGAACTCCCCCCATTGAAAAACATAAGAAATATAATTTACCTCTTTGCTTGCCTTTATTGATTATGAAAAAGCATTTGATTCGGTCTACATATCAGCAGTAGTTGAATCTCCGGAGGACATTGATATAGAGAAACTTTACATCACTATCATAAAAATTTACAAGAAAGCAACAGCAACCATCCGTTTGGATAAAGGCAAAACGAAGATCAAGCTTGGAAGGGAGGTAAGACAAGGCGACACCATTTCGCCTAAGCTTTTTACTGCTGTCTTAGAAAATATTTTCAAGAAGCTGGATTGAGAAAACAAAGGGATTAGAATAAATGGAAAGTATTTAAGTCATCTCCGATTCGCTGACGACATTTTAATTTTCAGTAACAGCCCTGTAGAATTGGAAAGTATGCTAAAAGATTTGGCAGAAGCTAGTATTAATGTGGGATTAAAAATAAATTTGGAAAAAACTAAGGTGATCTTCAATCCATTTGCATCAAAAAAGAAAATCGTCCACAACAACACTGAGATTAAAGAAGTTCAAAGTTATGTTGTATACCTTGGACCGGAAATATCCTCAGATAATAGCATCATGAATGAAATCAATAGAAGAATTAGAAATGGATGGAGTGCTTTTGGGAAGAACAATATTATTCTGAAGAGTAACATGTCTCTTTGTTTGAAAAGAAGGGTGTATAACCAATGTGTTTTGCCTGTACTAATTTATGGAGCAGAAACAATGACGCTAATAAAACGAATGGTACACAGATTACAAACAACACAGAGAAGTATGTAAAGGTGCATGCTAGGTATAACTAGAAAAGACAGAAAGAGAATAACCTGGATAAGAAGTCAGAAGAAAGTTTTTGACATCATTGAAAGAATTAAACTGCTAAAATGGAAATGGGCTGAGTACATTTCAAGAAGACAAGACAATAGATGGAACACAAACACCCTACAGTGGTATCCCAGAGATATGAAACGGCGAAGAGTATGACCTCAAGTAAGTTGGAGTGATGAAATCAGAAAAGTGGCTGGTGTTAATTGGGTGACTAAAGCACTAGACAGGAAACATTGGAAAAATCTGGGGGAGATCTACATCCAGCAGTAGAGTGAAGACGTTGATGATGATATAATATGATATGTGCAAGTTGTTATCTGATAGATATAAATACCTTGTTATAATCTACACTGTAAAAAAAATGTTGAGATTTTTCCTGCAATTTATGTTGCAATTTTTCAAGCGCCGATGCTGTCAAATCGATTTCAAGCACCGATGCTGTGACAGCGAATTCAAGCAACAAGTTAAGTAAAAATCATTTCTGTCACATGCACCACGCTGCTAATAGCAACGCGACTTTCCACAGACTGGAAAAATTTTACAACAATCTTAAAGACAGCAGCTTGTAAATTTTACAACAACTGTATTGGCAGCCGGGGTGCCAACACCTTTTGTTGCAAAATACATTGATTTTTCCTGCATATGTTGTAATTTTTTAAGCACCGATGCTGTGACAGCGAATCAAAGCAACAAGTGAAGTAAAAATATAAGTATTTTTGTCACGTGCACCACGCTTCTAATAGCTAGCAACGCGACATTCCCCAGGTTGGAGAAATTTTACAGCAATCTTAAATAGAGCCGCTTGTAAATTTTACAGCAACTGTTTTGGCAACCGGGGTGCAGCACCTTTTGTAGTAAAATAGTTTTTTTTTTTTTTTTTAACCATTTGGAAATGGTTGTTGTTTTCGGTCGAGGATGGGGCCAAATGATGCTCGCAATTTTATTTTTTTTTAACGAAATTCAATGATGTTCTTTACTTTTAGAAGAATTTTTATTTGAATAGGTAATAGAAAGGCGTAAAATCGTTAAAAATTGTTTGAATAAGTAATCGAAAGGCATAAAATCGTTAAAAATTGAAAAAGTTACAAAATGGGTAGGCGCAAATTATCAGATATGGAAAAATCCAAAGCCAAAGAGCGACGCCGAAATGAAAATCATCTTGCAAAGCAAAAATCGAGGTCTTCAACTCATTATGTAGGCCATGAAAATCGAGGTCTTCAACTCATTATGCAGGCCATGAAATTCGAGGTGTTCAACTGATTAAGTAGCCCATGAAAATCGATTACAGAATAAAAGACGAACGCAAAAAAGAAAACAATCTAATGTTTAATCGATTTATAGTAAAAGGCCATGTCTCGAGGGTCTCCAATCCATTAGCCACGGCGTTTTACAATCGGTCGATTCTAACCGGGAAAAATTGAGCGCAACGTAGGTAATTTGTCGCAATCTGTGAATGATTCGATGGAACTGCTTTCGATTTGTAAACTGTTTTTCTTCTCGAAACGGGACTTGGAGAGTTTATCGATGAAGGTTTTGGTCATCTGAAATTTGATCTTTACGATCAAGAAGAGGATGCGAACGGAATTTGGTGGACGAAATTTAGATTTTTCGATTAAATTTTGTTACGAAGGTGATTTGTCGCGATCTGTGGATGATTCGGTGGAACTGCCTTCGATTTTTATTTATTCGATTATTAAAAAAAATTCCAAATGGTCGTTGTAATCTATTAACATACAATTTTTTTTTTTTTCCCTTACACAGTGCAAACTTTTTTATTATCCATATAAGCAGTACATCAATAGTTCGTCAGAGTTCGGACTCTTATAGTCACAAGCCCCCGAGAGCCGTATTATTAAATAAAATTATCTCGTGGCTTCTGGGAAAGGTTTATTATTTCAAACTCTGCCTCCTTATAGTCCGTGATATCGACTTTTGATCAATAACTTGTAATATTTTCCAGCAGGGAGGGGGGGGGGGGCTTGGATGTACTTAAATGATTGCAATAATAATAATAATAATAATAATAATAATAGGCTGAGAAAAGGGAGATCCATTTATATCATCAAAGATAAGGGGAAAAAAACCCTTAAAACATTCAAAAAATCTAAAGAAAGTTTTATTAGGAATTTATGATTTTTAGTGGTTTTGCATGTAACAGCCAATTTAAAATAAAGAGTGTGCAGCAAAATGTTAAAATCAACTTCAGAAAATTATCTTCAAATATGAAATACAATCTCTTCACCTACGGTCAGTAGCAGCTCGTCAGAAATTCACAATCACTTTTCTACCAGCAATTTCGTAAACTAAATTTCTCCTTAAGAACATGCCATGGTCAAATAGGATCAAATTTTATATACTAAAATCTTTGTAGTTAAGTGAAATAAAGTAATAAAAAACCTTTGACGAGCCCAGGGTTAGAGGGAAGCTGACGAACCGCTAATTAACTACGATTACCTGTTCCGATGCTACCAATCAGTATAGGAATTAGAGATCGATCGAAAATTCGTTTTCGACCCAAAATCTGAGTTTCGTCGAAAATTCGTTCTGGCGATAATGCTACCGAATCGAAACTATCTTTATTCCTAAAATCTCAATTCTTCCTTTGGAAATTTTCAATATTACTCATTGATTTGAGCTGTATCTGCTCAAATGAGGGGCTCTTTATTGCTATGAACTTCACTGTTTATAATTATCAGTCATCACTGACTCACGACGTGAGTGTAAATTATAAAGCAAGCAATGCATGTATGACTAAACTTTGAAGATGCTTTTCACGTGCTCATTAAAAGCTGCAAACTTAACAGTAATATAATTTTTTTTAGTTTAAAACCGCAGAAATGTTTCGAATGCTCTTTGAGAAAGTAACTAGTTTTACAGATGACCATTTGTAGGTTTTGGGCCACGATCCTTCAGCCAGACATTCGATTTTGTATTCAGGCATTACAAAAGAAGTGTTGCACAAATTTTCAGGGTGCCTCAAATACCTACTCAAAAATGTTCAACAGCTCTCCTACTAACTGTTATTTTCGTGAAAGAAGTGGAACAAGAAATGGATATCAAGATCATACCCTTCACTGATATGTGATATATCCTTCTTAAATGTGATCAACTTGCGTTTATGTGCTTTTGGACTTTAAAAAGAGCATTATCAAATCGACCTTACAACAATCCATGGAATGGATTTCGGAAAATTATTAAAGAGGAATGGAGCAAAATACCTCTTCCGTTAAAGAAGGCATTTTGATGAAAATTATGGTGTAGAAAGGTTGTTATGAATAGTGGGTTATGAAATTTAACATTTAAAACAGAAAAACATTCTATAAATTAGTTCGAAAAATACCATGAAAATCGGCTTTTAAAAAATGCGTGAACAGCTTCTTATATTCTAATTCTCAGTTAAAAATAAAAGGTTGACTTGTCCAATCATCACTTTACAAATCTATTTTTTAACATGTGTACTTTTGAATAACAAATTAATGCTTTTCAAATAATATTTCATATCAGTAGTATGTAACAATTTAAATTAAAATAACACTAATTAAAATAATATTATTAAGATAGCTAATTTTTGAGATAAATATCACGATACAGATATTTAACATACGCGCATTTGTTTTAACCTGTAATTAGAAGTAACTTATCTGCTTTAATTTTCATTATTACCCGTGAATCAAAATGATATCGAGTCACTCTCCATGTTAAGAGGAAGTAAATGACAAGAGAATAGGAATTCTGCTTTTTCAGAATATAGTGTCGCCCCCTATGAAAAAAAAAATATTAAATAGTTACTTTGAATCGAACTTATACCTTCGGAATGGATCTTTTTCTTCTTTTGGACTGATCGCTCCATTATTATGAAACAGCCATTATTAAATGAAGTGTTAGGTGAAGATGAAAGAGCAATCGTAAAAAGTTATAGAACTTTGATTTTCTGCTCAGAATGGGGAAAAAAATGGCCATAATTTTTTTTTTTTTCAAAAAAAAAAAGTTATGGCCATTTCCCTCTCCCCCCCCCCCCCCTTCTGACTAGAAATTCAGAGTTCTAACATTTACGACTGCTCTTTCATCTTCACCTAACACTTCATTTAAAAATGGCTGTTTCATAATAATGGAAACCATCAGTCCATCAGAAGAAAAGAACTGGGTTAAAGCGGAAACTCGGTTAAGCGGGACTCGGATAATCGGCACTCTACTGTAGTTCAGTTTAAGACTTAAAACACGCGATTTTATTTTATATAAAATGACGTCATCCGCATCCGCTGAAGAATTCCTCATTTGCGATCCAGTATTAAACAACATCTATACAGTAAAGTACGCATAGGACGTCACTATCGCTGAATCCTAAAAAAATGATTTCGTCATTCAAAAAAAAAAAAAAATCGACTATCTAATGATTCATATGCCTCCATTTGTTTGTAATATTAACATAGATACTTAAAATTAAATTTAGTTTATAATAGATCCATGTTTTATCAGAAATCATTCATTTATATTTTTTCAAAATAGCACGTATTTTAAAGTACTTTTTTTTTTCAGTTTTTATGGAAAAATGGCAACAAAAAGATATAATTGCTATTTTTCTTTTACTTTCTACAGAAATAGAGTTCTTCCGTTGCCAATATCAAGCAAATGACTCTAAAAACTACAAAAAAATTAATATATCAAAAATAAATGGAGATGCAGTTTTCAAACAAATTGCATTAAAATGGACTTTTTTCCCAATACGACGGTACAAAAATTGAAAATGTGCGATGCTTATAAGTTTTAAAAAATGCTGTAGAGTATTTAATCGTACAATGATACATCTGCTTTGTTTTACGGCTGGCTTATACAACGTAACGTTATTTTTTGGAGACGACATAAAATAAGCTGGGAGAAAGAAATAGCATACCGGAGGCTAATAAATTTATACTTTCCCTTTCCTAATTCTTTATCAACACCAAAAATAAATTAATCTAACAAAATCGGGAGACATTTTGATTTGTTATTAATAAAAACAGAAGTGAAACTTGTTTCAATATACATGATACATATATAACTGAAATACTTGCCTTTCAAATTCAAAACTTCCCCAGAAAGTCCCATTCACGCATTGGAAAGAAAAATTGCAATCTACTCCATTGCTGTTGTTCCGACAGAAAACCCGCAGGTCGTTAAAAGGTCTCGCGATTACAATTGGAAGATTTTTGTAGAACCAGCATAAGATATTAATGAGGCATAAATCATTTAACGCCCGGGCATTATACGTGAGCAATTCACGGTAGGGAGAGTCGCTGATGAATGTCGTTCCACCCGGCTGAAAATACAGAAAATGGTGTTTAGTGAATTCCCAATATACTGATTGAATTGCTACTGAATGTCTGCGTTAACAGATTATGCATAGAGTATGGTATTGCTAAAGTTGTGTTCGTTATCATTGTTAATCCGTTATATTTGAAAATATTAAAGGCCTTACATCTGCTATTGCATACTATGCTGACAGAAAAGGTGTATATTGAATAAAATGAGTGAAAGGTTTATATTTTAAATGAAATGAACGCAATGAGAATGGTGGCAATAGGAACAATACTGGGCGATTCATCAACTCGCTCGGCTAACATAAAAGTACCCTATATATGTATGTGCTTCGTTGAATACGATCAAGGGCGGATCCAGCTCACCATTTAGAGGGGGGTCATGGATTTCCTTTTTTTTTTGGGTGGGAGGGGATCACCCCTTTAGGAGAATTTTTTATATTGAAAGCTATTCCCAAATCCAAACTACTTTTCTGATACTTTCGCGAAGTCATTTACATTCGTAAATACAAAATATTTGCATTAATGTTCGTAAAAATATAAAATTTACCGATTTTGTTCAGATACCAAGAAATTAAAGAGTTTTCCATTTTAAAAATAAAGGTAAAGATTCATTCAGAAAATCTTGTCAAAGTTAGCATTTTTAGCCAAGTTTTACGAGTTGACAGCCACAAAAATGTCTTCACAATGGAACAATTGGCTGTCACTTCCGGAAATTCAGTTCAAAAAGTCTAGCAATTGCCAAAGATAAAAATGGCAAAAATTTGTATTCAGTTTTTGAGGTAACAAAACCGTACACATTGGCAGCTATGTGATTCTATTAGTGTCATAAAAATTGCTGGCGTACCCTATTCTTTCTGCTCAAAATACTAAATAGTTTTTTCAATCGAACTTATACCTTTGGAATGGATCATTTTCTTCTGATGGACTGATAGCTTCCATTATTATGAAACAGCCATTATAAATGAAGTCTGATTTTTTGAGTTGAAGTCTGATAACTCTGATTTTCTGGTCGGTTATGGCAAAAAAAAAATGGCCATAATTGTTTCTTTCAAAAACAATTATGGCCATTTTTATTTTTGCCATTCGGACCAGAAAATCAGTGTTCTAACATTTTACGACTGCTCTTTCATCTTCACCTAACACTTCATTTATAATGGCTGTTTCATAATAATGGAAGCTATCAGTCCATCAGAAGAAAATAACTCGGTGAAAACGAAAACTCGGTTAAGTGGGATTCTACTGTATATTTCATTTAAAAAAAATTATCTTGAGAATATTTTTGGTAGTGTTCAGAGGGGGGTCATGACCCCATGGCCTCCCCCTTGGATCTGCCATTGAACACGATAGCGCCCCAGATATATGCTTTCGATTGAGCTCCTATATTTGGTGTATATGATACAGGCCATTGTCGCAAGAATCTCTCTATTCTAAAAACATGGATGAAAAATCATGCGTACGGCATAGATTAGATTATGAAATACTTTCCAACTCATTCATAATACTATAACAAAACTTCACCGTTTACTAACGTGAAAAATGATCTCTAAATGAACAATTTGGAAAATGTATAATGGATTTGAAAACCCAATTTCTACTATTACCATGAATAGTCGGGAAAATATAAAATTTTTTTGTGAAGCCCTGTATATGATCTACAGATATGTATGTATACTACATAGTAAGCTAAAAATTATTTCAGTTAAACGCATAGCGCAGTTGAAATTTTCCATTCAGCAATTTCCGCTAACAATCGGAGGTTGTTAAAAACTTTTGTGCAGCCCTGTATATGATCTACAGAATTTATACACACCAAGTAATATTACAACTAGTAAATCTGCAGATCAGGAGCCTCAACGTCAGCTCTGCTGCTCTGCAAGTCATTGTTTTTACACTCACTTTGGTAATATTCAGTTTCCTGCAAACCGCAATTTAAAGTTTTCAAATTATGTAATTATTTATAAGAATAAAAAATACGAAGTTTTCAGACATTAGAAGCGTTAAATTAAAAACGTTATGGAAGGATATTTCGAAATTTTCATGAGCTGTTAATTCTGGTATATTTTTTAAATAATGAAGTAGATTTCTTCAGGGGTGCTCCGCCCCCCTGAACCCCCCATGGTCTTATTAATTTACATACGTAACTTTTTATTGATTGCGCTAATGGTTAGCGCAAATCTTAGTTTTCTTTTTACACTTCCGAGCCTTATTTTTCAATACTGGTAACACAGAAAATGATTTACATTGACGCAATTATATTAAACGTTTAGGTTTTATGAATGAAAATGTAATTTCGTTTAAACATAAAATAATTTTCATTCATATTTTCTGAAATGAGGTGGCATTAAGAAGTAACACCCGTCAAAAAACATTTTTTCAGGCAATCTAGTTAATGCTTGGTTTTTAAGGATGAAAATATTTATTTCCCGATACAATGACGTCATTTTCGACAACGATGATTTTGCGGTGCATAATTTTGATATTTACTATATATTTGCTCTTCAAAAGTTTTTTTTTTTTTTTTCCTCATTGGAATTTTCGATTAAGAATTAACATTTCTGTTAGATGTGTGCAGACGATAAACCATGAGATATTAGAAATATTTTTTTTAATAATAAGAATTAATATCATAACACAAGCCCCTTTTATTTCAACCTCAAAGCGTATTCGTTTTATTTTTGATATATGAGATCAAATTCACCTTCTTTTCGTATTTTCACTTTATTTCTAATATGAAGGCGTATTCATGTCTATTTTTTATTTCAATTTCCTCTCGCACATAAAAATCTTTCAAATCAAAATTAACTGTTTAGAATAAATTTTTATTCCGGGATTGAATTTTCGTGGCAACGGCAAAAAAAAAAGAAAAATGATTGTTAAATTTCATAGCAAAATGTCGATTTATTCCTTATGAAAATAATGAACTTTTCAATTTAAAAGAAAAATATTTGAACAAAATAAATAGAACATATAGTCTTTCTTTATTTCTGTGGTAAATTCCATCTATATGTAAAGACACAAAGGCATTAATTCGTCCCTTTTGACTTTGATTTAACTTCAAACAATTACACATACTTTCACATTTACGATATTTTTAGGTGTAGTTCGCTGCTAGGTAACAGTTAAAAGATAATAAAAACAATTAAATATGTGCTTAAAAAGAAAATTTATATTAAAAAAATATTTTATATTATTGAAACACATATATAAAATCCCTCCATAAAACTTATACACCGAATTTAAAAACTCTGACAAATGTATACACAAAATTTCAAACTACTATGAATAATGTATGGTTCTAACTAGGAAATTTCATCATCTTTAATTTAGCATTTAAATCCTTTAATCATATGAGCCATTTCTTTTCAACAAATAAAAATGGAAAAATCGTCTGAATTGCTGTAGGAAAGCATTAAGTCGCAAAATAAAATGTTCTATATATTCCGAACGAATGAACCAAATTTAACCAAAAACTATACAGCTAAATCCGGGGATTTCTCCAACATGCATCCTTAATTTTAAGATAATCGGATGCTTTTTACGGCAGTTATCGCGGAACAGACAGACAGACTAACGGAAACCAAAACTTTTCGCGTCTCCACAGTAAGCCTTCACTGACGTTTCGGCAATTAAATTTAAAAACGCATACTATAACTGAAAACGCACTTCCGGTAATTGTTGTTCGTGGGCTTCAAGAGTTCAATTATTGTTCATTTTTCTTCTGTAGCCAAATTCTTTTGTGTGTTCCTGTAAATGATCGATAAATTCTATGCTCATTATATTCTATAGTAAGAACCTTGTAGTACACTTCAGTGATATATATCAATTTTAATATATTTAAAATAGTGTTATATCATTAAAAAACATCGCAAACGATTCACCCCCCCCCCCCCATTGACCGTAATGTAACGGAATTTTTTTGAGTGTCCCTCTAAATGAACCGTAAATGCTATACACTTCATTTTCAATACCGAACATACCATAGTAAATCTCATCTCATAACATCAATTTCATTGCAATCGGGCTATATTTATGAAAGTTAGAACACGGACAGACAAACTCAAATCATAAACACTTTTCAACTATGTTGGAAAGTGTTAAAAAGTAACTAACAATGTCAGTAAATGATTTTTTGTGGTGGATTTTCTGTGACCGGAGGTATTTCTTTGTTAATATTAACAAAATCACTGCATACAAAAATGTGAAATTTGGTACTATTATAGAGAAATATTTGATAAAAATGCTGATGCAGGCAGTTTTTAAATCGAATAATTATTTAAAGACCCATTTAATGTTACTGTTGGTCAAAATAGTTCTATTGAAAAAAGTTTTATATTAGCAAAAAATATACATAGGAATTTAATAATTTTTTCTACAGATATACATTACGAGCTCGCGGTGTGAACTGCATTTATTTTTTTAATGTGACTAATTTTTTGAGGGTTTTCTTTTCAATTTTTTATTCAAATTTTGAGCATTTCAAGAGTTTTTTTTTTTTTTTTCATTTTAGAAGAGGTTATTATTTTAAATTGTTTCCAATTGTAAATACATCGCAAAGAATATTTCCTTTAAATTAAAAATTTATTTACGCGTGACTATTATTAGCAGGAAAAAACTTTCAAATTAGAATTAAATAATTAAGTGTTGAAATCAGGAAAATATTGAAAATTGCGTCAAAAAAATTTGTATTTACTCGTAGATATTAAAAAAGAAAGAATACTTTAAGGTAATGAATTCATTAATATGTGTTTAAAGCAGTAAATGGGGAGGAAATTACATCACATTGAAAACGGTCGAATAATAACATTGCCAAACAGTTTAAACTAAAAAAATATATTTACAGGAGACATTTATTTCATATTTCGAGATGATTTTTTTAACTGTTGTTGCCAATTCTAAGACAGTGCAAATAATAATATTTCCTTTCTAACAATAAAAATATTTTCACGTGAATATTAAAAAGAGAAAGAAAATTTTGGTGAAAATTACGTCAGATTTAAAATGATACATTTAAAATGTCTTTTTTAAAACAATTTTCTTATAGCGTTATTAAAAAATACCGGAATGCAAAGACTCCGTTGACTCGGTTCATTTTATATTAGCTGATTTTCAAATGTTTAACTGATCTTATTTAATCAAACATGAAAACAGTCATTAGATGTCTTAACAGCAGCTGATTCGGCCTTAAAATCCCTCAGGGAAAGAGAAAGGAACGGAAACCCGTTTGCAGGGAGATAGCTACTTGTTTTTTAATTATAATTTAATCTTCCGTAATCTTTTTAAAGCCGATTAAATTAGTGTGTTTTTAGAGTCTGCGGTGTCTGAACGGGAGTTGGCAAGTGTAGCTCGTAGAGGGGCAGAGCCCCCTACTTGTATGCATTTTCATATTCATACATACGCGTTCAATCGGGTCACCAATGAAGAGAGATTGAATTGCCGCCGGTGAGAGTTGAACCAGGGATCTCATGATCAGTAGGCGAGAGCGTTAGCGTTGAGCAAAAGCCCACAAGCCAGTTACTCTAAGCTGGTAACTCTGTTTATACTGTTCACTTGAGATGAGATCTCTACGGGGGCATATGCGTCACGAAATGTTATATACATCATATATCTATCTATATTTTAAAGGACAAGCGTTTTTTATGTTGGCAACACCAGACGATTAAATGTCATTTTTTTTGAAAATTTTTAAACTTCTCAACATTGCCCATTTTCTATTTTACAACGTCGAATAGGCAAGAAAAGGTGTTTTCAAATGTAATTTTTTTAAACTCTATCGCAATATACTCCTTTTTTATGGTTTTTAAAATAATTTTCAAGCATGATTGTTTAATACGTTATTTCTATCGCGTTCAGACGATTACGAAAGATAAATCCGCTTGCACTTAAATTGATATAAATAGCTCCGTATTTTTTATGGCTTATATTCCATAACGAAATTAAAACTTCATAAATAAATACATAAAATAATAAAATATAAATAAACACAAATTTAAGACATGTAATAAAACTACACGCTTAAGCCATAGAAATTATCAGAATCGAAAAGGCCTCGGAGTAATTAACGATCGTTGGCGATTTCTTCGGCTGTCAATTCCTCGCACGAGGACAGTACGGAAGTTCCGATTTTAAAATTTTGCAAAACTTTATTTGAATACATAATAGCTATTTTTCATATAAAAATTATTTTTGGTATTGTTAATGGGCAATCTTAAAAAATATATATATTAAATGAAAAAAAATCTAGTAGAGTTTCCATTTTTAAAAATGGTTTTCACCTATATTTCGTAATCCGAGAAGCCCAGTTGTATCCGCTAGTTATTATAATGTTATATGTGCTCCATAAGTTGGCGATAAATATTGGTCGCTAGGCAATTCATCATCGAAGTCCGCTATAATACGAAAGTTCCTTGAATGTAAAGTATTCTATAAAGTGTTTCGAAAATCGGCCGCGAGGCGGCAGCACAGGCAATCACCTCATCAAGTTCACGGCTGAAATTCCAGTATTAGTTACAACTCGATTCACATATTAAAATGCAATCGGTCTGCCAAGTCATATCTTGGTGGAAAGCACCTGAAAACCCGATTTTAACGGTTGACTCCTAGGTTTACCATTGTGTTTTCCTGCTCCCAGTCTTCCATTTCCATGTTTTCATATTTTTGGGTGCAGGAAAGCACAATGGTAAACCTAGGAGTCAACCGCTAAGACCTGGTTTTCAGGTGTTTTCCACCAGGATATGACTTGGCAGACCAATTGTGTTTAAATATGCGAATCGAGTTGTAACTAATTCTGGAATTTCAGCCGTGAACTCGATGAGGTGATTGTCTGTGTTACCTCCTCCCGGTCTATCATATTTTTTATTGTTTCACTATCAGAAACAATAATAATTGCCACTTCGGGTTAATGTGCACACAAATAACTACTTGATATATAATAACGATTATACGCGCAAAACCGCGTGTGCAATCTTGTAAATAATTAAATATAAATGTTTCGAGAACAACAATTAAAATTTTAATGCACGTAATATTGTAATTTGAAATTTATATTTCCCCCCCCTTTTTAAGTACACGAGAAAGTTATGATTAAATGCACATTAATAATTATTTTTTCCACGCGCATTAGATACTGATTTATTATTTGTTTTATAGGAGTGGAAATGCAATAATGCGCGTTGCGGAAAACAAATCTGTAAACAATAATTTATTTTGCGTTCTTTTGGCTTACAAATGTGTTGTAAAATTGGATAATTATGGATAAAAGTAAAATTGTTCTGGAAAAAATAGAAGTTAAGAAAATTAAGAAAAGATCAGGCAATAAATTAAACATGCTGGAAAATGAATCAAGAAAATTTAAATCGAAACTATCAACACCAGGTAAAGTGTCTAAAGATAAGGATCTGATAGATATTGCTTTAAAAACAAATCAAAATGTTTCTAAAATCTACCCAAAAACCATGACTATGGCAGGCGATGGAAATCAACAGACGGAGGAGGATGGAGATTTGAAAATACATAAAAAATGTAAATTAAGTACCATTCTTTCAAAAGATGAGAAAAGGTGCTATTCTAGAACCGATTCTTCTGCACGTCCAACTAATACGTCCATTTCTTCGTATTCACAGCAATCTTCTTTTGGTTTCTATGAATCAGAAAGCTCCGTTCAAGGGTACAAGTATGATAAGTTAAAGGATGAAAGTAATTCAAGCTTAAAGGAATTGGATGCAGAATCTGAGAAGACAATGCAGTCTGACAATTCTGATGAAAGTTCTCCTTATGACTATATAACGCAGAAAGATAATCCATCAATTTCACAGAATATCTATAACAAGATGACTGTCCGAAATTCTGTCGGTGAAAAAAGAGCAATTGCTAGAGCCAAACATTTTGGTGATGAAGATATAAGTATAAATAGCAGCGAATCTTTAATGAGTAAAAAATGTGCACCTCAGAAAGATAATCTACCGACTCCACAAAATGTTTGCGATAAGATGACTGTTCGAAATTCTGTTGGAGAAAAAAGATATGTTGCTGAAGCCAGACATGAAGTTGATGTAAAAGCTGATAGCGGCGAAAATTCAATGCAAATGCAAGGTAGTTCATCGTCACTATGTGAGGAGCAAGACCAAATAAAAGAACTAAAAGGGGCTTTAGAAAAATCAACAAACTGTTTAGTGAAATGCTTAGAAAGTTTCCAGAGTAAAACTAAAAAGCAGAAGAAATTAAGATTGAGAAAGGATTACTCTACTAGAAAATATGGCAGCAACACATCTGAATATAAAGACGGTGAGAAAGATGTTAAGATTTTAGATGCTAGTAATTCTGGTGTTTCTTTATCAGTGCCGCATGATTTAGAAAATAACTCTGTTACCGGAGTAAAGCAAACAATACACGACGAAGCATGTTTAACTCGTGTAAATAGTCCTAAAAGTATATATACAAAAACTATAAAATCAAAGAACTGTTCACGTGGTTGCGGTAATGGAAGATGTCTTCATTTTCAAAGTACCAGAAGAAATTCAAATAGTGATTTGGTGCAAGAAGGAAAAACCTCAAAAAAGAAAATCACGTCATGTGCGTCAAAGGGAGATTTCTCAAATAATCAAACGGCATCAAGTGTTAAACTGCAAGAGTCTCGATCATCAAGATCTAAGCATAAAAAACGATATCATATCACACCTCCTGACATGCCAATTTTAGCCGTAAAAGTAATGGGTGCAGTTGATAATGAAAATGGTAGTTTCCGACTAGCAGATAGGTCAAATGCAGACGATAATCAACCATTTGAAAATTGGTTATCATCACTCGAAAAGTCAAATGTGATTAAAAAGGAGAAGAATGAAGAACGCCGCCTCAAAAGAAAAGAGAAAACAAATCTTGTGGAAATTTCCCACAGAAAGGATCAACTTGAAAAATATGAAGAAGGTGATGAAGTCTCGGGAGATAATGGGGTGTCGGGAGATAATGAAGACAATCGCGATCCTAATATGCTAATGTTTCTCACATTTATTTTTGTAATCTCAGTTTTCTTTTGCTTTCTTTTTTCCATATTCATCCTTATATAGATAAGTTAGTCTCAAATCGCTATCAACTGGTTAGGCAATATATTGTTGTTTTTCTTCTGTAGTTTATTACAATAAATTTGTATTATTGCAATACATTTCAAATCACTAATATCAAAAGATTTTCAAGCAATTTCTGCTGGTTTTTAAGTGCATTCTTAATTATATAAATACGTAGTACTTAAACTTATAGTCGTCGTCTGGCCCGTCCGTCTGTCCGCAAAAAAACTACCCAACCGAATGGTTTGAAATTTAATATATATAATCGTTGCAGAATTTTGTCGAGTCGTTTCAAATTTATGAAAATTGAATAGGAACTTAAAAAGATATTAATAAAAGATTTCTTCATTCTATTAAATCCTGTCATACGTAATTAATTCAATGATATCCCATGATAGGCAATGATTCTATGTTGCCATAATGATTAAGATGAATGCCTGTTTAAGATGAATTTAATATATAGAATCGTAATAAATTTTGTATTCATGCATTTTTGCATAAGAATGCAACAGCTATTGCATCAAGATCTGAAAATTTACAAAACTAGTTACAGTACGAACGCACCTCAATTGTCACGTTTGGCGTACAAATTCCAACTTCTTTATTTATTAATGTAACGTATAAAATGAATGAAGGTTTAATATAATTCAATGCATTTCCTTTTTAAAGGATTCTTGGCGCTTTTTAAAATTGCATTTGCGCAGTTAGAGTTAAAAAAGTGGGACTTATAACCAAATGATACAAATAGCTATGAAAACAAAGCTGATAGCGGGCTCTCATGTCAAGCACACAAGTCGTATGTTTGTTGTTCAATAAATAAATAAATAAATAAATAAACAAAACTGATGAACTATTATGATTGCTTGAGTCGGTATTAAAAAATAGGAACAGATGTCATATTCGCCCCATATTGGCGCGATTTTTTTCTGTCGCCAATATCATATAGGCAACAGGTACTTAACTTGCGTCAAAGTGTCGTTATTTTGTTTGATGTGGTAACCCGGATTATGTTGTTTATGCTGTTGATGTTTTCGCCAAATTGGCAACCGAAAAAAATCGCGCCAATATGGGGCGAATATGACATCTGTACCAAAAAATGTATTTCGGTTTGTATATAACAAGAAATAAATGGCGACTGCATTTGAGAAATAACAAATTGAATGTAAATAGTGCAAATATAAAAATTGCTTGAGTGTATGAAACAATGAATAGTTGCTAGAAAATAGATATAAAATTCAATCTCCCCTCCTTATCATATCATATAACATAATCTTGATAAAAAAATTTGTCATCTCTTGCAAAGGGTAAACTAGATCGCGCACGATCTAGTTTAAACGGGCACAGATGTCATATACGCACCATATTGGCGCGATTTTTTTTCTGACGCCAATATCATATACGCAACGGGTACTGACGCCAAAGAGTCGATATTTTGCTTGATATGGTAACCTGGATGTTATTGTTTATGCTGTTGATGTTCTCGCCAAATTGGCGTCACAAAAAAAATCGCTCCAATATGGCGTATATATGACATCCGTGCCAAAAAAAAAATAAATAGTGTATACCACTTGTAATAGGCATAAAGCATAAGCACGAAAAGATAAATATGTATCAAGAAGGTCCATTACATTAAAAATAACTTATTAAATAAGGGGGAGAAAAAAGCGGTAATAGAAACGTACAAAGCGCTTTCTACATACTTATGTGATGTTATTTTCAATTAATTGTGTTATGTAGAGGTTTTTTTCTTAATTTCTGATTTGCCAGAGAATTCATTTTAGCGAACGGTTGGTTCACTTTTATTCTAAACAGGTAAAGATTGTAGATTTTTAAAAAGTAAAAGAAAAAAAAGGAAAGAACAAAAAATCATGCATTAGACATAGATTATGAAGAACTTTCCACTACAAACACTTTACACAATATTATTAAGAAATTTCATTTTTTCATTCAATTAAAATCGATGGTACTTCTTAGTTATCCCGTCGACCAATTTCGCCAAATTATATAAATCGCCAAACCTCTCGCCAAATTATACACATTGACATATTTTTTTATTTTAAATAACGAAAGAACAAATAAATTAGTAAAACATTAATAAAAATACAAATAAAACGTCGAATTAATGGTTTTATTGGCCTTTAATCTTACAATTAATTAATTAATGGCAACCATTATTGGCCTTTAATCTTACAATTTGGCGACAGTAATTTGGTTGACGGGATAACTAAGAAGTACCAAATCGATCATAGTCCGTCCTGTAATTGAATACTTTTGTGCGTCTCTGTAACTGAACAATGAAAAGATACTTACGCACTTCATAATCTATAGAAAACATGTTGCAATGCACTCGTCACTCAACAGTGATCCTTTTTAACACTTTCCAACATAGTTGAATCGTATTTGTGAATTCGGTTTGTCTGCCCATCTGTCTGCCTGTCCGATCTCTAACTCGCGTAAATATACTCGGATTGCCAAGTAATTTATGTATATGTTTGAGGTTTACCTTGGCAAGTTTGGTACTGAAAATGAAACGTGTGGCCTTTATAGTTCGTTTACAGGATCACTCAAAAGAATTACATTAAATTAGGGTCTATGGGGAAAAATTGTTTGCTGTGCATTTTAATGAGGTTATACTATTTCAAACATAATAAAATTGATATGTCTTTCTGACAGGCGCGGATTCACGAGAGGGGTGGTGGTGATCGGAGCGGTATCGCCCTCCCCCCCTCCCCAAAAAAATATCTACCCTATATATATAAAATCCTAATGAAACGAATTTATGAAACGGATATATGAAACGGCTGAAATGAAACGAATTTATGAAACGGATGTATGAATCGACTGATTGAACAACTGATTATGTTTCAAGCGATTTCTCCTAAAATATGGAATACTTTGCGATGAAATTAACACCAAAAATCAGCACTGATCCGCAGATCTCAAAACTGGTATTAGAATTTTTAAATTCGAATTAGTTTTCGAAATATTAATTTTTTTCTAATTTTATATACATTTTTCTAATGATGGCAACTCAAATTTTAATCAAACAGATATATTTTTTAAATAAAACACTCATACTACAATATATATTGAAACACACATACACACATAAATAACGTCTGCATTCAACAGTTAAAGGTATATATAAATATTATACAGACATACAAACAATAAATACAATAAACCCAACTGGAGTGAAAAATTAGCCAAAGCCAGGAATCGAACCCGGGACCACAGTATACAAGACTGCTGCTCTAACCACTGAGTTACTCCGGCCGATGCCTGAGTCTGCAATTTCTCATTAATAAACCATGTTGGGGAAGTCACCAGCCATCTATACGACAGCCTTGGTTATGACCGGACAACGATGAATAGATTTTACTATTACATCGATCTACGATAATTATAATAAAATATTTATGTATACCTTTAACTGTCGAATGCAGACGTTATTTATGTGTGTATGTGTGTTTTAATATATATTGTAGTATGAGTGTTTTATTATAATTATCGTATATCGATGTAATAGTAAAATCTATTTATCGTTGTCCGGTCATCCAAGGCTGTCGTACAAATGGCTGGTGACTTCCCCAACATGGTTTATTAGTGAGAAATTGCAGACTCAGGCATCGGCCAGAGTAACTCAGTGGTTAGAGCAGCAGTCTTGTATACTGTGGTCCCGGGCTCGATTCCTGGCTCTGGCTAATTTTTCACTCCAATTGGGTTTGTTGTATTTATTGTTTGTATGTCTGCATAATATTTATATATACCTTTAGATATTTTTTTTTTCATATTTCAGAAAAGGTTGACATGGTAACCCGGCTATTGTTGTTTATTTGATGATAAATGTTTATTTACTTTTATTTCTTTTAATAAATTATATAAATTATTTTGTTCTATAAATATTAATTATTTTTTTTATATTTCCTTTAGAAAATAATAGCAAATAATTAAAAAATACGGTACTACTTAGTTATTCCGTCGACCAATTTCGCCAAATTATATAAATCGCCAAAATACTCGCCAAATTATACAAATTGACATAATCTTTATTTAAAATAACGAAAGAACAAATAAATTAGTATAACATTAATAAATATACAAATAAAAAGTCGAAATAAAAATCACTTGATGACGTAAACACGTGTAACTTGCTTAAAGTCAAGTGAATGTGACATTTACGATCAACCGTTATTGGCATTTAATCTTATAGTTTGGCGATAGATTTTTGGTCGACGGGATAACTAAGTAATATCAAAAATGCATATGTAACTGGTATTTGAAAACGAGGTTTTCGCCAAATTTTCGTAAAAAAAAAATCACGCCAAACCTGCTGTGCGTATATGACATCTGGCCAAATATTATCACTCGAAAAAAAAAAAAAAAATGCTAACTGGCGAGTTGAAAAAAACTATTGGCGAGATTTGCATCCGGCTAGCTTAACAGTACCAAGAATTCTTTGCAACCATGGCAAATTTTATGTAATTTTATTCGAAAAAAAATTTTATTTTTTAATCAAAATGAAAAACTTACGGTCCCATATGGGCGCGATTTTTTTCTGACGCCAATGTCATATACGGAACGGGCACTTAACTGGCGCCAAAGTATCGTTATTTTGCTTGATATGGTAAGCCGGATGTTGTTGTTTATGCTGTTGATGCGTTCCCCAAATTGGCGTCGTTAAAAAATCGCGCCAATATGGGACGTAATGACATCTGTGCCAAACTTTCATATGAACGGCGAAGGGATCAGACCGTATTTGTTTACGGTAGTGGATGACTTGAACTATTATAATATAGATGAAATGATGGCGATAGAATAATATTTGGCGACTTATCACCTGTGCCTGGCTAACATTAAAGTACCAAAATGGCACCTAGAGTATAAAAAGCGAAGTGGTCCGCCTGGAACTGTTGATGATAGTCACATGGCTTAGGCTATTGTTATAGAGATTGTTTTAAAATACCGGGAGACAAAGACTCTGTATACTTCATTTATTTTATTTTAGCTTCTTTTCAAATGTTTAACTGATCTTCTTTAATCAAAAACGAAAACAACCATTGGATGTCTTAACAGCAACTGATTCGCCCTTAAATTTTTGCAATCAAAGGGAATTGAATGGAAACCCGTTTACAGGGAGATCTGCACAGCTTTTTTCAGTATAATTCAATCTTCTCTAATATTTTTAAAACCCATCAGATTAGCGTGTTTTTAGATTCTACGGTGTCTGAACGGGGGTTGGCGAGCGTAGCTTGCAGGGGGCAGAACCCCCTAGTATATATATATATATATATATATATATATATATACGAAGGTGATTCGAAAAGTTCATGAAACGAAAGGGAAAATGAGAATTTGTTTTAAAAATGGGTTTTATTTTTCTACATAATCTCCTTGAAGTTCAATGCGCTTCAAAGCCATTATGCCATCAGGAAAGTGTAATTCTTCAAGCCCTCCAAAATAGTCGTCTAATTCTAATTTTACTTCTTATTTCGTGGAAAATCTTTTTCAACCATGAAAATTTTTAGTCGTGGGAATAGATGGAAGTCAGAAGGAGCCGAATAAGGCGAATAAGGTGGATATGTTGCAACAGATCGTACTTCAGTTCATTCAACTTTCATATTGCTACCACTCTTGTATGGGGATATGTATTTTTCTGATGGAAAATGGTCTTTTCTTACGCAAACCAGGTCTTTTTGGTACTACTTGATTATCCCGCCCGCCAAAACACTATCGCCAAACTACAAGATTAAATGCCAATAATGTATGATCGTAAATGTTACATTCACTTGACATTAAATACGATACACGTGTTTGTTCCGTCATCAAGTGATTTTTAATTCAACTTTTTATTTGTATTTTTATTAATGTTTTACTAATTTATTTGTTCTTCCGTTGTTTAAAATAAAAATTATGTCAATCTGTACAATTTGGCGAATGGTTGGTAATTTGTATAATTTGGCGAAACCGGACGACGGGATAAACAAGTAATACAGAAATTACATTCACATTCAACACATTTGTTCAGATTCAAAATTAAAAACATTAGGTAAAATCTATTATCAATTAGTTAAAATATATCTTAAAAATCAGTACTATTGTAATATAAGATTGCATATCAAATACCAGAAAACGGAGAAAATCATACTTAAAACACAATTTCATATAATTGCATTTGGGACTACTTGATTATCCCGTCGACCAAAAAACTATCGCCAAGCTATAAGATTAAATGCCAATAATGGGGGATCGTAAATGTCAAATTTACTTGACATTAAACACTTTACACGTGTTTATTACGTCATCAAGTTATTTTTAATTCGGCGTTCTATTAACCATGTGGAAATGGTTGTTGTTTTCGGTCGAGGATGGGGCCAAATGATGCTCGCATTTTATTTATTTTTTTACCGAAATTCAACGATGTTCTTTACTTTTAGAAGAATTTTTATTTGAATAGGTAATAGAAAGGCATAAAATCGTTAAAAATTGTTTGAATAGCTAATCGAAAGACATAAAATTGTTAAAAAATGAAAAAGTTACAAAATGGGTAGGCGCAAATTATCAGATATGGAAAAATTCAAAGCCAAAGAGCGACGCCGAAATGAAAATCGTCTTGCAAAGCAAAAATCGAGGTCTTCAACTCATTATGCAGGCCATGAAATTCGAGGTCTTCAACTGATTAAGTAGCCCATGAAAATCGATTACAGAATAAAAGACGAACGCAAAAAAGGAAACAATCTAATGTTTAATCGATTGATAGTAAAAGGCCATGTCTCGAGGGGCTCCAATCCACTAGCCACGGTGTTTTACAATCGGTCGATTCTAACCGGGAAAAATTGAGCTCAACGTAGGTAATTTGTCGCAATCTGTGGATGATTCGGTGGAACTGCTTTCGATTTGTAAACTGTTTTTCTTCTCGAAACGGGACTTTGAGAGTTTATCGATGAAGGTTTTGGTCATCTGAAGTTTGATCTTTGCGATCTGTTGTTAAAGAGGATGCGACGGAATTTGGTGGGCGAAATACATTCCAAATGGTCGTTGTAATCTATTAAATTACAATTTTTTTTTTAACTAGGGGGCTCGGCCCCCTACGAGCTGCGCTCGCCAACCTCCGGCCAGACACCGCAGACTCTAAATGCACGCTAATTTGATCGGCTTTAAAAAGATTTCGAAAGGTTGAATTATAATTTCAAAAACAGTGGCGACCTCCCAATAAACGGATTTCTATTCATTTCTTTTTGATTGGGGAATTTTAACGCCCAATCCGCTGCGGTACTACTTGATTATCCAGTCGACCAATTTCGCCAAATTATATAAATCGCCAAACCATTCGCCAAATTATACAAATTGACATAATTTTTATTTTAAATAACGAAAGAACAAATAAATTAGTACAATATTAATAAAAATACAAATAAAACGTCGAAATAAAAATAACTTGATGACGTAGACACGTTTAACAACATTTTAAAATAAGCTAATATAAAAGGAATTAAGTAAACAGAGTCTTTGTCTCCTGGTATTTTTTAACAAAGCGAAAAGAAAGTTCTTTTAAATGAGACTTTTTAAATTAATCGTTTTTAATCTGACGTAATTTTGACCAAGCTATTCTTTCTGTTTTAAATATTCATGTGAAAATACTTTTGTTAGAAATGAAACATTATTTACGCTTTCCTAACAAAAATAGTTGAAAAGATCCTCTCAAAATATCAAATAAATGTCTAGCGCAATTTCTAAATTTAAACTGTTTTGCAATATTATTTTGTGTTCATTTTATGTAATAACTGTAATGTGACGTAAATATGACGTAATTTCTCCTATTTAAGACTTCTAACGCATGTTAATGAATTTATTATTTTACAATATCCTTTCTCTTTTAAAATTCACGTGTATACTTTTTATGACGTAATTTTTAATAAGTTCCTGCTTTTTGTACATAATGATTTAATTCTAATTCCAAATGACTTTTTCTGTTTATAATAGTCACGTGTAAATAAATTTTTAATTTGAAGCAAACATTATTGTTTCCGTTGTTTATACAGTTGGAAACAGGTTAAATTAGTACAATCTCTCTATTCTAAAAAAAAATCCCTGCCGGCTCGGCCTACAGGCGCAGGTATATTTCGAAGTTAAGTACTAAAATCACCAACAAACTTAAATCAAGATTAGAGATAAACACGCTTTCTTCACTAAGAATGAGCTATAGGGAGTTAAACTTTTTGCGAAAATTCTGATATACACGAATACACGCACGCATGTATATGGAATAGGTTTAAAAATGGATAAAGCAAATTTAGAGAACCTCAAAGTGTTAAAATATGTTAATATTTCCATAGTCGGGTTTTTATCCTGTTTTAATACGTTTCTTCAAACTCCCATGACGTTACATATTCACCTGCTGAGATCCATCATATTTCCAATATGACGCAATATTTTGCTTTTGTTTTTTATTCGTCAAACTATTTATTTCATTTTGAGTTTTCATGCGAGTTCTTGCTCTAGAAAACTTATGACGTAATATTCAACTTGTTTTCTATTCATCAAACAATTTAATTTAATTTTTCACGTGAAACTTGCAATATAAAAACAATTATTGTGGGGAGAATTTTATTTCTTTTTTCTTTTCAATTGTTGGCAACTGCTATAATGAAAATTATTTATTTTTTCCTGTCATTGTTGTGTAAGAGCTGGTTTTATCAGAACCGTGTTAAGACGGTATTCAAAAATATTAACCCTCCCCATTTCCATTCCCTTGGGCCGATTTTGCCCATTTTCAATCCCCGCCGAGATATTAGCCATCTCGAAGATGTTGGCGAGATTGAAGACGATCCGTGCATAATTGCGACTTTTATCGTGCGGACAAAATTTAGTACATACATACATATATATATATATATATATATACTAGGGGGCTCGGCCCCCTACGAGCTACGCTCGCCAACCCCCGTCCAGACACCGCAGGCTCTAAATGCACGCTAATTTGATCGGCTTTAAAAAGGTTTCAAAAGATTGAATTATAATTTAAAAAACAGTGGCGATATCCCTATAAACGAATTTCTATTCATTTCTCTTTGATTGGGGAATTTTAACGCCAAATCCGCTTCGGTACTACTTGATTATCCCGTCGACCCATTTCGCCAAATTATATAAATCGCCAAACCACTCGCCAAATTATACAAATTGACATAATTTTTATTTTAAATAACGAAAGAACAAATAAATTCGTACAACATTAATAAAAATACAAATAAAACGTCGAAATAAAAATAACTTGATGACGTAGACACGTGTAACAACATTTCAAAATAAGCTAATATAAAAGGAATTAAGTAAACAGAGTCTTTGCCTCCTGGTAATTTTTAACAAAGGGAAAAGAAAGTTCTTTTAAATGAGACATTTTAAATTAATCGTTTTTAATCTGACGTAATTTTTACCAAGCTATTCTTTCTCTTTTAAATAATCACGTGAAAGTACTTTTGTTAGCAATGAAATATTATTTGCGCTTTCCTAACAAAAATAGTTGAAAATATCCTCTCAAAATATTAAATAAATGTCTAGCGCAATTTCTAAATATAAACTTTTTTGCAATATTATTTTGTGTTCATTTTATGCAATAACTATAATGTGACGTAAATATGACGTAATTTCCCCTAAGACTTCTAACGCATGTTAATGAATTTATTATTTTACAATATCCTTTCTCTTTTAAAATCCACGTGCATACTTTTTATGGCGTAATTTTTAATAAGTTCCTGCTTTTTATACGTAATTATATTTAATTCTAATTTGAAAGTTTTTTTCCTGTTTATAATAGTCACGTGTAAATAAATTTTTAATTTCAAGCAAACATTATTGCTTGCGCTTTTTATACAGTTGGCAACCGTTTAAATTAGTACAATTTTCTGAAATCTGTAAAAAATATCTCTAGAAAGGCTGAAAGTTTGAATTTAAAATAGAAATAAAACCTGAAAAAATGAGTCAAAATAAAAAAATTAATGCAATCTGCACTCCGGCAAATTCTAATGCATAAAATGATCTAAAAATGATTACACTGCTATGTATAGTTTTTGCTGCTATAAAACTTTTTTAGTGGAACGATTTTGTCCAAATTTAGCATTAAATATCTCTTAAAATAATTCTTCGATTTGAAAACTGTCTCCATCAGCGTGTTTATCAAACATTTCTGTATAAAACCACCGATTTTCATATTTTTGTACGCATTATTTTTCTTAATATTAACGAAGAAAGACCTCCGGTCACAAAAAATTCAAAACCGGCGGCGGCGGCGGTAGTTACTTTTTTTTAGAATAGATATATATATATATAAACTTTTTAGATGGGGGTGGTTTTGGGATCCTGGAGTCATATAATGAAAAGTTATGAAGGAATTTTTCAAAAGTCGCACCATGGTAACGACTGCAATAGGTAGTATTTCTTACGAAATCTACCTAAAAAAGTAACTACCGCTGTCACCGCCGCCGCCGCCGCCGGTTTTGAATTTTTTGTGACAGGTCTTTCTTCGATAATATTAAGAAAAATATTGCGTACAAAAATATGAAAATCGGCGGTATTATAGAGAGATGTTTGATAAACACGCTGATACAGACAGTTTTCAAATCGAAGAATTATTTAAAGAGATATTTAAAGCTAAAGTTGGACAAAATCGTTCCATTAAAAAGGTTTTATAGCAGCAAAAACTATACATGGGAATGTAATCATTTTTAGATCATTTTATGCGTTAGAATTTGCCGGTGTGCAGATTGCATTAATTTTTTTAATTTGACTCATTTTTGGAGGTTTTATTTCTATTTTAAATTCAAATTTTCAGCATTTCTAGAATACTTTTTACATTATTTTAGAAAACTAGGGGGCTCGGCCCCCTACGAGCTACGCTCGCCAACCCCCGTCCAGACACCGTAGACTCTAAATGCACGCTAATTTGATCGGCTTTAAAAAGATTTCGAAAGATTGAATTATAATTTAAAAAACAGTGGCGATCTCTCTATAAACGGATTTCTATTCATTTCTCTTTGATTGAGGAATTTTAACGCCAAATCCGTTGCGGTACTACTTGATTATCCCGTCGACAAATTTCGCCAAATTATATAAATCGCCAAACCACTCGCCAAATTTTACAAATTGACATAATTTTTTTTTTAAATAACGAAAAAACAAATAAATTAGTACAACATTAATAAAAATACAAATAAAACGCCGAAATAAAAATAACTTGATGACGTAGACACGTGTAACAACATTTCAAAATAAGCTAATATAAAAGGAATTAAGTAAACAGAGTCTTTGTCTCCTGGTATTTTTTAACAAAGTGAAAAGAAAGTTCTTTTAAATGAGACATTTTAAATTAATCGTTTTTAATCTGACGTAATTTTGACCAAACTATTCTTTCTCTTTTTAATATTCACGTGAAAATACTTGTGTTAGAAATGAAATATTATTTGCGCTTTTCTAACAAAAATAGTTGAAAAGTATCCTCTTAAAATATCAAATAAATGTCTAGCGCAGTTTCTAAATTTAAACAGTTTTGCAATATTATTTTGTGTTCATTTTATGTAATAACTGTAATGTGGCGTAAATATGATGTAATTTCTCCTATTTAAGACTTCTAACGCATGTTAATAAATTTATTGTTTTACAAATTCCTTTCTCTCTTAAAATTCACGTGTAATTATAGTTTTTATGACGTAATTTTTAATAAGTTCCTGCTTTTTGTACATAATTATTTAATTCTAATTCCAAATGTTTTTTCTGTTTATAATAGTCACGTGTAAATAAATTTTTAATTTATTTACACGTATAATTTTTTTTTTTTTTTTTTTTTGAAGCAAACATTACTGTTTCCGCTGTTTATACAGTTGGCAACAGTTTAAATTAATATCACTTTCTAAAATCTGTTAAAAATATCTCTAGAAATGCTGAAAATCTGAATATAAAATAGAAATAAAACCTCAAAAAATTAGTCAAAATAAAAAAATTAATGCAATCTGCACTCCGGCAAATTCTAACGCATAAAATGATCTAAAAATGATTAAATTCCTATGAACAGTTTTTGCTCCTATAAAACTTTTTTAGTGGAACGATTTTGTCCAACTTTAGCATTAAATCTCTCTTAAAATAATTCTTCGATCCGAAAACTGTCTGCATCACCGTGTTTATCAAACATTCCTGTATAATACTACCGATTTTCATATTTTTGTATGCATTATTTTTCTTAATATTAACGAAGAAAGACCTCCGGTCACAAAAAATTCAAAACCGGCGGTGGTGACAGCGGTAGTTACTTTTTTTTAGAATAGAGAGATGGTATTAATTTATACTGTTGCCAAATGTATAAACAGTGCAAACAATAATGTTTGCTTCAAATAAAAAATATATTTACATGTGACTATTATAAACAGAAAAAATCATTTGGAATTAAAATTAAATAATTATGTACAAAAAGCAGGAACTTATTAAAAATTACGTCATAAAAAATATACACGTGAATTTTAAAAGAGAAAGGATATTGTAAAATAATAAATTCATTAACATGCGTTAGAAGTCTTAAATAGGAAAAATTATGTCATATGTACGTCACATTACAGTTATTACATAAAATGAACACAAAATAATATTGGAAAACAGTTTAAATTTAGAAATTGCGCTAGACATTTATTCGATATTTTGAGAGGATCTTTTCAACTATTTTTGTTAGGAAAGCGCAAATAATATTTCATTTCTAACAAAAGTATTTTCACGTGAATATTTAAAAGAGAAAGAATAGCTTGGTCAAAATTACGTCAGATTAAAAGCGATTAATTTAAAATGTCTCAATATGTCATTATGTCATTATGAATGTCATTATACATGTTTTTAAAATGTCTCATTTAAAAGAACTTTCTTTTCGCTTTGTTAAAAAATACCAGGAGACAAAGACTGTTTACTTAATTCCTTTTATATTAGCTTATTTTGAAATGTTGTTACACGTGTCTACGTCATCAAGTTATTTTTATTTCGACGTTTTATTTGTATTTTTATTAATGCTGTACTAATTTAATTGTTCTTTCGTTATTTAAAATAAACTAGGGGGCTCGGCCCCCTACGAGCTACGCTCGCCAACCCCCGTCCAGACACCGTAGACTCTAAATGCACGCGCTAATTTGATCGGCTTTAAAAAGATTTCGAAAGATTGAATTATAATTTAAAAAACAGTGGCGATCTCTCTATAAACGGATTTCTATTCATTTCTCTTTGATTGGGGAATTTTAACGCCAAATCCGTTGCGGTACTACTTGATTATCCCGTCGACCAATTTCGCCAAATTATATAAATCGCCAAACCACTCGCCAAATTATACAAATTGACATAATTCTTATTTTAAATAACGAAAAAACAAATAAATTGGTACAACATTAATAAAAATACAAATAAAACGTCGAAATAAAAATAACTTGATGACGTAGACACGTGTAACAACATTTCAAAATAAGCTAATATAAAAGGAATTAAGTAAACAGAGTCTTTGTCTCCTGGTATTTTTTAACAAAGTGAAAAGAAAGTTCTTTTAAATGAGACATTTTAAATTAATCGTTTTTAATCTGACGTAATTTTGACCAAACTATTCTTTCTCTTTTTAATATTCACGTGAAAATACTTGTGTTAGACATTAAATACTATCTGTGCTTTCCTAACAAAAATAGTTGAAAAGTATCCTCTTAAAATATCAATTAAATGTCTAGCGCAATTTCTAAATTTAAACCGTTTTGCAATATTATTTTGTGTTCATTTTATGTAATAACTGTAATGTGACGTAAATATGACGTAATTTCTCCTATTTAAGACTTCTAACGCATGTTAATAAATTTATTGTTTTACAAATTCCTTTCTCTCTTAAAATTCAAGTGTAATTATAGTTTTTATGACGTAATTTTTAATAAGTTCCTGCTTTTTGTACATAATTATTTAATTCTATTTCCAAATGTTTTTTTTTGTTTATAATGGTCACGTGTAAATAAATTTTTAATTTATTTACACGTATAAATATTTTTTTTTTTTTTTTTTTTTTTTTTGAAGCAAACATTATTGTTTCCGCTGTTTATACAGTTGGCAACAGTTTAAATTAATATCACTTTCTAAAATCTGTTAAAAATATCTCTAGAAATGCTGAAAATCTGAATTTAAAATAGAAATAAAACCTCAAAAAAATAGTCAAAATAAAAAAATTAATGCAGTCTGCACTCCGGCAAATTCTAACGCATAAAATGATCTAAAAATGATTAAATTCCTATGAACAGTTTTTGCTCCTATAAAACTTTTTTAGTGGAACGATTTTGTCCAACTTTAGCATTAAATATCTCTTAAAATAATTCTTTGATCTGAAAGCTGTCTGCATCAGCGTGTTTATCAAACATTTTTGTATAATACTACCGATTTTCATATTTTTGTATGCATTATTTTTCTTAATATTAACGAAGAAAGACCTCCGGTCACAAAAAATGATCGCGGCGGCGGCGGTGACAGCGGTAGTTACTTTTTTTTAGAATAGAGAGAAATTATGTCAATTTCTATAATTTGGCGAGTGGTTTGGCGATTTATATAATTTGGCGAAATTGGTCGACTGGATAATCAAGTAGTACCGCAGCGGATTTGGCGTTAAAATTCCCCAATCAAAGAGAAATTATTAGAAATCCGTTTATAGGGAGATCGCCACTGTTTTTTAAATTATAATTCAATCTTTCGAAATCTTTTTAAAGCCGATCAAATTAGCGTGCATTTAGAGTCTGCGGTGTCTGGACGGGGGTTGGCGAGCGTAGCTCGTAGGGGGCCGAGCCCCCTAGTTTTCTAAAATAAGTAAAAAGTATCTCTCAAAATGCTGAAAATTTGAATTTAAAATAGAAATGAAACCTCGAAAAATGAGTCAAATTAAAGAAAAAAAAATTAATTCTGCACATCGGGAAATTATAACGTATAAAATGATCTAAAAATTATTAAATTCCGATGTATAGTTTTTGCTCCTATAAAATTTTTTTAGTGTAACGATTTTGTCCAACTTTACCATTAAATATCTCTTAAAACAAATTCTTCGATTAGAAAACTGTCTGCATCAGCGTATTTATCAAACATTTCTGTATAATACTACCGATTTTCATATTTTTGTAAGCATTATTTTTCTTAATATTAACGAAGAAAGACCTCCGGTCACAAAAAATTCAAAACCGGCGGCGGCGGTGACAGCGGTAGTTACTTTTTTTTAGAATAGAGAGATTAATGTTTTACTAATTCATTTTTTTTCTTTCGTTATTTAAAACTAGCGAACTTCCCCGGGTATATAAAAAAAACAGCAGGAATTGCGAAAAAAACTCTGAAAATCACAATAAGATATCGCGAAAAAAAATTTTAAATCGCTGCACAAATTTCGAAAAGAGAAAAAAAAATTATATATTGTGTTCGAAGATTGCAAGTTGATTCCATTCATTAATGTGGAACAAGTAATATAAAAATTTTGTTTTTAAAGTCAATTCCTACTTAGGCTATCAAAGAAAAATTTAATATAATCAAGCTAATATTAGTTTTTGTTGCATTAAAATATCTCAATTTGTTGATTTTCTATAAGCAAGTAGGTTTACAATGGAACTCTATGGGAATTTGGCGAAATATTACAGATATCGCCAAGTTGGCGTCACTTTTGGCGACTCATTTTGGCCGCCAAATTTGGCGATATATCGCCAAGTTGGCAACAAACTTGGCGGTATTTGGCGACAGAACAGGGTCCCCCTATGGTAACCCCTTATTGAAAATACTTTCATTGAACTTCAATAACCAATGGCCGCCATTTTGTTTCCCATGCAAAACTAAAATTAATTAATTAAAATTTAATTAATTAATATTTGAAAAAACTGTATTAACATCAATTGTCATCCAGTACAAGTTTAAAAAAAATTATTTCAACTTGATAGGATGAATAATAAGTATTTTATTAACGATTGAAAATTTGAACAAGATAAATATATAAATATATAAATAAATATAGGGAGAGTGTGAGCTAATAGTAGGAATTGAAAAATGGTTGCAAATCGCTAAAATACGCTAAAAAACATACAAAATTCCCGAAAAATTCGAAAAATGCTATACGTCCGTATAAACTTTATTGAAATGAGGGCAGAATGTACTTTAGGTCAAAAATGGAATGTCAAAAAATTGCAGCAGATTGCGAAGAAACGTAAAAAACACATTAGAAATCACAAAAAGTTGAAAAATCACGATGAAAATCAAAATTTACTATAATTGGATAAAAGTTTAAAATCTAATTCCTTTGACCTGTGGCCTCTCTTAAAATTTATGTTTGGGAAATCATGCTAAGCATTGTATCATGTCACTTTTATTCATAATTAATTTACTTGGACACCCTTAAATATGATTAATATAATCCCTTAAGCTGATATTAGTTTTTGTTGCATTAAAATATCTCAATTTGTGAATTTTCTGTAAGCAAGTAAACCCTATTGGTTTAGAATGGAAGTCTATGGGAATTTGGCGAAATATTAGAGATATCGCCAAGTTGGTGGCACTTTTGGCGACTAATTTTGGTCGCCAAATTTTGCGATATATCGCCAAGTTGGCGACAAACTTGGCGGCGTTTGGCAACAGAACAGGGTCCTCCCTTATAGGTATAAAGATGCATTAAATGCTGTTCAATAACCAATGAGATGCTAATAGTTTGGGTAATAGTTTGGCGATTTGTATAATTTGGCGAAATTGGTCGACGGGAAAATCAAGTAGTACCGTCTTTTTTTCATGATTTTTTTTATCTATTTGGCCAAGAAGTTAAGCGTAATATTCACCGTTTATTGTTTGGTCCTTGGGAAGATAGTCAATTAGTAATATTCTGTTAGCCTTAGCATCCCGAAAAACTGATGCCATTGACAGTGCCTTCGTTTGTGGAGAATCAGAACCACTATATCTCCATCGTTGTAATTGCGGCTTAGTCTCAAGGATGTTTTAGTGTATCCAAATTTCATCTGCTGTAACAAATCGACGCACAAAATCGGTTTTATTTGTGTTAAAACGAACTAGCTCTAGACTCTCTTGACAAATTCTCATTCTCTGACGCTTTTGATCCGTTATCAATATGTGCGACAACGATTTTCAACGCAAGATAACACATCAGCTGATAAGTTTCCGTCTAATGAAGAAAACACAACTTTTTAGGTCAAATTCGATTTTATTCATCATCATCAACATAGTCTCCTTTAAGAGCGATACAATCATTCCAGTGCCCTCTCTATAACATTTCAATACCTTTCTTGAAGAACGAATTATCTTTGGCCTCAAAACAGGCGTTTGTTTCGGCGATCACCTCCTCATTCAAGCAAAATCTGTTGCCGGCGAGCAATTATTTCAGGTCTGCGAACAGGTAAAAGTCGCTGGAAGCCAAATCTGGAGAATAGGGAGGGCGAGGTAGCAATTCGAAGTGTAATTCGTGCAATTTTGTCATCGTACCCAAAGACCTGTGACAGGATGCAGGGGGGACGCAGCGCCCCCTTCGAAAACAGCTTTCTCAAATGTTCACCCAAAATAAAGCCTACACGTTCTTTTGATATGTTTAGAGTGTAAGCTATCTCCTGCAACTTCACTTTACGGTTTTCTAAAGTGATTTTGTGGACATTTTTTATGTTTTCCGGTATAACCACCTCTTTTGGCCGACCAGAGCATTGCGCATCATCGATGTTTGTACGACCACGTTTAAATTCAGGAAACTAGTCAATAATGGTCAATTTTCCTGGTGCAGAGTCCGGATAACATTTATCAAGCCAAGCTTTTGCTTTCACGGTGTTTTTCCCCAGTGGCGTAGCTACATATTCAGCGCCCTGGAGCAAGTAAAGTTTGTGCGCCCTCTTGTCACTCTTGCATTTTTTTTCCAAGTTTAAAATTTAAATGCGATTCTTAATTCGATTTAAAGCTTTACTTTTATTTGAAAGTCAAAGTATTTCAACAGTATTAACCCGTTAACCTACGATTTACTTTTAACAGCTCCACGGTTTGGCAAATCCATAGCTACCACTAAAATTAAATAGAGATTTTCGTCTTGTTTAATCATAGAATTTCGACGATTAAATTAAACTATATTTACTGTGAAATTTTAGTGGTAAGAAGAATTTACATTTGGCTCGATCATCGTACTAGGTTAAGGGGTTAAATACAGATAATTAAAAATAAATAATGAATAATGAAATGAATTATAATTCTTTAAGTACGGAGTACCTACATATATTTTTGGGGAATCGGGCAGATCTTTAGTTTTAAATGCGCCAATGGGCCTCTGTACAATCTGTCACCCTTTATATCTGTTTTTTTTTTCTTTTCCACGGTTTCGAAGCATTGTAGAATACTAAAAAAAAAAAACACTATTGTCAAGATTTTAGTTTTCGCATATGGACGAAACAGGTTTTTCTGTTTTTAGTGCAGGAAAATACTAAAATTCCATAAAATTAAAAGTATCATAACTCGGTAAATTTAGGTCGTACAAAAAAGAAATTTTTATTATTTTACCTGTTAAAGTATGGAGAACATTTTCCTAAATATATCGCATACAGCCCAGGGACCGAAGAAAAATGTGAATCTCGTAACTTTTAAAAAATAACTATCTTGAGACAAATTACTTTTAAGAGGATGAAGAACAACTTTGAAACTTTTCTATTATTGGTACTATATTTCTACAGTTAATGGTTTAGAAAATTAGCCTGACACCGGGGTCCTCACTAGCTTTTGACTAACCTGAGCAATTTGGTAGATCGCTAAAGAAAAACTAGCAAATTTCATATTCAAATAATGGTAGTAATAGATTCATCGTGAAACACTAAGAATATCAAAACTCAAATGATGACAAAGAAAAGGATTAATTGTGGAATAACATGATTGAGAATGTCGTCGAAAGAAAAAAAAAAGATCTCTTGCAATTTGGCGATACCAGTCTTTAATTTTCTCGCCAAATGGAACGTTTAGGTTCAGTGGCGATCGGCAGCGAGAACCCTGATTGACACATTTATATATTACTCAAGATTGCAGTTTTTACTTTCCATACATATACAATGTAAAAAAGGAAATAGGAAACCATTGTAATAACATTAAATACAAATAATGGTATATTTTTACATTTTCAAATACTCTGAATGCTTTCTCACAATTTTTACAATGGTTCAATATGTATTTGTGTATATATGCGTGTATGTTAGAATTTCCTCACGTTTTCAAATTCCCAGAGCACGGTTTGATGTGTTTTTGATGATAAGGACAGGTATGCAGTGGCGTAGCTAGACATTCAGCGCCCTGGAGCAAATAAAGTTTGTGCGCCCTCTTGTTATTGTTACTCGAAAAAGTTCAGCGCAGTTTTCTTTTGAAGTTTAAAATTTATATTCTATTCTTAATTCGGCTTAAAACCTTACTTTTATTTGAAAGTCAAAGTGTTTTAATGCATTAAATTTAAATAATAAAAAATAAATAATGAATAATCTAATATAATTCTTTTAGTACGGAGTATCTACCTACCAATATTTTCTGTGAATTGGACTTGATTTTCCCTGTAAATGCGCCATTGGGCCAGTACAATCTGCCGCCCTTACTATATGTTTTTGTTTTTTTCAAGGGTTTCGAAGCATTGTAGGTTACTAATGAAAAACACTATTGTTAACATGTTTTTTAAAACTTTTCGCGTAAGGAGGAAACACATTTTTTCTGCTTTTAGTGCCAGAAAATACTAAAATTCCATAAAATTCAAAGTATCATAACTCGGTACGTTTTGATCGTAAAGAAATTTTTATTTTCTAAATATAACGTATAGAACCCAGGACCGTTTTTAAAAAATAACTATTTTGACAGAAATTACTTTTAAGAGGAGGAAGAATAACATAGAAACTTGTTTTCTATTGGAATTATTTCTAAAGCTAATAGTTTAAAAAATTAGCCAATGGACAAATATAAAAGTTGACACCGAGGTTCTCACCTGCTAATCTGAGCAATTTGACTAATCACAAAAGAAAATCTAGTCAAATTCAAAGAATTGTTTCAATAGATTCGTCGTGAAACACTAAGAATATCAAAGCACAAGTAATGAGTTACACAGAAAAGGTTTAATCGCACAATAACATCATTGAGACTGTTGCCGAAGGAAATATAAACATCTCTTGTAATTTGGCGATTTCATTCCTTAGTTTTCTCGCCAAGTGAAACATTTTGGCGCAGTGGCGATCAGCAGCGCGAAACCTGTTTTAATACCTTTATATATTACTTAAAATTCCAGTTTTTACTTTCCAAACACATACAATGTGAGGAAGGAAATAGGAAAGCATTGTAATCCAGAGCATATTTTAAGGAATACTGACTGGGCGGCAATAGTTTGGTCTGTAGTCCCAAACAAATGCCCATAAATCCCCCCCCCCCCACTGATAACCAAATAATAAGAATACCGACTGCCTGACTAACTTCTGTACGTTATTATTTATGTCAGTTGTGTACAAAGTCATTACGTCATCGTTAAAATCGACAACTTTGTCTTTGCCAAAAAGGTTTTCAACATCAAGGTGGGTTGCACTAACAACCTAGCAAATTAGCCGCTTTTATGAATCAAAACTAAAGTTAATATAAAAATTTTTTGGCTTATTTGGAATCCGTGATTTTGCTGAATCAAATTTTATTCAACAAAGTGATTCAATTAAACGGAAAATATTCTATTTAAAACTGTGAAAGTGTACATTACATGCATTGGTGGGAACTATGTCATTTGTTTCGAAAAAGGGCAGTGATCACATTTTCGAGATGTCTTAGGCTAAGAGAATGATCACTGCCTGCCGTATACACACTTTGAGTTTAATTTTTATGCAGTGTACAGTTTTTTAACTGCATTTCTGTCTTTGCTCCGTTTGAAACTATATTGGGCCATCGACTTCGAGACAAAAACATAAATCATATGTTTTATAGGTCTCTTTCAGTGTCAAACTTCTTGTTAGAGGCGTTGTACGGGCCGAATTTTCCGCACCCGAGCGCAAACCGACCCGAAGAAAAATTTTTTGGCTCGGTCCGGTATAAAAAACGATAATTTCGGCCCGAGTCCGGTCCGGCTCATAAATAAAATTTATTGACCCGGCTCGGTATAAAATCTAAAAGTTCGGCCTGGCCCATACAAAAACTTAACTAGCCCTACCCTGCCCTGCCCGACTGAATTTCTGCAAAATACAGATTTTTACACCAATACGGTTAAAAATTGTGTTGTACGAGGAGTTGACAAAAAATACTTATTTTAGCTTTTTTCATGTTTGTATTGTTCATTTTTTAAAAAGTGTCCTGGGCTGAGATATTTATTTTGTTAATGAGTCTCTATTTGTATGTAACTAACTCGGTTATTATTAATATCTTTAATCCATATTCCATGGCTTGGGCACTTAAAAATCTGAAAAATACTATGTCCAGGGGTGATTCTAAAAAAAAAAAAATCTGAAATTCACAGCAAATTTTCTGAAAGATTACAGTAGAGGAGGAAAATCCCCTCCCTGCGTTAAATACACGTTTTTTTCGCGGCCTTTTGACGAAATGCGCGTTTTTTCCGCGATCCTTTGACGAAATTTGCGTTTTTCATTTTTCTTGCGATCCTTTGACGAAATTTGCGGGTTTTTTTCGCGATCCTTTGACGAAATTTGCGGGGTTTTTTCGCGATTCTTTGACGAAATTTGCGTTTTTTGCGGTCTTTTGATGAAATTTGCGTTTTTTTCGCGATCCTTTGACGAAATTTGCGGTTTTTCGCGATCATTTGAAGAAATTTGCGGGGTTTCGCGATCCTTTGACGAAATTTGCGGTTTTCTTCAGCGATCCTTCGACGAAATTTGCGGTTTTTTCGCACTCCTTTCACGAAATTTGCGCTTTTTGCGATCTTTTGACGAAATTTGAGGGGTTTTCGCGATCCTTTGACGAAATTTTGCGATCCTTTAACGAAATTTGCGTTCTTCCACGATCTTTTGACGAAATTTGTGTTCTTTTGCGATCTTTTGACGAAATTTGCGTTTTTTTACGCAATCCTTTAAAGAAATTTCCGTTTTTCGCGATCTTTAGACGAAATCTGTATTTGTTCCGCGATCCTTTGACGAAATTTGCGTTTTTTGGGGATCCTTTGAAGAAATTTGCGTTTGCACGAAAAAATATTGATATTTAATGGTAAAATGTTCGTAAGAAGACATTTTTAGTTTTTTTACGTAGGGCCGTTTCGTAGTTTTTAAAAAATAGTTCTTGTTGTCCAAACTTTTCGAAAAATCTATCGATTCTAAATATAATGGTTTTGAAGCCTGTGTAAAAATTTCGAGAAAAAATATTGATATCTACATGTAAAAGAAATATTTTTTCGGCTCGTGTTTGTTTTCCCTCACCGGGTCCTTTAACATAACAACAACAACAAAAAAAAACCTGCCTTTCGAACTCTCTGAAATTTTAATTTATTACAAATATAACTGTATTCAAGCCCTCTTTAAAATTTCGTGAAAAATTATGCATATTTAGAAGTGAAAACATTACCCGAAGCCGAGAGAAGCCGCCCCGAGCCAGCCCACGTTTTCGATTTTCATCAAAAAAATTTTAAACACTTTTACCTGTCCGAGCAGAGCATTTCGAAATTTTTGTAGGGGATCTAAATCTGGTCTGCCGAGATGCTGTAAAAATATTGAGTCATAACGGCGTTTAGTTACTTTTAGCGTAGAAAAAAGATCGTCTTCGGTAAGCGTGAAGTCACCTGCAGTCGCAAATTCTTTTGAGAAGGTTAAAATTCGCATTTTTCAAAACCGATTGCACCGTTGAAGAGAAGAAGATTTCGGCTTTAAATACGTATTGTTTATGAATCGATACCTCTGAAAACGAGCCCTAGGGGAACGTTGCCAAATGGTAGGAAAAGTCGATCGGGAAACGAAGGTTTTTGATTTCTTTTTTTTTTTTTTTTTTTTTTTTTTTATGTGGTTAACAATTATTATTTTATTCGAACTGATTGCGTCGTTTAAGACGTAAAAGTACGAAATTTAAAAATATGTCTTCCCTTTTCTCGTGTAGCAAATAGTTCGGTTGATGAGAGTTTAAATATTCGGCCAAAATAAAACAGTATATGGTTCTTCCCTTCTAAGTGCGACAAAAAACAGGGACTGAGCAGGCGCTGGCACGCTTACCGATTTTCACTAAAAATTTTGTGTTCTCGATGAGTTTTTAATTAATATGTCGGCTTATTATAAAAAAAAATTAAAAAAAACATGAGCCTCTGGTGCATTAGGACCTCCCTTGGACTAATCTCATACAAAATTTCAGATTTGGACGTGCGGTAGATTTTTATAGCCATTGCCGACACACACACAGAATGGAACTTTCTTTTACAACTATAGATTGCCGGTACCATCCCTGTCACTGGGCGACAATATATTGGTACTAGGCGACACTATTGTCGCCTACTTTATATGTTATTTTATGCACTGATCACAATAAAAATAAATGACATTAATGGAAATAATATATTTTTACAATTTCGAATACTCTGACTCCGTTCTCAAAATTTTTACAATGATTCAATATGTAATGTGTATATGTATGCGCGTATGTTAAAATTTCTTCACATTTTTAGATTATCATAGCACGATTTGGTATGTTTTTAATGATGTTGGCAGGTTATGTTATTAAATCTGTCATAAGAATTGCATTAATTTTCGAAGAAATTGGCCGACGAGTTTGGTATCTAAACTATTCTTCAACCATTTTTTGATGATAACAGATGAACATTTTCTCTTACACAATAAATTATATTTATTGTTCACGTTCATCTTATATCTATACAACAACGTTTCACCATGCAGGCAGTGGCGGATCGACAATAAGGTTCACAATCACTTTACTACCAGTAATTTCATAAAATAATTTATCCTTGTTTAATCGTAGAGAATCCCACGATTAAAACAGATCAAATTTTATATACTAATGTTCTGGTAGAAAAGTGATTGTGAACCTCTGAAGAGCTGCTACAACTGCACGCCAGGGTCGGTCGGATTCTGTCGTTGTCATACACGAAGACCTTGGATTTTTGGAGGGCGCAACATTTTAGAAACTCATTATTTTACCATCTTGCTAGTAGAAACCAATAATATCCATTACCATTTCCAGTTTTTCTTCCTGGGGATGTTTTCAATTTCGGAACCTGGAATGAAAATTTGTGGAAAATTATGACATTAAAAAAATATTTAAACTTTATCAATGAAAGTGCACGTTTTCATTAAAATACTAGTGGAAATATTTCACCTTTGTATAAAATTTAGAATCTAAGTTTTTATTAATTGTTATCAGGGCTTAATTTCTAACAAAAGAATTTCCGGAGCCCTAACATTCTGCGGTACCGGTACTAACAACTGTACTGTTTCCCCTCCTCGCCTCTGCCACTCAAATCTGTATACTTATATTTTGTACATTATTCGCAAAATTTAAAGCATTTTTTTTTTCTTTAGCAAAATAAAAATTTTAATTATATCTATCAGCATATACTTAGCTGTCAACTATTCCACTTTTTAGTTATCATTCCTTCCGAATAGTAATTTTTGCCTAATTATAATGTTTATTGCGATTTTTTGTTAATTCTACGATTAAATGTAAGGATTATAATTCGGAAATAGTGTTAACACAGAAAACGGATAGTTCGCAGCTATCCATTTTTATGAAAAATGAATGAAATTTACAGAAATTAATATTTATATGCTGAAGAATGGAACAATGTTTTTCAGTTTCCTATGAAAGGTGCATATCTTAAACTATAATCGATTACTTCCGCATAACAATCTTTAGTGATGAGTCCCTGAAAATCAGATTAAACTAAAAATTTGACACCATTATCGGAAAGATTCCATGCTTTGATAGAAAAAACGGAAACATTGCTCGATTGCTTTCTATCAGAATAACAATACATGGCAATTATATCTACTTACAAATGAAAATGACTTCGTAAATGTGTAGAACAGAGCCTTAGCATGACCAGCGTTCATGGTGCAAAATAAATAGAAAAATCTCTAACGTGATTTTTATACTCGTACGCAATAGAAGACAATAAACCTCAACGAAACAAAACCTCAAGCTGATGCTAGTTGGCTAAAAACAGAAAATATTCCTTTCAGGTTAGATATCTAACTAATAAATAAAAAACCAATCAATTAAAAAATTGTCCTACTGTCACAAAAGAAAATCGTACTGAAAGCAAATTCATTGTTCAGTCTCTTGATTGGCGCCGTATCCATGCGTCGCCGACATAAATTTGCTAATACTATCACTAGACTAGAAAAACACGATTTCTGTTTTCCCTTCATTCTGATCAAAATAGCATTAAAATGATTTGAACTAGAATATAATACGCAATTTTTAAGGAGGAAATTTTTCTTTTATACATGAATATATAAAATTTTGAATATAAGACAGATTGAGCTTGAGTCAGTCCAAGCCCAAAAGCTGATATAAAAACTGAGTCCGTTTTATCTCCATCTTCTATGTGTGCGGCACATTATGTCACACATAAGTGTTTTGATAAAAAAGAATGCAAAAACGTGGAGATGAGAAGGAAAGGAAAGGGTAATTTGGGTTTCAGTTTTTGCGGAAGCGCTATTGCATTGGGCTCCGGAGCCCTGTATTTATGAGCTCCGGTGAATTCCGACCAATATTTAAATTTTTACTAAAAACAGAGGAATACCGGAGCTGGGCTCCAGTGCAATTTAACCCTAATTGTTACACAGTACTGAACACAACACGCAATATTTTTTTTTTTTTTTTTTTTTTTTTTTTTTTGTAAACTGAAAGTGGAGTGGAGTAACTAGAGATTGATATTTTTTTTTTGTATAATTCAAAAATTCATTGACTACTAATATGTGATATCGGATGGTGGTGGTGGTGTGTGCGTGTGTGTGTGTGGGGGGGGGGGGGGAGCCTGATTACGGCCTAAGCTAACTCACATTACTTCTTTCGAAAAATATGTTTTGCTTTATTTAATCCTAAATTTCTGCGACTAAATAAGGTTTAATGGGGAAAAATACTTATCGAAAAAAGTGATGAAAATTTGAATAGGCGATAATCAGTTCCTAAGGAACACTAAATTTGATATTTAACTTTTTGAAGGAAAAGGCTTATTGATTCTGTATTTGAGACTTGCCATGTTCTCAAAATTTCAAAAATGATACGGACAAAATTTAATCCCCTCGCCCCTCCCCTCCTGCCTCTAAATTTTGCCGCCATGGACTGATGTGGAATATGCTTAAATCCGACTCTTCTCATTGTTTTGCAATCTATATTGATGCATGTTTAGTTTCCACAAAACACAAAAACTTTCGTTCTCTAGGTTTTTTGCTTGTAAAATTGTCAATTTTCTTCAATTTATCAAACTATTCTTTTAATCGAAAAATAACTAAATAGCTAAGGCATTTCTGTTACATCGTAAATATAGGTTTCTGTGCGGTGACTTCTTTGGCTACCATTATTTTCGTACAGTAATCATCATGATATATTTTTGAAATTTTCAACAAAACGTACCAAGAAGATTATTGTTTGGAAATGGTAGTAGCCAATAAAGTGACCTACGAGAGCCCTGCAATCAAGTATTGATTACTTCAAGGTTTAAAAATTTTCAACTGTCCTTTACAGAAAAAAAAAAAAAAAAATGTCACGCTGAAACGGTGTTGGAGAAGTTACTTGAGGCTGCAGTATGCTATGAATTAAAATGAAAACTTCGCGAATAGAAATAATTTTTTTAAACTGTGTATAAAAACATGTTTAAAATCTAAATGTTGAGGTTAAACACAAGGTAAAATGACATAGGAATATGTTGATTGTAACAATATTCATCTATAATACCTGATTAATAATAAAAAAAATATGCAAATACTTTTACAAATCTTTATTTCGCTCTTTCTAATTTTGCGCCTTTCGGATTCGTGCGCCTGGAGCAGTTTGCTCCAACTGCTCCACGGTAGCTACGCCCCTGCAGGTATGTTATATATCTGTCACAAGAATTGTATTAATTTTCAAAGAAATCGGTCTAAGGATTTGGTATCAAAACTATTTTTCAACCATTCTGTGATGATAACTGATGAATATTCATATCACAATTAAATTATTTTTATTTCTGACATTCATCTTATATCGACGATAACGTTTGACCGCGCAGACAGTGGCGGCTCGAGGGGTGGTTCACAATCACTTTATTTTAGTAATTTCATTAAAAAAATTTCTCTTCGTTTAATCGTAGAAAATACCACGATTAAAACAGATAAAATTTTATGTAACAATATTCTGATGGGAAAGAGAATGTGAACCCCTGAAGAGCAGCTACTGCACGCAGGATCGGACTCGGTCAATATCAAATACACAGACCTTGGATTTTTGGAGGGCGCAACTTTTTAGAAACCCATTTTTTTACCAGTTTGTTAGTAGAAAACAATAATATCATTTACCATTCCAATTTTCCTTTCTGGGGATGCTTTCAATTTCGAAATTGGATCCGAAATTGAAAGTATCCTTACAGAAAAAATCGAAACAGTATTAAGATAACCGTTTAGACATCGATCTCATATATACTATGCCAAAAAAAAAAATTAAATATTGAAATGTAAATGAAAAATTTGTAAAGAACGCTGCCATTGGTTTAACATTAGCTTGCGAATGACTAGTGTAGGATTCTAAGCATACAGATTTTTAGCACAAAATATGTTATAATTAATTAAACCTATTTTATTTTTTTATTTTTTTCCTTGCAGCGGGAGGATAAAAATCTTAATGCTGCTAGTAATATTATGAAACGTGTAAATATTATTAATTTGATTTTTAAGCAATGTATTTTTAAAATAGATTTTCATACAGTAAACACTGTCTAACGCTCTACGTGTAAGACAGATTTCCGTCTTATGCACTGTATTGAAAAAAAAGAACCTTCAAAGGACGCCGGGTTGAACAGTCCTTTTCTCACGTATATACAAAATAATGCGGTTCTGATTATCACATTTATAGACAATATTGAAACAGCCTCGTTTTCATATGATATAGTATAATTTTTAACAGAAAAGAATGTTTGGATTCCCTTTCCTTTGGTGAAAATATTCTTTGTAAAAATTTTTGTGCATCAAGCGCAAAAATCAATATAATAAACACTTATATAAGCGAAATTATAATCACAGCATTGTACGATTACATGAAGTCTACATATTTCAAACAAATACTCAATAAATGATTTTACACACACACACACACACAAATGTATATATATATTGCGAAATAGAGGTGACGTTCTTTGGTGCCAGGTAGGATGAAAATTCTTGGGGCAGATCATGTCGCCATTGATAACAGACAGGATTACAGAATATAAATTAGAATAGGATATACTAAATATCAGAGTACTATACAAACTAGTCGGATGTACTAATCCCAAAACTTTCTTCTATCTCATACATGTTAATACTTCAAAATTCGGTATCACACTGCCAAAATTAAATGGCAATCTATGCATCTCATGAGGATTCTAACGATATGAAATTCCGTGCATTAGTTCTTGAGATATGACTATCACTGAAATCGTCTAAATTCAGCAAAATGCTGCCTAGCAGCGCCACCTATTGGGTGATTTATACCAAATCCTAATCAGCAACAATTTATGTCAACGTCTGACTGAATCTGAAGTTTGGAGAAAATCCGTACATTAGTTTTTGAGATAGAGCAATAGCGAAAATCGTGAAAATTTCTGCATAGCAGCGCCACCTATTGGGTGATTAACACCAAAACCTAATTAACAACAACTTGTGTCAACATACAACTAAATCTGAAGTTAGATGAAAATTGGTCCATTAGTTCTATTGATAGAGCTATTGAGGCAATCGTGGAAAAGGCAGCAGAGAAGCGCCACCTGTTGGGCGATTTACACCAACACCTAATCAGTAGCAAGTCACATCAAGGACTAACTTAATCTGAAGTTTGATGAAAATCCGTGCGTTAGTTCTTAAGATAGAGCTATTGGGGAAATCGTGTAAATCCTGCAAAATTCATCATAACAGCGCCACCTGTTGGGCGATTTACACCAAAACGTAATCATCATCAATTAATATCAAGGACTAACTAAATCTGAAGTTTGATCAAAATCCGTGCATCAGTTCTTGAGATAGAGCTATTGCGAAAATCGTGAAAAATGCAGCATTGCAGCGCCACCTGTTGAGCGATTTACACCAAAAACTAATCAGCATCAATTTGTATTAGGCACTAACTGAATATCAATTTTTATTAAATTCCGTGCATTAGTTCTTGAGATAGAGCGCCCACAAAATTTGTGTCACATACACACAGACAGACAGACAGACAGACAGACTCACAGAGTCACAGACAGACATTTTGTAAAAACATGTTTTTTGGAATCTCTGACCCCTAAAACGTGTAAATCCGTCGAAAACGGGAATTCGAAAATTTTCATGAATCCAATACTTTCTTCTTGTAAAGATAGAAGAAAGTAAAAATTGAAGACTGAATCAAAGAAACTTCCAAGAAAAAAAAAATCGTCTGCTTTGCGAAAAGAAAAAAAATTAACAATAAAAAAGAGCTTCAAGAAAGTGATTTTTCTAAAAATTATTATTAAATAATTTAAGACTGTTCAAATCTAATGTTTGTTGTAACTATTAGCTTGAACTGAGGGAAAATTTACTTGGTTTAATTAAACATGGTTAACCAACCCGCAGGTCGGTTGCCAGGCTGGTCAGTCTGTGCCTGCCAGAATGTGACTTAATTTGGTAAAATCCTATTTTTTCTTTTTTTAATTTTTAAGTCTTGTTTCAATACAAGCGGAATGAAAATTTATTGAAAATTAAGTCATTAGAAAAAGGTTAAGCTTTATGAATGAAAGTGCACGTTTCTTTAAAACACGATGTCTTTATCACCAGGGAAAATATATCACCTTTGTGTAAAATTAGAATCTAAGTTTTTATTCATTGTTATACTGTTTTGAACACACAGTATTTCTGTAAACTGTTCAGAAAGTTGAGAGGAATAATTCCAGATTTTTTTTTTTTTTTTCATTTTATATTTAGAAAATTTATTCATTACTAATGTGTGATATTGGATGATGGGGGTGTAGGAAGGGGGACGGGGACAGAGCCTGATTACGGACTAAGCAAACTCACGTTACTATGTTTGGCCTTATTTAATCCTAAAATTTTGCGATTAAATAAGGTTTAGTGCGGAAAAATACTTTTCGAAAAAAGTGTTGTAAGTTTGCCTAGGCGGTAACCAGGTCCTAAGGAACACTGTATTTGATAGTTAACTTTTTCTCCCAATGCTTATCAATTCAAAAATCCCAAAAACAATAAGCAGAAAATTTAATTTGCCGCTTCCCCGTCACCTCCTTCTAAATTGTCGTGCACTGATGTGAAATATGACGTTACGTAATTTGTATTGATGCATGATTAGTTTCACAAAAAAAAAATTCAAAATGGTCTTTTTTCTTTTTTTTTTTTTTTTTTTTTTTTTTTTGTAAAATGTTCAATAATTTTCTTCAATGGTCAAACTATTTTTTTTTTCAATCCTGAAATAATTAAACAGCTAAGACATTGCTGTTACATCGTAAATATAGGTTTCTCAACGGTAGTTTGGCTATCATTGCATTAATAGTAGCTCTCTGGCTACCATTATTTCCGTACAGTAATTATCATGATAAATTTCTAAAGCATTTTCAATAGAAATGTACCGGGAAGATTATTTTTTGGAAATAGCGTTTGGTATCCAATAAAGTGACCGAAGAGAGCCCTGTAAACAAATTTTGATTACTTTAAGGTTTGAAGATCTTCAACTGTCGTCTAAGGAAAACTTACAGAAAGAAAAATCAGACATGCTGAAACGATATTGGAGAAGTTATATGAATTAACATTGAAAATTCCCGAAAAGAAGTAATTCCTTTTAACTGTGTACAAAAACATGTTTTAAATTCAAATAATTGATGTGAAACACAAGCTAAAATATCATAGTAATATTCTGATTGTAACAATATTCATCTATAATATTTGATTAATAATAAAAAAACTGCAAATATTTTTACAAATCTTTTTTGCGCTTTTCCTAATTTTGCGCCCTTAGGATTCGAGCGGCTGGAGCAGTTTGCTCCAACTGCTCCACGGTAGCTACGCCCCTGTTTTTCCCCATCAAATAGCAATGTTTTATCAAAACACGAAATTATTTTTAACCATTTGGAAATGGTTGTTGTTTTCGGTCGAGGATGGGGCCAACTGAAGCTCGCATTTTATTTTTTTTTAACGAAATTCAACGATGTTCTTTACTTTTAGAAGAATTTTTATTTGAATAGGTAATAGAAAGACATACAATCGTTAAAAATTGTTTGAATAGGTAATCGAAAGGCATAAAATCGTTAAAAATTGAAAAAGTTATAAAATGGGTAGGCGCAAATTATCAGATACGGAAAAATCCAAAGCCAAAGAGCGACACCAAAATGAATGTCTTGCAAAGCAAAAATCGAGGTCTTCAACTCATTATGTAGGCCATGAAAATCGAGGTCTTCAACTGATTATGTAGCCCATGAAAATCGAGGTCTTCAACTGATTATGTAGCCCATGAAAATCGATTACAGAATAAAAGACGAACGCGAAAAAGGGAACAATCTAATGTTTAATCGATTGATAGTAAAAGGCAATGTCTCGAGGGGCTCCAATCCACTAGCCACGGCGTTTTACAATCGGTCGATTCTAACCGGGAAAAATTGAGCTCAACATAGGTAATTTGTCACAATCTGTGGATGATTCGGTGGAACTGCTTTCGATTTGTAAACTGTTTTTCTTCTCGAAACGGGACTTTGAGAGTTTATCGATGAAGGTTTTGGTCGTCTGAAGTTTGATCTTTGCGATCTGTTGTTGAAGAGGATGCGACGGAATTTGGTGGATGAAATAAATTCCAAATGGTCGTTGTAATCTATTAAATTACAATTTTTTTATTTTCCATTGTTTTGAAAATACAAAAAGTTGTTTCACTAAAACTACTGTAACTTTTGAAGTAACCGTCAGGTCGTCATAAAATGTTTACAGTTACCTTTTTAAGATTAGTACTTACTAAACAGAATATTAATTCTGTATTTGTGGCACCATCTATGTGTCAGACCGGCAACTTATCAGCCGATGTGTTATATGAAAAAATATGCATATTTCGATGTCTCTCATCACTCAAGTTGTTTTCGATTTTCACAATCTTTCTGAAAAGGTTAATCTTATGTAGCTTTATTGAAAAAGTTAAATCTCTGAAAATTAAAATAAAATGGCTGATTTTAACAAAAAATTATTGGGATTCGGATGAATTCACTCCGGAAATGTTATATACTTAGCGCTGTTATATATATAATTATTATTATTTTACTAGCCGCCCTTGGCGACTAGTTTTGTCTCCCTTAAAAGTATGCTAAGCATTGTATCATGTTACTTTTATTCACAGCATTATTTATTTGCTCAGTCCTTCGCCAAATCGAAGATTTTGACAGAGAAATCAAGAACTCTCTATTTTTATATTAGTTGGGCACAGGTGATAAATCGCCAACCATTGCTCCTTTCGAATTTTTTCGTATTTCACTAATTTCATTTAAAATATAATATTTTCACCCATTTTATTTAAAATACAAAACTTTCATTTAAAACTGAAACATATAAAATTCATGGCTTTCAATTATTTCTTTTAATTTTCAAAAAAGAAAAAAAAAATAAATAATTTAATTTCAACAACAAAGCATTGTTTTAATTTACCACGCGAAAAATAGAAAATGCTAACTGACGAGTTAAAAAAATGCTATTGGCGAGATTTGCGCCCAGCTAACATAAAAGTACCAAGAATTCTTTGCGATCGTGGCAACTTTTATGTAGTTTTATTCGATTTTTAAAAAAAATAAAATGGAAGCCTTGCATTTGAAAAGCGAAGGGGTCAGACCGTAATTGTTTATGACAGTCACAAGACTTGTACTATTATAATATAGATAAAACGATGGCGTTGGAACAATATTCGGCGGTTTATCACTTGCGCCTGGCTAACATTAAAGATCAAAGTACCAAAATGGCCGGTTGGCACATTAAAAGTGAAGCGGTCAACCCGGAATTGTTGATGACTGTCACATGACTTAGGCTCTTATTATAGTGAATCATTAAAGTACCAAAATGGCCACTTGGTACATTAAAAGTGAAGCGGTTAACCCGGAATTGTTTATGGCAGTCACATGACTTAGGCTCTTATTATAGAGAATCAAGACTCCCTTATCACGTATCATATTATAAGGTAGTCTTGATAGAGATGAAAAGCGGCAGTTTATAAAATGTTATTTATATATTCGTTCTTGAATCACGATTAGAAGTTTGATAAAACTAACGACCACAGAATAGTCCCTTTCAATGCACGATTGCAAACTGAAAAATACTTTTCATATTTTTTATTTGCTATTTTCAAAATAGTAAATTATAATTTCTGACTTGGAATAAGAAAAATTTCTACTTAAATGCCGGAAATGGTTCCACGTAGGAAATACGGAATGGAGCATCAAAATGATAGACGTGCCATTTTAATGGGTGGAGCACCTGTAATTTTTCTCCGCCTGTCGCTTTAGAAGTATACCTTATTACAGACTAGACTAGCACTCGTCATGGTAGACGAACACGTCGATTAATCGGTGTCGGTGCTTAACCAAATTAATTCGAGGGCAAGTAGTGATCCTGTAATGCTGAATTCAATTCAAAATTTTCGATAAATTTTATTTGAAAGTAAGAAAATGAATTTTAGAGCTTTTTTCAAAAACTATAAAAGTAAAATTTTGTTCAAAAATTCTTGTACAAATCATCATCAGGGCCTGACTAATGTAGGTGCATGCGGGGAAGCTGTCCCAGTGCGATTTTAGGGGGGCCCAAGGGCAGATATGAGATTTTCGTTAAAGGGCAGCCAAATGATAAAAAATGGCCAAAAGTGATCAAAATTCTTGTTTTTCAGATTTAAAGGGGTCCTCTTCTCCTCCCCACTTCCGTGCCCCATGCCCTCCTGAAGATACCAGTTACATCATTAAAAAAGCTAATGATTAAAATTTTACAGTAACAACTTATAGTAGTCCATTGTTTTCAGATTAAGCTTTTGCCCAAACCATGGCAACTAGTTTATTAGTTATTTGTAATTTTCTATTAAGTGTTTAGCAGAAAAAACATCGAAAGTAATTCGAAAAAATTAATTCAATACAATTTAAAAATAAACGCGTGCCCTGTTGATATATGTATATTGTATTTAAAAACTTGAATACTAATAATTCTTAAAAAAAACTTATTTTCAATAATAATCAGACTGTTCGTTGATATATTGTCTCTCTAATTGAAATATTATCTTAAGTTCTTTTTCTCCTCTTAAATTGTTCACAAAATTTATGTTGTTAATCAAGCCTTTCAATTGATTTTCTTATTACAAAATGGAATTTCACATTCTAATTTAAAATGTCTTTCATTTTGTGACAATTATCTTCTTTCTTGATTTCATAATTTCTTTAAATACATAAATTTAATTCAATATTACTGTAATATTCCACATTTGTTATGCTTAAAAGAATAAGCTTTCTGCTTAATAGAATTTGTCATACTATGAAATTTTATACAAAGTACTTTAGGGCATCATGAGGAATGCAGTAACAACATAACAAGTATTTAAATTTGCTGCTATTTTTATTAAATGCATGCCACCACTTGCCTTTCCATATGATGGAATCGTCCAAATGCATGTTGATTGAGTATAAAGATTAAGTTAAGTAGAAAAGTATTAACACAAATAGCCTATAAATGTCTGAAAGAACTGTATTTAGATTTTAACGGCTCACATTTATCCTTATATTCCTATAAACGAAAAAAAAAGTATATTCTATTCTAATAGTTTCTTAAAGTTATCCTGCTTGTGCTATTCTGTTAGATGTGAATAGTACTTGTTACTTGTTATGAAATCATGGAAGACATAGTATTCAATTGTAAGAATGGCGGAACTCATATATACACCTAATTCGAGATAAAAGGAAACGCGAAAAGCCGCCATTTCATAACTCAGCAAATAGAGCTCATATTGTTCTCATTTTTTAAAAACAGTCTTATACCTGCAGTCTAATCCTATTCTGAAATTTTTACATTTCTACGTGCAGTGCATTTTGAGATCTCGATACACATTTTTAAAGTAAATCCGATGCTGCAAGTTCCTAATTTCTATTTCTCGAAAACGGCCAGGGCGATTTTTTAAAAATTGATATATAGTATGAATCTGTTTTAGATGAAGCGAATAAGATATCACTTGTTTCCAGGAAAACTCTTGTTTATATAATCCGCATTTTTTTCCTCAAAAATGATCTGCGCGATTATATTAAAATTAATATATTGTAATATGAATCTTTTAGATGAAGCGAATAAGATATCACTTGTTTCCAAGAAAACTCCTGTTTCTTATATAATCCGCTTTTTTTTTTTTCTCAAAATGACCTGCGTGATTTTATTAAAATTAATGTATAATATGAATCCGTTTTAGATCAAGCGAATAAGATATTACTTGTTTGAAGACTCTCGTTTGTTATATAATCCGTATGAAAAATGGGACTACATTTTGTCGCCATTCTATGAGAATTTGCCGCAAATGCGCACAAGTCACTAATGTATTCCTGAGCGTGCTTTCTTTTTCTTTACTTTTGGGGAAAGGTAGCTGTCAAAGCACTTGCCGAGCAGTTAAAGGCTCTCGTCTCATAGACCCGAGGTCTCGGGTTCAATCCGCAGTGATGCTTTTAAATAAATTTCAATAATAAAAATTTTAAATTTATATAAGCTATTTTTTATTATTAAAATGAACATTCATTATAATTATAATAATATTGTAAAATCGTAGACCGTACTCGATTTAAGATGAAATGACGTCTTACACGTAAAAATTACTTTATTAGAATTCCAGAAATGTTAATTTTTAGATACCCAAGCATTTGTTTACATACGTAACTAATTGCGTGCAGAAGATTGACTTTATACAGCAAATGCACATTTTAAAATAAAATAACACATGCAAGCAACGTACAATTTGTTTTGATAATAATAATAAAAAAAATCAAATTAAATATGCTCAATGTGTCTGCCACCGCCAGCAATACATTCTGCATATGTTCGGATGGTCGATGCAATGAGCATATTCAACTTGATTTTTTTAAAAAGTACCTTGTTTACATCACATGTGTTATTTTATAAATAAATGTGCATTTGCATTACAATATCCCACTTCTGAATAAGCGATTACTAACTATTTAGGCAGGTTATTCGATGTATAAAAATTAACAATTCTACAGCTTTGTCATTAACTTTTGTAAGCTATCTCTCATATCCGTGATAACGTTCATATATCGCCACTAGATTTGTGAACCTAGTGGCGAAATATGGAAGCAATCACTCTCACATGATAACGCATAGTTGTTTTGCTATAAGTAGACACTTGTCCAACACTTATAGCTTTATCCGTTCAGCAGTTATTTAAAGGAAATTGTACTAGATAGCTAGTATAATATTTAAATTCCAAATAACAGGACACACTAAGGGATTAATGAAACGCAATCCGTATAATTTTTTAGCCATTTCTGGATATAATAAATAAATAAATAAAAATTAAAAAATTCCGAGTTATTTTCAAACATTTACAAGTTTTACTAATAGATGGCGATACTAAAAATAATTAAGCAGTGCTATTTATTCTAATTATTAAGATAAATTAAGGATTAAAATAATAGGTTACTTTTTGATTTATTATAATTTTCTGAAAATTTTAAGATATTGTTTTCTTTAAAAAGTATTTTAGAAAACGAAAAAAGACCTCCCCCCTCCTTCAAATATTTGATTTTTACAATCTATAAAACGTGAGAAGTATATGATAGATATTACAAGCAGTAGATGGCAGTACTAAATACAGTCACCTCTTACTTATACTACGCGTTTGAAGGGATTGGTTTAAAATCGTGCATAACTGAGAGGATGTAGCACACACACTTTATACACATTATGGTAAAAAATTTTGAAATATAAGAATTATGATTAATAACATTTTATAAAATAACAGAGGTTAATAGTGTACTTAAAATCCTTACACTTTCCCTGTAAAATCTAATTAAAAAAAAATAAACGTAAAATTTCATTTTACATAGAAGAAGATACGCCAATTAGTTCTCTTTTAAGAAGTCACCTATGCTAGTTTGATTTTGCTTTAGCCGCGTTTGTACAACGACCTTTTCTAATGCATTAAAGTGCGTCATTGTATTTGATGCTACATCAGCATATTGAAGGTAATATCTCAAAGCGTCCAGGTCTCCTAAAGCAGCAATATAAGATGGAACAATTGCAATATCAGTTTCAACATTATCATCATCTTCTCCTTCTTTTTCAGCTGTCATGTCACCAAAAACAGTTTCAATATCCCTTATTGCCGTTGATATTCAGTTTTCATCAACATTGACGAAAGCTTGAAAAGAATGAGAATCTTAGCTTATGTTGTTCCACTCTTCTTCGTCTATTTTAAAATCATTGTTGTTGTTTTCATTTTCCTGTAATGGGATAGCTTCAGCATCATTTGAATGAATAAAATTCGATTTCCTAAAGCAGCTAGAAGTTGTTGTGGCTGTTACGTTAATCCAAAAGGAAACGAACACATGCATAACATCCAGAATCAAAAAAAATTTTGAATTCCTTTTCCTGCTCTAGGATATAAACATTCTTCGCACCAAATCTTTCTTATACTGCGCTTTAACTGACCTTATTATAAATAGATCTAATGGCTGAAGTCTGCTAGTACAGTTTACAGGGGAAAATATAACTCGTGTATGTGTCAGCAATGGGAGATATGAAGGATGAGTGGGACATTGATCCATAAATAGGAGAACTTTTTTTTTTTAGCCATCTTCATATATCAAATTTATACAAAAAGTTTAAAAATAGTCTGTCATTTCCGCGTATAACTGAGAGAGACAATTCAAAGTGGCGCTTATAAGTGAGAAATCTATAGTGTTCTTTTCCTATTCCTCGTGACGGGACCTTACGAAAATTGCGTATAACTGAAAGACGTGTATAAATGAGAGGCGCATAAGTGAGAGGTGACTGTACTACTTTGTTCAGCGATTTTCCTTTAGGGGCCGTCCACAAATGATGTCACGCTTGGAGGGGACGGGAGGGGAGGTGTTCGTGAAATTGTGACAAGTGGGTGGGAGGGGGTAAGAGGAAGTGTGACATCACACATGAGTTCTTTGCGTCACTGTATCCAAACTAAGCGAAATGTATGCAAATGGATAATATGACGCAAAGAAATCATTTACATAAATTTTACTTTTGATTCTGGATAGTGTGGCACAAAAGATAAATCAATTATTCATATGAATACATTTCAGTGCATTGTATAGGTTCAGTGAGAGTGATATCTTTAACTGTGTATTGGAAAATTAAAAGTTTTGGTTAAATATGTAAATATATTTAGCCAAACTGAAAGCAATTAAAATTGAATTTTAAAACAAATTGTTTAAAGCTACATCAAGGCGTCACTTAAATTTTGATATCATACCTTTTAAAACTCATATTTTGAATTTATGAAAGATGTGAATGATAAAACATCAATGAATAAATTTTTATACATCCTTTTAAATTTAACATAATTCTTACACATGCAAATATGAATAAAACAAAAATAAAATGGTGAAATAAATTATATATATATATATATATATATATATATATATATATATATATATATATATATATACATTAATTAATAGCATAGCGTCACTTAAAATTTGATATCATTATTTATAAGTTCCATATTTAAAATTCTTATAGCAATAATATAAAGTGCTGCGTCACAAACTTTTAACCCGTTAAGGGGTTTTGTACTGATTTCTGTATACATATAATAGATCTGAAGTTTAGTTTTAGTCACTTCAGCATATTTTACGGAAAATTTTAAAAGGTAGAAGAGTCCCCCAGAATAATATTTGCCCCATTCCCCCCCCCCCCACACACACACAGTCTAAGTCGGGCCTTGATCATCATTAAAATAAAGTGTTATAAAAAATATGCTACCGACCTTCAAAGGGTTAATATATGCATCGGCATACGCATGGGAAGCCCGGCACCACCCTCCGCCCCTCCCTAAATCTTATAAAACACTAAGATATAACTTGAAAAACTAAGAGATAGCGCGCCAGCAGAAAAAAATTTAGGGATTTTGGAAGAGATGAGCTATAAAAAAAAGTCTTTTTTTATTTTAATTTTTTTTAATGCAGAATATAAACATGGTGTACCTCCGAATAAGAAACTCACTTAAGAAAGAAGCTTAACTAGAAATTAAAAGAACTTGGCGTTCGTTTTTTTTTCAGAGTTTTATTTGACGACACTAGGACACACACATAACAAGCACACATTAGTATTTTACACGGCAAAAAAATTAATCTTTTCGGAGCGGATCGCTCCTTCGGCAGAGCCGAGAAAACATGACCGTCTGGGGTCGTGTCACAGCAGAGACTCTCCACGGGGCCTTTTTTCAGAGATCAGTTCATCTCCTAGATACCCCACGTGAGATCTTGAGTCATCTTAGTCAACAAGTTCAGTTTATACAATTTCTACGCAGCACTTTTCTCAAGATATTTACATGATTAAATCTGTTTACACGTTCCTTCTGGATTTTGTGAAACATTGACATGTAAAGTTATAGTAGGCATCTGGAGGTTCCAATTAAAGATGTTTATTTCGTTATGGGCATCTGGTCTCTGAGTCCTCTCAGATAAAACGTCACAGTCTCTCCATGCCCCATATAAATTTTCCCTTAAGGGAAAAATTTCCACACTAGGGTGCACAATCACAGTGAAATTCGGAGTTAATGCTATCCCTAACAATGCTATCTACTCCAAAATTAATAAAATTTTAAATTTTAAAAATCAAAACATTTATCAGAAGGTACTTCGTTACCATGGAAGGGATTCAGCATAACACACAACAAACATAACAAATACAGTAAACAATAAACACATTGCAATTGCACACCGTTATATAATAATACTAAGATTTATAATAAGCACTCCAACAATTTGTATAACAAACCTGTACCTTCATTAATAATTTTCTTTTAACATAATCAGAATAGATAAAATTTTTAAACATCACAGGTAATTCCAATAAAAGTTCGCTCTCTCCTGTTCACATGGATAACCCCCAATATTTTTTTATATATATATATGGATAATTTTTCTTAAGAAAGAATTCTAATACACTAATAAAACCAAACACTTTTAAACTTTTCATATACAATAAGTTACTTAAAAGAATTTTAACACAATAATAAAACACACACTCTTAAACATTTTTTTTCTCAACAAAATTTCTAGTCTTCAAACGCTACTCTGCTTAGACTATCAGCGTTTTGGTGTTTTCTTCCTGCTCTATGTTCGATTGTAAAATCGTACGGTTGTAACGCGAGGCTCCAACGCATAAGCCTTGGGTTGGAACTCGCATGAGTTTGTAAGAAGCGCAGAGGATTATGATCCGTTATAATCCTAAATTTTCTTCCATCTATATAGTAATGTAATCTTTTTACGGCAAAAACAATACTGGCGCACTCCCGCTCGGTGGTGCTATAGCGTTGTTCTACCGGAGAGAATTTCCGACTCAAATACAAGATCGGGTGTTCCTCTCCCTTCTCATTTACCTGGCTCAACACAGCTCCGGCACCGCGTAACGATGCATCGACCTGAATAAGGAATTCACGATGAAAATTCGGCGCATGCAAGACCGGCCGTTCGGTTAGTTTCGCTTTCAGAGACCGAAAAGCGCTCTCGCACGCGGGATTCCACTCGACTTTACCTCGACGGGTTTTCCCTTTTAGCGCGTCAGTCAAGGGTTCTGCTATTATGGAAAAATTCCTTATGTATCTCTGGTAGTATCCGGCCAGCCCGAGAAATGCACGAATCTGCGTTTTTGTTTCGGGAGTAGGGAATTTTTTTACGCATTCGATCTTGACTTCTGCTGGAGTGCGGGAACCATTTCCTACAATATGGCATAAATATTTAACACTACTTTGGGCAAATTTACACTTAGAGGGCTTTATTTTAAGATTTGCCTTATGAATTCTATCTAGAACTAATGCGACATGTTTTAAGTGGTCTTCCCAGGTGTCCGAAAATGCAGCGACGTCATCTAAATAAGGAACTGCAAATTCCTCCATCTCTCTTAATAGCCCTGCCATCATTTTGCTAAAGAAAAACGACACGTTTTTTAATCCAAAAGCCATTTTCAAACACCTAAAAGTACCAAAAGTTGTACAGAATGCTGCATACCGTTGAGCTCTGGGGCTCAAGTGAATCTGCCAATAACCTTTCGCTAAATCTAGGACGGTTATGTATTTAGCAGATGAGACTTTTTTAACTCTTTCTTCGATATTGGGGATGGGGAAATATTCTGTCCTAATTATCTCATTGAGACGCCTAAAATCCACACATGGACGAGGATCCTTACCCGGAACCTCTACTAAAATTAAAGGCGACGTGTAATCCGACTCGCCAACTTCAATAATCCCCAATCTTACCATCTTTTGAATCTCCATTTTTACGATTTCAGTTTGTCTCTGCGACATCCGATAAGGTTTTGATCGTACGGGCGTATCGCTAATTAAAGTTATATCATGCTTCACCAAATCTGTTGTACCAGGGTCGTTCGAAAAGCACGCGGCATATTTATTTAAAAGCTCCCGTAATTGGCTAATTTGTGCTTCGTTTAGATTTTTTTCTAACTCACTAAGCCGAACTATTTCCTGAAAGTCAAAAATCGTAGGATTATTCTCTAAATACGGAATATCTAAATCCTGATCTTCTATTAAATTTGAATTGTCTTTGGAGTACAACAAATTTACATGTTCGGGTCGCGTATAATATGGTTTCAGCATATTAACATGATAAATTTGGGTTTTATTCCTACTTCCTGGCATTTCTACCACATAATTAGTCTCCGATATTTTATTCTTGATTTTTCCCGGCCCTACCCATTGCACGGACAATTTATTTAGTCTCGTCATGGCTAAAACCAACACTAAATCTCCCTCCTTGAATTCTCGTTTTACCGCGTTTTTGTCATACCAAACCTTTCGTTTACCTTGCATTTCTTCCATGTGCGAAACAGCTACCTCGCGACATCGTTTCAACCGATTAATTAATTTAAACACATATTCGGTCACTACATCATTTTCAGGTGAAGGGTCGGACCATCGCTCCATTATCAAGGTCTCAGGTGTTCGAAGATTTTTTCCATACACCAACTCGGCTGGTGAGTAACCTGTGCTTTCATGAACTACGTTTCGAAGAGCCAATAGAATCGCAGGCAAATGTTTATCCCAATCGGCGCCTAATTCAATACACAGAGCCCTCAAAAGTCGTTTCAAGGTCCTATTATATCGTTCCACCGGATTACTCTGGGGGTGATAAACAGAACTATGAGTGATCTTAATGCCAAATTTATTAAGAAATTCGGTCGTTAAAGCTGAGGTGAAGGACTTTCCCTGATCGCATTGGAGTTGGCTGGGGAATCTGATGCGACTGAAAATATTCAGCAGCGCCTCAGTCACTCTAATAGAGGAGAGGTCCACCAGCGGAACCGCCTCCGGGTATTTGGACGCCATACATACTGACGTTAAAATATACCGGTGTCCATCCGTGGTCAGTGGTAAGGGTCCACATGCGTCGATATTTATTTTACTGAAAACTTCCTGAATTATTGGGACAAGTTTTAACGGGGCTTTCTTTTCCTCGTTCGCTCGACACGCTCTTTGACAAACATCGCAACTGCGCACATATTCATCCATTTCTTTATAACAGTTAGGCCAATAAAAATATCAAATTAATTTATCCTTTGACTTCGTCCCACCTAAATGTACTCTCGTGCCTTCATGACACAATGATTTTATTTTCTGCCGTAACCCTTTTGAAATAACTAGCAATCTGGTAACGTTTCCAAAACGATCCTCGCGATTTCTAACTAGTAACCCGTTAACAACCGAATAAGTTTTTGTCGTACCCTCAGTTTTGTCCGCCCCCACTCGGCTAAACAATTCCTTTAACTCTGCACATTCGTGCTGTGCTTTCAAAAACCCTTCTTTATCTATTTTTAACAAATCCAACTCCGGGGCTTCAACTTCTAACGCCGGAATTTCAATAGGGTTCTCACCTTCCGTTGAATCCCGAAGTCCCGATTCTTCCTGATTCGCTACGTTCAATCCCTTGGGTGTTTCCATATCTTGAGCTACCCGTTCGAGCTCCCCTTTCCCTTCCTTTAAGCGTCTACTAGTCGCACGCGTCTGGACTGCATTTACCTGTCCAGTTGGCAAAAATTCATACCCCGTTCTCTCTCTTATCATCGCGGCAGTTTTATTTCCTAAAATATATCGGTTTTGATTTAAATGGTTTCCGTTCTTTCGTACAAATTTTTCCGAAATCTCCCTCTATCTCTACCCGCTCTAACGGCAGACAAACTAACTCCAAACTAAGTGGTTGTTGGGCCCAGATTTTCTCTCCACAAAAATCCTGCGGATCTACAAATTTCCTACAAATTAAATCAAGCGTCGCTCCCGAATCTCTTAAAATTCCTATCTTTCGGTTGTTAACAACCCCAGGAAATGTATAAGAGTCCAATAAATCGTCCTTTCGTACATCTTGCAAATTATTTACGGAGCCTGACGGAGATTTTTTCTGCAACTTCGGGCACGATGAACGCAGGTGAGTTTCGGACCCGCAATCAAAACATTTCAAATTCGCTCTTTTTTCAAAGGCTCTATCTCGGTTTACCGGTCCGCGCACGGCATTTGCATTCGAAGGGGGGGGAGAACCGTGGTCTAGTTTTTCGGGGCCTTTCTTGAAACAACGGGTGCGTTTTTTCCACCCTAACATCTCTGGTATCCTTGGCCTTCTGAGTAGAGGCCCTTATACTCTCATATCCATCCAATAATTCAACTATTTCTGCTTCCGTCTTAAGCAGGGGCCATTTGTCAATGAAATGTTCACGCATTTCAAACTTCGCACGCCGTTTAATCTGATCGGTGACTAAAAGGTCGTTTAATTCGTCTAAGGAAGTTATTGCTAAGCCCGCTAACCATTCGTTTAAGTAATTTCGAATTTCGAAACCGAAATCCTGCCAATTTAAAGATTGCGACTTTTGATGGCTAACAAATTTCTGTCGAAAACTCTCCGGGTTTAATTTAAATTTTTTTAACAAGATACTTTTTATGTTATCATAATCTTCTGACTCTGTCTCGGGTTGTCTGGCAATAATTGAAATAATATCCACTGGCAGAAGCTCAATTAAATGAGAGACCCAATTTTCTTTCGGTATTCTAACCCGTTTAGCTTGGCGTTCAAACAGAACCAAATACAAGCTAATGTCTGTTTTTTCAGGATTAAAATCCGGGATTAATTTTTTTTTAATTCTGTTCCGAGGAACGCAAGGTATATTATTTGCATTTTCTGGAGACGGGGGAATTCCTTTCTCAATTCTTAGTTTTTCTAGCTCGAATTTATTTTTTAATTCTAGTTCCTTTAATTCTTTTTCTTGCTCCAATTTTTCCTTACGGATGGCCTGATCGCGATCCCATTGCTGTTGACGCAACATGTCCCCACGTTCGATAGCTTGTAACCGGGCGCGCTCACTCTCTTGCCTATCTAACTCCTCCTGAGCTGTCGCTAGTATAGTTTCATACAGAGCCTCCACGTATTCCTCTTCATAATCCTCAGATTCCAGCACTAAATGCTTTAAATAAATCCGGATCTCGTTTCCCGTTCTGGCAAGTTCCAGTTCATCAACTGCTTTTTTTAAAATTTTCCTTTATTCCCTTACCCAGGAAAGCCATCTCTATATTAAAGGTGCCACTCTACTCTAATACAACAAAAAAATACTATTTTAACATATAATATAATCACAATCAATCATAAAAATTTCTTTCAATAACAAAACAATATGTAAATACTGACTCACTTCCATGACTAGTACTTGTTTAAATTTTGTCATTCCCGTTTTTTGAATTTTCCCAACAAAATCAGCAATTTTAAATAATTAAAAATCACTAAACATTAACTACAAATTCAAAATTGGGACTTACCCCACTTGAAGGCTCAGACATTAAACGGTAATCCACACTTTCACTGATTTTTTCAGCCGGATGGCCCACCGAACATAAACTTTCTGACCCTAAGGTCCACTAAAACAATATATCCACAACGCGGAACACACTGAACACTATCTTCGACCCAAAACGGGCCCGTTCACATTCACAATTTTCTTCTATCCAAACCGATCCACTGCTAAAACAATCACAGTTTTGTTTCAGGCCTTGGCTCCCTAATAATCACAGAATTCTCTTCGCACCAAGGGATCCACCAACAGTCTCTTCTTTCTTCCTGCGGCCGTATCGAATCCGAAACTTTTCTTTTCTTTCAATCCTGCGCAACCCTTTTCTCACCACAGCTGACAAAGGGTCAAAGGTCGGAAAACACCCTCGCTCTTCTTCATTCGCACGAGCTACGATCTTCCGTCTTCCTCTCCCTACAGCTGACCGGGGCGAAAATCCGAAACTAATTTTCCTCCACTTTCTCTTTTCCCGCTGGACAAAATTTTCAGAACTTCAGGGAAAACGGTTTTTCTCTTGCAACAGGACACTTTCCTTTATTTTTCTTTTCCAGTATCAGGACGGCTCTCTATTTCTTGAAAGAATGATCTTCACTTGATCCTTCCTTCCGTGGGTAAGAAATGCAGGCCTAAAGTGCAGGCTTATACTAAAAGCTAACTAAGTTTTTGTGTATGCGTGTGTGCCCAAACTTTTTTTCGAACAACTCGCATCCGACTTCTGACAACCAACTGTACCGCCGAATAAGAAACTCACTTAAGAAAGAAGCTTAACTAGAAATTAAAAGAACTTGGCGTTCGTTTTTTTTTCAGAGTTTTATTTAGGACACACACATAACAAGCACACATTAGTATTTTACACGGCAAAAAAATGAATCTTTTCGGAGCGGATCGCTCCTTCGGCAGAGCCGAGAAAACATGACCGTCTGGGGTCGTGTCACAGCAGAGACTCTCCACGGGGCCTTTTTTCAGAGATCAGAGATCAGAGATCCCACGTGAGATCTTGAGTCATCTTAGTCAACAAGTTCAGTTTATACAATTTCTACGCAGCACTTTTCTCAAGATATTTACATGATTAAATCTGTTTACACGTTCCATCTGGATTTTGTGAAACATTGACATGTGAAGTTGTAGTAGACATCTGGAGGTTCCAATTAAAGATGTTTATTTCGTTATGGAGTCTGTCTATCTGAGTCCTGTCAGATAAAACGCCACAATGGACTAAGCTAAACTAAGTATTTTTTGTCAACGCTTTCTCTCAGTCTTGTAAGGCAATATTTAAATTTATCAACATATAAAGCAATATAAAAATTTTACACTTAAGAAATATTTTTTAAAAGAAGTTTCTACCAACATTTTTCAAAATGGAGAAAATTCCTTTTTTTAAACACCCCCTCCCCCTCCCACAACCCCCGTTAAAGATAATTTTGAAACACATGAACGTAAAAAGAAAAAAAAAGGAATAAAAAATTATCTTGCACGGTGTGTTCAGGAGGGCGGAGCCCATCAACCCCCTTTTGATTAAAAAAAGTCTTAGTTTATCTTTCTCTTAGTATTTAATTCTTCTAAAATCATTTGGGAAGAATAAATACGAAAAGAAATATAATATTTTATTTGAATGTTCGTTCTTCAATCAAACAAAGTTGATAAATCGGGCTATCCGTTCTGTTCCCTCTGTATTTTTTTTCTTTCTATTTTTAAAAAATTGCTACGGCCCAAAATGGTCCCCCTTAAGAAATCGGAATGGATTATCAAAATGATAGAAGATTCACTTTAACGGGTGGAGTGTCTGCAATTTCTCTTCGTCTGTCGCTTCGAAAGTACTACCTTATTAGGGACTGGACTCATATTCGTCATCAGGGCTATTCGTCATGGTGAACGGACACACTGAACAATAGGTGCTTAGCTAAATTAGTTCCACACGGGATTTCACTTTTGCTTTTAATATATGTGACAGGTTAACTTGATAAGAAATGTTTCTGGATCCATACAAAACAAGAAAGATAAATCAAATGACACGTATAGATTATGAAACACTTCCTTATATTATAACTAGTTGGATGTGTCAATCCCAAAACTTTCTTCTATCTTATACATCTTAATATTTCAAAAACTAGTTACACATGTTAATACTTCAATATTATTAGTTCATTACTATACCAACTTTGATTTTCATCTTAAATTTCTATTTCAGTCAATTAAATGAACTAAAAACGAGTTAATCTGTATCATGATGTTTGTTAACATTAATAGTTTTACCTTATTCCGTTGTTATCAGATGTTTGCGAATAGCCGACTTAGCAGGAAGTGCGTTCCCGCCTTTGCGCGAGCCGCCGATGTGACAATAGAACTACGAAAAATCAAGAAAAGTATACAAAAATCGCTATCACAGAGCCCCTTTACCGCGCGATATTTCCAAATTCAAGGAGGACCTGTTAGCCAAAGCCAAAAACATGCACAAAAAATTTGGTTCAGTTGTATGCAGAATTTTTTACACTTTTCGATTGTACGATAAAGAAAAGGGTACACACATCTTAATTATAGCATCCCCTTCCAGCGGATTTTTTCCAAATTCAGGGAGGACCTTCATGCCATGACCAAAAAGAAACACAAAACATTTGGCTCAATTCTATGCATAACTTCATACAGTTTTCGATGGTACAATATTCAAAATGGCACAAAAATCGCTATTACAGCGCCCCCTACTGACGATTTTTTTCCAAATTAAGGAAGGACCTGCTCGCCATAGCCAAGAACAAAATAAAAATTTGGTTGAATTCTATGCATAACTTCATACACTTTTCGATGGTACAATATGCAAAATCGCTATTACAGCGCCCCCTATCGACGAATTTTTTCCAAATTCAGGGAGGACCTGCTTGTCATAGCCATAAACTTAAAATAAAAATTTGGTTCAATTCTATGCATAACTTCATACACTTTTGGATGGTACAATATTCAAAATCGCACAAAAATCGCTGTTACAGCGCCCCCTACAGGCGAACGTTTTCCAAATTCAGGGAGAATCTGCTTGGCAAAGCCAAAAACTTAAAATAAAAATTTGGTTCAATTCTATGCATAACTTCATACACTTTTGGATGGTACAATATTCAAAATCGCACAAAAATCGCTGTTACAGCGCCCTCTACCGGCGAATGTTTTCCAAATTCAGGGAGAATCTGCTTGCCAAAGCCAAAAACTTAAAATAAAAATTTGGTTCAATTCTATGCATAACTTCATATACTTTCGGATGGTACAATGTTCAAAATCGCACAAAAATCGCTGTTACAGCGCCCCCTACCGGCAAATTTTTTCCAAATTCAGGGAGGATCTGCTTGCCATAGCCAAAAACTTAAAATAAAAATTTGGTTCAATTCTATGCATAACTTCGTACACTTTTTGAGGGTACAATGGTGACAGACACACGGACAGACAGACATTTTCTATAAACATATTTTTGGGATCTCTGACCCCTAAAACATGTAAATCCGTCGAAAACCGGAAGTCGAAAAAAATTTCGATTACAATACTTTCTTCTATTGAAGATAGAGAAAATATTGTTAAGAATTCTCTACCTTTCAGCACGCTGAAAGTGGATTTGTAAATAAATAATTTGGTTCTCACTCAAAAAATACGCTTTATCAGGTGAATGATTGACAATCACATGAAAGACACAGCAATTTGTATCACAAAATGCATGAAAGAGAGTAAGAGTAGTACAATAAGCAGAAGGCAAAGAATCTAACACTCAAGATTCGGTTGCTAAATTTACAGTTTTAAGTTTACGAAAAATATAAGGCATCATTGAAGTCTCTAGTATCGTAGGCAATAGTTTGCCACCTTTGTCATTAATAAACATAAAATCTCCAAACTGGAGGAGGTGGGAGTCCTCCAGGAATTCCCCACCGTTTAAAGATAAGTAAAATTGGATAAGTGCACCAGTAATTGACCACCGAGGCGCAAAAATGTAGGAAAGAAACCATAATGCATGGATACATTCATTTTAGTTGATAGAAAATGTATGTAACTTTCAATGAAATGCATTGTAATGATTTGATTGCATTGTCATGAAATGCACATACAAGTTATAGTTGGAATGAAAGCTGCTTTAAGTGCATTTTAATTGGATATTAAAATAGATTCATTTCAAAACTTTACACATATCTTAAAAAAGAAGCTCCTACTAGGGAGGAAAGATTATGGTAAAATTTTTTATAAGTAATGTTTTCTAGAAATCCGTTCAAACTTTGCAGTTATGTAAAATAGCAAAGGGGTACGAATCAGACGAAACCTGCGCGTGAAATGTTGCATTGTCGTACATAAGTGCATGTCTGTTAGCCGAGAGTTTATTAAGTAATCTGTGTTTTCTTAGAATGGAATCGAAAGAGGAGTGTCTTTGTACGCGTGTGTACAAGTTTTACGAAGGCAATATCGAGGGCAATATTCATCAAGAGAAGAAGTTCACAGTGAACCATTTTTTTCGCTGAAAATATCCCCCAAACGAACGATATACGGTATTCTAAAACGTTACGAGAAGGGACTCCCGGCTGAAAGACAACCGGAATCGGGTCGGAAGAGGCTCAAAAACCTACAAAACCAAAGTTAAATCAGTTGAAACGACTGTTTGATAAGAATGATTGAGCAACCATCCGTTCAACGACTTTCAAATTCAGAGTTTCACCCGGCTACTTACATAAGATAAGACAATCACGAAGAAGCTTAACATCAAATATAACAAGCAAAGGGTCATACCAAAACGAACAGAAAAGCAAATGGTCGCCGCGAAAAGGAAGTGTGGACGCTTGTTCAGAAAATTCTCTGATCGACATTCATCTTGGATGACGAGTCATACTTCGATCTCACTCACAGTCATTCCACTATTAACGGTAATGGTGGTTACTACACATCTGACGTCTCCACGATACAATCTATCATCAAATTCGCTACTAAAGCGAAATTCAAAGACAAGGTCCTCGTTTGAATTGTGATGGTTCCGAAAGTCTTGAATCGTCCATTCATCCGAAAGTCTGGGCTCTCTGTCAATGGACGACGATATATTTGAACGAGTACCTTCGCCATCGTCCCATCCCCTACATCCGTGCCAATTACAGAGGCGGTGATTACGTCTTCTACAGGGCTTAATTTCTAACAAAAAAAGTACCGGAGCCCTAATATTCTGCAGTACCGGTACAACAACCGTACCCCCCCCCCCCCCAATCACTCCAATCTGCATATTTATATTTCGTGCATTATTTGCAAAATTTAAAGCATTTTTTTCTTTAACAAAATAAAAATTTTAAATATATCTATCCGCATATACTTAAATGTCAACTATTCCACACTTCAGTTGTCACGCCTTGTGAATAGTAATCTTTGCCCAATTTTAAAGTTAACTAATTGCAGAATTCTACGATTAAATATTGTAGGGATTATGAATAAGGAGTGTTAAAACAAAAAAGGGATAGTTCGCAGCTATGCATTTTTAAGAAAAAAAGAATGAAATTTAAAGAAATTAATATTTATATGCTAAAGAATGGAACAATATTTTTCAATTTCCTATAAAAGGTGCATATCTTAAACTATAATCGATTACTTTCGCATAACAATCTTTTGTGGTGAGTCCCTGAAAATCAGATTAAATAAAAAAAATTGACACCGTTATCGGAAAGAATCGATGCTTTTATAGAAAAAGGGGAAACACTGCTCGATTGCTTTCTATCAGAATAACATTACATGCCAAATATATCTACTTGCAAATGAAAAGAAACAGCCAATAAAAAATTATCTTACTGTTACAAAAGAAAATCGAACTGAAAGCAAATTCATTGTTCAGTATCTTGAATAGCGCCGTATTCGTCGCCGACATATATTTGAAATAGAAAAATAGGATTTTTGTTTCCCCTTCATTTTGATGTTTGACCTTTCAGTCCAAGCCCACAAACTGATATAAAAATTGAGTCCGTTTTATCTCCATCTCCTACGTGTGCGACACGTTACGTCACATAAAGTGTTTTGGTAAAAAAGAATGCAAAAGCTTGGAGATGGGAAGGAAAGGAAAAACTAATTTAGGCTTCGGTTAATTGGAAACGTTATTGCAATGGGCTCCGGAGCCCTGTATTTATGAGCTCCGGTAAATTTCAACCAACATTGAAATATTTACTAAAAACAGAGAAGTACCGGAGCCGGGCTCCGGCGCAAATTAAGCCCTGGTCTTCTAACCAGACTTGGTCAGCAGTCATTACTGCAACGTTCTCAACCACTTGCGCCAGTAAAACAACATTTTCGTAGAGAGGTCCGACAACCCAACCAACGTTCCCGAAATTCGACTAATTGGGCAGTTCTGGGCGTATCTTAAGTCTAAAGGGTATGCTAAAGGCTGAAAAGCAGATAACATCCAGAAATTGATCAGTCGAATCAAGTACTGTCTCAAAATTATGGACCTAGATTTTGTACGTCTAGCAAGTACCACCAAAAGTAAAATCGATAATGTCCGACGAAACGGTTTAATTGAAATCCGGATAACTGTTTTACAGAGTAATGTGGTAATTAAAGTTACCTTACAGTCTCATTTGTGTTCTTTGTCTCGTTTTTTCATGCCTTTTCCATCAAGAAAAGTTTGTGCGGATTTCTAGGAAACAGTCTTATAAAGTTCAATTTAACTACACTCATTATTAGCTCATTAGAGGCATTTAGTTCATTTCTGTTTGTTTTGTGAAAATAAATTCATTTTTCTTTAAAAAAATAACTATGCATATAGTTATTAGGGACTAGTCAACTACTGGATCAATAAAATGCCAACTGCTCTAATAATTAACCAGAATGAAAAAAAATACGGAATTTTTGTTTACTTTTCAAACTTACGTTTGAGAACCAAAACCAGCATAAAAATGTTTACTTAATCTATAACAAGCAATATTCAGTTACTTTTAGCCATGAAGAAGGGATTTCTTCAATACAGTAGAACTCCAATTATCCGAATCAATTGGGACCAGACCCTATTCGGATAATCAAGAATTCGGATAATTGGATTTTTTCCGAAAAAGGGGTCCATTTTAATTAATTACTGCATGTATGTTGAAAATGGGAGAAAAAACTATTTTTAAAGAAAAAGAGCTTTTAATTAATTAAATGAAAAGGCAACACTTTTACATGTTAAGCGTATTTACAAGTGCTATACATTAGTGCAGTAAGTACGTACCGTATTGTAAATCAAAGTCATTGCTTTCTGAAAATCTCGGTCAAAGTAAGCTGTTTGACAGTCTTCATCCGTTTTCGGGCAGCCAAGTCGTGCATCCGTTTGACAGTGAGAAGTTGCATGTGGTCACACTCGGGCTGACGCTCCATCCACTTCAACGCAGTTTCAAGGCCGACAAATGCTTCACTAGCTGATGGTCCCGTGTCTGCTTCAACTTCGACATTAAGGCCATCTTCTTCCTCGACACTTTCTTCTTTCACACTTTCAATAAGTTCATCATCATTTAGAATTTGAAACCCAAGATCTGACGAATCACACACCATCCACTCTCCTATATCTTCAGCACTAATTTCTGAACATCCAAAAATTTTCAAAAAACTGTTTCTGAATTCCTCAAGTGGCACGTCATTCTCATCTTCTCCTGTCTCTTCCATTTCCTTTTCTTGATCTTCTTTTTCCCTTTTCTCCCTTTCCTTCTCTGCTTTAGTTGATATGCCTTTCAACGTGTTCCACGCACATTTTAATGTGACTGCTTTAACCAAGTTCCAAGCTTGGAAGGGACAATAGTGCGCGTAGACATAATCATTATTTTGCGGATCACAATACGTTTCCGTCTTATTTTTTTCCCTGAAATTCTGAAAGCGATTCGGATATTTGGAGTTCTACTGTACTTAAACAGTGCAGTTATTTACTAAATTTTCTTGGTCATTTACTGCTTAAATGCATTTTCCAATAGTTTAGTTTTTTTCACATAAGCCTTAATTATTTGTAATTCCAAATATAGATTATTTTGAACTCATAAGCATATATAATATTCACTGGTTCTGGTTAGTTATAGAAGTGTGGGCGAAAGCATTTTTAAAGTATTCTTGTAGAGGACTTGAAATATGAGAAAAAGTAGAAAAATTCTGAAGCATGATGTCAGATGTAATATTCATCATTATAATCTACCATATAAAAAATGCAAATGGAAATTTCGTTCTGGCTGCTTATAACTTGAGTTCTATTGAATGGATTCTGATGGGACTTGCACGTTTAGTTAGATAATTTTTCAGAGAAGGTTTTAGTATATAATGTATCGTTCTATGTTGCTTAGCTATAGAATTATGTGGGGAAGTTCTATAATCAGGTGAATCCGACTATTAAAGAGTAGCCTTTTAAAAAGATTATGCTGGACATTTTGAGACTTACGCTGTTAATTAGATGATTTTTTAGGAATGGTTTTAGTATGTCGCACATTATTTTACCATGCTTAGTTATATAATTAAACGGGAAAGTTATATAATCAGGTGAACATGGTTTTGAAAGATTAACCTTTTTAAAACGTTCTAATAGAGGGATTTTGATGAGACTAGTATTGCTAGTTGGATAATTTTTGAAAAAAAGGTTTTAGTATATTGCATATTATTTTACGTTATTTAGTTATTGTATTATGGGAGAAAATTATGCAATCAGGTGAATCCGCTTATGAAAAATTAGCCTCTTTAAAGACTTCTACTGAATGGATTTTGATTTTGCATTGTTTTCAGCAATGAGAAAGGACATTTCAGGTAAAGGTCCATAATGCTTTAAAACACAAGGTCAAATTCATTGATATATTTCGTTTGAAGAAACCAACCAGTGTATCGAGCGAAGCTTGCCAGTTTAAATAGAATACAAAAGAACAATTCTTGAATTACGAAAACTTGGACCTTCAACAATACTCACCTGCAGTAAAAAAGCATTCTAAGGAAGTAAATCCAAATCAAATACAATAAAAGTGTATTTGAAAAAAAATATATATTACTCTTATTATTTTTCCTTTATATTTTATCTTCTACTTTTTAGTGTTTCATATTCTTCATAGCTACAATTTCACAGCCAGTTAGCATACTCGTATTTTAATAAACGTGGTTTGACGCATATTTAACTCTAGTGTTATTGTAACTCACACACAGTATAATATACCGGGAGCCGGCAGCACCAACAATCACCTCATCAAGTTCACGGTTGAAATTCCAGAATTAGTTAAAACTCGATACGCATATTAAAATGCAATCGGTTTGCCAAGTCATATCTTGGTGGGAAAACCTGAAAACCCGATTTTAGCGGTTGACTCGTAGGTTTACTATTGCGTTTTCTTGTTCCCAGTCCTCCATGTTTTCATACTTTTGGGTGCAGGAAAACAAAATGGTAAATCTACGAGTCAACCGCTAAAATCAGGTTTTCAGGTGTTTTCCACCAAGATATGACTTGCAGACCGATTGCGTTTTAATATGCGCATCGGGTTTTAACTAATTCGGGAATTTCTGCCGCGAATTCGATGAAGTGATTGTCTGTGCTGTCGGCTCCTGGTCTATAACCATAAGCAGGGACGGCGAACCTATGGCACGCTGCAGAATATTTTTATAGATTCAATTTCTACATAAAAATAGAACTTCACAAAATGCATTAATTACTCTATATCTTGCCTATGTTTATCTAAATTCGATTAGTCATTTTGTCATATTACAGATTGAAGGAACTGAAATACACTGCTCAAAACAATTAGGGGAGCACACGGTTTTAACGAAATTACGCAAATATTTACACCGATAAGTAACGTAAAATAAAACATCCATAATTTAAAGTGTTGTAGAAAACAGATAAAGAAAACTTCTCAAATTAAAATTTATGATGTCAAAAACTAGAAAAAGGAGATAAGTGCAGAAATCGGGATTTTGCAGAAACGTCTGTTTCACTGTCTCAGTTGTAAAAAATTCAATTGCTCAGCTTGTGTTTTGAGAAAAGGTGGCTTGAAAATGTCACAACAGGATTTACCACAATCCATGGCTTGGCGTGTTATCAGGACAATTGAAGTTGGGGAAACACAACGAAGTGTAGTGGACGCTGTTGAGTCGCAAAAAGTGTCGATGAAAGGCTGTGGAATCGATTCCAAGACACATGGAATGGTAGTCATCGACAAGTGCAAGGTCGAAAATGTGCCAACACAGAAACTGATGACAGATATATCCTGTTAACAGCTCGTCGAGACGAAACGGGTAATGCTACTCAGCTGCAAACACAGTTGTTCTTGGCCACAGAATGAAGAGTGACCAGCCAAACAGTCCGAAATAGGCTTCATCCGGGTGGTCTCTATGCACATAAGCCAATAGTCTGTATTCCATTGACCTCAAGCCACTGTGCGGCCCAAAGAAGGTGGGGAACTGAACATCGAATTTGGAGGCAAAGTTGTTGGAGTCAAATTCTGTTTACACACGAGTCCCGATTCAGTCTGGATGTGACATCTGATGTGTTTTGGTATGGAGAGAAAGAGGCATTCAAAATAATTCCACATTCGCTCGTGAAAGATCACATTACAGACAAGGTGGATTGATGCTATTGGCTGGAATCAGCATAGGTGGACGTACGGGACTACATATAATTCGGAATGGCACTTTGACGGTCCGAAGTTATACAGGCGAGATACTGAGACCTCATGTCATATTTTATGTTGCAGCAATTAATGATTTCTTTTTTTCTATGCATGATAATGCCAGACTTCACACAGTTCGTCTTGTGGAAAACATGCTTGAAGCTAAAACAATACAGCGTATGGAATGACCAGCATGCTCTCCTGACCTAAATACGATCGAGCATGTTTGGGACATACTCAGACGACGCATTGCTGCGAGACCGAGGCCTCCTTTTACTGTCCGGGACTTTGAGATTACATTTCTTGAGCAGTGAAACAGTATTCCCCAAATTCTTATCGATAACCTCATCGCATCCATGGAAAACAGGTGTGCAGCAGTCTTAGCTGTTCGAGGAGACCACACGCCATATTAAAAATCTTGCATCATTTCTAAACAATACTTTTTTTTTTTATCATTTACATGAAACCAAATTGTTGCCCTAAACCACCTTTTCATGTTCTTTTCATCTTTTCAAAGAATAAAAGCTCCCTTACAATTTTTTTGCGCCTTTTTTCTGTATTGCGCATTGATACACGTGTATTATCCATTTTATGTCCATACATGGCTGTCTTGCACTGTTCTCTTCACTTTTTTGCTTGCTCCCCTAATTTTTTTTGAGCAGTGTATATCTCAATGTATCCCAATCTAGCTCAATATTGGCTCCCAAAATTTTAAGAATAAGAGGAATTAAGAGGTTATCGCAAAAGAAGGATTAAAAGGCATTATAAGCAAAAATGCCGATGGTAAAATTATAACATCTAAGAATTCAATTCCAGGTCCAGGCACAAAAAGCTGTGGATTCTGATGCTTGCTATTTAGACCTGCGAAACATTCTTTTCGGAAATAAGTAATGTGAAAAATACAAGTAAAAACATCTTATCAAAGGAGTTCAATTCAATTTGCATTCTCTTAAAAATAACTAAGTACGAAACTGATATAAATTATTTGGCATGTAAGATGATACAACAGAAATAATATTTTAAAAATAAATTTATATATTATAATATCAAATATTCCCCATGTTTTTTTTTTAATTCTAAAAACAAAATTTTAAGTAATTTTGGTTCATTATTATTTGATCGATTAGATTTTTTTATTGTTGGCACGTCAAGATCATGTAAAATAAATATATTTTCAAAAAATTTTGGCACGCGGATGTGAAAAGGTTCGCCGTCCCTGCCATAAAGAATATTTGATGATTTCTGACCTGCTCCGGGGCTAATGGAAAAACGCCTTAAAATTAATTTATGAGTAAGTTCTAAAAATAATACAATGTTGTATTGTCATCGGAAACAAACCAGTGTACATCATTTTTTATAATTCTCACATCAGGAACAGAATGAAAAATCGATCACAAAATTCTATTATTACATACATGAACGAAATTAAATTAAACAAATCAGAAATTGTACGTCAAACGAGGCAAATGTGGTGCGTTCGTACTATAAGTAGTTTTATAAATATTCAGATCTTGGTGCAATAGCTGTTGCACTTTTATGCAAAAATGCATGAATACAAAATTTATTACGATTACATATGTTAAATTCAGTAATATGGAAATAAAGTGACTCCATCTTAACCCTTTATCTACTGACGGTACTTATAAGTACTATTAAAATAACTTGTTATAAAATTCCTTTAATACATCGATTAGTTGTAATACAATTTAGAATGAGTTATAGATACATTACCTTATCTTGCCCCAAAAGCATTATTGGTTACACAAAAAAAAACATTTTAAAAAGGATGATTTATTTTGCCTTTGCATCATTTAAGTTTTCTTCTCTTTTTTTGATAGAAGAAATTCCATCATCCCAAGTTTTAATCTTGGAACAGATGGGATTAAAAATAGTAAAAAATACGTACATGTAAGGCGATTATTATACAAAATGTTTCTATTTCATGAAACAAAATGTATCCTTTATTTTAAGCATACCATTTATATCAATATATAAATATATTTTTCACTCAGAAGTCTGAAAAATTTTAAATAGCAACATGTAATTTTCTTCCAATGCATTAATCTCAGTATCAGTGAAATAAAACATTAGTGAAATTGATGTCATTTTATTGAAATCACAGTAAGTTACTTAAAATTTATAAATTAAAATGCACTCTTTCGTTTGAATGAGACAACATTTTCATCGGAGATCAGGGCCAATGAATAAAAAATGTTTTTTGTTAACTACTTCAACGGCTGCCCCGAGATAAGTCGGGGGTGGTAAAAGCACTGTTTCCCTATACCCGTCGTCGGCAAAGTGGTTACACACTAGGGGACTCCCCCCCCCCGCGTAATCGCTTCATGATTCCATTCGGTACGTGAAGCAATCCCTATTTTCTAGCCAACCCCAGGTGTAATTGTTTCGAGTTTCCATTCTGGATCGCATTGCGATCTCTTATTTTCTATGCACTCAGTTTTTGAATTCCACTTGATAAAAACGAGCTCCTCCCCAACTCCTGACAATTTTTATTTCTTTATCTCCAAGCACATAATCATTAGAGCTTACAGAGTTTCATAATTATAAGAATTATTAAATATATAATTATATGTATAGTGTTACGAATATTGTAAATAGTTAGTGTTTGTGCTTAAAAATAATGTAAATAGTTCAATTAAGCTATTTATAAGTTAATATTTGTTTTTGTTGCTTTGAAATATCTCAATTTGTTGATTTTCTGCAAGCAAGTAAACCCTATTGGATTTCAGTGGGAATCTATGGAAATTTGGCGAAATACTGGAAATAGCGCCAAGCTGGCTTCACTTTTGGCAATTAATTTTGGTTGCCAAATTTGGCGATATATCGCCAAGTTGGCGGCAAACTTGGAGCCCCCCTACTTTGGTAATCCCCCCTTATAGCGTCAGAAACTTCTGGCCAATCAGATGCGTTTTGCGGTATCTATGCAGATTTTCATTGGTCCATTTCCAAATCGTTACTTTTTAATTATATATAGATGGATAATGTCATTTTCACAAAAGGAAAACTCATTCTAGCATAGGCATAGCATTCAGATGAGGGGAGGAAGGGATGCCCAACTTTACAAGTACAAATTTTTAGGAAGTGATACAATTAAAGAATTATATTTTATCGATCAAAATCGAAAAGAAAATTATCAATGCATCGTGACGATTAACTGCTATAATTTACATTTCATATTTCTTCATTTTTTTAGTGTATAGTGTGCTCATTTTCTGAAAAAATAAAGAATAAGGTGCCAAAGTTTGCTGGTTAAAATAATATGCATGGCCAAACATGGTGATTGTGCAATTTTTTTAAGAATTTACCAGCACGGTTGAAAAGATTTGGATTGCTTTCACTTAGAAAGTGCTGAATAGACTTTACTCTCGTAAAATAATAGGACAACATAGATTGAGCATCTTAGCATAAGGGCTGTTGAACATGAAGTAATCTAGTGCAGCTGGAGAAGGAGTTGGTGATATTGTAGAAGAAAAATGCAAACTTAACTGTAATATCCATGTCAGACTAGATTATTTAAGCAATTGCAAAATTTCAAATTATCAGAGATGGTTCCAGAAATGATTTCAGATTGGCCAGTGTAACGCATTTCGATCGCACCAATTCGAAAATCTGAGATAAACTGGATTAAGTATACTAGTCTGATCAGTTATCCTTTATTGGTAGAAAGGTATATAGCTTGTAGTTACAATTAAAATGAATCATTTTTGACTGCTATTGTTTTGTACAGTCGCTGAAAATGCCAATGCAAGGTAACATGTATCATAGGAGAAAGTGGATCAGGACATTTAAAAATATACAATGAATCAGAGACATTTAAAAAAATCTGTATTTGGACTGCCAGATATTGGATACTTTAGCTTTGTCTGAGGTATTTCTTGATGATATTTCAAATGCGAATATTGTGTTTAGAAATTACGAAAAGAAAGTACGTATTTGGACCTGAAAGTTACTCATTTAACTCTGTTACAGATCAAATTCAATATTATCTTCAATTAAATTATGTTATATTTCAACTCGAATATTGTACACAGTCTGCACTATTTCTCCACTTAACTTCAAACAATTAATTTTTATAAAGCTGAGGGAAGAAGTATATAATCTTTTTTTTGTTCAACAAATCAACATGGTACACAGTAAAGCGGTATTCAAACTGTGCAACATTACAATTGAATTGGTGATTGTTGAAAGGAACTAAGTCCTAGTTTTGAAATTTCCCAAGTCATGGACAAAGTGATTTTCAACAGCTCAACTTTTAAATTCCTTCCTCCCAAACTACTGCGACTGACACAGGCTGAGTTCATTTCTTCATGAAGTGGTCAAAAACATGAAAAAACACTGACACCTTCTTAAATTTAAAAGTATCAAAATATGGATTTAGTTCCTTTCTTTTCAACAATTATCAATTCAATTATATTCATTTTATAAGGAATTGTGCATTATTTGTTACTTTAATATGCTTTTGTGTCTTTGAGAGATGGGCATCCATATATAATGAACACTTTTCTCACCGTTCTACCACATTATAAACTCCAGACACTCAATGTATGTTTTATGATCCTTTAACCCATTTATGCCTAGCATCCCATTTTTGGGATGCTTCAAAGTTTAATAAATTTTTATAATTTTCTTCTTATTCATTACATGAAAACTGCATGAAATAATTATCTGTAAATGTCTTTATCTGTTACCGAGAGATGACATCATAAGATCAATATTTATTTGCTTACATGAAGGATTTTTTTTTCGGTATTTATAGATTCTCTATTTTTCAAAATGGTGAAATGTAAAAAGTGAGTTTACTTCTATCAAGGATCCAAATAAATAAATCATAATCTTAGCTTATACAGTTCTTTGAAATACTTATTTTTTAAAATTGTGAAATTATATGTTCAAGCCTATTTTTTATGCATTTTTGTAACTTACAAAATATAGGGCATTGGGCACGAATGGGCAAACATTTTTGTTAGCCATTTAGGGGACAGCTATTTATGTAAAGTCCTTTTCAAGATGATTTCGAAATAAATTGTTTTTAAACCTCAAATACGATTATTCTTTGTTTATTATTAATAATACTTATAATGATATTAGTCTCTGTAAAGAAATAAATATATTTTTTAGTAGTTCATAAAAGTACTAATTATAGTATATAACATACAATTTAAAAGCTTATTTTATATAAACAAAATGTATAATTATGCATATTATACTATTATAAATATTATGCATATTCCCATATTTAGTACGCTTACATTTTAACATATAAATACAAAATTTTTTTAGCTTAATTATTGCGGAAGCTCTGCCCCCTACGAGCTATGCTCGTCAACCCCCGTTCAGACACCGCAGACTCAAAAAGCATGCTAATTTGATTGGCTTTAAAAAGATTTCGGAAGATTGAATTATAATTTAAGAAAGAGTGGCGATCTCCTTACAAATGGGTTTCTATTCATTTCTCTTTGATGTACTGTAAAGCTGGGCTTAATGAATCGGAGAGTGGAATTCAATCCAAAGTTTGAAATGAACAAAATTAATTCCGATTCATAAGCTCAAAATTACACTACAGCCGATGACGTAAGTGGTTGACATTGCTAAATGTGGTTTTTAAGAATTATTTTAAATTATTTAAGATCAAATAAAATTATATTTACTAGTTATCATAGCTGAAAAAAAATAAAGAAAAGTAAACACTCACCCAAGTACTTGAACACAGAAAGATAATTCACAAATGACGTTTATTTAAACATATATAAAATTTGCTGATTTGAATGCATTCTTACATTATGAATTGTGTAAAGATTATCAAAGTGAATGTAAAATTTACTATAATTTTAGACAATTAGAGACATATTGTCATCTAAGAAAAAGCAGAAATTTACGTAATATTTCTTTTTGTTTTTAGGCCTTCAAAATGAATAAAGTTCAGGAACGTGAAGTCAAACCAGGGATTAAAGTTCAGGAATGTGAAGTTAAACTAGGGATTAAAGTTCAGGAATGTAAAGTCAAATTAGGGATTAAAGTTCAGGAATGTAAAGTCCAACTAGGGTCGTAGAAGGGCTCTTGTATTTGGAGAACTGGGAACATGCTGTAGACAGACTTCTTTCAGGAATGTAGATTCTATTTCTTTTTATTAAATGCGAATCCGAACCGAATGAAAAGTTACGGATTTGGAAAATTGGAAATAGGATGTTTGTGAACTTCCTTCAGGAAAGCAGATTTTGACGATTTCAGTTCGTTACATAGGCAATTTACTATTTATCGCATCGACAAAAAAAACAGATCATCAATTCATATTTTTATAGCAAAGAAGCATGGCCGATCGAAGAATAACAAAATGTCGATGAGCAAAATAACAATTCAAGGCTTCCAATTAATGTTCTATGAAATTTACTTAGAAATGCTTCTTGAAAAAAAAAAAAAAACCATATTTCCTTTAGATGATATACGGCCGCCAAGGCCTAACAAAACGTCGATCTCTTCTCACTGGCTAGCCGAACTCTTCTGCTGCAACAGCCGGCTAAAAAAAGCACGGCGTCGCAGCCCCCACAAGTTACTTGCTTTAACGGCTCCCTGGTGGAGAATGATGACTTTTCCAGAACCCAGTTTCAAACATGAAAAGCCATTACAGAGCGCGCCAGCCAATTAAAAACGCCTATCCTCCCCGCGCCTGACGTCACACACAACGTGCGTGTTCCAAAAGGAATGTTAAACGATTTAGCAGACGTCCGGTTTTGAACTAAGCGTCTGTTTGGCAAAGGGGAATACCCTTCTTGTTGGAACTTTCAAAATGTCGGAAAGAATGATCTCATGGCGTCGCGCGCAGAAATTAAAAATGAGAAAAGATAGAAAATACATTTTTGCGTATTTCTGCCAAAGTATTTATCACAAGTCACTGAAAATTTTGCAATCGGCTAGAAATAAATATTTCTATCCACATAATATAATTTAAAAGGGAAATATTGATAAATAAAAGATTTCTATTTTTCATATTTTAGACTTAGAAAATTCCGATGTGTTTACACATTCGCGATGTATGTTGAAAGAAATTTGAAAGTTAAATTACTGAAATATAATAAAATACTAATTGCACTTAAATAATCTTAATAAGAGATAATGTTTACATTGAAAAATAAGGAAATATTGAATTATTTATCATTAAAATTTACATTATAAGTTTAAAACTTGTGATTAGAAATTAGGTGTTTGAAAATGTTAATTTAAGTTGTAAAATTGAAATAAATTATATTATTTAAATTAATTTGAATGGGAAATGATGCATTATATTTTTTATGATGCAACATTTTATCTCCCGGTAGCAGAAAAAAAAAGGATAAAAAAAAAATTTTTAGCTGACAGGTTCGAAAAGATGAACCATCTGCAGATAATTCTATGCAAATTTAAAGGTAAACTACACAATATTAAACAACAATAAACACAATACAACAAAACAAATATATAAACACAATACCAAACAAGAATACACAGTACAAGTAGAAATAGAATTGTAACACAATATCAAACAATAACAAACATGGTACAGGTAGAAACAAACCACTAAAATTTATATATAAACAAAACACTGCATGGGTGAGGTTCCAATTGGCCTATAAAAATGTAATCTTTTCATGTGCAAACCCCTAACAGTAGACATATTGCAACTATGATAAAAATAAAACTATATGTTTAATCATATTTTAAAAAAACAAACAAAATGCTGCATAAAGTTTTCAAGTATTGCAAAATCAAACCAATAAAATTAAAACAGGATAATACTGCAATTGTGATGTAGCTGAGACAACTGTATATCATTATTTGTAGTATTTATTTTGTTTACATTGTAAAATACCATCAATTTCTTGAACAAAAAACAAATGTACATTGTTCAGAATGATAGTTGTGCCCATTAAATTAAAAAAATTTAAGACATTAAGCTGTGAATTTTAAAATAGATCATATGTGATCTTGGACACTGAAATTTACAATATAGAATGTTATTCCCTTTAAATTATGAATAGTTGCACCTTGAAGGATTTATCGGAAGGGTACTAATTTTGTGATTATTTTTTGCCCCAAGCTACGCCGAATTTACCTTCTGTGTGTGCTCGCTATAAATTTGTTGGGAACTGAAAGAAAAAGAGAAATAACTTAGAGCAGTTGCTCCATCGTATTCTCATAAAATATCTCCACTAGTATTCAAAGAGCTGCAGCTAGGAGATTTGAGCATTGATAATTTTTCATATAATTTCTGGAACATATATAAATTTTCATTTGTATTTTTTATTTGTAATTTATTAAAGTTGTCTCAAAAATATATTAATTTTTTTATATATATTTTCTCATAATTTTTAATAATGGTTATATAGGATCCTATAATTAAATTTAAAATAAAACATCACATGGATAAGCAGTAAAAGTTTATATGTTGAGATCACCCCTCAATTTCAATATGATATGGATATATATTGTTCAAAAATTAACAAAGATGAACATACAAAAAAAAATCTGTGGCAACATAATATTGCATTCCCATCATTTAAATTAAGGTAGAAAAAAAAAATTAGATGAAGGATAGTACCTATTATAAAATATAGAATTGTAAAATAATGAAATCAATAAATCAGTATGCTTAATCAATTGTATGAGTGAACAGTAATGGACAGTACGTAAGCGCTTACATTCCGTGACCACTAGTATTTCGCCAGCAAAATATTGAAAACTCATAGAATTGATACAGATGTTACCACTGTATTGTTTAAAAAAAAATTGTAATTCAGAGAGATATATATACATATGAAGACACTAAAATGGAAATTAGAAAAAATGGGATTTACATTTGTAGGAAGATTGTAGTGCCCCAAAAAAATTAAAATGTCCATAACAAAAGAAAATTAAGTGAGTAGAAAACAAATAAAAACTAGCATCCTGTTGAGATGAGTTTTGATACATTCACCGTCATAATTCTGATTGTTGGATCAGTCATATGTTGAATTTGATAGTTATCGTTATTGCATATCTGGATAATTTTAAAAGGACCTGAATTTTTTGCATGGAAAGTATTAGTATGATTGAAATTCTTTAAATAAACTTTGTCGCCAATTTTCAACTTTGGAGGAGAACGACCTTTAAGAAATTTTGCATTCATTTTAAAATATTTTTGTTCATTAAGTTTAACTAATTCTCTGGTTGTTTTGATATGTTCTTGTTGTTGTTTAAAGTATTGGGAAGGTTCTTCAGCATCTTTAGGTGGTAAGAAAGTATCAATAGGTAAGTTTAAATCTCTGCCAAAAAATAAGTTTGCAGGACTAAAATTAGTTACAGAATGTTTAGAATTATTGTAGTGAAGCACAAAAAATTTCAATCTATCAGACCATTCAATTATTTGATCAGATAGTGAAGCAACTGATTCTTTCAGGGATCGATGGATACATTCTATAACACCGTTCGACCTCGGGAAGTAAATGGACGAATTTCTACGTTTGATATTGAGAGATTTAAGAAAGGTTAGAAAGACATCAGAGGTAAAGTTTTTGGCGTTATCAGATAATATAATTTTTGGTATACCAAACCTCGAAAAGTAGTCGTTTAAAGCTTTAATTATAGATGGGGAAGTAGCATCTCTAAGCGGAATAGCTTCCAGAAAGCGTGAATAGTGGTCAACGATGGTGAGAATAAAAAATTTACCGTCATGTGACCTGGGGAGTTTACCCACAATATCTATTGCAAGCATCTCTCCGGGAGCTAATTCACACTTGGAAATGAAGGAAGGTTTTGTGTTGGTTTGTTTACTTTTGTAGGGAAGACATTTTTCACAGTTATTTACAAAATTTTGAACATCCTGAACCATTCCGTGCCAGAAATAATTCCTGGAAATTGTCTCAACCGTTTTTATCATTCCAAAATGAGCTTGGTGAGCAAGGGCAATGCAACTATTGATTAATGTTTTAGGAATAACGATTTTCTTTACTCTATTGACATTACCAGATTTCTTTTTAGCAAACATTAAAAGATCGTTATTAGGATTGATTGAGTAATTAGTGTTAGAACATGTTTTGGCAATTATTTTTTCTCGGATTTCTTTAAGTTTTTCATCATTTTGCTGTTCTTTTAGTATATTTTCAGTAGTTAGTGAGTCGTTAGTAGGTATAAAAATATTTAATGCATTTACATACAAATTAGGGTTATTAGGAAGGTCCACGACACGAGAAAGAAAATCGGCTGGATTAACAAGACCAGGAATGTGCTCAACCTTAAAATTAAAACTCTGCAAATATAAAAGCCATCTAGTTATAATTTCAGCCTGTTTTTCTAGGTTTAAATGGTAAGTTAAAGCTTTAGCATCTGTTAGAATTTTGAATTGTCTACCGTACAAGAATTCAGAAAAATGTTTAACAGAGGAATAGATAGCATAAAATTCACGTTTGATTGAAGGGTATTTAGATTCTGCCTGATTTAATTGCTTGGAATAAAATTCAATGGGGTAGAATTTGTCATTGTGTTTTTGCATAAGAATTCCGCAAATTGCAACCATAGATGCATCAGTAACCAAATAAACATCCTTACTATCATCAAAATTTTTAACTGTTGGATTAGTAAGCAAAATTTCCTGAATCTTGAGAAAAGCATTTTGACAGTCCTTGCTCCAGAAGAATTTTACCTTTTTTCTCGTTAAATTTACAATAGGTTGTACTATTTTTGCAAAATCGAAAATTAAATGACGGAAATAATTTATCATACCCAGATAACTTTGAACTTGTTTCAGGTTTGTAGGAATGGGAAATCTATTGATTTTGTTTACATTATCAGTAGAAGGAGAGTGACCGTTTTTGTGTAATTTAAAACCTAGGTATGTTATTTGTTCTTTACATATTTGAAGCTTTTTAGGGTCTAAAGTGAGGTTAAATTCTCTCAATTTGTCAAAAACTTTCTGCAACCATATTAACATTTCCTCCAACGAATCAGCAGCAACAATTATGTCATCTAGAAAATATTGAACATTTTTACCTCTTAATGAGCTAAGGCAGTTATTTATTAAAGTATGAAAATAAGAAGTTGAGTTCACACATCCAAATGGCAGGCGTTTAGGTTGATAATTCCCATACTCCGTTGCAAATGCCAGTTTGGCCCTATCCTTCTGTTGAAGAAGAATTTGAAAAAATGCGGCTTTTAAATCCAAAACAGTATAGAATTTTTTGCCCGATATATTTTGCATAATGTCGTTGATTTTTGGTAAACAAATTTTATAAGGTTCAGTTATTGCATTAAGTAATCGATAGTCGATAACCATACGAAATTTAAGTTTGTTAGGGTCATCAGTAGGTAACGTCTTCTTTTTAACAAAAATGACTGGGAAACAGTAGTTTGAGGTTGAATTTTCTATAATGCCAGCCTTCAGAAGATCAGCGATTTCATTTCTAGCAAACTCCTTGGCAATTCTAGGAATGGGATATGGTTTTGTTTGTAAAGCAAAATCATGCAGTAAGTTAAACTGAGGAACAACTTTATCTGTACATCCCAGTGTACTGTATGAAGAAGAAAAAACAGCTGAATTATTCATAAGAAGTTTGAGAACTCTCTTCCTATCTGATTCAGGTAAGTGATCAACTTGAAAATTATTAGCTTTTAGTTCATTTTTACGAAGTTCTAAAATATCATCACAAATTAGCGAATTTACCTGGTATGTTTTACTGTTGTCATGCGTAGAAATTTGATCTTTAGAAATTTGTTTTAAGTAACCTAATTTAGTATTTTTGTTGAGGACAATTTTTTGACTATTGTTGTTGAATACATACAGAAGAATAGAATTGTTAACATTTGCTTCATGAAGGCTAAGATCTAAGTTTAGTGGCAATTTGGTAGTTAATGGAACAAATAAATAGTTAAATGAATTGTTAATTTTATGTAATGCTTTAAGTCTTATAATCCTGCCATGATTTGGCCGAATAATGACACGGTTAGCTGGTGTGACAAAGTTTTTGGAATCTTCATGATTAATATCGTTAGAGAGAGAATTAATATATTCATATGATTCAGCATTGGAATTTGAAATATCATGAATAGTATTATTGTCATTGGAACTTAGATTTTCATTGTTAAAATTAGAAGTTTGAGTAGAATCAGGATTTTTATTTTCGAAAGGAAATGTGAGGTTTCCCATGATAAGTTGAGAGTTGGCAGAGTCTAACAAAACTTTATTTCGGTTTAAAAAATCATAACCGAGAATAATTTGGTAGTTAGAGTGCCAATTATCATGGGTAACGAAAAACACATTGCTGAACCATTTATTACGAATTTTAAAGTTTAATTGTACAGCAGAAAAATAAGGAACACTGGAATTATTGATGGTCTTGATGTTTACAGATCTAGATAAAAAGTTAAGTTTATTGTTTTGTTTAAGTAAGTTAATAGTTTTAGGTTGTATAAGAGAAAGATTTGCACCAGAATCCAGAAGACCAATAAAGTTATGTTTTCCAAATGTTAATTTAATTAAAGGAAGTGGAGAATCATCAGAAAAACATGACATAAGTGATTTGGGAATGTTAACAGCAGTATCAGAATAATTCATACCCTCGTGCAAAAATTTATCATCTAGGGCTCTGTGAGATTGAGGGGAAAAATTGTGCAAAATATCATCAGAACCCTCTAGAAGTTTAAATTATTTCTTCTGCCTCTGCCACGATATGGTCGATAATTATTTCTACCTCTGCCCCTATTGAATCTCTGCACATTGTTATCGCTACCTCTTCTAAAATCTCCAGCAAAGTTTCTGCCCTGATTCTCAAAATATCTATCATTACTTGGAGAATTACTGTTAGGACTTAAAAAATTACTTGCTTGATTAGCAGCACTGTTACCCTGAACAGAAAAATTTTGCTGCGGCGAAAAAAATCCCCTATTATGCAAAGATGGAAAAAACAAGCAATCGCGCGTATTATGCTGTTTGTTACAGATATGGCAAACAGTCCGCTCTTCTTTTAATCCTTTTAACTGCTCCGCCATACTCTGCAATAATTTATTTGAATTTTCTTGTTGTTTCAACAAAATTGTAATCAACGAGTCCTGACTGCTGTTGTTTGAAACCTGCGTCGCGTTGATGGTGTTGACTGAGAAAGAGCATTGCTGTTCCAAAGCTTTTTCGCAATCCATAGCACTAGAAACCAGATCATCGAAATTTTCCTTTCCAAGTTTAAGTACCTCTGTTTTAATATCCGGTCTAAGAGCTTCGAGCAATTTATTAAACATCAATTTTTGCTTTAGAATGACCATTTGAGGAATATCCTCAGCGTTTGGAACCAATCGATTGACTAATTTTTTTACTACCTCAGCCAACTCCTTCACTGTCTGTTTAGGTTTTTGTCTTGTATTTGAGAACTGATAAGAGGTTTCCTGGAAATTCTCTTCTCTGCTAAATTTTGCTCTAAATAAACGCACAAAATTTTCAAAATTATCAATATTGTTAATTTCTGGATCGCTCGCAACATATTCCTGCGCCTTGTCTCTACAATACAGGCGGAAGAGTAGAATACGATTCTCGTCGTTCCAATTCTGTATGTTACAGACATCACTAATGTTTTTAATGAAAAAATGTACATTTTCCCCTTCTTTTCCATGGAAAGTGGGAATCGCTGCCATAAGCGCGTTTAATTGCAAATCATTTGCCATATCGTAATAATTTGTATACACGTGAAAAATCAAAAGGTATACTAAAACACTGATGTATGACAAATAGATTATCTTAAAGCAAAGCAAATAAAAAAATAATAATGGAAAAATTTGTTAAAATGATGAAGGGAAGAAAAAAAATCATTAAAAAAATGGAAGATTACTTTTTTTTTAAAATTTTCTAAAAATGCATATTAATGTGCAATACAGTTAAACTAAATAAATATATGCAAAAATGTACAAATCCCCCAAAATAGAAAAAAAGGAACACAATAACTACAAATATCAAAACATGCAACAATAAATCATTATAAATTCAAAGCGTAATATAAAGTTTTCGTTTTTTCAATTTATGAAAAAACATTAGCAAATAAATCTTTGAAAAATCAAATTTCTTTTCTTTACATATATTTATAGAATCAAATCTTAAAAGGAAAATAAATAAAAATATAAATCATGTATATTTTAAAAATATATTGCACCAATATGGGGTCCGCACATGAAATAGAGAGAAAAAAAAATATATATAAGTTTAGTGAGTATTATTTTTAAAATAAATGGTTAAATAATTAATAAGTTAATTAATAAATATATTTTATCTATTATCATGAAAAAGTAATGAAACCCGATCTCCGATCTTTAAAGTTATGGCATCAATTAATGGCTATGAGTGAAAAGAAAAAATTAATATTAAAAAGGCTTAAAACAATAACTCCAAGAATGAAATCACTAAGTTAACGGCACCATAAATGTGCTGTAAAGCTGGGCTTAATGAATCGGAGAGTGGAATTCAATCCAAAGTTTGAATTGAACAAAATTAATTCCGATTCATAAGCTCAAAATTACACTACAGCCGATGACGTAAGTGGTTGACATTGCTAAATGTGGTTTTTAAGAATTATTTTAAATTATTTAAGATCAAATAAAATTATATTTACTAGTTATCATAGCTGAAAAAAAATAAAGAAAAGTAAACACTCACCCAAGTACTTGAACACAGAAAGATAATTCACAAATGACGTTTATTTAAACATATATAAAATTTGCTGATTTGAATGCATTCTTACATTATGAATTGTGTAAAGATTATCAAAGTGAATGTAAAATTTACTATAATTTTAGACAATTAGAGACATATTGTCATCTAAGAAAAAGCAGAAATTTACGTAATATTTCTTTTTGTTTTTAGGCCTTCAAAATGAATAAAGTTCAGGAACGTGAAGTCAAACCAGGGATTAAAGTTCAGGAATGTGAAGTTAAACTAGGGATTAAAGTTCAGGAATGTAAAGTCAAATTAGGGATTAAAGTTCAGGAATGTAAAGTCCAACTAGGGTCGTAGAAGGGCTCTTGTATTTGGAGAACTGGGAACATGCTGTAGACAGACTTCTTTCAGGAATGTAGATTCTATTTCTTTTTATTAAATGCGAATCCGAACCGAATGAAAAGTTACGGATTTGGAAAATTGGAAATAGGATGTTTGTGAACTTCCTTCAGGAAAGCAGATTTTGACGATTTCAGTTCGTTACATAGGCAATTTACTATTTATCGCATCGACAAAAAAAACAGATCATCAATTCATATTTTTATAGCAAAGAAGCATGGCCGATCGAAGAATAACAAAATGTCGATGAGCAAAATAACAATTCAAGGCTTCCAATTAATGTTCTATGAAATTTACTTAGAAATGCTTCTTGAAAAAAAAAAAAAACCATATTTCCTTTAGATGATATACGGCCGCCAAGGCCTAACAAAACGTCGATCTCTTCTCACTGGCTAGCCGAACTCTTCTGCTGCAACAGCCGGCTAAAAAAAGCACGGCGTCGCAGCCCCCACAAGTTACTTGCTTTAACGGCTCCCTGGTGGAGAATGATGACTTTTCCAGAACCCAGTTTCAAACATGAAAAGCCATTACAGAGCGCGCCAGCCAATTAAAAACGCCTATCCTCCCCGCGCCTGACGTCACACACAACGTGCGTGTTCCAAAAGGAATGTTAAACGATTTAGCAGACGTCCGGTTTTGAACTAAGCGTCTGTTTGGCAAAGGGGAATACCCTTCTTGTTGGAACTTTCAAAATGTCGGAAAGAATGATCTCATGGCGTCGCGCGCAGAAATTAAAAATGAGAAAAGATAGAAAATACATTTTTGCGTATTTCTGCCAAAGTATTTATCACAAGTCACTGAAAATTTTGCAATCGGCTAGAAATAAATATTTCTATCCACATAATATAATTTAAAAGGGAAATATTGATAAATAAAAGATTTCTATTTTTCATATTTTAGACTTAGAAAATTCCGATGTGTTTACACATTCGCGATGTATGTTGAAAGAAATTTGAAAGTTAAATTACTGAAATATAATAAAATACTAATTGCACTTAAATAATCTTAATAAGAGATAATGTTTACATTGAAAAATAAGGAAATATTGAATTATTTATCATTAAAATTTACATTATAAGTTTAAAACTTGTGATTAGAAATTAGGTGTTTGAAAATGTTAATTTAAGTTGTAAAATTGAAATAAATTATATTATTTAAATTAATTTGAATGGGAAATGATGCATTATATTTTTTATGATGCAACATTTTATCTCCCGGTAGCAGAAAAAAAAAGGATAAAAAAAAAATTTTTAGCTGACAGGTTCGAAAAGATGAACCATCTGCAGATAATTCTATGCAAATTTAAAGGTAAACTACACAATATTAAACAACAATAAACACAATACAACAAAACAATACCATTTTCTAAAATATGTAAAAAATATCTCTCGAAATGCTGAAAATGTGAATTTAAAATAGAAATAAAACCTCAAAAAATGAGTCAAATAAAAAAAATAAATGCAGTCTGCACACTGGGAACTTCAAATGTATAAAATGATCTAAAAATGATTAAATCCCATGTATAGTTTTTGCTCCAATAAAACTTTTTTTAATGGAACGATTTTGTCCAACTTTAGCATTAAATATCTCTTAAAATAATTCTTTGATTTGAAAACTGTCAGCATCAGCGTGTTTATCAAACATTTCTCTATAATTCCACTGATTTTCATATTTTTGTGTGCAATATTTTTCTTAATACTAACGAAGAAAGATCTCCGGTCACAAAAAATTCAAAACCGGCGGCGGTGACAGCGTTACTTACTTTTTTTTAGAATAGAGAGATCAGTACCCCATTTGCTATGATTTTGAAGAAATTTCATTTTTTTTTTTTAAATGAAATATAAAAATGGAAATATTTTAAAAAATAGCTTGTTCAGGCTCATCTACAAATTAATAGCCTTATATTAAGGGAAAATTTTTTTTTAAAAACTGGTTCAGTTAAAAGCACACGGCAGATGGGGAAAAAAAAAGAACTTGTATTTTAAACAGATAGATAATCCCATATGCAGTTATATAAAGACACTTTCTACTGAGATATTTGTTTTGCAGTCCTTTAAATTGTAAAGGAATATTACAACTTATTATTTCTATTAAAAGTAATTCTAATGCTTGATGGTAAAATATTTCACTTTTATAATAAGAATTAATCTATTTATAATCATGGAGGTTTGAAAATGTAATAACAGTTTTACACTCAACTGTGCTTATGAAATTAAAATTAACATTAAACCCACACTAAATCACAATTTTATGAATAAATATTTTCTTACAACGTCGGAAATTGCTTTCATGAAACCATTTCAAAGAATTAAAACAAGAAAAAACATGTGAAATGCATAAATTATGAAACACTCTCAAACACCATCATAAATATTGTTACAAAACTTTTCATATCGTGAAAAGAGATTTATAAATAATTTAAAATTAGAATAGGAACACACTTTTGCAATTACCATCCTCTTAGATGGGAATGAATCCATATTCTTTTGTGAAACCCTGTATACAAATGTATTTGTATTATAAACATCCTACAGAATGAAATAAAACTATTTTCTGCTGAAAAACACATAGCACAATTGAAAACGCATTTGCAGTAATTCTTGCTCAAAAGCCATAATTTATTCTTATTATCTTGAGCAGCTTTGTATATTATTTATAGAATTTATCAAAAACACTAAAAACAGATTCTGATATTTTAATTTAGCTTAAAAATGAATATCACGAATTAAAACATGCTTTCAGCAACTATCACACATAAATGATAATGTATATGAATTGTTTTGTGCAGCCCTGTAAAAGAACATCAAACGGTACATGCACTATTCACTAAAGAGAAGACATTATCATGCACCTCAATAATGTATAACAATTTCATAAAGTCAAAGGTAGTATAGCATCCTTAAAACAAATACTTCAAACAATTACTGCCTGTAGACAATAATGTATTATAATTCTTTTGTATGCTACTGCAAATGAATGATAAATGCAATGTTTATCATTTTCCATTGAAAATATTTTCAATAGAGAACATGTTACTGTACATGTTAATAAGATATATCAATTGCACGACAATCTATGAATAGTTACGAAGTTAGAATGTGGACATACAGATAGACAGATGAACTGAAGTAGTAAATGCTTTTAACTATAGGAGAAGTGCTAAAAAAAAATATGTACCCTTCTCCCCACAAATTCTGGTCCCGCTATGTCTATATTTTGTAGCCACATGTGTGATTATTGTCCATTAAAATAATTATGAATAATTTATTAAAAATCATCATCAGCTGCTTATGTGAAAAGATACAAGCAATATATATATATATAATTACAAATCATCATCAATTTCCAATTACTAAAATTAAATTAATAAATTTAGCTACAATTCATAACATTGACATTATACAAAATAAAGATGGAACCTGTAATTAGTAATACAGAATCAAGCTCAATTCCACTAATTCACTAGCACATTGCGGACGATAAATCCATATAAAACATATGAAAAACCACCAAATTTTGATAAAATATCCTATTAAAGACAAAAGATACAGATAACCAGCTAAATAATGTTGAACCAGTAAAAGACATATCATAAACAAACAATAGATCAAATGGATAATGAAGCTAGAAGCTTATATAGTATTTCACTTTTTCAAGGGTACATAAAATACATATAAGCAAAAAAGATAGTCAATTTCTGTAAAGGAATTCAGCAATAAGTTAAAAATTGAATTCCATTATGTACCCCATTGACTATACACCAATAATTATAAATCCACCATGCAAAATAAATTGAATAAAAAAAAAAATATTAATCAATGCAATATCTGTAACAATGAACAACACTAAAAAATGAAACAAATTAAATCAAAGACATAACCAGCAAGAGAACAGCCAAGACCAAATTGACCACGACACAGACATTTAACCAATTTTGGCACAGTAAAAATCCCGTTAATAGTAAAAATGCACAGTTAAAAGCGAATTCTCACAATTGCCACAGAAAATATTCACATACTTAAAATATAACAATTATAATTAACATATAGTCCTTTATAATAATTATTATTACATGCTATTTTAATGATCCTGTAATAAATTATTACTAAAAGTACATTAAGAAGTATTTGTTTAAAATTAAACAATTAATAATTAAGAGACATTATCTAATATAATAGCCGATGGCAACATTGTTATATTATAACTAAATAAATAATTATTTAATGCTGCCATCTAGAGGTATTACGTGAAATTAAAAGTAAGATTGTCATTATATATATATATATGTTTTATCAGTCTCCTTTTAATAATTTACACTTAACATAAGTAACAATATTTTCTTCATATTAGTGGGAAATACAAATACTATTTGGTACATATGATAAACCAGACAGGCAAAGCTGTTGGTTTTGCTAATCAATAATAAAATAATTACCAATATTAATAAATGATGTATGTGTTACAATAAATAATTAACTGCTAATTTAAATTTTATCAATAAATTCACATCAAAAGAAATTAATTACAGCCTTCTGTTGCATTGTAAAATGTCAGAATTGTTCTATTATACAACACCAGTTAAATAAAATAAACATAATAAGAAAATATTTTAATCACAATGCTGATAATTGAAACTATTTTAAATTGTGACATTGCTAGAAAAATGTAAAAACAAATTATGGAAATTCAGTAAAGTGTATTAGAGAGACAAATAAAGAAGGTCAAAATAAGAAATATATATATTTTTTAAATATTTATTTTACAAAAGTATAACAAAATATTACAATGCTACGTCACTCATACAACTTTATTAATTCATCACCAACTGCTGAAGTTGTTAGCATACCCAAATTTGTAAAAAGAAGTGTTATTAATGACGGAGGAGTATAATCAACTTTGGCACATTCAGGAGGCCCGATCTCAAAGTCCATTAGCTGAAATTAAATTTAGATTTAAATAAATAAAAGATACCTTAAAAACAAACGTTTTATTTAGGTATTAACTTACCATTAAAATTACATTAGAGATAGAACAAATGCAATAAAAAAAATTCTACAATACAAGGGAATAATGTATAAATTATGAAAATCTTTTTGTACACAGGTTTCACATACACATTCCAATCACTCTTAAAACAAAGGTAGGTGGTGGTGGTGGGGGGGGGGGGGAGAAGAAAATCTAACATACAGCAATTTCAAGACATCTGGAATATACTATGAAAAACAAAGGGGCTAAAGAAGCACAGCATATATATATATTTATTTATTTACTACAGAAGTATCTGCACTAGATTTATTATGGCAACTAATTTATGTTTTTCCTATTTTTTATACATTAGGTAGTCATCCATAGCATGAAGTTAACATATCATAAAGAGGTTGCTCTATTTTTTTCCACTGGTCTATTTTAAGAATAATTTCAAATTCCTTTAAAATAAATTAATATTAACAGCATTAACACATAATAATAAAAAAAAAATAAACAGCCTTCATCTAAAATTTTTTATCTCTATTTTGAACACGTAGAAAACATGGCAAAATACTATGTTTCACTGTATATTTGTTACATTTTCAGTTAATAGCAACTTCATAAGTTCTGAATGTTTTAGATTATTGGTAATGGTTTGATTCTCAAGTTCTGAATAGTTCAATAAAATGTTTGCTACTAATTGCAATCGATTGTACCTGTACTGCTTCAATGTTACAGTGTTCCCATCGAGCTTTCTTAGTACAAAAATTAGCTGATTATAACGATTTTTTAAAGACTAAACTATTTTTAAAAACATACAGAAAAAAAGATCTTGAATTTATGCTCAATGAAGCATAATGCTCGGAACTTGATCTTTGTTGTATAAGAATCTTAAAAGTACATTCGGTAATGCTGCAGTCACTAAAACATGTGTATGTGCGAGTCATAATTATGAAAAGAAAAAGAAAAAAATGTCATCATTAGATGCAGCAACTTCATTGCATAGGAATCGCAAAAGTACATGCAATTCATTAATGCCACGGTTTCTAAAATATGCATATACTAGCTGAAATACCTGACGTTGCCCAGGATTTTAAGTAAGTTTGATTAAAAAAATCAATTTTTAAATTAAACACCATAAAGACTATGAATCTGGCACAAATATGCTCTGTTTTTTAATATATTGAAAGCCTTGAGAAATTTTACTCTTATACCAGTATTTAAAAAAAAAAAAAAATGTTTCCTAAGCCTAAATAAATCCTTCTATATATAAAAAAAAAGTTTTGGTTTGGAAATGGACCAACGAAAATCTGCGTAGATATTCCGGGTAGATCCACATCCAATTTGAATGCTTAAGCATGGCCTTTCATTGTTAATATTAAAAAAAACTGTTGCATACAAAAATATGAAAATCGGTGGTATTATAGAGAAATGTTTGATAAACACGCTGATGTAGACAGTTTTCAAATCGAAGAACTATTTTAAGAGATATTTAATGCTAAAGTTGGACAAAATCATTCCATTAAAAAAGTTTTATTGGAGCAAAAACTATACATGAGAATTTAATCATTTTTAGATCATTTTATATGTTATAAGTTCCCGGTGTGCAGATTGCATTTATTTTTCTTATTTGACTCATTTTTTGATGTTTTATTTCAATTTTAAATTCGAATTTTCAGCATTTCGAGAGATATTTTTTACAAATTTTAGAAAATGTTATTAATTTAAACTGTTGCCAGTTATATAAACAGCACAAACAATAATGTTTACTTCAAATTAAAAATTTATTTACATGTGACTATTAAAAACAGAAAAAAAACTTTAAAATTAGAATTAAATGATTACATGTTAAAAGCAGGAAAATTACGTCATAAGAACCATAGGCACAGATGTCATATACACCCCATACTGGCGCAATTTTTTTCCGACGCCAATTTGGCGAAAACATCAATAGCATAAACAACAACATTCGGGTTACCATATCAAGCAAAATAACAACACTTTAGCACCAGTTAAGTACCTGTTGCATATATGAAATTGGCGTCAGAAAAAAATTGCGCCAATGACATCTGTACCGAACTATATTTACACTTGAATTTTAAAAGGGAAACAAAATCTTAAAATAAAAAAAAATCATTATTATACGTTAAAACTTGTAATTTGAGGAAATTACGTCATATTTAAAATGGCAAAAAATATAGCAAAACAATTTAAATTGAAAAATATATTTGCGCGAGATATTTTGAGATAATCTTTTCAACTATTATCGTGAATTCGAAGACAGCACAAATAATATTTCCTTCTAACAACAAAAGTATTTTCACGTGAATATTAATGAGAGAAATAAAAATTTTGGTGTAAATTACGTCAGATTTGAAACGATACATTTAAAATGAATTATTTAAAAGACCTATCTTAGCGCTGTTAAAACATACCGGGAGACAATGACACTGTTTACTTAATTCATTTTACATTAGCTTATTTTCAAATGTTTAACTATTTTTTTTAATTAAATACGAAAACAGCCATTGTATCTCTTAACGGCAGCAGATTTGACCTTAAAAACCCCCAATCCAAGGAAAACGAATGGAAACTCGTTTACAGAGAGACTGGCACTGTTTTTTTTTTTTTTAAATTTTAATTCAATATTTTTAAAGTCGATCAAATTAGCATGCTTTTTGGATTTTGGTGTGCCTGAACGGGGGTTGGCGAGCATAGCTCGTAGGGGGCAGAGTCCCCCAGTATATATATATGATTCTTGAAAAAAAAATTGAAAAAGAAATTTAAGTTCATGAAAAGCCCTTCATATCACTTTCTCTTGTAAAAGCCATGCTTTAACCTTATATCCATTTTAAATATGAGATCATATGTGAATTCACCTGTATTATTCACAACTAAAAAGAAATGGTGCATCTAGAGTCGAGAATTAAATACAAATCATGCGCTCGTGACATCATAATTAACTTTTATATTTTAACAGAATAATAAGGCTACTATAGAATAATAAGGCTAATATGTGACTCGTGCCATAGCTAGTATATACATGTCAGGACACATTGCTGTTATCGTTATCTTTTTACGTGAAGGTTTCGCATGGTACTCCATTGTGAAATTTGGTAATTTTTGAAATTCAATAATTGAAAAACAGCATAATCATTAGATTTGAAATTTATATCGAGAAAAAATACAATTTTTTACCTTTATAACACAGTTTGTCTAACAATTTTCTGAGAAATGCTTTTTGAGCTACTAATTTTTTCAGTAACTTCAAATGTTTCATTTTCCGAGATTAATCTGTGACAATGATTAGCGTAAAAGCCAGTCGCCAGCAACACATAGCTTTTTATTAAAGAGGATGCACTTTGTATCCATTGGAAAAAAAAAAAATCATTGTATGAGGTGACCTTCTTGTATAAAATCTCAAAAGCACTTGAAATTCGATAATGCCATGAGCACTATAGCATTAACTATCAGTAATTTTAAACTTCCAGTAATGCAAAAAAGCCATTCCACTCCAAGATATCATTCATATTGTGCAGTAGGAAACACACCCAGGCAATCAGGCAACTGATCTATACCCATTTCGCCATACAATTAACTCCATTCTTATAACTTTCATACACTTACTTTCATACATTACTGCCAGAATCACACATTTTTTATATCAAATTTGGTTATAGACCCAATTACAGAATATTAGCCTAATGCCTTTTGCAATCAAAATTATAGTTATACCTCTTTTTCTATTGTACTAGTATATAATCCCCGTCAAAAATGACAGAAAGTGAATGATAAATCTTCAAAACAATAGTTAAAAAAATATTTTTCTGACTTAAAAAAAAAAAAAGATGCCTCATACATTTTGTTAATAAAAAAGTATTATCCTTTGATTTTTTATGATTAGAAAAAAGAAATTATGTAAACTACAATTTTGTCACCAGCGCTTAAACGTGCCAATTTCCAGCTACACATTCTATTACAAAAATGCTTATTTAGGTTCCCTCTACATTAAAAATTTGTTGTTTAGTGTGACTTTTTTTTTTCGCTACAAACTATGTTAAAATTCAAAATTTTATCTGCAATGTCTTTAAATCTGATAAAATGCATTGTAAAAAAAAGTACGATTACAACAGAAAGTTGATGCCAAAAGAATTATAGCAAGAAACATAAGCTCCTAATTCATTGGGAATTAAAATGGCCTACAGAGGCGCTGCTCGCAGCCTTCGGTACAGAAAAAATTGTCCCTTTAATTTCCCTTTAAATAATGCTAAAGTGCCATTGAAATAATCCTTTATTGTAAATGCATTCGAAAGTTTTAGATATTCAAATTCGGATAATTTTTACTTTAAGAAAGAAAACAAAAGTTACAGGAAATCTGAAATTGTGCAAAAGAATAATCATTCTGAACAAATTAAAAATACATGTAATGCAATGTGCTTGCATGGACCTTCTTAGAGCGAAAGCTATACCTTTTCTCATCAGATGGCGATAGTTATCTGTTATTTTTAATTTAGAACTTGTTGTTGTTGTTGGTTTGGCCCTTAAATTTAGAACTTAATCGGATAGTTTTTGAAGGTTTTAAACAAAGTTAAAATATTAAAAGGTTTTAATATACTTTTCAAATATTTTAAGACCAGCATCGGCGTTAACCTGCATTTTTTTTTTTTTAATGAAGGGTTCAAAGAGTCATTTGTTTGTAGATTTGCTGGAATTTGAATCTGAATGGCAACAGTATCGTTTGTTTAGATCTGATTTCTATGTTTATAATAGCTTAATTTTAATTAAGAACTTAATACATTATAAATGGATATGATACACATGTTTTATGTGAAAATATGCTTAATAACAGACATGATTTCAAGTAGAAAAAAATTATCATTTAGCTGTCATATGTTAGGATATGTTTTTCATTAAGCATAAGATGGCGTTTAGCTACAGTCGATTCACAGACCAGAGTGGTTCACACCGGCATTATTCCGACAGTTTCCTGCACTCAGATTTTATTATAAGTAGATAGATATGCCCCAAATTTCACATTTGAGATTAACTCTTTATCATGACATTAATTTCAGTGGCTGAAATGTTAAAAAGATTCACTGCCACCATAACCTACAAGCAAATTTATTTGAAAATAAAAAACGGTATTTTATCACATTCATTATAAAAAAAAAATATTTTACTAAAAATTCCGGTGCAAATCGATCACTTTTCAATAAAAATAAAGTGATAAGTATATTACCATTACTCGATAAAGGGTAAATGATTAAATAAGTTACTGTTCACTGTAATTTTGTGTTGAATTAAAAAGAAATACACAATGTTTCAGATTTAAAATTGTTCGAGGTATTATAAACTAGCGAACTTGCCCGGTGTTGCCCGGGTACGTCAAAAAACAGCAGGAATTAGGAAAAATCTCTGAAAATCACAATAATATATCGCGAAAAAATTTTAAATCGATTCTCAAATTTTGAAAAGAGAAAAAAAAAAATTATATATTGTGTTCGAGGATTGCAGGCTGATTCCTTTCACTAATGTGGAAAAATAGTAGCAAATCGCTAAAATACACTAAAAATCACATACAAAATTCCCGAAAAATTCGAAAATTGCTATACGAAATCCGAATAAACTTTATTGAAATGAGGGCAGAATGTACTTTAGGTCAAAAATGGAATGTCAAAAATTTGCAGCAGATCGTAAAGAAATGTAAAAATCGCATTAAAATCATAAAAGTTCAAAAATCACAAAAGTCTAAATTTACTATAATTGGATAAAAGTTTCAAATCTAATTCCTTTGACCTGCGGGCTCTCTTAAAATTTATGTTTTGGAAATCATGGTAAGCATTAGATCATGTTACTTTTATTCATTATTAATTTACTTGGACTCCCTTAAATATAATTAATATAATCCCGTAAGTTAATATTAGTTTTTGTTGCATTAAAATATCTCAATTTGTTGATTTTCTGTAAGCAAGTAAACCCTATTGTTTTACTGTGGAATCTATGGGAATTTGGCGAAATATTAGAGATATCGCCTAGTTAATGTCACTTTTGGTGAGTAATTTTGGTTGCCAAATTTGGCGATATATCGCCCAGTTGGCGATAAACTTGGCGACAGAACTGTATCCCCCCTACGGTAACCCCCTTTATAGGTATGGAGATGTATGCTGTTCAATAATCGCATAAAAAATTTGCTATCAAAAATCGCTGTACGATTTCCGGATAAACTTTTTTGAAAAGAGAGCAAAATTTACTATATTGGGTTAAAAGAAAGAAACCATATTCTTTTCCCTAATGTGGAAAAAACGAATTAATATAATGCCTTATGTTAATATTAGTTTTTGTTGCATTAAAATATCTCAATTTGTTGATTTTCTGTAAGCAAGTAATCCATATTAGTTTACAATGGAAGTCTATGGGAATTTGGCGAAATATTAGAGATATATAGCTAAGTTGGCATCACTTTTGGCGACTCATTTTGGTCGCCAAATTTGGCGATATACAGCCAAGTTGGCGATATTTGGCGACAGAACTGTGTCCCTCTACAGTAACCTCCTTACAGGTATGGAAGTGCATTAAATGCTGTTCAATAATTGCATAAAAAATTCGCTAAAAATTCAAAAATTGTTGCACGAATTCCAAATAAACTTTTTTGAAAAGAGAATAAAATTTACTATATTGGGTTAAAAGAAAGAAACCATATTCTTCTCATTTATATAGAAAAATCGCCTCGAAACTTAAAGTGCTAAAAATCGCATAAAAAATTAAATAAAAAAAAATCTAATCAAAAAATCGAAAATCGGGCTTCGAGGTGCAAAACTTCATATATAGGCGTACCTTTTCCCCAAATTTTGTAGCTCTACGTGCAGTGGTCTCTTCAGAACATCGTCGACACACTCACTCACACACAAACTTCTTTCTTTATTATTACAGATTAATAGTGTTATAATATATTAGAATTAAAAAAAAAGTTTTGTGATGGCCACAGCATACTAGTTTAATGTGACTTAGAGAAAAAATAAGGTTATACAAATTACTTTTAATAACAAATAAATTTAATAGATGCTTCAATTATGCTTTAAAATTCAGCCATTTAAGGCCTCAAATCCAAAAGGGCAACTTATGACATAAGTGTTAGTTTATTTTTGTTCGGAAATGCATGAAACTAGCAGGTGTTGTTGTTCAGAAACTAAGTAATACAGCTGTTTTTTCTGGTTTTATTTTTTTTGCAAATGCAATAGATTTTTCAGAAAATAGTGTCAAAGTGGGCATTTTGAACCGAATTTCCGGACGAAAGAAAAATAATCACTCAAGAAAGGTTGAAAAATGTTTTTGTCACGTGATCAAAATCGCTTATAACTCAATAGGTAACTTATTGATCAAAACGTGGAGAAAACAGCTTGACTCCAAATCGCTTCCATAGTCAGGTTTTCCAATTTTACATCATTGTATTAAAAAATGAATTTGTAAATGTGTAAAAACGTTTTACGCTTGTTAAGCAGAGCAGTTGAGAACAGCCTTAAAAAAGACCAATAAAATTTCGAATTATTGGAGGCTTATCCATTAAAATTTTTCATTATATTAATTTTGATACATAAAATTACATAAAAGAAAATAAGAAGCCCATGCATTTTTATTATAATCTCTTTCTCTTTTCCACACAAAAGATAGTATATTTTCTTACGAAATTTCAAAACAAATTTATGAGCAAATTACCTGCTTTGCAATATTGCTAAAAGTTTATATAAAAAACAACATAGCACAAACGTTTCTTTTAAAATGCAAAAATTAGAGAGCAAGCAAGGAATCAGAAAACTATCTAAGCACCTATTTAAAGTTTAGAAATCAAATAGAACAATTAAAAATCATTCATACCAGCAGTTCATTAGCAAGATCCCTTTGATTTATAGGTGATATTCTAGCAAATTTAAAACTTTCAGCTAACACATATACTCTTCGATTCAAACAATTTGCCATGCGTGCAATACCATAAGTTCCAATCTGAAAAAGAAAATTAACATTTTAAAATTAAATATCTAAAAAAAAGATGAAGATTCAAAAGGATATTTGTTACTCATACATAAAGCTGAAACACAACTTGCATGCAGACTTATTGTCTTTTATTCTGGTAAACATAGGGAAATGTCAGAATGACAATTCAAATCCAGGCTTAAATACAAAATAACCATAACTATGATTTTATTTTATTACTAATGGTTTAGGAATTAGCTAAAGGCCAATCATACGATGGGACACCTTGAATATATATATATATAGAGGGCTGAGAGCAGGGTTCTTGCTGACATTATACAAACATTAGCAATTTGGCTAGTCAGAAGTAAAAAACATTCACCAAATGAAAAAAAAAAAAAATAGCAAGATAAATTCGTTATGAAATAATAAAAGTTAGATCCTTAACCCCTTAATGCATCCCCCCTATTTTTTTTCAATATGTTCTAAAATAATCTGAGTTTTTGAAATTGTTTATAGGTCAGTTATTCATCTAAATTTAATTATCTGCTACAGAAACTAAAAAAATAACTTTATTCTAAATGTCTTGCACAATCAAGAAAATTTTTTAAAATCAGATTTAACTCAATAAAATATTATGAAATAAAACTTCCAATCTCAGTTAACTCAGGATTTGAATATATTACATTCAATGGATTCTGAAAAATTTTAAATGTAAACAACAAAATATGTCGAAAACTTTACTTTTCTAGAATTCTTCGGTTTTTCATTGAAGCCCATACTTCAAAGGCTATTTCAAAATAGTATTATTGCCTATTGGGCACATACTGAAATGACATTTTTCCTTACTGTGGCTTTGGCTGCAGCTAAATTGAATAGGTGTTGGGTTAGTATCTCTAAAAATATTGTAAATTGTACGATATGATTGAACATGAATAAGTGACATCAATCGTTCAGTAATGTAAGTAAGAGTGTTGCCTGTACTGAAACACACACAGATACACATACAAAAAAGATAGACAAAAGTTGAACACTCGCAATTTGGCGATTCTAATCATCCGTTTACTCACCAAATGAAACATTTTGTCATGATTTGGCGCCATGGCGAGCAACAGCGAGAACACTGGCTGTGAGGCTGTAAAGGCTGAGAGTAAAACTGTATGTCATAAGAAATAGACAATGAGTAAGCTCGAAGCTGCTTCAATTGCTTATCTATGTATTAAATATTCAAGACCTTTCATGCCTTTTACACGAAGAATGTTAAAAAAATTTTTGTATAGTTTTCAATAAAACAAATATAAGTATAATAGTCTTAATACCGTCCACTATAAACTATATCATAATAATACATATTTCAAAACATTTATTAAAATACAATCATTTGCTTAAAAGACATCATTTCAATAAAAACACATTAAAAATATTAATCCATTAATGAGAGGGGGGAGTGAGTTAATTCGTTCAGTTTACCGAAAACGTACCATGGATTCAAACATTATACCTTTTGACACATGCACTCTATTATCTTATAAATTATCTAGCTTCAGATTCCTAATTAATAGAGCTTTCAGAATTTCTTCTGAAGTAAATCAGGAAGGTGAATAAGATAAAATTAAACGTATTGCTATTGGTAATGGGCATCAGGTAAGATTAATTAATAAATTAATTCAGAGCTCCATTAGTAAAATGTACACAGGTGCTTCTAGAAGTAAAACTGATAGTGATGTTAGTCTGAAAAGGGTGCCTGGGCTTCTTTTATTACCTGGGCTTCTTTGAATTTCTTAAAAAATCCTTTAAAAGATTTTGGTTTACGTTTAATCGTGAAGCCTCCACCAAAGTTAAAGATGATTTTAAACACCAAAATAGATCCGATTAATAAGGATGGCCTTTCAGGATTTTACACAATTCCATTCATTAGGGGAGGGAGTCAGAAATCATTGTGTAGGTATGACCCAGAGAAAATTCAGTATTGGATGTGAGGAGCATATAGCGGATATTAGATATAACAGAGGAAATACAGCTTTGTCAACACTGAATAAAAAAGAGAATATTAACATACTATTTAACGAGGGTAGATATATTTGCAGTTATTTATAAGGGAGTCAATTGAAATTTATTTAAGGGGTTCAAAGGTTTATAGCGTTACTTTATCTTTTCACATCCTGAGTACATAGATAGAGTGGTTAAACAACTTTGGGAATTGGTACATAGAGGGGGCAACGGGCGATATTGAATATATAGGAGGCGTTGTACGTTAATTTTTTAACTGATGACTATTTTCCAGTTTTTATGTGCATTGTATTTATAGTTTTTGTATATTCTGATGATGACTCAATGAAAGATCTGAAACACGTCAATTTTAATATTTTTAATGTGTTTTTATTGAAATGATGTCTTTTAAGCAAATAATTGCATTTTAATATATGTTTTGACATTTGTTTGGAATGTGTATTATTATGACATAGTTTTCAATAGTCAAAGTAAATGTAGCTTCATAAAATGGACAAAGAAAACCAATTTTACTTGTAAAAATTTCTGATACTATAAAATCCTACATAATGACAGCAAAATTATATCACAGTTTCGTAAAATAAAGGTCAAACAGTTAAAAAAACACTTGGCATGCTGCCAAATAAATCGATTCTTCTGCAGGTAAGGAAGCTCTGGATTTGGAAGAGTAAAAACTTTTGCTTGACAGAAAAACATAGTGGGGCTGAAAATAATCTTTATTACCAACCCTTCCTATTTTTACACTCTTTTAACTCAAACTGATTTTTGTATGTAAAGATGGAGTTTTGCTATGTATTTTTAATCCACTTCCTAATACGCTAGAATTATAAAAATTATGTGGAAAGTTGTGTTTCTGGTGACAGTACAACATTTTAATATTAAACAAGTAGGAAATTGCACGTCAAACATGGCAAAAGAGGTGCGTTCGTACTATAACTAGCTTTATAAATATTTTTTGCACCCCATATTGTACTGAATGTATATTTTTTTGCACTTCATAAGTGCATAGTCTGTAACATCATTAAAATGCACTTGCAATAATTTTTTCCCATTGGCCGTAATGTAACAGAAAACTTTTGACTGTCCCTGTAATTAAACTATACATCCGAATTTCATAAAATTTGAAATGGCTTGACAAAATTTTGCAACAATTATATATTCAAAATTTCAGACCATTCGGAAGGCTGTAACATCATTAAAATGCACTTGCAATAATTTTTTCCCATTGGCCGTAATGTAAAGAAAAACTTTTGATTATCCCTGTAATTAAACTACACATCCGATTTTCATAAAATTTGAAATGGCTCGACAAAATTTTGAAAAAATCATATATTCAAAATTTCAGACCATTCGGTTGGGTAGTTTTTGCTCTGTTATATGCGGACGGACAGACGGACTAAACGACGACTATAGGTGCTACGCATTTATATAATTACGAACACACCTAAACACTTAATTATAAGTTAATACACGGTTCCTACACAATTCTGGTAAAAAAATTCCCCTGACTTTATTCAAAAATTTCTCCGAACTCTCTCAGTGAAAATTCGGTTTATATATTGTTGTAAAACCCTCCACAATGGACTAATTTAGATAAATGCTAGAAAAAAGTATGTGCTGTATGAATTTCCAATTTTTTAATTATTTTTCATGTTATATAGTTTGCATAAATTTTATATATAAATTTTAGATTGGATGAATAATTAATTCAAAATTTCTTCATTTAAGACGATAATAGAAATTCCGATGGAAGTAGGATATCAAAAATTCCCTGACCTTTTCAAATATTAAAAAAATTCCCTGACATTTCGCTGACTTTTTGCCTAAATTTTCGAATTCCCTGATCCGTAGGAACCCTGTAATACATTCATTTTAAAACATTTTTCAATTAGTACACCACAGGTGATATATCACCAAATACTCTCTGTATCTCATACAATTGTATGGGAGTTTAAAAAACAGTGGATTTAATTATGAACCAATAAACGCTTGCCAATCAATGTCAAAGCACTATGACACTACATCAATGAAGCATTTTAAAGACTAAAAAGTAGAAAATAAAGCATAAATAAAAAATAAAAGTGTAATATTAAAAAAAATGTACAGTATGGAACCATTTATCCGGAAACCAGTTAACCGGAAAACCAGTTATCCGGAATAACATTTCTGATAGACTGATTTCAGAATCTTTGCAGAAAAAGGTGTCACACACTGCCAGTTTGACATAGGCTTTGCTTGAAACAATTGTATAATTTGATGACAACATCTGTTATTTGAAATGAAAACATATTTAGCTGTATTTTAGATGTTTTAATTTTTATGCAGAGGAAACAGAATTATTTTTGTTCCTAAGGGATTCTTCATAAATTACCTTCTTTTAAACTCTGGTTAACTTTTGATCTTTCTTCCATTGATTTTTAATCCAAGTATAATTTAGTATCAGAAATAATGCCACAACCACACATATTTCCACAAAACTTATCAAATGGATGCTGCTTTTATGCACAACCAGTTAACTGGAAAAACCAGTTATCCAAAATACTTCTGACCCCAAGCATTCCGGATAAATGGTTCTGTACTGTATTTTTAAATTGATAGTTAAATAATAATTTACAAATATACTTTGAGAAATCAATTTATAAATCTCAAAAGATAGTTTAAATAATGTTTCATTTTTCCTTTCCTGGTTCTTTTCTTAAAAAAGAAACAAAGCAAACATTATATATTTTAATAAATTCATTTACTTGAGCTTTCTACCAAGCATAAGAAAAATAGTGAGTTTTTCATAATCAAGTTTGGTGGGCCTGCCAAATTAATGTATTGTAACGGAAATTTTGGGAAAAGAATAAGAATTGCAGTCAAAAAATTAAGCAGGATTTTAAAGATGAACATTAAATGCTTATAAAAGAGGTTTTTTTAAAAACTATTTTTACTTTTATACCAATAGAATCATATATGCCAAACTCCTAAGTCACATGAAGCATTTTTTTTGGTTGGCTGGACAGTATATTTATAATACGTGTTTAAAAAACTTAAAAAATAACCACTAATAAATAATAATAAATAAACCAATAAATAAACCACCATAAACCACCAATAAATAAACCACTTAAAAAATAAAAGATAAAAATTCATTTTTAATGCAGCTCATGAACAATGTAAAATGCAATGTCTTAGACAGGAATAAAATTCATCCATAAAATTCAAATGTAAAATGCAATGTCTTCGACAGGAATAAAATTCATCCATAAAATTCAAATGTAAAATACAATGTCTTAGACAGGAATAAAATTCATCCATAAAATTCAAATATGAAATGTATAGAATTCAGAGGCGCTTTTTATTATATACTTTAATGTGATCTTCATACATCTGAGACCATGCCCATGAAATCAGTTATTGCAATTTATGCTAAAAAAACATCTATTTTCTGGGGATTACAATGTCAATTGTATATTGAAAACGAATACAGTTAATTTGGTTTTGAAAAAAAAAAAAATATATATCAATAAGAGAGGGAAGTTATAGAAATTTTTTAATGACACACTCCACCTTTTTACTCTCAGCTTTAATCGCAATGTGATTAGTAACATTGATTAATTTTACTTTTATCACCAACTAAGTTTTCTTGTTACAAAATAATCAATATTCTTGTTAATATGGACAAGTATTTAGGCAAGAAGTACTCGCCCTACACTTCACCATTGCAGAAAAAAAGTGTGTGTGTGTGTAATGAGACTTAGCTGATTTTGGCTTTATTAACTAAATAGAGGCGCTGCTGTGCTATTTTTTGAAATGAACAGTGCAGCTGTATCTCAGTTTCTATTCAGTAGAAATGTACCAAATTTTATATTTGAAGTTTTTATCCAATATTGTATTTCAATACCCAACAGGGGCTCTGTTGAATTGTGCTTTTTGTATTCTTTGATCACGGTAATCAGGAGTGAATGCAGGGATTTTTTCCAGGGGCTCATTTTCTATAAATTAAAAGCTATTTTTGTGAAATTATTATATTTTTTTAATGAAAACTGACATTTTGTAAGAAAAGAAGAAACCTAGTGACTCAAATTTGAACCAAGCATTAGTTAATCATAACTTCTTTAAATCCTTCTGCTAAGGTTCCTTTTTTGTGAACTTGTTTTGTTTGCAAATTGCACATTTTTAAACCCAACAAAATACAAATAATTAATAAAGAAAATGTTTCTATGAAATGGAATTTTTTGAAGGGACCTATTTTATTAAGAGAAATTTTGTGAAGGGGCCTGTTTTATTAAAAGGAATTTTGTGAAGGGGCTTGTTTTATTTAAAGGGATTTTGGGAAGGGGCTTGTTTTATTAAAGGGACTTTTGTGAAGGGCCCCTTAATAGGCTCTAACTTTTGCCTGTATCGACCCCTGGTAATGGCAAGTTAAATTTAAAGAAATATACAATATTTCATAATTGTTGGTGTATTATTTAAATTAATACATTAAAATAATATAGAAGAAAATTTTCTGGTGGCCATAGTATGCTAATTCTTTCTTATCATGAGTACTAACTATGACAATGCTACTGACTAGCAGATTTGATTATTTTTTTTTCGCACTTTCCTTAGAGTTCCACTGATTGTTAGTTTATTAGTGAGCAGAACAGATTACATGGAAGTTTAATGGGAAAAAATCTTTTTGAAGCTTTCTTGATGCTATACTAATGCAGTCAGTAAAAGCAATAAGGTAAACATGTGGTCTTGAGGTGTCTTTATAAAGAAACACACACCAGTTAAAACAGCTTGTAAAAGATACTCTAGTCACTATATTTCAATTTTTTAACTCATGGCATATCCTCACAATGCTAATTAAAACTGACATAACAATAATTTATTTCTCGTGAAAATAATTAATCAGAATTCTATATTAACATCTAAGCATCTTGCATATTAAAATTACATGATTTCTTCAATTGATTCATGCAACATGTATGTACTTTAAAACTAGCATGTCATTACTGAAAGAAAATGCATAACATCAATACATATAATTCATACACCAATGCACACAATTAATGAAAAAAAAAATCAGATTTATTTCCTCAATGGCTGATTAACAAAATGATTTAAGGTTCTTATCTTGAGACATAATATATGTACATCTTTAAATTTATTTTCAAACTTCAATTGTAAATATGCTTTAAGCAACAGTATGGAACAAAAGCAAGATATGAGCAGATTTTCAATTAATTAAACGATTAGAACAATTGAATGTACCTTATTAACAATTCCACCATTTTCTACAACACTTTCAGCCCCCAAAATGACAATATCTATCCTTTCCATAATGTAACTATAAAGGTAAAATGTAAAATTATATAAACATCTAGACATATAATATTGTTTCAATATATTTACAATTTAAAGTAAAGCATATTTTCAGCACTAAGGATAAATGCTTACTTACTAACATGTTCCTCCTTAATGAAGAAAATTTTTCAAAGATGAAGAAAAAAAAACATTATGTAACAAACAATATTAATGCAATAATGATTAGTTAAACACCTTTAGTTATTGAGGATGATGACAAGTTGAAATTCATAAACCTCACATAATACCAATTATATAGTGCAGCTTATTTTTCTTATAATAAAAAAATATATCTTTTAAAAAATAAATCTATAAAAGCATTTTTTCATAAGCGGGTATTAATACATGTAAACGGGTAACTACAGCAAATACGCTAATTTTATAAAAACACATATTACAGTCGTCCCCGTTTAAATGAATATTGAAAATTTCAGAAATAATATTCGACTAAGTGGGGTATTTGATTAAACGGGGAATCATAACTGTAATATTTAATGTGTAATAAAAAGGTAAAAGAACCATCTACGGTATATTTCATTAACAGCATAATAAATCGTTAATAGAATAACTTAAACTAAAATAAATACAAATGCTAATATAAAGTAAATACGTATTAATTTAATGTCAGTACATACACTTATATGGTTTACATCACAATGTAGTTCGTTGGAATTTGGTCAAAACTTTGATACTTCTAATTTACGTTACTTATACTGCCTTAAAAAAATCGTTTAAAGTGGTTTGTTTAAGCGGAATCTTAAAGGAGTAAATATAGAGTTATTTTTCGAATGAGTGCAAAATATCATAATTACCATCTCATTGCCTGGTGAACAGCAAGATATGATGTGAGGGGATCAAGGTGGGGAAATCATTTGATCTGTCCATCATACACTTGCTGGCCAAAATCACTGTAGGAAGAACTGAAAATTTGTTTTCAGCGTAAAGGAACTAAAAATGACAAAAGGTGAAAGGAAATTCCAGCTGAAACGTGCTTTCTGCGCCTATTTTCAGACATCGGTCACACAGTTGTTATCCGATTAAGCAGGGAAAAATAGCATAGAATCAATAGGAATAAATTTGGTTCCGGAGGATTCTATTCGAATAAGAGGGGGTATTCGATTATCTGTGACCCGATTAAGTGGGGAAGACTGTAGTTGTACGTTATTTAAGATATTAAATAAATAGAAAAAATGTAGAAACTTTTCTAATAAAGACAAACATGAATTGCAGATTGTACAACAGAATTTATGAAAAAAGCTATACAACAGTATACAGATAATCAGTTGAGGGGCATTATTGACAACTGATCATCGTTACATAGGAGAAATCCCCTTTGATATAATTTCTTTCTTGTGTCAGCAGTATTTACATGCATGATTTTCTCTGTCCTTTCATTTTCAAGCCGAATTTTCCAGAAGGGAAAAAAAATACTTCATACTACAAACAGGTCACATGTAAGGCAAGACAAACCCCCCATAACAACTTAAAAATTGTATACAATTGTAAAATAACTAGTTTGAAAAGCAGTTTGTTCAGTAAGCATACAATGTTTCCCTTTCCCCCATGAAAAAATAAATACAAAAAACTGTACCCATAAATGACTCTCACATAAAGAGGCAACTAGCTCCTATTTTAGCGAAAATGTATATGAATTACATGTAAACAGATAAAATTATTGATAATTTAGATTAAGTAAAAGTCTTGTTTTATTAATTAAGGTGTTTCAAATGTGTTAATCAAGGTGTTTAAAATATTACAAAAATACATCAAGCTGTTAAAATTTTTAAACATACAAATAATACAGTCCTCAGCAAAAGTTTAGACACTGGTGATATTTGACCTTTAAATAAAAAATACAAACACTTGGGCTATACAAATGGCTGTACTAATTTTTAAACACATTTTAAACATTTTAGGAACGAAATAACGGTTTTAATGTCGGATTTTATTTAATTTAACTGAAAAATGTGAAATTTGCTTATTGTAAAAGTTTAGACACTTTCGTGGTTTTTTGGCAACTGTTCACAGAAAAATGCAAATTTCCAACTTTTGACGCCACATGCATGAAGTATTTAAGTGCACCTCGCAAATAGCATTGGTTAGTGAAGATGCCATGAGCTAGAAATTTTCAATCAGATGAAGTAATTGTAGCATGGAAGTTGAAATCGAAAGGGAAGACTGTTGCAGAAATTTCAGCTGTTTTGAATCGTCCAAAGAAGTCTGTCTATCAAGTACTGTCTAAGGGTGACTCTTTCAAAGCAAAACATAGATCTGGAAGGCCTCACGTGGCCAGAAAATGAGATGGTAGAAGCACCCATAAACTGTCATCTAAACAAATGATGATCGCTAGTCGCATTAAAAGTGAGTCAGAGCTTTCTGTGTCAACAGATACGATTCGTCGAGGAATAAAAGAAAGATGTAAATTAGTTTTCATGAAAATGATAAAACAACCAGCCTTGAAATCTCACAACAAATGGACAAGAATGCAATGGCAGGGTTGCCACTCTAATCTTGAAAAAAAAATTCCCTGTGTTTTCCCTGTACTACAATGTGTTTATTAATATGCTGAGCGGGCAAAAATATATACGTGTATGTATACTTCCAACATTCGGGAATCAAGCGCGTGGCGATTGCATCAGCATTGTTTTGTTTTTGTGGTACCAGATGCATGCACGATGAAGAGAGAAAAACGAAGAGAAAGAGCGTTATGCGCAGTCACAGATGGATGGGATGAGTGCAGCCACTTTGTGGATTCAGCCATACGCAAGAAGAGGGGGGCGTAAGCAGAAACGTTCTTTAATGAAGTTCCGTTGAAAATAAATTTTTGCATTGCTTTTTTCTTCTGCTGAGCAAATTTTTTTTTAAAGAAGAGAAAAAATAATTTCTGTTTGAAAATACCAGACACAAAAAAAAATTTCCCTGTGTTTTCCAGATTTTTTATGAAATTTTCAAAATTCCCTGCTATTTCCCTGTTTTTGAAGGGGAATTTAAAATTCTCTGTGTTTTCCCTGTTTTCCAGGTGGCGTGGCAACCCTGAATGGGCTCGCAAAGATATGTCATATGGACCAAAGTGTTGTACTGTGACATTCAGTGACGAAAAAAAAGTGGAATTTGGATAACCCAGATAGGGTGGAATACTATTGGCATGACTTGCGTAAACAACCTCGGGCTTTCTTTCGTCGTCAAAAGGAGGTGACTCTTTAATGATTTGGGCCCCACTTTGTTTTAATGCTCAAGTATCTCTGGAGATCCTCAATGGTTGCCATGGAGCGTAAGACTACATACATACATTGGAAAACAATTTACAGCCATTTGGTGAACTTTTAGCTGTTCCAAAGTATGTATTTGTGCAAGATAATGCGTCCATGCATGTTGCATGCAAGACAAAAGTTGAATTAACTCACAAAATATTACTGTTCTCGACTGGCCTGCGTGTAGCCTTGATCTGAACCCAATCGAAAACGTTTGTGGCATCATATCTCATAAGGTTTACGCAATTTTTTGACAATACTCCTCTGTTAATGAAAATTGAAATGCTGTTGAACGTGTTTGGTACGAAATAGACTCCCAAGTGATGCAGGATTTAGTTTCCTCACACAGTTTAGTTTCCTAGTCACATGTTTGCACTAATTGCACACAATGTAGGTGTTGTTCGATTTTAATTTATGGTTATTTTTCTGTAAATAGACAGATTGTCTATACTTTTGCCACCATGTTAATTTTGTTTTTTGTCATTATTTATTATGTAAAAGGTATAATTTAAAATTTATTGTTTGTGAATAAAGGATAAGTCCCCAGTAATATGTCGCAGTTGAGTTACAACAATTCGTTACATACTTCGCAGTACAGAAGCATAATAGATCATTGTCTAAACTTTTGCTGAACACTGTATAAGATCAATTTTTATTCTACTTTATTTGCAATTTAAAATTTAACAAAATTATAATATATACTTTGTTTAAAAAAAAAAAAATAATATTTGGCTGCTGAATATTCAATGCTCGGCCTGAAATTTGGACGAATATTCAGTATTTGGTTAAATCACTATCTGTTACATTTAGAGCCACTTAAAGTACTGGGTATATACTCAGTATTCGGCCAATTTGCTCAGTAGTTGTGTGTAAGAATTTAATTTTTTAAGCATATTTAAAGACACAGATATTCATAACTACCGATATGAACCAGTTATTTGAATATAAATATATAATGTATGCAATAGTTTATAAAAAACTATTTACTCAGTCCATAAAAATACATCTACAAAATACAGAAAAAGGTAAGGAAATCCCCATGTAAAATTAATGCAGATAAAAATTTAGTTTTATATTTATACAAATAAAAATAAGTAATTTTTAAATCTGTAGGAAAAGACTATGATTTTGGCTAAAGAAACAGTTTGTAGAAACAGAAAATACAATAAATGCAAAAAAAAAATTAATAATTAATATTGCAAATTATGGTGCAAAAACATCAATTGTTCTATTTTTTCAGAAGATAGGACATTTTTTCTATTGTAAATTTGGCCTGCATCAGAAAGGAAACAAGCTACAGTTAGAAAACATGAAATGTTTTCTATTATTCAATATATTGTTACAGCAAGCAATAACCATTTTTGATAGACAGATTGCAGGTATCAGAATGAGTAATGATGGGTTAAAGAATCAGTTTTAATTGCATATTGGTTAATTGTACTTTCTATATATAAACTCAACTTTTTCATATTTAAAATAATGTTACTATTTTAAAATTTACAAAAATTTCCTTAAAAGGTGCACAACAAATTAAATTTTGAATTGAAAAAAAAAAAAAAAAAAATGTTCAAGATGCGTGTTTACATGTGTATACACACACACTAAAGATGAGATGGGTTACTTTTTTATACCAATTTTCGGGCTTGTGCGGGTCCAGGCTCCTTCTTTCTGAAATTGGGAATTTTATTTATGTACAGAAAAAAAACTTTTCTTAAAAATTGCTTATTTCCTTTTAATGCCATTTTGATCAGAATAAAAGAGAAACAGGTTTTTTTTTTTTTTGGCAGTATTAGAATGCTATTTTAAAATTAAAATAGCATTGCTGTAGATTTTTGTCTGGCATTGAAGACAACGAGCTGCTGATATGATGCCAATCAAAATATGGCTGCATTAGGATATTTTTTAATTGGAACGTTTATTTATTAGAGATCTAACCCAAAATGAATATTTTCATCTGTTTTAGTCAACCAGCATTAGCTTAAGGTTTGAAGTCTTCTGCTGTGTGAGAGTCATAATCGCTCTTTATATGAAATTATATATCATTAGTCATTCTATCCATGTTTCATCATGAACGCTCCTCATGTTGCAGCTCTGCCCTTCATGTTCACAAAGTCACTTTCATTCATAAGTTGGTATAATTGGCATATATTGTTTTTCTGACAGAAAACAATCAACCAGTGTTTCCTCTTTTTCTATAAAAGCATCAAATCTTTCTGATAACAGTGTCAAATTTTTAATTTAAGCTGAGTTTCAAGAACACGAGAATTACTAAAAATTGTTTTGAGGAAGGAATTGATTATACGAGGGCTTTTCGAAAAGTAAAGATACAATGCCGCACACACACTCAAAATAATCTTATTTGATAAAATGTTTATTACGAATTATTAGCAGCTATATAACTTATTTTTCAACATAATTGCCGTCGTTGTTCAAGAATTTGTTTAGTCTGGGTACAAACTTTTGTATCCCATTGTCATAGAAGTTTACTGCTTATCGTCGAAACCACACTTCAACTTCAATTTTGATCTCATCATCATCGTGGAAGTTTTGCCCTACAACGTGCACACGATTTATGGTATCCTAAAGTCACACTCACAGCTTCATAAAGAGTTGTCATAGACACTTCAGGTACGATTTTATGCAACTCTTTCATTGTGAGACGCCGATTTACTCGAATCGACCCCCTCCGTTCTTTGAAGAAGGACATCAGAGATCACAGACGGTCTACCTGTTCTGAGTTCTTCATGAACATTAGTCCTACCACTAGAGAAAGCACAACACCGTTTCGTTACATTTTGTCGATTCATAGTGTCCCCAAACGCAGAAACAATTTCTTTGTGAATTTCCGCTGGACGGTTCTCTTTTGCATGAAGAAAACTTATGACGGACCAAACTTCAAATTTGGCAGGATTTTAAAGTGACTCAGTCATTCTAATCATTTGCTACACCAAACAGGATCACGATAGAATTAACGTATGACTGTGAGGGAAAAGTCAAAGGTTCAAAATTATAATCTGTGTTGCCAAAGTGCTCATGAAAACTTTTTCCTGTATCGTCTGCATTGTATCTTTACTTTTTGAAAAGCCATCGTAATTTAAGATTTACCCCATTTTATAGGAAATAGAAAAACGTTGTTTGATTCTTCATCATATAAATAGCAATTTCTGCAAATTTCCTTCATTTATTCATAAAACGCACTTTGTTAATGTGTCCATCAGATTTGCTTGTTGGAGGAGAAAAATATGAGAATCCTTTTAAGGAAGTATATTTTTATTAGATACTAAACTTCTCTTTAAGATTGGATGTAAATTTCATAAAATTAATTATGTGCCCAGGATTAACTGTTATTTCCATGTAAGAGTTAATGCAGACTTTCAGAATCGGACTCGGGCTCTGATTAAGCAAAATGTTTCTGTCTCTGAAAAGTGAGCCTGAACTCATCTCTAACACACACACACAGGGGTATTACCCCTAAGCTGACTTAATGTGTGAATCAGTGATTCTTTCTTACATGCAATTACTTGGTGCCACTACTCGGTAAATGTCTGAGTACTTGTTACTTGGCCAAAGTACTGTTTAGGGTTCATACTCTATTTGAATAACAAAATTCCCTGACTTTTCCAGGCCATATTTCCTACAATTCCCTGACCAAAATTCACGACATTTTTAGAAATACAAATTACAATTCAAGATCTGAATGATTAAACTTACATCTGAAAATTAAAATAATGTATAAAAGTGAAACTAAAAATCTATATCATTTGACATTTACAATATATATATATATACAGTAGACGCTCGTTTTTACGAACCTCTTTTTCACGAACACTTCCGATTTTACGAACTATAGAGTGGTCCCGAATACACTCCCACAGAAACAATGTAATTTTTCGCTCCCATTTACGAACTACGGATTATGAAAATCTCTTTTTTGCGAACTCAGTTTTGATACTTCTGCAATTTTTTTCTTTAAATATCGGAACGCAGTGTCACGTCAATTAAACTCTCAACAAGTACAATGAGACATCAGATGCATTCCAAGAATGTGTTGTTTTCCCCAATCTCTTTCGGAGGGAGGGGGCATAGCAACAATTTCAAGTAGTGGTTGTAAGGACTAAGGCACTTTTTTGAAGAGAGCAATAACTGTGAAAGGTTTTCAAGCATAGATAAAATGGAAATATATATTTTCCAAAATGTGATTTTAAAAAAAAACGTAAGTGATTATTTCCATTCCTAATTTTTTATTTATGTTTTCATCTATGTATTTTCACCTATTAAGTACTAATCCAGTCTGTATGTTCATATGTAATGCTTTTAAGGCATAGTAACGTGTGTTTCTGTGTACTAAAATTATTTTTTGTGCATAAATTTGCATTTATTTCTTGTATATTTAAAAATACACGTATAAATTTATTAAATAATAAATAATCTTGAAATACTGCTTCATTTCTGAAGAGGGGGCAGTTTGATAAAAATAGACAAAAATAATGTACGTATTCATATCATTTTTGGTGTTTTCTATTTTACGAACTATTTTAGTATTCCCTACGAATTCGTAAAAACGAGCGTCGACTGTATATATAAAACAAGTAAAACTAAAATACAGCTCAGATGGATTCAAAGTAACATTTTATTTACATAACTGAATTTACACATATTAAAAATTAAAATTTTTTTAGACTTCTACTATCATGTCATTTATTTGTGTTGTTTCAGAAGCAGTTTGTTGTGTAAAAGTTTCAATTTTTTGTCTTTTAACATTTTAACTTCAGCTACAGCTTTCTGTTATCTTTTTTTTTTTTTTTTTTTTTTTTTTTTTGTCTTGCTTTATAATTTTCATTCTTTTTCTTATATAATTATTCATGATATCTCATCCTAGCCACCTTAACAAGGCTCAACATTCCTTTCGTACCGACTATTTGGTGACAAATTTGTATAGCTAAAACATCTTTATGTAAAAATAGCAAAAATTCTCCTTTTAAGGGAAAAATCAGAACTTTTTTGCAGACGCACCATGAACTCAGGAGAATGTTGACGCATGATAGTTCATTAAAAAAAAAAAATCCCTGACTTTTCCAGGTATTAGAAATTTTTTTTAATTTGCCTCACTTTTTGAGCACTGACAATTCCCTGTTTTCCAGTCGCGTAGGAGCCCTGTAAGCTTAGTACACCACTAGTTACACTCCTATTCTATTCCAATTTTTCATTTGGATTGATTTCTCTTTGTTATTTATGAACAAGAAAAATTTTCATGTAAATATATAAAACGAAACGTAGGGTTTCTTTTTTATCCAAACACAGGGCTCCTGACACATTTTAGTCTCCTAAAAGGGGAAAAGGGGACCATTTTTATTTTTAAAAGGGACTTTGGGGAACCATTTATATTAATAAAAGGGACTTTGGGGGACCATATCTAAAAATACTGCACCGAGTTTTCCTAAATATACAAGCAAATTTTTAAAAATTACCCCCAAAAATATGTTAATTGGTTATCTTTATAAAGATGGGTCACTAAAAAGTACACTCAGCTAAATATTCTACTGCAAGAAGATAGGAAGTATTCCAGCATTCAGTACTCACATTTATAATTCTCCTTAAAGGAGCTTTTAATTTAAATTGATGCTTTATTAAGGGAACACAAGACTGGGTGCAATCCTATGGGAAATATGCAAGCTTTAAGACCTGTTTTCTTGGAAACTACCTGACCGATTTTGATGAAATTTGGAATCTATATTCACTGGATTATGCTCAAGACTTACAGCAGACAGTTTTATTCTGTGACAATTTTTTTTTATTTTAGAGTAATGGCAATTTTTCAGAAATTTTATTAATTTTTTTAAAAACTGCCTGCCACATATGTATGCTGTTATCTTATATTTATACTCTACCACAAAAGAATATATATATATATATATATCCAAAATCGCTCGAGTACTTTATGAGATAATGGGATTTTTACCTGAAAAATACGAAAAAATACGATCCAAAAAACATAAATATTCACAATTCTCGCTCTTTGCGAATGACAAATTGAGTTTTCTGATTACGTATCGACAGAATAGACTTTGGGAGTGTCGATAGTTGGTCAAATGTTTGTACATCTTTTTAAAACCTTCTTATTGTTCAATTAAAAGATGCCAACTTTTTGTGTTTTGTTTTGTTTTGTGTTGAACTGTAACTTGTATTTTTTGAACTTGCACTTTGTGTTACAAAATGACAAAGCCGAAAAGTGTTTTTGAGGGAAGACAAGAATGGGTGCAATCATAGGGAGGAAATGCAAGCTCTAAGATCAATTTCCTCAGAAACTACCAGACCGATTTTGATGAAATTCTGAATCCCTATTCACTGGATAATGCTCAAGACTTATGGCAGACGGGTTTTTTTCTGCGACTAAAACTTCTTATTTTAGAGCAATCGCAATTTTTCAGAAATTTTCTATTTTCAGAAATGTTTTTTTTTCTGATACTAATTAAAATATTTTAAAACTGTCTATCACATATGATCTTATATTTGTACTCTACCAACAAAAATTTTTTTTAATCGAAATCACTCAAGTACTTTAGGAGTTTATAGGGTTTTTAGCTGAAAAGTACAATTTTTCGAAAAGCCACAAAATTTAGACACTTCTAATTTGTGTGAAGTTCTTGCAATGTTTTATCAAACACATGAATTAAAGAATATATAAACACTTGGATGAAGTTTAGTTACATATAATAAATGAGTATAAAATGCTAGAGTAAAATTAATGTGATTGGGCGTGGCATCCCAGTCGCGTCTTCCCTTGAATTTTTACAACTATTTCTAATGGCCAGGAAAACATCTGGGCATACCAATGGATTCAGGAAGGTTCAAAAAATTTTTTAAACCAATAAAAAATTATTTTTTTCAAAGAATTTCACTGACATATTTCCTTAATATTTATAACAGCAAAAAAATGATTTGCAATAAAATATAAACACTAAAAATTAACGCATCTAAGAAAATATCAAATCAATTGTTAACAGAATAGCACACTAGCAATTACAAAGTACAGAGCATTTCTTCGAATTTAATATGGAGAAACAGTGATCAATGAATAAATAAAAAGAAAAGTGCCCAGTTAAACTGATGGCATTGAGCTCACAGGCTATTCACAAGAATTGTTGTACTCTTATTTCAAAGAATAATGCCCCTTGAAAAATAAATTAAGGAGGGGATTAGTTCTCCCACTGCATCACATCTTTATACTTAACCAATGAGCCTCCAAATCTCATCAGAGAAGCGCCTTATCAGAATAAACCTGTATACCAAATTTGAATCAAATCGGATAGAAAAATCCATTTATCTAAATTAAGGGGGGTATTGGCCTCCCATGCCCCCTTTAGACTTAAACAATGAACCTTCAAATCTAATCAGGGAAGTTCGTAATCAGAATTAACCGGTATACCAAAATTTGAAGAAAATATGATAATGCTGCACGAAAAACCCATTTACCTAAGTTAAGGGGGGATTAGCCCCCCAATTTCCCCTTTATACTAAACCAATGAACCCCCAAAACTTATCAGAGAAGCACCTTATAAGAATGAACCTAGAAAAATTTTTTCAAGCAAATCGGATATTTCTATTACGATTTATCGCGTTGCGTACATACATACAGAACCGGCAGGCACATTAGCTCTCAGGTTTTGATAGCCTGTGAACTAAAAAAGCACAGCATTTGTTTATTTGTGTAAGCACCTCTGTTGAGTATTAAAATTAAATTAACTATTGATTAGATATTGTTAATTATTAATCTCAAACGTAAAATTTAGTTCCTTTGTACTACCAATAAAAGCTGAAATAAGTTATAACGTTCATCGGAAAAAGCATAGTTATGGCAACATTAGGGTTAGCTGGGTGAATTAGTCCTCCAGATTCGCCCGGGATGGGTCAGTAGGTAGAGCATTGGCGGCTCCAGCCAAGACATCCCTGGTTCGAATCCTGGCCTGGACTTTTCCTCCTATTTGGAAATTTACAACTGATGTGATTTATTTACCAATTGAATAATTGTATTAAAAAGTAATCTCATAAAGATAGAGGTTTGTCTATGTGTCTTTGTGCTGACGAGATCGCTGTGCATAGAGCTATAAGATTTGGCAAGAAGGTAGCTGCATGTCTAAAGTTAGACACATAAAAGCCAATTTTTGGACTTTTTTGAGTAGTTTTTTTAAATGTAATTTTTAGCCTTTTTTCATGTTTTATGGATATTTTTCCAAATTTGTAAAAGGAATCTGGTTTAAATTTTTTAGCAGAATGTAGTAAATTTTGTCCTCTTTACAATAAAGTTTATTTGGAATTTATAGAGTAAAATTTTCCCAATTATTTCATTGTTTTTTGGCATTTTGCAGTGATTTTTTGACATTTATAAAAGAAATTCAGTTTCAAACTTTTAACCCTAATGTAGTAAATTTTGTCTTTCTACGACTGCATCCCCTGGTTTAAATTGTTAGTAATTAAAAAAAAAAAAAAAATCGCATCCTGTAAGGATTTTTTCCCCCCATTTCTGAAAAAAATCTGGATACAATGTTTTAGCCGTACTATAGTAGTACATTTTGACTTCTCTGATTTTCTGAATTTTTATGCAGTGACTTTTTCACACTAGTAAATGGGATACAGTTTCAATTTTTTAGCCCAATTCAGTAAATGTTGTCCTCTTTTCAATAAAGCTTATTACAGCAATTTTTTAATTTTTTATAAGATTTTTTGACATTTGTAAAAGGACTCCAGTTTCAATCTTTTCGCAGAACTTATTAAAATTTGTCCTCTTTTTAATAAAATTGAATTCCTATAGCAATTTTTGAATTTTTTTCTTTCTTTTTTTTTTACATTTTATGGCGATTTTTTGAAATTTGGTTTCAAACTTCTAGCAATGTAATAAAATTTTGTCCTCCAACTTGAATTTTTAGTGATTTTTAATGAGATTTTCAATGCGTATTTTAACATTTTTTCACATTGTGTGGCAATTTTTTGACATTCATGAAAGAATTCCAGTTACAATGTTTTAGCTTGCTACAGTAAAATGCAATTTTTGAACTTTTGTGATTTTTAGAGGATTTTTCTACATTAGTAAATTTTTTCCAGCCACAAAAAGGGGACAAAAATGCATAAAAGGGGACTTTGGGGGTGGGGGGGATCATTTGGGAGCCCTGCAAACATTATATAAGAACTTTTTAATTTCAATGTTGTGTTTAAATTAACAACTTTTTTTTCTCTTCAAAGTAGGAAGATAGGAATAGGAAGACATCATTTCACTGTTTAAAAACAAGATACTTGAAAATTATCTGTGGATTTATCTTACATTAATATCTTATATTTATACATATCTTATATTACATATCTTATATTTAATTTTAATTTTATTTAATTTCTTTTTATTACATATCTTATATTTAACTTATACTACAAATGTTATATGATCATACATATATAAGTTGATTAAAAAGAACTAAAAATAAATTAAAATTGCAACAAATATAAAAAAATCTGATTATTTTTCTCTCCACATTCTGACATATAAGAAATTTTTAAACCACATAAGCTTTAAGAGAGGTAACAATAAATAAATATTTTAAGCATCTTTTTTTTTTAATTCTTACCTTATAGCAGCATCAATAATAAGGGTACATTTGATTCCAACTTTCTTCAGCTTTTCATACATCAATTTGCTGAAATTCAAAGCCTATCATTATATTTAAAAGAAAATATTGTTGCATTAAAATATCATAATATAATAAAAAAATTTAAAACAAGTGAGTAAGTGTGATCATAGATCACGCATAGAGTTTTGTTTAATATTCCTTTCAAAACACTTTAATTAATAAACCAAAATTGTTAATTTATAATTATTAAATCCTTACATAGATCAGGATAACATAGAAATGTGAGGATGGAGGTAGCAAGAATGTGAAGTATGACATTATTGGGCACTTGGCCTTTCATTTAAGATATTACATGACATATCGTAGGCTAAATTTGAAGTTTGTGATTTTTTTCAATAGCGGCCCCTGTCGACAGAAAGACAAAAATGGGTGAGAAGATTCTAATTGTTGAGATTTGTTATGCAGATTTTTTTCTTAATTTTTGGGAAAATTTATGGGGTAGTAATGAACAAAATAAAACATTAAAACACCCCCTGGTGGTGAAAAAATGAGTTAAGAGGGTAGGGAATGGGCGCTTAGTAATGTATAGGCCAAGAGCTTTAAAACGATGTGTCACAACATGAAAAAATCAATTTCCTAGCCCCTCCCCCTTTCCCCAATAGTCTGGTGTCGAAATATATCCCAGCAAGAAATCGGTCTTGACGAGATACCTCCTTCGATCAAGCCTTCAAATGATTTAGATACAAGTAGGATGAGGGAAAAGTTACTTTTAACAATAAATAAAATTACCTTTAAAAATTAATTTAGTTCATTAAACAAGAAAAAATCATAAGTTTTAATTATTTAACAAGTTATTTAACTTATTTTGTGCAGCTAAACATTAAAGTTGTGTTAATAATTAATCAATTAATGAAGTGTGTCAGATATTTTAACATTGGAATGCAGTAATACTGTAATAAGTTTAGACTTACCTCCTTTTGTATTTATTTATTTATTTAGGTTTTATAGAAATGAGAAATATTTGTTGAATTGCATAAAAAATAAATAGTCAAGTGCGAGTATTACTCATGCTCTGAGGGTTCCGTACAATAAATATGTGAATTATTAACTGTATTATTAAAAAAAATCGTAGCTAAAAGAATAATATGACTTTGTAAAAAAACTATACAACATAGGGTTGGGTATAGCTGTATATACTAGAAAAGTATGAATGGGTATACCACATAAGTTCAAAGAGATATGAAGCCTAAATAATATCAAATATTGCTATTCTGTATAACTCTCTTTTTAATCTTATCCTAATCTGTTTACGATGAACTTAATTCGGTCCTGACAATAAAAGTAATGCATATTTAAACTTCGTTTGGCATTTCATAAAATTAAATTCAGCGTAGTAATAGTCTTTTCTTTTTACAATGTATCTAAAAAAAAAACCCTTGTTCAAAGTTTAAACTTGGCATTGTGCTAAGCGTGCTTCGAAAGGAGGTCGCAAAATTGCACCACCGCCTTGGTCCTTGCCGCGTTTTTCCAGATAGGTTTTTCATTAACTTTTAAAGACATGGAAGGTGTATTGAGAGATCCACTCAATGCAAACTAGTCGCAAATCCCATAGCATTTATGTTATTAAGTCTAATTAAATTAGTCTGTTTTTAACAATTTAACATTACTTTTACACTGCTACTGGACATTGCATTACACAAATGTATCATTAAAATTTTTTATATATGCTTTAAAAGCCGATGGTACATAGAGTATGCCACCCCTGTCATTATATATGTCCAAACCGCCCGTGTCTTGAAGGGTTAATATCTCGGCTAATTACCGACAATTTTTTTTCGAAAATCATTATCGACAATGCTTTTATACTCCTGCTATGAAAGGTACCATCAGTGCTCCTCAAGACTTTTGCTGAATGCCCACAAATCGAAATTTGTGTGTAATGTAAAAATGAGCTTTTCTCAAAAACTATGTGATCTAGAGTAATCTCTATAATTTTCCTGCAAAGTTTAAGTTAACGTCTACTACCTGTAATTTTTTTCATAATTTTAGTTTCAGTAGATTCAGAATTAGATGGGATGGGGATCATATTTTTACACTACATTTTTGACAATATCTCTGCAACTATAATACCTAAAATTAAAAGAAATGTATTTTTGAGTTCAGCATTACAAAACTTTCACACGATATACAAAGAAAATATATATTGTTTTTTTCAAGTAGCTTAATTATCCCCTCTACATTTTCCCCAAATATAGTTGTCAAAGTTTAATAATCTATAAATATGTGAGTCAATAGTCTTTAATACTCCCCCCCAATTTGAACTTTCCACTTTCAATAGTTCACGAGTAAAATGGCTGTGACAGACGGACAGACAGACACAGGAGTGATCTTATAAAGATGCCGTTTTTACTTTTTAAGTACAGAAGCCAAAATTAACCTTGGAAAGCTAGTTTTGACATGTTTTTGAAATCCAGATTTTATATTGTTTAGATGTAATTTCTTCTTTACACTGTTTATTACATTGTCCCTTGATTATACCCAAAAAACAGACAAAGAATTTTTTTAAAGTTATAACAAGAGATATTATTTTTTATGGATTTTTATTTTTTTTACATTTTTTTTTCTTTTTTAGGTAAAATTGAGAGACAATATAATATAAGAAGTATAAAGAAAAAATAACGACTAAAAAATATGGAACCTAGACTTCTAAATTGTGGCACTTTTGATGTACAATATTAAAACTTTTGTTATTAAATTTTACAATTTAACAAATATGTTTTATTTCTAAAAAAATAAATAAATGCAAAAAAAAAAGTAACAGGCTAAATTAAATACAGGATTCTTGATCTACAATCAAACTTAAGTCAATGTTTGTCATTTCAAACCTTTTTGGTTCTTTTAAGGGAAAAAAAAAAAAAATTATAAAATGACATTTTAATAAATTTAAGAAGATAAATTATAATACGATCACTATGCTTAAGATTTCGGTTCATGATTTATTCCATACAGATTTGAAGAACTTGTGATAAGTCCTCTAAACAACTTTGCTAATTAAAATATCTAGTTTTAACACTTTTTAAAATACAACTGATGTTTTTATAAGCACAATTCTTATAAAAATGAGTTATTATAAAATTGCTTTTTTGTTTAGTATTTTTGCAATACCGAACAAATTTTAAGAATAATTAGTATGAAAAAACTCAGCATTACTGCACTAGTAAAAAGCACCTACTTTACAGAATCATCCATCATAATTATCAATTTTCAGGAAAACTAGACAAAAGTTTGTATTAATTTGACAATTTAGAGCTTAAGCTACATTATAAACTTTTAAAATAACTCATAAGAAGTAATTTGTCTTATAATCAACAAATTTCTATTGACTTTGATCACGCTCACCCACTATAATCAGGAGCAGATTCTGTGACATAGACATGGAAACTCTTGTTTGCTTTGTGGGCTTCAGTCAGAGCTTGCAATACAACTCTTGAGTGAGAATGAATAAGAATATTCTAGAAATAGAACACAGCAGAAATAAGATAATGCAAAAAACTGAATGTGAAAAAGGTGACAAGATTGTGTATTAAAAAAAAGTAACTAAAATTGTATACAAATCAAAATGCAGGTTGGCTAAGCAGAGCTATTTTTATACTTTTTGTAATGGCAAATTTTTAAAAGTTATCTTCAAGTAAAAGTGATATTAAATTATAATTATCAAAATTAATATGTCCCCCCCCCCCAAAAAAAAAAAAGAAATGTGTGTTCTTATCAGAGCCCAGATGTTGATCATATTTGTATTTTTGTAATCTTTTATTTTATTTAAAAAAAAATATATATATGGCATTTTTTGGGCTTACTTTTCATACTTTCTGGGAATTTTTAAAAATGTTAATATTTCTTATCTATAAATAAAATTTTAAATGCTTTACGTTTTAAGGAATGCATTTTCAGACTAAAGGACTTGTTCAATCCAACAGTCAGGATGCTGCGACAAAAGGAATAGCTTGGCGATCATTAACATAGATCGCTTGGCAATCATTAAGTATAACTCGAAAATTTCCCCAGTGTAGGCAGTGTACTTGCTGCGGAGAGTCGCCAGGGCCATAATCAAATGGGGGCAAGATGGACTGAGCTCCCACTAGAAACTTCCTGAGTCCACCACCTCCCCCAGATTTTGCAATCTTTTAAATAATAATAACATCTATGTTATATTTAAAATTTCTAAAACATAGGAAAATTTTATGAAAAGGGGACAAATTCTATTTCTGGCTATGTTTATTTATCATTAAAGTGGAGCGAAAAGTAATCAGATGTTAATTAGCCCTTTCAAACAATGTTAAAGTCTCCTCTAACTTTTTTTGGCTTTGGATGGCACCCCCCCCCCCCTTCCTTCTTGAGAGGTGTCTAAAAAGAGCACTGATCCTCAGTTATAGGCGAGCCTATCAAGGAGCCCTAAAAAAATGTCATATGCTGAACACAGAATACAGATATTAGAGAATGTAGAGGAGGAGAATTAGTAAGTATAATTTGTATCATGGATGAATGCTAAGTACAGACAGGCATGTAAGCCACAGAAAATTTTAAATTACATTTGGCTAAAGAGAATCATAATTTTTAAGCTCTATAAAAGGGAAAAGGATTATTAAAAAAATATGTGTAATCTTTTAATCAAAACTGAGTTATTAAAGATTTTGTTAAGCAAATGCACAATACTACAGTATAGGACCCATTATCCGGAATTCCAAAATCCAGAAGGACCCGAAATCCGGAAAAAAAATTTAAAATTTTGTAAATTTATACTAAAATTTTGTAATTTCTGAAATTTTTCGAAAATTTTACAAATTTCTGATTTTTTATTTTGGTCTATTGTGTTTCAATGTGTAACCACTAAAATATGTTACATCAGTGATCGGGGAACACGGTGCCTCCCCCCCCCACCCCCATGAAATTCGAAAAAAAAAGTCATTTTTCTGTCAAATTTTAGTTTAAAACTAATTTATATTACGATTCGTTTTTTAAAAAAACTGTCAGATATTTCACACCCTCCCTCTCACTTCGACAAAATATTATGGCTACACAATTGTGTTACTTGAATCACGGGTGATTCTGAGTTTAAAAAAAAAAAGAAAAAAAAAAAAAAAAAAAAATTCTGAAATTTACATCAAATTTTTTGAAAGTTTACAGAAGAGAGGAGGAGGGGGACCCTCTCGGCACTAATTATGTATTTTTTCTGTGATCCTTTAACGAAATTCACGTTTTTTGGCGATATTAAGGGGTTTTTTTGCGATCTTTGAAGAAATTTTTTTCCCGCTATCTTTTGACGAAACGTTTCTTCGCTAGATTTTGACGAAATTCGCGTTTTTTCCTGCGATTGTTTGACTAAATTTGCGTGTTTTTCACGATCCTTTTATGAAATATCGTTTTTTGCGATCCTTTGACTTAATTTGCGGTATTTTTCGCGATCTTATGACGAAATTTGCAGAATTTTTCGTGATCTTTTGACGAAATTGCCGGGCGCTTTTTCGATCCTTTGAAGAAATTTGTTTTTTACGCTATATTTTGGCACAATTTGCGTTTTTTTTTCTTTTTGCAGTCCTTTGAAGAAATTTGTGCTTTTTCGCGATTCTTTGATGAAAAATGCGCTTTTTCCCGCAATTTTTTGACGGAATTCGGAAGGACCCGAAATCCGGAAAATTCTAAAATCCGGAAAGCCTTCGGTCCCGAGGATTCCGGATAATAGGTCCTGAACTGTATTATTATTACAGGGTTCATACAGAGTTGGGAAGAAAAAATCCAAGGAGTAACCAAAAAATCCAAGGAGTCCAAAAAATTTTAAGGATTTGGCCCTTTTTTTTTTTTTTTTTTTTTTTGTCGATGTTTTTATGTGCTGCATCGTTATGTGGTATGCAAACTCCAATTTTTAATGCCCAATTTGGAGAGAAAAACATTTCAAAAACAAATTTTACTCTATTAGAATCCAATTGTTAGTGCTGAAATTGCACAGTATTCACAATATATTGCTTATTGACTTCGTAAGTTTAAATACAAAATTGACAATCTACTTTTTTATGCGGTGACCAATGGTCATGTCACAGAGGTGATTCTGAGTAAAAAAAAAATTTCTGAAATTCACAGCAAATCTTCTGAAAAGTTACACCAGAGAGAGAGGGGTGGGAAGGGGGGAATCCACTACCGACACCAGCTATGCGTTTTGTCCGTGGCTCTTTGACGAAATTCGCGTTTTTTTAGCGAGCTTTTGACGAAAGTTGTGGGTTTTTACGCGCTCTGACAAAATTAGTGGTTTTTTTCGCGACGAAATTTTTGGGTTTCCGCGATCTTTCGGCGAAATTTGTGGGGTTTTAGGCGATCTTTCGACGAAATTTGTGGGTTTTTTCGCGATCTCTTGACGAAATTTGCAGGGTTTTCGCGATTATTGGATGAAATTTGCGTTTTTTCGCGATTTTTTTGACGAAATTTGCTTTTTCCCCGCGATCCTTTGATGAAATTGGCGATTTTTCTGCAAACGAATGACAAAATTTATTTTTTTCGGCGACTATATGTCCGAATTTTCGGATTGGTGACCGATTTTTTTAAATTTTCGGAAATGAATGCCTTACATTTTCAGAAAATTCGGACTAGAATCACCCCTATAAATAGAGATTAGTCAAACCTTAATCACTTATTATGTATATCACACATGATACATCTTAAAGAAATTTTAAAAGGCAAAAAAAGAGAATTCTAAATGCAACATACAAGAAAAAATATAACAAGTTTTGAATTTATTCTTTTAGAGCAACGGTAATCGCTTTCTTTAAAGGTGAAATTTTGACGAATTCGCATTTTTTTATCGCGATCTTGTGATGAAATTTGTGTTTTTTCGCGATCTTCTGGGGGAAATTCGCTTTTTTTTCGCCTTTTAACGGAATTCGCGTTTTATTTCGATTGTTTAACGAATCTGACATTTTTTTCGGGATCCTTTGACGAAATTTGCGTATTTTTCGGAATCATTTGAGGAAATTTGCGTGTTTTTCGCGATCATTTGAGGAAATTTGCGTATTTTACCGGATCATTTGAGGAAATTCGTGTGTTTTTCGCGATAATTTGAGGAAATTTGCGTGTTTTTGTGATCATTTGAGGAAATTCACGTGTTTTTCTCGATCATTTGAGGAAATTTGTGTGTTTTTTGTGATCATTTGAGGAAATTCGCATGTTTTTCGCGATCATTTGAGGAAATTCGCGACCTTATAATGGAATTCGCGTTTTATTTCGATCGTTTGACGAAACTAACTTTTTTTTTCGTGATCTTTTGGTGAAACCGTGTGTTTTTCGCGATTCTTTGAGGAAATTCGCGTTTTATGCGATCTTTTGAGAAAATCTTTTTTTTAAACGTAATTCGCGTTTTTTTCGTGATCCTATGAGTAAATTCGTGTTTTTTCGCTGTCTCAAGAAATTCGTGTCTTTTTAAGAAATCCGAGTTTGCCGGCGATCTGTTGGAGAAATTCGCGTTTTTTCACGATCCTTTGACAAAATTTACGAATTTTTCCGCAATCGATTGACGAAATTTGACAGTATTTTTTCGGACCGAAAAACGCGATTTTTCCGAGATTCTTGGCTATATGCCAAACATCGATAAAATTTAAAATAAAGGTTGGTTAACAGTGCCGAAAAACGGACTTTACGGATCTAATAATTGAAAAACTGACCTAGTGGGAGCCCTGCTATTACGATTACCCTACCCAATCAATGTTGTGCTTCAGATGAATGACGTGCATAAAGGATTTACCATGAGTTTTTCAATCACGATTTTTTCCCCTCGGCAACAATATCGCTTGCGTCCGAAGCTGCAATAGAATATAAGGAGTTTCTAAGTAGTGGTTTGCTTATCTAAGTAGTTCTAAGTACTACTTGGGAATGTTTTCATTTCTAAGGAGTTTCCAAGGAGTCTAAGGAGTCTGTGCGAACCCTGTTATTATACCAAAAAATATGCCAACCAATAATGGTTCAAGCCAGTTTTTACTTTTCTTAGATTCTGGCAGGGCATCTAAAGAATGAAGTTCTGAGTATGGCTTGGCAAGGTACGAGTCTGCAATAAATAACCCTGTGCCCCCCCCCCCCAAATTTAATGAAAGAAAATCGGTCAAAGATAAATAGGTCTGAGCACTGGACCAGGCTTGAAAAGCAGAAAAAAGATTTATCTGGACCTTGTTTTCTTGTATTGTGGATGTCATTTTAAACTTTTCAAGAAGAATTCTATAGAAAGTGTGCTAAGGTTTTTTAATGAGGAAATCTTAAAAACTTCAGGGTGAAAATTAAAATGCTGAAGCATTTGGAAACATCATTTCTAGGCAATTACAACCATGCAAAATATTTTTTACTTACATAATTTTCATGTATGTAGGGAAGAAACAATTTAGCTATAACCTTCCGGGCTGTAAACACATTTCCAAGAAATAATTTTCCCCTTTCACATAAAACTTTTTTACATTCACTAAAATCCTAAAAAGAAATAGAATATATTTAAATATGTTATAGAAATCTTGGTAATATTTTCAATATAAATATTTTTACAAGAATGTCAAGTTAATAATTTGTGATAGTAACATTCTAAGTTATCAGATTTATCAGATTAAAAAACAAAATTGAAGATTTCAGTATATTTATTAGAAATCTTTCTATTATAAAAAGAAAAGGTAGGGAAAGATAGGGATAGTTGTGCCTTTTTTTTATACTTTCTTAGAACAAAATAAAATATTGTAATGGAAAATTTAATATTTTTTCTTCAACTGAAAATCCTTTTCAATTAATTTTGAATTATTTTTCTTTGTTTAATAAATTTTTACTTTGTGTTTTACATTGTGGCTCAAGTATCCCCATGAGAGGGATACATGAGCCATGGTGAAGGGATACTTGAGTCAATACTAAAAAATAATAACAATAAAAACAAAAATAATATTTTTCTTTTTATTGTTTTACCTCTTCGTTCCCAAAGCTAAAATAATACTACAAATACTCATTCATTGGTTTTAAACAAACAAAATGACATCATAGATGTCAGAAGAAATAACTTTTCAGAAATTGATACTTTAGGAGACTAGTAATTTAGGTTTACAAATAGGGATCTAAAATTACAAATTCCGTTAAAATATCAATTTAATTATCACTAACCCAAATTCACACAATCACAAACTTAAGCCCTTTAATCAAGTGAATGATATGCAAATCCTCAAAATATTTTATTGTAAAGGATTTAAGTTAAATAAGTATGAAAATTTCTCAATTTCTTTTTAAAGCAAAAAACATTTAGCTATTAAGAAATGAAGTCAAAATGTAAAAAAGTCAAACAGTTTAGTTTTTATGGGGAAAAGAATAAAGGCTCACATATGTGGACCCAGGTAGCAACGAGGTTAAATGTTTTACATAATGATAAAAATAAACGAAGCCCTTTGAAACCAGTTGTGAAACATGCAGGGCTATTGTAATAAGCAGTTTATATAGGTTATTGTAAATTATTGTTTTTATGGAATATGTGTATGCCCAAATTTCATATTTCCTTAAGTAGATGAGCTTAAAATAGTTAGTATTGACATATGTCTTGTTTGCAAATAGTTTGAACTAGATTTAAGAAGTCAAAATTAATAGAAATATCCTGTATTTTGTCAAAGAAATAAATTATCAACCAAAAGCAAATAAAGGATGAAATTCAGAAATTCAATTCATAATTATTCTTTGGGGTTTGGAAATTGGCAGTTATGATGAACACAACAAAAAGGTTCATGCCATTATGAAAATAATTACTTCAAATTTTGTACAACCTTTACCATTCAATAAATGTACAAAACTTTCATCTCTATGCCTTAAAAATATCTGAATGATGATTATAACAATACTTGTAATTGATGAAAAAATGAATGTAAGTTCTTTATAATAAAGTTTATTTTGTCACAAGAGGTCATCTACATATTTAAAATTGCAACAACTTTGATTTTTCAAATGATGACATACTTTTGGCTCCATATTTGAGTTTATCGGATCAATGAATAAAAAAAAATGTAGTTTATAAACTTTTACTCGAATCTTAATAGAGTTAGAAGTCAAAATTTGAGGATATTACAATTAAATAGCTATGGGACAAACTTTATAATTTTCAAATAATCATTCAACTACATTTTTTTAGGGGGGGGGGGGGATACAATGAACAGACAAACCATATTTCACTCAGAGGATTATTAAAATTGACTGAAAAAGTATTTAATTGTATTAAATAAGATACCAATGTCTCACTAATTTAGCTAATGTTTGTTTAATGTTGACTGCAAACCACTGTTACAGCACTGTCACCATTTAATATCATCAAAAATACTTGCTTTAATAGCCTATGATGAAAACAAAAATAGTAGCCAAAATAGTTACATCTTTACTTTAAAAAAAGGAAGGAAAATGTTGTATACTAAACTTACAAACAATAACAAAAACTATTTTAAAAATCTACATCTTATTCTACTACCACCATAATTTACCGTTTTCTGTAATTCTTTTTATAAAATTGCACATTATTTTCAAAAATTAAGAATTTTTCTAAATTATCATCTGATATAGATGATTAGAATGCAATTTGGTTTTTTCAAACAAACTCATATGATAAAGGTTGTATGTGAAAAATAAAAAAAGAGAGAGAGTTAATCATATGATTGAAGATAATCAATGGCCTAACTGTGAACATGTAAAGGACATTTTTTTTTTTTTGTTTTGTTTTACACATATGTCTAATTACCTAGTAAGTATGGTTGAGCCATGCTCATGTATCCACAATCGCAGTGGCACAATTATCCCCATTACCACCATTTTTTTTTTAATCAGACTTTTACTAAGTAAAGAATGCAGCTATTTGAACTATTTTAGAATCAAAATACAACTGAAATTATACTTATTAAATCCATTATATATTAAATCTATATATATTGTTGTAGCTTAAAACAAATATTTGATTACAAAAAAATATAAAAAACACTCACCTAAATATTTACTTCAGATAGGGAAAAAGCAATTATTAATCACTATACTTTGAAAATGGTACCAAGGTATGTGATTTTTTTTTTTTTTTTTTTTTTTTTTGCATGTGCAGAACTATAAATATGTTACCATGTTGTCAATTTTAGAAAGAAAATTTAACCTACTGGCTCAAGTATCGCATATGATCAAGTATCCCCACTCTCCCGTACTATTGGTTACTTCCAAATAACTGATGCACAGACATACTTACTTCTTGATCTAAGGAAGTTAAGGTTATGAACCTCAAGAAGAGTAATGAAGCTGATTTAACGGATGTGACAACATTTTCTACTCTCATAAAAGCATCGACAACAGGTCTTATATTGGCATCTAAACCTTGAACAGTTTCAGCTGAAAGAAATTGTAAGGTAAACGTCAAAAAAGAAAAAAAAGAAGAAGAAAACAAAAATCACAAAATACTTTTTATTAGAATTATTAAAATTTATTGTTTTTATTTCTTTTTAGCCATTCATTTCACACCAGCTTATTTAATGTTATTCAAATTAATAAATATCACATGCTATGAATTTAAAAGTATCTTTATACAATATTTTTAATTTTAAATTAATACTTTTTGCTATTATCTTAAATATATTTTAAGAAAGACAATATAAAATTTACTATAAATACCTCTTAAAATAATGGAGGAAATTTCATAACAGAGATTGGACTATTTAATTTGTTAATTTCCAAACCAATCAATCAATAAATTACAAATAATAATTTAAAACTATTCTGATAGAATTTTATAAAATATTTCCCAATGAATGTAATTTAAATATCATTAAATAAAATAATCGGTACTCAATAGTTCCCATTTTTACATTAATCATGTATTATTTTTAGTATACAAACTTTTATTTTAAAAATGATTAAGCACAAAAATATACAGCAAGTTTCCTATTTTAAATTAAATATTTTTTAATGGACAACGATTGAATGTCACATTGGCATTAAATTCTGCTATTTATGAATGAAATATTAAACATAAATAATAAATATTCAACATACTTAAATAATAGAGCAGGGTAAAAGTTCCATAAACTAAATTATCATAAAATAACATAACTAGTTTAGTTACATATTCTCTACAATTTTACTGTCAAACAACAATTATTTGAAAAATATTCTCTAGATGCAGTCCGAATATCAAAAAAATTGGATATTTGGGGCAATCCTACAATAGAGTACTGACATATACTTAAGGGTGTTGGTCAATGAGATCTCGAATTCCCTCGTTAAAAATATGGCCATGGAATGCTTTTAAAATATCTCCTCAGAAAATTAACATTTGAAACATCTGTTTTCTGTGTACTTTTCTTGAAGGATACATCTCTCTTTTTTTAGTTTATAAAATACTTTTAAAATCCATGCTTAATTTAATATTTTGTGTTAAAAGACTAAGTGACTAACCCTAAGAGAATCTTTTTCATTCTAATTGAAATAAAAGTTCTGTTAAGTTAGATTTTTTTTTTTTTTTTTTTTACCCGACTGCCAAGAAAGGTTATGTGTTTCACACATATCTGGGTATGTGGATTTATTTATACCTTCGAAACATCCCAACGGCTGGATGGATTTCAATCAATGAGGTCTCTATCGATTCATCTTAACCGTCCGATGGTTACAGGCTTGGTTTTGTTTTTATAAATTCAAAATGACGGCCATAAAATACAAAATGGTGGTAGAGACGATTTTTTTTTTATTTTTTTTTTCTACACCCTATTGAGTGGCATATCATTGAATAGGTCTTTCAGAATGAAGACAATGTTTCATTGACTATTTTACAGTCAGAAGCTCCGTTTAAATATTACACGACCTGGAAGTTGTGTAGGTAGGATTGTTTATAGATAGGAACTAACAATTAAACACAACTTAAAAGCCATCAATACAAGTAAATAATAAAAGGTAAGTAATATAAAAAATAGTTTGCTATTGATGAGAAATAATTAATTAGTTCGCTTATACACAGTCGGGTTTTTTGATTTTTTAAATTTAATTTTTACTTTTTTTCTTTTTTTTTCAGGGGCTATGGAAAAAACAGTGATAGAACATGTCGCAATATAACAAGGGCATACAAATTTTTCTAAGCATAATTTTTATGAATCTTTTGAATGAATGTTACAAACACAGAAAATAAAATTAATTAAATCATAAACATTAAAAAAAAATACATATTTACAAGTATCTTTTTCTAAAAACTCCAATAATATCGTCAAAGCAGCAATAGCAGGAGATACATCAGGTTCTTCAATCAGAATTGTCTTAAACTTGCCTACAGCAGCTAAAAATATATTTTATAACATATAACAAATAGGAAAAAGTAACAATATAATCACAAATCAACAAACAGTAGGTGATGATTAATGTTATGTTATACATTAGTTTCCGCACAGGTTTAAAAAAGGACGAAGATTGCCACTGGTGAGAAAAGGAATTTTTTTTAGATTCTTAGGGTTGTGCAAACTTCTGAATATTCTCTCTAAGTCCACTAATCGCCGGAAAACATCTGAAGTTTTGATAGATCACAATCTATCCTACAGACTCGACAGCTGTGACAGTAGCACTTAGTCGAGATGCCCCTTCGGAAACCAGATGAACAATCAGGGATCAATTTTAGTGTCAAGACAGGCTTTGAAAGCACTTAATTCGCAAAGCCTATAAGCTATTCCTGTGATCAGCCGATTTTCACTTTGAAACAGATGGTCCCCGGAAGCGTGGGAAAATAGGGTGTAGCCTACCCGAAATCACACGAGCGAATCAGAAATAGAGAGAACAGGGGTTGGCTGAGCCCCGACGTCCAAGAGAGACAAGTTTTAAACGTAGAAAGAAGTTTTTAATGAGTAGTCAGTTAATGACATGAAGACGAGATAGCAAGTCGGACTTGCAGGTTTCCGCCGAGTTTTTTTTTTACGGAGAAATAGATTCTCCGGGTTCCATTAAGCCTCTCACCCCGAGAGCAGCGAGCAGACCGGGTCTGCAATTTACACGTTCTTTTGTGAACAACTAGCTTCGTGATAAACAAAAGGTACTACGGTTAAACCGGGGGTACGCTGCATTTTATTACCAAACGGGAGATTAGATCATCCAGCCGGGACGATATTCTACCGTAGATCAACGAAGATCGAATCAAATAAGTGTCTGATTGGACAGTCTATTAATGAACTATTGTGAACTCTGTTCAAGGCAGTTCAATTCAGTTATAATCTGAATTGCTCCCCTTCGAACCAAGCCTTAACCTGCTCGCTACCACGTTTCCGAAGTTCGCAGAGAGTTTTTTTTTTCTTTGGCACTTTCCCAATAGCAGATTTTTCTATATCTATCTAGAGCCTAGAGCAATCATCTACTACATACTATCATAATAAATAATAGTAACGCATAAAATAAGCAGAATTTGCACTTACAAAGAAAATACAGTAAGAAGATACTACAATCTACAGACAAAGCAAAATTTAGCTATTTTTGTTAAGCTATTAGTATTAGATTAATACACAAGATCTAAAATAATCTGCAGCACCTGTTGCTATGCTGACAGTTTCTGCTGCTGGAAGTACTTTTAATATTTAAAAGCCAAGGCATTTTTTTAGACACAAAAGTCAATAAGGGTGTCTTTTTTTGACTGAGGACAAGAAGGGTGCTTTTTCTTTGGATGATGGGAAAGAAGTGTGTTATTATTTTAAACAAAATCTACGCCAGTGCAACACTCTTATGAAATTAGAAAACTCGTCTGCTACATAAGGTCTGAAAAAAATTAATAAAAAGAATATTTTGATCACAATATTAGAATATATAGGGTAGCTGTGCCAGTAATGGACATCCTTCGATGTTTTTGATTTATCAAAAAAAAAATAACCAATAAAAATTTAGCTTTTATTATTTTTTCATAACTCCCATTGCATGTTACGAGGGCTTTTCGAAAAGTAAAGATACAATGCTGCATACACATTCAACAAAATCTTATTTGATAAAATGTTTATTACGAATTATTTACAGCTATATACCTTATTTTTCAACATAGTTGTTGCCATTGTCCAAGCATTTGTTTAGTCTGGATACAAGCTTCTGTATCCCATTGTCATAGAAGTTTGCCGCCTGTTGTCGAAACTAGGGATTGACCGAATACCGAATAGTTGATTCGGTATTCGGTGGTTCGGCATGTAAACTGAATATTCGGCTCCGGCCGAATACTTTTAAGTATTCGGCCGAATAATTGCAGATAAGTATTTTTTTAGAATTAGAAGAATTGTCTTTTACTTAGCAGTAGAATAGGCTAAACAATGAGGTTTAATATTATGTGCATGAGTTCAGAATTCAGCTTGCACTACAAAAAACAAGTCAAAGGCCATTTTTTATTTCAAAAAAACTTTTTCCTTCCTAAAATAGTCTACATAGGGGTGAAATCAAAACAACTGCCAACTAGAGAAGAAGAAAAAAGTAAGGAAGATGCATCCCTTATTTAATTTTAATTACTTCTACATTAGTTTTTTTTTTAAATTTAAATTTATTTAATATGTATTTTCTTTAATATACACATCAAATAAGTATATTAGAGTTCATATCTGTATATCTAAGGTTATTAAAGAAAATACACACATCCAATAAGTATACTTCAATGCTTATCCTATAGCTTTTATAACCGTTATATCAAAATCGTTCAAATTTGTAATCTTCATCACCACAGTGTTAAAATATTAATCAAAATATAAATATCTATCAATAATTTGATAGAAAATAGTTAAATGTACAAATTGATATGATACTTTTTGTATTTTGAGAACATTCCTATTCAATATGTTTATAATTAGACAGTCAGTAAATCAGCTTATTAACAACATTGTTTCTTTTTATTTGAATGAACTTTTGTTATTCTGGTAGTCCTTATCCTTAATAATAGCCTGAGGCATAGTTTAATACTTTCATAGGTTATTTTTGGGTATTGACTAGTGATAAAATAATAAAAAGTGATGGGTTAATAAATTTGTGAGTAGAAAGTCATTAAATTTTTTATTAATTAGATTTAAGAATAAAAATGTAACTGAATTAAATTATTGAGAATTTCATTTCAATTAAAGTTTATTAAAAAAGCTAGTATATGCAAAAATGCGTATTAAAAATTTTCAAGTATTCGGTCGCCGAATACCGAATATTCGGCGTACACTTCCACCGAAGCTTCGGTATTCGGTAAAATTGCTGCTTCGGTCAATCCCTAGTCGAAACCACATTTCAAGTTTAATTTTGATCTCATCATCGTCGTGGAAGTTTCGCCTTGCAAGGTGTCTCTTCAGGTAAAAGAATAAGTGGAAGTGACTACTGGGTGCAAGGTCCGTACTGTATGGCGGATGGCTTAAAACTTCCCACTTGAATATTTTGCATAGCACGTGAGGAAGTTGAGTGCATAGACCATCCTCTTCTTTTTGTGTTCTTCTGTTAACATTTTTGGAACCCAGCGTGCACACAATCTACAGTACCCTAAAGTCACAATCACAACTTCATAAAGAGTTATCAGAGACACTTCAAGTATGATTTTATGCAACTCTTTCGTTGTGAGATGCTTATTTGCTCGAATGGCTTCCTCCGTTCTTTGAAGAAGGGCATCAGAGATTACAGATGGTCTGTGTGTCCTGGGTTCTTCATGAACATTCGTCCTACCACTAGACAAAGCACAACACCATTTCATTACATTTTATTAGGGATTGACCGAATACCGAATAGTTGATTCGGTATTCGGTGGTTTGGCATGTAAACCGAATATTCGGCTCCGGCCGAATACTTTTAAGTATTCGGCCGAATAATTGTAGATAAGTATTTTTTTAGAATTAGAAGAATTCTCTTTTACTTAGCAGTAGAATAGGCTAAACAATGAGTTTTAATATTATGTGCATGAGTTCAGAATTCAGCTTGCAGTACAAAAAACAAGTCAAAGGCCATTTTTTATTAAAAAAAAACTTTTTCCTTCCTAAAATAGTCTACATAGGGGTGAAATCAAAACAACTGCCAACTAGAGAAAAAAAAAGTAAGGAAGATGCCTATCTTTCCCTTATCATTTAATTTTAATTACTTCTATATTAGTTTTTTTAAATTTAAATTTATTTAATATGTATTTTCTTTAATATACAGTATATATAAGTACATATATAAGTATATTAGAGTTCATATCTGTATATCTAAGGTTATTAAAGAAAATACACACATCCAATAAGTATACCCCAATGCTTATCCTATAGCTTTTATAACCGTTATATCAAAATCGCTTAAATTTGTAATCTTCATCACCACAGCGTTAAAATATTAATCAAAATATAAATATCTATCAATAATTTGATAGAAAATAGTTAAATGTACAAATTGATATGATACCTTTTGTATTTTGAGAACATTCCTATTCAATATGTTTATAATTAGATAATCAGTAAATCAGCTTAATACGAAACAACATTGTTTCTTTTTATTTGAATGAACTTTTGTTTTTTGGCAATCCTTATCCTTAATAATAGCCAGCATAGTTTCAATACTTTCATAGGTTATTTTTGGGTATTGACTACTGATAAAATAATAAAAAATAAGTGATGGGTTAGTAAATTTGTGAGTGGAAAGAAGTCATTAAATTATTTGTTAATTAGATTTAAGAATAAAAATGTAACTGAATTAAATTATTGAGAATTTCATTTCAATTAAAGTTTATTAAAAAAGCTAGTATATGCAAAAATGTGTATTAAAAATTTTCAAGTATTCGGTTGCCGAATACCGAATATTCGGTGTACACTTCGACCGAAGCTTCGGTATTCGGTATTCGGCAAAATTGCTGCTTCGGTCAATCCCTACATTTTATCAATTCATAATGTTCCAATAGACAGAAACAATGTCATGTGAATTTTCACTGAACGCTTCCCTTTTGCAGGAAGAAAACGTATGACGGATCGAACTTCACATTTGGCGGATTTTTATTTGACGCAGCTATTCTAAGCATTTGCTACACAAAGCAGAATCACCATAGAATTAACAAATGACTGCGAGGGGAGTCAAAGGTTCAAGGTTACAATCTGTGTTGCCAACAAGTTCATTAAAACTTTTTTCTCCTATCATCTGCATTGCATCTTTACTTTTTGAAAAGTCCTCGGATATAGTCTGGGTTATTGCTGACACTCTTAATCAAACCAATCAGGAAGCAGAAAATAATGTTTCAAAGTTCCACTGTTTTTCAATGAAAATCTTAATGAACATGCTTCACTTAATAAATTTATATATTCTTTATTTTCTTGTAAAATTTGCATGTTTTTGTTTTGGTAGTAATAGAAAACATTGAATTTTATATATTAATGGCCATTTAGAATTTTTTTTTTTTCCTTTTAAGCTTTAAGACCCATGTCCATTACTGGAATGCTTAATTAGTCAATTTCCAGTAATGTACATCCCATGTATACATTGCTAAAAATGCAATTTCAATAATGTTCATAATGCATAAAATCTTTTGACTTAACCCATTAATGACGACTTCAAAATACTCGATCAATTCTGAAATTTTTTGTTTATATTTGTTCATTCTGTGTCTATCAAGTACATCGTACATAAATTTTATTTTTTCCATTGTATTTATTAAGTTTTTTTTAATGGTAGATTTTTGTACCAACCGGCGTTTGCATAGTATGAAATCACTTTTTTTATGCAAATTTTGAATTTATTGCTTGACTGCAATAATAATAATAGATTCTAGATTTATATACTAGTAAAATAGTACTTATACTTGCATAATAAGGGTAATGAATCCTCCCCCTTTCCCACTGCAGTTATTTCGACCCCTTTTACCGCTAAATATGTTTGTTTTTTTTTAAACCGATTTTTCACACAGTCAGCAGACACAAATTTTAAATGACATATCTAAATCTTTAAGAATTTGGACAATTATAGGTTATGAAATTTATTACATTTTTGTAAAAAAAAAAAAAAAAAAAAAAACATTTTGTAATGAAAGGTGAAATCCTGTAATTCAAATTCGAACCAAACATTTATTAAGAATAACTTTTTAAAGTCCTTTTGCTAAAGTTTTCAATCTTTTTTCACAAAATTTTTACATGGGCTACAAAAGCTTTATATTTATAACCGATAAAAATTTCAAAGAGTTCTGACAACAAGAAATATGTATTTTTTTTCAAATTACGAAACAAGAAAATGTGAAAAAACAAGAAAATGGTATTCTTAAAAGTACTTATATCACTAAAACTTAATATTTTTTCATTTAAAAATATGAATTGAGACAAGATCAAGTTAAAGATATAAAATCACACATATCTGAGGTTCATTTAAGGTTATTATCATGGGCCCGGGCAACGCCGGGCGGGTCAGCTAGTTTACAGTAAAATTTTGATTAAAATTGGAAAATGAGGCTATAACAATGGTTAAATATTGTTTGCAGATTAATATAATATTAAAAAAACCTGTAATATAATAATTATAACTATTAATTAAAAAATTCCTTAACCACTTCACCAGCAACAGGTATAGGGAAACAGTGCTTTTACACCCGACTTCTCTCGGGACAAACTTTGAAGTGGTTAAGGGTGTCCATTATTGGCACAACTACCCTATGAAATAATACAAATATTGATATTTACTTACTTTCAACATCCATTTTCTTTTCTTTCACTTAATAAATTTAAATTATAATTATATTTTGAATAAAATGACCTAGAAAAAAAAAAAAAGCATAAATAATAGTGAAGAACAATTTTCAACAATTAAATAACTTCTTTTATACAGAAACAAATTCATAAAAATTAAAAGTAGCTGGAAATCATTAATATGCACAAATTTTAATAATCAATATAAAGAAAAACTCCATAATGCATAAATTTTAGGTACTTCTCCAGTATAGGGGCATTGGCATTCCCCCCCCCCCCCTTAAAACTTGGTGCAATTCGGGCTTTTAGAAAGTGATATTTGTTGCCAAATTATATAACAGCTATGAAAACAAACCTGATGAATATAATGTTTGTTTATATTATATATTATGAAGATTATATATATATATATATCAGCGTTCGAAATCATTGGTGGTCCGCTGGTCCGAGACCACCAAAAATGCAATTGGACCACTAATTTGAAAAATTTAGTGGTCTGCAGGACCAGTAACTTTTTCCTCCCTTTCTCACAGGTAAACTTAATTTACCCGTCCCCTAGAAAACCGCAACCAAACACAAATAACACAATAATTTAAAAAAATTGCATCAAATCTCAGTCATTTGAAATAATCAGATAAATAAAATATCTAATTAATAATTTTATAGTTTTTCGTTATGTTATACTGTTTATTTAATTTTTAGTAAATTATAATTTTACATTTTACTATGGTTTGGTTTATATTCTAAGTTTGGTTTATATTCTAAGAGGGGGGGGAAGGTCACTCAAGGGTTAAAGGGACTTAATAGAATTTTATGTAGCGGGCCAGTGATGATGACTGCGGACCAGTAAATTATCATGCTTACTGGTCCTTGGGGCCAGTGACTTTTTTTTTATCAATTCTACCGCTGTATATAGCAATTAAATAAACATTACCGACCACAAACAAAAACTGTGAAATTATGAATAAAATGACATTAACAAATACAGTCCCCCCCCCCCCCCCCCAACACACTTAACATAGATTCCAAAAACATAGTAAAAAACAGCAGAAATTGAATAACAGAAATGAATATATATATATACCAGATGATATATATATATATATATATTATTAGAGATGCAACGGATATCCGGCTGATTTTTCAATATCCGAAATACCATCGGATATCCGAATCACAATCACCGGATATCCGGTAGAGTGCAGCAAAGTGAATATATAAGGATAAGAGAAATCGTTTGACCCCAAACAATGCCGAACAACTTTTGTTTATAAGGCAAAATATGAAAGTAAGTTCACTATTCATGAGTGAAAGGTAATTCTCAAATGTTTAAAGGACTGCTAGCTTTCCTAAAATTGATATTTGAACTCTTTATAACAAATTTAAGAAGTTACGTTTAGATCTTTTAGAAAATTGTACCTTTACTTTCAGAATATAAAATAAAATTTGAAGTTGTTTATTAAAGTATGACTTTATTAATTTTCTTTCTTTCTTTTAAGTTTAACAATTAAACAGGCCTATTTTTTCTTTCTTCTATCTTCAATAGAAGAAAGCATTGTAATAGAAATTTTTCTGATTTCTGCTTTTCGACTGATTTTAGAAGTTTTAGGGGTCAGGGATCCCAAAACATGCTTATACAAAATATCTGTCTGTCTGTGAGTCGCCATCGTACCATCAAAAAGTATATGAAGTTATGCATAGAATTGAACCAAATTTTTTGTGTATGCGTTTGGCTGTGGCCAGCAGGTCCTTCTTCAATATGGAAGCATTCTGCCAGAAAGGGGTGCTGTAATTGCGCCATTTTCATTATTGTACCATTGAAAAGTATATGAAGTTATCTATAAAATTAAACAATTTTTTTGTGTGTGTTTTTGGCTATGTCCAGCAGGTTCCCCTTTAAATTGGAAATATTCCGCCAGAAATGGGTGCTCTAACAGTGATTTTTGTGCCACTTTCATTCTTGTACCATCGAAAAGTGCATGAAGTTATGCATAGAACTGAACCAATTCTTGGGAGTATGCTTCTGGCTTCATTCAAGTCCTCCTTCAATTTGAAAATATTCCGCTGAAAGGGGGCACTACAATAGTGATTTTTGTGTTATTTTCATTATTTTACCATCAAAAAGTGTATGAAGCTAAACATAGAATTGGACCAATTTTTTGTGTATATTTTTGGCTATGGCCAGCAATTTCTCCTTGAATTTGGAAATATTCTGCCAGAAGGTCGCACTGTAACAGCGATTTTTGTAAAATTTTCTCGCTCATGAAGTGAGGAGAATTTCGTATCCTGCTAAGCTGGCTATTTACAAACATCTGATGTACAAAGAATAATGAAAAAATTATTGATTTTAATAAATCATGATTGAGATTAACTTATTCTTACTCTGATTAATTGACTGGAGCAGAAATTCTATATCAAAATAAAAGTTGGTATAATACTGAACTAATAATATTGAAGTATTAACATTTGGAACCATTTTTTGAAATATTAAGGTATATGAGATAGAAGAAAATTTTAGGATTGGCACATCCAACTAGTTATATTTATAACTTCATTATAAATATTTAAAATTAAAAGTAATTTTCTTTTTACTTATTAATATCAAAGTAATTTAACTTAAAACAAAACTAAATGTGACTTAAAGCAAAACAGTATTAAATAATTAAAACAGAAAAAAAGGCATCAACTAAACCTATGTTTGGAGAAAATGACTCTTTAATCATGGGTATATTAGTAGATATTTTATATTTAAATTATTAAAAAAAAGTACAGTCCAACCAGGATTATCCAAGCTAATTGGGACCGTTAGTACCTCGGATATCGGAAAACTCGGTTAATAGAAATTGTGTGTAAAAACTCGCCGTGCTTGCGACTTTAACATCTCTTTAAATAAAAAACAATAGAACGTTTTTTAAATAATAAAAATATGGAAAGTTATGTTTCACAGCTTAACACATTTAAAAAGGAAATCAGCTACTAGTAGTAAATTTTAAAAAGCAAATTGAAAAATTTACGAAAGTTTACACGGCCTCTGGAAACAAAGCTGTTCGCTGTTGACTTCAGGGTCCAATGTTTTTTGGGAGTTGAGTGCTTTTGGGGGCAGAAGAGCCTGTATAGCATGGACAGTGAACTAAAAAGTGTGGTCTTTTTCAAGGTTCATTCACAGGAGGGAAAAAAAAATCAGACTTTGTTATCGGTTCGGTTAATAGCAACCTCGAATAATCGAGATTCTACTGTATGTATTTCTTTGTGAAAATACTCTGCAATTACAGGCATATTAATTGGTTAAAATTTGTTGTACAAATTAATTAATTATTAGCAATTATCAAGATAGTCAATCCTATATCCAAATCCAGTAGCAATTATCAGCATTTCATTGTACAAATAAACAGAATATTTTAATGTTTAAATTACATTTTTTATACAACATTATTAATATACTTTACAGAGCTTGAATTTCGCGACAGGATGGCAGGATTCGTGCTCTAAAGAATATTGTGGGCAGGAGGCTTCTGTTTCCAGAAAATTATTTCTCGAAAATGTTTCTTCATACAACAATGATATTTTTACGATGATAAATTTAGCAGTTTTATTCTGTGATCGACTGGCAAATTTCCTGTTTATTCTTGTGACATACTGATGAAAGTAACGATTGTTTTTCTCCTTCCGATTGAAAATTTTCGTGTTATTTCTCTCCGACCGTCTCAGGAATTTCACGACATTTGCTCGTGACAGACTGGCAAATTTCACGATATTTTTCCATGATCGATAGACAAATTTCGTGATATTTTCCCGCTGTTGATTTCTCATGAACTTCAGTTTTTTTATCCCCTCGCAACCGGTCGAAAAAGTTTTTTTATTTGCTTTTGCTGTGATTAACGAAATTGGTGATATTTTTTCTACGACCAATTTACGTATCTTGTGATGTTTTTTCCCTGTGCCCAAAATCTGAAATAACTAAAAGGACAGAGACCTAACAAATTGGCTAATAGTCAGTACTAAACAAAATGAGATTACACTTGTGGTGCACATGAAGAAAAAAAAATTTGGTGAACTTAAAAAAAACATTTTTAGAAACAACAAACTAGTTGATTCTTGCAATTCACAGAAATTAGGACACGGCTTTTTGAAATCAACATTTTCTCATGTAATAGAAGAAATCAATTGACTATTTCCTTTTCAAACTTTGAATATGGATTTAAAATTCCAATGCATAGAACATAGTTCAATTAACGAAAATACCAGGGATTACACTTTTGACTATAATTACAATAAGAATATAATAAAACATGTTTGTTCAGAAGTGACATACAATCATCGATATGCATTATTCATGCAAGTAAGTTAAAAATTAAAGCACATCAGATTTTGCAAAGTTTTCTAAAAAATTTTAAGAGAGCATAACCATGTATTTCCGACAATTTCTAAAGTTATAAAAGTTACTCTGTGCTGTTTGTCAAAAGTGTAATTTGTGAAAGAGGCTAAAGCACGCAAAATGGAATAAAATCTAAATTAAGAAATTCATTTAGTAACACAAATGTTAATTGCCCATAACATTAGGTGAAAGTTGAACAGTAGACATGGTATATATAAAACTTGATTCTGTTCCTTTGTTTTAATAAAAATAAACATTTTGGATAATTAACTTGAGTTGTTAATTTATTTGAATGGTATTTTGCGATGCCTATAGGTATAAATGTAATTTTTTAAGTGGCACATAAAAAATAGCAATGTTTAAAGATTTTTTTTTTTTCTAACAATTTAACTCCCCTGCATTTATAAATGTAGGGTGGGAAACTCCTCTCTTGGGAAAACTTGAATTTCAAGCCCTGATATTCAAAGATATATAGTTTTTGTAAATTATATTTCAATACATTTAAAGTGTTTTAATGATGTGTGAAACATGTTTGTAATTTATTGTGAGATGGCATTATATAAAGAAATAATTCACCATATAACTAAAAGCGTATCTAGTACCGGATAATCCGAATCCGGTAGGCAAAAGGAGCTTCGGATATGCGGTATCCGGCAAAATCAATATCTGGTGCATCTCTATTTATTATTGTTTTTTATATAGTACAATTTGCTTCTGTTTGTACATAAAAATAGATAAATGGCTTATTTATATTAACCCCTTAATTGTCCCGCCCAATACCTTCATGGGCAAGTACCCTTAATGGCGAAATTGTGTGACAATTAAGAGGTTAACTAAATTGCATAAATATTTTTAAAAATTGCTTTTGTATATAAAACAGTGGATACGTTGGCAGAAAATATTCATGAAAAAATTTCCTTCTCTTGCCAAACCTATTTTCTCTATCTCGCCAAAATCTTTATTCTGGAAGAGTACCGAAGTTTATTAACTTCTTTTTTTAGTATTTCATTTAAGGATTATTATGAGAAAATATCTTTTTATGAAAATTCTGATACAGCAGTAACAATACTTTTTATTTTATTTTTACAGATTTATATTACATAAAGATTTTCACTATATTTAAATTAATATTCACTATGTTTAATTAGTTATGAAATAGTAGGAGGAATTCCACAAGATGCACAGTGAGATATTTAATTAATATTATTTCCTAAATACTGGTATTAATACATTTAATTTTAGGTGGCTGTCAAACTTACATTAAACGATACAATAAAAAAATAAATCTATTATATATCCCATTCTTGTAGAATCTATAAAAATTATAATGGTTAAAAAAGAAATTTACTAAATAGTAAAAAATAATTACTTAATTATAATTTTCCTTAATTTCACTATATCAACACTACATACAGACCACTAAATATACAAAATAAATACTTTCAAAACAAGTCAATAAAAAAAAAAAAAAAAATTAAAAAGAACTAGGCGAATCTAAACATGTAGGGGAGAGAGGAGAAATGGGACACTTTTTACAAAAATAAGAAAATGAACTTTGTTTGACACAAAAACCAAAATTTCGATACTTAGAATACAAAATGAAACACTTTTTAATGTCCTTGAAGAATATAGAAACCTAATTTGCAGAAACAATTTCATAAATAAAGAAATTGTAAATTTCAAAATGTGTCCCATACCTCCCAACTAACAGGGAGGTATGGGACTAGGGATGCACCGGATATTCATTTTGCCGGATATCGGATACCGGATATCCGAAGCACCTTCATCTGCCGGATTCGGATATCCGGCCGGATATCTGATCGGATATCCGGCCCTAGATATGTTTTTAGTTATATATTGAATTATTTCTCTATATAATGTCATTTCAAAACAATAAATTACAAACATGTTTCACACATCATTGAAACATTTTAAATGTATTGAAATATAATTTACAAAAACAAGAGGGGAGTTTCGTACCCAAAATTTATAAATGCAGGGGAGTTGAACTGTTAGAAAGGGAAAAAAAATCTTTACACCCCGTTATTTTTTATGTGCTACTTAAAGAATTACATTTATACAGACATGACAAAATACCATTGAAGCAATTTAAATTAACAACTCAAGATAATTATTCAAAATGTTTATTTTATTAAAACAAAGGAACATAATCAAGCTTTATATATACCATGTCTATTTTTCAATTTTCACCCAATGTTATGGGCAATTAACAATCGGGTTGCTAAATTAATTTCTTAATTTAGATTTTATTCCATTTTGCATACTTTAGCCTCTTTCAGAAGTTACACTTTTAACAAACAGTACAGAGCGATTTTATAACTTTAGAAATTATCGGAAACACATGGTTATGCTCTCTTAAAAAGTTTTAGAAAACTTTGTAAAATCTGATGTGCATTAATTTTTAACTTACATGAATAATGCACATCTGTGATGGTATGTCACTTCTGAACAAATTTTTTTATTATATCCTTAATGGAATTATAGTCAAAACTGTAATCACTGTTATTTTCGTTAATTGAACTATGTTCTACGCATTGGAATCTACGCTATGAAATCCATATCTAAAGTTTGAAAAGGGAATAGTCAATTGATTTCTTCTATTACACGAGAAAAGGTTGATTTCAAAAAGTCATGTCCTAATTTCTGTTAATTGCGAGAAACAACTAGTTTGTTGTTTCTAATTATGTTTTTTTTTTAAGTTCATCAAAGTTATTTTTTTTTCATGTGCATCACAAGTGTAATCTCATTTTGTTTAGTGCTGACTATTGGCCAATTTGATAGAGCTTAGTCTCCAGTGGCCGTTGCTGCCCTTTTAGTTATTTCCTATTTTGGGCAGACAGGTAAAACATCGCAAAATACGTAAAACGGTCATAGAAAAAACATTGCTGATTTCGTCAATCATGGTGAAAATAAATAAAATAATTTGTCGATTGGTTGCGAGAAAAAAACTGAAGTTCATGGGAAATCGACAGTGGGAAAATATCACAAAATTCGTCAATCGATCATGGAAAATTATCGTGAAATTTACCAGTCCATCACGAGCAAATACTGTGAAATTCCTCAGCTGGTCGCAGAAAAAAAATGCAAAATTTTTCAATCGGATGCAGAAAAACAATCGTTACTTTCATCAGTATGTCACAAGAACAAACAGGGAAATTTGCCAATCGGTCACAGAATAAAATTTCTAAATTTGTCAATTGATTGCGAAAAAAAATTTATGAAATTCACCAATCTGTCTCCAGAAAAAAATCAAGAAATTCGTATAGTCGGTCGCGGAGAAAACTCGCAAATTTTTTTTGTCAGATGCAGAAAAACAAACATGAATTTTGTCAATTTGTTGTAAGAAGAAACTGAAATCTGCCAATTGATAGTGGAAAATATCACGAAGTTTGTCAGCCGATCCTGAGACTTCATTGTCGTTTTACAAAGAAATATTTTCGGAAAATGATTTTTTTGGAAACAGGAGTCTCCCGCCCCCAATATTCTTTAGGGCACTAATCCTACCATCCCATCTCGAAATTCAAGACATGTATCTGCCATTCAAGCCATGTAATGTATATTAATAATGTTGTATAAAAAATGTTATTTAAACATTAAAATATTCTGTTTATTTGTACAATGAAATGCAGATAATTGCTACTGTATTTGGATATGGGATTGAGTATATTGATAATTGCTAATAATTAATTTGTACAATGAAATGCTGATAATTTGTGTAACAAATTTTAACCAATTAAATATGCCTATAATTGTAGAGTATTTTCACAAAGAAATACATACATTCTTTTTATAATTTAAACATAAAATATCCACTAATATACCCATGATTAAAGAGTGATTTTCTCCAAATAAAGGTTTAGTTGATGCCTTTTTCTGTTTTAATTATTTAATAGTGTTTTGCTTTGAATCACATTTAGTTTTATTTTAAGTTAAATCACTGTGATATTTATAAGTAAAAAGAAAATTACTTTTAATTTTAAATATTTTATTTATAATGAAGTTACAAACAGACTTGCATAAAACCAAAAACTTTCTGCGCACATAAATATTGGGTCAAAAACTTTCTGCAAATTTAATGTTTAATAAAATGACGTGTTATATTACTTTGACTGTATGAATTTTAAATAGTAGTTTTAAAATAATTGCCGTTTAATTTAAAAATTAATGAATATTAATTACAGAATAATTATGTTGGCTAAAAAAATAATAAAACTAAAAATCCATGATATGAAGGGGTGAATTCTTATCAGTTATTTTGTCAATGCATTTAGAAACAGCCCAATCCTTAATATTGTGACCTCTTCTCACAAAATGCAATAATGGACATTGCTTCTGAAACAACGGAATCACATTTTGTAAGGAGAGGTCCATTCTTAGGTATCATCATTAAAGAGACCGATGAGTTTTTATTGCAGCCCTTTGACGAAATTCTCATTTTTTTTCGCGATCATTTGGTGAAATTTCCGTTTTTCCGCGATATTTTGACGACATTTGCATTTTTTTGACAAAATTCGCGTTTTTTTAGAGATCCTTTGACAAAATGCGCTTTTTTTCTCCTATCCTTAGACGAAATTTGCATTTTTTCGCGATCTTTTGACGAAATTTAAGCTTTTTTCACGGCGTTTTGACGAAATTCGCAATCCTTTGATGAAATTAGTTTTTTCCGCAGTTCTTTGCCGAAATTTTCATTTTTTTCATGATCTTTTGACAAAATTCGTGCTTTTTCCGCTATGCTTTTACGAAATTAGTTTTTTTTCCTGCGCTTTTACACAAAATTTGCTTTTTTCTGCGATTCTTTGATGAAATTCGCTTTTTTTTCGCAATACTTTGACAATATTCGTGTTTTTTCTGTGGCCTTTTGAGAAAATTCATTTTTTTTTCGCGATCCTTTGACTAAATGCGTACTTTTCCGCGGCCCTTTTACCAAATTTGTGTTTCTTTCGCGATCCTTTAACGAAATTAGTTTTTTTCCGCGATTCTTTTATGAAATTTGCGGGATTTTTTTCACGATCCTTTGACAAAATTCGCGCTTTTTCCGCTACGTTTTACGAAATTCATTTTTTTCCTGCACTTCTTTGACGTAATTTGCATTTTTTCTGCTATTCTTTGACAAGAAATTTTTTTTTGTCCACGATTATTCTTTAAAGAAATTAGCATTTTTCCGCGGTCCTTTAACGAAATTTTCATTTTTCCCGTGATGCTTTGTCAAAATTGGGTATTTTTTTTGCGAACGATTGACGGAATTGGTTTATTTTCGGCGATCATTTGTTGAAATCCGCAATATATTTCAGTGTTTTTTTTTGTGTCTGAATTTTCAGACTGATGGGCGATTTTTTTTTAATTTTCGGAACCGAATGCCTTAAATTTTCAGAAAATTCGGAACAGAATCACCCCTATCAAACAATAAATAAATCGTACATAAAATTGGAGAACATTTTTAATTTTTCGGTATTTAAAAAAAAATACAAGAACAAAAACTACTTTTCTTTTCTAAGAAATTTTCCGCAAAGTTCTGAATTTTGCGGAAAATTTTCCGCACACGGCGTGCGTCTATATTATACAACTCTGGTTACAAATATAACTAATTGGATGTGCCAATCCCAAAACTTTCTTCTATCTCATGCGTCTTAATATTTCTAAAAGTAATTTTAAATGTTAATACTTTGATATTATTAGTTCAATATTATACCAACTTTGATTTTGATCTAAGATTTCTGCTCGTCAATTAATCAAAATAAGAATAAGTTAATCTCAATCATGATATTTATTAAAATCAATAATTTTTTTCGTTATTCTGTTGTACATCAGCTGATTGTGAATAGACAGCTTAGCAGGATGTGAAGTTCCCATGACTTCACGAGCCACCAATATACAGTACAAAAACTGCAAAAAATTGAGAAAATTTTACAAAAAACGCTGTCACAGTGACACCTTCTGGCAGAATATTTCCAAATTCAAGGAAAAACTGATGGCCATAGCCAAAAATATACACAAAAAATTGGTTCAATTCTATGCTTAGTTTCATACACTTTTCGATGGTAAAATAATGGAAATAACACAAAAATCATTATTATAGCGCCCTCTTCCAGCAGACTATTTTCAAATTCAAGGAGGACCAGTTGGCCATAGCCAAAAACATACTCCTAAAAATTGGTTCAATTCTATGCATAACTTCATACAATTTTCGATGGTACATACAAGAATGAAAATGGCACAAAAATCACTGTTACAGCGCACCCTTCTGGTGGAATATTTCTAATTTAAAGGAGAACCTGCTGGACATAGCCAAAAACATACACAAAAAATTTTGTTCGATTATATGGATAACTTATTACATATTTAACAGACACTTTTCGACAGTACAATAATGAAAATGGCACAAAAATCGCAATTACAGCAGCACTCCTTTCTGACAGAATGCTTCCATAATGAAGAAGGACCTGCTGGCCACAGCCAAAAACATACACAAAAATTTGGTTCAATTCTATGCATAACTTCATACACTTTTTGATGGCACAAAAATCACGATTACAGCGTCTCCTTCCAGTGGAATGTTCCAATATTGAAGAAGGGCCAGCTGGCTATAGCCAAAAATATTCACAAAAAATTTGGTTCAATTCTATGCATAACTTCATACACTTTTTGATGGTAGGATGACAGACAAACAGACATTTTCTATAAGCATGTTTTGGGATCTCTGACCCCTAAAACGTCTAAGCCCACCGAAAACCAGAAATCGAAAAAAATCTCAGTTACAATACTTTCTTCTATTGAAGATAGAAGAAAGTAAAAATAGGCCTGTTTAATTGTTAAACTTAAAAGAGAGAAAGAAAATTAATAAAGTCATACTTTAATAAACAACTTCAGATTTTGTTTCACATTCTGAAAGTAAAGGTACAATTTTCTAAAAGATGTAAACATAAATTCTTAAATTTATTATAGAGAGTTCAAATACCAATGTTAGGAAAGCTGGTAATTCTTTAAACTTTTGGGAATTACCTTTTACTCATAAATAGTGGACTTACTTTCATATTTTGCATTATAAACAAAAGTCGTTCGGCATTGTTTGGGTCAAACGATTTCTCTTATCCTTATATATTTGCTTTGTTACGCATTGCCGGATATCCGGCAGAGAAGTCGGATATCCGGTGATTGTGATTCGGATATCCGACGGTATTTCGGATATTGAAAAATCAGCCGGATGTGCCGGATATCGGATATTTGCCGGATATCCGTTGCATCCCTATATGGGACAGCTATAAAACAATGTATGATAAAGCACAAATAGTCTAGTGTTGGCTATATATGCAGTCTAACAAAGATTGTAGGTTGATAATGTCTGTTCTACAATATCAAATTCCATTACTTTCATCACTGGAAGGAAAATTCAGGATTGACGACATTAAAAAGTCATCAGTTTAATTTATTTATATTTTGAAGTAAATGAATATATTTATAATGTTATAATTAATATACTACCCTCGAAAAACATTTGCATATTAGCAATTTACATTCATGTTATTAAAAAGAAGGAATTAGACATGTCCCATTCCTCCCTCTACCATCTTTTATGTTAAACTTCTTGTAAAAGAAAAATGCTGCTTTTTTGCATAGTTTAAATTAGGGATAATATACAGCATAATGTTCCATAAATGGGGAAACTATTACATCTACGCATAAACAAGCCATTAATATGTAAAAAAACATAAAAGTATATGAAGCAAATTTACTTTTGATTCTTGAAATAATCTTTTTCTGTATACAATCGAAAGCTTATGCAAATCAGCTACTTTTTTCAGCTGAAGCTTGGAGTATCATTGCTTCATCTAATGTGTGATTGATGAAATGATTAGAATGATACATAAAGAGAAAAACCTACTGTACCATTCCACCCCACTCTCCCCTACGTCAACACCATACCATTCAACATTAAAAAGAATAATAATAAATAAGGGTACCAATTTTATATAGATTTCCTCTGATTAATAAAAAATTATACTGGAAATTAGTTAAAGAGAACATAACCTAAGAGTTATTTTGAAAAATATGGACTCACTTAGTACCACTTTTTGTTTAAAAATCCAAAGTTAAAGGGACGGCAATACCAGTAAAATAAGAAAATTATGATTTGAAGAATGGACTTTTAATAACTACGATACAAATATTTAGATACAATTAAAGTTTCTCATTCCCTTGTTGCATCAGATGAACTAATGTGACAATAACAACAAAAACCAGCATGAGAGATTGGTTGGGTGGCTGGTTGATTAGTATCCAGTCCTCCATACATCGAGTGTGTTCAAGAAGCACGCGCGTTACGCGCGCGAGCTCAGGAGACAGGAACATGGAGTGGGTCCATATCATGTATGGAATAACACGTAGTATGTTCAGGAACAGATCATGGATTTGATTAATTAAGGTGCTAATTATAAAGATATTTTGTTGCAAAAGGAACGTGTGCTGGATGGCCGAATGGATAAGGCAGTGAACTCGAGACTAGGGATTGTGGGTTCGAATCCCTCCTGTCCCACATTGTGTCACAATTTTTTTTTTGTTTTGTTTATTGGTTGTTTTATATTTTTCATAATGAATAAGATATTTTTGATGAAGATATATTTTTTATTTTTGTTATACAGAGGCACGTGTATTTTTATTATAATAATAAAATACTCATTTAAATGTGAGAAAATGAGGTATTTCGAGATGAAAGTTTTAGATCTGAACGCCTTTTAAATATTCAAAGTTTTGTTTCTAAGTGATTATATATGTAGTATGTATATGTATAATGATATAAACATTAAGCAAATCCAAATGAAAAAATAATATATATTGTGCGAAAATATCCTTTTGCACGTAGAATAATTCCTTTTTTTTTTTTTTTTTTTTTTTTTTTTTTTTTTTTTTTTTGAGTACTTTACGAGTGAATTTTTATCCAGACTAGGCTAGAAATCATATTCTACTTTGAACATTATAAAAATAAAATGTAATAGTTGCAAATTATTTTAACTAAAAATATCTGTACATATATTTTTTAAAGAGATAAAATATATAGGTCTGCTGCCTAGTTTGTAATGAATAAAGTATGATTAGAATGTTTATAAATTTTTTACTGAAAGTATAAGTAAGTATTTTGCTTATACTAACAGAATTTTGAATGCCATTTATTTCTCATGTTTTATGATGTATTTTGGTCTGTTATCCACACGGTATTAAAATATGCAATCATAAAATAAGAAATATATATATTAAAACCTACTCTGAAAAACTGTCTAACTAACAGTGCAAATTCCATTGAAATCCATCCAGTATAGTAGATTACAAACAAATCTCATATGTTGATATCAGAATCTTGGTTTACTAACAGCATTCTATTTATCACAGAAGATATAAATCAACTGATAAATCATTTTTAAATAAATAAAAAGAAAATTGTTAAAAAGTTAAAATTTTTAGATCACCAGTTGAATTCTTAAATTGTATCAAGCAACCTACCAAACAAAGCACAACCAATAACACATAAGCAGAAAACGCACAATCACGTGATCAAATCGCCCACGCAATTTTTTTGAGCAGCTCGCGCGGAGTTTGCGTGCGGTTGGTTAACTAATTTTAAATGCTAAATGGGCTAAAGTAGATAAAGAAGGTCACGTGATGTTTTTCCCGACTATTTTAGATTTTATCTGAGTGAACATAGGCATGTATTCCTGTTACGAAAACCATGTTTTGGAAGGATGAAGAAATATAGTCGTCGGTTTTACCTTTTTTGAACCATAAAAATAATGAAATAATTGAATTATGTTAAAACTCCTTTCTTCGATAAGACCTGCTCCATGGCATAAACTTCTGAGCGCGCGCGCGGCGCAAAGTGCACCTCTGAACACGCTCATCAAAACAAGAACTCACGAAAGACGATCGTGTCGCACGCGCACAAAAGGAGACTAGGATCTGCAGTGGACTAATCTCGACTAATCTACGAAAGCCTGTACCTGCAAGTGAAGTTAGAAACAAACTCAAGTTCTTTTCCGTTTCCCCCATGTTCGAGCCTCGGCTTCTTCTCCGATAATCAATCAATCAATCAACCAATCTTTTATTGAATTCTAATTTTTATCGAAGTTTTGTTATTAAAAATTAAAAGGTAAGTAAACTGTCAAATGCTAACTTTTTAAAGTTAATTTTTGAGTTTTTTTGTACTGAATTACAGTGACCAAAAAAAAAGTAATTACACGCATGCAATTTTTTGTTTAAAAGTTATTCCATACAAACTAATCAAATCAGCTGTGGCTGACATGTAACAGATTTTAATAAAAATTAGTATATAATATTTATTTATAAGTAAATGCAAAATAATAGATTTCAGGATTGTTTATTTAAGTATTAAAACTTACATTAAAAGTTGATACAAAATCTAGATTTTGTCTGTATATACTACTTAAAATTTCAATTTTGACTGTTAATCTTGGGAATTAAAAGGCTATATCAAAAAAAAAAAAAAAAAAAATCATAATTAAGACTGAATAATAAGTAATAGCTTGATGCATTTTAGTAATTGTCTTTTTATTCTGTAATGAGAAAAAAAAAAAAAAAACTATGAAACATTTTGAAAAAGTTATTATTTCTACAACTTGTTTAAACAAGAAGGAAAGCTTTTAAATTATCTGGCATTATATATAAAAGTGTCTATTTTAAATATAAAAACTTAATTCTTAACTTCAGTTCATTTTTATCTCAAGAATATTTTAAAGTAGTCTAGACTTGAACAAATAATTATATAATAATCATAAATAAACATTTATCACAATCATCAGCAAAAGAAAAAAAGAATTTGGAAGAACTATCAATCAACAACAAAAAATCATTTTAGTTTTTGACACTAAACTTTATCATTTACATTAGGTCTCCATGCCCTAATTGAGTCCTCCCATCACAATTTTATTGCAGCAGTAGGATTAAATTCATTTAATTTAGACTGCTTGACAATTAGGCAATTATGTAATGTGATGGCAGAAAACAAAGGAGAAAAATGTGTAAATATCGCTGTCCTTAGAACCAACGTCACATCGTAGCAGCTTGTATTCTTCATGGAAACTAGAAGTAAAGGCTGGGCTACTAGCTTCTTTCTGTTCTTATGGCCAGGAGAATCACCGACCTAGGCAGCATGATTAGTGTGCAGCACGTTTTCAAATGAATTTGACATCCCTCCCCTCCTTTTGGTATATTTTCCATTCAGTCATTTCGATTGCCGATGACTATTAACTTTGGCCACTGGTGACAATAAGGTCAGTCGCCAAATTTTCAGTATTACCCACTGATTGGCAAGTGCTGATTTTGTCCTGTAGGTTCAGTGGAACAGAGCACCCCTGACAAAAGTGATTAGAATAACTGTTTCAATTCTTCATTTAAAAAAAAAAAAGTTATAGAAACTTACTTTTGGATTTTTATGTTGCACTTCTACATTGCTTTTTTTATGTTGATGCATTTAAAACTGTTGTGCACAAGGTGTTCTAATAAGAGATTTGATAGTTTTCCAGTATAAGAGCCTTGGCGGTTTTCTAAAAGATTGACTTCTGAAAGTAAGATTTATTGCAAATGATGTAAACAGAACTATGAAAATCAGCCTAATGAATTTTATGCTTGTTTATATGTCTAAAAATGTTTTATGTATATACAGATTAGGGATTGACCTAAGCAGGAATTTCACCGAATACCAAGCTTCGGTCAAAGTGTATACTAAATATGCGGTATTCGGCAACCGAATACTTAATAAACATTTTTGCATATTCAGCTTTTTTAATAAACTGAATTTAAAATTAAATTCTCAATAATTTAATTTGCAGTTACATTTTTATTCTCAAATCTAATTACACAAAAAAATGTAATGACTTTTTTCCACTCATAAATTTATTAATTCATCACTTATTTTTTATTATTTTATCACTTAGTCAATATCCAAAATAACCTATGAAAGTATTAAACTGTACAGGCTATTATTAAGGATAAGGATTGTCAGAAAAACAAAAGTTTGTTCAAATAAAAAGAAACATTGTTATCATTAATTTGATTTATTGATTGCCTATGTCTAATTATAAACACATTGAATAGAAATTTTCTCAAATACAAAAGGTAATCAATTTGTGCATTTAACTATTTTCTATTAAATTATTGCTATTTATATTTTGATTAATGATTTAACTTTGTGGTGATGAAGTCAAAAAATTTGAGTGATTTTAATTTAATGGATATAAAAACTATAGGATAGGCATAGGGGTATACATATTTGATGTGTATATTAAAGAAAATAGACATTAAATAAATTTAAATAAGCTAATGTAGAAAGAATTAAAATTAAATGATAAGGGGAAGATGCCCTATCATCCTTACTTTTTTTTTTTCTCTGTTGTAGACAGTTATTTTGATTTTACACCTATATAGACTATTTTAAGAAGAAAAAGTTTTTTTTAAACTAAAAATGCTTTTCACTTGTTTTTTGTAGTGCCACTGAGCTTATCCACATAACATCGAAACTCATTGTTTAGCCTATTCTACTTCTAAGCAAAAGAGAAGTCTTCTACTTCTAAGAAAATACTTATCTGCACCTTTATACCAAAAATGTATTTTCTGAATCTGGACAGATCTATAAACAGAAGAAAAGAAACATGTTACAGCCAGATATTGCCTAAAAACTTATTTTTACACTGCAATTTGCCTATGTTAAACTAATGTTACGAATAGTAATGTACTGTTTTATAAATGATCACTTATCACTGAAGCATATTAAAATAACATCAAATGTGCATCATCATGTAATTTTACAACTAGTAATACTTTGCCTATTGTTTTTCATAAGTATTCAGCCGAAGCTGAATATTCGGTTTATATGCTGAATCAACGAATGTCGAATACTGAAACGATTATTCGGTCAATGCTTAATACACGGTTTCCCTCAGGTTTAAAAAGGGGAGGGTACTGCTTGTGGAAAAAAGGGCAGTTTTTTGTACTTTTTAGATTCTAAAGTGTACATTTTGGGGTTCTTTAGGCATTTTTTTTTAATTTTTAAAGCCACTTTTAATGTTTAAAATTCTAGGTACTCATTTCAAGACAACAATAAGGAAGTTTTTACTATGCAAACAAATGTTTTAAAACAAAAAAAGAGTAAGGGCTAATTTTTTGGAAAAGGAGCAAGAAAAATGCTAATTTTTTGGATGAGGGGCAAGGATGGTGCTATTTATTTTGTAAATTAAAGGGCAGGAAAGGAGCAGCACCTCCCTCTAGGGAAAACTCTGTATATAATTATTATTTATGTACAATTTATTTCTGTTTCAGTGATGGAAATTGGGAAATAAAAGGTACGTGTCAAATGACGACTACTCTAAAAATCTTGGGCGTCAAATTAAAATTTTTAGTTGCAATTTCTAAAATTCATTTTTAACATACTGTAATACTGTATGCTATTTTTTAGAAAAGCATAAATACTTGTTATTATTTAAAATATTATTGAAGTTCTTAATCTCTAAGATTATAATAATTGAAGCAACTGTAAAACTGATATAATGTTTTTCTAATTATTGTCCTCCCCCCCACCCCATCGCTAATTATTAATTATGCGATTTTTCTGCGATCTCCTTTGGCAAAATTGACGTTTATTTTCACGATCCTTTGAAGAAATTTCGTTTTTTCCACGATCCTTTGAAGAATTTTTTTTTTTTTTTTAACGATCCTTTGGCGAGATTCGCTTTTTTCAGCATTTCTTTGACGAAATGTCCCTTTTTTTTTTAATTTTTTTTTTCGCAATCCTATGACAAAATTCATGTTTTTCTGCAATCCTTTGTAGGAATTCCCATTTTTTTTTACAATTCTTTGACAAAATTAAATTTTCTTTTCGTGATCCTTTGAAGAAATTCGCGTTTTATCTGTGATCATTTCAAGAAATTTGCATTTTCTCCACGAGTCTGACGAAATTTGCATTTTTTTTTTTTGCGAACCTTTGAAGAAATTTGCGTTTTTCTGCAATCCTTTGAGAGGAAATTTGTGTTTTTTTTTTGCGTTTTTTTGCAATCCTTTGACAGAATTCATATTTTTTCCTGTGATTCTTTGAAGAAATTTGCGTTTTTTCTGCGATTCTTTGACGAAATTCGTATTTTCTCGCGATCCATTGAAGGAATTCGTGTTTTTTCCTCAATCTTTGACGAAATCGGCGATTTTTCTGCAAACAATTGACAAAATTGATTTTTTTTTTTTTTTTTTTTTTTTAACTATTTGTCAAAATTTGTGTTATTTTTTATGTCCAAATATTCAGACTGATGCTTTTTTTTTTTTTTTCCTCTGGAATCGAATGTCTAATAAATATATTTTTAAAAATCTAGCTATCATATTTGACAGCCAAGAATAATTTTGTAGTCATCAAATGCAATTATTTAGTTGCATTTGACGACTAATGACTGCTAATTTCGAACAGTATTCTGTTTGCATGTAAAATTTAACAAATGGCTTGTTTAATATCAGTGAATAGGTTGCCAGAAAGTATCCATGAAAATTTCCTTCTCTCACTAAGCCCATTATCTCTATCTCGCCAAAGCCCCTATACTGGAAAAGTACCAAAGATATTTAGTCTAGTTTATTTCATGTTTCTGTTCTTCATTTTAAATAGCATAGCCTTGGTTAGTGTTCCCTCTAAATCATTATTTAAAGACATAGCATCCTGCCCTTTCTAAAATCAACAAAATGCACCCTGGCTTTTTTTAGCATAATGAAAGGTACTCCTATTTGTTGCCCAAATATCTGTTATAAAACACTTTCCCGAATCACTGTATTTTAAAATCTGTGTACCCAAAAGCTTGTAATAGAACTTCCTTATTTCTTTAGGAAAAACAGGTTACTCAATAATGTTGTAATTCAGTTGTAGTTTTTAAATTTTTAATTAATAAAATCATTCAAAATTAATGTTTATTTATATACATAAAAATCACATTCTTTTACAATCTCTACTAAACATGTTAATGCAGTTTCTATCGAAATAGAATTCCTTTTCTCAACCTTTTTTTGTTTCTACGTTGAACACTATTCTTAGATATATATATATATTTTTTTTTTTCAAATTTTTGCTCTGTCTTTTGTTCTGCAAGTGCCCATGATGAGGAAGGCCACCAAAATAAAAAATAAATGCAATATTTCAGGCATATCATTCATTTATTTATTTATTTTGTATGCACAAATTGTCGTATCCAAAATGTCTCAGCATGGATAAACGAAGGTTAAAAAGGTAGTGCAAATAACATCAAGCAATCAAGATATAGCACAAAATTAGCACTCGCCAGGCGTCGAGTAACACTTAAAACATGGTGATTAACTTTATTGTCCTCACTCGCCAAACTCAATGGGCACCACTCGCCAAACGCGATGGTTGAAAGATCGATGCCAGGGAGAAAAGGGGTGAAATTCGTTCCGAATTTACGGCGTCCAAATTGGCGATTCTCCCGAACGTAAGAAAAGAAAATAGCAGGGGTGATTCTGTCTCGAATTTTCCGAAAATTTAAGGCATTTGGTTCCAAAACAAAAAAAAACAAAACAAAAAAAAAAAAAAGGTCATCAGTCCGAAAATTTTGACATAAAAATATCGCTAATTTCGATATGGTCGCCAAAAAAAATCAATTTTGTCAATAGTTCGCAGAAGAAAATCACCAATTCCGTCGAAGAATCACGAAAAAACGTGAATTTCGCCCAAGGACCACGTAAAAAACGCGAATTTTTTTAAAACATCGCAGAAAAATTACGCAAATTTTGCGAAAAAATCGCGGAGAAAACGCAAATTTCTTGAAAAAATCGTGGAAAAACGCAAATTTCGTCAAAGAATTGCGAAAAAGAATCACAAAATTCTTCAAAGTATCACGGAAAAACCCAAAATTCGTGAAAAGATTGCGGAAAAAACGCAAAATTCGTGAAAAAATCGCAGAAAAAACGTAAATTTCGGGAAAAAGTCGCGGAAAAAACGTAAATTTCGTGAAAAGTTCGCGGAAAAACGCAAAATTCGTGAAAAGATCGCGAAAAAAAAAAACCACAAATTTTGAGAAAAGATCGCAGAAAAAACGTGAAATACGTTAAATGGTCGCAGAAAAATGCATATTAGTTAGTGCCGAAGGGGGGTCCCCCCTCTGCTGTAACTTTTCAGAAAATTTCCTGTGAATTTATTTCATTGCATTTAATAGTAAAAATAAAAATTTTCAGTTGAGTGTAATCATATCGAATGGTGAATAATATATATTAGTAAATTACAATGTTTTGATAGTTAGAAAAAACACAATTTTGTATGGAGCTCACATAACTTGTTACTGGCCAGCGGTTAAAAAAAACTGGCCAGTGAAAAAAAATCAGTGTACTGGCCAGCGGCCAGTGGGTAAAAATGTTAATTTTGACCTATAAGTCAAGACAAGGTTGAGTTCTACATAAAATACTCACGAAATTAAATTCTGAAATTGGTAATATTTCTTAATAAGGCATCGTAACAAAATATCAATTCATATCTTCTTAATATACTTTAGAAAATAAAGGTCAAAATTAGCACTAGCCACAGGGCCAGTAATTGAGAAAAAGTGACTAATGAAAAATTGCCTATTAGCAGCCACCTTCTGGCCACTTTTTTACAAGAAGAGAATAAAATTTTCTTGCAGTTCACCAAGAATTCTACTTTTTTTGGTTCCAATATATTTAAATTAACATATTTATCTGGGCTATTCAGTTTTAGATTAATACTTACAGAAATTTTACTGTTTAGTATTTTTAAATAAAAAAGTGGCCACTAGTTTAAAGAAAATGGCCACTTAAAAAACTAGTCTTACCGGCCAATGGCCGCTAACGAAATTTCCCAGTTTTGTCCTATATTAGAAAAATATTTGATATGTGATATTCATTAATATCTTCAACCACTTCAACGTTTGCCCTGAGATAAGTTGGGGGTCAAAGCACTGTAGGGGCGATTCTTTTCCAAAAATTTATGGCATTCATTTCTGAAAATTTAAAAAAATCTGTCATCAATCTGAAAATTTGGACATAAAAAATATCGCGAATTTCGACAAATGGCCGTCGAAAAAAAATACATTTTTGTCAATCATTTGCAGAAAAATCGTGAATTTCGTCAAAAGGTCGCAGGAAAAATGCAAATTTCATTATAGAATCGCGGGAAAAAATGCAAGTTTCGTCAAAACATCGCATAAAAAACTGAAAATTTCATCAAAAGATCACAAAAAAAAACTTCATGAATTTTGTCAAAAGAATGCAAAAAACCTACAAATTTTGTCAAGGGATCGGGAAAATCCCCACAAATTTCATCAAGGGATCACAAAAAACCCTCAAATTTTGTTAAAAGACCTCGAAGAAACTTACATTTTGTCAAAGGGCCATGGAAAAATCACAGTTAGTGCTGGGAGTGGATTTCGCCCTCCCCTTCTCTGCTGTAACTTTACAGAAGATTTGTTGTGGGTTTCAGAAATTTTTTTTTACTCAGAATCACCCCTGAAGCACTGTTTCCCTATACCTGCTGCCGGTGAAGTGGTTAAAGCAGGGGTCAGCAACCTTTTTACTTTCTTCTATCTTCAATAGAAGAAAGTATTGTAATCAAAATTTTTCTCGACTTCCGGTTTTCAACGGATTTACACGTTTTAGTGGTCCGAGATCCCCCCAAAAAATGTTTATACAAACTGTCTGTGTGTCCGTCTGTCTGTTGCCATTGTACCATCAAACAGTCTATGAAGTTATGCATAGAATTGAACCAAAAAAATTTTTTAAGTTCTTGGCTATGACAAGCAGGTCCTTCCTTAATTTGGAAAAACTTCGCCGGTAGAGGGCGCTGTAATAATGATTTTTGTGCCATTTTGAATATTGTACCATCGAAAATTGTATGAAGTTATGCATAGAACTTAACCAAATTTTTTGTGTTTGTTTTTGGTCATGGCACAAAGGTCCTCCTTGAATTTGGAAAAATTCTGCCGGAAGGGGGTGCTTTAATTGCGATGTCTGTACGATTTTCATTATTGTACCATCGAAAAGTGTATGAAGTTATGCATAGAATTGAACCAAATTTTTTGTGCGTGTTTCTGGCTGTGGCAAGCAAGTTCTCCCTGAATTTGAAAAAAATCTGCCAGAAGGGGGCGCTGTAATAGCAATGTCTGTGCCATTTTCATTATTGTACCATCAGAAACTGTATAAAATTATGCATAGAATTGAACCAAATTTTTTGTGTATGTGTAAGGCTATGGTCGGTAGGTCCTCCCTGAACTTGAAAAAATTCTGCCAGAAGGGGGTGCTATAATTGCGATGTCTGCACCATTTTTATTATTGTACCATGAATAAGTGTATGAAGTTATGCATAAAATTGAACAAAATATTTTGTGTATGTTTCTTGCTATAGCAAGCAAGTCCTCCCTGAATTTGAAAAAAAATCTGCCGGAAGGGGGGCGCTATAATAGTGATGTTTGTGCCATTTTCTTTATTGTACCATTGAAAAGTGTATAAAATTATGCATACAATTGAACCAAATTTTTTGTGCGTAATTTTGGATATGGCCAGCAGGCCCTTCTTGAATTTGGAAATATTGCGCGGTAAAGGGGCTCTGTGATAGCGATTTTTGTATACTTTTCTTGATTTTTCGTAGTTCTATTGTCCATCGGTAGCTCACGCAGCGGCGGGAACTCGCTTCTTGCTAAGCCGGCTATTCGCAAACAGCTGATAACAACAGAATAAAGAAAGACTATTAATTTTAACAAGTGTCATGATGTAGATTAACTCGTTTTTAGCCCACTTAATTGACTGAACCAGAAATTTAAGAAGAAAATGAAAGTTGGTATAGCATTGAACTAATAATATTGAAGTATTAACGCGTGTAACTACTTTTTAAAATATTAATATGTATAAGATAGAAGAAAGTTTTGGGATTGGCACATCCAACTAGTTTTAGTATGTGTCACAATCAACCAAAATGTGTATATTAAGAAGATGTTTCATGCCATTGGTATTTTCATTTTAAAAAAATCTTTTTTGGTGAATAATAAGATAAATTTTATTAAGAAAATAATTAAAATATGCTTTTTAAAACTTTAAACAAAAAATTATAATTATTATAAAAAAAAACATAACTGAATAAACTTTACTTTTCTCTTTAATGTCAATTTGTCAATGGCTGCCGGTAAGAATAATAAGATAAATTTTATTAAGAAAATAATTAAAATATGCTTTTTAAAACTTTAAACAAAAAAATTACAATTATTATAAAAAAATAAAAAACATACCGTATATACTCGTGTATAAGTCGAGGAATTTCTGACAATTTTTGGTAAGCAAATTTGGGGGGGTCGACTTATACGCGAGTCAGTTAAAAAAGCAAAAACAAAAACTTCGAATACTACAAAAATATGGCATTTTATGTGTATGAATAGAAAAATAATATATAAAACATACAAATAATAATAATTTATCATTTAAAAAAATTTCAATGATTTGTTTTTGTTAACTTACTATCTTTTTGCATTGGCAAGTGAAATCTTTGGTTTGATTTTGTGCAAAATTGAAGCAAAAAGTTAGGGGGTCGACTTATACTCGGGTTTTTTATTTTTTCCAGAATTTGCATTCGAAAGTTAGGGAGTCGACTTATATGCGAGTATATACGGTAACTGAATAAACTTTACTTTTCTCTTTAATGTCAATTTGTCAATGGCTCCCCTGATGCTGAACTTGTGAAGTCAATTCAGTTAAGTCTGGCTTACAGTTAGTCATCTTAAGACAAATACAAGCAACTGAATTTTCAGCAGTTAAGTTGCTCTTGACAGTTAGTCATTTTAAATAAATTTCATATGTGATAATATTTGTTCATGTTTTTGTCACTGCATAGCCAGGGACGGATTGCCCATTAGGCTGACTAGACTGAAAACTAGGGGCCCTGGTGATAAGATTTTTTTGGGAGGAATTCCTTCATAAAAATCTGATACTTTATGGAAGAGAGAAATGATATGCAATATTCTTTATTTCACTCATTTATTGAATCTTATGAGTTATTGACATATAGATGGTATTCTAAATGCTATTCCCTTTTTAATTTCTTCTTTATTCATAAGAAGAAATTACTATCCCTCTAAACAAAAAACATTTAATTCGATTAAAAGAAACATATTTTATTTACATCATACCTGATTACATAATAACGGGCTTAGGCTCACTGCCTACCCATATTCACTTCAGAGAGCATCAATAAACAAACAATGTCAATAAAACCAGCTAGCAAATCATTTGCGCCTGCACTGGCCTCCTGCTCGCTCTCTTCTCTTTCCAAGCTTTTATATCTCCGTCCCCTTGCATTCATGGACAGTCCATTTAGAAATTCCAGAGATGTGCTGGAGGATGTAGGTTGCAGGAGCATCCGAGAGTCCTTAGTCGACACGAACGTGACACACGACGATGCAACGTACAAATAAACTATTTCCAATCCAGATAAAAGTTTTTAAAAAAAAGTAATAGAAAATACAAGTCAGCTGGGAGTCTTAGTGAAGTCTTAGTGTAGAATTTTCAGAAAATCTTATCAGCCAAGGTTATATTTAACCAGCCAGCAAAATGCAACATACAGTTGAAAACTGTTGTGCCAATATTTACGCGACTGCAAAAATATTTAATTACTATTACTACAATTCATTTATATTTTTCTATAAAATTAAGAAATATATAGTACAGCAGGGGAAAGTTTAAATATAGGATAGAACTGTTAGTATCATGTTTATATTACAGTAACTTGAAAAATTGCAAAATATAGCTAACTAGTAAAAAAAAAAGTTTTTGGCATATCTCTATAGTTTGAAGTTTTCAAAGACTACCTAAAAATTCACTCGTCCTTGCAGAAAATTTACTCGCCAGTGGCGAGTAAAATGATGTATTTTCTCACCCCTCGTGAAGCATAATAAATTCTATTGTGGGAAGCTTAAATTTGTCAATGTAAATCGAATTTTGTTACATTTGTTAACTTCCAAGTAATTTTTTATGCATATATTTTTTGATTTATGTTAAAATATTGGGTACTTTTATGTTAGCCGTGCACAAGTCCTGCCAACAGTATTTTTCCTTGTCAATAGCAGCTTTTATTTTTCCAGAAATAAAATGTTTTGCTGTATTTTAAATGAAATAAGTGAATGGCTTATATTTAAAATGAAATGAGTGTAATGCAAATGATGGTTATAAGATAAGAAGAGTCTATTTGGTGATTTATCATCTGCGCTTGGGTAACATAAAAGTACCAAAGATTGTTAAAAATTAAAACTTTTCTTATTTTGTTTTACACAAAAGTTTAACTCCTGTAGTTATAATGATATTTTACTCTGAATTTTAATCAGGTTTTAAACATTATTTGTTTCAGATGCTGTTGAGAAAGAAAATTACATCAAGGGAAAGTATTTAAAGACCTAGTTATGACATGTAAAATAATGTAAATGTTATGTGAAAAGTCTAAAAAGGTTAATTAAGTGCGTTAAATATTAAATGTATTATTTGTTGGTGGTGTTATTGTTAGAATGTTATTCCATATGGAAGGCATGAATACGAAATTCCTCAATAGGTAAACAATAAAAAAAGTTAAAAGTTTTACCTTTATGTTTTGATGTGTTTCAATGGAAATATACTCTTCTTTGGATGAACAAAAAACATTTATTAGAAGACTGAATACACTAGAATAATATATATGCTGGTCACAGTACAGATCACACTTCACAATAAAAACAAAACAGATGTATAAGACTATTTACAAACACAAAGAAATACTTTGAACTATGGCTTGTTGCAGTTTTTTTTTTTTTATCATATTATATTCCTTTGGAATATTATTGAATTTTTTTTTAATCAAGCAGCATTTTGCTGCCAACTGCTATAAGGGAAGAAGCAACACTCACTGAACTGAGTGTCTGTCACAGTAGATCAAATAAAAAAAATGATTGTCTGATGCTGCCATCTGGTGGATGTTCTTGAAAACAAAAGAGCATTTTCTAACATCTCTCCCGTTTTGTGATAGAATCTGACACCAGGTGGATAAGGTTTCTACAAAGTTCAAATTTGGCTTTTGGCAGTGGCTTCGTCATTATATCTGCTATCATTTCATTTGTTGATAGATATTTGACATCTATAACATTTTTAGTTTTTAAATCTCGTATGTAATGATACTTTGTATCAATGTGCTTAGTGCGGGATTTAAATTTTTCACTTTCAACCAATTTAATTGTAGATTGGTTATCCTCAAAAAATTCTAATAGGAAAATGTTGTTGTAAGTTGAGGTCGTTACACAATTTTAAGATCCATAACACCTCTTGAGTTCCTTGTGACAGTGCCACATATTCAGCTTCTGCTGATGATAACGTCACACATGTTTGTTTTCGCGAGAACCAAGAAATGCAGCTATTGCCTAAGAAGATTACATTTCCTGAGGTGGATTTTCTGTCTGTAGCATCTTGACCCCAGTCTGCATCCGAGTATGCAACTATATTAGGATATTCTTTTGAAGAAATGTAGAGATCAAGGTCTTTCGTTGTTTTTAAGTATCTTATTACCCTCTTAACAGCATTCCAGTCCTTTTGTCTTGGATTATTGCATCTTCGACTTAGTATGTGTGTAGGAGCGGTAATATCAGGTCTTGTACATGAGGAAATATATAAAAGACTTCCTATAGCTTGTCTGTAATTATCATTTGATGATAAAAGATTTTCTTCTTTATCTAAACTATAATAGTTAGTTTCCATTGGGGTATAAGTTGGTTTGGCTTCTTCAAGCTGAAAATCCTTAACTAATTGAGTTATTTTACTTCTTTGTGAAAGTAAATAACTTCCATCTTCTTTTCTGTAAATTTCTATACCTAAGAAGTATTTTGCTTCTCCTAGTGATGTTATGGGATAAGATTTCTTTAAGTAATTTATTACTTCATTAACTTCATTTTCATCTTCTGAGCTCATCAGCATATCATCTACATACAGTATGAGATGAATTGTCTTCTTTGATTTTTCTTTTATGAACAAACATGGATCAGCTTCACTTTGTTTAAATCCATATGCCTTTAGAGTATTCTCTATTTCTTCATTCCAGCACTTGGCGGCTTGTTTAAGACCATATATAGCCTTTTTTAATTTATAGACTTTGTCTTTATTTTCTTCATCATGAAAGCCTTCTGGTTGATGCATGTATAATTCTTCATTATCTAGTTTACCATGTAGAAAGGCTGTTTTAACATCTACTTGAAATACTCTGGCTTTATGATAAGCTGCCCAGGTCAGAAAAGCTCTAATAGTTGTATGTTTGACGACAGGAGAGAAGGTTTCATCATAATCAGTGCCTAATTTTTGAGCGAAACCTTTGGCAACTAATCGTGCTTTGCATTTTATTGCTTCTCCATTTTCATTATGTTTTGTTTTGTAAACCCATTTACAGCCAATGGCGTGCTTGCCTTTGGGTAAAGTAACAAGCTCAAACACTTCATTTTCCTTTAAAGAGTTAAATTCTTCCTTCATAGCTTGAAACCATTTCTGTTGATCTTTTACTGGTAATTGTAAAACATCTTTAAAAGTTTCAGGATCTTGATTTTTGGAACAACTGTCTTCAGTTTTGTAAGAATATCTTTCTGGTGGAATTCCTTTAGTCTCTCTGTTAGATATTCTTCTCTGGAAATTATCTTCACTTTCTTCAGTTGTTGGGCTATCTACTGATTTTTCATCCGTATTTATTTCTTCTGCAGTATTTTCTATTTGGATAGCATCACTATCATTTTCAAGATTTTCTTCTGAAAAATTTAAATGCATTAAATCTGAGATTCGCTCTTCAGGATTTTCTTGAAAGACATTTTCACAGTTCATATTTTCAAAAAACTTCACTGTTCTGCTTATCACTATTTTTCTACCACCTATATAAATTCGATATCCTTTGCTTCTTAAATCGTAACCAACAAAGACTCCTTCAGTGGCCTTTTCGTCAAATTTTTGTCTCTTCTGTTTATGAACATACACATATGCTTTGCATCCAAATACTTTAAGGTGACTCAAATTTGGCTTATGCCCATTCCACAGTTCATATGGTGTCTTTTCAGTTGATTTTGTGGGTAATCTATTTTGTAAGTAGGCTGCTGTAGCTATGGCTTCTGCCCAGAATGTTTTTGGCAATTTAGCATTTATAAGCATGGCTTTACTCATTTCAATAAGCGAGCGATTCTTTCTTTCTGCAACTCCATTTTGGGACGGTGAATATGGCGTCGTTGTTTCATGATTTATTCCTAAGTTTTTAAGGTAGTCTTTGACAGATTCGTTGCAATATTCTGTTCCATTGTCACTACGCAAAGATTTAATCTTCAATCTAAATTTGTTTGTTGTTGATGCAACATACTCTTTTAATTTATCAAATACTTCATCTTTAGAAGAAATAAAATATACTTGTGTATAACGAGAGTAATCATCAATAAATGTAACGAAATATCTTTTTGATCCCATACTTTTTGTTTCTGCAGGACCGCATACGTCGCTGTATATCAAATCAAGTGGTTTTTTACTTCTGTATTGCGTTTCTTTTGGAAATGATTTTTCTGTTAACTTAGCTTTTATGCAACTTGAACATTCAGTATTATGAGAACAATTATTCACAGTAATACCTAAAGCTAAATCATCCTTTTGAATTTTCTTGATGGATTCCAAATTTCTATGGCCCAGCCTTTGGTGCCATTTTAGAATGCAGTTAACATTAGAACAAACGGGTAATATTTCTGAAGCACTATATACCTTTTCATTTGTAGGTATTATTTTTAATCTGTATAACCCCTCATCAGCTTTTGCATCTGCAACTAAGATGTTGCCCTTTTTAATTAAACATATATCATCTTTAAATGTTACAACAAAACCTTTCTCAGTACAAGACTGGACAGATAATAAATTACTATCCAACTCGGGAACATAAAGCACATGATCCAATGTAACTCTATTTGTTTGACCATTAAGTGTTTCAATATTAAAAGTACATTTACCCTTTCCCTTTGCAGTTAATTTAGTTCCATTAGCAATTGTAATTGTATCTTTATTCGAACTTTTTAATTCTGAGAACAGTTCCAAGGAATTAGCTAAATGAACAGACGCACCTGAATCAATAACAAAAGACAAATTTTTGTTTTTATTTCCATTTTGTTGAGATTTCATAACAAAACTCGAAGAATTTGATTCTTCCATTAATTCATGATAGTTTTGAGAATCTGATAGATTTTCATTTTGACTAGCAGTAGAGGCAGAGAAATTGTTTGGTTTTTTAAACTGTTGACGTGATCTATCTTGGGTGAAATTTGGTTTTGTTTTGTTAGTATTATTACCCTTTAAGTGAAAACAATCTTCACGGTTGTGATTATTCTTTTTGCAATGAGAACAGAATTTTTGCTTATTCAAATGCTTTGGTTTATCCCTATTACCCTTTAAAGCAATAGATTCAAATTTTGTTGAAATTTGTTTAGTTTCAACTCTTCTAAGATACTCATCAATTAATTTGTTTTGAACATATTTTAATGATAAATCTGTTTCATATTTACTTTCAATAGCAGTTATAAAGGTACTATAAGAATTTGGTAAGGAACAGAGCAAAATAGCTATTAAATTATCATCTTGTATTACTTCACCTATACTTCTTAATTTTTCTGCTAATTCTAAGACAGAATTAATATGATCCTGCATTTTAATGCTTTCATTATATTTAGTGGAATACAGCTTCCTAAGAAGATAAAGTTTATTTGTTAAATTTACTCTTTCATGAACAGATTTCAATTGATCATATGTCTCTTTAGCACTTTTAGCATGTCTGACATGAACAATTTGTGAATCTGAGATATTTAAACAAATTAATGCCCTAGCATTTCTATCATTTTTTACCCAATTATCATCATTTTCCTTTTTAGGTTCAAATACAACATCATACAAACCTTCTTTGATTAACAATTGCTCTATTTTAAACTTCCAAACTGAATAGTTGTCATCAGTTAATTTATCAACATAATGAGATTCTCTAATACTAGACATTGTGATATAATAATATTTGCTTATTTCACAGAAAATAAAACTTTTTCTCTTATTAATACATCAAAACAACAATTATAAACTCAAATATAATGCTAATGATGAAATAAGAACAAAATAAAATTCTTAAGAACAATTTTTGAAGTTACTTTTGATTTCAGAAAAACTGTTCTTAAATGTTCAATTCTTTGTTTAAAACATAAATTTACATTTGCAACTTATATAATAAAATTTCAATAAGAAACTGGCAAAATCAAAATCAAAATAATTTCTTTTCTTATCAATACACTTTTGGTTTCAAAATAAGAACAATTCTTTGAATTTTCTTTTATATCATTCACTTGTGAAAAATACCAACATTCAGAAAATAATTATTTCTTTGAATTTAATTATATTATATTTTCTTCTTTTATATTACTATATTTAAAATTGAGATAAGTTCAGTCTCATAATCGACTGTTAGAATGTTATTCCATATGGAAGGCATGAATACGAAATTCCTCAATAGGTAAACAATAAAAAAAGTTAAAAGTTTTACCTTTATGTTTTGATGTGTTTCAATGGAAATATACTCTTCTTTGGATGAACAAAAAACATTTATTAGAAGACTGAATACACTAGAATAATATATATGCTGGTCACAGTACAGATCACACTTCACAATAAAAACAAAACAGATGTATAAGACTATTTACAAACACAAAGAAATACTTTGAACTATGGGTTGTTGCAGTTTTTTTTTTTTTTATCATATTATATTCCTTTGGAATATTATTGAATTTTTTTTTAATCAAGCAGCATTTTGCTGCCAACTGCTATAAGGGAAGAAGCAACACTCACTGAACTGAGTGTCTGTCACAGTAGATCAAATAAAAAAATGATTGTCTGATGCTGCCATCTGGTGGATGTTCTTGAAAACAAAAGAGCATTTTCTAACAGTTATTTTACAGTAGTAATATGTTTTATTTTTCTTAAGAATGATTCAAATTGTATAATCTTCAAAAATTAAATGTAATTGTTTAAAAATTAAAACTGGTGTATTCAAAGCAATGAGTAATGTAATTGTGTAATTATTTAGAAATATTATATCCATATTGGAAGAGGAGATGCAAATTGATTTAGTTTAAGTATTTTGTGAAGAATATTATAGAGCAAAAGGATTTTAATATTTTTTTCATGTTCTTTAATATCAAACTTTTCATACATTTGCTATAAAAAAATAATTAAAGAATTCAATAAAATTTAATACATAGAACAACTAGATTGAATGTATATATTTATTATTTCATTGAAACCAGAAGTACCACCATCAAGAACAGAACAAGTTAACAGGTAAGGGATGTTAAATACAATGAAATTGGGGTACTTTATTAATTTAATATGTAACTTTTTTTTCTTTAAAATATAGTGTAAGCCTTGATATATATATATATATATATCGTATAAAACGTTTATGTTCCTCCCAATTCATACGGCCTAATATACTTAAATTGGTACTTTTTGATTAGCCGGGCACCAGTGTTATACATACATACATATATATATTGTATATATACATCTATATATATATATATATATATGTATATATAAACACTGGTGCCTGGACTCTTAAATTAAAGCAATTAGCATTGTCTTATAATTATCCTATCTCTTTTATTTCTTCATGGATCAAATTTTAATATTCTTTTTTTTCTACTTTTTACCAGTATGGGCATATAAAATGTAAAAAAAATTATAAAATCGAAAAGCTATTATGGAGGGTGGGATGCAGATTGCTGAAAAAATTATAAAATCATATACTACAAAATTCTAAAAAAAATAAGTATGTGTGTATATGATTTATATACATTATCAACTTAACTTTTATAAAATCAATTAATATAATTATGGAGGGTTGAAGTAGAGAATACTAAAAAAAGTTTAAAAACCTCATATATTTATAATATTATGTATCTATATAAATATTTAAAAAAAATAGGTTTCATGCATTTCACATCATAATTTTTCATAAATATTTTGCATATTGGCACCTACCTAACACAATGCTATACAGTAAACTCTGTCTAAGGCGGAATCGATCGGGACTGAGAAAATTTTCAGTGGTAGACAATATTCTGGCTTTTGTCTTTATAGATAAATGAGAAACGCTATTCAATTTCTTAGTACTGCTGTAATACATGCGAATTGGAAGTTTACACGCACGCACACACTCACACACACAAAAAACAATAAACTTCGAGAATGAGACAGAACGCTATAACTTTGAATTCGAGTACATCCTTAAAGTATAATATATTGCACTTTCGAAAATATATATTTTGATAAATGTTCATTCTGCTAGAAATATAAACTTTTAAATGTAATTTTGCATATGAAAAAATGGCACAAGCATAAATTCCTTAAAATTTAAATAGTTTCTGTCCTTTTGAATTAACTTTTTCAAAGTGTTACGGAATTTAACTAACATGCACAACATTGAGTATTTGACTTATCAGTTTTAAAGTTTAATAAACAAATTGCCTTTCATTTTTAAATTATCCTTTTTTCCGTCTTATGCAAAATTTTGGTTTCGGTGGGACCTTAAAATGCTTTATGCAGCATGAATTAATGTAATTTCCTATGGGCTCGCCGGGACTTGAAAAAATTTCCGCGCTAGACAGATTTCCGGTTTATACAGAGTCCACCTTAGACAGAATTTACTGTATTATACTATCTTAAAATAATCTACTCATTTTTTTTTACTATATAATAATTGTTTTAAAATAATCACTTTAATCAATACTTTTTTTTCTATTTTTACTCAGTTATTTATTTTTAGTTTTTCCTATCTTTTTTATTCTATTTTTTAATAATTTTTAAGCTATTTCATATTTTTCATTCCATTTTTAATATTTATTAATTAAAGTTCATTACTGTATCTCCAAACTTCTTTTGATTTCACTCTTCGCTATACAAGTAGATCACAGCACTAAAATTTTGTTACAATATTGTTTTTCATTTTTCACTCCAGATGGCAGCAGTATGTTTATCTTTATTAAATATCAGCTTGCTTAGTAAAATAATAGCCACATGTTCTAACAATCTCAAATGTGCTTCCATCTTTACACATTCTATATTTAGTAAGTCAAATTTCTTGTATTTTAGATTTTTATCTGTCATTAAAGTACAGTAGAACTCCAATTATCCAAATCAATTTCAGAAAAAAAATCAAGACTGAAACATACTGTGATTTGCAAAATAATGAGGAGAGGATGGAAAAGGGAATGATGGAAAGAGAGAATGGCCAGTTTAAAGCAATCTTTTTACTGCCAAACGTCACAAGCTTATTGCAACTAATGGATCAGTCTGTTATCGAAAACATGAAATGCCATTATAGAAGGTAACTTTTAAAGCTTTTGGTAGAGGGCGAAGACGAAGAAGGTATGTTGGCTAACCGCAAAGAAATAAATTTGAAAGATTGCGCTTATATGATTGCGGAAGCTTGGTTAAGGCAGTCACATTAAGACGTGCGTAGAACAAGTTGAAAGGCATATCAACTGGAGAAGAGAAGGAAAAGGAGAAAAAGGAAAAAGAAGATCAAGAAAAGGAAAGAGACAGGAGAGGATGAAGATGACGTGCCACTTGAGGAATTCAGAAACATTCTTTTGAAAATTCCTGGATATTCAGAAGTTAGTGCTGAAGATGTAGGAGAGTGGATGGTTTGTGATTCGTCAGACTCTTTGTTTCAAATTCTAAATAATGATGAACTTATTGAAAGTGTCGAGGAAGAAGATGACCTTAATGTCGAATTTGAAGTAGACATAGAACCATCAGCTAGTGAAGCATTTGCCAGCCTTGTAACTGCGTTGAAGTGGATGGAGCGTCAGCCCGAGTGTTACCACATGCAACTTCTCACTGTCAAGCGGATGCATGACTTGGCTGCCTGAAAACGGATGAAGACTGTCAAACAGCTTACTTTGACTGAGATGTTCAGCAAGCAATGACTTTCATTTACAGTACGGTACTAATATACAGCACTTGTAAGTACGCTTAACATGTAAAATTGTTGCCTTTTCATGTAATTAATTAAAAGCTCTTTTTCTTTGACAGTAGTTTTTTTCTTCCATTTTCAACATACATACAATAATTAATTAAAATAGATCCTTTTTATGCAAAAAATCCAATTATCCGAATTTTTGATTATCCGAATAGAGTCTGGTCCCAGTTGATTCGGATAATTGGAGTTCTACTGTATTATGTTCTCTTCATTGATTTATCTTTTAATATTTTATGTGTAATATTTCAATTTTTGGATATCTTAGATTTTTTTCATTTATTTTGGGAATGCTTGATATGTTATAAAGAGCTAAGTTTTCTTTTTAGCCTTAACGCCAACAAAATTGGATGAAATAACATATCTTTACTATGAATTAAATCTGCAAGCTCCTCTGACGATTGGGTTATTCATAGTTTCTTATACATTTCTGATTTCCAGTGTTCATATTTTGTTCGTCTTTAGAATTCTACCAACTTGTTCATACATTTGTGATTTCATTTTATTTATATATATATATTAGCACATAAAGTGCTATCCACTAATTATGATATACAAATTTTGTTGGTTTTTCACCTTCCCTCCTTTCAGGACATTGCGTTTTCTGAGACTAGTTGGGGGAAAAAAAACTATTTTTTATTGTAGAAAAATAGAAAGTGCTATTCGACTTTAAAAACTACAAATTTTATATATGTATGAATGAAAATGGCTTTGGAAATGCAGACAGTTTTGATTTGAGACCAGTTTTAAATAAAAATTCATGAGGTGTGTTATGTTGTAAAAGCTTTACATAACATTCCCCCTTCTTAAATTTACATAAATTTAATTTTGTATATTTTGTTAATTTTAATAATCTACTTCCATTTACCATCTTTCAATTTTGACAGCAAATTTTACTAAGTTATAAATATTAAATCCTAAATCTTTATTCTTAATTATTTCATTTAAAATTACATTTATTATATTCTATTATCTTTTTCCATTTCTCTGATAAACTTTCATAACAATTGCTGAAATCGTTTGCCAGAGAAACGAAATTGTAACTCCTACACTTTCCCTTATTTTTATTGCTTTTCATTCACTTCGCACCCCAAAAGAAGCAAACTTTTAAGAAGTATCTCTCTCTTATCTCAGAACAGGCAGGAAATTCCTTTTGATGTCACAAGAACTCCCACGAAGCGAACATTCCTTCTTTTCCCGCTTGTTAGAGTGTTGCCTTTCCACGGTGATTATTCTGCCGCTAAAACATTTTCCATCGATTCATTATCGATATTCCGACCTTTGGAGTTTTCTGATTGGCTATTCAGACGACATCGCTCTCCCGATTTTCGGCAGGCGTTTCAAAAAAAAGATTCAGTTCGTTATTTTTATTGGTAGAGAGAACATCGTTTTTCTGATACGGAATTTTTGCCGTTGGGCCAAACGAGCAGCCGTTTCCCATTAATAACATTTAATTCAAGACGAAAATCAATTAAATATATTCTTCAACAGTTTTTACAAAAAAATCTTTATTTTTTGTGAAACTCCCAGAATTATCTTCGTAGACTTCATTTCTCCTAAATATCTCTAAATCACTTTAAAGAAATGAATTTTCATCCTGCATAAAATTTCAAAAATACTGATGGTGATTTCCAGTGTGAGCATCTTGATTCCCAACTACCCGACGTAAATAGATTTTGATAGTTTGAGCCCGACGTAAGCATTTCCAAATTCCAACAGTACTTTCCTGCCTCTTTCACCTTTCATCATGATTCATAGAATTTACTTGTAATTTCCAATCACCACTTAACTTCGAATGAACTTGAACTCGCATGATGGATCTCACTATTTGGCTTAGCATCAAGTTTCGATATCATCACATTAATGTCCTTCAAGTGTTTTTGGAGTCATTAATAACATTTTATCATAATATAATTTTTTGATCGATTTCTTGAACTCTAATGACAATTTCTCACAAATAATATGGATTGAAAAACTTTCAGACTGATTCATCACCATTACACCATCGTATTATTCGTCAGTAATTCAATATTGAAAAATAATCATCTATTTAATTTTACTACTATTAATAATATGCAATGATGTTTCAAGAAAAGTCTATGTTAAATTATTTTCAATGTGAATATATTTTTATAAATGCATATATCTGTTGCAAGGATCCTGCACGATTAAGTATATTTTTATATAAATAAAGTGATTGGTTTAGCAATATTGTTTTATGTTATGTTTCCATACCTACAACATTTCAAGGGGTGAGTAACTACCATTCATTTATTTATTTATTTGAAAGTTTATTATCTTCTAGTTAATTTAATCTAGTTACGACACGTACTACTTTGCCACTATACTTTTAATGGCCGTAGTGAGATTTCGGGGAATGTGAATTGAATTTGTTTCGATCAGATTTGAATATTTCTTTTCGAATTTTCGTTTCAATTTACATATCCCGGAATCTCACTTAACAAGGTGTATGAAAGGAAAAGAATAGAATTTGTTTAATACATATATATAACAGTATTTATTTTTTTAATTGTTTTAAGAAAGTACTGAATTTTCTATGTGTTCAGATAACTGCAGATAAAATTTGTTATTTGTTCTTTAAAAATACATTTGAACCCAGTTTGAGTTTCTTTATCATCACAATTTTTAATACATATTTTGCAAGGAAAGTGCAAAATTTATCTGTTAGAAAAAATAATATTAAATCAGAAAAATATAATATTAAATCTGGATTTTTCGCTTGAAATGAACTAATATTTTTCATGCTTATTTTTAAATGAATATTTTTTTTATTATAATTTATTTGTATGGAATAATTACTATCTTTGCAAAAGCAACTGGAAACATTAAACTAATAAAAAGAAAATATAATAGATAATATTTAAAAAAATCAAAAGAGGGAGGCGGGGTGTCTGTAGAAGTGCCCCACACTGTCCTTCCTAAATGACGCCTCTGATTTTTATTAATTTTATCTTAAATTGTACAGTGGTGCACACTAAAGCATTTCTGTTAAAAAAATAGTGGTAGCCTGTACAATAGTTGTCCAGACTACCTCTATTTTTTATTAGAAATGTTTCAGTGTGTGCCAATGCACAGGTTAAAATAAAATTAATAGAAATCCGAAAATCATTTAGGGAAGGCAGGATGGGGGCAATAGCGCTCCCCCTGATTTTTATAAAGCGTCCGCTACTGATCCTATGAGCAGCTTACGAATGCTGAAAATAACATTCACGTGATGAGCATAGGAGTCTCTTTCTGCTTCTCTCTGGATGTTCTCAGAATGAGGATGGAGTATGGCAGGATGTTCAATGGATAAGGCCTTGTCCTATATATGACTTTTGTCGTATGTCCTCGGGACATTGTTGTGCTATAGGGGTCAATTATGAAAAAGTTACTATTTTTTTTACATTTGGTAGAAAACGAAAGCAAGTTAATTTATTACAAAATATATACTTTTCGCTCTGTTTCTTTTTTTAAACAGGGCGAGAGGAAAGAAAAAATGAAACATTATTTAAACTAACTTTTAAGGATTTTTAAATTGATTTCTCAACTTATAATCATAAATTAATATTAAATTTTTAATTGATAAGAGTTTTTTTTTTAAATATCGTACTCTTCATGTTTTAATTATAATTTATTTTTAGCCTTTTTCCATTGAAATGTTTTATTGTTGCAGTTTATGGCAGCCATTTTACATATTTTGGCATACGTTTATTGGAACGTAGTTAAATCCATTGCTGTTTCAACTTTCATATAATTGCATGCGTTACAGAGAATATTTGGTGATTTATCACTGTGGCAGGCTGACATAAAGAATGCCTTAAAATTGAAGTGTTAATTTATAATTCTAAAAATATTGAAATGTTATATAGTCATCAAAAACACACCTGTGAACGTGAATTTTATAATTCCAGACTATCAAGAAATAGGTTAAAAATAGATTGCAAAATTCCATTTTTACATACAAAAAACACATAGAGTTAAATAAGAATGTAAAAATAGAGGACTTTTGACAAAGAAAGGCTAAAAACTAAAGTTCTAAATGTATAACACATTTCTTACAATATGACGTTTTTGACAATAAAAGAAGACTAAATAACACCTTTTTTCCAGATAACTTTGTCTACAGAAATTGGAAAAGGTCTGTCTCTTCGCCTGGGAAATTTTGGAGCTTCACCAGGGAGGTGTGCCTGCCATCTTGAAAAGCACTTGTCCAGGGCTGCCAACTACTACATACAGTAAAAGATCTTTCTAACGCAATTCTCTATATAATGCACAACTTCCCAGATGTAAACAATGAATTTTGCAGCTAAGAAGCACCTGCATTTCATTCCCACATTGTAAAAGATGATTGCTATTCTTTAGAGGACTAAATTTGATACATTACCTCAACTTTATCTTTTATTCAGAGCTTTTTAACAAAAAAATTGCGATTATTATAATTTTTTTTTTTTTTTTTTTTTTTTTTGAAAATGAGTAATCTAATGAATGATTTGGTCCAAATCAATTTGGACCATGTTTATAAAGTAAATTTAACAATGTTTGAAATGATCTATATTATGCAAAAATTTATAATCTACACAACTCCTAGTCCCAAAGAATGCAATATAAAGATATATTACCGTATTTTGATATGCTTCAAACATAATTAGCCATGTTTGCAAGGTAAGTTTAATGATGTCTGAAATGTGATCTATATAATGCACAAATTAGCAACTTTAGGTTTGTATTATAAATATCTTCTATTATATTAGGTGTAAAAACTACACTTTTTTCCGCTAACTTTTTTAACAAGGGGGAACTCTTTTTCTTGTCATGTTCATAGTTTCATTTTCCGACGTACAAATTTTATGATTTAAAATGTGTATTGTGCAGGGCTTTGTACAATGTGTGAAATATTTTAAGTAAAAATATAAAATTGATATTTTGGCCAAAATTTTTATATTGTGATGCTAACTAAAAATGCACATTTCATTCAACATACAAGATGATTTTTTTTATTATTATTAATAATGAAGATATGTTTTTGCATTTTTATTAGTGAAATTTGTCTTTGTAATGTGTGTGTGATTTTAATGTTTGATACTTTAATGTGCTTCATGAATAAAAATTTATTTTAGTATTAGCTATCTTCTCTGATTGTGTTCATAATGCGACTACCCTTGACACCCTAAAGTGACACATTTTTTGAATTTGAAATACACATTAATACTCACAAAAGTTGGTAACTCTGCTTGTCTAAGCTTTTAAATTATTCATGGAGTTAGCATGTAGATGCTTAATTTATTATTATTATTATTAATTTTTTTTAATGTTGAGTTTTTTTTTTTTTTTTGGTAAACATTATAGAAGAATAACTCTTGCCTTTTCTTTTTTTTTTTTTTTTTTAAAGATTTTTGCTATGACAAACCTTTTACTGATTAAATTTTTAGTTCACTCTGTCCAAGCATTTGTAAGTGAAAATTGCCTGCCTAATAAAGTTTCTTAAGTTTATTGAATTTTTTACTTAAAATTTCACAAACTCTTTTCTTTTCTCCAGGTTTCTTTCTGTGCCAAAATGAAGGTACTTCTGAAGACAACTTGTATTCCTTTTCAACTTCTCTGAAATTGGATTCTTCTAAGAACCAAGAACTTCATGCCTGTGATATATGCCCATATAAAACCCCACATGTGACTAATTTAAAGAGACATTACTTAATACACACTGGTCAACGCCCATTTGTTTGCAACTATTGTCACAAGTCTTTTAATCAAAAAGTGACTTTAAGTGTACATTTACGGTTACACACTGGTGAAAAGCCTTATCCATGTGATAAATGCTCTGAAAATTTCATCAGCAGAGCCGCTTTGCGTCGACATCTTGCAACTAAACATGTAAACTAATGTTTTATTTTGAATGTTTCTTCAGAATGTTTTTATTTTTTTTGTGTGTTGGATTAGGGGAGAAAAACTACATAGCAGCTGCAAAAAGTTATATACAGCAATTTTAAATTTCCTGTTGTTTAACTTTGTTTTCTAAAGCAATAAATAATCCCGGGCATGTAAAACTAATTGGCAGATTATGTATGCTTTTTAAATAACATTAAAACTGTTTGATAAAACTTACTTTTAATATTTTATGATTTGTATGTGTGTATAAATCTAATAAGACTGCATGATATGAGTTGAAAATTTTCCATCTCAAACCCAAGACCTCTTGTCGAATGTACCAGTTGAGCTATTGAAATTGTATTTGTTCTTTAATCAGTTTGATTGAGTTAAATACATGTAGTAGACCTATGATATAATAACCTTCACAGGACCCCCACAAATATTATGTTAAATCGAATGGTCATTAAAGTAAGAGTTGCAACTTATATTGGTTGCTTTTGATGTAGTTCAAAAATATTTGGCATTCTAATGTAATAAAAGAAGCCTGGTAGCTTAGTGGTCCGCATGCCTGCCTGCCACACTACAGGTCGCGATTTCTGCTCCTGGCTAGGTAAGGTTCACTCAACCTTTCATCCCTTTGGGGTCAATAAAATGAGTACCAAGCTTGCTTGGAGACTAAACACCGAGGGTCTCATGTTGGGTTGACCACCTGGCCGGGGCACATACTGCATAGCACCTCGGCCCCAGGGTCAAGTAAACAGAGTTAGACACTGTAGGCCCTGATCCTTCATGGATCGTACTGCCGCAGGTTTAGTAAATGTAATAAAAATTATTGATTATATATATTTTTTTAAAATGTAGTAATTTGTCTAACGATTTAGAATTAAAAATTATGGAATCATTTTATAAAAACTGTACTAAGCCTTTTACAAAACTAAAAATGAGTTAGGCTAGTTAATTACCATTTTTGGAAAAATGATGTTATACTTTTTTGTTTCAAATAGCGGCTTAAAAAATTTCAGAATGTCGCTTCTGAGACCTGAAAGGTAGTCATTAGAATTTTCTTTCTGTACAAAATAAGTTCCATAGATTCTTGATGGCATTCTTTGCTTCTTTTAATGTGGGAGGTTTTACTGGAACTTAGTCCATTTCCTTGTCAGAAAAATTGTTTGGAATATCCTGTTAAGGATTGAGAAGGCTGCAGATTCTCAGTGCATCCAAAATTCTGTTTCTAACTTATCATCAACAGCAACATACTCCTCAAATGTGAGATTTTTCTGGCAAAATAACATACTTCCTTAATGCTTGCATTAGATGGTTGAAATCTTCAGTTTCAATGTTCAGTTTTTTATACCCTTTGGCAGAAGGTTTAATTTCACAAGCTTGTTTCTTTAAAATCTGATGTGATGGTAACAATTGGAAACTGTGTGAGAAACTGCTTGCCAAGCAGCATTTGCTGTATGAATCACCTGTAAGGAATTATATATATTCTGTTGGCCTATAAGCTGATTAGAATATCATTGACTAGTTTATTTTGGTTTGTATTTTTGAATCACTGTATAACACCCTGATCCATACGCTGTAAAACAGATATAACATTTGGGGAGAAGAAAATATGTAACAAAGTATCGATCAAAAATCACCAGAGGGAATCTTTTAATTTTCATTGTATGTAAAAAGAAGTCATGTTTTGAATTGTTCTTTAAAAAGCTAAAATTAAGTTTTAAAAAAAGCTATGTATAATATACCTTTAAAATCAGTTTCTTAATGAGTGTTGTAATGTTTTTCATCTTTTTCTTATCAAATTGTCTTTATAATGGTCACCACTATATTCTTTAACAATATTATATTCATCTAATTATGTACTAAAAAAATGTTGTTTATGTGTTACTTTAAAAATGGACCTTTGTTAGAAAATACATTTACACGTACGTCATTTTACACTTTACCATATTCAAATGTTAGCAAGTATGTATGGCAAAAGCCAATGCAAAAGCTTCTCATTTTGCATTGTGAATTATCTGTAACTGTTGAAATATAAACAATAATAAAATTTTATCTTCTGTTTCTGTTGAATCTGTCTAAAAATATTTAAAAAATATCGTAAAATTCTGAGTTTTGCATTTAATATTGTGAAATAGGAAAAGATATTGGAGTTGTAAAATTTCAGAATGGTTAAATCAGAATTTTAGAATATTAATTTTCACTTTAATGGATTGTTGTCTTATTTACATTGGTGGTTTTAATCATTTCACTTTTTTCCTCCTTTAATGTGAATTATGCATAATGTTTTTAGATTATATTTTTCTGTGGTGTGTGTGTGTGTCCATCTATCTGCAGTGTTATGGACAAATAACTGCACATAGAATTATCAAATTGAACACAAAGAAATGGATCCAAGCAAAAATTAGAGCCTCTTTGCGAAATTCCATTGAAGCCCTTCCCAAAATTTTTTATAAACCTAACCCCTTCTCGAAATTCCTTTTAATGTAACAGGCCGCCTTCTTAAAATTTCTTTTAATAAAACAGACCACTTCATTAGATTCCTCTTAAAACAGACACCTTTGCGAAATCCCTTTTAATAAAACAGATTCATTCACAAAATTCTTCCTAATAAAATAGGCCCTTTCACAAAATTTAATTCCATAAAAGTAAACTCTTCATTAATTATTTTTGTTTTGTATGGTTTTGAAATGTGTAATTTGCAAACAAGATAAATTGAGCAGATAAAAGCACTTTAGCAGGAGGACTTAAAAAAAGTTACTATTAACCCTTTGACATCCAGGACGTAAGATGCATATGCCCTGATTTTATAGTAGACAACTACCAGACATACAGTGCATATGTCCATGTGGAATATGAAAATACAACTTTACACTAAAAGCTGGTATATAGGTCTGTACTAGAAAAAAGTGGTCTGGGTGTCAAGGGGTTAATGAATGCTTGGTTCATTTTTCCTTCTTACAAAATGGCCCCCTGGAAGGTAGCTTTAAACCCAAATTTAGACACCTTGAAATTAAAATTTCAAATTTTTAATTGGATTTATTTAAAAAAGCAACTTTTCTTTACCACTGAAGTTATCCACCACTTGCCATAGCCAGATGTTCTCAGCAAGCTATCTCGGCTTAATACAGTGATAAAATGAATTTGTTAATTAAAAGCAAAATTATTATTATTTTATATTGGTAAATAAGTAAAAATTCTTTCCAAATGCAATGTATTTACCATGTTTATAGAATTTTGTTTAAAATTAACAAAACAAACTAACCATGAAAACTTGGAAGACAGTACACAAAATTTTCAAACTCACAAGTGTGATATTATACAGGATGTGCCAAAAAGATTGAAGTGTACTTTGAATTTTTACGAGTCAGAGATATGTAGACTATGTAAATTGCAAAAGTGTTTAGAATAAGATAAAAATTAAGATTATGTTGATGAAATAATCTGGCCATTCATTTTTGAAAAGTTACACTTTTTTACTTTTTATATGATCCCTGGTTCATATAAGGTATATTTAGAAAAAAATTCTTCATGCTCTGGCAAGTGCAACAGTAAAAATTATATTTTTTTATGACCAAAATACACAGAGTTATAATACTCTGAATTCTATGAAATTTCAGAGCTTTCTGCTACTCAAAACAGGTAGATGATTTCCTTAGTTCTGGAATGCTCTAAAATTTCATAAAATGCCATGTATCATAACTCAGTGAGTTTTAGCTATAGAAGACTGGAATTTTTGTTGTCCTTGTCAGAGCATGGAGAAAATGTATCTAAATATAACTTATAAAACCCGGGGATTGTATAAAATTAAAAAAAAGTTTAACTTTTTAACAGTCAATGGCAGGACTATTTCATTCCCATAGTCTTAACTACTGCCTTATTTTAAACACTTTTGCAATTTCTGTTACCTACATATCTCCAACGAGTAAAAATTTGGACACTATGTATATTTCAGGTACATTAAATTAAATATTTAGTTTCATTTTGTAGTCAAATAATTTTCTTTTGTACTATTTATATTTTGGGCTATTTTAAATTTTAAGCAGGCTATTTTAAATTTAATATTTTGTCATAAAGCACTTATTAAGGTGAAAGCATCATTGCTCATAGAATCATCCGCAGTGTGCAAATTCAAAACTTGACTTTAAATCAGATTATAAAATGACCGGGTGTAATATGCTGTTAGATTAATATAAAAACCCATTTTATAAACAAATTTTCCAATATTATTTATGTGAAAATTATACAAATCTTTCCTTTTATTTCTTTCCAAAAATGTACAAATCTTTTAGGAGTAGGTGGTGTGAAAATTATGCAACTACATATGGTATGACTGCGAAATGAGTTGAACACTCTTGATAAAATAATGCAATAAGTTGGAAAATAACAATTATTATTATTAATTGATGAACGGTTTTTAAGGAAATTTCTCCAAAGAAGAGATTACTGATGCATTTGACATAGTTCAGTAAGTTGTGGAAAATGACAATAGTGGGATAAAACTAAAACAAGTGTCAAAATATAGTTAGTAAACTAGAAAATTGTCCTTTTTCCTAAGAGATAAATCTGTCAACCCTAATATGGATGGAAAGTGGAGCCTTTACAATAAGTGCTATTTGTGCCTACAATTTTTTTTCAGCTAAAGTAAAACAAATATATGAAGTCATATGTGCCTTTGTATAGTGTATCTATGATAAAGCTTTCGACAGTAATAACCATTATTAGCCATTTTCATAAGTTTCATGCTGTTAAATTTATTATGCATAAAAGCAAGTTATAAAACTTTACTGTTTCCCTATTAAGACTGAGTTATAGACTACACTTATTTAAAAGTATACATTAAATTTTTTATTGGATGTTATTGAACAAATGAATTTCTATTTCAATATTTCATTTTCAAATTGAAAATTTTCTGGAGCTTTCTCTGTGAACTCTGTATATTTTTCAGCGAAAGTTTTGTAATCTATAATATTAAATTATATTTACACATGTCTGTTTGAAGCTTCATAAAAGATCTGAAAACAAAATATTTTAGTTCTAAATAAATACTATTTGATTCCTTATTTTTAATGTTTTGAAACCTTCATTTATTCCAAATTTGAAAGGCTACTTTATAAATGACATATCTACTTGATTCACACAATAGAACCAGCTTCTGAATTAAGGTATTAAACTAGTTAAGTTCTTAAATTAAATATATAGTAACAGTGCAACAAACTTTAAGAAGTGATAGAGTGTACTGCGACAAACATTTTTACTTTCCTAACACATAGTGTAAGGAAAGTATTGCAATGTTAATTTGTGTATGTGTTTCGGAGAAAGAGAGAGTGAACGCAAAGACTCCCAAATGGTACTTCTGATCGAACTTCCATTAGACAGATAGGTTGCTGTCAAAAGAAATGCATAGACTTTTGTACAAATTGGATGACAGAAGTATTGAATCCATTTTTAAATCCCTTTCCAAGTACTTTGCAGCTGATTCTATAGGGAAAATTATACAAGAAATGGGATGAGTATATTGCTGCAGCACCAAGCATGAGTGGCACGAATATAACATCAAGCATTCAATAGGCTTTTATATTTCCAATACAGTGTAATTTTAGGTGAAAGTTTTCCATCCTGTGACAAACTTAAGTCTCTTCTTATTTCCGAAAGCAGAATGCGATTGAAAAAAATTATTAATCTCTGGTTGAACATAGTTTTTTTTTTTTTTTTATAGTATATTTTTTTTTTGTTTTTGTTGTTGTTTATGTATATTAATGTAACTCTTAGAAATTTATGTATTGAATGTGTGTTACTTTATATATGAATTATATATATTTTATCTGAGTTTCACCCATGTGTGTAGTTGTTTTGTGATAAGGCTATTTATGCGCTATTCACGTGTGAATGCTGTGAATCTTTATTTTTTGCAACACCTATTGTATGGCTTATTAAATTTTTCCAGATTTTTATGCTAACCAGGTGCAAATGTAACCAAAAGTAACTTTTATTTATTTATTTATTTATTTATTTTCTGTGTGTGTGTGTGTGTATAATTAGAAGTGATGCTTTGATGTTGAAATAAAATGCTTTAGTTTATGATATTATTGTTCTTTTCTATAATGAAATGAATGAAAGGGTAATATTTTAAATGAAATGAATGCAATATAAATAATGATGGTAATGGAAATAATATTTGGCGATCTATCATCTATGCCTGGCTAACATACAAATACCCATTTCTTAAGTGCAGGAATAAAAAGAAATATCTCTATATGCATTCAGCATTCCAATAAAATTTTATTTTATTTTAGCTTTGAAAATCTTAAAAGACAATGGAAAGTCTGCTCGCTGCTACAAGTGTCCATTTTGCCCTCATACATCCCAGTTTTCATCTAACATAAAACGGCATATATTAACTCATACTCAACAGCGTCCTTTTGAATGCAGCGTCTGCAAGAAATCTTTCAACCAGAAAATTAATCTACAGAGTCACATGTTTAATCGTCACGGGAATGAAGCTCTTGAGTCACACAAGTGGTGAATCATCTCACGGTTAACATTATTGTAAACTTTTCTCTTTGTTTAAGAATCTGTAGTTATGAGTTAAAGCAGGTGGGTAGCATACTTGCCAACTTTTACACACTTTTACGATTACCCTTCTTTTTACTGTTTTTTGCAATGTTTCTCCCAAGTTTAATTTTTTTCCCCTTTAAATTATGAATTACTTTCTTCTTGCTTTAATAACAATACATGTGAATGCAAGGGAGACATTTATATTGTATGTATGGTCAAAAGAATGCAGGTTTCATTGTCAAAAATTATCTGAGGGTTAACATTTTTAACATTGTATGTAAAAGAAAAAAAAAGTCATGTTTTGAATAAATTTGCTCAGATGTTCTTTAAAAAGCTAAAATTAAATTAAAAACTATGTATATGTCTTTTTATAAGTTTAATAATGAATGTTATGTTTTTCATACTTTTCTGATCAAACTTCCTTTATAATGGTCATCACTGTATTTAGCAATATTCATCTATTATGTATTTTTTTTTTTTTTTTAAGTATAAAAGTATTATTTATGTGCTATTTAAAAAAACATGTGTTATGTGTTCATATGGGAAAAAAAAGTGAAAACTCTTCGCCCCATCATTTTATATTTTGCCATTTTCAAATGTTGGCAAGTATTTAATAATTGAATATTGGCCTTCTCATAGGTTCATATAGATATATATATATATATATAATATCTGTGCCAAGTAGATAGATATATCATGCCAATTATACAAATTACAGTAACACTTTTATTTTTTTCCTTTCTATGTTGTAACTGCTTAGTTACTATTATATAGTTGCCATATTAGGCAGAATTTCAGAAATATTTGCATATAACTAACTATATAGTATGATACAGTATAGTTCTAGAGATATATTCGTTATAGTAGGCATAAACCCACCAAAATTTAAAATTACCATTATAAATATCTTTTTTCACTAAACCGCCAACCTGATGTTATATACTAATTTTAATTGCTAAAAGGTGTAAATTAAAACTTTAAAAACAGTAAAAAATAGGTTTGACTATTTACATGTTTCAACTCTACCCGAGGCATTTATGAAATAAATAAATAAAAACATTCTAAAATTGCCCAGTCTATGAAACGCCATTGTTCAATTTTCCACGTATTCTTTCATGTTATGCACATTATTTTGACTTTACTTGGATCTTTATTTTATTAGTAGCTTGAGCCAAGCTTAGTAGCTTGAGCTCAAGCTTGAGTAGCTTGAGCCGTAATTTGGTAAGTTAAATGCTGCTGCATCGTTGCATATTAAATTTTTGCATGGTGCATCTCTATGGTTTATCTTATAATTGATGGATAGTATAGACTGGAGGGAAAGATTATCTTACTGTCATTGAAATTCATTTGAATGGTTTCTTCTTGGAAGCCCAGTGGTGTAGTGGTCAGAGCATCTGACTGCCGCACCACAGGTCGAGAGTTCGACTGCCGACTGGGCAAGTTTCATCCCTTTGGGGTCAATAAAATGAGTACCAACCAAGCTTGCTTGGGAACTAAACACCGAGGGTCTTGCGTTAGGTTGACCATTTGGTCGGGGCACATGCTGCATAGTATCTCGGGGCCCGAGGTTAAGAAAACAGAGATGGGCACTGTCGGCCCAGATCCTTCATGGATTGTATAGCCACAGAGTTTAGTTTAGGTTTCTTCTTGATATAATCTTGCTAGGGTTGTGGTTTTTCTATTATGTTTAACATCAGCTACATGCTCCTTTTTTCTATACTTAAATTTCCTGCTACAAATGAAAGAATATGTGGAAAATTGAATGATGGCGTTTCACAGACCATGCAATTTTAGAATATTTTTACTTGTTTGTTTTGAAAATGACTCTGGTTGAGTTGAAACATGGAAACTGTCAAAAAAACCTATTTTTTACTGTTTTTAAAGTTTTAATTTACACATTTTTGCAATTAAAATTAGTATATTGTTACAAGGTGTTAATTTGCTGTATATTTACATAACTACTAATGTTATGTTATTAATAAATGTATACTAATTGACTGTTTTATTTTAATTTGCTTTTATATTATTTACTATTTTTAACACTATTGCGTAATTAATAGTTGTAAATTAAATTACTGTTTTAAACATGATTGATAACTATTTTTCATGGTCTATCTTCCTGGCATGGATATTTTATTTTCTAAAATGTTTTGATTGATGCTTTTAATATAGTTTAAGCTGAATAGCATCTAACCTTCTGGTTTTTTCAAGTAAAAAAAAACATACATGGTACCATATGCTGCTGTGGCGTATAATGAGTATGCATTCCTATGCGTCTCCCCTGAATTTCCGGGAATGTATATTTCACCCACTGACCTCTTACAGGTGCAACATCTGCCGGGGATGGCCTTTATTTAGGGAGGGTGAAGGGAGATAAAAGAGGCAAACAAGATCGCTACATTCTTATTGCCACATTCCAGTCTATGGATGGTTTTGAAAATCGGTGTATGTATTTATTTTGAAGTAGCAATTTCAAAATTATTACAAAAAAATGAAAATAAAATCAGTCAAATATAGGGTGTCAACGATTTTAATCAGTTGATTTAAATCAGCGATTAAATCGTGATTTTAATCAACAGATTTTTTATTTTTTTTAATTGATTAAAATCAAAAATTTTCTAAATGTTTAAAATGACATAAAAGTATTAAAATCTAAGATTAATATAATTTGGAAAGTTCCTACAGTTATTTTTGCCTTATGAATAAATGAAAATAAAAGCTTTAAATAATTGTGTCTAAGCTTAATTCCTGAGTCTTGTAAAACATTAAGTACAGTAAGTTTGTAAAGGCATAAAATAACATTTCATTTAAAAATTATATTTATATCTAATATAATTTGCAATATCATAAGTTCCTTTATGTAATCAAATTATTCATTCTTTTACATAAAATAAAGCATGGCAAGTATAATAAAATTCTGCAAAGTAAGAGTGTAAATAACCAGAATCTTATTTTCTCATTCTACTTTTGCAATAATAAATTTACAGTACAGAACCATTTATCCGGAATGATTGGGGTCAGATGTATTTCGGATAACTGGTTGGGCATTAAAGCAACATGTATTTTATAAGTTTTGTGGAATATATGTGGTTATGGCATTATTTCTGATTTCAAATTAATTATTAGATTACTCGCATAAAAAATGAGATCCAAACAAGATCAAAGGTTAATCAGAGTTTGAAAGAAGGTAATTAGGGAAAAAAAAAAAAACTTGGAAACAAAAATTCTTCAGTTTTCTCTGCATAAAGTCAAAACATCTAAAATATAACTAAATATGTTTCCATTTGAAATCCTAGATGCTGGCATCAATTTATACCATGCATTTTGCATTGTTTCAAGCAATTCATATGTCAAACTGGCAGTGTATGGCAGTTTTTTCTGAAATCAGTCTATTAGAAATATCATTCTGGATAACTGGTTTTCTGGTTATCTGGTTTCCAGATAAACGGTTTCATACCGTATACCAAATACTGGAGGTAAAGAAAATGGAAGAATAACATCTGCTCAACAGCTGTTATAAAAGAATATGTAAGAGAAAAAGAACTAATTGGTATAAAAATGTTAAGCACAGCAAGAGATCCCCACTAAGAGGTAATAGTGCTGCGGTTTAACATTTTGAGGATTTCAGATACAGCTGGCTATTCATATATTTACTCTGTATGTGTGTATGAATAGTCGTAGCTCATTTTGATAATTTTTTTGTTTACCATACACATACATCGTGTAAGTTAAGATTTAGATGATTAACAGTAATTTTTCTTAGTACAAATGCAAAACGAGCTGCCAATAATATTTGTTAGTTTTGTTATTAGTGCTACTAACTAATGAAATTACTTATTTGCAGTTTTTATTAATTCTGTAATTAATTACTATTTCTTCTAGGCCATTTTTAAGGGTTCTGCCCCTTGCCCCCTTTGAAATTGACAAAATGCACCCTGCCTTTTTAAAAAACAGTAAAATTTATCCTGTAGTTGTAGCCAGAGATTTTTTGTAAAAAACTTCTCCATACTGCAGTATTTCGAAATACGTGTGCCGAAGACCTTACAAAAATGATAGAACTTTATTTCTTGAGAAAAAACAGGATATTATTAAAACATGTTATTTAATTGTATTTTTCAATTTGTAATGTATAAACTTATTAAAAATTAATGATTTTTTATTTTATCATATTAAAAAATTATGTACTTTTTTTTTTTCACATTTTTGCTAAACACATTACTAATATATTTCCTTATGAAATAGTACACTTTTTTTGGAAATAGCATCCTGCCCCTTTTCCTTCTAGAATGAATACTAAATACTAAATTATCATTTTAGTAATTAAAGCATAAAAATCTATATTATATACCTAATTAAATTTTAAGTAGTGTTAACAATTTAATATTAAATGCAATTACTGATAATTTTAATAAATGTAAATATCCCTAGTATTTAATATAGTTTTATATAATTATTACAAAATATTAATGTGTATAACTTTAGTGTATTCTACTAAATAATGAAACTACTAATTTGCAGTTTTTATAATTTCTGTAATTACTAACTTATAATTAAATTTTATTAATTAAAGTGTAAAAACACAGATTATGTTAGCGATTAGAGGTTTAATTGTTTTGGAAACCTAAAACTCTTGGTATCTATTCAGTATTTTAACGCTGGGAAAAATATTATAAAAATCCGATTAAAATTTAAAGAAATCAGATTTTATTTATTTAAATAAAGAAAATCCAATTTTTTTTATTTAAAAAAAAATCATGATTTTTTACACCCTAGTCAAGGACAGAAAAAAGTTCATTATATCCAACCTCCTCATTTTTTTGGGTTCATTATATCCACAAAAAAATAACATTATGCGTGTATTGCAGAGCACAGGACCAAATATTTCATTCATTATAAGCCATGTTCACTATAGCAGGGTTTGACTGTATTTATTTAATAAAATTAATTATTAAAGTGACTTGTTTCTATTTGTTACTTATTTTCTTTAAAAATTTCTAATTTTAAATGTATTTATATAAAAAAAAAAAAAAAACCCAAACGATTGAAATCTAGCAGGTTGTACACTGCCTCCTCTGATTTATTTTTGTTTGAAGATTGTTCAAATTTTTTGTACGAGATCAGAAAAATAGCTTTATTGAGCAAATATCCATAAACCACTTACTTTGTTTTAAATATGTAAGCTACAAAACTTTTTACAACGTTCAAACGCACAAATACTTACAACACCATTAAAACCACAGAACCCGTTTTAAACTTTTCATTTTTTTTTTTTTTTTTTTTTCGCACTGAGGAAGGGCAATCCAAGAATCCTTGAAACGGCCGTATGTGGTTTTAATGGTGGTGTACGTATTTGTGTATTTGAACGCTGTAAAAAGTTTTGTAGCTTACATATGTAGCTAATTTTAATGTATTTCAATTATATCAATTTAAGTTTTTTTTAATATAAATTGCCCATAACTCTTAGATTTTATATTTCCAAATATCTGTGTTATAAAATAAAAAATGGCTGTGAGTGATGTTGATGTCATATTGACCTCACCATAAATTTCATTTTTATTGTAATTGTTTTAAATTTCTAAACATCACACCATTTCAATTTTTATGTCATCAAATAGGAGAAAAAATGCACTTTCAAATGCAATTTTTTCACAAACTATATCTTAATTTATTGATTTTTTATGTTTTTAAAAATAATTTTCAATCATGAATTTTTTTTTTAAATCTATTTGTATTGAATGCAACTCGATTGTAGAAGATTAATCTGTTTGCACATAAAACATTATAAATAGTTCAGAATTTGTCTCCTGCTAATAATGAAATTAAAACTTCATCAATAAATGAATAAATTAAACACAATTTAACAGATATGTTGAACTGTTCATTTAAACACTGAAATAATTGTAATAAAAAAAGTCGCTGTAAGTAGTGAATTCTTTGGCGATTTCTTCAGCTTAAACCTTAGCATGTGGCTCATATGAAAGTATTGTATTTAATAAGCTGCAAAACTTTATTTGAATCCATAATTGATATTTTTCATATAAAAATCCTTTTTGATTTTGTTAGTGGGCTATATAAAAAAAATATATTAAATGTAAACAATCTATTACAAATTTCAATTGAAAATTATTCTCACTCATGTTCTGTAATGCAGGAAGACTAGTTAGGATTATCTGCTGTGACTTTACGACCATGGGTGTTATAAGCACTTCCTTATCGAAAAAAAAAAAAAAAAAAAAAAAAAATCTATGTAATTACACATTAAAATTTGCTCCATAAATCTATGTTTTTGATCCTGTGTAGTGCATTTCAGCAATTTTCAAGCAAAAATACATCACAGAGTCAGTCAATAGAGATCCTAAACTATTATATTAGAAAGCAATCAGGAATCTTAGAAAAAAATTATTCACATAAAAATCATTGCTTATCTACCTACCTCCTTTACTTGTAACTAACTGTTGAATTTTTATTTTCCTACTAATGTATTTGTATGTTTCTTTTTCATGGAAATTTTTATAAAAGCTGTTTTATCAATTTAATGTGTAAAGAATTGCTAACTCACTTTTTAATGCATTTGTACGTATTTGTATATTTCTGTGTGAGAAATTTAGCCAATAAATTATATTTTTTAGCATTATTTGATTAATTATTCTTTTAAGAACTTATCGTTTTTTTACCAAAGCATATTTAGTATGCGTATTGGTGTATCTTTATTGTTATTACTGAAATATCCCACTGTTTATGTAGCTACAGTTTTGGAAATTAATGGAAATAATTTTCTTTTTTTTTTTTTTTTTCGAGAAGAATTATTACATTTGTCTCTCTTTAATCCATCAATCTTGTCTGCAGTTCATTTTTGGGATGTGAACAAAAAAAAATTATTGTTAAGTAAGAATTCGTCCTATAAAACAAACTTTCAAGGACGCTGATTTCATCAATTATTAATTTTCCACATAACTGAATTGTATATTTAAAAAAATAAACTTTGCCAAGAAAAAACAACCAAGTGCAAATATTTAACCATCATGCTCATACACAGTCATTTTTACAAATTCTTTTGTGTAGCACTGTATATGATCTATCAAATTAATAAACACTACAAAGTATGCAAAATATTTATTAAACTTTAAAATGCATACCAAAACTGAAAATGTACTTCCTTCAGCTATCACACATATACAGTACTGTAATCAAAATTGTTTATGTATCCCTGTTAATCCGGCATGTCAAACTCATTTAAGGCTGCGTGCCAAATTAAGCATTATATACAAATCCTCAACCCACATTAAACAAAGTAGATAATATTACCATTGCACAAAATAAATTTTCTACATACGAAACAAAGCCATGTTAAAGAAATGTTCACAAAAATTTCCAAAGTTATTCACATTTTCTGATTGAAATTATGTTTAATTTAGAAAATAACAAAAAGCTGGCAGCTGCGCAAAGATGTCATACAAAAGTATGTTACCGAACATAGCTAATATATGCCTAATTGCACACTATACTTTAAAAAATCGGTCAATTGATAAATAATTACAGAAATTTGGAAAAATCATATCCATGCAAGCCATACACACCATATTCATCTAGCTCCAATATGGATTTGTGCTGATTTTTGATTAATTGCAGTAATAAATTCTAAATAACAATTTAAATATTAATAATTAGAGGTAAAGTAAATAGATTAAACTGATTTTCATATTTCTTCAAATCCAAAAGTCTTCTTTTGAATTAATTTTTGGTATATTCCAAAAATTTCCACTCTGATGATTTTTGTAATAATGCCTGGCAACATATAAAAGGAAATGCATTTTTTAAAAAATTGTTTTGTTAAAGTAATAAATGCTACTTGAAAATGATACCATCAAATGACATAATAATATCAATAACATTATGAAATTTCTCTTGAACTTGATGGTTTACTCATTTTCTTTGTAATTTCAAATAAAGTTCCAAGTACTTTGTCTATTGATGATCGTTTAATAATCCACATTCATAATTTGTCAATTTAAAATAAAAATGGTAATGTGGTTTAACAGTTAAAACTTTATGATGGAAAGCAGTCAAATTTCTGTATATGAAGGTAGATATTTTCTACACTGATGATGATTAAGTATGTCCATATGAATATAATATAACTTTATAAGCAGCATAAGTTTTTAAGCACATATCCCACTTTTTATATATCATAATACTTTCTAGCAATGGTACTTATGCTTATAGTATTTTCAGATTTCTTTAACTGACCTGGACATAATTTCTTTCATTTCATAGTGAATGATTTCGACTCGCAGGATATTTAATGTAATAAAAGCAATAATTAGTTTTATAAAGCAAATGCATTTTCTTCAATAAGTTTGGTGAAATCATGCTGTTCCTCTTTTAAGAAGTATGAGTTTGAATTTTGACACTTTGTTTTTCCAATGTTTGGTTAAATTTTTGTAAGTTTTCTTTATACTTTGTCTCGTAGCACCTCTTAATGTTACATTCTTTACAAATTCCAAAAGTGTCTACAGATCAAACATAAAGTTTCAGTTTTTCATTTAATATAATTGTACTGTAAATTGCCTTTAAAAAAACTCTGTTTTGTTCATGTTAGTAGAGAGCTTTAACATAAAAAAAAAAGTCCTGATATGTATGTGAGTAAGTCAAGTAAGTGTATGTATATCAATAAAAAGTGAAAGAAAAATCACACTAATCTAAGTAATGAAAAAAAAAGAACTTAAATTCAAAATCCATATGTTTAACTAAAGCCCAAGTGAAGAAAGAACCTAGATGACATGTTTGGAGTTTTTGTGTCAAGCACAAAAGTGATAATTTGTGTAAGATTCAAAGCAACTCATTTCAAAACTTTAAAATTTTTTTAAAACTGCACTTAAGTAGTATCAAATTTTATTAATTTTGCAATATCTTTCTTATTTAATAAATATAACGTATCATAAACACCATAATCATAAACACTTTTCAACTTGTTAGGAAAGTGTTAAAAAAGCAATTATAATTTGAAGCAGTACTAAGTTCTTCTATTCACTACATCTCAAGATGATTTCATTTGTATTTTAACTCAGAACAAAAGATAATAACTAGTTGTAAAGTAATGTTCATAACGAAAAATTTAAATTACCATTATGCCAATGTTAAAAACTTTGTATGACCAATGACATTTACACATTTTTTTTTATTATTATTGTTTTTTTTTGTTTTGTTTTGTTTTCTAAATACTCATTTGCATTTTCATGCAAAATTGCTCATCTATAATAAGGCTAAATGTAAACAAAACAAAAATCTATAATTCACCATCTTTCCTCTTTTTCAGATTTCACAGAGTCACATACTTAAGTTCATGACAATTTGTTTTATGTTAAATGGCACTGATGTGTTCTTTTGATGTATAGTTCATAAATATCTTCGATATTGTAAATGTTTTATTATTTGCTTCAGAGTTGCAATTCATTTTAATGAACCTTTTGCAGTCAAGTAATGTTTCATTTTGTTTTAGCTGTGAAAATTTTGAAAGAAAATGGAAAGTCTGCTCTCTGCTTTAAGTGTCCTTACTGTCCACATACCTCCAATTTTTCAGCTAATGTCAAACGACACATATTAACTCACACGCAAGAGCGTCCTTTTGTGTGTGGCATCTGCAAGAAATCTTTCAATCAGAAAATCACACTGAAGAATCATATCGTCAGAGTACACATGTCTCAAGCTGTTTAATTAGTCAAGTGGTGAAACGAAACCCAGTTACTGTATATTCCAGCATATGACATGCACCTCCTTTGCAAAGAAGCCTTCACGAAATAAACAGTAAAAATTAATGTAAAGTGTAACTAACTATTACATATAATCTGACAGTGAAAATGATTATCTAGCAAACAAATAGCATGTTCATTAAATTAGAAATCTCAGTTCTTATTATCTTTCATTTTCATAATTGGCATATAATATAACATACACCTGTAAGTTTCAATCAAGTTTCTCTGCTATAGAGGCCATGGCATTTTTTTAAAAAAGCTTGGCAGAGTTTGGACATCAGAAAGTGATATTTGTTGCCAAATGATATAAACATTTATGTAAACAAACCTGATGTATTTTTATGTTTGTTTATGTATGTATATTTTAATTATATATGTTTTTTATATACAAATTACTTCTGCCTGTATATAAAATAAGATAAATAGTTTCTTTATATTAAATAAATTGTATAAATATTGAAAAAAATGCTTGTTTGTATGAAACACTGAATAGGTCGCCAGAAAATATGTTGCCAAATTTCCTTATTTTGCCAAGGCCATTATGCCTATTTCACCAAGGCCCCTAACAGGAAAAATACTGTATGTGTTATATGCAAGAATATACAGTATCTATAAAGTGAAAACTTTCCTTACATTTAAGAATGATTAGTTGTTCATTAACTGTTAATTTTTTTAGATTTTCAAACATTTTCAGATAATGTACTAGTAAATCAATTATCTTAATATTTTATTTTGAAGAGAAATTTTTACAAAAGTTCTATTTTGAATTCAATACATTCCATCGATAGTTAAACTACTCAAATGGTATTTGTATATATTTATATGCTCCTATGTAAAATTTTTAAGGAAATTTCAAATAAAAGTTTTATTTCTAAATATAGCTTGATTAGTTATTTTGTTCGATTATGTACCCAGTGTATGTTGGAGATGTAATATAATGTAATTACTTCTTCATATATCTATGTTATCTTTACAATAATCCAATTCTTAAATATATGTAACAGTAACATCATTCATATATTTTTGTTACTATGTATTACAAGTAATAATAATTATAAATAATCACAATGCAGGGTTCAGTCATGTATATCATGATAGATATATTTATTTTAAAAATATAATGTCTGATATTTTCATATATTTGATATTTATTTTTAAAATATCATTGTGCATGATATTTTTGGTCAAAACAAGTGTAAATGAGTTTTTCAACTGTTGTGTGATGTCTATAGACAAAATAGTTTTGCCTCTGGCATTGACTTTTTTAATCAAAAAGGAATAAACTTTTCCAAGCTTTATGTTGTATTTTTGAATGTATAATGTAAAATCGTTAACTATGTGGGACCATTAAGTTGGAACAGCCATTGAAAGGTAAACTGTTTAATTTGGATAATCAGTTATTTACAGCTTCTTTAAAAAAAAATACTTTTTTCTGGTTTTGGTTTAGTTCAATTTAAACTGCACAACAGGATTGAGAATAAAAATGCAGACAAGCTTATGTTTACTTTCAAAATTTTCAATCCCTTCGGGGCCCATATCCCTCATGTAGATAATTGGCCATCATAAACAACACCAACAACATCAAAATTTTCAATTAAAAAAATTATTTTGTAGAATAATTTTTGTTATATAAAGCAATAAAAGCCAAATAAATTTTGTTGTATAAAACATACAAATTTATAGATACTGAATCTCATAGTTTGTTTTTGATGTGTGTGAAAAGTAAGTTTAACTTTTCAGAAAATTTGTTTCTGTTTTCAATTGGTCAATCTTGAGTTTTTTGTAAGTTTTTAAAAAAGGAGAAAGAAAAAGACATTTAGAATATTGTTTTATAAAATGTTCATGCTAAGCTATATGTTTCAGTTTTGAATTTATATTAAGTTTGAAAATTATATGTACGAACTCTACACAGTAATGTATTCAAGGTATGGCAGATGGAGCGGAAGCATCTCACTCAGAACATTAAAGGGTCATTCCATACAAAATGAGCAAATCAGCTGTTTGAAAATATTTATAATTAGCAATAAGTTGATTATTTTGAAAATTATTATATTTACAAACCTTACACAGTGATGTATTCAAGAGGTGGCAGATAGAGCGGGAGCATCTCACTCAGAACATTAAAGGATCATACCATGTGAAATGAGCAAATTAGCTGTGGCTGACATGTCACAGATTTTAATGAAATTTTAATCAGCATATAAGTTGATCATATTTATTTATGAGCAAATGCAAAATAATATATTCCAGGATTACATTAAAAGTTGACACAAAATTGAGATTTTGTCTATTTATTTGAATTTTTTGATTAGCCTTAGGAATGGGAAGGCAATATCTTTTTTTTTTTTTTTTTTTTTGTAATTAAGACTATATAATAAGTAATAGCTTGGCATAATTTAGTAATTGACTTTTTACTCATTTATGAGAAAGGAATAATGAAAAATTTTGAGGGGGAAATGCAATATTTGTACTACTTGTTTGAACTTGAAAGAAAGCTCTTAAAATTTTTAAATTATTTGAAATTGTAGATAAACGTATCTATTTTAAATATAGAAACCTTCATTCTTACCTTCTGTTTATTTTTGTCTTAAGAATAATTTAAAGTAGAGTAAAATTGAACCAATAATTTTATAGTAATCATAAATCAATATAAATGGCAGCATTAAATTTCTCCTGAAATCACGCTTGTAAACCTAATTTCTGTTTCCGCATGACTGAAAATATTAATCAGTAAAATGAAAAAGAGTTTTGTGGCAAATCCTGGGCAAATTTCGATTTCTTCATTTGTTTCCATTGTGTATGACAAAAAGTGGTGGCTTGGTATTGTGACTGATATTTCCTCACATAACTGATTTTCTTGTGAAGTTCATGAGTTCACATGTACCTAAAATTTTTCATAACCTATTACAGATGATCTTTGTTGGATACTACTTGAAAATACACTTATTACCATACCAGTTCCATCAATATCATCAACAGACAAAATTTAACAACACACTTTTAACCAGATTGAGGAAATATTTCAAAAGATATTTAAATAATCTGTTGCATAACTGTTGACTGATTTTCTTTTTCTTAAGTAATAACTATAAGACTATTAAGATACTAATAAGACTATTTTATAATAGTATATGTTTATATATGTTTTCTTCCATAAAGATATGATAAAATATTATTCAATTTGATATTTTCATCTGTTTTAACTCTGATATTAATTTTATACATGATATTCATGCAGAACTGCCAAGTCTGCATGAGTGCTTTTTGGATACCAGTATTTTAATACAGAAAAATGTTCTTTTATTTAATTTGAGCATTTGGCCAATTTAAAAGAACAACATTTTCTCTAAGATAATAGTGGTTTCAAAAAGCTGGAGACTTGGCAACTCTGTTCATGTATGTGAATATAATACATTAACTGAGTTTCAAGTTCTTGTTTATCTGTGTATATATATTTTATATCACATACATTGCTTAACATAATTATTAAATAAATATACATATTATCCTTTTAGGAAACAGAAATGCAGTAAATTTACGTATTTTATATCTCATACATCACTGAACATAAAGTTATTAAATAAATATACATATTCTCCTTTTAAGAAACAGAAGTGCAGTAATTTAACGTCCACATTAGCCATTCCTATGATTTAAATAATTTTACATTAAGATCATTAATGGATATTTTTTAAATGTTTGCAAGCAGAAAAAAAAATTCATTTGCAAGATGGTCACAAACATTGCACAACTTTAAAGATCAATTACTCTCCATATAATAAATAGAAATTGACAGAAATTCTTTACAAAACATCAATTCCTTAATGTTATGAGAGGAAAAAATATACTGTCAACTGATTCTTCATGTTGTCATGGAATGACCCATAGAATGTAACAAATATTACCTTTTTGAATCCAGTTATGCTATGTTAGGAATCAAAAGGCAATCTTGAATTTTTTTCAAGCATATCATGAGCTTATTGATCTTTATGCCTACGCAATATTGTTGATGTCTGAATTTTTCTTCATTTGATTTTTTGTACCTACATAGGAGGAAAAATTGAGATTTTGTAATTTTTTTTAAAGTTTCTAAGTTATTTTGAAGATGAAGGAAATAAATGGTAACTTCCAAACTTGAACAGTGTGATTTTCATATGTAATGCTATGTAAGGCATCAATTTCCTTGATGATTTTAAATTCCTTTGATTTTTAAAACTTTTTTAGTTTTCTCAAAATTGACAAATTTTCCATTTTTATATTCAATTTAAGATTAGCCACGGTGTTACCAAATTATTATTACTAAATAAATATGGAGATGATTTTCCAGAGATTACAGTATTATAAATTTTTTTAATTTCTGTTAAATAGTTTTCAAGATACAGGAATTTGAACTATTGCACATACGCCATTCTATGTCACAAGTTTTTTAAATGTCCAGAACTACCAAAAAATTTTATTTTTTGTCAAGAAGTTTTGCATAACTATTTAAATATGAATTGAATTACCAAATTGAAAGTACCAAATTTTATTAAAATCAGTTACTATGTGGTCACAACTGTTTTTAAATGTTTGTTCATTTTGCATGGAATGACCCTAAATTAAGTTATTATATTAAATCAACACAACAATCTTATACAGTAAAACCTCTGAAATCGAAATTGCTAGGGACTGACACAAAATTCCAGTTTAGAAGGTATAATTGTATAGTATTCTTATCATGAAGCCCAGTGGCATAGTGGTTGGAGCATCTGATTACTGTGCTGCAGGTCGAGAGTTTGACTCCCGACTGGGCAAGGTTCACTCAGCCTTTCATCCCTTTGGGGCTAATAAAATGAGTACCAAGCTTGCTTGGGAACTAAACACCGAGGGTCCCGCATTAGGCTGACCACCTGGCTGGGACATATGCTGCATAGCATCTTGGGACCCAGGGTCAAGAAAACAGGGATGGGCACTGTCGGCCCTGATCCTTCATGGATTGTATAGCCACAGAGTATAGTTTAGTTTAGTTTTATTCTTATAATAGGGTCACTGAAATTTTTACTTTTTTTTAAGACAGAATTTTGTTGCCAAGAGATTCCATTTACACAGTGGTTACTGGAGAATGTACACGTACAGTAAAACTTGTGAAAACAGAATCACTTGGAGTTGCAAAAAATTCCGTTTTAGAAAGGATCCGTTTAGGCTGGTAGCTTTCTAAGGTATTTCTTTGAAAGGGATTATAAAAAATGTTCCATTATAGATAGGTTCTTCCATCACAGATTTTACTGTATTAAGTTCCACTCGATGCAGACTAAAAAATAGCTTGGTACTGAAAGAAATTGTGCATCATAAAAAATCTGAACTTTTGGCCAACCCGCACTGTTGTTACATGGGACACGCAAAAGAATTCGGCTACAGAAGAAAATGAACAATAATTGATCTCACTGAAGTCTATGAACAATAATTGTTGGAAGTGCATTTTCAGCTATGATACTTGTTTTTAAATTGAATTTTTTTTTAAATATTACTTGGTGTATATAAATTCTATAGATCATATACAGTAATCCCTTAACATTCGCGAGGGCTAGGTTCGCGGAAACTTCTGTGAATGTCAAAATCACGAATGTTGAGACTATTGTACAAAGTATAGTTGTTAGTTGATGGCTGAAAAAATGTATTGATATACGATTGTTTTTTGAAGAACAGACCTTTTGTTTATAAATTTTTATAAGGAAAAGTTGTGGGTTTTGCTTTCCCTTTTAAATTTAAGACTAATCACAAGTTATGGATTCGTTCTATTGCTTTATTAGCAAGTTGTTGTTGAAGATTCAAAATTCCCCCTACAATTTTTGCAGAAAAATTTTCACTTGCAAGAAAAACTTTAGCATCACGTTACGTTTTGGGTTTCTTGGAATTACTTATCTATATTTTGCCTCAATACAAGGGTTGAAATTCTCGGTACTTAGGCTATACAGTACAATGTAGCAATCCAGGGTCAAATAGTTTATGAAATTTGGTAAAACAAAGCGAGTTTACTTAGTAAAAAATATTCCTTTATAAAACAAAATTCACGAAATAACCAAGTTAAGTATTCGCGAATGTTGAAATATTCTTCATTTTTTATTTGTCGAATAATCAAAATTTGAGAATGTTAAATGCTCGAATGTTAGGGTATTACTGTACAGAGCTTTACAAAAATTCTCAAGTACATTTTCATTTATTCACAGAAATTATTGAATGGAAATTTTCAACTGTGCTATTTGTTTAACTGAACTAACTTTTAGCATACTCTATGGTATACATACAGATCTATAGCTCATATACAGGGCTGCAGAAAAAAAAAAAAATGCTATTTTTCCAATTCTTGATGGTAATATCAAAAATTGGTTTTTCAGATTGTTTATTTAGACATTATCTTTCATGTTAAAGTATTCTTAATATGTTGGAAAGTATTTCATAATCTATGCTGGATGCATGATGTTTCATTCTTGTTACACTGTCAAATAGGGGGCGTGGGGAGGATGTACTTTCAACTAAAGGCAAACCCATTTGGATATAGACGACATTTGTTTCTGGCTAATATTTCATAGTAAAATTAACATTTCATCAATAAATAAATAAAATAAAACAAAACACAAGATTGAATTAAATGAAACAATTAAGCTTGCCACTGTATAATGACCACATGCCATCTAAATAAGTATACTTGGATTTTCTCCAAATCAACTCTTGACATAGCCGTATGCTTATAGACTACTTCCCAACTTTACTTCTAGCCAACTACTATAAGTCGGCTGTAACTCGGCGGCATTTGCTCGGATTTGACTGATTTTGCACCAAATAGGTAAACCAATCCAGATATGTATTTGAACTGCAAGTGCAAACACTGAAATAATTGTAATAAAAAAGGTTGCTATAAAAGTTTGGCAATTTCTTCAGCTGTTAACCTCTGGAGTGCAGCTAATGCAAAGGTATCGCTTTTAACAAATTTCAAAACTATTTGAATATATAATTGTTATTCTTCATATAAAAATGTTTTTTGGTTTTATGAGTGTGCAATATAAAAAAAAATACATTTGATGTAAAAAAGTGGGTTTTTAGCTATGTTCCGTAACCCAAGCTGAATCCTCTGATATAACTAAAAGTAATTTTATATGCTAATATGCATATAAAATTGGCAATAGGAAAACACATTTATCATAAAGGTTGCCTAAAATGTTCAATTTAATTAGAACGCTCTTTTCTTAAGAGATATTTAAAGAAAAAAGTGAAATACCTATGAGTGACATAAACGGGAACTCTACATTTTTCCTAAAAAGCAAATGGTTAGCGAGATTTAATATAAATATTGACAACAAACTATATATAAAACATAATGAATTTCATAAATTTCCACATTATTTTTGTTGAAGGTTTAGTGAACTTCTAAAATTTTCCTTTCTCTTCATTAGATTTATAAAGTGTTTAGTTTATCTTTAGAAAATGCCTGTAGAAGCTACTATAATTTCAATAAATTATTAAGGGAAACAATTTCATTTTATAGCCTCTTATTTAGATGAGCTAGCAATAACTCAAGCCTGACTAAGAAGTGAGTTTGAACAAATATTAAGTAACATTATAAGTAATATTAAGAAACTTGAAGTATTTATTATACTGAAACTCTCATATAATATCAACGTTTGACTTATTATTATAAAACTTCAATGATTTCACTGTTTACTGTTTTCATTTAATTAATATTATTAGATTATCACTAGACATTTTTAATATAGTCAGAAGCATCCACTGAACCTATTTATGTGTATTTAATATTACATATATATTTTTTTCAGATTTTTCAAGTGAATTTGATTATAACAGTTTTCAAAAAGAAGTCTTACCAATGCAATTCGGAAGTCAAAAGCGAAAGAATTCTTTGGGAAGATATGACTGTGATGTTTGTAATTATCAGACTAACTATTTATCAAATCTTAAAAGACATTATCTGATACATACTGGAGAATGCCCTTACTCATGTGATATTTGTGGAAGATATTTTAATCAAAGGGACTCGCTGAAGCGCCATTATAAAGTTCATGGACAAGAAGCAGGAAACAGAAAAGGCAAAACAAAAGTTACTTTATTGCTAGATAAGTCATGAGAAAAATCTGCACTAATCTCACTTCTGTATTATTGTTGTACATTTTTCATTAAATATAATAATGAAATGTAATGGCTGTATTTAATGAGATTAGTCAGTCCATTAACATTGACAGAATGACACAGTAAAAGTTTAAAAATAAAATACAAATAAAGTCGGACCTGGCTAACTTAGGGTTGACTTTACATGTTCATGGTTAATACCTGACCCTGTTTGATACACAGATTTTTTCTGGTCTCTTGAACATAGCCCATAAGACTAATGCAAAAATATCACGTTCAACACATAAACAGTTATCACGAGGTCCCACTTAATATGCGATAAAGTTTCTGTCCCTTGAGGCAAAAAATCTCAATTTCATCGACCAAGATGGGAATTTCTGCTCTCTTTTCCAGTGTTGTCAATTTGTGGGATTTTTTAAAAATTCTATAATAATATCTACCAATATTTCCAAATAGTATTTGCCTTATTTCATGACAAATTAATTAAGTCAAATATTAATAATCAGAAATAGTGATAGATATTTCAATAAAAATATCCCACTAAATTAGAAACACTGCAACTATTCTTTGTTTTCTGCAGCCTAACATTCTCATCTCTCACTTCTTGAGTTCAGGTTGTCTTTACATGTTTTGGGCTCAGGTCATTTTTGGAATGGGTTTTGACTCTTGTATCAGGTTTGAGTTGACTGTACCATGTTTAGGGAACCAGTTGGGTTTTGGTTATTCTTACGTGTTTCGGGTATGGGTCAGATTTGGATTGAATTTGACTCTTACAGCTCAGGTGTAGGTTGGCTTTACATGTTTAGGGTTTGGGTCGGTTTTGGAATGTGTTTTGACTTTTTCAGGTCAGGTTCAGTTTGACATTACATGTTTTGAGTTGGGGTCGGGTTTGTGTTGACTTTACATGTTTTGGGTAGAGGTCGGATCGGGTGACTACATGTTTTGGGTTCGGGCTGATTTCGGATTGGGTCTGACACTTTTAGGTTTGGATCGGGTTGGTTTTGTTTGTTTTCTGTACATGTTTCGCTTAGGGTTGACTTTACATGTTTAGAGTTCGGGTCTGTTTTGGAATGGGTTTTGACTCTTTCAGGTCAGTTTTGGATTGGGTTTTGGCTCTTTTATGTCAGGCTCAGATTGGCTTTACATGCTTCAGGTTCGGGGCAGTTTTGGATTGGGTTTGACTATTTTGGGTCGGGATCGGGTCTGTTTTGGACTGGGTTTTGACTTACAACTCAGGTTTGGATTGAATATGTTTCAGGTTTGGGTCAGTTTTGGATTGGTTTTGACTGTCGGGTTGGGTTCAGGCTAGTTTCAAAATGGGTTTAGAGACTTGCAGGTTGAGATCGGGCAGACGTTTACATGTTTTAGGTTTGGGTCAGTTTTGGATTGAGTTTTGACTTTTTTTCTGTCAGATTCGTGTTGATCTTGCAAGTTTTTCATTTTTTTAAGAATATGTATATAAATATTGTTTTTCACAAAAATTTTCTTTTGTTTAGTTTAGTTGGTACTTTTTGGTTAGATGGGTGCCAGTGTTATATATACATATATATATATATACATATATTGTATATATACACACACATATATATATGTGTATGTGTATATACAGGGTGTTTCTAAACTCATGGTATAAATTAAAAGGGCAGGTAGAGCACACAGTAACAATCATTTATTGTATAGGCATGTATGGGACCAAGTGACGCATTAAGGTAAAAACACCAGGGGGGCAATTAGGCCCCTTTTTTAATTTTCAAAATTTACCAGACAATATACAACCAGAAAATTTTTATGCTATCCTTTTCTTGACTTTTCATAATTACTTAACAATAAAATTCTTTGAAAATTTTTGGTATGAAATCGAAATTTTTGAATTAAAAAAAAGCGCAAAACTGGCAAACTTATCAAACGAAATACATGAATAAAAAGTTTATTTACAATGTAGTTTACAAGTAAATAATAATGCATACGATAATATTACAATAAGTGTTCAAAATTGCGCCTACCAACTGTGATAACATGCTTGGCAGCGTCGGTGGAACGATTGGCGTACACTTCTAAAGATGTCAGGCATTTCCCGCACACGTGCAGCAGCTTTGGATATGCGAGCTACTAGATTTTCATCTGAGTCAACTGGAGTCTCATAAACAAGACTCTTCAGATGTCCTCATAAAAAGAAATCAAGGCTCGATAAATCGGGAGATCGCGGTGGCCAAGGAACTGGTCCACCACACCCAATCCATCGCATCCCAAATGTGGCATTCAGGTGACTGCGCACATCAGTGGTGAAGTGCGCGGGTGCTCCATCATGTTGAAACCACATCCGGTTACGAATTTCGATCGGAACATCTTGCAGCAGTTCTGATAAAACCTGTTGAAAAAAAAATAAGGTAACAGCGACCATCCAGCCTCTTTAGTAGTAGGTATGGGCCAACCAAATAATTATTAACAATACCCGCCCACAAATTCATAGAAAATCGTTGTTGATAAGCATGTGGCCGTGTTGCATGCGGATTATTGGTTTCCCAAAGATGGTAATTGTTCACATTAAATAAACCCTCGTGTGTAAATACTGCCTCATCTGTAAATAGGATATGAACAATAAAGTCTGGCTGCAAAATTCATTGGCAAAAGTTCAACCGCAGAAGATAGTCTTCCGGATTCAAAGTTTGTATACGTTGAAAACTAAAGGGATGAAATCTATATTCATTTAACACTCCAAACGGTCGGATGACTCACACCTAAATTCTGTGCAACTGCTCTTGTACTTGATTCGGGCCTTTCACTCACAAAATTCAAAATAATTTCTTCCAGGCTTGCACTGCGTACAGCTCTTTCTCGCCCAGTTTCCTGTCTGGTGACGTGGAAAGAACCTGTTTCAGAAAGCTGAAGGTGTAGCGGTGTAAGCACTGAAACATTCTATGATCAGGCATTCTTCTGCGAGGAAACTGCTCCTGATACATTCGTAGGGCAGCTCTGGCATTGCAATTTGCACAATCATACATGAAATGCATGTTAGCTTTTTCGGCATATGTAACATCTTCCATGACGAACGATAGTACAATTAAAAATGGCGATTTCTTCTACTTGAATGAATAATATTGAACGGCTACCAGTCACTTACTGCCCTCTACCGCCAGTGGAATCAACCAAAAACTCCATTTCTATTTCAAAAAATTTCTATTTCTGTTTTCAATTAAAAAAATTTCGATTTCATACCAAAAATTTTCAAAAAAGAATTTTATTATTAAGTAATTATGAAATGCCAAGAAAAGGATAGCATAAAAATTTTCTGGTATGAATGAGAATTTTTGAAAATTAAAAAAGGGGCCTAATTGCCCCCTGGTGTTTTAACCTTAATTCGTCACTTGGCCCCATACATTCCTATACAATAAATGATTGTTACTGTGCGCTCTACCTACCCTTAACATTTGTGCCATGAGTTTAGAAACACCCTGTATACATACATGTATATGTATATACACTATGACGCAAAAGTTTAGACAATGAAGAAATTCTTACATACTTTGAAAAATATTTATTCAATTTTCAAATCACTGCTTGAAATTAATGTGCTGTACATATAAACAATATTTATAACAAAGAAAAGTGGAATTGTGCATATTGCAATAAATTAAATGGTAACAAAAATAAACTGCTGTCTCAAAAGTTTAGACACAAATTAAATAAAATCGAAATAAACAATTTTTAAAACCTGGTTGCGCATCCATGCTTATGTATTACGTCATATACACGAGATTGCATGGAAGAAACTAAATCTTGCATAGTTTGTGGATCGATATCGTACCATGCATTCTCAATAGATGTCTTAAGTTCCTTTTCAGAAGAGTATTGTCTAGCGTTGCTATAAACTTTGCGACACATGATGCTCCAAAGGTTTTCTATAGGGTTAAGATCTGGGCTACATGCTGGCCAGCCGAGAACTCTTATATTATGGGAATTAAACTAAGATCTTGAATGTTTTGCAGTGTGAATTGAAGCATTGTCTTGCTGAAATTCCCACTGAGGACCCCCTAGAAGCTCAGCAAATGGCAGTAGGTTTTCTTCTAATGTCTGTGTATAATGCTGTGAAGTTTGACGACCTCTGGTGAAGGTCAGAGATACTTGTCCATTATAGCAAAAGGCTGCCCAAACCATCACCGAGCCCCCTCCTTGTCTGCGACTAAAAAAACGTCGAGGTTCCTTCCGCAAGTCATGCCAATACGATAAACAACCATCTGGACCATCCAGATTCCACTTTTTTTCATCGCTAAATATGACTGACTGCCATTTCTCTCCATATGACATATGCTTTCGAGCCCACATAAGTCTTTGTAACTTATGATATGGTTTCAGAGGTGGTTTCTTCTGCATTTTGCTATAAACGATTGTTCCTTTTTCCAAAATTCGTCTACGAATCGTATCCTTTGATACAGAGAGTCCCGATGAGCTTTGAACTCCACGTACGCTCATTTGTTGAGTACTTGCTAGTGTTTGTATCAGGCGATCCTCTCGTACATTTGTCACACGTGGCCTCCCAGACCGACATTTTGCTTTATATTCGGAACCACTCGATAAAACTCGATAAATAGATTTTTTTGACCTATTAATAATAGCAGAAATTTCAGAAACGCTCTTCCCTTCACCTTTCAACTGCCAAATCCTTGAAACCTCATTCACTTGAATTTCTTTAGCTCTCGGCATGTCGACTATGAAGCGCAATCGTTTGCAGAACTTAAGTACTCCAAATTTGTGACATCATCGATTCTAAATTTGCATATGCCAGCGAATATTCAAAGAAATTTAGAATAGTGTCTAAACTTTTGCGACAAGCACATTTGAATTTTTATGAAAAAAATTAGTATTATAGCAAATAAAACGACTGTCTTTTGTACATAGCATTTTAAATCAGTTTTTGAATATATTTACAGGTTTTTGTAATTCTGACGTCATAATTCTACCTTTTAAAGCTGAATGACGTCATTGTCTAAACTTTTGCGTCATAGTGTATAACACTGGCGTTCGGCTAACCGAAAAGTACCATTTAGTTTTTTTTTTTGTTGTATTTATTTTGTTTACTTAATTTTTTTGTATTTTTTCCCTTATTATGTTTTGTTGTGCATTAGTGTTTTTCTTTGTTTTGTTTTTCTGTTCATTTCTTTTTTTTTTTTTTTTAGTTTTTCTTTTTTTTTAGTTTTGTTTTTTCTGTTGCTTTGGTTTAGTTTGGTTTGTTTACTACCTTTGTTTTGTATAATCTTGTTAATTGTTTTTTCTTTTTTTGGCTTGTTTACTTTTGCTTTGTTGTTATTTCTTTTTTTGTGTTTGTGTTTTGGGGGATTTGTTTTCTTTTCTTTTTTGTGTTTTCTTTTCTGTTTTTTCCTTTGTTTTTTTTCTATTTTTTGTTTAGTTTTCTTGTTTTTTTTATTTTGTTATGTTTTTCTTTTCTCTTTTTTGTTTAGTTTTGCTGATTTCCTTTTCTGTTTTCTTTTACGTTTTGTTTTGTTTTATATTGCATTGTTTTGTCTTGTATTGTACTTTTTTTAGTTTAGTTATGTTTTGTTTTGTTTTTAGTTTGGTTTGTTTACTTTTGTTTTGATTTCTTTTGTTTTCTACTGTTGTTTTGTTTCTTTTGTTTAGTTTTTTTATTTAGTTAATTTTGTTATCCTTAGTTTTGTTTTGTTTAATTTTGTTGTTATTTCTTTAGTTTTGTTATTGTTATAAAGTACTAGCGCTGATCTGCTGGTGTTAGAAATATTTTTGAGACCACACATTTTTTTCAAGGGTGTAAAAAAGTTTTTACTTCTCACTATAAAGATCCCTTTTAGGGGTGCAGAATATGTCCGATTCGGCGATCTAGAATCGAGGGGAAATTTTAACCTCCTGGGGAAATTTTTCAGAAACATATACAATTGATTTCGATTTTAACAATGAATTCCATAATTCCCTGAGATAGAAAAATTTCACTACAAATAATAATATCTGTATGGCGAGCTTCACAAAATCGATCTCAGAATATGTACCGTATATCAAGGATGATCTATTCCGAATTTTCCGAAAATTTAAGGCATCCGGTTCCGAAAATTAAAAAAAAATCGGTCATCAATCTGAAAATTCGGACATAAAAATACCGCGAATTTTGTCCAAGAATTACGGAAAAACGTGAATTTCGTCACAAAATCGGAAAATAACCACAAATTTCGTCAAAGGAACGCAAAAAAACCCCGAATTTCGTCAAAAGATCGCAAAAAAACGCGAATTTAGTCAAAAGATCGAGAAAACCCCGCAAATTGAGTCAAAAGATAGCGAAAAAACTGAAAGTTTCGTCAAAAGATCGCGAAAGAACCGCAAATTTCTTCAAAAGATAACGAAATGAACGCACAAATTTCGTCAAAAGATCGCGAAATGAACGCACAAATTTTGTCAAAAGATCGCGAAATGAACGCAAATTTTGTCAAAAGATCGCGAAATGAACGCATAATTCGTCAAAAGATCGCAAAAGAACTGAGATTTTCGTGAAAACATGGTGAAAGAACCGCGAATTTCGTCAAAGGAACGCGAAACAACCACAAATTGCGGTAAAAGATTGCGAAACAACTGCGCATTTTGTCAAAAGGGGTTAAATAACCACAAATTTCGTTAAAAGATCACAAAAAACTGTAAATTTCGTCAAAAGATCACGAAAGAATCGCAAATTTCATCAAACGATCGCAAAACCGCGAATTTCATCAAAAGATGGCAAAACAACCGCAAATTTCGTCAAAAGGAAGAAGAAATAACAGCAAAGCTTGTCAAAAGATTGCTATAAAATGCAAATTTCGTCAAAAAAACATAGTGCTGGGAGTGGATCTCCCCCCCCCCCCCCCCATTCCCCTACTCTGCTGTAACCTTTCAGAAAATTTGCTGTGGATTTCAGAATTTTTTTTTCACTCAGAATCACTCCTGCCATAATATACTCACGCATAAGTTGAAAAATATTGAAAATATAAATTTTCTCTATACCTACACTAATAACATGCCATAAAATTTTGGGGAAATTTTCATGTGGATTGGGGGAAATGTTGGGAGTAGAAACATTTTCTGCACCCCTGATCCCTTTAAGTAAGAGGGGTATGTTCGGTCCTGGTCCTTTCCCTTGTACAAACGTCTTTGGGGTAGCTTTTTTTTTCTCCTTTAACGTAAGAAAGGGCATAATTAAGAGTAAGGAATTTAACATTCTCAAAGTAAGACATATTTACCATTATTAATAACGTTAAATAATTTTAAAAATATATCTGAGAATTAAAATGTATTAATTTATTCTCGCACATGCACAACAACATCAGAATAAATGTTTGCTCACTCCCCTTACCCCAAGAATGTTTTTAAATGATGCCTCTGTTTAGAAACTTTATCCCCACTAAGTTGGCTCTTTGTGACTACGACCCAAACTTCTAATTTTCATATGAAATAAAATGTAAGTAATTCATCAGTAACACAGAATGATTTCCTAATTATATGAATTTCATCTAATAAAAGCATGTTATACGTATATTATTTTAACTTTTATAATGACTTTTGTAAATGAGCATCAGCTGTTTTATTCTTCAACTTTCTAACATTACAGCTCATCCAAAACACTTCTGCGGTCACGTGGCGCATTCTCAAAATTTACTTGTAGTATATGCATTTCTTATAACTTACACTCGCACCTTGAGCCAGTGATAACTGATAATCATAAACAGTGAAGTTCATAGCTTACATAATTTCATTTGAGCTGATAGGGCTAAAATCGATGAGTAATACGGAAAATTTCTGAAGAAACAAGATTTTAGGAGTTTCGGTCCCGACCGTATTTTTGGCGGTAATTTCGCCAAAAACGAATGTTCGCCGACCCTAAGATTTTGGGCCGAAAACGAAACCGAATACTGTAAAAGCACTTATTTTCGCGAGGCTTTCACTTTCGCGATTTTCGCGAGCGCGTCGTAATCGCGAAAATTTAAGCCTCGCGAAATATCCCTCCCCCCCCCCCCCCCCACCCTCAAATAATAATAAAAAAAATTTCACTTATCCAAAATTTAACGATTTCAGTTACTTAAATAAGAAATAAATACAAACATTTCTTGAATACTTACAACTATTTCTTGAATGAAAACAATAATACAATTAATAGAAAGAACTTTTCGGACAAAAGGAATTTTCTTTAAATGCCTTATGCAAAAGAGGTTCTATTTAGGTAGTTTCGGGATTTTTCAACTTTCGGTTCTGATCATGTAAAATTCGCGAATTTTTCAGCTCGCGAAATCACCCATATCTTCACTTTCGCGAAAATTAAGACTCGCGAAAATAAGTGCTTTTACAGTATTCCGTCGAACTCTACAATCATGTCTCTTTTGCTGTGTTTGTGCCTCAACGTGTCACTTACGCCCAAACATTCATTTTCCTATACAATAAATGATTGTTACAGTGTCATCTATCAACTCTTAGTTTGTACCGTGACATTGGAATCACCCTGTAATTATAGTTCGGATGAATAGTGTTGCAGTTCACAGCCAGGTCCAAGAAACAATAATGAATTATGCCAGCTAGGATATCATCCGGGTAGCTCAGTAGGAAAAGCATTGGCATGGCAGAAAATCAAGGACCCAGGTCGAGTCCTGACTTGGACATTTTCACTGTTGGAATAAACCCCATATATACTACTCCAACCTTGAAGATGGCAAGAAAGGTTTATTAATCGTGTTGGGTTCTCTAATAAGCGTGGATTCCGGGTGCATTGCACTTGGAGCATGCGCATCCTTCTTATGGCGGTGCTTTATAAGACCCGTTTCAAAGTAATTTTGATAATTCATTAATAGGGATTGGAGGAAGAAATCTCCTATTACCGGGTTCGGGTGGAACAGAATATTTAAACTCTCAGAGGCGCAGAGAACCAATAGTGCGCCTATAATAAAGTTTCCTACGGAGCTCTCACTTACGCATTTACATAAAAAGGTATTTTAGAAATATGTTATTTTTAAATTAAATTAATTTTTAATTATAATTTGATATTTGCAACAACTTATTTTTTAATTAATTTAATCTTTAAATCAAATTAACTTTTAATTAATAAATTTGTACTATTTTTTATTTCTGTGTAAAATACATGCTATTCAGATATATCCACATGTAACTGTATGCTTGTATGATGAGCCATAGCAACAAATTGAAAGCAATTTTAAACACCAACGTAGACAGAGGTATATTATATAGGATATGTCATTATTTTTTAACCCCTTCAGGGGCACGTACTTACTGTAATGTTGGAAACTCTCTAGAATTTTCTAACCACTTTATTTGGGAGTAAATAAATGCGTTTTATTTTTTGCGCAAATCATAAAAAGCACAATTTTATTGAAGGATTCTGGTACATAAATAATATACCACCGTTCTTCAAGGGGCTCAATGCGTTGTTTCCTTGAGATGGATAAGAATCTATGAATCTTGAAAAAGACTTTTTTAAATCATAATAAATTTATAAATTGGTTTGAACAGTGTATTTTTTCATTCCCATCCAATACACACACACACACACACACACACACACAAAAATAGAATTGAAACTTTAAAGTTCTAAAAAATATTCTTTCCATATAATTACATCAAACTTTTAGTAGCAGAGGGCACTATTTTTTTTTTATCGGGGTCCCGCTCCCCTGTGCAGGGTCCCGTAGAAGCTAGGCAGGGCTTAATTTCCAAGAAAAAAAAAGGACCGGAACCCTAATATTATGTGGAAACTGTACCGTTTCCCCTACCCCCCCTTCTCCCCCCCCCCCCCCCCCGTCACTCCAATCTGCATATTTATATTTCGTACATTATTTGCAAAATTTAAAGCATTTTTTTTTCTTTAGCAAAATAAAAATTTTAAAAAATCTATCAGCATATACTTAGTTGTCAACTATTCTACTTTTTAGTTATCACTTTTTCCGAATAGTAATCTTTGCTTACTTTTGGTGTTAATTAATTGCAGAATTCTGCAATTAAATATGGTAAGAATTATAATTCGGAAATAGTGTTAACACAAAAAAGGAATTGTTCGTAGCTATGCATTTTTTCATAAAAATGCATAGCTACGAATTGCACTGAGATCCGGATCCCTGAATTTATGAGCTCCGGTGAATTTCGACCAATATTTAAATATTTATTAAAAACAGAGAAATACAGGAGCTGGACTCCGGCGCAAATTAAGCCCTGATTAGCTAGGTGAAACAAAGTATCAGTTTGGGTCCCCCTTACACCGAAGGAAAATTTTTCTCATAGAAACTCATTATTCCAACAAATATTATTCCCGTACGACTTATCTGAGTTAACCCTTTATAACCCAAATTATGAATTCATGAAAATTTCGTCTTCTAAAGCATTTTTCGGGAACTTTTGAAACTACATTAGAAGATTTACACTTTACACAATCATCTCTCTATTCTAAAAAAAAGTAACTAACGCTGCCACCGCCGCCGGTTTTGAATTTTTTGTGACCGGAGGTCTTTCTTCGTCAATATTAAGAAAAATATTGCATACAAAAATATGAAAATCGGTGGTATTATAGAGAAATGTTTGATAAACACGTTGATGCAGACAGTTTTCAAATCGAAGAATTATTTTTAGAGATATTTAATGTTAAAGTTTGTCAAAATCGTTCCATTAAAAAAGTTTTATAGGAGCAAAAACTATACATGGGAATTTAAACATTGTTACATCATTTAATGCATTAGAAGTTCCCGGTGTGCAGACTGCATTTATTTTTTTTAATTTGATTCATTTTTTGAGGATTTATCTCCATTTTAAATTCAAATTTTCAGTATTTCGAGAGAGATTTTTTACATATTTTAGAAAAGGATATTATTTTAAACTGTTGCCAATTTTAAAGAGAGCGCAAATAATATTTCATTCAAATTAAAAATTTATTTACACGTGGCTATTATAATCAGAAAAAACTTTCAAATGAGAATTAAGTGATTACGTGTTAGAAATGAGGAAAATATTGAAAATTACGTCATAAAAACTATAGTTACACATGAATTTTAAAAGAGAAAGAAAATAATAAATTCATTATTATTCGTTAAAAGTCGCAAATGGAGGAAATTTACGTCATATTTAGAAAGACCAAATATTTGACAGTTGGCAAAACAGTTTAAATTAAAAAATATATTTGAGCGAGACATTTATTTCATATTTTGAGATACTCTTTTTAAACTATTGTTGAGAATTCTAAGATAGCGCAAATAATATTTCCTTTCTAACAACAAAAGTATTAAAATAGCAATTAAAGCCTTTGTGCAGGAATATTAAAAAGCAGAAAACCAACGTTTAAAAATGCACAAATAATACGTGAAAAGCAGCAAACAGCTGTTTCGAATCTACTAGCGAGATTCTTCTTCAGTGCAAGATAGAGCAAGACACAGCGAGCTAGAAAAAGCAAGGCTGAGCCTCAGCCTTGCTTCAGCCTCCTCACCTTTACTTTTTCTAGCACGCTGTGTCTTGCTCTATCTTGCACTGAAGAAGAATCTCGCTAGTAGATTCGAAACAGCTGTTTGCTGCTTTTCACGTATTATTTGTGCATTTTAAAACAAAAGTATTTTCACGTGAATATTAAAACGAGAAAGAAAACTTTGGTGAAAATTACGTCAGATTTAAAGCGATATATTTAAAACGTCTTATTTAAAAAAAACTTATAAAAATACCGAGAGACAAAGACTCTGTTTACTTAATTCATTTTATAGTTATTAGTTTATTTTTACATGTTTCACTGATGTGATTTAATCAAAGACGAAAACAACCCGTTAACAGGGAGATCACCACTGTTATTTTAATTATAATTCATTCTTCCGAAATTTTTTAAAAAGTCGACCAAATTAGCGTGCTTTTAGAGTTTGCGGTGTCTGAGCGGGGTGTTGGTGAGCATAGCTCGTAGGGGGCAGAGCTCCCTAGTTTAGTAAATTTTAGAAGGACTTTGCCAATTAAAATTAATTAAATTTGAATTTATAGGGATTCTGTGCAATATTTATAACTCCACTCAAACCTTTTATTTAAAATCTTTTTTTTAGTATTTTATAGAATTAGGGAATGCACAAATGTAATGCTCTTACAATAAAAATATAGAAAAATTTCCTAACTGAAACTTTCCCCCACAATCTTTCAACGTCAAGAAAGCTGAAAAGAAGTGCAACTGAAAAAGAAGTCATCCTTTTAAAAATATTTTTGTTTTGTGCAACCCATAATGCTTTTGGAACAAGATAAAGTAAAGTATCTGTAACTCATTTTAAACTGTATTACTACTAATCGACGTATTAAATCAATTTTATAACAAGTTATTTTAATGGTACTTTAAAGCACCGTCGAGGCATAAAGGGTTAATATATTTTATCAAACAGCGTTTTTTTTTTTTTTTTTATGTTCGCTGTATATAATGTAAATAGAGTATTTTGTGGTATGTATGATTATTGTATATTGAGTTACTCGGGTGATTTCTTTAGACAAATTTTCCCCTGAAAAAAAAGAGCAATGTAATATGTATCATCATCAACAACAACCGTTTTCAATCCACTGCTGGATGTAGGTCTCCCCCAGATTTTCCCCAATATTTCTCGTCTAGGGCTATTAGTCATCCTATTAACAATGGCCACTTTTCTGATTTCATCACTATATATATAACATCTCCCCCCCCCCTCTCTCTCCCTATATATATATAGGGGAGAGTAGCCATATTTGGACCGCCGCTTTAATTGGACCGTTAGCATTCTGCCGTTAATTACAGGTAGAGATGCCATCTACCGCTGAAATCTTACTTATCTGAATGACGTCATTTATGACTAGAAGAAGCACCCGCCTACCACGTGCTGTTTTCAGACAATTTTAAAAAACCTAAAGTTAGCTGTTTTTATCTAAATTTTTTCGACTAAACGTAAGTGAATACTTTAAAACTAAGGTAAGTTGTTATGTTTTCATATACATATCTAAATTCATCTGCTTATTGCGCATATTTTTCACGCGGATTTGTTTGATTTCATTTTTGTTCTTTGTCTTGAGATTATCTGTTTTTAAAAAGTAGTTTAAAGAGTAGTTGCTTTAATTGGGCCAATTTAAGTTGCTTAAATTGGGCCAAATCTACGATCATAAATTTTAAAAATAAGTTATAAATTTCGAGGGCGGTACGTTTTGTACATTATATATATATATATTTTATTACTACCTCCATGCAAGTTTTTTTTTTTCTTTGTGTATATCCGGATCAGTTTTTTTTATACAGTTTAGGCCTATATAAACATAAAAATATTTTTACATGTTTATGCAATAAATTTTGTTTGCAATTTCTTTTACCTTGTATGTATTTATACTTATATTCTTTGAATTCTTTATTCCTACGGCATATTTGGTTTACAGATTTGAATTCAAACATTTTCCTCCTGGAGGACATTTGCGATTCCGTGAAAGGAGAAGGGGCAAACTTTTTACAGATCTAGAGGGTAGAATTACACTTTTTTGCCAAAAAAAAAGTCCTTCCGGCCAGTGCCGGGAGGAAGAGGTACCTTTCATATTCCTTATTTTTAAAAAGCTAGCTTGTGTTATTCAAACACACGAAGCTCAATTTGGTGGAAATCGATTATAGAAGATTCAATACTAATTTTTATCAATACTAAATCCTTATGAATGAGAATTTCGCGAAATTAGTCAGCTTTATCCAAGATGCTTTTATTTAAAGTAACTTATATTTGGTTGCCAAATTCGGCGATACCTTCAAGTGCTTGCCATTTTAAGACAACACGGTGGATGAGGCTAACCCGTGAACTTGGTCGTGACTTTAGTAATTCCTGTGCACATGCTCACTCACATCCGAATCGGTTGATACATACGAGTGCTGTCGCTGGCAAAAAATCAGATTTTTCAAAATGTCACCCACATAAAGAAATTCAAACTGCTATATCTGAGCCATTTTTTAAGATAAAGACAAAACAAAAAAAAGCTCCGGAATCCTTATATCAAGGTCAAATACTTAAGAAAGAAATCTTTTTCACTTTCTAATTTTTTGCACCTCACTTTAAATATAATTCTTTTAAATTTAATGGCCGCCATTTTGAAACAAAATGGCGGATGAAGCTGGCCAGCGAACTTGGTCGAGACATTGGTATGTACTATGTACACACCAAGGTACATCAAATCGTTTCCTATCCACATGCCTTCTTACATCCAAATAGGTTAATAAATACGTGTGTTATAGCGTGACAAATATCAGATCGTTTCAAAATGTCAGCCATGCTAGAAATTCAAAGTGCTATAATTCAACCATTTTTACGATATAGACGAAACAAAAACTGCTCCGCAATCTTTGTATCAAGGTCAAACAAATAAAAAAATCTTTTTCATTTTCCAATTTTTTGATACCTCATTTTAAATTAAAATTATTTTCAATTTTTTTTTAAATGGCCGCCATTTTGAAACAAGATGGCGGATGAAACTGGCAAATGAACTCGGTCGAGACATTGGTATGTACTATCTACACACCAAGTTACATCCAAATCGGTTCATAAATACGCCTGTTATCGCGTGATAAATATCAGGTCATTTCAAAATGTCAGCCACAATAGAAATTCAAAATGCTATAACTCAGCCATTTTTTTAAGATATAGACGAAACAAAAACTGTTCCGGAATCTTTGTATTAAGGTCAAACACATAAGAAAAAAAATATTTTTCATTTTACAATTTTTTGGTACATCATTTTAAATTAAAATTCTTTTTTAATTTTTTTAAATGGCCGCCATTTTGAAACAAGATGGCGGATGAAACTGGCCAACTAACTCGGTCGATACATTGGTATGTACTACGTATACACCAAGGTACATCCATATCGGTTCATAAATACGCCTGTTATCGCGGACAAAAATCAGGACGTTTCAAAATGTCAGCCACGCTAGAAATTCAAAGTGCTATAACTCAGCCATTTTTTAAGATATAGACGAAACAAAAACTGCTCCGGAATCTTTGTATAAAGGTCAAACACATAAGAAAAAAATATTTTTACATTTTCAATTTTTTGGCACAGCATTTCAAATTTTAAATTTTTAAATGGCCGCCATCTTGAAACAAAAGGGCGGATGAAGCTGGCCAACGAACTCTGTCGAGACATTGGTATGTACTATGTACCCACCAAATTACATGCAAATCGGTTCATAAATACGCCTGTTATCGCATGACAAATATCAGGTCGTTTCAAAATGTCAGCCACAATAGAAATTCAAAATGCTATAACTCAGCCATTTTTTTAGATATAGACGAAACAAAAACTGTTCAGGAACCTTTGTATTAAGGTCAAACACATAAGAAAAAAATCTTTCTGATTTTTTGGTACCTTATTTTAAATTGTATTTTTTTTAAATTTATTTAAATGGCCGCCATTTTGAAACCAGATGGCGGATGAAGCTGGCCAACGAACTCGGTCGAGACATTGGTATGTACTATGTACACACCAAGGTACATCCATATCGGTTCATAAATACGCCTGTTATCGCGTGACAAAAATCTGGATGTTTCAAAATGTCAGCCACGCTAGAAATTCAAAGTGCTATAACTCAGCCATTTTTTAAGATATTGACGAAACAAAAACTGCTCCAAAATCTTTGTATAAAAGTAAAACACATAAGAAAAAAATATTTTTCTATTTTCAATTTTTTGGTACCTCATTTCAAATTTTAAATTTTTTTAAAAATTTTAAATGGTTGCCATTTTGAAACAAAATGGCGGATGGAGCTGGCCAACAAACTCGGTCGAGACATTGGTATGTACTATGTACACACCGAGTTACATCCAAATCGGTTCATAAATACGGGAGTTACAGTGTGACAAAGATCAGATATATATATATATATATATGTTAGGTAGAAAAAAAATAAATAGAAAGAAGAATTTGAAATTTAAATTAATAAAAATTAGGATGTTTATAAATGTATTATGTGATTTTAATATGAATTAGAAAGGAGAGAGTTTACTATTAAATAATGGCCGAGTGATCGTTAGTGGTTAGTAAACATTGGATGTGAAGGAAGTAAATAAATATAATCTGAGGAATCTTCATGGTAAAATGTATAATAGAAACCTCTTACCTGAACTCTTGTTACTGTGACGTGAAAAATGAGAATATTTGAAATAACAAACGTATTTTCTAAATCATTTCTGCTCGTGAATCTTACCCATTTTTCTTCATGGTGTAACGATATTTTTACATAAAAAATTCATTAAATAAATTTAAAACACAAAATATAACACTACATATATACAAAAAAGAATCTTTATTGTATATTTATTTATCATTTTCGGACCTGAAATCTGCGCAGATTCTTTTCTATAAATGAATATTCATCAAATAATGTAACACACATTTGTTTTACATGGATGCCAACATTATCATATATGATTTGGAAGGATATTTAACAGATATTGACTCTTAATTATATTTAGGTAAACATTTTGAATTATTAAATATTGAATGTTACGTAGATTCTTCAACTCCGTTAACCATTTCAGTTTGTTGTCATTAACACAAGTCATTGAATCACTACTGTCAGAGTTTCTCCATACAAATCGGCTTTAAGTTCGTAGAACTAATGAAGTCTCTAATATCGCCGAATATGCACCGTAAAACTATAATAGTTGAAGACTCACAAGTAAGTTGTCACGCTGGACCACGCCCAGAAAACAAAAATTTCAGATCGCTAAGCGCTGATCATTTCCCTTTGGCAGATACTGCTATTCATTTATAACGAAAGAAATTACTTGGCCATGATAAATCATATGAAACATGATTCATTTGCTTTTACAGAGGAACTCTTGCAATGGGAATCGATGTCTGTATTCATCACCTCATTTTTGTGATTCAAAGTTGCGTAGCCGTCATCGGCAGGATGCCAATGATAACGAAGTCGACATAATCCATTTGGTATTTCTATTAAAGGATTGGGTTGGTGGAGGAATCAAAATTTAAATTATTTCTTAATAAGTTATCAATTAAAAGAAATGGCCATATCGAGCGAAGGACCCGTTTAGCCCGACGCCGATATGCCAGGAGAAAGAAAAAGGTGGAGCCGCCGAAAGCGGAGTACGTCCGCTCACCGTAGAATCCAGGCAGGAAGAGAGAGACGCTATTTCGCTATTTCCAAAAACAGACGCTACAAAAACCCGCCGTTAGAACGGACGTCGTTGATTGGCTGATTTGAAATTGACGATGCCACACAGAGTAATAAAAGTTTTTGAATGAAATGACTTTAAATGATGAATTTTAGATTTGAAAATTATTATAAAAATATTCTATTACGGTAGAAAGTATTAATTTTAAGATTTATTATTTTATTATTGATAATTTTTGACGATCTTTTATGGCGATTAAATTAAATTGTTTTTAAATGAAATTTAACTGAAAAACGAACTTAACGAAAATTAATGAATATTTAAAGGTAGAATTTAAATTTTGAAAGTAAAGAAGTTTTTTGATTTAATTTAAATATTTTAAAATAGCTTTTTAAATTAATTTTAATTGGAAAGGATGTTATTATATAACAATATATATATATATATATGGATATATACATATATATATATATCAACTTTTGAACGGAGGGTAGTTTCGGGTTCTGGGGGTCATGATCGATGAAAATATACCAAAATTTTTTGAAATCGCTTTACTCCGAACGGCTGCAATAGGTAGCTTTTTGTAATGAGAGCTACCAAAAAAAAAAAAAGTCCTTCCGGTTAGTGCCGGGAGGAAGAGGTAGCTTTCATATTCCTTATTTTTAAAAAGCCAACTTATATCATTCAAACACACGAAGCTCAATTTAGTGGAAACCGAATATAGGAGATTCAATACTAATTTTTATCAATATAATGAATGAGAATTTCGCGAAATTAGTCAGCTTTATCCAAGCTGCTTTTCTTTAAAGCAACTTATATTTGGCTGCCAAATTCGACGATTTCTTAAAGTACCTGCCATTTTAAGACAACATGGTGGATTAAGCTAACCAGTGAACTTGGTCGAGACCTTAGTAATTGCTGTGCACATGCTCACTCACATCGGAATCGGTTGATATATACGAGTGCTGTCGCATGCAAAAAATCAGATTTTTCAAAATGTCACCCACAATAGAAATTGAAACTGCTACGTCTGAGCCATTTTTTAAGGTAAAGACAAACAAAAAATGCTCCTGAATCCTTATATCAAAGTCAAATACTTAAGAAAGAAACCTTTTTCAATTTCTAATTTTTTTGCACCTCATTTTAAATATATATATATTTTTTAATTTAATGGCCGCCATTTTGAAACAAGATGGCTGATGAATCTGGCCAGCGAACTTGGTCGAGGTATTGATGTATACTATCCACATGCCTTCTTACATCGAAATAGGCGAATACGTGTGTTATCGCGTGACAAATACAAGATCGTTTCAAAATGTTAGCCATGCTAGAGATTCAAAGTGCTATAATTCAACCATTTTTTAAGATATAAACAAAAGAACAAATTTTCAGAAACAAAAACTGCTCCGGAATCTTTGTATCAAGGCCAAACACATAAAAAAAATCTTTTTAATTTTCCAATTTTTTAATACCTCATTTTAAATTTAATTTTTTTTTTTTTTTTAAACGGCAACCCTTTTGAAACAAGATGGCGAATGAAACTGGCCAACGAACTCGGTCGAGACATTGGTATGTACTATGTACAGACGAAATTACATCCAAATCGGTTCATAAATACGCCTGTTATCGCGTGACAAAAATCAGGTCGTTTGAAAATGTCAGCCACAATAGAAATTCAAAATGCTATTACTCAGCCATTTTTTTAGATATAGACGAAATAAAAACTGTTCCGGAATCTTTGTATTAAGGTCAAACACATAGGAAAAAAATCTTTTCCATTTTCTATTTTTTTGGTATCTCATTTTAATTTTTTTATTTTTTAAATATTTTTAAATGGCCGTCATTTTGAAACAAGATGGCGGATGAAGCTGGCCAACGAACTCGGTCGAGATATTTGTATGTACTATGTACACACCAAGGTACATCCAAATCGGTTCATAAATACGTCTGTTATTACGTCACAAAAAGCAGGACGTTTCAAAATGTCAGCCACGCTAGCAATTCAAAATGCTGTAACTCAGCCATTTCTTAAGATATAGACGAAACAAAAACTGCTCCCGAATCGTTTTATCAAGGTAAAACACATAAGAAGAAAATCTTTTTTCAATTTTCAATTTTTTGGTACCACATTTCAAATTTAAATTTTTCTTAAAAATTTAAATGGCCGCCATTTTTAAACAAGAGGGCGGATGAAGCTAGCCAACGAACCCGGTCGAGACATTGGTATGTACTATGTATAAACGAAGTTACATCCAAATAGGTTCATAAATACGCCTTTTATCGCGTGACAAAATTCGGGACGTTTCAAAATGTCAGCCACGCTAGAAATTCAAAATGCTGCAACTCAGCCATTTTTTAAGATATAGACGAAACAAAAGCTGCTCCGAAATCTTTGTATAAAGGTCAAATACATAAGAAAAAAATATTTTTCCATTTTTAATTTTTTGGTACCACATTTCAAATTTTAAATTTTTTTTACAAATTTTAAATGGCCGCCATTTTGAAACAAAACGCCGGATGAAGCTGGCCAACGAAATCGGTCGAGACATTAGTGTGTACTATGTACACACCGAATTACATCGAAATCGGTTCATAATTACGAGAGTTACAGTGTGACATAGGTCAGATATATATATATATATATATATATATATATATATATATATCAATTTTGAACGGAGGGTAGTTTCGGGTTCTGGAGGTCATGATCGATGAAAATATACCAACATTTTTTGAAATCGCTTTCCTCCGAACGGCTGCAATAGGTAGCTTTTTGTAATGAAAGCTACCTAAAAAACCGCATAAAATCTCAAACTTTCCGGTAGTAGTGGTTATTTCAAGGCTCTGGGGGGGGGGGGGCTGAATTAAACACTGTTTGAATATATAATGTTTGCGTTTGATTAATCGTTGCGTATTGTTTTTCAATAGAGCATATTTTTTAAACATTTTTTTAATATAATGTTGAAAATGTGGAAAACGACACAGACAAACTGTCTGGAAGAAAACCACCCGTGACAGCAAAAGTTGTTAAAGGTATAGGAAACGAAACGGAGAGCGTAAGTTGTGAAGAACTTGTTCTGCAAGAAGGCTGCAGCTACAAATCCCACCCCCCCCCCAAAAAAAAAAAAATCATTAGAAATGCTATATGCCTTGCTAAATTCAGTTAAATCAAAGTACAGAGGGAGCCAAAAAACAGTTGTGTTAACATCTTCGCCGTATAAAGTAAACCTTGAAATGGATAAAAAAAAAAAAAAAAAAAAAAAAAAGAAAAAAAAACGAGGACAAAAAAGAATTTATTTTGTTTCATTGTTTCATTAATTGCAAACTTTGTTTTAACAAAATTAGTTATATTTCCTAGACATTAAAACAACTTGATATTGTTCGGTCCAATTTAGGAGAATGGGGGTACAACATAGGCGACCAGTTGCTGAAGTTGGACCACTTTTGACAATTTTTCAAATTAAAGTAAAATTTAAGATTTTCAAAAAGAAATTGATCTAAAGATTTATTTAGTTAGTAGATGAATAGATTGATTCCGTGTAGCGATGTTTTGCAGATATTCCAAAAATTAAGTGAGTTACACTTGAAAAAAAGGGAAGTGGTTCAAATTCAGCTACTCTCCCCTATATATATATATACCGGGTGTCCCAAAAAGGACTGACTGATTTTAAAATTCAATAATTTCCAAACGGTGACAGATATTAAAAAAATTCTTGCAGGAGGGTTATGCATAAAGTCAAAAGTTTTTTTACAGTGATTTTCGATTTTAGTTCGAATTACAAACAATAGATGGCGCTGCGATCAATAGAGGCTCAATTCAGGCTCGATTTTTGGTACTTCGTGGCCCGGATAATACATTTCCATCTCCTTTTTCTGCATGGAACAACAGAAAGGACCAAAAATCGAGCCTGTATTTAGCGACTATTGCTTACAGCGCCATCTATTGTTTGTAATTCGAAGTAAAATCGAAAATCACTGTAATAAAACTTTTGACTTTATGCATAACCCTCCTGCAAGAATTTTTTTAATATCTGTCACCGTTTGGAAGTTATTGAATTTTAAAATCAGTCAGTCCTTTTTGGGACACCCGGTATATATATCAACTAGAAAAAGCAGTTTTGCACCGTTTTGCAGTCATTTTGGGGGCCCTCTTAAATTTTAGTGGCAAAGGTCGTGCTTCACGTATCTTTTGGATAATCAGGTCCAGCTCCCCCCTCACCCACGCCTCTTCTTTTCTGCGCCACTGTAAACCCGTAGAATAATTTTTAGTAAGAATTAAAAGATACTGAATACGAAATTAATTGATCGAAAAAAAAGAGCAATGTAATATGTATCATCATCATCAACAACAACCGTTTCCAATCCACTGCTGGATGTAGGTCTCCCCCAGATTTTCCCCAATGTTTCCCGTCTAGTGCTATTAGTCATCCTATTAACACTGGCCACTTTTCTGATTTCATCTCTCTCTCTATATATAACTCTCTCTATATAACATCTCTCCCCCCCCCCTCTCTCTGTATATATATATATATCAACTAAAAGCCCCATTTTGCAGTCATTTTGGGGTTCCTCTTAAATTTTAGAGGCAAAGATCGTGCTTCACGTATCTTTTGGATAATCATGTCCCCCTCACCCACGCCGCCTCTTTCTGCGCCACTGTAAACGCGTAGAATATTTTTTTAGTAATAATTAAAAGATACTGAATACGAAATTAATTGATAGATAGACATCACATGCTGAATGACTTTTTTTTTTATATATAAGTCTGACTTTTATGATGCATCTAGCGCCAGACAACAGATTCTTTGAGCGTTACAATCAGACCTCAGAAAGAATTATGAGGGAAAGTCTTTTAAGAAATGACGGCAAATCATCACAAATAAAGAGAAAAAAAAAACAAAGAAAGAGATTCATTCATAATCCTTCCTTCAAGAGGGAGGGAGGGTGTATCTTTGGCTGCGTCATCAGGGCATCGTATTTACTCATCGCAAGTGAAAAATTGCTTTTGTTGTTACGGATAAAAGAACCAACTATATAATTCTAACTACGGATCGACCGAAAATGAAACCGAAACAGAATGTCAGTAATCTGACCATTTTCGGCCGAAAACTAAAATGTCCAATTTTTAAAAAATTAATTAATACATACATAATTATTAATCAAATACAGTGCGTCTCAAAAGTATATGGACAGGCGATTTTTTGAAATAACAGTTCAAAAAATGAAGCCATAATCACGAAAAAAATAATAAGCATATGGAATTATAATACAAGTTTATGACAACAAAGAAACGCAGTATAGGTTTTACAGAATTTTTGCAAAAGAAAAAAAATAAATAAAAATCAAAATAGGCTGTCTCAAAAATATATGGACTTTTCGAGTTTTTTGCATTTAAATTCGAATTTTGGATCCGTTCCTTTGAATTATCTTGAAAACCGTATCAAGTAAGCTTCAAACTAGTGTTTGGAGAATGTGTGGCTGTAAAGAGAACCAATTCTGTTCTACGTTTTGCTTTTCCTGAATAGTAGAAAATTGACGACCGTTAGCATCAGTGGCGTAGCTAGACATTCAGCGCCCTGGAGCAAATAAAGTTTGTGCGCCCTCTTGTTATTGTTACTCGAAAAAGTTCAGCGCAGTTTTCTTTTGAAGTTTAAATTTATATTCTATTCTTAATTCGATTTAAAACCTTACTTTTATTTGAAAGTCTAAGTGTTTTAAAGTATTAAATATAAATAATAAAAAAATAAATAATGAATAATGGAATATAATTCTTTAAGTACGAAGTATCTACCTGCCAATATTTTCTGTGAATTAAACTTGATTTTCGTTGTAAATGCACCAATGGGCCAGCACAATCTGCCGCCCATACTATCTGTTTTTTCTTTTCAAGGGTTTCGAAGCATTGTAGATTACTAATGAAAAAACACTATTGTTAAGATTTTTTTTAAATTTTTCGCGTAAGGGGGAAACACATTTTTCTGTTTTTAGTGCCAGAAAATACTAAAATTCCATAAAATTCAAAGTATCATAACTCGGTACGTTTTGATGGTAAAGAAATTTTTATTTTCTAAATATAACGTATAGAACCCAGGGACCGTTTAAAAAATAACTATTCTGACAGAAATTACTTTTAAGAGGATGAAGAATAACATAGAAACTTGTTTACTATTGGAATTATTTCTAAAGCTAATGGTTTAAAAAATTAGCCAATGGACAAACATAAAAGTTGACACCGAGGTTCTCACCTACTAATCTGAGCAAATGACTAATCTGAGCAATTTGGCTAATCGCTAAAGAAAATCTAGTCAAATTCAAAGAATGGTTTCAATAAATTCGTCGTGAAACACTAAGAATATCAAAGCACAAGTGATGAGTTAGACAAAAAAGGTTTAATCGCACAATAACATCATTGGGAGTGTTGCCAAAAAAAAATAAACATCTCTTGTAATTTGGCGATTTTATTTATTAGTTTTCTCGCCAAGTGAAACATTTTGGCGCAGTGGCGATCAGCAGCGAGAAACCTGTTTAACACCTTTATATATTACTTAAAATTCCAGTTTTTACTTTCCAAACACATACAGTGTAAGGAAGGAAATAGGAAAGCATTGTAATCACAATAAAATAAAATGGAAATAATATATTTTAACAATTTCGAATACTCTGACTTCGTTCTCACAATTTTTACAATGATTCAATATGTATGCGTGTATGTATGCACGTATGTTAAAATTTCCTCACGTTTTCAGATTCCCATAACACGATTTGGTATGTTTTTAATGATGCTGGCAGGTATGTTATTAAATCTGTCACAAGAATTGCATTACTGTTTGAAGAAATTGGCCGACGGGTTTGGTATCTAAATTATTCTTCAACCATTCTTTGATGATAACTGATGAACATTTTCTCTTATAAATTATTTTTATTGTTCACGTTCATCTTATACAACGTTTCACCATGCAGACAGTGGCCGATCGACAAAGAGTTCACAATGACTTTACTACCAGTAATTTCATAAAATAATTTATCCTTGTTTAACAGTAGAAAATCCCACGATTAAAACAGATCAAATTTTATATACTAATATTCGGGTAGAAAAGTGATTGTGAACCTCTGAAGAGCTGCTTGCTACTACTGCACGCAGGGTCGTTCGGATTCTGTCGTTGTCAAACACGCAAACCTTGGATTTTTGGAGGGCGCAACATTTTAGAAATTCATTATTTTACCACCTTGCTAGGAGAAACCAATAATATCCATTTCCATTTCCAGTTTTTCTTTCTGGGGATGTTTTCAATTTCGGAACTGGAATGGAAATTTGTGGAAAATTATGTCATTAAAAAATAGTTAAACTTTATCAATGAAAATGCACGTTTTCATTAAAACACTAGTGGAAATATTTCATATTTGTATAAAATTTAGGATCTAAGTTTTTATTCATTGTTATCAGGGCTTAATTTCTAACAAAAAAATTTCCGGAGCCCTAATATTCTGCGGTACCGGTACTAACAACTGTACCGTTCCCCCTCCTCCCCCCCCCCCCCCCTGACACTCAAATCTGCATACTTATATTTTGTACATTATTCGCAAAATTTAAAGCATTTTTTTTTTCTTTAGCAAAACAAAAAATAATTATTATATCTATCGGCATATACTTAGCTGCCAACTATTCCACTTTTTAGTTATCACTCCTTCCGGATAGTAATATTTGCCTAATTATAATGTTTATTGAGATTTTTTGTTAATTCAACGATTAAATGTAAGGATTATGATTCGGAAATAGTGTTAACTCAAAAAACGGATAGTTCGCAGCTATGCATTTTTATGAAAAAATGAATGAAATTTACAGAAATTAATATTTATATGCTGAAGAATTGAACAATGTTTTTCAATTTCCTATAAAAGGTGCATATCTCAAACTATAATCGATTACTTCCGCATAACAATCTTTTGTGATGAGTCCCTAAAAATCAGATTAAGCTAAAAATTTGACACCATTATCTGAAAGATTCGATGCTTTGATAGAAAAAACGGAAAGCTTTCTATCAGAATAACAAGCAATTATATCTACTTACAAATGAAAGTGACTTCGTAAATGTGTAGAACAGACGAAGAGAGCCTTAGCATGACCAGCGTTTATGGTACAAAATAAATAGAAAATCTCTAACGTGATTTTTATACTCTTACGCAATAGAAGACAAAATACCTCAAACAAACAAAACCCCAAGCTGATGCTAGTTGGCTAAAAACAGAAAATATTCCTTTCAGGTTAGATATCTAAATAATAAATAAAAAACCAACCAATTAAAAAATTGTCCTACTGTCACAAAAGAAAATCGTACTGAAAGCAAATTCACTGTTCAGTCTCTTGATTGGGGCCGTATCAATGCGTCGCCGACATAAATTTGCTACTATCACTAGACTAGAAAAACACGATTTGTGTTTTCCCTATTTTGATCAAAATAGCAATAAAATGATTTGAAATAGAATGTAATACGTAATTTTGAAGAAGGAAATTTTTCTTTTGTACATGAATATGTAAAATTTTGAATATAAGACAGATTGAGCTTGAGTCAGTCCAAGCCCAAAAGCTGATATAAAAATTGAGTCCGTTTTATCTCCATCTTCTATGTGTCACACATAAGTGATCTCACTATTATGTCACACATAAGTGTTTTGATAAAAAATAAAGCAAAAACTTGGAGATGGGAAGGAAAGGGAAGGGTAATTTAGGCTTCAGTTTTTCGGAAGCGCTATTGCACTGGGCTCCGGAGCCCTGTATTTATGAGCTCCGGTGAATCCCGACCAATATTTAAATATTTACTAAAAACAGAGGAGTACCGGAGCTTGGCTTCAGTGCAATTTAACCATAATTGTTATATAGTACTGAACACAACCAACTTTTTTTTTTTTTTTTGTAAACTGAAAGTGGAGTGGAGTAACTAGAGGTTGATATTTTTTTGTATAATTCAAAAATTCATTGACTACTAACATGTGATATCGGATGGTGGAGGTGTGTGTGTGGGGGGGGGGGGGGGGAGCTTGATTACGGCCTAAGCTAACTCACATTACTATTTTCGAGAAATATGTTTTGCTTTATTTAATCCTAAAATTCTGCGACTAAATAAGGTTTAATGGGGAAAAATACTTATCGAAAAAAGTGATGCAAATTTGAATAGGCGATAATCAGTTCCTAAGGAACACTAAATTTGATATTTAACTTTTTCTGTCTTTTTGAAGGAAAATACTTATCGATTCTGTATTTGAGACTTGCCATGTTCTCAAAATTTCAAAAATGATACGGGCAAAATTCAATCCCCTCTCCCCTCCCCTCCTGCTTCTAAATTTTGTCGCCATAGATTGATGTGGAATATGCTTAAATCCGACTCTTCTTATTGTTTTGCAATCTATATTGATGCATGTTTAGTTTCCACAAAACACAAAAACTTTCGTACTCTAGGTTTTTTGCTTGTAAAATTGTCAATTATCTTCAATTTTTCAAACTATTCTTTTAATAGAAAAATAACTAAATAGCTAAGGCATTTCTGTTACATCGTAAATATAGGTTTCTCAGCGGTGACTTCTTTGGCTACCATTATTTTCGTACAGTATATCGTATACATCATGATATATTTTTGACATTTTCAACAAAACGTACCAAGAAGATTATTGTAGTAGCCAATAAAGTGACCCACAAGAGCCCTGCAAATAAGATATGATTATTTCAAGATTTAAAAATTTTCAACTGTTCTTTACAGGAAAAAAATTTGTCACGCCGAAACGCTGTTGGAGAAGTTACTTGAGGCTGCAGTATGCTATGAATTAAAACTTCTCGAATAGAATTAATTTTTTTGAACTGTTTATAAAAACATGTTTAAAATCTAAATGTTGACGTACACAAGGTGAAATGACATAGGAATATGTTGATTATAACAAGATTCATCTATAATACCTGATTAATAATGAAAAAAAGTATACGCAAATACTTTTACAAATTTTTATTTCGCTCTTTCTAATTTTGCGCCCTTCGGATTCGTGCGCCTGGAGCAGTTTGCTCCAACTGCTCCACGGTAGCTACGCCCCTGATTAGCATATACATCTCGTGCAAGTACTCCTCAAAAATTTTTAATTGGATTTGGGTCTGGGCTGATAGCTGGCCAGGCTATAACAGTCACTTGAATCTGTGTAAACCAAGCTGTTGTTGAATGACATATGTGAATCGACGCATTGTCCTCTTGGAATTTTCAGTTATCCCTTCCAAAAATGTTTCCAAATGGAAGTAGATCGCTTTTAAGGACATTTTAATAATCCTCAAAGAACTGTTGACCATTAAAATAAGCAATATCTTTTGTTCCATTGAAACAAATCGCGCCCCACACCATGAGGGAATCCCCTACTCGTTTTCGACTAATGAACTCCCGAGATTCTCGTCGCAGATCATGTCGTTGGTATGCCCAGCCATTAGGGCCATCTAAATTGATTTTGTTTTCGTCACTGTAGAAACACTTAACAATTCATCTTCCCAAGGTTTGTGTTTTTTAGTTCAAAGAACGCGTGCATTTCTGTGGTGCACTCTCAGCATAGATTCCGCGCGCATTCTGCGATATTTATGAATTTTGCTTGCCTGTATGCAACGGTGAATAGTAGATATCGTAATAGGAAACGCTAAAGCCTTCGAAATTTCACGAACAAACTTCTTTTGGGTTGAAACTGCTCAAAAAATCTCTCTGTCTTGTCGTAGAGTTGCTTTTTTGATCGATCTGAACGTTGTTTTGCAATCGCATTGTCACTTTTTGATAAAATTTCATAAATTCCGGATCTGTTACTCTTTATTTGTTTAGCAATATCAGAAATGTTAGCATTTGAGTCTTTAAATGCCAAATTTTAGCTATATCAGCAGCAGAGAATTGAACGTTGCGAGGCATTTTCCCACTATTCGATAATTGAAGAATGAGCAGTGATTTTATATTTTGCAGTGGGTACATGTACAGAACGCAGAAAATGCAATTTTTTTGATACAGTGGAAATAAAAGCAATTCTCTTCATTGTCCATATATTTTTGGGACAGCTTATTTTGAATTTAATTCTTTTACAAAAATTTTGTAAAACCTATACTGTATTTCGTTGTTGTAACAAACATATATTATGATTCTATATGCTTATTATTTTTTTCGTGATTATGGCTTCATATTTTGAGCTGCTATTTCAAAAAATCGCTTGTCCATATACTTATGAGACGCACTGTATATGTGTGGCGCAAGTTGGCTCTCTGTACCTCTGGCCAAAATTTTTATTTTCATATAAAATAAAATGTAATTAATTCATCAACGACACAGAATGATTTTCTAATTATGCGAATTCCATCTAATTAAAAAATGTTTTACGTATACATACCTTGATTTATCTTTATAATGATTTTTGCAAATGATCATCTGTTACACTAAGAATTTTCTCAAAGACTATTCAAAACACTTCTGCGGTTTCAAACTACAAATTTTCTATTACTTTTAAATCTGCAGTTTTTTATTTTTATGAGCTCGTGAAAAGTGTCTTCGAAGTTTAAATACGTATGTATTACTTGCTTTATAATTTGCATTCACGTCTTGAGTCAGTCATGACTGATAATTATAAACAGTGAAGTTCATATCAATAAATAAAGAGTGTCTCGTTTGAGCCGAGACAACTCAGTTTAATGAGTAATTCTGAAAATTTATGAAAGAAGAAACGAGATTTTTGGAAATGGGGATAGTTTCGGTCCGGCCGAATTTTTGACAACATTTTTGCCAAAAATTCGTTTCTGCTAAACTCTGATTTTGAGCTGAAAACGAAACCGAATTTTCGGTCATTCTCTAGTTCTAACATTTCCACACACGAATGTAATCATTTAAAGAGATGTTAATTTTTTTCGCTTTAAAAAAAATAATTTTTAGATTTGTTAGTAAATTTTTATTCTACAAATATTCATAAAATTATTAGTTAACATGCTTACACGACCAATCCAAAAAGACAGTCTAATGATTTTTTTTAAAAGAATATTGTAAATAGAGTACTTAATAGAGCTCTGCACGGGCCCGGCCCGCGGGCCGGGCCGGCGGAATGAAGGCGAATTTTCAAACGGGCCGGGCCGACAGACAAAATAAACGGGCCGGGCCGGGCCGGCGAAAAGATTGAACGGGCCTGCGGGACCGGGCCGGGCCGATAAAAAATTAATCGGGCCTATCGACCCGATATAAGAATTCAAGCGAAGCAGATAAAATACGAGCCATTTTCAATTAATATGATTTTTACGAGACGTATAAACGTGCGTCACGAGCGATGCGAGTTTAACAACATCAATACAGAAATGTAACATATGTCCGTCGAAGAGATCGGCATCGTACAGTTACAAGATGTCTGATTCCGAGTTTAATTTTTTTCAGCAGACTCGTGCCGGGACGGAACTGGCCTTAATCGATCTCAGGACGTGTATCAGGATCTCATTATGTTTTGTAGTATTAGTAGTGATAATGAACTTCTTTTAACAGTATATCTTTGGAAATATACCTTAAGGTGGTTCTCATATTCACTGCTCAACAATGCGAAACTTTCAGACACATTTTCTGACTCATTTTTAACTATAAAGGCATAAAATTGACAGGCCTGACTATTGAAGGCATTTGGAAACGAATAGCTTTTTCCATATTTGATAAATTACTTACACAGACAACAGATTCTTGTCACGTGACTGTACGTTCTTCTACTTTCCTGTGCTATCGCTTCCATAAATTCAATTCAAAACGCTAACTTTGGCAGCATTTTCAGAAAGATATATTGCTTTTAACTGTGGAAAAAAAAAAAAAAAAAAAAAAAAAAAAAAACGACATTTACATAGCTTCTGAATAAGAATACCTGCCAATCTTACGCGTTTCCGAAAAGAAATGAATTCATAAATGTGTCGAAATGCAGCTCCTTTGGATTTGAGAAAAGCCTTAAAAATGAGAAAAATATTTTCACAAATCTACTTTTTATTATACAGCTTCAAAAGTTATCATGTTTTTAATCTTTCATTCGGATCTACATTAATCTTTTAATGAATCGTTATTTGAATTTTGAAATGTCTGTAGACACGATGACTAAAAGACTGTAAGTAATCGTTAATGTTTACTATTGTGTGTTTTCTGTTTTGCGAACATCATAGTAATCTAAAATATACTGTAAAATGTGCCCATAAATATGTATGTAGTATTCATTAAAAGAATCTTACTTAATTGTATGTTGAGAAAAGACGGATTTTTTTTTTTTTTTTTTTTTTTTTTTTTTTTTTTTTTTTTTTGTAGAAATTGTGTCGGGCCGGGCCTGTTTTCAGTGATTTTTGTACGGGCCGGGCCGGGCTCGGGCCGAACTTTCAATTTTTACACCGGGCCGGGCCAAGTTAGCTTTCGTCCGGGCCTGGAAATTCCGGCCCGTGTAGACCTCTAGTACTTAACACTCTTCCGGATGCACGAAATCTTTGAACACAGTTTTTCTGAACAAAAAATTCCAATCACTGATTTTCAGCGATTAAATAAGGCGGGAAATTCAATTGATAAAAATGATCGTTAAAAAAAAAAAAAAAAAAAAAAAAAAAAAAAAGAGTAAAGGACGCTTCGTCGCGTAGGGATTAAAACAGTATTTCTGAACAAACATAAGACTGCAAAGCCTTAACCCCTCTTCGACAAGCGTCCCTATACCATTTATACCTTCTCCTATCTATTATAGAAGAAGGTATTGTAATCGAATTTTTTTTTCGACTTCAGATTTCGACGGAACTGCGGTTTTAGGGGTTAGAAATCCCGAAAAACATGCTTTTACAAAATATCTGTTTGTCCTCATTATAGCATCAAAAAGTATATGAAGTTACTCATAGAACTGAACCAAATTTCATTTGTGTATGTTTTTGGCTATGGCCAGCGGGTCCAGTTTGAATTTGGGAATATTTCACCGGAAGCGCTGTAATAGCAAATTTTGTGACAATTCCATTATTGTATCATCCAAAAATGTGTGAAGTTATGCATGGGATTGAACAAATTTCATATATATGTTGGCTATGGCGGGGCCGTCGCGAAACAACTTTCTTCTCCAAGAGAAAGAAGTTGTTTCGCGACGGCCACGGCTATGGCCACCAGGTCCCAGTTGAATTTGGGGCCACATTGACATTCCGCCGGAAAGGGGCGCTGTGATAACGATTTTTGTGCCCTTTTCGTTATTGTAGCACCGAAAAGTGTACAAATTTATGCATAGAATTGAATAAAATTCATATCTATATGTTCTTGGCTATGGACGTCAGGCCCGAGTTGAAAATATAGGGAGATTTACTCGGAAGAGGACGCTGTGATTGCGATTTTTGTGACGTAACAACGATAGACCATCCAGCACTTCCCAACTTTTCTTTCTTTCAAGTATACTAGCCCTTTCTTAGGCTTTTCATTTCGGTGTACCCCCATTTCTCACAAACACCCCCCCCCCCCTCCTCCACTCAAGTAAATAACGCAAACATGCTTTTTTTCATTAATAATGTTATCACAACCATATAATAAATCGATACAAATTCCATTGACGTTTCAAAAAAATTTGTGACTAATCTAACCATTTTTGTGATTCCGCCGTTACCGATATTATTTTCACGTACTCAAGCAGGTCCGCTGCGTACTCCAGGTTGGGAACCGCTGGAGCATGCTGTTGTGCTGTCGTATACCAGTTGCTCAGAATTTAACGGTCTCGCAGAAACTGGATACATGAGATGTTATAAGATTCGACTAACCAGATAAGATGGGGAAAAAATCATAAGGAATCACTCAAGTGACCAATCTAAGTTTTATTTTCGACTTCGACTAGGTTTTATATCGAGTATTAACATGTATGAAACAGAAGAAAGATTAGGGATTGGCACATTCGACTAGTTAATCTTTCAGCACCAGTAATATTAAAAAGAAATAATTTCCTAATTTAATCGCATAATTAGGTGATTAAATAAGGCGAAAAGTACTGTAGCAAATTTCTGACAGGAAAATGAAAGATGCAGCGCACTCTATACGTCACGTATAAGTGACGCTCTTCGCAAAGAATTCACTGGAATTTGTGAGAAATTCAAAAGGAGGGAATTAACAAGATAAATGACTATTACTACTAATAAAGCTAAAAGTTTTATCTTTTAAATTAATATTTACTATTATATATTACAGTACTAGTAATATATTAGAGTAAATTTATTACATTTTCTATGAAATCACAATATAGTTGAATAGTGTTTATAAATTCGGTTTGTTTGTCTATCGATGCTCTAATTCACATAAATATACTCGGATTGTCATGTAACTGATATGTGTTATTCAGGTTTACCATAGCATGCTCGCTATTGAAGATTAAAGTGCGTACCATTTATGGTCAATTTACAGAGACACTCAAAAATATTCCGTTACGTTACAGTCAATGGGGATAATTAATTTTCAGTGCATTTTAACGATATTACGCTGTTTCAAGCACAATGAATTTGTTATAAAGCTGATACTTAACGCAGTATAATATAAATTTAGAAACAACATTAAAAACACCAGAATATGCAAACTTTGAGCAAACTAGTTTCGGTAGCCTTTAGTGCACTGAGGACGGTACGCTAAAGGCTAGCGAAACTAGTCTGCTCAAAGTTTGTTTATTCTGGCGTCTTTAATGTTGTTTCTAAATTTATATATATAGCATAATGAAATTGATATGCATCACTGAAGTGGATGGCAATTTGTTTCCTATGGAGCAGTGGTTCCCAACGGGAGGTAATTTCAAACTTGTAACTCGCCCTTTCTCAATTTTTTTTTTTTTTTTTTAAGAATCATTTATTGTTTTAGACTAAAAATAAAGGTAATATATGCAAAATATAAAAATAAATAAGTTCTTTTGTTGAATTTAAAAAAAGTCCCGAATCAAAATGTTTAAAATGGAATCTATACCAGAATAATTATATCAACAATCTTTTAAAATACCTTACCAGTCCCAGCTATCTTTCTTATTTTTAAAAAATTCTATAATTTTTCTAGTTACTAATGCATTTTACAATTTTTATCAATCATTTATCGAATGAGCTATTTTTATCTATTCGCTCTGCTCTATGTAACACGAAGAAACTTTTACATGTGAAATTACTTAAGAGTATACTAAAATATTTGATATAACTAAACGTGGTACTACCAATTTTATAAAATTTATAGATCTTTAATAGCATTAGGGAAAGAAAGGGATAACCAGTAAACATCTATGGCTGCAGTGCAGGCCTCCTACACCAGGGACGGCGAACCTGTGGCACGCGTGCCATAAGTGGCACTCTAAAGATTATTTTTGGCATGTCATAAATTCAGGTTCTACTTTAAAATATAGTTGAATTTCACAAAATGCATTAATTGGTCTCGATGTTGTCTCAGTTTATCTGAATTCGATTAGTTCTGTTGGTTCTCATTGTTATAATAGATTGCAGGAACTGGCTCATGTAATTTCAAGTAATTTCAAATTACATGAAACATAATTTAATGTATCCCAATCTAGTTCAATATTGGCTCACAAAATTTTAAGAATAAGAGAGATTATCGCAAAAAAAAAGATTAAACGGCAAAAATACCGATGGTAAAATTATGGAGAACTTGGAATTCAATTCCAGACGCCAAAAGCTGTAGATTCTGGGGCTTGCTATTTTGACAATTTTTTCTGCGAGACATTCTTTTCGAAAATAAATGCTATGGAAAATTGAAGTAAAAATGTATTTTCAAATGAGTCCGATTCAACTTGCATTCTCTTAAAAATAACTTAAGTACGAAGTTGATATAAATTATTTGGCATCTAAGATGGGACAACAAAAATAATATTTTACAAATAAATTTCTAAAGTACTATAACGTCAAATATTACCCATATCTATCTATATTATAAAGGACAAACATATCTGTGCGTAACGAATACGTCATTTTGTGAATGGCAACACTTTGAAATTTGAAATAATCTATATTATAAAGGACAAACATATCTGTGCGTAACGCATACGTCATTTTGTGAATGGCAACACTTTGAAATTTGAAATAAAATTTCGGTTTTGCAATTATATCTACGGCAAATTTTTAAACTTCTAAACATCGCACAGTTTAAATTTTAACACCGTCGTATAAGGAAAAAAATGCTCTTTTAAACGCAATTTGCTTGAAAGCTGTATCTCAATTTATTTTTGAGATATTAATTTTTTTGTAGTTTTTAATACAAATTTTGTAATAGTGGCAACTGAAGTACTCCATTGAAAGTAAAGGGAAAATAGCCATGGTTTATTATTTTTATTGATTATATCCTTATTGATGCCATTTTCACATTACAAATAAAAGTAATTTTTTTATAATTTTTGAACAGAAAATGATGTCAAACATTAAAAAAGAACATGCATTCTTCTTCATAAATCAGTTACATTTCAATATTTTTACATTACACTGATACTGAGTTTGAGACGCTAGGCAAAATTATTCAGTGAGTAAAAATTATGTCATATTTAAAACTATACGATCATTTATTTTGATAAAACAAAATATTTGACCAATACTATGACAACTAAAGGCCAATTTCTGATTTTTTTTTTTTTTTTTTGCGGGTATTGAGATTAGAACTTAAAGTTTGTGCGAATGTTCAAATGAAAAGTTGTATCGGAGAAACATGACTGTAAGATTGGAAATACATTCATTAATAATGTACTGCACGTTAAAGTACTTTAAAATTGTGAATTTGAGTGGTGCGTAATGTAAATTATGAGAATGTGAAAATAACGTACAGTTTAGATTTTATGGGGGAAAATTTTATGATCTGACAAAGCGAAATCCTTTTTACTGATTTTTCATCCCGTAAAAACAAACATAAGAACCTCAATCGATAAATTCATCATAATTACTCATCTTGATTACGTATTCTAATACAGTTTAATTTTTCAATAATTTAAGCAGTTGAAGTTTGTGGAAATAATATTTTGGTAATTTTAGGTAAAAAATATGATTTGTTTTAAGAGTTAGACAACCAATGCAAGACGAATATTTTATTGTAATTATTTTTGTAGGTATATTATAAATTCGATCAGAAGTTCCTTTCTAACATTTTAGTTCGTCGAATTTCGACGGGTTCCAACTCGTGTTTTTAATGTTAAAAAAATAAAAAAATTGATTCATTATTATTTGATTTACTAGGAGGGCTCCGCCCCCCTGCTCGCTACGCTCACCAACCCCCCGCGTAATCACTTCGCGATTCCGTTCGGTATCGCGAAGCAAACCCTATTTTCTAGCCAACCCCAAAAGAAATTGTTTCGCCTTTAAATTCTGGATAGCTCCGCGATTCCTCATTTTCTATGCATTCAATTTTTAGATTCCATTTGGTATAAACGCGCTCCTCCCCAACTCCTGACGATTTCATTTCCTTATCTCCAAGCAGGTAATCATTAGAGCTTACGGAATTCCATAATTAAAAGAATTATTAAATAAAAAAGGTAAAATTTATAATTTATTTGAATAATTACAAATTAAATAAAAATTATATATATAGTGTTACGAATACTGTAAATAGTTAGTATTTGTGCTTAAAAATAATGTAAATAGTTCAATTAAGCTCTATTCATAAGCTAATATAAGTTTTTGTTGCATTGAAATATCTCAATTTCTTGATTTTCTGCAAGCAAGTAAACCCTATTGGATTTCAATGGGAGTCTATGGAAATTTGGCGAAATACTGGAAATAGTGCCAAGTTGGCGTCACTTTTGGCGACTAATTTTGTTCGCCAAATTTGGCGGTGTATCGCCAAGTTGGCGATGTTTGACGACAGAGCTGGGAGCCCTCCCTTGGTAACCCTCCTTATAGCGTCAGAAAGCTCTGACCAATCACATGCGTTTCACGGTATCTACGCAGATTTTCATTGACCCATTTCAAAAGCGTTACTTTTTTTATATACTAGGGGGCTCTGCCCCCTACGAGCTACGCTCGTCAACCCCCCGTTCAGACACCGCAGACTCTAACGGCACGCTAATTTGATCGGATTTAAAAAGATTTCGGAAGACTGAATTATAATTTGAATCTGACAATTATAATCTGACGTAATTTTCACCAAACTTTTCTTTCTCTTTTTAATATTCACTTAAAAATACTTTTGTTAGAAATGAAATATTATGATCATCTTAAAATATCAAATAAATGTCTCGCGCAATTTTTAAATTTAAACTGTTTTGCAATATTATTTTTTGTTCATTTTACGTAATAAGTGTAATGTGACGTAAATATGACGTAATTTCTCTATTTAAGACTTCTAACGCATGTTAATGAATTTATTATTTTACAATATTCTTTCTCTTTAAAATTCACGTGTAAATATAGTTTTTATGACGTAATTTTCAATGAGTTCCTGCTTTTTATATTTTCTGTTTATAATAGTCACGTGTAAAATAAATTTTTAATTTGAAGCAAACATTATTGTTTGCGCTGTTTGTACAGTTGGCAACAGTTTAAATTAATACAATTTTCTAAAATATGTAAAAAATATCTCTCGAAATGCTGAAAATTTGAATTTAAAATAGAAATAAAGCCTCAATAAATGATTCAAATTAAAAAACTAAATGCAGTCTGCGCACCGGGAAATTCTGACGCATAAAATTATCTAAAAATGATTAAATTCCTATGTACATTTTTGCTCCTATAAAACTTTTTTAATGGAACGATTTTGTCCAACTTTGGCATTAAATATCTCTTAAAATAATTCTTCGATTTGAAAACTGTCTGCATCAGCGTGTTTATCAAACATTTCTCTATAATACTACCGATTTTCATATTTTTGTATGCAACAGCTTTTTTTAATATTAACGAAGAAAGGCCATGCTTAGGCATTCAAACTGGATGCCGATCTGCCGGGAATATCTACGCAGATTTTCAATGGTCCATTTCCAAATCAAAACTTTTTTTTATATATAGAAGGATAGATGGATTAATTTTTTTATTGTTGGCACGTCATGATTACATAAAATATATTTTTGGAAAAATTTGGTACGTGGATGTGAAAAGGTTCGCCGCCCCTGTCCTACACGGTGAATGAATATTAAACACACAATTTAAATTTGAAAACGTGACAATACATGGCACTTAATTGACGCTAATCGGGGAGGGAAAAAGATAAATGTGTTTTGATGGTGAATAATGGCTACTTAAAATTGAAAAAAGTCACAGAATCTTGAAATGCTTCTTATATACAGGGTGCAAAGGAAAGTCCCTTTAACCAGAAAATACTTGCGAACGGAGAGAGCTACAGCTATGTAAGTGAGGTATCGGTATAGTAAAGCGACTACGCCTGATTTAATGCAAACGACAGCAGCGACCCTAGTGGCGAAATTTGGAAGATGGCCATTGCAAATCGAAACGAAAAGAGATAGAGCAAAATTTCCAATTAGAAAGTTTTAGAGCATCAATTAATTAGTACGAAACGACATTTGGTTTACATGGATAAGATAAATCTTCGCCTGTATACCCAAAAATGTCCGAAATCGATGCACTCTATTTTGTGTAAACGTTTGAATGGAATAGCCAGAAGTATGAAAAAATATGCACAATTTATTGTATAAATACTTACTTATCTCAATAAATTTTGATAACATCACACAAAAAAACAAAAGACAAGCTGTCTCACAGTGATAAAAAGTTAATACTATTCAGTATGTTCGAAAAGTACACCATTGCTCACGATACAAGTTTGTATTCGTGAGACTAAATCTGCATGCACATTTCTCAGCATGGAACGTCTATTGCGAGCCTCTTCAATACGACGACATAGATTTAACACTTTTAAGGGTGGTTCTAGACGGTCTAGCCCCCTAACTTTAATTCCAAAACTGACAAATGACACCAAGAATATTTTAATAAAATTTTTCTTTTGTTATGAAAGAACAAATTAGCCGGTTTTTAATTTCTAATAAATTCGTTTGAATATTCTGGTGTCAGCCAATTATTTCATCATTTTACGAACAGAATTCTTCTGCCCATGAAAGGATTAAACTAAAATTTTAAATGCATTGGAAATTAAATTTTTACAGACATTACAGTACAGTAAAATGTCACAATTTCCAATTGCGCACTGCTACATTTCCGAAATGTGAATATGCAAAGTAGAATCGTCGCTCATCGATTTCGGGCATTTTTGGGGTATACAGGTGACGATTTATCTTATCCATGTGAACCAAATGTCGTTTCGTGCTAATTAATTGATGCTCTAAAACTTTCTAATTGGAAATTTTGGTCTATCTCTTTTCGTTTTCGATTTGCAATGGCTATCTTCCAAATTTCGCCACTAGGGGACGCTTCTGTCAATTGCATTAGGTCGGGCGTAGTCACTTTACTATACCGTTACCTCACTTGTATAGCTGTAGCTCTCTCCGTTCTCAAGTATTTTCAGGTTAAAGAGACTTTCCTTTGCACCCTGTATATTGTTATGCATAGAAAGAAATTTTGGTGTCCAAAGCTTTTACAACAACTCTTAATAAGTTACTAAAATGAATTATAAAATGCGTCAGCAATCAATTTTAATGCTAACAAGGAAGGTCTCCATACTGGGCATACTCAGAATATTTTGAAAAAAATACCAATTAAACTACTTATGTGTGTAATAAAGGATCAGTCAAATTTAGCGGCGGAATTACAGTAGAAAGTCTGTAAAAAAATAAAATACTTTCGAGTATTTGGCGCGGAAAGACGGAAGCTTCACGCGATTTGGCGAGCAGTACTTTTCCTCGCCAAAAGCAAACGATTTTAATGCACCTGAAAATTGTTTGTTAATTGATTTTTAGAATGCGTGTAAAAAGTATTTAATGAATTTAAACATAAACAATGAGAGAGTTTAATAAATACATTTTTTTTCGTATTATATATTTATGTTGCTTGTTATTTAATTTTATAACTTTAAAAACAATTTCATATATAAAAAATGCTTTCATATATTTAAGCGTATTCCCAAAATAAAGGCAAGATTCATTTACCAGTTATTCATTTCAATATCCAAGAATTCGTCGTTTCCATAGCAACAAAATTGAATCGACAGTTTTCAATTGGACTTAATTTTGAGATATTGAAACAATTTTAATTTATTTTAATTTTGTTTTAATTCCTAAAATTTGATATTAACTTTCATTATAAATATATATATATATATATATATGACAAAACTATAGTTAAATTAAACTAAAACTGACAAAACTAAAGTTATTTACATTAAATTCATTTAAACAAGTTCAATATGAAACATTTTTATCTTAAAGAGTATTCGACATACAAAAGTAATTTTCGAAATTTCATTTCATCGCCAACCGATGATAAATCGCCAAATAAACGAAATTTTTATTCTTTTTTTACGAACGTTCTATCGAGGTTCCGCCAAAAAAAAATTAATAAACATATATATCCAAATGATAAGAACACTGTGTAATTTTTTCAGATTTTTCTGAATATGCCCGTATGGAGACCTTCCTTGTAAGTGAGACTCTTTAGGAATTTCGTGAAGATAAAAATGCAGACCATATAACACTTTTTTTAAACATTGAGGTAAGTTGGGAAGGAATAACAAAACTACTTAAACGTCATAAAAGTGAAAATTTATAGCCTCATTGCATTAAAAAAAGTTATATTAACCTTCCGTCTACCAGACGGGTCCATTGGACCCGACATGTACATTCAAAATATTTATTCAAACCAGAAATTTCTTCAAAACAAACTAAATGTATAAATCAGACAATAATAAGTTAAATAAACAAATTAAATAGTTTTAAGTAAAAATTCTGGTGTAGAATGTTTTTATAAAACTTGAGTAAAATTTCCGGTAGTTCTAGGGTTAAAAACACATTTGTGGCAGAAAATTCACCTCTATGATAAGTATAAAAATGTGAAATGAATGTTATTGTTAAAACTCTGTTAGGCTTCTTTCAGGTTAATAGAGTTCACTTTTTCAAATAATAATAGATATATGTTGCAGAATACGTGTGTGAGAAGGGGGGGGGGGGGAGCATCGTGATTTTGTAGATGCTTCGGTAGGGTGTGGCCAATAAAAGGTTGGGAACCACTGCTATAGAGTATAGAATAAGTAGCAATTAAAGTTTGTGTACGGGGACAATCAAAAGTATTCTGCTATTTTGCGGTCAATGGGGTAAAATTGTGTTCAGTGCGTTTTAATGATGTTACACTGTTTCAAGCCTAATGAAATTGATAAGCATCACTAAAGTGATGGCAACACACTTTCTATAAAGTATACAGTAGGTACATAGCATTTATAGGGACGCACAAAAGACTTAGACTTCCATTAGATTATGATATGTCGGGGAAAATTGTTTGCATTGTATATTTTAACCCCTTGGGGACGAGCGACCGGTATACGTGCCGGGTAAAGCATTTTCCCGATTCAATTATACAAATATTTCTGTTTTCAAAAACCGGTGATAAAAGATTAAAAATTCTGTAAAAGATGCTCGTCCCGAAGGGGTTAATGATGTTACACTAATTCAATGCAATTGATATACTTCACTGTGGCATTTTTTCTATAGATTATTGAGGAACATCGAACATTTCATTTATTTACAGAAACATTCAAAGAGTTCGATTACAGGAGTGACTATGAGCCATAACTATGTGGTGTGTGTTTTCAGTTGTAATATCCAATTAAAAATTTAACTAATTTTTAGTGTATTACGAGGTGTACTTTATGTTACGAGGTGTGTTAGTGTATTTATGCAATATAAAGGCTGCACGAAAGAATTCACACACATTACCAACTATGGATTCTAACCGCTGAATGTGAGTTTTTACTCCGTTGCGTTTTATTATTATTATTGTTGTTGTTGTTGTTGTTTACTAGCTAACTTGCCCGGGTACGTCAAAAAACAGTACGAATTGCGAAAAAGCTCTGAAAATCACAATAAGATATCGCGAAAAATTTTTAAATCGCAGCACAAATTTCGAAAAGAGAAAGAGAAATTATATATTGTGTTCGAAGATTGAAAGTTGATTCCTTTCACTAATGTGGAAAAATGGTAGGAAATCGGTAAAATATACTAAAAATCACATACAAAATTCCCGAAAAATTCGAAAATTGCTATATGAAATCCGAATGAACTTTATTGAAATGAAAGAAGAAATTACTTTAGCATTATAGGTCAAAAATGGAATGTCAAATAATTGCAGCAGATCGCGAAGAAACGTAAAAATCTAATTAAAAATCACAAACAGTTCAAAAATCACGAAAGTCAAATTTTACTATAATTGGATAAAAGTTTCAAATCTAATTCTTTTGACGTGCGGGCTTTCTTAAAATTTATGTTTGGGAAAGCATGCTAAGCATTGTATCATGTTGCTTTTATTCATAATTTAATTTACTTGGATTCCCTTAAATATAATTAATATAACCCCTTAAGTTAATATTAGTTTTTGTTGCATTAAAATATCTCAATTTGTTGATTTTCTGTAAGCAAGTAATCACTATTGGTTTACAATGGAAGTCTGTGGGAATTTGGCAAAATATTAGAGGTATCGCCAAATTGGCGCCACTTTTGGTGATTAATTTTGGTCGTCAAATATGGCGATATATCGCCAAGTTGGCGACAAACTTGGCGTCATTTGGCGACAGAATTGTGTCTCCCCTACGGCAACCCCCTTATAGGTATAGAGATGCATTAAATGCTGTTCAATAATCCCATAAAAAATTCGCTAAAAATTCAAAAATCGCTGTACGAATTCCGAATAAATTTTTTTGAAAAGCGAACAAAATTTACTTTATTGGGTTAAAAGAAAGAAACAGTATTCATTTTACTAATGTGGAAAAATCGCCTCGAAACTTAAAAAAGCGCTAAAAATCGCATAAAAATTTAAATAAAAACAAATCGAATCAAAAAATCGAAAATCGGGCTTCGAGGTGCAAAACTTCATATATAGACGTATCTTCTCCCCAAATTTTGTAGCTTTACGTGCAACGGTCTCTTCAGAACACCGTCGACACACTCACACACAAACTTCTTTCCTGATTATTATAGATTTAGATATCTCATTTGATTATATGAACAAAAATAAAATTTCTTAACAGTATTTCGATAGCGTTGGAAAGTGCTTCGGAATCTGTTCCGTGATGCATGATATTTCATTCTTGTGGCTAAAATATCGTCTGCTTTTAGATAAAATTTCAATTTCACATTTTATTAACGTTTTATGGATACGCTGAAATGGATTCGAAAATTTAAAAGAACTCAATTAATTTTTTTGAAAAACATTTTCTCGGATGTGGCAGAAATTTTAAACCCGCATAATAATAATAATAGGAATTAAAAGATATGTATATATATATATATATATAAATCATCAATAGACATCACGTGCTGAATAACTCTTTTTTTTTTTTTTTTTTTTTTTGTTAGTCTGACTTTTGTTGTATGTCTAGTGCCAGACAACAAATTGTCCGAGCGTTATTACAATCCGTCTTCTGAAATAATTATGAGGGAAAAACTTCCAAAAAATGACAGAAAATTATCACAAATAAAGAGAAAAATAAATAAATAAAGTGATTCATTCATACTTCTTTCAAAAAATGAAGGAGAGGGAGCTACCACTGGCTTATGACAGGGCATCATATTTAACCCTTAAATGCCGGGTGTTGCTTTTCGGCAACATACCCAATTTAGGCTCTAAAATACTATTAGAATAATATTGCAGCTATAATGCCTAATGTTGCCAATAAAATATATTCTGAAAATATTATTAAATCGATTTCCAACATGCAGATGGCAACACTTGTGCTGTTTCAGAATAAAGAAAGATTTATTTTTTCAATTGTTGCTACTTGTTCTTTTTGTTTTGTTTGGAAGCTTGCGAAATACCCTATTTTGTTCTGCAGTAAGCAAGTAAAATTTATTTCTTATTATAGTTCCTAAAATTCTTATGTGTTTAATGTTATAGAATTTTATCAAGGAAAATTATTTTTTCAATTAAAGACCAGTATTGCCGATTAGTAACAAACAGTTTTTTAGCCGCAAACCATACTTAAAATAAAATATGATTTTTTTAAGTATTTTTCCCATGATTTATTTAAAAAATGAAAGCCGAAAACATTATTACAATGATTTTTGAAAAATCAGGCATTTAAGGGTTAAGCATCCTAAGTGAAAAATTACTTTTGACGTTAGGGGTAACATAACGAAAAAAGTAATTTTAATATTTTCCACACGAGTTTTATCATTTAAAAAATATTAGAAAATAAGAATATATAATTCTAATATTTCCAATATATAATTCTAATATTTTTCTCACGAATCTTAGGGGGGGGGGGGGTTACTTTTATAGCTTTCTATTTATAATTTTTAGACTTGTTTATACCTTATTCATTCCAGAAATATTCATAAAATAATTAAGGTTCAAAATTTACTGTTAATATTCTCACATGATCATCCCAAAATGATTATTTAATGATTCCATTAATATTTACTATTATATAAGAGAATTAGTAAAGTATTAGAATAAATGTATTGCGTTTTCATTGAAATCGCAATTATATTTTTTGTTAAAATATCGTCTGCTTTTAGACAGAATTTCAATTTAGCATTTGATTGATGATTTATTATTATTTCATCTTATCCACTTATAGGATACGCTGACATAAATTTGAAAACTGAATAACTTTTTTTTTTTCGTATCTCACACTACATCTTATAAAGAATAAGAATAACTAGAAAACAGGAATTCTGCTTTTTTCAGAATTTAGTGTCGCCTCTGATGAAATATATATATATATATATATAAATATAGATAGTACAAAACATTTCAGTTTTAAGACTTAAAACACTATCGTAGTCGTATCGTAGTTCACTATCGTAGACTATCACACAATTCCAGCAAAAAGCGTTATCGTCATTTAAGAAACTCGACCAAAAAAATCGGCTATCTAATAATTCATACGCCTTTATTTGTTTGTAAGATTAGTATAGATATTTATAGTTAATAATAGCTCCATGTTTTATCAGAAATCCATTCATTTACATTTTTTCAAAATAGCACGTATTTTAATTACATTTTTTTTTTCAGTTATTATGGGAAAATGGCAACGAAACGATATAATAGTCTACTATTTTCCAACTATTTTTCCTCATGGAGGAAAGAGATAGATGGAGATGAAGTATGCCGTAAAAACGGTTTGCAATATGATGTGCGTTATGGCTCAAATTTAAATGCCCTTATTCGGCCCAAACAAAACAAGCACGTGAACAGGGACCTAATTCTTTGACATCACCCGTGCATTTTTTCTCTAAATGAAAATTATCTGCTCATATTGAAACATTCTAAAGGAGCATTTCACTGTATTATGAATTAAAAACTGTATCACTAAACTTTTTTTTTCTTTTGCGAAAGCACGTAGTTGTGTTTGGGCCGAACGTGGCGGATTTTATGGTTACATTTTTGGCGTCACCCCTAGCCACCACACTTGATCTCTATTGGAGATTCACATTTTTTGACACGGTGGGCAAGATTAAAAAAAACTACTCAATGAACAATCTTGATTTTTTTTTTTATTACAGCTTATTTAATTGCCTTCGATATGAATTAAAGCTTTTACGAAAATTATTAAAAAAAAAACAGTTATTAACAAATACGAACGAATTTTTTAACAAAAAAAATGTTTTTTTTTTTAATCAGCCATTACATAACTTTTTTTAAATAAATTTATGGGTTACTTTAATTTAACTAGAAGCTATACTCACGAAGTTTACGAAAAAAAAGTATTTTTGTGTTTCAGATAATTCTACAAGGCGCTATCATGCCCACCGTCCAGACGAAATTTTCCAAAGCAGTTGAACATATTTGTTTATAACTTAGAGTAGAAGCAACAAAATCTAATAAAAAAATTCTTGTGTAACCTTAAGATATGTACAATAAACTGTTAAAATTTCAAAAAGATCCATCATGCAGTTTTCTTGCAAAAAAATCATAAAAAGTGCTTTTTTTGCCTCCTAATGTTAGAAGGTCCCTTTAAATTAGGCGTGCACAACCTTTTTAAGAGAAGGGCCACTTATAAAAATTTCTGGGTTGTGGAGGGCCACATCAGCAACACGGGGAGAATTCTATTTCTGGGAAGTGATCTGTGGCCTATAATCAGATAAAAAATATGGCTTCAGAGGGGAAGGGGGGATAGTTTAACCCCTCTAGGTTCCTCTACACGGTCAACATATCCAATTCAGTTGGCAAGGATAGATCAACAGTTTACGTTTGTATATATAACAGAAATATAGGGAGTATTATCAGGGGCGGATTTAAGGGGTCGCGATGGTCGCAATCGCGAGGGGCCCCGCATTCCAAGGGCCCCCAAATCGTCTTTTGAGATCAAAGAGAAATGTGACGTTTTGATGAAAGGATTTTCTTAGAGTGTTTTTTAAATTTTTCAGCTAATATTACAATATCATTTTCATGTAATAAATATAATTTTTTCTATCATTTGCTACGATCAGAAATGTTTTAGTTTTTCCTTATCTTTTTTTACTTTATGAATTTTCAGGACTATGATCGTTTGTGGGCGAATAGGGTGAGATTCAAAGGAAACTTGGGTCTGAGCCGAAAGGAACACTGTTAGAGACATTCTATGACGATTTAACTATACAGATTGAGGGACTAATTAAATCATGGGCCGTCAACCTGAGGCCCCTGATTTTGGGGGCCCCACACTTGGTATGCAGTTTTAATAAAGCTGATATTTTAAGTGAATTTTTACTTTATTACTGATTATCTATACTAATAAAGCAAAGTTTCGCTCTGTCTGTCTGTGTGCGATAGCTAGTAAAGTCTACCGCACATAGAAGTCTGAAAATTTAGGTGAGTATAGTCCAAGACAGGTCCTGATGCACCTAAGGCTCAGATTTTAATTTTTTAAGATCCGGGGCCCCTTTAAGTTTTTATGCACTAAATTGTTAATAACTTACCCCCTTTTTATCGAATCTTCTTCGATTTGGTGGACCTTTCTCCATTTAGTTATGCTTGCCTTTTTACTCTCCAGATAAGACCCTGGCCCCTTGGGGCCCGATACAGGGCCTTTGAAGTTTTTGTGCAAATAAAACGTTAATAAATTGCATCCTTTTAATCATATCTTCATTTTTGATATCATTTTTCTATTTAGTTAGTCTCACATTTCTACATTCTATTTTAGATCCTGGGGTCCCTAGGGTGCCGTAGGGTCCGGTCCAGGGCCCTTGAACTTTTTGTGCGCCAAGAAGTTTTCACCCCCTGATTTTCTCACCTTCTCAGTACATAATTTTAAAGTTGGGTCTTGGACTCTTCTTCCTGGATCAACACCTTATATTTTCATTGGTGCCCTAGGGCCCTTTTTTAAACATTTACCCAATTATTTGTGCATTTCTTTAAAATATTATTTTAACGAATATTTCATACCCTATGCTTAATTTTGACTAATTGAAGATCTAACGCGCTAATTAATAAGACCATTTTAAAGTGTTTTTATGTTAGGGCACTGTTTTTAAGTATCAGTGAGCTCCTTTTGGGTCCCCTATTATAGCTCCCTTAAAAATGGTCCGATTCACTAGCTTATTTTTCTAATAACTTTTTAGGATTTCCAGCTATCCCTCATATTTTTATGGCCGCCTTAGGGTCCTTTTTAAGTATTTCCCCTTATTTTTTGCGCATTTATTTAAAATTTTATTCTAATGATTAATTTGTTCATTATGTTTAATTTCGACTAACTGGAGATCTAAAGAGCTAAATACTAGGACCTTTTAACATGTTTTCATCTTAAGACCCAGCTCTCAACTATCACCTTGACACCTTTTGATCCCCCTATTATAACTCCCTTAAAAATAGTCCGATTCACTACCTTTTCGTTTCCTAACAACTTGTTAGGTCCTTCAGCTACTCCATGAACGACGAAAAAATTTCTCAAACTTTAGCTACCACCAATTTTGAATATTAATCGCCTTCTTGAGGTCCTTGGTGCAGCTTCCTTAAAAATTATCCGATTCTCCTGCAATTTTCTTTAACATAGTGCATAGTGCTCCTGCCACTTTATAAACTACTAAAAAATTTCTTTATACCCTTGCTACCAACTTTTTCGAACATTAATCTTCTTTTCGTCATCAATTTACGTTTACTCATAAACAGTTGTAATTTAAAAATAACGATACTGTTAAAGGTAAAGGTAAGTGGTTAACTTTAGAGATGTGGGGTATTTCATCCGTAAATTAAATATTGGGTTAATGTTAAAGGGAATTTGAAAAAATTATAGATGAAGGAGGCCACCTTCCACCGCTTGGGAGCGCATTCTTTCCTCTGGTTTTGTCGGCCCGATTTCAATGGCAATTGGTTCATTCAACTGAAATTATAATTAAGCTACTTTCAGCATTATGAAAGTTTATCTTTTACTTTTGTTACCACCATTTTCGAACGTTAACACCACATTCTTTTCTCGGTTTCTATGGCTCGATTTCATCGAAAATTGGTTCATTCAATTTAACTTAGGATTGTTATACATATTTTAGTACCATCTTCTACCGCTAGGGGAGCATTCTAATCTCGGGTTCATGGGCCCGATAACTACGGGGTTTGGGTCATTCAACTTGGTTTTCGATTGTCTTCGGCGCATGCAAGGCACTTTGGATTTATGCAGCCTCAGACAGCGGCAACTCAGGTCACAGGTTCGTTCAGAAAGAGGCAGTGGCGTATCCAGGGAGGGGGTCCAAATGCTCTGGATACCGGTAATATTTTAAAGATGCCTTCGTCTTGATTAATAGCAAAAAATTCTCCGATTAGATAAGACGAACTGAACTTTACAAAATCACTGGTGTCCAGAGCATTTGGACCGGTACCCTGGCTATGCCACTGGAAAGAGGTTTTATGTTGGGAACACACTCACCGCTGCCAAAGTCATTGGAGCCCTGGAAAAACTAAGTTCATTTGAATCACTCTATTATGCCAAAGGCATTGGGGTACCGATTTTCCGAAGATATAAAATCATACAAACTTGAATTTTGTTTAAGTTTATTGTAACAGGCCCGGGCAACGCCAGACGGGTCACCTAGTAATCAATATTTTATTATAGCACAAGTTTTATTATTGCATCGTAAGTGTTCATTCTTTTTCCCTCTCGCAAAATTCTCCACATCCAGATCAAAAATGACACACGGCAATCAAATATATCATTGACTATCAAAGACAATGTCCCCCATAGTTTTCCCCAATATGAATTTTTTCCATTTTAGCAGATGTTTTGCTAATCGCAGTTGTAAAAGTGCCACTTTTACTTTTTGGGACCATTTTTATGGCATTCGCTATTAAAGACACTCGCAATTACAAACCTATATGCAGATTAGTTAATTAAATTGATGTTTAAAAAATATCTACCATATATATATAAAATCCTAGTGAAACGAATTTATGAAACGACTGGTTGTATTTCACAGCTATTACTCCTAAAATATGGAACCTTTGGCGGTGGATTTTATCACCAATTGTCCATATTGATCCACGTATGTCAAAAATAGTATTAGAATTTTTAAATTTTATTTAGTTTTCGAGGTATTAATTTTTCTTCTCATTTAACAATATTTTTGTAATTATGGCAACTAAATGACTCGATTTTTGTGGAAAAAGGGTAGGAAAGGAAAATATATAAAGATTATTAGATTTATTTTCTTTTTCGTCATTTTCAAATTGAAATTGAAATCATCTTTTATTTCAATCGAAAGTGGAGACAATATTGTGATTAAATTATATTTTTCAGGAAAATTTGAAAAAATAATTCATTAAATAATAATAATAATACTATTAAATAAATATATTTTTTTTCAATCAAATTTTTCTCATTTCAAGATATAGTTTTTCATAATCTAGAAAAGGTTACTATTTTACATTGTTGCCAATTTTAAAAACAGCGCTATGAAAAATATTTCAATTCAATTAACAATTTATTTACACATGACTATTATAAGTTAGCAGGGGGCAGAGGCCCCTAGTATTTATAAAAAATTGGAGTGCAGATGGTTATAAAACGACTCGTGGAGCTTCGAATTCTTTTTACATCCATAAAGCATTTGCCATTCTTTGAGCCCAGCTGTGTAACGAAAAGGAGAAAAATGTAATTTAATTTGGTTATAATTGATGAATGTATTTGATTTCTGAAATTGTTTTATTAAAACATGAAATTAATACCGTATATACTCGCGTATAAGTCGAGGAATTTCTGAGAATTTTCGACAAGCAAATTGGGGGAGTCGACTTACACGCGAGTCACTTAAAAAAGAAAAAAAAAACTTCTATTATTGTAAAATTCTGGCTTCTTATGTGTATGAATAATAAAATATTATATAAAATATACAAATAATAATAATGTATAATATAAAAAAATTCCAATGATTTGTTTTTGTTTACCTACTGCTTTTTCGCATCAGCAAGTGAAATCTTTGGTTTGATTTTGTGCAAAATTGAAGTAAAAAGTTAAAGGTCGACTTATCCGCGGGTTTTTGGTTTTTTGCTGAACTTGCATTCGAAAGTTAGTGAGTCGACTTTATATGCGAGTCGACTTATACGCGAGTATATACGGTGCTGCAAGCAAGATAATGGCATGCAGTTCAGGCCACTGCAGCCCAATTCATTAAAACCCCATACATTTATATCTTATTTCATGAAATAAATGAGCCAAAAACGAAAAGCAGCGAAAAGTGGTTTTGAGTTATAGCTCAGCAGATGCTAAATATTGTCTCCTTAGTTTCTGATTAATTTTGATTTGAATTATCATTTTATATTTTATGATCTTAAAAATTGAAAGGAAAATAAAATACATAATTTTAGCATATTTATCCGTCACAGTATCTAAGTTTGTGTAAAATAATCTGATGTAATTTGAATATGAAATGAATTTCGTGTAATTAATCCTCAACAATTTGAATACATTTTAATTTATTTGTTAGTAATTATTGCAATTAAGTTTTGAATAGCTATTATTTTAAAACTAGCTGACCCGCCCGGCATTACCCAGGCCCGTGATGAATGACTCTTAAATGACCCTCATATTTGTATGATTTTATATCTTTAACTCCATTTTGTCTGAATTTATATTTTTAAATGAAAAAATATTGATAATACATGCTATTTGGTATTTTATTTTCTGCGTAATTTAATTTTTGGGGTCTATGCTTGACAAAAGCGAGCGAAATCGCCGCGATGAAACTCTCAGATTTTTACTGATTTCGTCGCATATTTACTGATTTCGTAGATTCACACATTTTATTTTTACCGATTACATTACCGATTAGAAGAAGATTTCAGCTTTAATATTTTTGCTTCGCCGGTACCTCTAAAATTACGCCCTGGAGGGGCGAAACCGCGACGAAACACTAAAGTTTCTACAGATTTCGCCGAAATTTTCACTCCATTTTATTTTGTAAAAAATATTTCTACCCGTCCGAACGTTTTATAATTTTTGTAGGTCATCTAAATCTAGTCTATTGAGATTCTCTAAAAAGACTGTGTTAAAATACATACGGATGTTTAGTTACTTTTAGCGTACAACATATCGTCTCCGTGAGGCGCGAAGTGACCCGAGTTCGTCGATTATTTGAAAGGGTTAAAATTCATATTTTTTAAAAACTGATTGCCTCATCGATTGGAAGAAGATTTTATCTTTAAGAACATATTTTTGGTTTGTCGGTACCTCTAAAATTGCACCCTGGAGGGGCGTTGCCATAAAGGAGAAAAACATTTTTTTTTTTTGTGGAAAAACGACAATCTTTGAATTTTCTTTTTCAAAGGGTTAACTGCGATATTTTTTGACTTAATTACGGGATTTGGGACATAAGGGTACGATCTTTTAGAATATGTCTTCCGTTTTTAACTTTAGTAAGCGATTTGCCCGATGTAAGTTAATATTACAAAATACCCCTCCCCCCATGGAATTTTTTCATTCGAAGTTCATTTTCTCATGATGCGTAAATAAGGTTTGCTTTTTCACTCTCGTTGATCGAGATGAGTTTTTAATGAGAGTGCGTTGCAATTGTTAATGAATAACTTCGCTTATAAGTAGATATTTTAGAATTCTGAGTATAAGATGTATCAGGAGAGGCCTCGGACTACCCTCACAAAAATTTTCCGCTTTGTATGTGCGGTATATTTTGCTAGCCATCGCGAATACACTCACAGAGAGCGAAATTTTCTTTTATTAGTATAGATTTTAAATATACCCAATTTTTCAAGATGGAAGGGCCCCAAAAAGTTCCAGTGAGAGGGGCCCCTCACTTCATAAATCCGCCCCTGAGTATTATTTAGAAGGACTGATAATACTCCTTGACTTTATTCGGGGAAGTAAATTTTGTTTATTTAAAAGTGCTAAAAAACAAACATAGGCATGAAAGTGGCTAGTGCCGAAAAAAAATGTGAACTTTATGAACGAAGGGGGGATGAGGAGCCGATCAACGAAATTTGCGATTTTTCCGTGCCCGATCAACAAAATTTTCGATTTTTTTTTTTCCACTTGATTGACAAAATTTGCGATTTTTCCTTGTCCGATCTACGAAATTCGCGATTCTTAACTGACTCTAACGAAATTTGCAATTTCTTCCCACGGCCAATTGACGAAATTCGCGCTATTATCTCGCAATAAACTGACGAAACTCGCGATTTGTACGCAGCCGATCAATGAAATTTTCAATTTTTCCGCGCATCATAGAGAAAATTCGCGATTGTTTCGCGCATGATCAACGAAATTTGCGATTTTTCTGCGCCTGATTGAAAAATTCGCGACTTTTCGGAGCCCAATCGACAACGCTCGCGATTTTTCCATCCCCGATGGACGAAATTTGCGTTTTTTCCACGCCTGATCGATGAAGTTTTCAATTTTTCCGTGCCTGATCGACGAAATTTGCGATTTTTCTGCGGCCGATCAACGAAATTGGCGATTCTTAAGTAACTGACAAATTTTGCATTTTTCCCGCGGCAAATTGACGACATTCGGGATAACCAGACGAAACACGCAATTTTTCCGCAGCCCATCAAAGAAATTTGAGATTTTCCCGCAGCCCATCAACGAAATTTGAGATTTTCCCGCTCCTAATAGAAAAGATTCGCAATTTTTACACCCCCCCCCCCCCGATCGACGAAATTCGTGATTCTTAACTGACTGACGGAATTCGTGTTTTTTCTCGCAACTGACGAAATTCACGATTTTTACGCAGCCAATCAACAAAACTTATAATTTTTCCGTGCATCATCAACAAAATTGACGATTTTTCCGTGCCCGATCAACGAAATTTGCGATTTTCCGCGCCTGATCGACAAAATTCGCTATTTTTTCGTGCCCAACCAACGAAATTCGCGATTTTTCCGATCTCGATCAACAAAACTCGCGATTTTTCCTTGCTTGATCAACGAAATTTTCGATTTTTACCACGCTTGATCAACAAAATTCACGATTTTTCCGCACCCGATCAACGAAATTCGCAATTCTTAACTGCCTGACTAATTTTTCAATTTTTCCCGCGGCAAATTGATGAAATTCACGATTTTTTCCTTGCGACCTATGGACAAAGCTTTGTCCATAATGACAATTGACAATTTTTTGCAGTTATAAATTGACGAAGTGGGCCACATGTTGTGCATCCCTACCTTAAATGCTTTGATCCAGAAATGAACATATGAAAGCAGTATGCAATATAAGAAACTATGAATGACTCACAGAATCATCAGAGGAGCTTGTGAGTTCATTCATAGAAGATGCGTTATTTCATCCAATTTTGTCGGCATTAAGCCTAAAAGGACAAAATTTAGCTCCTAATAACGCAAACATTACAAAAAACAGATAATAAAAAGCCAAGAGATCCAAAGAAAGATACACCTCACACAGGACATTAAAAATTATAAAATAAAAAAATAAAAATTATAAAATTAAAAAATAAAAAAATAATAAAAGGGCAATTGATTAATTTAACGTTTTAAAGACAAAAAATTGTAATATAAAAAAATGAGAATATAAATAACATTTAAAAAGATGAGGAATATTTGAGATAGTAAAATTTAGCCTTGTATTATGTAAAAAAAATTGAAAATTTAAAAAGCAATGAGGAACATTGAGACAGAAAAATATATCCTTAAATGATGATGCAATATGTGGAAATATATTGTGTTAAATGCATGATACCCCGTATTTTTTTTTAAATTATATGTCCATACAATATATAAGCATATATACATACACTTATACACGCTCACACACATAAAAACATATAAGGTTTTAAAATTTTTTTAGCATTCCCGACCTCAACCCTCCATAGTGGTATTTTTATTTTTTATGTTTTTAGTGTATAATGTATGAAAAAACATACACATACACTAAAACTTTTTTTTTCCTTTATAAGAATATATATATATATATATTATATACATATAAATTTTTGTGTGTATGATTTCAATAATTTTTTCAGCAATCCACATCCCACCCTCCATAATAGTGTTTTCGATTTTTTAGTTTTTTTAAACATATTAAATGCCTATACTGGTAAGAAGTAGAAAAAAATGAATATTAAGATTTGAGCCATGTAGATATAAAAGAGCTGGGATAATTATAAGACAATGCTAATTGCTTTAATTTAAAAATGTTAGGCTGTAAGAATTGGGAGGAACATAAACGTTTGATACGAAGACTATGATTAAGCAGAATATTTCTATATACTGAAATATGCAAGCAGGAATTAAAGTTCGTAAAATTAATTACATTAAATGAAAATTCATTGCGTTTATCATAAATGTTGAATGTTAGGAGGGAGAATATTAATTTTAACATCCATAAAATTGATACTAGAATTATGTGAAAAGGTAGTACTAAGTTCTAGATTAGAAGGGTACTTTACAGGAAGAGATATAGAATTATTATCTGTAACAGAAAGAATAATTATATCATCTATGTATCTGTAGAGCAATAAATTATTATTATTATTATATATATATATATATATATATATATATATATATATATATATATATATAAGCTTTCTATACAATAATACCATTGATATTAAAAGATAATGAAAATGAAATCAAAAACACCACATAAACCAAATATTATTTAAAATGTATAGTCCCATGTACTACCTTATGAAGATTAAAATGGAAGAAAAAAGAAAAATAAATAAACAATCACGATTATGGATACAGAAACTAAATAAATAAATGAAACCATAGTTATATAGTAAATTACTTTATCAAGGGCACAGAATTCACATATATAAGCAAGACAGTCGTTTTCTGTAGAGAATAAAGCTAAAAGCTGAATAATTTATTCTCTCTGCGCCCTAACGGCTGCATGGCCAGAATAATAGAAGAAAAATGAACACTGAATATTATGAAAGGCCTTGAAATGGAAAATATAAAAAATAAATATTTAAATATTTTTTACTATTATGTATAAATGATATGATGTAATATTATTCATCTTATCCTACATAATTTTACAAGATTTAATCCTAATTTCCTAATGCATATATTCTAGATTGCCGCTATATGAATAAGGTTAATTTTTACAGTTAAGTTAAATCAAATATTATAGCCATGTGTTGCAGTTAAACTAGATAAAGTACTACCTTGATAATTACATTTCATTAATAACCAGTTAGATATGCCTATCCCAAAACTTTCTTCTATCTCGTATATTTTAATATTTCAAAATGTTATTACAGATGTCAACATTTCATTTTTATTAGTACGATACTATATCAACTTTGACTTTCATCTTAAATTTCTGCTTCAGTCAATTAATCGGAGTAAAAACGAGTTAATCTCGATCATGGTATTTATTAAAAGCACGAATAGTCAACTTATCAGGATGGGAAGTTCTTGTCGATTCACGAGCCACTGGTGTACAATAGAACTACGAAAAATTAAGAAGATTACAGAAAAATCACTGTTACAGCGCCCCCTTCCGGCGGAATTTTTCCACATTCAGGGAGTACCTTCTTGACGCCACAAAACTAGTTGGATGTGCCAATCCCAAAACTTTCTTCTATCTTTACATCTTAATACTTCAAAAGTAGTTACACATGTTAATACTTCAATATTATTAGTTCAATACTATACCAACTTTGATTTTCACCTTAAATTTCTACTTAAGTCAATTAAACGGACTAAAAACGAGTTAATTTATATCATGATATTTGTTAAAACTAATAGTTCTTCCCTATTCTGTTGTTATCAGCTGTTAGCAAACAGTCGGCTAAGCAGAAAGCTAGTTGCCGCCGATGGACAATAGAACTACGAAAAATCAAGAAAAGTATACAAAAATCGCTATCACAGAGCCCCTTTACCACGCAATATTTCCAAATTCAAGGAGGACCTGTTGGCCAAAGCCAAAACCATGTCCAAAAAATTTGGTTTAATTGTATGCATAACTTCATACACTTTTCGATGGTACAGTAATGAAAATGGCACAGACATCGCAATTATAGTGCCCCCTTCTGGCGGAATTTTTCAAGTTCGGAGAGGACTTACTGACCATAGCCTCACATATACACAAAAAATTTGGTTCAATTCTATGCATAATTTTATACTGTTTTCGAAGGTACAATAATGAAAATAGCACAGACATCGCTATTACAGCGCCTCCTTCTGATAGATTTTTTTCAAATTCAGGGAGGACTTGCTTGCCATAGCCAGAAACATACACAAAAAATTTGGTTCAATTCTATTCATAACTTCATACAGTTTTCTATGGTATAATAATGAAAATGGTACAGACATCACAATTATAGCGCCCCCTTCGGCGGAATTTTTCCAAATTCAGGGAGGACCTTCGTGCTATGACCAAAAACATACACAAAAAATTTGGTTCAATTCTATGCATAACTTCATACACTTTTCGATGGTGCAATATTCAAAATCGCACAAAAATCGGTATTACAGCGCTCCCTACCGGCGAATGTTTTCCAAATTAAGGAAGGACCTGCTTGCCATAGCCAAGAACTTAAAAAAACTTTTTGGTTCAATTCTATGCATAACTTCATACACTTTTCGATGGTACAATATTCAAAATCGCACAGAAATCGCCATTACAGCGCCCCCTACCGGCGATTTTTTTCCAAATTAAGGAAGGACCTGCTTGCCATAGTCAAAAACTTAAAAAAAAAATTAGTTCAATTCTATGCATAACTTCATACACTTTTTGACGGTACAATGGCGACAGACACAATGACAGACAGACATTTTCTATAAACATGTTTTTGGGGATCTCTGGCCTCTAAAACGTGTAACTCCGTCGAAAACCGGAAGTCGAAAAAAATTTCGATTACAATACTTTCTTCTATTGAAGATAGAAGAAAGTAAAAATTTGATTCAAATCTATGCATAACTTCATACACTTTTCGAAGGTACAATATTGAAAATGGCTCAAAAATCGATATTACAGCGCCCCCTTCTTGCGGAATTTTTCTTAATTTAGGGAGGACCTTCTTGCCATGACCAAAAACATACACAAAAATGTTCAATTCTATGCATAACTTCATACACTTTTCGATGGTACAATATTCAAAATCGCTATTACAGCGCCCCTTCCGGCCGTTTTTTTCCTAATTAAGGGAGGACCTGCTTGCTATCCGATACAACCGAAGACTGCCTCCGGACGTCCTATATGGTCCTATATAGAGCCGGGTGGTCCTATAACCGTCAGATCCTGTACAGGGAATAATTTGGACGTTCGGAGAATGCCAGAATCCGGACGAACCATCCACGATCGTCCGGTGTTGTCTTGAGAGCATCAGTGTCCGCGTAATTACCGGTGCGCATGCGCAAGAAATTCTGACTTCAACTGCTCTTTGTTTGTGTTCCGTTGCTGTTGAAAGATTTTTTTTTTTTTTTTTTTTTTTTTTAAACAACTGTGTTCTATTAATTGTTTCTTTAAATGACAATTGAATTTATTCTAAAGATAAATAGTTTCGAATCTTAACTTTTTAGAGTGAACTTTTGAGTTTTATACTAAAATATAAGGTTTTTTTTCATAATTTATGCCATGAGACAGTCGAACTTTCATAGAAAACATATACGCAATTATAGGTATTTTTCATATAAATACTCGAAATAATGATGTTGTATAGTTGTAAACAGTGGCGCACCCAGGATTTTATCTTGGAGGGGGCCGAACGTTGGCAGCGAAACAAAATAAAATTAGTGGGGGTAAAATTTCTCAAGTTTTGATTATAGTAGGAAATTACAAGGAGATACTAATTAATCATAAAATTATCGTAATTAATTCAGTATCAATTAATTGGTTATTTATTTTAATTAAAATTATTATACTTAAAGTTTAATTTTATTAATAATTTTAAAAAGTACTAATTTTTGAATGTGCAGAAGTTAAACATTTAAAAGCCTCATAAATAAACATTCATAGAATTTCCCATTTATATCTATCTGATTGTCAGACATATTGTGGTTTAAGAAAAATATCCAAAATAGCTTTGACGAGATGAATTATTGGATGCAAATTTTTGGGCTAGTTCATTTAAATTTAACTCGTCACTCAGAATTGTATAGGAATTAATAAACTAATAGAGAATTTAATCTCTTGTGGGGTATGATAGTAAATTATTGTAGAGGCATTTTTTCTAGTCGTGGAAAGGTTAGATGCCCCTACAGCCCCCGTGGCTTAACCGACTATGTGGCCGAGTTAAATGGATAAAAAAATTACTTCAAAAATTCAATAAAATTCATTTAAAAATATTGTTACACATAAAATCTAATTTTTTTTTTTTTTTTTTTTTTTACAAAGCTCTTGAATTACTTCAGTCGCAGTTACATTAATCTCTCTGTGTATATATAACAAAGCCAGCCCATTTAACCTTGATTCTGTCCTTGTGGATCTTAAGTAAGTTTTTAAAATGTGTAATGTCAAAAATTACCTTTCGCTAAGACAGGTTGTAACGGGAAGTGTTGCAAATATCTTTAGTTGTTTGTAGGTGTTGGGGTATAACATTTTGTCCCATTTCGAAACTGCTTCAATGGCATTCTTGCATTTTGCACAATGGCATTTTCTAAAAACCATCAAATCGTGTTCTGGGCATTCTAAAACGTATAAATCCGTCGAAAACCGAAAGTCGAAAATTTTCACGAATCCAATACTTTCTTCTTGTAAAGATAGAAGAAAGTAAAAAAGGATAAAGTACGCTGTTTTAATTCTTCATTTTAAAAAATGTGTCGTAGTTACTTTCTGTTGGATTTTTATGTTACACTTCTGTGTTGTTTGTTGTTTTGATGTGTTTAAAAACTGTCTTGCATTTTCTAAGAAAATATTTTTTGAAGACGCAGCACCTGCCTTTTTTAAATCGGCAAAATACATCCTGCCTTTTTTTTTTTTTTTCAAATTCTTGCTCCATCCCATATATTTTGTTAGTTCTGCAAGTGTACATAATGTTAAAGCTAAAAGTAAATACTAATACTTGTAATAATTTAAACTGGATGACTGAACTCATTATTAATTTCAGTACTTCTCTGTTATCCTGTCAATCACTTTTCATAAAAAAAAAAAAAAAAAAAAAAAAAAAAAAAAAAAAAAAGCCAAAAAATTTCAACAACTAATAAAAACTATACGAATTGAATATCTCCAACTGAGCGAAAAAATGCCCAGGCCGGGAATCGAACCCAGATCCTTGGCTTACAAGGCCAATGCTTTTCCATTTAAGCTAACTGGGCCGACAACCAGCCAGCATATTTCGCTCAGAAAACCTTATTGGTAATAACATCTGGTCTGTCATGTAGACAGCTCAACAGAATAAACCGCAGGTAAAGGAACTCCATATAAACGATGGATACGCAGATGAACTATTATTTTTTTAACACAATCAAACTGATTGGTAAAGTTATCATACGAATTGAATATTGCATATTCAATTCGTATGATAACTTTACCAATCAGTTTGATTGTGTTAAAAAAATAATAGTTAATAAAAACTAGTATGTTGTGACCATCACAAAACTTTCTTCTATATAAATCACATCAATTAAATCATTTAAATAGTACAAGGAATTACATGAATTTAGCACCAATTCATATCAAAGTATATCTGAATTTGAAGTTTGATGAAAATTCGTGCATTAGTCCTACAGTTAGGGCTATAGCGGAAATACTGAAAAATGTACCATAGCAGCGCCATCTGTTGAGCGATTTACGCCAAAACATGAATAACACTAATTGATATCAAGGTATACCTGAATCTGAAGTTTGATCAAAATTCGTGCATTAGTTATCAAGATAGAGCTATGGTGGAATTTCTGAAAAATGCAGCATAGCAGCGCCACCTGTTGAGCGATTTGCACCAAAACATAAACAGCACTAATTCATAACAAGGTCCTACCTGAATCTGAAGTTTGTTTAAAATCCAAGCATTAGTTCTCGAGATAGAGCTATTGCGGAAATTGCAAAAAATGCAGCATAGCGGCGCCACCTGTTGAGCGATTTACACAAAAATCTATAAAACGCCAATTCATGTCAAGGTATACCTGAATCTGAAGTTTGATGAAAATTCGTGCATTAGTTATTGAGGTAGAGTTATGGTGGAAATTCTGAAAAATGATGCATAGCAGCGCCACCTGTTGTGCGATTTACACCAAAAACTACGCAGCACTAATTCATATCCAGGTATACCTGAATCTGAAGTTTGTTGAGAATCCAAGCATTATTTCTGGAGATTGAGCTATTGTAGATATCGTGAAAAATGAGGCATAGCAGCGCCACCTGTTGAGCGATTTACACCAAAAACTAAACAGCACCAATTTATATCAAGGACTAACTGAATATAAATTTTTATTAAATTCCGTGCATTAGTTCTTGAGATAGAGCGCCCACAAAATCTGTGTCACATACAGACAGACAGACAGAATCACAGACATTTTGTAAAAACATGTTTTTCGGAATCTCTGACCCCTAAAACGTGTAAATCCGTCGAAAACCGAAAGTCGAAAATTTTCACGAATCCAATACTTTCTTCTTGTAAAGATAGAAGAAAGTAAAAAAGGAAGAATGTTACCATTTGAAATTAAAAAAAAAAAAAAAAAAAAAAAAAAAAAATTAGAAAAGCTCTGCTTACTAAATTGCTAACAATCAATTTATGAATAAGCAATTCATTTTATGATATTACTGAAAACCGAAATAAAAATCTTGGATATTTATTACATTATTTTTCTTAACTATCCCTCTCGGCTGGTGAATGTTTAAGTGATATCAATTGCAACAGATCTATTATATGGAGCTATGGATCATAAAATTTGTTCAATACTTTTTCCTCTTTTAATATTATTTTGTTGCTGTTTAAGAACACAATTGTTATTTTAATCAATAAAATATCTAATAAATCAGTAAAACATCATTAAAACACATCTGACATCAAGTAAATGTGACGCCATGATCGTGTAATTTTGGCATTCAATTTTATAGTTTGGTGGTAGCTTTTTTGGTAATAAAAATAACTTTGGCCAAAATGAGATTAAACGCCAAAATGAGATTAAACGTCAAAGATGCATGATTGTAGCATCACATTCACTTGATGTCAGATGTTATTTTAATCTATAATATTATGTGTGATGTGTTTATGTGGGAGATCTCAAAAGGTGGGATCATTAAACGTTAACTATATATAATTTTTAAATTTTTCAAATTTAAGGCCAATTTTTTTTAATAGTATAGTATATAAGTCTACAAAATTATACACAAACATTAAAAGACAGCAACTATTCTGGAAAATTAATTATCAAAGCCTTTAACTAGCAGTTGTGTACGTTACAAATTTTGGACATTTTTTTCGCACGTACGTTACAGATTTTGGACATTGCTGACAGATTTCGGACGTTGCGCTTAGTATTTAAAAAATTCTTAAGACTAAGAATGTAGTAAATGTGTCCTATAATTGTATGTGTATACATATATATATATGTATAATTAACTTTTTGTTATCCAGTAATAATAATAATAAAATCAAATGTTAATCTCTGATATTAAAATATTTACTACTTTTTTAGAAGTAATATCTTAATTTTATAGGAATTACACATTATGTAAAAAATATACCTTTACATAATATTAGAAGTATCCAACATATAATTTATTCCTTTTTTTCTCAAAAAAAAAAGAAAAAGTTATACTGCCATTTTTTTAATGCACATATCTATAATTTCTTTATCAAAAGAAAAGTCTCCTCTTGCTGTCACCGGGTGAGGTGGATTTGGTGATTTCAACAAAATATCTTCATATTTTAAATTTGTGCTGTCTTTTTTAGATGGATAACGAAACCTGTTAAAATCAATGTCTGCCTGAGGAGTCAAAAAATTTATAGAAAATATTTGTTCACCATTATCAATGCTGATCTTTTCAATAATACCTGGCCATAAGTTTTCATCATGAATTAATAAAAAGTACCAGTCACCAATGTCAATCTATTTTCAACTGTGAGGAGTCAATTGTAGAAACAATATTTTTTTCACCAGCTTCACTGGTAATGCATTCTTGATTGTTTTTTACAGAGATTGTAAAAACCAGATCTATTTCTTATTTGAATAGTATCAAATTTGTTTGTCGTGTGTACGGAGTGAATCTTTTGAGTACCTTTAACAGTTTTCGCTGGCTGTCTTTTCTATACTTTGAATACTGTCAATTTCTGGGTTTTTTTTTTCTTTTTACCAAAGTTACAGCACGAAGTGGCTTAAACTTTTTATTTGCCTTGCATTTTGGTGGGGGAGCAAAGAGGAAGAATGGAATTTTAAGGAGATCGGATTCTTAAACCTTGAATTAAAAAAAAAAGAACTCAAGTACAATAATTTAACAAAAAAATATTTATTTTATTTTTTAAGATGTATGTTAGAACAATGGACTCTGTTATAATATATATATTTATGTATTTAGAAAATTAAAATTATTAATGTTTAGATCGTTCCACGATTTGGACATTGTTATTAAATAATCTTTTGGGGTACATTTGCTACAAAGAAAACTTCGCAAAATACAGAAAAACACGTAAGATCACTGAAGAATTACTTTTGAAATAAAAAAAGAAGTTTACTATTAATTTTAAATCATACTTTTAAATAAGCATGTCCAAAATTTCGTAAGGATCGCAGCGGTCGCCATATTGTGTCTATCGTTACACACATTAGTTGAGCATGCTTCAAGTCAGGTTATATTATTACACGTACTAAATACACTTTATTTATGCAAAACAAGGTAATTATTTACGATAAAACATTATAATAAAAAAAATTTTATACCTTTCAGGACACCAAATCATCTTTAAAATAAATTTACCGAAAATAAAATCGGCGTTTCCATCGTTACACGATTCGGACATCCCACTTTCTTATTTGAGAAAAGTGCATTTATTGCAAAAAAATCTTATAAAAACACATACAAATAATTAAATTTTTTTAAAGTAATTTTAAAGTTAGATAAAAGAGATTAAAGTACTTACTTGATGTATTTTTCGTGGAAATGATAGCATTGTCGCGTACGTTACTTTCGGACATAACAAAATACAAAAAAATTCTTTATAGAAAAGTCCTTCTATCTTCAAAAAAGCAATAAATCAGCTTGCCAGTGGTTAATAGCTAAAGAAATCGCCATAGATTTCATTGTTTATAGCAACTTTTTTTTTAAATTTTGATTATGTCAGTGTTTAAAAGTGACCACTCTGCGTTGCCCGGGCCCATGATAATAAATAACCTTAAATAAACCTCAAATTTGTAAGATTTTATACCTTTAATCCGATTTTGTAAGAATTTACACTTTTAAACGAAAATCTTTCAAACGAATCTCGTAGATTTTTTTCCAATACGACGCGGTGTAAAAATTGAAAACGGATATGAAGTTTAAAAAATTGCAGTAGCGGAAATTGCAAAAGCTGAATTTAATTGCCATCCGCTTCAGACCTCAAAATGACGCCAACATTACTGACGCACACGTTTGTTGAGCATTTAAGCTGCTCTATGAGTCTTTTTAACTTTCTACCGTCTAAAAAACGGGTACAAAGTCGTATATAGTCATATAAACATGTATGAATTAAAATTGTACAATGTCATTAAAATAAATTTCAAATACTCGTACTTACCTCTTATAGACAATAACGTAGCCATATTGTAGTATATTTTTGTGTAGCCCTGAAAAATAATCATAAACGTTAAACGCATTATTTTTCTCTGAAAACATGCTGTCTTGAACTTAAATAACATAATTTCGTTTTTAAAAAATGGTTTAACAATAGCTAAAATGTGTTTCAAATGAATAGCGCTCATAGAACAGTGATGTAGCCGAATTCTTCTGTGTGTTGCAGTAAGTGTTAAAGCACATCATTTTCAATGATGAACACGCTGTAGTAAGCCTCAGATCATATATCAATTTCGTTCGATTTGAAATAATTGAACTTTATTAAAACACACTTCAAACAATTACCACCCATATATTATTATATAAATGAAGTAATTTCATATGTCCCTGTAAAAGAACTATAAATATTACGTACATTATTTTCAATACAGAGTAGGGTAACTCCGGGAAAGTCGCCGCATACGGGATAGATGCCGCACCCCTTTTATTTCTTGTAATTATCGATAGATGGTCGTCAAACGCTCAGTATAGGTGCGCAATGAGATTATTTTAACCAGTGTATAGCGTGAATCCCATTTCGATGTTTACTTGTAGGAGTACAATCCTTAATTTGACGTAAGTGAATGATTTCACTGTCCAAACTTTTAAACACGTTATGTTTAAATGCTTTTCATACACTAATTACTAAATGGATTCATGATTTCGAAGTCAAAACTAAGTGTAGCGTTTGTATAGAGTACTGTGTGTATGGTTACGCATTCCCCTTGGCGGTGGCAGGTAACTGTGATGGCTGACGTCTGCACCATGCAAAATGGGATACATGTCGCACTGCTATTCCGGTATACATGCCGCAGTTTCTTTTGTACGGGATAATTAAGTGTTATTAACTTTTCCTTTTCTTTTTGCACAGACAAGTCATGTTAAGCATGTTATCAAGTTTACTAAAACCAAAGGAGAAAAAGGGGAAAATCAAAAGTAAGAAGTGCAAGAAAGATGCAAGTCAAGATGATAATACTAAAAAAATGTATTACGCGTAACGTAGACGTTTTTTGCAAACTACTCCAAAAAAGAGGAAGTGTAATTGGCTTCGTTGCATCATGTGTTTAAATGTAGTACATAAAGACTGTACTTTTTCTGTAGATTTTAGTCGAAAAAACAGGTCTCTTAACCCATTCGGGACTATAGGTGCATATAAGCACCTTCATAAAGAGCTTACAAAATTTGTTTCTGGCACCAGTAAAAAAGAAAAGTATTATTTGCTTTGCTTAATTAGAGCATTTTGATGATTATTTAAGTAAAGTTAACTTCTTTTAAAAAAGTGGTACCAACCGAATAAAATTTGTGTAAAAGCCACCGGTCCCGAAAGGGTTAACAAATAAATTATGTAAACACACTTTTACTTTTTTCTTTTCCCTTTCTAATACATTGATGTTACGTTGTTGCTGAAATAACAATTAAAATTTAATGTTAAAAAAATAAGTCGATAATTTTAATAGTGAAAGTAGGCAAGAATTACTAATTTGAATATACTAATACGTTTCATTGTATTCATTTAGTTTCATATTGTTATTGCATCATTAATTATAGTCCAGATATGAATATATTTTTTAAATATTTTTATTTATAATTTTATTTTGTTCTTATTACAAGCGCGGCGTCTCAGCCTGAATGTACGGGTGACGTGCCGCAGTGTAATGTTTTAGAAAAAAATTGTTAAAAAATATTAATAATCTGTTTTGAATTTTTTTGTCGCAGTACACGCGTTGTATATTTAACATTAAATATTACAGCATGATTTTTTAAATTTTATGTCCACCATGGGACTTTATACACAAATTCAAAAAAATGTGCGGCATAAATCCCGGAATTACCCTATACTGCAGTGAACCGATCGTTAATAACATATTTAATTTCGTATCAATCCAAGTATATGTAAGAAAATTCAAATGCGAACAGACGTAATACGTATGTATTTATTTCATTCTTAATAAGCGTTTTTATTTTTCTTATAGAAGATCTCCAGCATAATTTATGGAAGTCCTTCCACATATAAAAAAAAGCAACGCTTTAGTAATGTACCAATGAAAATCTGCATAGATACCACGAAACGCATCTGATTGGTCAGAGCTCTCTGACGTTATAAGGGTGGTTACCAAGAGGGAGAGGGGCTAAACGTCGCCAACTTGGCGATATATTGCCAAATTTGGCAACTAAAATTAATCACCAAAAGGGACGCCGACTTGGCGCTATTTCCAGTATTTCACCAAATTTCCATAGACGCCCATTGAAATCAAATAGGGTTTACCTGCTTGCAGAAAATCAACAAATTGTGATATTTCAATGCAACAAAAACTAATTAGCTTATGACTAGAGCTTAATTGAACTGTATACATTATTTTTAAGCACAAACACTAACTATTTACAATATTCGTAACACTATATATACATAATTTTATGCACATATGTTGACGGAGAAATGGCGGCGAAATGAAAATTTCAGAGGAGAGCTAATTTATATGATAAGATAATATTTAATTATAAATTTATTTGATTTGTAATTATTCAACTAAATTATAAATTTTACCCTTTTTATGATTTTATATTTAATAATTCTTATATTTATGAAACTCTGTAAGCTCTAATGATTCTGATCTAAAATTGTCAGGAGTTGGGAGGTGTGCGTTTTTACCAAGTGGAATCTAAAAATTGAATGCATAGAAAATGAGGAATCGCGAAGCGATCCAGAATGGAAACGCGAAACAATTACGCCTGGGGTTGGCTAGAAAATAGGGATTGCTGCGCGAAACCGAACGGAATCGCGAAGCGATTACGCGGGGTGTTGGTGAGCGTAGCGAGCAGGGGGGCTGAGTCCCCCAAGTATAATATAAAAAAAAAAATCGTGGAATTTAATGTTTTAAATCGACACAAATCCCGTAAAAAGATAATAATAATTTAAAAGAAAAATCATTTTAAATCGAAATTGCCTAAAAAATGTTAGTGGAAAACAGAATTCAAATTGGGTGATTTCCTTTTTGTCGAGTTTCTTCCTTTTCTTAGTCCGTTAAGAATCAACAAGCAAATAGTTTTACATGCATTTCAATCGAGACTCACAATCATCAGGTTATTTCACGATGAAAAGGGATAGAATAAACGATTCTTCAAAGTAATGTTGTCAGTTGTTTTTCCTTACCGAAACTGTTATTGCTTGAAAAACAGTTTTACAGGATTCACCCGCTAAGGATGATTTTCAAAAAGTGGGATATTTATTTGATGTCCGAAGAAAACCTAATTTTTGTCAGCTTCTAAATTTTTTCTAGAAAGATTGTTTCTGATTTTTTATAAATCAACATATAGTTTAAGTAACAATGAAACATATTTAAACTAGTCGGATGTGGCAATCCCAAAACTTTCTTCTATCTCATACATGTTAATACTTCCTGAAAAATGCAGCCGGTTAGATGATTTACACCAAAATCTAATCAGCAACAACTTATGTCAACTTCAAACTGAATCTGAAATTTCGTGAAAATCCGTGCATTAGTTTTTGAGTAGAGCTATGATGGAAATCGTAAAAAATTCTGCATAGCAGCGCCACCTGTTGGGCAATATATACCAAAAACTAATAAGCAACAACTTAAGTCAACTTGATAACTAAATCTGAAGTTTGATTAAAATCCGTGCATCCCTTCCTGAGATAAAACTATTGTGGGAAACAGGAAAAATGTAGCATAGCAGCTCCACCTGTTGGGAGATTTACACCAAAACCTAGTCAGCGCCAACTCCTATCAAGGACTAACCAAATCTGAAGTTTGATGAAAATCTACGCATTAGTTCTTGAGATAGAGACATTGCGGAAATCAGGAAAAATGATGTATAGGAGAGCACCTGTTGCGCGATTTACACCAAAACCTAGAAAACATAAACTCATATCAAAGACTAACTAAATCTGAAGTTTCATGAAAATCCCTGTATTAGTTCTGGAAATAGAGCCATTGCAGAAATCGTAAAAAATGCAACATAGCAGCGCCACCTGTTGAGCGATTTACACCAAAAACTAATCAGCACCAATTTATATCAGGTACTAACTGAATATAATTTTTTATTAAATTCCGTGCATTAGTTCTTGAAATAGAGCGCCCACAAAATTTGTGTCACACACAGACAGACTCACAAACAGACATTTTGTAAAAACATGTTTTTCGGGATCTCTGACCCCTCGGGATCTCTGAAACGGTTAAATCCTTCGATAATCGGAATTCGAAAACTTTTACGAATCCAATAAGATAGAAGAAAGAAAAAAAATGCATGTATAAATAATAAAGTAATGCAATAAAAGTGAAATGCGAATAGATGTAATACTTAGGCATTTATTTCATTCGTAATAAATGTTTTTTTTTTTGTTTTTTGTTTTTTTTTTTTTTTACAACGAAGATCTCTAGCTAAATTTATAAGAAGTGTAATACAAAAAACAATTTCTTGAAATTTTAAGTATTAAATTGATTAAAACACATAAAAAGAGAATGATTATAAAACTAGTATGTTGTAGCCATCACAAAACTTTCGTCTATATAAATCACACCAATTAAATCATTTAAATAATACAAGAAATTGCATCACTTTAGCACTAATTCATATCAAAGTATATCTGAATTTGAAGTTTCATGAAAATTCGTACATTAGTTCTTGAGATAGAGCTATAGTGTAAATTCTGAAAAATTCAGCATAGCAGCGCCACCTGTTCAGCAATTTACACCGAAATGTATAAAACGTCAATTCATGTCAATGACTAACTGAATCTGAAGTTTGATGAAAATCCGTGCATTAGTTCTGGAGATTGAGCTATTGTGGAAATCGTGAAAAATGCTGCATAGCAGCGCCACCTGTGGAGCGATTTACACCAAAAACTAATCAGCACCAACTTATATCAGGGACTAACTGAATATAAATTTTTATTAAATTTCGAGCGTTAGTTCTTGAGATAGAGCGACCACAAAATTTGTGTCACATACAGACAGATAGACAGACAGACTCACAGACTCACAGATGTACAGACAGACATTTTGTAAAAACATGTTTTTCCGAATCTCTGAGCCCTAAAACGTGTACATCCGTCAAAACCGAAAGTCAAAAATTTTCACGAATCTAATGCTTTCTTCTTGTAGAGATAGAAGAAAGTAAAAATCCCATTAACACTAGAACGCACGGAAATTTTACTCATGCTTCATAAAAATACACTGGTTTCCAAAAATTAAGGAAAAATCACAAAAAGAGTGATAACTTGTTCAAAAATGAACCTATCCGTTTGAAATTTGCATATGTTGTTAACTAAAAGATGCTCAATAAAATTACAAAATGGAAATTAGTGGCGCTGCAGTCGGATTGCGTCATCTGTGAGGAGCATAAAAATGTGTGCTAGAGAGTACGGCTGCTGGTGTCGCTGTGATTATGAGATAAGAAAACTGAGATAGCCAGTTCATTAGTATGACCTCGAGGTATCATATGTCCGCATAACTGCGATATAGAGCTATTTGAAGATTGGATGCAGGCTAAAGTCAGACAGAAGTAGCCAGATGGCTAAATCTGAGTCCTTCTGTAGTTCTTAGGCTTTGGAAACAGTTTCAAACCACTGGTTCGGCCTCCAGAAGGTTCAGCCAAGGGCGGGCAGAACTACGACAAGCAACGATGACCGATATTTGCGGTTATGTGTACGAAGGATTATAACAGCAACCCCCTCTCATCTTAGGCCTCCCTTGTTGCAGCCACTGGAAGGTTGGTATCAACGTCTACTGTGCGTAGAAGGCTTTATGAAGGTGGTCTTTACGCGATGCAGCCAGACATTTGTGTGCTGCCCACCTCATGTCACCAGAGGGAACGTTTAAGTAGGCATGTCAACGTGTTTACTGGACGGCTGATCAATGAAGGCGTGTTTTCTTCACATATGAGTTCCAGTTTAGCCTCCAAAGTGATAGTAGGCATTGTTTGATTTGGAGAGAACGGGGAACACACTATCATCCATCAAAAATTCGTAAAAGAGATTCGTATGGAGAGGACGGTGTCTGTGTTTGGGATGGTATCTCTTGGCGGACGTACAGACCTCCATGCCTTTCCACTTGGAACTGTGATTGCTCCCGTGTATAGAGATGACATTCTTGATGCCACCCTTATGACGGTGCAGTAGGTAATGATTTCCTGTTACAGGACAATAACGCTTGACCGCACAGGGCTCTCATCGTAGAAGATTATCTTCAGCACCAAACAATTCAGAGCATGGAATGGCCAGCGCGATCACTGGACTTGAATCCCGTCGATCATGTTTGGGATGCTTTAGGAAGATTTGTCGCTGCTTTCAATCCCCCTCCCCAGGCCCTTGCCGTGCTTACAACTACTTTACAAGAGCAATGGTTCGCAGTTCCCAGCGAACTTATCGATCGCATAATTGACGGTATCGCACGTCGCTGTATGTGCTATATTGCTTCTAGGTGTGATCGTACTCCATATTAAAGGTACTTTTTCTATACCAAACTAACGCATGTATTTTGTTTATTTTATAATTGTGTTAATTTCTGAAACACCACATTGTCTGGTAATTGCTTTAATGTTATTTTATACCTTTGTATGTGTTGTACATTGTGACTCAGTTTTATTAAAATCTACTTGTAACATTTTGAGTAACCGCTACTTTTCTTGCTTCTCCTTAATTTTTGGAAACCAGTGTATTTGCCATCAGAATTTTTATTTAAAATTATTTGACTGATTTATTTAACATTAGAACGGCGGCAATGGGTCATTTTGACCCTTGCCAAATGAATACTTGTCTATTCGAACCAGAAAACTTTTTATAATATAAGATTAATATATGCTGCACAAAAATAACTTAGATAACTAAGTTAAATAGTTTTAAATAAAAATTCTGATGTCAAATATTTTTATATAACCTGAGTAAAATTTCCCGCCGTTCTAGTGTTAACGTAAATCTGCGTGGTTTAAATTTAATTTATTTTATGAAAGAATTTCTGGTTCCAGTCGACATTTAATCATATGGTCGGAGTCGGATCGACTCCTTCTTGGCGTTCTAGTGTTAAATCGAAATAGCATAAAAAAAGTTCGTGGAAAAACAGAGTTATCGAAACAGTATTTAAATTGAGTAATTTCCCTTTCAAAGAGTTTCTTCCTTTTCTTAGTCCGTTAAGAATCAACAAGCATATAGATTTACATGCATTTCAATCGAAATCGATAGACCCGCAATCATCAAATTATTTCACGATGAAAAGAGATAGAATAAATGATTCTTCAAAGTGATGTTGTCAATTGCTTTTCCTTGTCTATACTGTTATTGCTTGAAAAATAATTTTACAGAACTGTGATTTACAAAAAAGTGCGATATTTATTTGGTGTCCTAAAAAAATATAATTTTTATCAACTTGTAAAATTATTTTAGGAACATTGTTTTTATGTTGTTATCAATCAACACATAGTTTTAGTAATAATGAAACATGTTTTAAATAATGCATGCATAAGTAATAAATTATATGTAATAAAATTGAAATGCGAACAGATGTAATACGTATGCATTTATTTCAATCTCAATAAGTGATTTTTTTCTCCTTATAGAAGACCTCCAGATTAATTTATGGAAATGTTACAAATATATACAAATCGTGTTAAAAAAGAATAAGTATTAAAAAAAAAATAATATATATATATATTGGAAAATACTAGCTATTGAAAAATTAAGGCTTTAAAATATAATAAAAAACCCTATGTTATTACATATGTAGACAAATCTCCTAATAATTATGCAATCATATGTGAATCTTATTATCACCAACTTCTTACATCCTGTATTTCTTCTAATAAATCTTTTCAAAAAACTAATGAAAATGCAATGGTAAACAATCGTAAAATTCAAAGTTATTAAAAACTATTAAATATTTTTTCTACTAACTTTAATTATCCTTATTTAGTTCTTATACCCAAATTTCATAAAAAACCAATTAAATTTAGGACTGTAACTATTGAATGCAATACATATAATAATATAGCCAATAAACTTCTATTAAAAATTCTCAATCAAATATATATACTGACAACAACCACTGATAATACACATTGTATAAAAAATAGCTATCAACTGGTCAATATTATGAAAAATCTTAAATGTGTAAACAATATAAAGACATATGATTTCAAAGATATTTTTAATAATATAGATTTATTAGATCTACATAATATTACAAGTGCATTATTTAAAAAGTACCATCATAAACTTTATTTACCATCTAATATAGATATAGCTTATTTTAAATCATTAACAAATTTCATTATCTATAATAATTATATTTTGCAAGATAAACATTATATTTACAGAACGTCGGTATACCACAAGGTGGCTGTACATCCAGCTTATAATCTGACTTATACTTATATCACTATGAATGTACTTTTACTAATAGTCATCTACATTTATATCGTTATATTTATGACATAATTTTAATTGCCACTGATGAAACTAATATTTCTCAATTTCCAGTAGATTATCCTACTAATTTAGAATTAACGGAAAACCTCCTACCTAACAATACAATTAACTTATTAGATCTTAAAATTACAATAAAAGGAAATAAAACAACAACTGATCTATATGATAAACGTAAAGAATTTAAATTTAAAGTTAATACATTTACTAATTTTAAATCTTGTCTTCATAATTCTGTGTATCGCAATGTAATCCTTAATCATTTATACAGAATAAAGTGTTTATGTTCTTCTCATCTGATTAACAATAATATTAAAAAACTAATTTATGATGCATTAAATCATGGTTTTCCAAAAAAAATCATATATTCTTTAATATATAATTAGTACTTAAATGATCTTAAAAAAGAAATTAACACATGCTAAAAAAAATTACAAAAAATGTATAAAATAAGAAAATAATTATAAAAAATAAAAAATTGTAAAATAATAATAAAAAATTATTATAGGACGGTTGGGAGGGTAGATGTTAGAGTACGGAGGAGGGTGGCGTTGTCTGGATAATACGCAATGGTTAATTCATCAAAAAAATTAAATAAAAAAAAGGATGCATTTGATTTATAACTACGTTGCTAATGCACACTTTATAATGGATGTTGATTCGATACTTTTATATGTATAATGGCGTAGTTATATTTATATATTTATCAATTCATATTAAATTTATTCATATTCATTAAGATTTAATGTAGTTAACGATTAACTTATATTTAAATCTTAGCCTGCTCAGGACAATATCATATTAATTTCTAATAGTATACTATCTTAAATGATAATAAAACGCATAATGAGTGTATTTGTTATAACTAATGCTATGACAGCATGGATTTTAATTAGATAATTTGTTTTGTTTTTTTTCCTCTATCCTTTTTAATCTTGTTTCATTTTGAACTTAATTGTGTTCAATGGTTTATTTCTCGGTTTTATGTTTGTGGTAGTCCCAAATTCATATTCTTTAGCTTTTTAATGTCTAATATGAAGATGAAACCACACACTTTATTTGTGGAACTTTAGGCATTTGGGACCTGAAGATTCAGTCTATGTTCTACAAATATCCATTATTATTTTTCTGCTCAGTTTATTTATTTATTTTTTTATGTTCGTTGGTAATTTTTAAAGTTTTTTTTAATGGTCATATATATGTATTCATAATTTCACAGTTTTTTTTTCTTTGGTGGTCGGTAATGTTTATTTAATGGTTATATATATATATATATATACCGAAATCGCGTAAAAAAAAGTTCGTGGAAAAACAGAATTACCAAGACAGTATTCAAATTGAGTAATTTCCTTTTCGTCTAACTTCTTTCTTTTCTTAGTCAGTGAAGAATCAACAAGCATATAGATTTACATGCCTTGTTATCGAAATCAATAGACCCACAATCATCAGATTATTTCTCGATGAAAAGAGATAAAATAAATGATTCTTCAAAGTAATGTTGCCAATTGTTTATCCTTTAGGATTCTGTTATTGCTTGAAAAACAGTTTTACAGGATTCAAACTAGAGTCCTCCATCGGATCGGATTACCCGCACTCAACCCGGATCGGGTTGGGTTATCGCTATAATTTTCCGTTACTGTTCGGGTTGACTTCTACTTTTTTTGCTGCGGGTCGGGATGGCTTTCATTGTTTCGGATTCGGGTCGGTTTCGGGTTGGATTTTGAATCCTGCGTGTCACGTTCGAGTTGACTCGATTTTTCAAAAGAATGTCCAACATATTTTTTTTTCTGGTTAAAAATCATATACAATAAGAACTCCATAATGGACATTCCCGAAAAGAGGATACCTTTAAGCGAACACTTTTTTAATTCCTAGCACTTATATATTTGTACGCTTATACTACTGAATACGAATACCCTTCTCCGTGTACACACACATAACATGTATATGGGGCATTCTCACAATCTTTTGACTTTTGGGGGGGAAAATCTGGCGAAATTAAACTAGCTAAAATAACATTTTAATCTGATAGACGAATGCATTAATGATTCAAAATAAAGAAAAAAGGGTCAGCAGCGAAAATTCTTTTATTTAACTGGAGTTTAAGTTAAACTTGCTAATTTAATTTTCCTTACCGTTTTACCCCTATAACTTTTTATTTTCTTCTAAATTTTTACTTATAAGGAATTTGCATAGTACCCACAAGACATTAAAATAAGAAATAATAAAAATGTAGTACTTTTAATACAGAATTTTTGTATAACATTGTCTTAAAGGGGTGTTAAAGAAGGGACGGTAAATAAAAAAAAGGGATGGTATAGGAAAAAAGGGACGAAATGGTAAAAAAAGGGGATGGTATAGGAAAAAGGGGACGAAATGGTAAAAAAAGGGACGGTAAGGATGGAACGGTAAGGAAAATTACCACCTATTTTTAGGAAAATCATGTTAAGACTAAGTGATAGCCACAATGTTCATTGATTTTAAGAAACAGTTGCTAACATTGGATTAAATTAAATGCTTTTTTTTAATTTACCGCGAAAAGTGGAGGAATAAACCTTGGGGACGGTAAGACTACCAATAAAGGCACGATCTTGAAATTGATATTAAAATGCTGATTTAAATTCTGCAGTAAATTTCCTGTCAAAGAATTTTAGACATTCTTTCTCTAGCATACTTCTGCATGAGAAAAAACTTTTAAAAAATTCTGTGGCTGCATCTGAAGTGATTTTCTGTATAAGTTTAGCAAGAGGGACGGTAAGGATTAAAAACCCAGGGACAGAGTTCAAAAAATAATATCAACCGTAAAAATGTGTGCAGGTTAATTTTTTGCTACATATTTATATAAAACAATTATCGCAGTTTCGGTAAAAAATTACATGGAATTGCTTTTATTGAAACAATACATTATATAATATACATAATTTTATACAGACAGCTCCAAACTTAAAAATCAGCATCAGGGACACGGGGCGGTAGATGAGTTTTCCTGGTATTTGGACTCCCAACATCGTCCAAAACATATTTATCTCGTTAATATACGATCGAAATCATGCAATGGGATGTTCCCCAGTATATGAAATAAAAAAAACACAAAAAAGCGTATTAAATAAAAAATTATTATTCAGGGACATAAAAGTCAAAAGATTGTGAGAATGCCCCATATGTGTGCATAAACTATCAGAAATACGATACATGTGTTTTTGTGTGTATCAAAAACGAAATGTTGGTAATATTTTTTATATTTCAAGAGATGAAAAAATTAATCTTAACCATGCTGTAAAGAAAGAATAATCTATCACATTTCTTATATGCATTTTATTTCTCATGCAGTAAATTGAATACACACTCATTCATATTTAAGTACGTATTTATTTTCATCTGAAACAGAGTTCTGCTCAAACTTTTTGTGAAAATTGCGACAACCCGATTTGCAAAAGCCTAAATATGATCCGCAAGAATTTTCTAGTGTAAATTCGACTCGCAGAAAGAAAATTAGAGTCATCGCGAACCGAAAAAAGAAAATTAGGGACAACCCGAACCTTATGCAGGACTCTATTCCACGATAGCGTGGTGTCCGCTATTCAAAGGTTTTGCTATATCCGAATATTAAAGAATAAAAATTTGTCCAATTTTCTATACAAAACATAAAATTAGTATTAGAGATATAATTGTAGATTACTTTTCATAATTGCAATCAAATGATTTGCTTTCCTTTCACTTCGGGTTCGGGTCGGGTTTCAGGTTGATTTATTCCGGTTTCGGAGTTGTGGGTCGCAGAAATTTATTTTGTAGGGTTCAGGTCAAGGAAATTTTTTTGTTCGGGTCGGGTTGAGGGTTGATTTCAAATGTAATTTTTGGATGCGGGACTCTAATTTACAGTAAGGGTGATTTTCAAAAAGTCCTTCCGGCCAGTGCCGGGAGGAAGAGGTAGCTTTCATATTCCTTATTTTAAAAAAGCCAACTTGTATTATTCAAACACACGAAGATCAATTTAGTGGAAAACGAATATAGGAGATTCAATACTAATTTTTATCAATACTAAATCATTATGAATGAGAATTTCGCGAAATTAGTCAGCTTTATCCAAGCTGCTTTTATTTAAAGTAACTTATATTTGGCTGCCAAATTCGGCGATTTCTTAAAGTGCCTGCCATTTTAAGACAACATGGTGGATGAGGATAACCAGTGAACTTGGTCGAGACCTTAGTAATTGCTGTGCACATGCTCACTCACATCGGAATCGATTGATATATACGAGTGCTGTCGCAGGCAAAAAATCAGATTTTTCACAATGTCACCCACATTAGATATTGAAATTGCTATATCTGAGCCATTTTTTAAGATAAAGACAAACAAAAAATGCTCCTGAATCCTTATATCAAGGTCAAATACTTAAGAAAGAAACCTTTTTCAATTTCTAATTTTTTTGCACTTTACTTTAAATATAATTTTTTTTTTAATTTAATGGCCGCCATTTTGAAACAAGATGGCTGATGAAGCTGGCCAGCGAACTTGGTCGAGATATTGATGTATACTATCCACATGCCTTCTTACATCGAAATAGGTGAATACGTGTGTAATCGCGTGACAAATACAAGATCGTTTCAAAATGTTAGCCATGCTAGATATTCAAAGTGCTATAATTCAACCATTTTTTAAGATATAAACAAAAAACAAATTTTCAGAAACAAAAACTGCTCCGGAATCTTTGTATCAAGGCCAAACACATAAAAAAAATCTTTTTCATTTTCCAATTTTTTAATACCTCATTTTAAATTTAAATTTTTTTTTTTAAATGGCAACCCTTTTGAAACAAGATGGCGAATGAAGCTGGCCAACGAACTCGGTCGAGATATTGGTATGTACTATGTACAGACAGTTACATCCAAATTGGTTCATAAATACGCCTGTTATCGAGCGACAAAAATCAGGTCGTTTTAAAATGTCAGCCACAATAGAAATTCAAAATGCTATAACTCAGCCATTTTTTTAGATATAGACGAAACAAAAACTGTTCCCGAATCTTTGTATTAAGTTCAAACACATACAAAAAAAATCTTTTTCATTTTCCAATTTTTTGGTATCTCATTTTAAATTAAAAATTTTCTTTTAATTTTTTAAATGGCCTTCATTTTGAAACAAGATGGCGGATGAAGCTGGACAACGAACTCGGTCGAGATATTTGTATGTACTATGTACACACCAAGGTACATCCAAATCGGTTCATAAATATGCCCGTTACCACGTGACAAAAATCAGGACGTTTCAAAATGTCAGCCACGCTAGAAATTCAAAATGCTATAACTCAGCCATTTTTAAAGATATATACTAAACAAAAACTGCTCCCGAATCTTTTTATCAAGGTCAAACACATAAGAAAAAAATATTTTTTCAATTTTCAATTTTTTGGTACCACATTTCAAATTTAAATTTTTCTTAAAAATTTAAATGGCCGCCATTTTTAAACAAGATGGCGGATGAAGCTGGCCAACGAACTCGGTCGAGACATTGGTATGTACTATGTATAAACGAAGTTACATCCAAATCGGTTCATAAATGCGCCTTTTATCACGTGACAAAATTCAGGACGTTTCAAAATGTCAGCCACGCTAGAAATTCAAAAGTCCTTCCGGCCAGTGCCGGGAGGAAGTGGTAGCTTTCAAATTCCTTATTTTAAAAAAGCCAACTTATATTATTCAAACACACGAAGCTCAATTTAGTGGAAACCGAATATAGGAGATTCAATACTAATTTTTATCAATACTAAATCATTATGAATGAGAATTTCGCGAAATTAGTCATCTTTATCCAAGCTGCTTTTATTTAAAGTAACTTATATTTGGCTGAGATGTTTATGTATACTATCCACGTGCCTTCTTACATGGAAATAGGCGAATACGTGTGTTATCGCGTGACAAATACAAGATCGTTTCAAAATTTTAGCCACACTAGATATTCAAAGTGCTATAATTCAACCATTTTTTAAGATATAAACAAAAGAACAAATTTTCAGAAACAAAATCTGCTCCGGAATCTTTGTATCAAGGTCAAACACATAAAAAAATCTTTTTCATTTTCCAATTTTTTAATACCTCATTTTAAATTTTAAATTAATTTTTTTTTTAAATGGCAACCCTTTTGAAAGAAGATGGCGAATGAAGCTGGCCAACGAACTCCGTCGAGACATTGATATGTACTATGTACAGTCCAAGTAAGATCCAAATTGGTTCATAAATACGCCTGTTATCGAATGACAAAAATCAGGTCGTTTTAAAATGTCAGCCACAATAGAAATTCAAAATGCTATAACTCAGCCATTTTTTTAGATATAGACAAAACAAAAACTGTTCCGGAATCTTTGTATTAAGGTCAAACACATACGAAAAAAATCTTCTCCATTTTCCAATTTTTTGGTATCTCATTTTAAATTTTAATTTTTTTAAATTTTTTTAAATAGCCGCCATTTTGAAACAAGATGGCGGATGAAGCTGGTCAACGAACTCGGTCGAGATATTTGTATGTATTATATACACACCAAGGTACATCCAAATCGGTTCATAAATACGCCTGTTATCACGTGACAAATATCAGGACGTTTCAAAATGTCAGCCACGCTAGAAATTCAAAATGCTATAAGTCAGCCATTTTTTAAGATATAGACGAAACAAAAACTGCTCCCGAATCTTTGTATCAAGGTCAAATACATAAGAAAAAAATATTTTTTCAATTTTTAATTTTTTGGTACCACATTTCAAATTTAAATTTTTCTTAAAAATTTAAATGGCTGCCATTTTTAAAGAAGATGGCGGATGAAGCTGGACAACGAACTCGGTCGAGACATTAGTATGTACTATGCACAAACGAAGTTACATCGAAATCGGTTCATAAATACGCCTTTTATCGCGTGACAAAATTCAGGACGTTTCAAAATGTCAGCCACGCTAGAAATTCAAAATGCTATAACTCAGCCATTTTTTAAGATATAGACGGAACAAAAACTGCTCCGGAATCTTTGTATAAAGGTCAAATACATAAAAAAAAATATTTTTCCATTTTCAATTTTTTGGTACCACATTTCAAATTAAAAATTTTTTGAATTTTTTTAAATGGCCGCCATTTTGAAACAAAATGGCGGATGCAGCTGGCCAACGAACTTGGTCGAGACATTGGTATGTACTATCTACATACTGAATTACATCCAAATCGGTTCATAAATTCGAGAGTTACAGTATGACAAAGGTCAGATATATATATATATATCAATTTTGAACGGAGGGTGGTTTCGAGGTCTGGGGGTCATGATCGATGAAAATATACCAAAATTTTTTGAAATCGCTTTCCTCCGAACGGCTGCAATAGGTAGCTTTTTGTAATGAAAGCTACCTAAAATGCTATAACTCAGCCATTTTTTAAGATATAGACGAAACAAAAACTGCTCCGGAATCTTTGTACAAAGGTCAAATACATAAGAAAAAAATATTTTTCCATTTTCAATTTTTTGGTACCAAATTTCAAATTTAAAAAAAATTTAAATGGCCGCCATTTTGAAACAAAATGGCGGATGAAGCTGGCCAACGAACTCAGTCGAGACATTGGTATGTGCTATGTACACACCGAATTACATCCAAATCGGTTCATAAATACGAGAGTTACAGTGTGACTAAGGTCATATATATATATATATATATATATATATATATGTTTAATAGCCTCGGGCTGTTTAATAGCCTCTGCTTATTAACCAGGAGAAGACCCTTTAATTGCCTTCGAGGAGGACTTAAAGGAATCGACTGGGAGCGGAGACTTAATGTCCAATCCGCACCTTCCACCGGTACAGCCTGTTAGTACCCTTGCCTAGTGCATGGGGAACGAACGCGGATGGGCTTCCTCCAACCCGCTTGGCCAGCGTGGAGGAATTTGGCCACCTACCCCCCTTATTTTACCATGAATTCACAAAATAAATCACGGCCCTTAATTCCCGGCGGTCTGAATGTTCCTGGTTACGGCAGCGATCAGAAAGACATGAAGACAGAGGGTGCTAAGAATAACCGGGCTCGGCTAGGCTGCCATAAGTTGATGACCTTGGCTACGTATAATGGACGATCCCTATCTTCGGAAAATCGTTTTCAGGAACTTGAAGAAGAATTAGAAAGAATCAACTGGGACATGCTAGGATTATGTGAAGTAAGAAGAAAAGGAGAAGAGAAGATAGATCTTGCCAGCGGACATGTATTATACTACAGAGGCACAGAAGATGGAAGAACAAACGGTGTAGGATTTCTGATTCATAAAAGGTGGAAGAATCACACCGTAGAATATGATAGTGCATCAGATAGAGTTGCAAGGTTAGTAATACAAGTGTCCAGAAGATACAAGCTGCAAATTATCCAAATTTATGCACCAACAGTAAGCTATACTGATGAAGAAGTTGAGGATTTCTATGAAGAAGTAGCTTCAATGCATCAAAAGGGAAAATGCTACATAAAATTAATAATGGGAGACTGGAATGCTAGAATTGGGGAAAAAGAGACAGGTGAGTTATCAGTAGGAAATCATGGATATGGGGTGCGAAATGAAAGAGGAAACAGATTGATTGAGTTTGCAGAATGTGAACAGTTGTATATCATGAATTCATTTTTCAAGAAAAAGCCACAAAGAAAATGGACATGGCGTTGTGCAAATGGCTCAACAAGTGAAATCGACTACATCTTAACAAACAAAAAGCATCTTATTCAGGATTGCAGCGTTCTCAATAACTTCAATACAGGAAATGATCACAGGTTGGTTAGATGCAAACTGCTGTTAAATACTAAAGTGGAAAGAATGAAGCTTTTGCAACACTCAAAGAAATCAATCGATATAATAAATCTCCAGAAACATAAAGAAGAATTCCATTTGGAACTTAAAAACCGTTTCCAAGTACTTCAATCAGCTTTAGAAGAAGAGCAAGATGTTACAGTAGTGAACAAGAAACTAACCAGTACTCTACAAGATATTGCAAAGAAGATAGCCGGCGATGCACAAGTAAAGCAGACAAAGAAAATAACAGAAGAAACAAGAAGATTGATGAAGAAACGCAGAGAATTTAAAATGAAGAAAAACGATCCTAAATCAAGAGTTGAATATGCTGAATTATGTAAAACGGTAAGAAAATGTGTTACAGAAGATATCAGAAAATTTAACTCTGATCTTGTCAAGAAAATTCTAGAAGATAACAAAAGTTTAAAATCAGCTAGGCGAAAACTTTGTGTTGGAAGAAAAGGTATTTTTGCACTAAAGAGGGCAGATGGAACAATCACCAAAATCAATAAAGAAATAGTACACATTGTCGAAAAATTCTATAACGATTTATATAAATGTGAAGATCAGAGGGAAATCAACTTATGTGATCCACGAGAAAACTTAACAGAAACCGATGCCATAATCCCAGTGACGACAGACGAAGTTTTACAAGCCATTAAATTTATGAAAAAAGGTAAATGCCCCGGAGAAGATGGAATTACAATCGACCTTATCAAAGAAGCAGGAGAAGAATTTGCAAAAATGCTATCCTTACTGTTTTCCAAATGTCTCCAGAAGTCAGATGTATCAGAAGATTGGAATAATGCTGTGATGGTGCTACTTTACAAGAAAGGAGAGAAGGAAAACATTAAAAACTACCGTCCAATCAGCTTACTGTCAGTGATTTATAAAATTTTCCCCAAAGTTTTAACGACAAGACTTGAATCAGCTCTGGACTCAGCTCAACCTAGAGAACAAGCAGGATTCCGAAGTGGATTCAGCACAATGGATCATATCCAAATGGTAAGGGAACTCATAGAAAAACATAAGGAATATAATTTACCTCTTTGCCTTGCCTTTATTGATTATGAAAAAGCATTTGATTCGGTCTACACATCAGCAGTAGTAGAATCTCTGGAGGACATTGGTATAGACAAACCTTACATCAATATTATAAAGAAGATTTACAAGAAAGCAACAGCAACCATCCGCTTGGACAAAGGAAAAGCAAAGATCAAGCTTGGAAGAGGGGTAAGACAAGGAGACACCATTTCGCCTAAGCTTTTTACTGCTGTCTTAGAAAATATTTTCAAGAAGCTGGATTGGGAAAACAAAGGGATTGGAATAAATGGGGAATATTTAAGTCATCTCCGTTTCGCTGACGACATTTTAATTTTCAGTAACAGTCCTGAAGAATTGGAAAATATGCTAAAAGATTTGGCAGAAGCTAGCATTAATGTGGGATTAAAAATAAACTTGGAAAAGACTAAGGTGATGTTCAATTCATTTGCATCAAAAAAGAAAATCGTCTACAACAACACTGAAATTAAAGAAGTGCAAAGTTATGTGTACCTTGGGCAAGAATTATCATCTGATAATAGTATCATGAATGAAATCAATAGAAGAATAAGAAATGGATGGAGTGCTTTTGGGAAGAACAATATTATTCTGAAGAGTAGCATGCCCCTGTGTTTGAAAAGAACGGTATTTAACCAATGTGTTTTACCTGTCCTAACTTATGGAGCAGAAACATGGACGCTAACAAAACGGATGGTACAAAGATTACAAACAACACAGAGAAGTATGGAAAGATGTATGCTAGGTATAACTAGAAGAGACAGAAAAAGAATAACCTGGATAAGAAGTCAGACGAAAGTTTTTGACATCATTGAAAGAATTAAACGGCTAAAATGGAAATGGGCTGGGCACATCGCAAGAAGACAAGACAATAGATGGAGCACAAACACCCTACAGTGGTATCCCAGAGATGTAAAACGGCCAAGAAGACGACCTCAAGTAAGATGGAGTGATGAAATCAGAAAAGTAGCCGGTGTAAATTGGATGACTAAAGCACTAGACAGGAAACATTGTAAAAATCTGGGGGAGACCTACATCCAGCAGTGGATTGAAAACGGTTGTTGATGATGATGATGATATATATATATATATATATTATTTCAAAAGACAACCTTCTGCATTTCCCCTCTTCTGCATTCATGCATGTCAAGTTAATTTCTTTTGTTTATATTTTAATGGCAATTTTTAAGTATTTTTCTAAAAGACTTTTTTATTAAAGCTTTTTTGTTTTTGCATGATAATTTTTGTATTGTTAATATTATGCTTTTTTCTTTTCATTTGGGTTATTTTAGTCTTTTATGGAATTTGGATAATGAAATGACAATAGTTTTTCAGTATTGAATGCGGGTTGGACGTGTGTTCAGAAACCTGCAAATTTTAAAAGTGGGGGTGGAGTTAGTTTTTTGTCTGTCCTCCCACTGAAGAAGAACAGACTGTTTTTGTTTTTTACCTGTCTTTCTTGTTTTTTAAGTATTTTATAGTTAAAATTTTTTGCAGATATACACCTTCCTTTTGGAGTTATGGTGTTTTGGCATTTTGAAATGGTGAAGTATATATATATATATATATATATGTCACTTTTGAACGGAGGGTGGTTTCGGGGTCTGGGGGTCATGATCGATGAAAATATACCAAAATTTTTTGAAATCGCTTTCCTCCGAATGGCTGCAATAGGTAGATTTTTGTAATGAAAGTTACCTAAAAGGTGGGATATTTATTTGATGTCCGAAGAAAACACAATATTTATTAGCTTGTAAAATTATTTTAGAAACATCGGTTTTGCGTTTTTGTCAATCAACATATAATTTTAGTAAGGATAAAAGATGTTTTAAATGATACATGTATAAGTAATGAAGTATGTGTAATAAAATTTAAATGCAAACAGATTTAATATATATGTATTTACTTCATTCTTAATAAGTGTTTTTTTTTTTTAATAGAAGACCTCCGGCTTAATTTATAGAAGTTTAATACAAAAATCAATTTATTGCAATTTAATGTGTTAAATCGATACAAATCGTGTAAAAAGAGTTAAATTGAAGTCGCGTAAAAAAAGTTCGTAGGAAAACAGAATTATCGAAACAGTATTCAAATTGAGTAATTTCCCTTTCGCCGAGTTTCTTCATTTTCTTTGTCGTTTAAGAATCGACAAGCATATAGATTTGCAATGCACTTCAATCGAAATCAATAGATCCACAATCATCAGATTATTGCACGATGAAAAGAGATAGAATAAATGATTCTTCAAAGTAATGTTGTCAATTGTTTTTCCTTTCCGGTTCTGTTATTGCCCGAAAAACAGTTTTACAGGATTCACATTAAGGTGATTTTCCAAAACGTGGGATATTTATTTGATATTCGAAGAACACATAATTTTTATCTGCTTGTGAAATTATTTTAGAAACAACTTTTTTGATTTTTTTATCAATCAATATATAGTTTTACTAACAATTAAACATGTTTTAAATAATGCGTGAAAGTAAACTACCTAAATTAAGAACTTTGAAAACGTTAGAAAATGCCAAATATGTTACCAGTTAACGAATATATGCATTATGATCAGAATGTGGCAATTTATAAGAATATAACGTAAATTTAAAGTATAATTTTTTAATAGTGTTTCAGGTTTCATCCCTCTGTAAATTTACATGAGATTTAAATAATTACCAATAGTTTTGTTTCACAGAAAAGTTTCGACAGTGTAAAATGATATAAGAAAAAAAATCCCCCAACATTTAACTAGAATTAAAGGGTTCATAATTTTTTTTTTCTTTCCTAGGCAATCTATAATCATGCAGTTACCTCGAATTGTGAGAAAATTTTCAAATGAATACTATTATATTACGTAGGAATAAGAATTTTTTAACAATACTCATATAATTCCTAATTAAACTTAAAATGTTGATTTAAAATTGTAGAACTATGATATTCTTAAGTTCCATTTTTCATAGCCAGGATTTCTTTCTGTTATTTTTTTTTCTCATGAGCGTAATGAAAATTCTGCTTGATTCTGTTCTGCATGACGATTGAGTTAGATTGATGCCAGATTCGTCATCACCTTGTAATAAGACAGACGATACGACTGTTTGTACCATTTGACGGGTGAAGGATCACCAGATAGCATCTGAGTTGCAGAATTTTCAGCATTCTACATTCGGAATTGAAAATGGATGCCTTTTTCGGTAAATTCAAATTGGTTTCAAGCGACGAAAATTTCGACGAGTTCTTAAAAGCATGCAGTAAGTATTATTTAAAAATTTCGCCTTATATATTATTAAAAAATATAATTTTTTATGATGGAGTAAAGCTTAACATTGCAGGTTTATTAGCTTAAAAATAAAAGAAAAAATGCTTTCAATGTTTCGGGGGGGGGAGGTAAAGGCAGCAATTTTTACTATAAACATATAAAAAATAATCTTTTTTACTGATTGAATAAAAGAAAAGTAATGTAAAATAAATGAATAAATATAAAAACCAAATTTAAAATTTCAGACGCAGGCACAATTTTTCTTTTTTTTTCTTATTATTTATTTTTATTTTTATTTTTTTCTCATTTTTATGCTTGAGTGAAGTATAATGTTGCAAGTTCATTAAATTAATAAATAATGTTCTTAAAAAAAAAAAAAAAAAAAAAAAAAGAAACTTTCAAATTTTCGGAAGTAAAAGCAGTACTATCTACTATAAACAACTGAAAAATAATCTTTTTTTACTTATTGAAAAAAAGAAAAGTAACATAGAATAAATAAATTACTATAAAGATCAAATTTAAAAGTCCAAATAATATTTAAATGCTACAGATAAATAATTTATATGAATGATGTTAAAAAACTTTGCTTTTAATTTTATATGCTTGGGTAAAGCTTAATGTTGCTAGTTCATTAACTTAATGAATGGTGTTCTTTAAAAAAGAAAATATATATATTTTTTACTGATTGAAAAAAAGCATGTGCATTTTTATGGAGAAGTTTTTAACCGACATTGTAAATATGATTTACTACTTGAAATGTTTTATTTCATAAAATTAATACTTTTTTCCCTAATTTACCGTAAAATTAGATTTTTTTTAACCTAAAGAATCGAAAAACCTTATGCAGTTTAAGTGCAATACATCGGGTTGCCGCGCAGTTAGTGATATATTAAAATAAATTATAAAATAAATCAATGCTATCAAAGTTAATGCCAAAAGTGAGTATCCGTACAGGCAATTTTGTGAAGATATAAATGCGGACCATGTACAGTTGTAGAACACAAAGTAAATACCCCCCTACTAACTCCGCAACAAATTATTGTAGAAGAAAGTTACTGGTACCAAACGATTAGAAATAAAGTCTACTTTTAAATGATGTATATAAAATTTGCTTAGAGGCCCATCTACACATCAAAACGGACCCAAATTCTGCAATACCCAAGTCTGACACCATAAATAAATTATACACCCTTCAATTAGCCTAAAAACAAATTTTCATGAATTCGTACAATTAGTTTAAGAGAAATTAATTATTTTAAAATGAGTATATTTTAGGGGCTGTAACCAAATTAAAGTTCGTAATCGATTGTTGAAATGGTACAGGATGACTATGTCAATTCTATTAATATATTATTTCTTGCCAATATGACCATTTCACTCGCTTAATATTTTTCGACTATTATGTTTGTGTGACCAAATGTTTCAATAAAATGAATAAATATATTTTTTTCAAATTATGTTTTTCTGCACTTCATAGAAGGCCCCTTAAACTATCACTTTGACGTTTTTTAATCTTAATTCAAAAAGTACTTGAAAGAAAAATTTGAAATTGAGAATTCGCATAAAGCAGGACATAATAAATATAAATCTGCCAAAATAATTGTAGGTTGTAATTCTTTTTTATTATCATTATTAATTTCATAATACATGTTATAGAATTTTTTTAATTACAAATTCAATGCATTTATGTTTGAATTTTTTAGCATTATAATCGCACAAAAAAATATCACATTGGGATTATAATTTCAGGAGATATTAATAAAAATATGAAAATGCAATTTAACATTAGAAGCTCTAAATTTTGAATGTTTATAATTCAAAAACGTATCATCCAAATGACTTGAAATGTCATTTCTAGGCATAATTTGAACCGAAGATTTAATATATAGCGTCAAAATTGCCATTGAGAAAAACAAAGTTTGAACTTGTAGATGGTTCCCTAAGCAAATTTTGTATACATCCTTTAAAATTATACTTTTTCCCATCGTTTGGTACCAGTAACTTTCTTCTATTATAATTGGTTGCAGAGTTAGTAGGAGTATTTACTTTATTTTTTCCACGACTGTATTTCATAACGAGATTCAGTGTTTTTTAAAGAGAATCGCATGGAAAAAATTGTAATTATTTTATGTTTATGCATTATACTTTTCTATTTATACGTTTTGAAGTTGTTCCGTATAGCTTTATATATATATATATATATATATATATATATATATGTATGTATTTTTTCCCCTATTTGTACTATCCATTCATTTTTCATTAATGCTGTATGTTTAAGACCAAGTTAATAACCTTTCGGTCTTCTTCCGCGTAAATAAGAGTTAATGATAATAATTTTTAATCTGAATAATTTCTAATATTCTTCATCGAATGACAGTAATTTAATATCCAAAGCTGAAATTACGGCAGAATCCCAATATGATGTCAAAATTACTCAGCACTGAAAAATTTAAATATTGTATCTGTTTTAATATGGAGCCGGTCCCCTAAGCTTTACCTTTATTTGTACAGAATTGTAGAAAATACTATTCCCAGTCAAATGGTACCTATCGCATCTCTCTGAAACAATTTGGTGATAAAATAAAATGCAGAAGGGGAAGAGGGAACTTAAAAAAAATGATTTTACATTAGTAAAGTTTAAAAAATACGTTAAATATAAGAGTATAATTTTTTTTTACTGCAATCAGATTCCTTTTAAATTACAAGCTCTACCCCATTTTTATGAAATAGATAAATTAATTAAAGAAATCTTAGTTAAAAGATTCTGTAAACTTATTAACCCATTATCTACTAACGGTACTTTGAAATACCATTAAAATAACTTGTTATAAAATTCATTTAAAACATCGATTAGTAGTGATACATTTTAGAATGAGTTATAGGTGCATTACTTTATCATGTTCCAAAAGAATTATGGGTTACATAAAACGAAATTATTTTTAAAAGGATGATTTCTTTGGCCTTTGCATCTTTTCAGCTTTCTTGGCGTTGGAGGGGGGGGGGGGGGGAGGGGGATTTTTCAATTCAGAAATATATTTCTATATTTCTATTGCAAGAACATTATATTTGTAGATTTCCTAATTCTACAAAATATTAAGAAAAATGTTTAAAATAAATGATTTGAGTGGGGTTATAAATATTACACAAAATCCCTATAAATTCAAATTTAATGAATCCTTCTAAAATTTATTAAATGATTATGTAAATCTTCTAATTTAGTTTCAAAAATTCACGAAAAATGCTTTAGAAGATGAAATTTTCATGAATTCATAATTCAGTACATAAAGGGTTAAAAGAAACCCACTATAAATAAAATATTCGACATGCGCATTTATTTTATGTCAATATTACAGTACATAACTTTTAAAACATGTTTACAAAATGCTGAAAGATCGAATGGAATATTTTAAATAGTCCGCATTTCCCAAATTAAAATTTTTACAATAAATAATTTATTTATTTTATTTTAATTAGCATTGTACACAGTCATTAAATCTAGATTACAATTACACTGTATATTTTAAAGCATACATTTAATTTTTAGTATACCTTCAGAAATTATTATTTTATTTCGAATACTGTTTTTTGCCGTATGTCTCAGTGCAAGGATTAGTATTGGATATAATCTTATGCGACATAAAAAAAAGAAGAAAAAATCAAAACGCAACATCTCTTAACGAGTTATCCAGTTTCTACAGTTTTACATTTATAAAATTGTTTGAACATGGGACAGGAGATTAATGTTTTAAGATGTAACTGCAAACCGTGAGAGACAAATGCTAATTCCAAAACTGACTGCGCGTTGAAATGCTAATAGGCAGTGCTAAGTATATATTCCAACAGCTTAAACGAGATTGTAAAATGTTTCAGATCATTAGTATGATTCGATACCCTTTAAATGATTCTTTTTTATTTAAAATTTTTATTATATTTATTTTATAATGAAAATTTCCTTAGGTAAAACGAATTTAACAAGGAAAATATGTTAATTTAGATAGAAATTGAAGGAAAAGAAGTATCAATTTAAAAATTCATTTTACTTTCAATTCGTAATATTTGCCAACTTCCAAACATTAAAAAAAAATAACTCTTTAAATCTTTTATTTATTATTAATGACTTAGATGTATAAATAGTATAAAGTAATTCTTTTTTATTTAAAATGTTTATTATATTTATTTTATAATGAAAATTTCCTTAGGTAAAATGAATTTAACAAAGAAAATCGGTTAATTTAGATAGAAATTGAAGGAAACCAATACCAATTAAAAAAATTATTTTACTTTCAATTCGTAATATTTATCAGCATCCAAACATTGAAAAAAAAATCATTCTTTAAAGCTTTTATTTATTATTAATGACTTTGATGTATAAATCATATAAAGTGATTATTTTTTATTGAAATTTTTTATTATATTTATTTTATAATGAAAATTTCTTTATGTAAAACGAATTTAACAAGGAAAATATGTTAATTTAGATTAGAAATTGAAAGAAAAGATTTAACAATTTAAAAATCTCTTTTACTTTCAATTCTTAATATTTGTTTATTTCCAAACATTAAAAAAAAAATCATACTTTAAAGCTTTTATTTATTATTAATGACTTTGATGCATAACTAGTGTAAATGAACAAATAAAATAAAAAATATTGAGGAAATCTAGCTTCTTTTTTGCATTTTTGTGTTTTTTTTTTTTTTTTAACTTGTAGCAGGGCAAAAGTAGGGGGAGGGGGGCAGATGGGGCATGTGCCCCGGCCGCCAGAACGAATTGGCGCCAAATGAAGATTTTGTTTGTCGATTTTTTTCACATCTATGTTTAGCACAGTATTGTTAAAATCATCCTGTCTGGGGTATGGCAAAGCATAGAAGAATCTAAAGATGATATGGCATAAGGGTCCTGTATAAACTGAATTTTTTTCGATTCTTTTCGATTCCGTTTTCAAGATTTTAATGAATCAATATTTAACAAAGCAGATTACGTAGTTCAGTATTACATATTTTAAATTTAAAATAAGTCGGCTATTAGAAAATGAGTAAAAATTTGTAAATATAATTTGAGTAAGGGGAGGAGGGGGGGGGGGGCGAATATCCATGTTTGCCCCGGGTGCAAAAAAGGCTAGTTTCGGCCCTGATTTGTAAAAAGCATACAGCCGTTGTCTTCGAAAAAGGAGTAAGTCCTTTTTTGTAAGAAATAAATAATCATATATTATATTTTTCATCTGATTTTTCATCATCATAATTTTAGTGTGTTGCGAAATTTTAACCATGGGTTAAATAAAGGTGAGGTAAAAGGTCAAGAGACACTGGTTTACGTATTAAAAAACTTCGCCTATCTGATTAAGTTAAGTGAATGTTAACCTGCGCACAAAATAATAAATATACATCTACGTTTATAAAAAAAAATAATTAAATTTAAGGGGACTCGGTACCCTTTGAAGAACGTATTTACTTATTATATACCCATATTAGTATATGTAATACTTAAAAAAAAACTGATTTTGACAAGAAAAAAAAATCATTTTGTGGGTAAAAATTGAGAATTTAATTTAATTTTTTTTAATTTAAAGATTTTTAAAGCTTGCTGTTTTTCGATATATTACTGTGTTTTAAAATACTAAAACTTCTACCAATATTTGTCAAATCACTCCATTATTATTATTATTATTATTATTATTATTATTATTATTTGTATCCTCAATATAGTATGCTTAATAAAATTAGGGATTAATTAAAATTAGGGATGGATATTACAATATAATGAAAAAATAAAAATAAAAATCGAAACGTTAAAAGAGATCATGTCTTTTGCTGCGTTTTTGCCTAAGTTTGTATATTTTATTTTTTTCTTGTAAAATGATTTACTAATAATAAAATCAATCCCTAATTTTATTAAGTACACTAAATTGAGGAAACAAAAAAAATAATAATAATGGGGTGATTTGACAAATATTTTTAGAAGTTTTAGTGTTTTAAACACAGTAAATGTATCAAAAAGACAGCAAACTTTAAAATTCTTTAAATTAAAAAAAAATTAAAATTCTTCATTTTTACCCACTAAATTATTTTTTTTCTTATCAAAATCAGTTTTTCTAAGTATTACCTACAATAATATGCGTATATAAAAAGTAAATGTACATCAGTAAAATAACTTTTTCAACGTTCTTCAAGGAGTACCAAATCACCTTAATTTCTTTTAAAGGGAAATTTGAAAAGCAGGGTTGCTTAAATATTGATAATATTGTATATAATATAATATTGCTTATAATATTGTACATAACTTTTTAAGGTAGTAGATGATAAAACTTTCACGTTTGCAGATTTTGATATTTCAAAGATATCCGATCCCTTAAACGGAGTCACATAGTAAAACGGAATAGTTTAGACGGAAAAAATACGCTTTAGTTACGTTTTCGTCTCAACAAGTATAATTGTATATTGTATGCTTTCCGTCGACACTATAATCTATTATTATTATTATTATTATTTTCTTATCAAAATCAGTTTTTCTAAGTATTACCTACAATAATATGCGTATATAAAAAGTAAATGTATATCAGTAAAATAATTTTTTCAACGTTCTTCAAGGAGTACCAAATCACCTTAATTTCTTTTAAAGGGAAATTTGAAAAGCAGGGTTGCTTAAATATTGATAATATTGTATATAATATAATATTGCTTATAATATTGTACATAACTTTTTAAGGTAGTAGATGATAAAACTTTCACGTTTGCAGATTTTGATATTTCAAAGATATCCGATCCCTTAAACGGAGTCACATAGTAAAACGGAATAGTTTAGACGGAAAAAATACGCTTTAGTTACGTTTTCGTCTCAACAAGTATAATTGTATATTGTATGCTTTCCGTCGACACTATAATCTATTATTATTATTATTATTATTTTCTTATCAAAATCAGTTTTTCTAAGTATTACCTACAATAATATGCGTATATAAAAAGTAAATGTATATCAGTAAAATAATTTTTTCAACGTTCTTCAAGGAGTACCAAATCACCTTAATTTCTTTTAAAGGGAAATTTGAAAAGCAGGGTTGCTTAAATATTGATAATATTGTATATAATATAATATTGCTTATAATATTGTACATAACTTTTTAAGGTAGTAGATGATAAAACTTTCACGTTTGCAGATTTTGATATTTCAAAGATATCCGATCCCTTAAACGGAGTCACATAGTAAAACGGAATAGTTTAGACGGAAAAAATACGCTTTAGTTACGTTTTCGTCTCAACAAGTATAATTGTATATTGTATGCTTTCCGTCGACACTATAATCTATTATTATTATTATTATTATTATTATTTTCTTATCAAAATCAGTTTTTCTAAGTATTACCTACAATAATATGCGTATATAAAAAGTAAATGTACATCAGTAAAATAATTTTTTCAACGTTCTTCAAGGAGTACCGAGTCACCTTAATTTCTTTTAAAGGGAAATTTAAAACAGCAGGGTTGTTTAAATATTGTCTTTATAATATTGTATATAATATAATATTGTTTATAATATTGTACATAACTTTTTAAGGTAGTAGATGATAAAACTTTCACGTTTGCAGATTTTGATATTTCAAAGATATCCGATCCCTTAAACGGAGTCACATAGTAAAACGGAATAGTAAGACGGAAAAAATACGCTTTAGTTACGTTTTCGTCTCAACAAGTATAACTGTATTGTATGCTTTTCGTCGAAACTATAATCTATTATTTTTTCTTTTTCTTATCAAAATCAGTTTTTCTAAGTATTACCTACAATAATATGCGTATATAAAAAGTATATGTACATCAGTAAAATAATTTTTTCAACGTTCTTCAAGGAGTACCGAGTCACCTTAATTTCTTTTAAAGGGAAAAGTGAAATAGCAGGGTTGTTTAAATATTGATAATATTGTATATAATATAATATTGCTTATAATATTGTACACAACTTTTTAAGGTAGTAGATGATAAAACTTTGACGTTCGCGGACTTTGATATTTCAAAGATATCCGATCCCTTAAACGGAATGACATAGTAAAGCGGAAAAAATACGCTTTAGTTACGTTTTCGTCTCAGCAAGTATAATTGTATTGTATGCTTTTCGCCGAAGTATAATTTATTATTAGCACCCGGTATGCTATTTCTTTCTCCGAGCTTATTTTGTCTCCAATAAATAACGTTACCTTGTATAAGCCAGTCGTAAAACAAAAGCCGATGTTTCATTGTGCGATTAAATACTCTACAGCATTTTTTAAAACTTCTAAGAATCGCACATTTTCAATGTTTATACCGTCGTATTGGGAAAAAAAATACTTTTTAATGCAATTTGTTTGAAAACTGCATCTCTATTTGTTTTTGAAATATTAATTTTTTGTAGTTTTTAGCGACATTTGTTTCATTTTGGCAACTCAAGTATACTCCATTTCTGTAGAAAGTAAAGAAAAAATTGTTGAAAAATAGCAATTATATCATTTTGTTGCCATTTTCTCATAAAAATTGAAAAAAAAAATTAATTAAAATACGTGCTATTTTGAGAAAAATATAAATGAAGGATTTATGATAAAACATGGAGCTATTATAAACTATATTTAATTTTAAGTATCTATATTAATGCAAATTACGTCATTTTATATAAAATAAAAGCATGTGCTGTAAGCCTTAAAATTAAAATATGTTTTGCAGTAGAGTCCCGATTATCCGAGTCTCGCTTAACCGAGTTATTTTCTTCTGATGGGCTGGTGGCTTCTATTATTATGAAACAGCCATTATAAATGAAGCGTTAGCTGAAGATGAAAGAGTAGCCGTAAAAGTTAGAACTCTGATTTTCTGATCAGAATGGAAAAAAAATGGCCATAATTTTTTTTAAATTATGGCCATTTAAAAAAAAAAAAAAAATATGGCCATTTTTTTCCCATTCTGACCAGAAAATCAGAGTTCTAACTTTTTACGGCTGCTCTTTCATCTTCACCTAACGCTTCATTTATAAGGGCTGTTTCATAATAATAGAAACCACCAGTCCACCAGAAGAAAATGAAGTAATGGAAATGCCGGGGGCGACACTAAATTCGGAAAAAGCAGAATTCCTGTTCTTTAGTAGTTTTATTATTTTTTTTTTTTTTTTTAACTAAAGAAAGAATTTAGTTTTAAAAAGGTCCGGTTCTTACCGGTTTCACTGTATAAAATATAATACGAGCTCAATTGTTACAATTAGGCATTTTGATACAAAGAATCCTTTTAATTAGAGGGATCATAGATTCCGGTTTTAAACATAAAATTAAATTTATTATAATACAGAACATTTTTAAACGTTCAATTCAGGAATTATTTTTTAAATGATAAACTGTTTAGAAACAATATATATCTACCAGGTATCCTAAAAAGGACTGACTGATTTTAAAATTCAATAACTTACAAACGGTGACAGATCTTTAAAAAATTCTTGCAGGAGGGTTACGCATAAGGTCAAAAGTTTTTTTTACAGGGATTTTCGATTTTAGTTCAAATTACAAACAATAGATGACGCTGTAAGCAATAGGCACTAAATACAAGCTCGATTTTTGGTCGATCTCTTCTTCCATGCGGAAAAAGGAGAATAAAATGCATTGAGTGGTTCCCGAAGGACCAAAAATGAGCCTGAATTTAGCGTCTTTTGATCGCAGCGCCATCTATTTTCCGTAATTCGAACTAAAATCGAAAATCACTGTAAAAAACTTTTGACCTCATGCCTAACCCTCCTGCAAGAATTTTTTTAAATATCTGTCACCGTTCGCAAGTTATTGAATTTTAAAATCAGTCAGTCCTTTTTTAGGACACCCGGTATATAAACGTGTTAAAATTACTGTTATGTAACGTTCCAATTATTTTTCTATCTTTTTCTACTGTTTAGTATTTGAAATTCAACATTCATCAGGTTATACGATACCCTTTCAAGCCAAGGCGCCATTTCCTACTACCTCTTTCTCCTTCCACCCCCCCACCCCCCCAACTTTGATCTATCTGTTAATTTATCATAATATTTCCTAATGAAATCAATTTAATTGCTTGAGTGATTGCCATATCGCAATCAAGGGGGAAAAAAATCCATTTCCTGGTTAAATAACACTTTCGGGTGTGGCGATTTACCTTTTGAAGACCACCGAATACCCTCATGTTCTCTGATTCACCTCATTAACGTTTTTATGGCATGAATCACCATATTTTTTTTTAATAAATTAAGTATGCTAATCATGATATGCTCGTTTTGGCTCCATTCATAAATAAAACATCTTTAAAAGAAAAAAAAACTAAAAGAGAAGTTTGTGATAAGAAAAAAAAAAAAAAAGAAAGAAGAAAGGCGTGGTTGACAATATTACAGTTTTTTATTTGACACTCGACAAGTCACGCTACTTTTCTTTCTCTTCTTTCTTTAAGAAATTCAAAACTTAATTGTAAAAAAAAAAATAAAAAATATTTTATAATCCGAAAAAGAAGGGCGGCTGATATTGCTACAACCAATATATGTATATAGTGAAGAAGGGACACTTACTAAGTTATTCATTCTGTGCTTGTAACTTAATCATTGCCTGTTTGGTCAACGAGATTCAGCGATGCATTATTACAGAATGTAGGTCAGGGGCCTCAAGGAAGGAGGTGCGCATTCCAGAAAGAGGCCATTAAACTATTAGAATCTCGTGATGCAGAATATCGAATGATGGCGAAAATAAAAATAAAAATAAGAGAGCTACAAGGGTTCCCATTTTGCTAGCACTTGGACGGAACTGGAAGCAAACGATTATTCACTTAGCGGCGGGAAACGAGATAAATGAATGGAATGATTTGTCCCATAAAGAATGGCAACAATGTGTCTCGAGAGGGAGACATTTTTTTTTTCGGTTTCTTTCAGTGTGACTGACTGACTAACGGCATTTAAAAGGCTTTTTCAAATAAAAGGAAAAATTATGCCTTTATTAGATAAAAATGGCTTAATAAAATTATGTATTTTATTTAAATGTTTTTTTTTTTTTTTTAGTACGTGATGAAAGGCAGCTCACCCCCACCTCTTTTTTTTTCCCTTTTACTTTTCTTTCTTTTTTGTTTGTTTGATTTGTGGAAGGAATGAAATGTTATTCGAATACTGAAATTATTGCCATTTTTAGAATTGTTTCATAATAAATTTATACATTTTTAAGCTCGATTTTTAAGCTCTTTATTTTATTATATGTTTAACTGTACTGTCATAATCTGTTGTTGGAGAAAAAATTAGTTTAACTTAGATCACATAATCTGAAACTGGAGCTACAATGAATATTTACATTATCACTCATGGGGTATTTTTAAAAATCTTTTAAACAAAACTTTAGATTATGATTATTGACACAGACTGTTGAACAATAGCATTAACACTAAATGTCCCAGATAATATTATATTGAAAAGTTTACTCTAGTGCATATAACTAATGACTTTCGTGTTTTAGTTAATTTTAAATTAACTTGTATCTCTATATATTGTTAAAAAACTCCATTTTTTTATTAATTAAAAGGATATTTATTAAATAAGTACGCACCTTTTATTTCTTTAAATAAATGCTTTTTATTCAGTGAATGTTTCAGTACAGAGATGGGCTTAAAAGTGTTTTTGGAACATTTTTGTTAACGTTTTTGGAACTAAAAGAAATCAGCTACAAGAGTTCCCATTTCGCTGGCACTTCGACGGAACTGGAAGCAAACGATTATTTATTCAAGTGGCAGGAAACGGGATAAATGAATGAAATTTGTCCTATAACGAATGGCAACAATGTGTTTCGAAAGGGAGACTTTTTTTTCTCTATCTTTCAAACAGTGTGACTGACTGGCTAAAGACATTTAAAAAGCTTTTTCATAGAAAAGGAAAAATTAAGCCTTTATTAGATGAAAATGGCTAAATTAAATTAGGTATTTTATTTAAATGTCATTTGAGTACGTGATGAAAGGCAGCACCCGATATATCCTTGTTACTTTTCCTTTTTCTTTCTTTTCTTTTGTCCCCTCCCCCTTTATTTATTTGATTTTAACATATAACTGTTACAATTTTCTGTTGGAGAAGAAATAGTTTAACTTATTATAATCTGAGACGAGCTGCAGTGAGTATTTATATTATCTCTTCATGAGCTATTTTTTTAATGACGTTTATTTCAACAAAACTTTAGGTTATGATTATTGATACAGACTGTTGAACAATAGCATTAGTACTAATGTCCCAGATGTGTTATATTAACTGTCACGTATGACTTCGTTCACGTAACATTATAAAACCCTCAAGGCTCAATTATCAATCAATCAATCAAAGAAAGTTGAATGTATTATAAAGCAAAAAAATGCAATCCCGATAAATAAAATCATATATAATTAACAAACTCTTTATCACATTTCATAGGAGACAATACGGAATTCCTTATTTGTAGGGGGCCTTGACATAACTCAGTCATAAAAAAATCAAATTTCGTGCCAGATAATATAAAGAATTGCGAAAATGAAATTTCAACCAATAAAAAAAGGAGCGCCAAGTAAAAACGCAGGATTCGATGAATCCTTCGCAAAACGGAAAAAACGACGCTTGGAGAATTCTACTATAACAATATATTTTAGGCGGTATTTTTTGTGAAATTTGTGTACGTATTCATTGCATGCTATAAGGCTTTACAAAAATTCATTATAACAAAAATATTTTAAAAAGCTGTTTTTAGAAATGGCAAAATATTTTTACTCTTTTAAACAGGGTTGGTAAAAAACCGGGTTTTTTTTTCAAAAAAACCAAAAAACCCGGTTTTTTTGGTTTAAACCGGGTTTTTAAAAATATTTTTTCCTATTACATATACATGTATATTTATTGATAAAAATAAACAATGTTGTATATATAAGTAATATAACTTAATTTAAAAATAATTTAAATTAGATAATTACAATTAATTATGTAGAAAATTGAAATCATTTAAAATTTAAACATTTTTAGTAAAAGTCTTATGTTCCATGAATAAAATGCTCTACATAGATACCTTGAAAATCTTAATAAACAATCTTTTGATAACTAGTACTATAAATAAATATATGGTGTAATTTCATAAATATAATATACTTTCCCATGGTTATTCAAAATAATTTCTTTGAAATATTTGTAATCTGGGATATCTTATTTTTCTGTTAGAACACTACATGAACAATTATTATCTTTTATTGAAAGTAAAGCTTTTTTTATAAAGAATTCCTGGAATGATTTGGATTTAGCAGTAGAGTCTTTACACGTTTCAAGAAGTATTGTGTATTGTCATCTGACACTTCTCAAAAACTGCTAGGTTAGAAAAAAAAAAAGGGGGGGAACAGCAAAATAAACAGAAATACTTATTTACCAGCTTTTTAGACTACTGAAAACATTGATCTTAAAATGGAAAGCAGATTTATAAAAGTTGTCATCCGCTAAAACATTTAAACAGCCATCAGACTTAATACACAGGCTTTTTTTCTAAGCTATGTTATAATACGTATTACTTCTAAATGTCTAAATTAGAAATTAATAATATATATTTTTAGGCATTTTTATGAGACTTTTTTCTGTTATGTCTCACGCGAACCGTATCTTGATTTTCCCCCCATTTTTTTGTCAGATCTAAATAGTGGATTTGATTATGCAATAGACAATTTAAATATAGTATCTTATTGCATATTTTAGTTAAAAGTAAACAGGTGCTTCGCTAGCACCCAATTTTTCAAAGTTCTCTTATTCGATTTCATATCTCGAGTTTCTTTTTTAATTCTTAAGGCTGTTCTCAAATCCGAAAGAGCAACTTTATGAAATAAGTTTTAATTTATTTTTGTTCGGAAATGCATGAAACTAGCAGATGCTGTTGTTCAGAAATTATGTAATAGAACCGTGTTTTTCCAGTTTTTTTTTTTTTTTTTTTTTTTTTTTTTTTTTGCAAACGCAATAGATCTTTCAGAAAATAGTGTCAAAGTTGGCGTTTTGAACCGAATTTCCATGCGAAAGAAAAATAACTACTCAAGGAAGGTTAACATCTTTGGCACGTGATCAAAATTGCTTATAACTCAATAGGTAATTTATTTATCAAAAATGGAAAACAGTTCGATTCCAAATCGCTTCCATAGTTAGGCCTTTCAATTTTACATGAAAAATGAATTTGTAAATTCATTCATTTAATCATCCAGTGCAAAGCGTTTTGCACTTGATGAGTAGAGCAGTTGAGAACAGACTCTAAAGATAATCTCCCCAATCAAGAAAATTTTCTTTTACAGCTTGACTGAAATCTTAAAGGTCATTTTATGTTATTAATTGCAAATAATCTGTGTTTTCTCAAAGGAAAATATTTTATTCAAAATACTGAATATTTTTAATCCATTTTATATTTGCTAAATTCACATGTTTAAAATTTTTTCTTTAGAGCTTCAGATATGTTCATCAACACATGCAATTTGCATTCTACATGCACACAAATATAACCTAGACTCACTATGTCTCACGGTGATTGCTGGGATAAGACTGTTAAAAGTAGAAATTATTTATATCCAATAATTTGAAACACTTAAATTACAAAAATAAGAAAATATTAGATCTTTTCTAAAACACCAGTTGGTTAACCAATTGTTTTAAACTGTGTCAACCCTGCTGGTAACAGAATAAAATCATAATGCAAAACCCCAATCCAGGAATGCAAGAAAAACAAAGGCTTGCTAAACCCAGTGGCCATGATACAGCAAAGAAAACTCACAGCCAATCTTCCATTAGCATACAGAGCAAAAAGTAACCAATGGAGAGAATTACTTATGATTATGCCATCCATCAATGAGGCATATGCAATTCTTAGTAAGTCTTAACTAATCAAGCAATCTAAGTAGTAAAAGTATATATTTAGCTCAAATCTGCCATTTTGGCTATTTAAAAAAAATAAAAGGCTTAAAAAAAAAAAGAAAAATAACTAACTACTTGTTTTTTTCTTCCCAGCTAATTTTAGAAAAATTAGTCTGCTATGTAGATTTAAAGCTTATAAGAAAAGTTTGATTGATTAAAAATGTTTGTCACTTTACAAATTTATTAATTCATCATTTTTCTAAAGCTTTGTTTGTAGCTTCTGCATAACTTGGATTTTGCATTTTTCAATAATGTGTAAAATAAAGGAAAACATTGGGGAAAAAGAGAAAAAAAAACAGATAAAAAAAAAAACATTTGGTTTAAACCATGGTTTAAACCACGGTTTAAAACAGCGTGGTTTAAACCAAACAACCCTGCTTTTAAAGCTAAAAGAAATGTGGAATTAAAATTCGGTTGCCGAACTACGATTTACAAACGTGTCTCCAATATACTTCGATCTCTCGAGATTGTATTAAACTTTTATGTTTTTTGAACGAAAATGAAAATTTATTTTTTAAAATAAAGTAATTTTTATCCATGTTTCCTGAAATGAACGGCTTTAAGAATTAACATTCGTCAAGAATTGTTTTATTCAGGTAATCTAGTTAATTTTTTAGTTTTTAAGAATGAAAATAATTATTTCCTGCTAATCATGACCGCATTTTCGACATCGATAATTTTACAGTGCATATTATTAACATTTGCTATTCATTTGATTTTCAAAAGTTTTCTTTTTTAATTTTTAAATTTTAAATTAAAAATTAAATCTTTATGTTAAACGTGCGCAGGCGATAAACCGTAAATCATTGATAATAATTTTCCTTAAATAATAAAAATTAATACCATAACACAATACCATTTTATTTCAACATCAAAGCATATCCGTTATATTTTCCATATATGACATCTTGCACCTTGTACATTTGAAAATTTCCGTTTTATTTCCAACATCTCGTCTCAATCATATATATATATTTTTTAATTATTAATTTTTTTTGTTTCATTTCTCTTTTTCACGTGAATATCTTTTAATTCAAAATTAACTATTGAGGAGAAATTATTATTCCGGATTTTCATTTTTTGGCAATGAAAAAAGAAAGATTGTTAAATTTTGTAGGAAAATTGTCAATTGAGTCTGTATGAAAAATAATGAAATGTTCAATTACTAACAAAATATTTGAATAAAATAAATAAAACACAGCCTATGTTCCTTTCAGGGTTATAGTCCATCTATATGCAAAAGGTATTAATTCATCCGTTTAGACCAGCGATACTCAATCTTTTTTACTCGCGGGCCGCCACACATTTATTATAACTTAAAAGAAGGGTAATTAAAATAGTAAGGTAACAAAAGTAGTATGTATAACAAAGCAAAATAATAAAGTTAATATAATAAATTGAATTGAACGTTTGAAATGTTAATGACAAAGTTTAAAACCACTATTTCCAAATAATATACTTCGGGGTATATTTATATTGAAAATGATGTGAAAATATGCTGCGAAGATTGTTATTTAGGAATAACGGTGTAAAATTTTTTGCTGCCATTTTGTCCACGGTAATTCGAATAAGGATTATTAGAGATACGATGAATATAAAAATGCATAACAGTGCAGCAATTCCAAGATCGAAAGAAAAAAAAAATTCAGGAGATTTTCTTTAATGAGTCAGTCTTTTTTCAATGAAAAATCTTTTTAAATGTAGAAATATGTAGTGCAAATTTAATTAATTTGGAATAATGTTTCATTCGTGTTGAATAATTAAATATATATACACAAATGGAATAGATAGATATAAGCACAAATAGAATTGCGTGTAAAAAGAACTTTTGACTAAGGAAATGGCATTTAAAATGTTTTAACAAACTTTTAAAATAGTAATTATAAATAACAAGACATATTTTGTATTCCCATGAAAATATATGAAGGAACAACGAAGTTCTTAAAAACTTTTTGTAAACATCTCAATTAATTTTATAAATCTGGATAAATAATTTTGTGCCTTGGGCCGCACATAAAAAGTGACTGGACCGCAGCTTGAATATGGCTGGTTTAGACTTTGACTGCATTCAAATTTTCACACAAACTTTCGAAATTATGTTAGTAAAAGGATTTTACGATAATGCATATAATAACTGATCCTTTTCTTGTTTTAATTAATTTTAAATTCAGATTTCCTTCCTCTATATTGTTAAAAAACTTCATTTTTTGATTTTTTAAATATGTATGCTGCTGGTTTTCTTTCTTTAAGTTAATGAATAAGTGTCTGGAAGAAGGCACTAGATTAATTTTAACACAATTATCCTAATTGGTAAATAAATCAAATTAGATGTAAATTTCCAACTGGGCGAAAAATGTCCGGACCAGGATTCGAACCAGGGATCTCCTGGCTGAAGCCGCCAGTGCTCTACCATCTGAGCTATCCCGGACGAATGGTCCGGACATTTTTCGCCCAGTTGGAAGTTTACATCTAATTTGATTTATTTACCAATTAGGATAATTGTGTTAAAATTAATCTAGTGTAATTACGTATCCAGCGATTTCTGGAGTTCCATTACCTGAGATTTATTCTGTTGAACTGAACCAGGGTTTCAGACCAGATGCTATAATCATTAAGGTTAGCTGGGTGAAAGAGTTCCGCCAGATTCGTCCGGGATAGCTCAAATGGTAGAGTACTGGCGGCTTCAGCCAGGAGATCCCTTGATCAAATCCTGGTCCGGGCATTTTTCGCCCAGTTGGAAATTTACATCTAATCTGGAAGAAGAGTCTGTGTTACAAATTTTGGAAAGTTTTTTTTTTTTTTTTTTTTTTTTTTGAAAAGGGCCTACGTGGAAGAATTGATAATTACAGTAGAGTCCCGATTATCCGAGTTAATATGGACCAAGCTCAACTCGGATAAGCAAGAAACTCGGATAAACCAGATTTACATAAGTCGTCTCTGCCTAAGTAGATGAAATATAATAAATTTTCACTTAATTCGTTCATTTTTATGGTACTAGCAAATTTGCTGCAGGTTTTTTTTTTTTTTTTTTTTTTTTTTTTTTTTTTTTTTTTTTGCTGCAGTATTACGCTACTGCATAACTATTAATTTCTAAGATTTCTCCTTACCATTAAAACTTACCAGTAATTTTTGCCTAATTCAATCGTCGAAATCGAACGATGATTAAATATGGCAAAAATTTGTATTACATTTTAGAGGTAACAAAACCGTACAAATTGGCAGCTATGTGATTCTATTAGTGTCATGAAAATTGTAGGTGTAGCCTCTTCTTTCTGCTCAAAGTATTAAATAGTTTTTTTCAATCGAACTTGTACCTTTGGAATGTATCATTTTCTTCTGATGAACTGATGGCTTCCATTATTATGAAACAGGCATTATAAATGAAGTGTTATGTGAAGATGAAAGAGCAGCCGTAAAAAGTTAGAACTCTGATTGTCAGGTCAGAATGGGAAAAAAATGGTCATAATTAAAAAAAAAAATGATTGTCATTTTTTTTTCCCATTTTGACCAGAAAAAAAATTATGGCTATGCTTTCCCCATTCTGACCAGAAAATCAGAGTTCTAACTTTTTACGGCTGCTCTTTCATCTTCAGTATTCATCTTCATAATTAATTTTATCTGCTTAACACTGCGCATTATTCATCAAACTTCTAAACTATATTTAGATTTTTTTTATTATTATTCCGGTAAATTTTAAGTGTTTAAACCCCTTTGTGCCTTTTTGGTCAATGAATTTAACTCTGATGACAAATTAAGAATGACGGTCAATAAATTCCCTACCCTATTCTGTCAGGAAACTCTCAAAGAAATAGATAAATTAATGAAATCGTCATTATTTGTTCTCGTCCAAATAAATAAATAAATAAATAAATAAAAATAAAATAAAATAAAATACTAAACTTCGAAAGGGCTCGGAAATAAAATTTTTAAAAGATAAAACCGTAAAATCAAAGCAAACGCCAATGTATTCATTTTTTGAACTCTGCAGTCATTAACATATGTAATTAACTTTTGTTTTGATACTTAAATTTTCATATTTTTTCCTAATGTGAAAAATAAATTTTAGTAACATTAATTGTTACTTTTTTTTCAGCAACTAAAATCTAGATTTTAACATGACTTCCATTAAGAGACCACCTCTCGGAGCGACCAATTTTTATTGGAACGGAATGTGGTCGCTTTAGGGAGGTTTTACTGTATATGCTGGCGGACCGCGAATAAAAAAGGTTGAGTATGGCTGGTCTAAAGTCATCACAGATTATTCCAAAAATCCCTCAGTTCGTTTTCTTTTAGTGCTACAGATCCGATTCTGAGCCTTTATCAAATCGATATGACTCCGAATTTGATTTCAAACAAGCCATTTTTGTCGCAAAAATATCCACCGAAAACGAGACAGATTATTTCCGTCTGAAATCCTGTAAAACCACTTTTACAACAACAGTGTTCTCGTTGCAGTGAAGAGATTTTTATTCATCCTCCTTTTGGTTTTTTAAAATATTAATACTTATAGGAGTTCCGCAACTGTCTTTCTGTTTTTTTTACTCGGCCACATCGATATATTGAAATACAATAGTGTTTATGGACATCTATCACACTCGCCATTATGATTTAAAATGTGGTTTTACGGCGTGTAATTTCTAAACCCAACAAAATTTTAGTGCATTTTTACTTTCTTCTATCTTTACAAGAAGAAAGTATTGGATTCGAGAAAATTTTCGACTTTCGGATTTCGACGAATTTACACGTTTTAGGGGTCAGAGATTCCGAAAAACATGTTTTCACAAAATCTCTGTCTGTCTGTATGTGACACAAATTTTGTGGGCGCTCTATCTCAAGAACTCATTTACGAAATTTAATAAAATTTTATAATCAGTTATTCCCTGACATAAATTGGTGCTGATTAGTTTTTGATGTAAGTCGCTCAACAGATGGCGCTCCTATGCAGCCTTTTTCACGATTTCCGCAATAGCTCAGTCTGCAGAACTAATGCACGGATTTTCATCAAACTTCAGATTCAGTTAGTCCTTGACATGAATTGATGTGTTATACATTTTGGTATAAATCACCCAACAGGTGGCACTGCTATGCTGCATTTGTTGCGGTTTCCGCAATAGCTCTATCTCAAGAACTAATGCCTAGATTTTCAACAAACTTTAGATTCAGGTATACCTTGATATGAATTAGTGCCGTTTATGTGATTTATATAGAAGAAAGTTTTGTGATGGCCACAACATACTAGTTTAAAATGGATTAATTAAAATTATCTTTTAATTTCTGTAACAAACACACAGAGATACACAAACGCATTTTGTTTGTTTATCGCTTTTTGATTGAGATCAATTTGAAGGGGAAAAAATATACATTACTGCTGTTAAGTGTCTTTCAACTCAAATTGTTTTAGCGTAGTTACAATTGCTTAAAGGAATTTTGTAGCTCCCAGCATTCCTATTATTTATTTATTTATTTATTTATTAGCCCCCGATGTGCTATTTCTTTCGGCAACAATTAAAGTGTCATCCCTAAAAAATAACATTCCGTTACATAAACCAGCCGTGCAAGAAAACAAATGTATCATTGTGCGGTTAAATACTGATAATCTCTACTGACATTTTTTAAACTTCTAAGCATCGCACATTTTCAATTCTTACACCGTCGTATAGGAAAAAAACTACTTTCAAAGGCAATTAGTTTGAAATCTGCAACTCAATTTATTTTTGAGATATTATTTGTTTATTTATTTTGTACTTTTTCTAGTTTTTCTGTAATGGTGGCGACTGAAGTGCTCCATTTCTGTAGAAAGTAAAGGGGGAAAAGTAGATTGCAGCGGTAGAATTGATAAAATAAAATTCACTGGTCCCAAGGACCAGTAAGCATGAGAATTTACTGGTCCGCAGTCATCATCACTGGCCAGCTACATAAGATTCTATTAAGGCTCGTTATCAGTGAGGGCGAAAATTCCTCTCTCTAATGGTAAACCTATGGGCTTGGAATGCATCAGTATTTTTTAAATTTCTCCTCGGAAAATAAAAATATTTTACCTTCTGTTTTCTGTATGCTCTGCTTGAAGAATATTTCTTTCCTTTTTATTTGACAAAATGTTTCCAAAATGTATATTTAATTTTATTTTTTAAGTGTTAAAAGCAGGCGAGCTGTAAGTAAAATTTTAAAACTTTAAATAAAACTAAAAATGTATTTTAAAAACATTTTGTCCAATAAAAAATAAATAATGATCCTTAAAGAAGAGCATACAGAAAACAGAAGGTAAAAATTTTAATTTTCTGAGAAAAAAATTGAAAAATATAGATGCATTCTAAGTCCATAGGTTTACCATTAGAGAGAGAGGAATTTGCGCCCTGGCTGATAACAAGCCTTAAATCTATTTAACCCTTTGAGTAACCCCCCCCCCCTCCCTCCTAGAATATAAACCGAACTTCCTTTGCAGTGATCCCAAATTCTCAGCATAATAAAATGTTAAATTATAATTTATTAAAAATTAAATAAACAGTACATAGATAAAATTAAAAACCCTATAAAATTAATGAATTAGAAATTTGATTTCTGATTATTTATTTCAACTGACTAAGGTTTAATGCATTTTTTACTTATTTATTTAAATAAAATATAATTGTGTGATTTGTGTTTGGTTGAAGTATTCTCAGGGACGGGAAAATTTAAGTTTACCTGTGAGAGAAGGGGAAAAAGTTACTGGTCCTTGCGGACCACTAAATTTTTCAATTTAGTGGATTGAATTTTTGGTGGTCTCGGACCACCAAGGATTACGAACGCTGAGATTACGATATCTTTTTGTTGCCCATTTTACATAACAACTGGAAAAAATTATTAAAATACGTGCTATTTTGAAAAAAATATAAACGAATGATTTCTGATAAAACGTAGAGCTATTATAAACTATATCTCATTTTAAGTATCCACATCAATTTTACAAACAAATGGGGGCATATGAATCACTAGATAGCCTTTTTTTTTTGTCGAGTTTCTTCAATGACGACATCGATTTTTGCTGGGTTTGTGCATTATTCCGCGATAGTGATATGCATGCTTTTCTGTAGATGTTGTTTAAGACTGTATAGTAAATGTGGAATTCTTTAGAGGATACGAATGACGTCATTTTATATAAAATAAAAGTGCGTATTTTAAGTCTTAAAACTGAAATATGTTTTGTACCATCTATAATTATATATATATATATTTATTTATTTATCGGGGACAACACTAAATTCTGAAAAAGCAGAATTCCCGTTTTCTAGTTTATTTTATTCTTTTTTTTTCTTTTTTTTTTTTTCTTTTTGCTTTTGCTATCACATTTTCGAAACGATAATCTTTGTGATAGATTCCTTTATCATCTGCTATAGAAATTTATCATAAGATTATCATTTTAAAATGACCGTAGCAAAAGCAGAAAATTTTATGAAATGCTGCGAATCCTTTTTGGGTCTTAAAGCAGTGGCATTAGGGTTTTCAATTTTAAAGTTTTTTCCAGTTGGACATGTTTTGTAACCGAAATATAGTTCGACCTGATAGACTTTAAAAAGGTAGAGAAATTGGATGTATACTGATAAATCTTATCACGATTAATGCACGTAAATATAACCTTACATATCTTTATTGTACAGTATTTAGAAATTAGTCTTTTAAGGGGACAGTTTACCTAAAAATTGGTCAAAATGCTGATTTTTTATATTAAATGAAAGTCCGTTTAATTGTGAATATTTTGACACCTCATTTTCACCCATACAGTACTTATATCACGAGATATTGTAAACCCATAACTTCTTAATTTTTGTACATATCAAATCAGTTTAAAGTTTTTATTACTTCTAAAAATAGGGCCAAAAATTTATGTATCACAGATTTTTGATAAAATTAAAAATGGGCTCAAGGGCCACAAGAAATAGGGTTTTTGGGAGAAAAAAATTCCTAACTTCATCAATTCTCAAGATATCAAATCCAATTAATTTTATTATACATCTCCTTAATATTATCTACAACTTTTATATTCACAAGTTTTTGATAGAACCAATTCGTACAAAAAAAAAAATAAATAAATAAATAAATAAATAAATAAAAACGAAAACCAAAAAAAGGGGGGTGAAGAAGAAAAATTTCCATAACTCCGTCAATTCACAAGATATAAAATCCCCATGAATTTATCATATATCTTCTTAATATTGCCTTCAACATTTATACAGACAAGTTTTTGATAGGACCCATTCTTACAGCAAAAACAAATTAAAAATACATAGCGGTTGAAGAAAAAAATCATTAAGGGTGTATTGAAATCCAAACTGCTTATTTTCTGACTCAATTCTAAATTCATTTTTGCTCTCAAACGCATCCAATTGATAGATTCTCTTTTTCAGAAACTATATAATGTACCGTAATGATCGATTGTTTGATAGAGGCAGAATATATTTCAAAAATTGATGTCAAAGTGGGCGTTTTGGGCAGAATTTCCCGAAGCGATTGTGTTAGGAATGAAAAATGTTGCCCTACTGAGAAAATAATTGTTTATTAATCAAGTTTCAATTAATTGAAAGAAAAATAAAAACATATGTCGCTTATAAATCTTTTCAAAAATCACGTCAGCAAGTTTCTTTTTTTTTTTTTTTTTTTTTTTTTTTTTTTCCTATTAAAAATGAATCTGAAAATGTGGCAGAAAATTTCGAGTTGTTGAACATGGAAAAGTATTTTTTTTAATACCGCTTTAACATGATTCTGATAAAACCAGCTATTATATAAAAGTGAAATAAAAACTCGTCAAAAGCGGCCAGATAAAACTGTTAAAGTGGATTTATATCTAATCATGATTTAGTTTTTGTTTGTGCAATTAATATACTTAACTTCGAAATCTACCTCCGCCTGTAGGCCGGCCCGGCAGGGATTTTTTTATTTCAAAATGTACGCGTTTTATTAACATTAAAATGCAGTGAGTTCACCATTTGAACCATATTTTTAAAAATAGACAAAATTGTTGAATTTGTAAAGCTCAATAAAATAAATTTACGCATTTTTATGCTAGCCGGGCGCGAGTGGCAAATCGACAAATATTGTCCCCAACTCTATTGTTCATATTGCATTCATTTCATTTAAAAATATAAACTTTTCAGTCACCTCATTTAAAATAGATGCATCTCCCTCATTTTATTTAATAGAATATTTAACATATAAATAAATAAATAAATAAATAAATAACAAATGATAACATGAACCAAAATATTTTATTTGAAAATCAAAGCATTGTTTCTAATTTACACATGTGAAAAATGAAAACTACTATTGGCGAAAAAACAAAATGCTAATTAGGAGATTTGCTCCCGGCTAACATAAAAGTACTGAAATTTAATTTTTTTAAATATTAATATAGCTTAGAAAAAGCATACAAAAAGTAATGATATCCCAACAAAAAATTTTCGGTAAAAAAAAAAAAAGCCAAGTTCTCTTTAATGTTTCGGCCAGAAAAAGTAGTGATATCTGAAGTTCGCACAAGGGCACAAGTTAAAAGCCAAACATCCCAAATCTTTCATTGAAAATGGCTTCCTGCGACTTGGCCGTTAATGCCTTCGAGAGAGTTTTTCAAATTTTAAAATATGTACAAATGAGTTACATGCCAACTACATTTTTTGATTATTTTAGGCATTTTGTGGCACAAAGCACAGAAATAAAATACACATTAAAAAAAGCATTTAAGCCACTTCAGTCTATTTAAATGCTTAGAAGTTAAATATAACAAAATACTTGTATTCAGAAGGTAATATCCTTAATTGCTAAAACATAATTAGTATCAGCTTTTAGCAGTTTATAAATCGAATACCTCTTAATGTATGCAAACAAACTATAATAAATGTTCAAACGAAAAAAATCTCTTTCGTCAATGCACAAGATTTCAATATTATACAATAAAATATAATGTAACACATTGTGAGATTTGAAGAAAGTAAATTTTGTTTTATTTCTTAGGTTTCACGTTAATGACTTTAGCTTTAGACCGTACGAAATGGCAATTAAACCACATGTGGACTAAATGATCTGTAATCAAAACTATTATTTGTTGAAATTGAATGGTATTTATCAGAAATCTTTTACTTATAATGTCTTTATGTGAATTTGCCTCTTTGCATACTAATATTAATTTTAATATTTAAATAATTCATAAATGCGAAATTTCCAATCATTAATTTTGAAATGCTGTAGAAGGCATTAACGGCCAAGTCGCTGGAAGCCATTTTCAATGAAAGATTTGGGATGTTTGGCTTTTAACTTGTGCCCTTGTGCGAACTTCAGATATCACTACTTTTTCTGGCCGAAACATTAAGGAGAACTTGGCTTTTTTTTTTTTTTTTTTTTTTTTTTTTACCGAAAACTTTTTGTTGGGATTATGCTTTTCTGCACATCATCCCTTAAACCATCATTTTGATGTTTTTTTAATCATAGTTCGAAAACTATTCGGAAGAAAAATTTGAAATTGAGAATTCGAATGAAGCAGAACATACTTAAAAAAAAAAAAAAAAAAAAAAAAAAAAAAAAAAAAAAACATTTTAACAAATTACAACGACCATTTTGAAAAGGATTCTTTCAAAGACTAAAATTTAAGACGTAAAAAATCGCATGGAGTTGATCATACATTACGTACATCATGAATTAAACATTAATAGTGTTATTACACGTAAAAATTGCAAGCGACTAAAATCGCCTGCGACTCGTCAGATTTCCTGAAACTTACGTATTATCCAAGCATTTCATTGGCTGTTCGGGAAAAGGCTTTTCCATCGTAGAAATCTGACGACCCATTTTAAATGAAGTTTCATTCTTAAACTTCTAAACATCTCACAATATTACTTTTTACACCGTCGTATAGAGAAAAAAATGTACTTTTAAATGCAATTTGTTTGAAAGCTCTATCTCAATTTGTTTCTGAGATATTAATTTTTTTTTGTAATTTTTAATACTTTTTTGTCATAGTGGCAACAGAAGTATCCATCTCTGTTGAAAGTAAAGGGAAAATACAGATTACTGTATAGACTAGGGATGCACAACCTGTGGCCCGCGAATTTCGTCAATTTATATCTGGGAATTTTTGTCCATATGTCGCTGGAAAAAATCGGGAATTTCGTCAATTTGTCGCTGAAAAAAATTGCAAATTTCGTTGATTGGGTTCGGAAAAATCGCGAGTTTCGTCAGTTTATCGAGAGAAAAAATCGCTAATTTCGTCAATTTGTCGCGAAAAAAATCGCGAATTTCGTCGATCGGACGCGGAAAAATCGCAAATTTCGTTGATGAAATGCGGAAAAATCACGAATTTTTTTCCTTTCGTTGCATAAAACCCTCAAATTTCGTTAATCGGAAACAGAAAACCGCAAATTTTGTCGATGAGGCGCTGAAAAATTCCAAATTTCGCTCATCAACTGCGAAAAATCGTGAGTTTCATCAGTTTATTGAGGAAAAATCGCGAATTTTATCAATTTGCCGCGGGAAAAATTACAAATTTCGCCAGAGTTAATTAAGAATCGCGAATTTCGTTGATCGGGTGCGAAAAAATCGCGAATTTTTTCGATGAGGTGCTGAAAAATTGTAAATTTCGTCAGTCAGTTAAGAATAACGAATTTCGTTGATCGGGTTTGGGAAAATTGTGAATTTTTTCGATCATGTGCGAAAAAATCTCAAATTTCGCCCATTTGCCGCTCGAAAAAGTACAAGTTTCGCCACAGTCTGTTAAGAATCGCGTATTTCGTTGATCGGGCGTGGAAAAATCGCGAAATTCGTTGATCGAGTGCGGAAAAATCGCGAAATTCGTTGATCGAGTGTGGAAAAATTGCGAATTTTGTTGATCAAGACCGGAAAAATCGCGAATTTTGTCGATTCTATGCGGAAAAATCGCGAATTTTGTCGATTCTGTGCGGAAAAATCTCAAATTTCGTTAATCGGGCACAGAAAAATTGCGAGTTTTGTCGATGAGGTGCGGAAAAACTGAAAATTGGTTAATCCGCTGCGGAAAAATCGCGAGTTTCGTCAGTTTATCTCGAGAAGAAATCGCGAATTTCGTCAATCTTCCGCGGGAAAAAATTATAAATTTCGTCAGTCAGTTAAGAATCACGAATTCCGTTGATCGGGGGCGAAAAAATCGCGAATTGCGCAAATCAAGCGCAGAAAAATCTCAAGTTTCGTTGATTGGCTGCGGAAAAATCGCAGGTTTCTTCAATTTATCGCGAGAAAAAAATCGCGAATTTTGTTACTCTGTCGTTAAAAAAATCGCAAATTTCAAGAATTGATAGAAAAAATTACAAATTTTGTCAACTGGTCACAAAAATATTGAGAAATTTATCAATCGCTCGTGGAAAAAAATCGTAAGTTTTGTCAAAATTAACCATTTATCAAGAAGGAACAGTTAGTCTTCATAAAGTGTTGTATGGTTATTCATACAAATGTGAAGAAACCCTGCATACAATTAATTATTTCTATTTCTTTATTTTTTATATATACAAAAATCATTATTTATCAAGAATAAAGAGTTATTACCCCCCCCCCCCATCCCGAAAAAAAAAAGAAAAAATCTCCCCGATATAGAATTCTGTCTGTGTTACTGATGTGGCCCTCGACAACTCAAACATTTTTCTAAGTGGCCCTTCTCTCAAAAACGTTGTGCACCCCTAGTATAGACCAATCAGAAAACGAATAAAATGCGGATTCAACCAATAAAACGCTTCAGATATGTTTTTGATTTCCTACCCTGACGAGGACAATAACCATTTTTCCAAATGGTTAATAAATATATAAAAAAAAAATTGTAGATTGCAATTCATATTTTTCGAATATTAATCTAATAATTCATATTATAACTTTTTTAAAATTACAAATTCAATGTATTTCTGTTTGGGTTTTTTAGTATTATAACCATACAGAAAATTATCACATAAGGATTATAATTTTAGTAGATATTAATAAAATATGAAAATGTAATTTAACATTAGAAGTTATAAATTGTGAATGGTTATAATTCAAAAACTTATCATCCAAATGAGTTGAAATTTCGTTCATAGGCATAGTTTGAACCGAACATTTAAAATATAGTGTCAAAATGGGATGTTGCCATTGAAAAAAAACAAAGTTTAGTCTGGTTTTTATTAGTAGATGGTCGCCTAAGCAAATTTTCTGTACATCATTTAAAAGAAGACTTTATTTCCAATCGTTTGATACCAGTAACTTTCTTCTATTGTAATTAGTTGCAGAGTTAGTAGGGACTGTTTACTTTTTTTTTTCCCACGACTGTACTAGGGTATGTTCGGTATTGAAAATGAAGTGTGTAGAATTTAGCGTTCGTTTACACGGACACTCAAAAGAATTCCGTTATGAAGGAAAATCTTTTGGAGTGTATTTTAATGAAATTACACTATTTTAAACAAATTGAAATTTAGATATGTCACTGAGGTGTACTACAAGGTGCTGACTGTAGAATAGGATGTGCGTAGAATGTATCGTTCATTTACAGGGACATACAAACACATTCACACACACACCAAAAAAAAAAAAATTGCCTGCAGTATTTGCCTATGAACAAAGATTGCTGAAAGTACATTTTCAGATGGGGTACGCGTTTTTAAATTTAATTTTTTTTTTTGGAGGGGGAGGGGGTATTACTTGCGATGAATTTTATAGATCATATACAGGGTTGTACAAAAAATCAATGATCTCAAGTACATTTCTGTTTATTGACGGAAATTGCTGTATGGGAATTTGCATCTGTAATATACGTTTTACTGAACTAACTTTTAACATACTATGTAGTATACGTACAAATCTATAGATCCCATTCAGGGCTGAAAAAAAAATCGAATATTTCTCCGACTATTGGTGGTACTTAGATTTTCAATAAATGTTACTCGTTTTCCGAATTGTTTATTTAGACATCATCTTTCAATTTAATAAATTGTGAAGTTTTGTTACAGTATTCTGAACGTGTTGCACTGGAAAGTGTTTCATAATCTACACTGGACGCATGATTTTTCGTTCTAGTTGATAATCATTTCTCTCTTCATTCTAAGTTGACCTCCAAGAAAAAGGAAACTAAAAAAAAAAAAAAAAAAAAAACATGCATATTTTACGCACTCCTTATACATTTGGAATCGACGAAATTATAAAAAAATGAAAAGAAAAGTGCCCAGTTAAACTGATGACATTGAGCTCACAGGCTTTTCACACGAATTGTACTATATTGTACTATTATTTCAAAGAATAATGCCCCTCGAATAAATTGAGGAGGATTATCCCCCCCCCGTTTCCCCTCTTTTTACTTAGCTAATGAGCCTCCAAATGCCATCAGGAAAGCGTCTTATCAGAATAAATCGGTGTACCAAATTTGAAGCAAATCGGATACAAAAACCCATTTATCTAAATTAAGATGGGGGGTATTAGCTCCCCGTACCCCCCCCCCCTTTATACTTAACCAATGAACCTCAAACTCTCATCAGGAAAACCAAGTTTGTATCAAATTTGAATTTGAAATTGCTACCAAATTTGAAGCAAATCTGATAATTCTGCATGAAAAACCCATTTTTTTTGTTTTACTTAAGGGGGTATTAGTCCCCGTTCCCCCTTTATACTTAACCGATGAACCCCCAAAACTAATTAGGGAAGCGAATGAACCTAGAAAATACTCTAGAACTGTTGTCTTGTTTCAAGATGTCAATCAACCTAGAATTTCAAACTACTGTTTCTCAATCATTTTCTAATTTAGAGATAAAACAAAAAATGCTCCAGAATACTTGTATCAACGCCTAACACTTAAACATAAAATAAATCTGGATTTATAAATTTTTTGTATATTTTTTGAGTTTTAAATGTTTGAATGACCACCATTTTGAAACAAGATAGCGGGTGAAGTTGGCCAACGAACTCGGTCGTGACCTTGGTATGCCATATATACATACTGAGTTTCATCCAAATCGGTTCATAAATACGAGTGTTACAGCATGACCAAGGTCAGATATTATATATATAAATCAGCATTTGAACGGAAGGTGGTTGTGGAGTCAGGGAGTCATGATCGCTAACAATATACCGAAATTTTCCGGAATTGCTTTCTTCTGGACGGCTGCAATAAGTAGCTTTTTACTTTTTGTAATGGCAGCTACCTAAAAGTGCGCAAAATACGCGAGTAAATATGTTAATCCGCAATTTTGAAGGCCTTATCCAGTGGCGTAGCTATTCAAAAACTATGGAAGGGGCTCCAGTAGGCATTTATAACATTCAGAAATTAGGACTATCAGTTTACAGAAATATTTTTGACAATAATTAATCATGCAAACTAATAATTAATGTCAAAAAGTGAAATCAATATTTCAATTAATTCAAATATAGAAGATTTAATCTATTGAAAATTAGAAAATAGTTATAATTAAAGAGCTGAGTGGAAGAACATGTTATGCTACATTTCCTTAAAAATAATTTTATCGTTTGGACGAAGGTGTCATCAGGTATTCTATCACATGGTAAAGCTAAAATACCAAAGTTCTATTTAGCTTTGAAGATTTAAGACATTATTCATTAATATTTAATATTTTAATATTTAATAATGTTAATAATATTAATATTTTTTAATATTTAAAAATTAAATATGAATAAGTTTTTTTGATAAAGTTTAGTACCACACCTGTTAATATTTTAAACACATGGTATCAAACAAAAAAAATCATTAAAATTGAGAAAAAAAAACTTTCACATCAAATTTCTTCAAATGTAATTTTTGTTACTTAACATGTTCTTCCACTTAGCTCTTCAATTATCAAATTATGAGACAACGGGGAACTAAGCGGTCAGATCCCTTTTCACATAATAAAAGATTTAATAAAGTTTTCACAAAGGCATAATAAAGTTTTCACGAAAAAAACAAGTTGGAAATTGCTCGTCAAACGTGGCAAATGAGGTGCGTTCGTACTATAACTAGTTTTATAATTATTTTTTGCACCCCATATTGTACTGAATGTATACTTTTTTGCACTTTATAAAGCGCATAGTCTGATACATCATTAAAATGCACTTCCAATAATTTTTTCCCATTCCCCGTAATGTAACGGAACACTTTTGACTGTCCCTGTAATTAAACTATACATCCGATTTTCCTAAAATTTGAAATAGCTCAACAAAACTTTGCAACAATTATATCTTTAAAATTTCAGACCATTCGGAAGGCTGTAATATCATTAAAATGCACTTGCAATAATTTTTCCCATTCCCCGTAATGTAACGGAACACTTTCGACTGTCCCTGTAATTAAACTATACATCCGATTTTCCTAAAATTTGAAATAGCTCAACAAAACTTTGCAACAATTATATCTTTAAAATTTCAGACCATTCGGAAGGCTGTAATATCATTAAAATGCACTTGCAATAATTTTTCCCATTGGCCGTAATGTAAAGAAAAACTTTTGACTGTCCCTGTAATTAAACTATACATCCGAATTTCCTAAAATTTGAAATGGCTCGACAAAATTTTGCAACAGTTATATCTTTAAAATTTCAGATCATTCGGAAGGCTCTAATATCATTAAAATGCACTTGCAATAATTTTTCCCATTGGCCGTAATGTAAAGAAAAACTTTTGACTGTCCCTGTAATTAAACTATACATCCGATTTTCCTAAAATTTGAAATGGCTCGACAAAATTTTGCAACAGTTATATCTTTAAAATTTCAGATCATTCGGAAGGCTCTAATATCATTAAAATGCACTTGCAATAATTTTTCCCATTGGCCGTAATGTAAAGAAAAACTTTTGACTGTCCCTGTAATTAAACTATACATCTGATTTTCCTAAAATTTGAAATGGCTCGACAAAATTTTGCAACAGTTATATCTTTAAAATTTCAGATCATTCGGAAGGCTCTAATATCATTAAAATGCACTTGCAATAATTTTTCCCATTGGCCGTAATGTAAAGAAAAACTTTTGACTGTCCCTGTAATTAAACTATACATCCGATTTTCATAAAATTTGAAATGGCTCGACAAAATTTTGCAACAATCATATATTTGAAATTTCAGACCATTCGGTTGGGTAGTTTTTGCTCTGTTACATGCGGACAGACAGACGGACGGACAGACGGACGGACAGACGGACGGACAGACAGCCGGACTGAACGACGACTATAGGTGCTACGTATTTATATAATTACGAACGCACCTAAAAATGAGTATCATCAGCATAATGTAATCATTATTTTCCCTTTATGTTCTTAAGGGGGCACAGGACCGTTGAATTTGTCGAAACTATAAAAAAATTGCCTTCTTCAAAGTACCAAAACACAAACAATATGCAATTAAGATCTTTTTTTCTAATTTCCGCCTAAAGAATATATCCTTAGCTACATTATCCAGAAAAATAAATGTTGTATGCACAAAATTAATATTAAAATTTAAAAATTCATTTGACTAATGCGCGATTAAGTGCTGCGCGCATGATAAAACTCTAAATTATGCACACAGAAGACAATTTTTGAACAAAATAGAATCATAACACAGCTACTTCTAACTTAAAACCAAGATATACGCCAACAGTTTTGTTTAAAATTTAATTTTAGCAGAAAAAAAAAAAGTTCAAAATTTCAATTTTTTTTTTTCAAGTTTTTCAAATGTAAAAAGTCCTTCCGGCCAGTGCCGGGAGGAAGAGGTAGCTTTTATATTCCTCATTTTAAAAAAGCCACCTTATATTATTCAAACACACGAAGCTCAATTTAGTGGAAACCGAATGTAGGAGATTCAATACTAATTTTTATCAATACTAAATCATTATGAATGAGAATTTCGCGAAATTAGTCAGCTTTATCCAAGCTGCTTTTAATTAAAGTAACTTATGTTTGGCTGCCAAATTCGGCGATTTCTTAAAGTGCCTGCCATTTTAAGACAACATGGTGGATGAGGATAAGCAGTGAACTTGGTCGAGACCTTAGTAATTGCTGTGCACATGCTCACTCACATCGGAATCGGTTGGTATATACGAGTGCTGTCGCAGGCAAAAATTCAGATTTTCCAAAATGTCACCCACATTAGAAATTGAAACTGCTATATCTGAGCCATTTTTTAAGATAAAGACAAACAAAAAATGCTCTTGAATCCTTATATCAAGGTCAAATACTTAAGAAAGAAACCTTTTTCTATTTCTAATTTTTTGCACCTCACTTTAAATGTAATTTTTTTTAAATTTAATGGCCACAATTTTGAAACAAGATGGCTGATGAAGCTGGCCAGCGAACTTGGTCGAGATACTGATGTATACTATCCACATGCCTTCTTCCATCGAAATAGGCGAATACGTGTGGTATCGCGTGACAAATACAAGATCGTTTCAAAGTGTTAGCCATGCTAGAAATTCAAAGTGCTATAATTCAACCATTTTTTAAGATATAAACAAAAGAACAAATTTTCAGAAACAAAAACTGCTCCAGAATCTTTGTATCAAGTCCAAACACATAAAAAAACTCTTTTTCATTTTCCAATTTTTTAATAGCTCATTTTAAATTTTAAATTACATTTTTTTTAAAAACGGCAACCCTTTTGAAACAAGATGGCGAATGAAGCTGGCCAACGAGCTCGGTCGAGACATTGGTATGTACTATGTACAAACCAAGTTACATCCAAATCGGTTCATAAATACGCCTGTTATCGCGTGACAAAAATCAGGTCGTTTTAAAATGTCAGCCACAATAGAAATTCAAAATGCTATAACTCAGCCATTTTTTTAGATATAGACGAAACAAAACCTGTTCCGGACTCTTAGTATTAAGGTCAAACACATACAAAAAAAAAATATTTTTCATTTTCTAATTTTTTGGTACCTCATTTTAAATTTTAAATTTTTAAAAATTTTTTAAATGGCCGCCATTTTGAAACAAGATGGCGGATGAAGCTGGCCAACGAACTCGGTTGAGATATTTGTATGTACTATGTACACACCAAGGTACATCCAAATCGGTTCATAAATACGTCTTTTATCGCGTGACAAAATTCAGGACGTTTCAAAATGCCAGCCACGCTAGAAATTCAAAATGCTATAACTCAGACATTTTTTAAGATATAGACGAAACAAAAACTGCTCCGGAGTCTTTGTATAAAGGTCAAATACATAAGAAAAAAATATTTTTCCATTTTCAATTTTTTTGTACCACATTTCAAATTTTAAATTTTTTTTAAAATTTTAAATGGCCGCCATTTTGAAACAAAATGGCGGATGAAGCTGGCCAACGAACTCGGTCGAAACATTGGTATGTACTATGTGCACACCGAATTACATCCAAATCGGTTCATAAATACGAGAGTTACAGTGTGACATAGGTCAGATTGTTATGTTTAATTAATGTTTATACAGTCGGACCTCTATTTAACGAACCTCTATTTTGCGAACTTTTACTTGGAACCAAGAACATTTTGCAAATTTCTTCGTAAAATAACCTCCAAATAACGAAGTGTATTCTCTATTTAACGAACTTTTCCTGGGGATCTAATTTTTTTTTCTCCCTATTTCTTCAAATATTACTGAACATTTCAAACTTATTTTTTCTTTTAACACATTTTATGATGATCAATGACCATGAACAGGTCTTACAGGCACCTAACTCACCGAGAGCAGTAAAATCGTTGTGATTCTTTGCTTTCCATCCAAGAAGAACAAACTTTCAATATCCCCTTCCTTTTAACCCTCAATGGAGCTGCCCCGTGTCCTTAAACTATAGTTTCCCGTTTTCTAGATTGGTGATCATGATCAATCGTGTTGATAATTTCGGTTCTTGTAGCTCAAAAATGTCAAAGCGTAAAGTGCTTGAGCATCAAAGAAAAAAAAAATATTCTTGATGAGGTGGATAAAGGCATGAAGAAAAAGAATACTGCTTTAAAATGTGGTATTCCTCCAAACAGCTTATCAACCATAATAAATAATTGTGATTTTAATGTAAAATATTTTTTTTCACTGAAAATACAATGCATTTCCAGACAGTGTTTTGTTTCATTCTTATTTCCCTTGCAGATATCTTTTTGATGGGTAAAATAAGTAAAACAAATAGATATAATTTATTAAAAAAGTGTGACTAATTATTTTTTTAAATTATATTTAGTGTTTATGGACTTAAAATGTGTTTTACGTAGTTTAAAAGTATTTTAAAGGGTGACTCTCTATTTAACGAATTTTCCATATAACGAACTTTTTTTCGGGATTTAGCGACTTCGTTAAATAGAGGTCCGACTGTATATATATATATATATATATATATATATATATATATATATATATAAATTTTGAACGGAGGGTGGTTTCGGGGTCTGGGAGTCATGATCGATGAAAATATACCAAAATTTTTTGAAATCGCTTTCCTCCGAACGGCTGCAATAGGTAGCTTTTTGTAATGAAAGCTACCTAAAAAATAAATAACCAAAATCTGTGAATATTTTTGGTTTTAGCATGTAGACTATAAAGAAACGAATATTTGGTTAATTTTTTTTAGCTGTAGCTTACATAGATTAAAATTAAGGGTGCACGCAAACTCCAAATTTACTAACCTGAGAAAACGCTTTTAAAGTTCCAATATCTACGGACATTCAATTATACTCACCGTCTATAAATCAATATAACTCAATAAATAATGCATATTTTGAATGTTTTTTTCACATTGTTGAGAAATTTTAAAGCATTCAGAATAAACCAAAAACCGAAAACTGATTTTTTGAAAGTTTAAAGGTCCTGTGCCCCCTTAAGAGTTAAACTTCCTGAAACTATTATCTTACTTTCCGTAATATTAATATGAATTGAGTAAAACTATGGGTTGAATGTTTCAAAATGTATAATAATAAAGACAGATATCTGTTTGGCTATTTGCAGTGTTTCAGGCCCGTAAAGAGGGTGGTAGAGCTGGGTTACAGGGGCCGACTTTTCTAGTCCTGTTTTGTTGTTGTTGTTTTGTTTTTTTAATACTAGAAAAAGTAGACTTGGGCTCAAGGCCCGTCAGTGTTGAATTCAGAGGGTTGACCGGTTGATTCAGAGGGGAACTCTATAATGTCTTCCCCCACAGAAATCCCTCTCTGAGAAAAGTGTCTGAATTCAACACTGGGGCCCGTACTCCTGTGTATGTATCAAATAGCAGAAAATTCATTTGATATCAAGAAAGTTTTAAAATGATGTTCCTATTTTAATGATGTGGCTAATTTCAGACGCGTGAACAGGAATCAGGTAGAAAGCTGGGTAAAGTCACAGATCAGGTTAAGGTTCCGAATTTTATTTTGTTCATACAATTAGCATACTCAATTAAAATTTATGCTAATTATGTTTATTTTTTTTTTAATTTTATGAAAATCTTTAGTTGAAAAAGTGTTACAAATGCATAATATTGTAAAAGAAATATAATAAAATTGTAAGCAAATATTATATAGAATTTTTAAAAAGGTACTACCGAGCAAATTTATTTTCTAATAAAGTAAAGCCTGTTTATAACGAAATCCTGCAATAAATGGGGGAAAAAATCATGGGCCAACCACCCCCGCCACCCCCCAAAAAATGCAATTATACCTCCTAAGATGAAAGTAACAGGTATAAAACGGAATTTTCACTGGTCGGTTGCGTTTCACTCTAAGCAGGTTTTATTGTATTATACGTATGGTGGGGGGCCCGTATTGCAATTATATTTATAGCATTTCGTTATATACACAGTCGTTTTCCCAGAGATAAATTATGCGACAATCAAGAAACATAAGAATAGTTTTTGGAGCAGCTCATGTGACTTTCAAAAATATATATTTGGGTGGGAATTATATTTATAGCATTTCGTTATATACACAGTCGTTTTCCCAGAGATAAATTCTGTGACAATCAAGAAACATGAGAATAGTTTTTGGAGCAGCTCATGTGACTTTCAAAAATATATATTTGGGTGGGAATTATATTTATAGCATTTCGTTATATACACAGTCGTTTTCCCAGAGATAAATTATGTGACAATCAAGAAACATAAGAATAGTTTTTGGAGCAGCTCATGTGACTTTCAAAAATATATATTTGGGTGGGAATTATATTTATAGCATTTCGTTATATACACAGTCGTTTTCCCAGAGATAAATTATGTGACAATCAAGAAACATAAGAATAGTTTTTGGAGCAGCTCATGTGACTTTCAAAAAAATATATTTGGGTGGGAATTATATTTATAGCATTTCGTTATATACACAGTCGTTTTCCCAGGGATTAATTATGTGACAATCAAGAAACATAAGAATAGTTTTTGGAGTCGCTCATGTGACTTTCAAAAATATATATTAGGGTGGGAATTATATTTATAGCATTTCGTTATATACACAGTCGTTTTCCCAGAGATAAATTATGTGACAATCAAGAAACATAAGAATAGTTTTTGGAGCAGCTCATGTGACTTTCAAAAATATATATTTGGGTGGGAATTATATTTATAGCATTTCGTTATATACACAGTCGTTTTCCCAGAGATAAATTATGTGACAATCAAGAAACATAAGAATAGTTTTTGGAGCAGCTCATGTGACTTTCAAAAATATATATTTGGATGGGAATTATATTTATAGCATTTCGTTATATACACAGTCGTTTTCCCAGCGATAAATTATGTGACAATCAAGAAACATAAGAATAGTTTTTGGAGCAGCTCATGTGACTTTCAAAAATATATATTTGGGTGGGAATTATATTTATAGCATTTCGTTATATACACAGTCGTTTTCCCAGAGATAAATTATGTGACAATCAAGAAACATAAGAATAGTTTTTGGAGCAGCTCATGTGACTTTCAAAAATATATATTTGGGTGGGAATTATATTTATAGCATTTCGTTATATACACAGTCGTTTTCCCAGAGATAAATTATGTGACAATCAAGAAACATAAGAATAGTTTTTGGAGCAGCTCATGTGACTTTCAAAAATATATATTTGGGTGGGGATTATATTTATAGCATTTCGTTATATACACAGTCGTTTTCCCAGAGATAAATTATGTGACAATCAAGAAACATAAGAATAGTTTTTGGAGCAGCTCATGTGACTTTCAAAAATATATATTTGGGTGGGAATTATATTTATAGCATTTCGTTATATACACAGTCGTTTTCCCAGCGATAAATTACGTGACAATCAAGAAACATAAGAATAGTTTTTGGAGCAGCTCATGTGACTTTCAAAAATATATATTTGGGTGGGAATTATATTTATAGCATTTCGTTATATACACAGTCGTTTTCCCAGAGATAAATTATGTGACAATCAAGAAACATAAGAATAGTTTTTGGAGCAGCTCATGTGACTTTCAAAAATATATATTTGGGTGGGAATTATATTTATAGCATTTCGTTATATACACAGTCGTTTTCCCAGAGATAAATTATGTGACAATCAAGAAACATAATAATAGTTTTTGGAGCAGCTCATGTGACTTTCAAAAATATATATTTGGGTGGGAATTATATTTATAGCATTTCGTTATATACACAGTCCTTTTCCCAGAGATAAATTATGTGACAATCAAGAAACATAAGAATAGTTTTTGGAGCAGCTCATGTGACTTTCAAAAATATATATTTGGGTGGGAATTATATTTATAGCATTTCGTTATATACACAGTCATTTTCCCAGAGATAAATTATGTGACATTCAAGAAACATAAGAATAGTTTTTGGAGCAGCTCATGTGACTTTCAAAAATATATATTTTGGTGGGAATTATATTTAAAGCATTTCGTTATATACACAGTCGTTTTCCCAGAGATAAATTATGTGACATTCAAGAAACATAAGAATAGTTTTTGGAGCAGCTCATGTGACTTTCAAAAATATATATTTGGGTGGGAATTATATTTATAGCATTTCGTTATATACACAGTCGTTTTCCCAGAGATAAATTATGTGACATTCAAGAAACATAAGAGTAGTTTTTGGAACAGGTCATGTGACTTTCAAAAATATATATTTGGATGGGAATTATATTTATAGCATTTCGTTATATACACAGTCGTTTTCCCAGAGATAAATTATGTGACAATCAAGAAACATAAGAATAGTTTTTGGAGCAGCTCATATGACTTTCAAAAATATATATTTGGGTGGGAATTATATTTATAGCATTTCGTTATATACACAGTCGTTTTCCCAGAGATAAATTATGTGACATTCAAGAAACATAAGAATAGTTTTTGGAGCAGCTCATGTGACTTTCAAAAATATATATTTGGGTGGGAATTATATTTAAAGCATTTCGTTATATACACAGTCGTTTTCCCAGAGATAAATTATGTGACAATCAAGAAACATAAGAATAGTTTTTGGAGCAGCTCATGTGACTTTCAAAAATATATATTTAGGTGGGAATTATATTTATAGCATTTCGTTATATACACAGTCGTTTTCCCAGAGATAAATTATGTGACATTCAAGAAACATAAGAATAGTTTTTGGAACAGGTCATGTGACTTTCAAAAATATATATTTGGGTGGGTAGAATGGAGCTTCAGTTCCAAAGCTTCAGACTCTTCAGATTTTTACGCTATGCTTATGTATGAGAAATTTTCAACATTGCGTCAAAATTCAATTTAAGAACAATAACATTAATAATTTCACTTTAACGAGAGGAAATAATAGAGAGGAAAAGTACAAAGTGAGTAATACACTTTTTAACTTTAGTACAAAATAACTGACTCGTTTTTTAGACTACTGAAATGTAATTTCGAGATTTTGAAGACCTTATTAAAAAAATAAACAAGAAATATTTCATCAAATAAAGAAACGTCATGACTCATATGAAACAAGTGTTCGATGAAGGTGAAAAAAAATCAAACAATCCATGAATATTTCACTTGAAGTACGCACATCTACATCTGAATTATTGTAAAATATTTAATAGATTCGTGATATGTGAATCATGAAAAAAAAAAACTTTTGAGCAGTCTGTTGAATAAACTTGAATGCATAATTTTACATAAATTAAATATGGAAGGCACACCCAAGCGCTATATATAAGCTATAGTTTTTTTTTACTATACGCAAATTCGGTCTTGAATGTGTACATCTGTATTAATATTTTAAAAAAGAAATGTTTGTTTGTTTGTTCAGGGGTTATCTTTGGAACTATGGAACCGATTTCAAAAATAATGATTGCAAATTGATGGCGACAGTCCCTGTTTCAATATAGGCTATATTTTATGTCGATGCCACTAACCCCAAGGGGGTGCAGGAGCAAAAAACGCTCCAAAATTGCGATTTTTGTGATACTGAAGGGTCTAGAAACTTGTTTGGTTGCTTTGGCATGGTAGTTGCTTACAAGATGTAAATCCTCTCTGAGAACAACTGAAAAAAATTCGAAATTTAAAAAGGTTGAAATAAGCGAAAAGCGTTCTAAAAATGTTCTAAATTTCAATTTCTATGCAATCTTAGGAAATATCAAACAGATTTCAAAACTAATGTTGCAAATTGATGGTGACAGTCCCTGTTCCAAGGCCAGACTTCTTTTTCCGGACCGAGCTGGACCTGGACTGCATTTTCCCAAGAGATGTTCACGGGTCGCAATTCCAGGCCAGGTCTCTACCCAGCTCACATGAAAATAATTGGCCCGGCTCATGTAAAAATCAGTAAAATTTGACCCAGCCCAACATTTGTTTAAAAAAATGCACATATTTTTAAATCACCGTTATTCTACAATTAAAATTCTTTTCGAAGAATAGCGTATATATTTCTATGCAAAAAAAAGTAAAGTACGGAAAAACCAATGAAAAAGAACTGTGACGGGATTCTGTCTTAAGCGGATAAATGTGTTGATACGTGAAAAATGAATATAATACATAGTGGTGTAGTCGTAAAAAAACCAGAGTCCATACGCTATAAGCAGAAAGTATAGGCTCAAGGCCCTACAGTGTATATACTATAGTTTTTTTTTAGAACAGAGGGTATACGGTGTTCCTTAAAAAAATCCAGAAGGTATAAGGCGTATACCACCGTATACCTTTCACTACATCCCTGATAATAGATTTACATTAAAGAATATATACCTGCTAAGAACGAAAACTGTCTATAAAGGAGTTCTCTTCTCTTCTGTGTTGATTCCGTCATAGAAGATTTTACTGTACAGCATTTCTGCGATTTTTAAATCTACAAGACAAGCCATGGATTAAATATATTATTACTGCTAACTCAGACATTTATACACAAATTTATACACATTATACACATTTATTAAAAAACAGTATAGTATTTACATAGGCACAACCAGAAATAAATCTAGGAAGAGGCAGAATTTTGAAAGGGACGTGCTTGTACTTCGCAGCCCAGGACGCTTTTTAACACTTTCCAACATAGTTGAAAAGTGTTTATGACTTCGGTTTGTCTGTCTTTCCGTGCTCTAACTCGCGTAAATATACTCGGATTCAGATGTAATTCTTATACTTTATTGAGGTTTCCATAGCATGTTCGGTATTGAAAATCAAGTGTGCAGCATTCATAGCTCATTGACAGGGGCACTCAAAAGTATTCCGTTACATTATGGTCTATGGGGATAATTTGCTGTGTATTTTAATAGTGTTACACAATTTTAAACATAATGAAATTTATATACATTATTGAGGTGCACTGGATGATGGTTTCTATTGAATATGTTCTGTGTATCGCTTACCAGTACCCGTACAGGGGAACTCAAAAGTATTCCGTTACATTATGGTCTCTGAAGAAAAATCGTTGCGGAGTATTTTAATGATGTTACTCTGCTACAAACAAAATGAAATTGATATGAATTTCTGAGATGCACTAAAACATGTTTTCTGAATAATATGGGGTGCCAGTGCCGAAACTAGCCTTTTTTGCACCCGGGGCAAACATAGATTTTGGCGTTCCCCCCCCCCCCCCCCCCCCCCGCCCCCACTTCCGCAAAGAGAATTTTAACAGAGTTATTTTCTTCTGATGGGCTGATGGTTTCCATTATTATGAAACAGCCGTTATAAATGAAGTGTTAGGTGAAGAAGAAAGAGCAGTTTTAAAAAGTTAGAAATCTGATTTTCTGGTCCTAATGTGAGGAAAAAATGGCCTTTTTTTTATAAGTTCGTTTGAAAAAAACTATTTAATACTTTGAGCAGAAAGAAGAGGCTACACCTGCAATTTTCATGACACTAATAGAATTACATAGCTGTCAATGTGTACGGTTTTGTTACCTCTAAAACTGAATACAAATTTTTGCCATATTTAATCGTTGACAATTATTAAACTTTTGAAACTGAATTTCCGGAGGTGACAGCCATGCCCCCTTCAGACAGTCTTCCTTTGCGACGACATTGCTGTGGCTGTTAACTCGTAAAGCTTGGCTAAAAATGCTCATTTTGACAACATTTTCTGAATGAATCTTTGCCTTTATAAGAAAATGGGAAACTCTTTTAATTTCTTGGTATCGGAACAAAATCGGTAAATTTTATATTTTTACAAATAGTATTAATGCAAATTTTTTGTATTTACGGATGAAAATGACTTCGCGAAAGTATCAGAAAAGTAGTTAGTTTGGATTTGGAAATAGCTTTCAATATAAAAAAAATTCTCATAACGAGATGTGATCCCCTCCCACCCCCCCACCCCCCCAAAAAAAAGAAATCCATGACCCCCCACCCCACCCCCTTTTAAATAGTGAGCTGGATCTATTCTTGGCTTTGTCAAATATTGATTGATTAAAATCTTGAAAAAGGAATCGAAAAAAAATCCGCTTTATACTGTATCCTTATGCCATATCATCTTTAGATTCTTCTATGCTTTTTCATACGCCAGACAGGATGATTTTAACAATACTGTGCTAAACATAGATGTGAGAAAAATCGACAAACAAAATCTTCATTTGGCGCCCGGGGCACATCCCCCCTCTGCCCCCCCCCCCCCCCCTGTTTACGGAATAGGCCCGTGAAGCCCGTGCTTACCCACTGAAATACAAAAGGGTCCCAATTTTACTTTTTAAAACTAATTTTTAGAAAAAAGAAACTCAATCACTGTAAAAAATACATTTTTTTTCTTATGAAACTTTTTTTTTACTATAGTGCAATTTGTAAATCACAAAAATATTTTGAAGTTCACATATTCTCAACTATAGTCTCATATTTGTCATTTACAAAATAAATTGGTTATTTAGAATTAAACATATAATAAAATACTTTTATATAGGTAGTTTTAGTTTAATATTAAAAATGTTATTTACTCTAAACTTTGATGGTAAAATTTCAAATTATTTAAGCATACTAAAAAAAGATTTAGTAAATAAAAAAGCAATTTGTAGGGTAATAGGGGGGCCCCTCTGTGACGTCGGGCTTCCCCTATTCCTAAGTGTTAAGCGTGCCCTGCCCCCTCCCCTAGTTTCGGCCCTGTGGGGTGCAAAGCCTTTATCACACAGGGTCACACAAAAGAGATGGGAAACTGTCCGTAACTTATTTTAATTATTTTGCACTATTTCAAACATGATGACAGTGATAAACATTACTGAGGTTTCCTGCAAGATGTTTGTAGTAGAATATATGATATGCATTGCATTTATCGTTCATTTACACTTTACAGGGACAATAAAAGATTTCGGATACAATACTATAGCCGAAATATTGTCTATTAGGGATCATTGCTGAAAGTGCATTTTCAGTTATGGTATGTGTTTTAAGTTTAAGTGGTTCTTTTCATTCCTTTTTGATAAGCTGTTTTCGCTCTTTTTTCGACTAAATTAATAGGCAAAACGAGTGACTGCACTCATTATTGACAAGTCATTTTTAAACCCCTTTTTTTGTCAAATTTAATAGGCAAAATAAGTTATTTCCCTCTTATTTTCAAATTTTTTTTTTTATTTTATTTTTTAACATATAGAACTCCCCAGTTTGCAAAATGTATTATTTTTAGAACTCCATTTTGGTTTATTTTAATCCAGATGCAGAAGAACAGAAGAAATTTTGTTTTTCATTTCCGAAAGATAAATTAAATAATAATAATAATAATAAAAGATGGTTCGCGCTATAACAAGGCAAGATTTTTTAACTTGTCAATATCCTGAAGTACGCTGTTTTTACTTTATCTTTCTTATTATGGTTTTCTTCTTTTTAGTATTTTCACATTGTATATATAATTTTAACGTTATTAGTTTTAATCCGGAAATGTCGATTTCTGTAACTATTTCTGATATTATTATATGTTCTTAATATATTTTGCTTATGACACAGATAAATAATTATGGAATATAGAATTCATGTGTTACATAACTGCAGACTTTTTTTTAGTTAAACTTTTGAATATGAACAGAGCGAAGTATAACACAAAAATAAAAATTCACAAAATCATAATTAAAAAAAAACTAGTTGTGTCATAAAATAAATTAATCATATTTTTTACTAATCTATTATTTTCTGATACTTTTTTAAATTATCTTTTACATTTCGTACTATTTACATAATACTGTGTCAATTAAAAAAATAATAAATAAAGTGTAGATGTGTACAACTATCTAACTGAACACAATTTATTAAATACTTGTACTTACTGAAACATAAAAAAATAGAACATATATTATAAGTTAATAATACTTTAATAATTTTTATAATCATGGGCTGTGTTCCGCAAATATTTCTGAGTGTCATGAGCAAAGAAGTATATTAATAATAAGTAATATAAGCACAAAATGATATATGTTTAATAATGTAAATACCAATTAGTGTAATTTTACACAATTTGAATACGAGAAAACTACATATCTAAGCGCATTTTATTGATTATAAAAATTATGGAACAGTTGCATTAAAAACAAAAAAGAAAAAAAAAGTAATTTAAGAAATTTCCGGTTTTAAAGTAATAACGTTAAATAACGCAAAAATCATACATACAATGTGAAAATACAACAAGGAATGGCGAAGGAATTACAAGAAAGATGAAGTAAAATAGTGTACTTTACCTTAGAATTTTCAGTATTAGTAAAATCCTAGAATCGCCGGTAGCCATCTTGGTTTTAGCTGGGAAACAAAAACGAAATTTATTCAGTTCTTTGTGATGATTGCCCCCTACCCCCTGCTTTCATAGCATAATCCATCTATCTTTTTCTATACCATTTTTAAACCAATCAAATTATAATTGTAATATTGTTTTTATCATGTAGGTAACGCTAACCTTTGACGTTTGAAACAAACAAGCGACTCCCTTTTCAAAATGGTCTCCCTTTGCCAAACTATATATCGCGTTACACGATTTCAACCAATGGGGAAGCTTCTTAAACCGCTCTTTTAGAGATATTTTTCTGTTCCGATCTGAAATGAGCGGTCCTGGGATGCTACTCCTTAAAAGGTTATTTGGCATTGGCAAACCAGTTTTTTGTGGAAAATGTCTCTTTTTGATAAAACAGATACTCAGAAAGAACAAAAACACGCGTAAAACTTTTCGTCCTTTTGTTGAGTTAATATTCGTTCTTTTGAATTAAGAGTGTACGTTACGTGGTGTGTACAAATTCTATAAAACCTTTACAGGGATACACAAAAGAATTCGTAAGCATTACTGAGAATAAGAATGAATTCCTTAAGGCTGTTCTCAAATCCAAATGGGCATCTGTATGACATAAGTTTTAATCTATTTTTGTTCGGAAATGCATGAAACTAGTAGGTGTTGTTGTTCAGAAATCATGTAATGGAACTATTTTTCCCTTTTTTTTCTTCAAACGCAATAGATCTTTCAGAAAATAGCGTCAAATTGGGCGTTTTGAACCGAATTTCCGCGCGAAAGATGAATAACCACTCAAGGAAGGGTGAAAAAGTCTTCGTCACGTGATCAAAATCGCTTATAACTCAATAGGTAATTTATTTTTAAAAAAAAATGAAAACACAGTTTGATTCCAAATCGCTTCTATAGTCTGGCCTTCCAATTTTATATATTTCTGTTTTAAAAAAATTTGTAAATGCGTCAAAACGTTTTGAGCTTGTTGAGCAGAGCAGTTGAGAACAGCCTTAAAGGAGCTTTTTTAATTTGAGTTGTGTATTTTCAAGCTCATTTATATTTTGTATACTAAGAGATATTTGTAGCATATAAATAAAATCATACACAGCGCAGGGCTATGCAAAAATCTGGATACATGGAATTTCTAGAATTCAGTAATTTCTTGAAGTGTGATTTCATCAGTTTAAGGCTGTTCTTAATTGCTCTGCTCAACAAGCGCAAAACGTTTTGACACATTTACAAATTCTTTTTTTAACGGAAAGATATAAAATTTGAAAGCCTGACCACGGAAGCGATTTGGAATCGAACTATGTTTTCCATTTTTTGATAAATAAATTACCTAATGAGTTATAAGCAGTTTCGATCACGGGACAAACACATTTTTCACCACTTCTTGAGTGGTTATTCTTCTTTCGCGCCGAAATTCTGTTCAAAACAAACACTTTGACACTATTTTTTGAAAGATCTATTGCGTTTGCAAAAAAAAAAAAAAAAAAACGGAAAACAGCTCTATTATATAGTTTCTGAACAAAAACACCTGCTATTTTCATGAATTTCCGAACAAAAATAAATTAAAATTTATGTCATAAAGTTTACCTTTTGGATTTGAGAACAGCCTTAATGGTGTTTTTGCCTGAATTAAATTTCAGATTAATATGTGCTGTGCATAAAAATCTATAAGTAGCAAACATAGCTGTACAAAAGAATTCAAGTATGTTTCGGTCTGTTCGAAGAAATTACTAAAGATGAATTTTCAATTGGGTTTTCTTTTATGTAGAATGTAGAAACTGTGTAGAATGTATACAAATCTATAGATCATGTACACAGCTGCGAAAAAGAATTGGAGTGCTCTGCAACTATGGGTAGTAATTGTTGAAAACTTATTTTCAAATGTGTTACGTGTTTTCTAAAATGTTTAGTTGAGTATCTTCTTTATCTTCTTTAACGGCATACGGCACAGTTTTGTTAAAATATTCTGGAAGTGTTGGCAGGGCCAAAATTAGCCCTTTTTTGCACCGGGGGCAAACATGGATTTTTGTGCCCCCCAGCGCCATCGCTAAGACTTTTTATTTTGGGGGAGAGAACCTTAAATTACCAAGTCAAATTTCAGTATTTGCCAAGTCATTTTATAATTTTGCCAACTTACCGCAGTTAGAAAATGTAATATAGTTCTTATTTGCTAAAAGTTTAATAATATTTCCAATTAGTTTTGTAATTTTTGCCAAGTCTATCAGAAAAAAATAGAAAATATAGTATAGTTTTTATTAAAGTTTTAAACAAAATTTGCCAAATAAATTTGTAAATTTGCCAAATGTAATAACATTCACGAATGTTTGGGGGGGAGGCTCCCCCCCCCCCTTTCCTCCGCAAAATATATTTATAAAGAAAATTTTACTATTTTCTAGTTTAACTTATTTTTAAATTTAAAATATATAATCAGCTTTGCCAAATATTGATTCATTGAAATCTTGAAAACGGAATCGAAAAAAATCCTCTTTATACAGTATCCTTATGCCCAGGGTCGTACTGGCCCACCGGGCAACGAGGCAAATGCCCGGTGCGCCCATCGTCACTTTTTTCTTTTTTTTTTTCTTTTCTTTTTTTCTTTTTTTTTTTTTTTTTTTTTAAGCACGCATTTTGAAAGGCATAAAATTTTCAAAGATTTTCATTTGGAAAATTAAAAAGTAATGCTTTTTATTTTTTAAAGTATAGCATAAGCAAACTATGTGTGATCAAAGACAATTAGATAAACAAATTTCGAGATAACATAAGTTATCGACAATCAGATATGCCATTGTTACACATTGTATCCAGGACCAGACTTTGTTTCAAAGCCTGTACTAATGATAAATTCTAAGAAAAATAATATTAAGTACTCACTTATTTAGATATACGCCTAAATAATTTCTGTTCTAGGAATGCTTCTAATAAGTGTCTAATAAGTCTGCGTCTAATACGTTTGCACATTTTCTGCGTCTAAGTATTTAGCGCCCACGGTGTTGTGAGGTATTTTTGTATTTCTGCCTTTTGTGCAAGTATAAACGACGAAACACTGTATAAGAAACATATTCTCATTTTAAATGGATTCATTCACAGAGACTTTGATAGTCATGCGCCCTGGTCCAGATTTTATTCAGTACCCCGAAGAATAGTAACTTCTACATAAATTAATATTGGTATTAATGATGTATTTAGTATATTTTCTGTCAAATATTCAGCGCCCTGGGTGGCTGCCCGGTAGTTTGGTATTTCTGTTTTTTTGTGAAAGTACAAAAAACAAAACAAAAAAAAATGCCAATTTAAGACAGGAGATTTTCATTTTAATTTCATTTGGTCCCTTTGTCAGAGGCGGCTTTGGTAATCATGGCGCCCTTGGACAATTTTTTTAGCGCCTCTGTAAAAATAAGTTAAAAAAAAACTAATATTGTGTTTTCGTAATAATGGCGCCCTTGGTCAGATTTTTTCAACTCCTCTGTAAAAATAAATTTCAAAAAACTAATATCGTGTTTTTGTAATCATGGCGCCCTTGGTCAGATTTTTTTCAGTGCCTCTGTAAAAATGCTTTTCAAAAAACTATTATCGTGTTTTTCTAATCATGACGCCCTTGGAGAGAATTTTTTCAGCGCCTCTGTAAAAATAAATTTCAAAAACTTAATATCGTATTTTTTAATCACGGCGCCTTAGTCAGATTAATTTTTCAGCGCCTCTGTAAAAGTCCCTTTCAAAAAACTATCATCGTGTTTCTCTAATCATGGCGCCCTTGGACAGATTTTTTTAAGGCCTCTGTAAAAATAAGTTTAAAAAAACCAATATCGTGTTTTCTTAATAATGGCGCCCTTGGTCAGATTTTTTCAACGCCTCTGTAAAAATAAATTTCAAAAAACTAATATCGTGTTTTTGTAATCACGGCGCCCTTGGAGGGATTTTTTTCAGCTCCTTTGTAAAAATAAATTTCAAAAACTACATAGTGTTTTTGTAATCATGGCGCCCTTGGACAGATTTTTCTTTCAGCGCCTCTCTGTAAAAATAACTTTCAAAAAACTAATATCGTAATTTTGTAATCATGGCGCCCTTGGTCAGATTTATTTCCAGCGCCTCTGTAAAAATAACTTTCAAAAAACTAATGTCGTGTTTTCGAAATCAATTCGCTCTTGGTGAGATTTTTTCAGCGCCCTGTAAAAATAACTTTCAGAAAACTAATATCATGCTTTTGTAATCATGGCGCCCTTGGTCAGATTTTTTTCAGCGCCTCTGTAAAAATAAGTTTTAAAAAACTAATATCGTGTTTTTGTAATCATGGCGCCCTTGGTCAGATTTTTTTTCAGCGCCTTTGTAAAAATCCCTTTCAAAAAACTATCATCATGTTTCTCTAATCATGGTGCCTTTGGACAGATTTTTTTAGCGATTCTGTAAAAATAAGTTTAAAGAAAAATAATATCGTGTTTACGCAATAATGGCGCCCTTGGTCAGATTTTTTCAGCGCTTCTGTAAAAATAAATTTCAAAAAACTAATATCGTGTTTTTGTAATCATGGCGCCCTTGGTCAGATTTTTTCAGCGCCTCTGTAAAAATAAGTTTTAAAAAACTAATATCGTGTTTTTGTAATCATGGCGCCCTTGGTCAGATATTTTTCAGCGCCTCTGTAAAAATGCCTTTCAAAAAGCTATTATCGCGTTTTTGTACTCATGACGCCCTTGGGCAGATTTATTTTCAGCGCCTCTCTGTAAAAATAACTTTCAAAAAACTAATATCGTAATTTTGTAATCATGGTGCCCTTGGTCAGATTTATTTTCAGCGCCTCTCTGTAAAAATAACTTTCAAAAAACTAATGTCGTGTTTTCGTAATGAATGCGCTCTTGGTGAGATTTTTTTCAGCGCCCTGCAAAAATAACTTTCAGAAAACTAATATCATGGTTTTGTAATCATGGCACCCTTGGTCAGATTTTTTCAGCGCCTCTGTAAAAATAATTTTGAAAAACTATTATCGTGTTTTTTTAATCATGGCGCTCTTAGAGAGATTTTTTTCAGCGCATCTGTAAAAATAAATTTCAAAAACTTAATATCGTGTTTTTTAATTACGGCGCCCTTAGTCAGATTATTTTCAGCGCCTCTGCAAAAATAAGTTTTAAAAAACTAATATCGTGTTTTTGTAATCATCGCGCTCTTGGTCAGATATTTTTCAGCGCCTCTGTAAAAATCCCTTTCAAAAAACTATGATCGTGTTTTTGTAATCATGGCGCCCTTGGACAGATTTTTTTAGCGCCTCTGTAAAAATAAGTTTAAAAAAACTAATACCGTGTTTTTGTAATCATGGCGCCCTTGGTCAGATTTTTTCAGCGCTTCTGCAAAAATAACTTGAAAAAAAGTAGTATCGTGTTTTTGTAATAGCAAGCCCCCCCCCCCCCCCCCACACACACACGCACACTCCCCACAAATACACACATAAATTGATGCCCTTAGTTCTACTAAAGTGGAGCATTCCATAATTTCTTAATGATAATATAAGTGTTAGACCACCAAGGGCGCCAAGACTAATTCTTCACAAGATTTTGCAATGGAAACTTATGCAAATTTTGCTTTTGAAAGAAGAAAATGTTAATTTTTCATATATATTTAAAAATTCGATAATATTTTTAGCATCCGAAAAAGCCAGTATGTAAAAACGTTTTTTCTATTTTTAACCGGATCTGCTTAACCTCTTTAAACTTCAAACACTACCCCGATATATGAATTGAAAAATACATATGTAATTAAAATAAATAGATAAACCACTAAAATTGTAAAAGTCCTTTTACAAAAGAATGGATAATTATAAGTAAAGAGAAGTGAGGATGATGTATTTGGGTTCAGTTTTCAATGCTGTTAGTCACTAACGTGGGAGTTACTAAGAAGACAAATTACCATTTCGGTGGGGTTTCAAATCGGTTCTATAGATACCCAGTGGTTTCTGTAGTAATACCAGATGTGATACTTTTTTTTTAAATTATTATACCGTATTCTGGAGCTCTCTATCTTTCTGGAGAAAATAGAAATCGGTGGATGTGGAGGTATTTTCCCATGAAATACTAATTAACACACGACACATGCGCGACACGACGTTGTTGGTGGGTATTTTTTGTGTGTGCGTGTGAGTTGCGACGACCATTGTAGTTTAAATTTGGCTTATCTGAAATTAAAATAAACAGTAATTTTTAATTAAATATGACTTATTTCAGTGACTAGACGAGACAAAGGGTGGAAATTATGAAAAGCTCTCTCTCTCTCTCTCTCTCTTTTTTTTTTTTTCTTTTATGCTGATTATTTGAAGAGGGTATTCAACTTTTATCGTAGAAAAATGCTGATTTTTGATGATTGACAAAAAAAAAATCCTTAATGCACTGCATAATTATATAAGAAACTAGGGGGCTCTGCCCCCTACGAGTTACGCTCGCTAACCCCCGTTCAGGCACACCAAAATCCAAAAAGCACGCTAATTTGATCGGCTTTAAAAATATTGAATTTAAAAAAAAAAAAAAAAAAAAAAAAAGGTAGTGATTTTTCTGTAAACGGGTTTCCATTCGTTTTCCTTGGATTGGAGATTTTAAAGACCAAATCTGCTGCTGTTAAGAGATTCAATGGCTGTTTACGTATTTAATTAAAAAATTAGCTAAACATTTGAAAATAAGCTAATGTAAAATGAATTAAGTAAACAGTGTCCTTGTCTCCCGGTATTTTTTAACAGCGCTATAAGATAGTTCTTTTAAATAATTCATTTTAAATGTATCGTTTTAAATCTGACGTAATTTGCACCAAAGTTTTATTTCTCTTATTAATATTCAGGTGAAAATACTTTAGTTGTTAGAAGGAAATATTATTTGCGCTGTCTTCGAATTCACGATAATAGTTGAAAAGATTATCTCAATTTATCTCGCGCAAATATATATTTTAATTTAAATTGTTTTACTATATTTTTTGGCCATTTTAAATATTATGTAATTCCTTCCCTTTACAAATTTTAGCGCATAATATTTTTTTTTATTTTAACATTTTGTTTCTCTTTTAAAATTCAAGTGTGAATATGGTTCTTATGACGTAATTTTCCTGCTTTTAAAATGTGATCATTTAATTCTAATTTTAAAGTTTTTATTTCTGTTTACAATAGTCACTTGTAAATAAATTTTTAATTGGAAGTAAACATTATTGTTTCGCTGTTTATACAATTGGAAACAGTTTAAATTAATAACATTTTCTAAAATATATAAAAAATATCTCTCGAAAAGCTGAAAATTTGAATTTAAAATAGAAATAAAATCTCAAAAAATGAGTCAAATAAAAAATATAAATGCAATCTGCACACCGGGAACTTATAACGTATAAAATGATCTAAAAATGATTAAATTTTCATGTATAGTTCCGTGGTGTAGTCGAGGGGGGACGCAGGGGGACGGCGTCCCCCCACTTTTTTATTTTATTTCAAGCGTCCCCTTACTTTTTTTTTACAAGGGGGACGCTAAGGGAGTGAGGGGACGAAGATCTTCCTGATTTATTAAATGTTTAAAATAAAAAGCACATTAATAAATTAAGAATTTTATGAAGTAAAGAATTGATTTTTAAAACTAATTGAGTTTTTTTTTTTTTTTTGAGTATTCAGAAAACAAACTGAAAGGAATTGGGGAGAAAGGGATATTTACTTGCCGTTCCACCATAATTAACAGTAGTGAAACACATGAAATACCGCGCTAACATTAGTTCCTTCAGATGCATACATTAGTTTTACTTGGAATTTTCTAATCGAAAACTATCATCCTCCTCCTTTTTTCTAACATAAAGAGAAAGACCACAAAAGCTCTTTGAAAAAGATCTTTATACACCGCAGTCTCCGTTTAAAAAATATCCAGATGTTTCAGTTTTGAAAGACTGGTCATGTTTTTCTCACATGGTAATTAACAACAGCATCTTTCCATTAGTCAGTAAATAAGGTATTTAAAGACGTTCGGGGTAATTGTCATATCTGTCACATACTGTTGGTTAGTAGGGGTCCTCAGATGACTGGTATGGTGTCTGCAATCGAATACAGAATAAATCAACAAAAGGGACACCAATGCAGACCGACAACTCCTGATATATTGCAGTGCCAAGAATCCCACAAAATCATTATCCCCCTTTCTCCTATCTTCCTGTATCATTCACATTGACAATTATTTCTTGGTTTACTATTCGGAGATTACTTCTTTAGACAGGAATAAACTACAAGCATTGGATTATTTTGAATTCCAGCGAATATCTCTGAAGTATCTGTTTTTTAAATTCTAGCCATAAGTATTTTGCATCAAAATTTCAATTTTTGAAGGAAAAAATAACAATGAAACGATATAGGCAGCCAAAATTGGAAAGTTTTATAATTTCTTCGAAACGTTGGTCGTCGATGATAGTATAACAATGCCGTGATGATAGATACGAAATTACCGAGCACAATTGAAGAACAAAAGTCCGATGCAAGAGAATCGTAAGCATATTTTGAGTTTTGATCAATAATATTTTTAATTATATGCTATGTTATACCATGAATCTTTGATAAGGGTTTCATATTTTCCAAATATCAATATGTTTTTGTATAAAATTATATCTTTTGTACAATGGGATGGAAAGGAAACATGGGTGCCAGAAATGGTAGTTGAGCAGAATTTCCCCTCTTTAGATTTTCAAATTTAATTAACTAAATTTTCTTTCCCTCTCGAAAATTTCAAAAAATAACAAAGTTTGTTCTTCGCATAGGATTTAAAGTAATTGAATAGTAAAAGAAAGGATACCAAGAATTATTCATCAGGGAGAGGGCCTGTCCTCCTGAAGCCCCCGTAAAAGACTATTTTTAGTTCTGTTTGCGTAATTTTTTTTCTAAACCACCGATTAAAATATATCAGGTGTGCAGAAAAAAATAGTAATATGTTTCACTAGTTCCTTTTGTAAAAAAAAGCTGATAGAAGTTTAATTTAGGAGTTTTTAATATGCGTTTTATTTGTTATATTTCTAAAATACTTTGTTTTAAAATAAAGTATAGATTTTATTTAATAACGGCAATATTGTTTGAAAATGTCTGCAATCTTAATAAAATTTGCAGTAGCATAAACAATACAAAATTAAACTACAACATTTTAACACTTTCTAACATAGTTGAAAAGTTTATGACTTTGGTTCGTCATTCCGATTGCCCGTAAATAAACTTGGATTGCCACTCTATTTATATACATTATTATGATTTACTATTTACTACAAAGATTCTTTAATGAAAATGAAGTGTTTAGCACTTATAGTTCGTTTGCAGGTATACATAAAAAAATATTCCGTTAAATTATGTCCTATGGAAAGAAAATTCTATATTTTGTATTTTAATGATGTTACACTACTTCAAACATAAAGAAATTGATATACATCACTGAAGGGCACAACACGCTTAATATAGAATACGTATCGTGTAGCTTCTTTCGTTTATTGATATAGAAATAAATTACATTGTATTAATCTCGGTTTACAATAATCAGTGTTGAATTCAGACACTTTCCTCGGGGGGGGGGGGGGGGATTTCTGTGGCTCTGAGGGTGACATTATACAGTTCCGAGGGGGATTGCACTTTTTGACCATTCAAAACACGAAATCTCAAATCTTCCGGGGGAATGTCCTCTCCGGGCCACCTCCTGAACTCACTAATGACAATAATTGTTTGAAAAGCGTTTTTTGAAATTTATATACGTTATTGAGGAGGGAGATAACGTCATCCACAGAAAGCATAGGGAATATATCATATCAATTTTCTTTAACAGGGTATAAGCAACATTGTAAGATGTGCTTTTTCAATCTCAACTAATTTTTATTAAATTCTGTGGAATGAATTCTACAAATTATATGCAGTGCAACAATTCAAAATATTTAAATTGTGTGGGCGGGATTTGATGAAAATGCATTTTCAAGAGTGTTATTTGTTTTTTAGCACAACTAAGTCTTACTGTGTGAATATAATATAAATAAATTCATACATAGGACTGCACAAAAGACATGGATACACAAATATTGTCGTCAATGAACGGTAAAAACCTTTTTCTTAGTGAAAAGCGTTGTTCTATTTAATTAGACTTTTAGTTTTACTGTGCGGTATGCATAAAATACAGGGATTATATTACTGAAGATTTTGCATGTTAACACTCGCAAATTCTTCACACCCGCTTTCTAATGTTAATCATACGGAAGATTTTTTTTTTCTTGCTTGACTTTTAATATTTGTAAAAGATTTTTTTTTTTTTCATTGAATAGCTGAGGCCAATCTCTACAAAAGCCGAAACTTTTTTTTTTTTTTTTTTTTTTTCGATTTTGTTTGTAATTTTTTTTTTTTCAATTTAGATAATTTTACTTTCGGAACCGGTTTCGAAAGTTGACCTATCCTCATAAAAAATTACTGCGAACAAAATCGAAAAAGTAAAAAACGGGCATTAAGAAAATCGACCTTGGCTATCCAATGCAAAAAAAAAAAAAAAAAAAAAAAAAAAAAAAAAAAAAAATCATTTAAAAATGTTGACATGCAAACGATATACCTTTTTAAAAACTTCTCCCATAGGATTAACATTAGTAAGCGAATTCATTTCCCGTGAGTGAAGTAGTCCCTTAATGTCTTTAGGGACTACTTCAGTCTAGACAGTAATTACTGAGATAAGGCTTTTAACTTTGTTAAGTATTTTCTAAAATGTCTATTAACGCATCGCTGTTCCTTGTATGAAAAAAATAATTATAATAAAATATTTTTGATAGTATTAGAAAATATTTTATAGTCTATGCATGGCGCATGATTTTTATTCTAGTTAAAGTTGTATTTGGAATAAAAAATGTAAAATCGTTGTAACATAAATTACGTTTAATGAATTTCTTTTTCATTTTGAATAACTGTGTACAAAAAAATAAATAAATTATTTATGTAAACAATATGTACCATTTTCAAAAATTTGAAAGAAAATCTTATCTATAGTACGATGTTTAAAACTAAGATTGAAGTAACAGATGTTATTAGTACTAAGAGGCGCAAAACTTATTTATTTTATTAAATGGGAATGTAGTAACAGATCTTACATTTTTCTATTACAAATGCTGAATTAAATTGCACAAAATTAAAAAATAAATATTTTAATTAATCAGAACACATTTATGAAACTATTGAAACTGTTAATTACACTGAAACCGAAAAAGATGGTATAACTTTTATTTAGTAATATAGTTTATTAAAGTTGCGTCTATGCATTTGTGATTTGCACCACGGGTGGATCCATCTTTCCTTGTAGATGAGGTGGAGTCTGTGTGTCATGTGCCTCTTTTTGTAGGGAAGGGTCATATCGGTATAATATCAATTTTTATATCTTACGATTTTTCTTCGTCCACAATTCCAAACTGGCTGTTTTATGACACGTTATCAAAGTTACATTTTCTGTTTGTAAATGCATAAAATTTACCAGTTCTATACAGACAATAATAGTTAAAATAATCGATTAGGGAAGTGCTTTATATAACGTGGTCTGGTTCAAATATGAACACATTTTAAATTTTAAACACATTTAAAAAGTACAGCAATTTTCGAAAATTACTTTTTAGTCCCCGGTATGCTTTTTCTTTCTCCCAGCTATTAAAGTGTCGTCTCAAAAAAATAACTTCCGTTGTATAAGCCAGACGTAAAACAAAGCAGATGTATCATTGTACGGTTAAATACTCTACTGCAATTTTTTTAACTTCTAAGCATCGTATATTTTCAATTTCTATACCGTCGTATTGGGAAAAAAAGTACTTTTAAACGCAATTTGTTTGTAAACTGCATCTCAATTGATTTTTAAAATATTAATTCTTTTGTAGTTTTTAGCGCATTTGTTTAATCTTGGCAGCCCAAATACTCCATTTATGTTGAAAGTAAAGGAAAAATAGTTGAAAAATAGTAATTATATCTTTTTGTTGCCCATAACAATTTTTAAAAAATGTAATTAAAATACGTACTATTTTGAAAAACTATAGATGAATGATTTCTGATAAAACATCGAGCTATTATAAACCAAATTTAATTTTAAGTATCTATATTAATATTACAAACAGATGAAGGCATATGAATCATTAGATAGCTGATTTTTTTTTTGTCAAGTTTCTTGAATGACATCTCTTTTTTCGAGATTTCTGTATTATTCAGCGATAGTGACGTCATATGCGTACTTTACTATAGCTCATAGATTAACATACGAGATGGAACATTTATAGCGAAATCTGTAATGACAACAGTACTAGCGTTACTACGGACCGAAATTTACATATGTTGAAGAAATATGTTTAAGCTTTATGTTTTGAATATCTATTCTTTCCAAACGAAGAAGAGGCAGATGATATTGTATTTACGCTTTATTTATTTAGTTGCTTTTTTTATCGTGCTTGTATCGTTGTTACTTTTAATTTACAAAACGATAATTAGAGTAATGATATAAAAAAAAAAAACCCTAGAAAATTCTGTTAAGAACGGAAATGTGTAAGTTTATGAAGATTAAATTGTAAAAAAAAATCAAATTCAGGCATTGTGTTAATTAATTCATATCGAATAAAATTTTACTGAGTGTAATGTCGGTACCTCTATTTATTTTTAACTTTTAGATTTATATAATTCTAAAAATTTGTCGAAAGAAATTTTTCAAAATCTGTAATTTTATTATTATTTCTTATATGTTAATATTATAAATATTATTCAATTGGTTGAACGTTATTTACATTAAAAGCAATATTTTTACTTTATCTGTAAGAAAGTGAAAATGCGTGAATTTTAAAAGATTGTAACGATTGTTCAATACGTTAAACTTCATAAATTAATAAAACATCGGCTATAAAAATTTTCCTATTAAATGGGAATATTTATGAAATTTTCTGGGACTTGTAGAGTGCAATATTTCGTATAGTCTTATATTACACCATTGCTTTTGATATATAGCATTCAGGATTAAATGTTTACTTTGTTTTTCGTTGCACTTAAATTGTTCACGAATCATGTTAAATAAAATAAAAAAAATGCGTATACCAGTACATGAACATAGAACAGATATTAGATATATAAAATAGAATATCTAATCTATATTCATGTATAGGTGTAAGATTCAATTGAAAACGTAAACATGCAACATTAAAAAAAGAAAGATCCCAATGAGGTAGATATTCAATAATAAAATACTACAGGGATGGGGAGTTTCTTCCCCATTGTCACTAAAGGCGCTACGATCGCAATCGCATTACCATTACGCTCTATGGATGTGTCCCATCTTGTATGTTAATTTATCCTGTAGATGTTGTTTAAGACTGGATAGTAAATGAAGAATTCTCTAGCTTATGCGGATTGCGTCATTTTATATAAAATAAAAGCGTGTATTAAAAAGCAGAAAAACCAACGTTTAAAATGCACAAATAATATATGAAAAGCAGCAAACAGCTGTTTCGAATCTACTAGCGAGATTCTTCTTCAGTGCAAAAGGAACAGCGTGCTAAAAAAAGCAAGGCTGAGCGAAGCCTTGCACGCTTTTTAGCACGCTGTTCCTTTTGCACTGAAGAAGAATCTCGCTAGTAGATTCGAAACAGCTGTTTGCTGCTTTTCATATATTATTTGTGCATTTTAAACGTTGGTTTTTCTGCTTTTTAATATTGTTGCACAAAGGCTTTATTTGCTATTTTTATGTAAAAGCGTGTATTTTAAGTCTTAAAACTAAAATATGTTTTTTACTATCTATATTTATATACATATATATATATATATATTTTTTTTTTTATCGGGGGTGACACTAAATTCTGAAAGTGTCATTTCTTTTGTTCAGACATGAAAAAGGTTTCAATTTTTTAAATTCTATAGTAAGCCAACAAAAAAAAAAAGAAACTTTAATTAAATTAATTTTAATTAAATTTAAATTTTTAAATTTAATTTTTCATTTACTTTTCAATGCAGTTGAAAATGTGAAAAGCAAGAAAGTTTGCCCTATGGGTGATGTAAGACCCTAATGTTCGAAATTATGAGCGTCACACCACTTCTTTTTCCAGGACTACACCACTGGTATAGTTTTCGCTCCAATAAAGCTTTTTTAATGGGACGATTTTGTCCAACTTTAGCATTAAATATCTCTTAAAATAATTCTTTGATTTGAAAACTGTCTGCATCAACGTGTTTATCAAATATTTCTCTATAATACCACCGATTTTCATATTTTTGTTTGCAACAGTTTTTTTAATATTAACGAAGAAAGGCCATGCTTAAGCATTCAAATTGGATGCCGATCTACCCGGAATTTCTACGCAGATTTTCATTGGTCCATTTCCAATTCAAAACTTTTTTTTATATATAGAAGGAAAAAGCTGACAAAATTAGAAGTGAAAAACAATTCAGTATTATTAAAGTAATCGTGCCGTGGTCATCTATTAAAAAATGCAATTTTGAGAAAAAAAAACTAGTTTCAATTTTATGTTATAATTATAATAGAATGCTTATTGTATTTTTTTATTTTTTTTACTTACATATAATTGTCTATTCCATATTCTGGCCACATAAAGAAGTCTCAATTCCGTTGATAAAGCCGCTAAAATAAAAACTCGATTTTCCGAAATTTATAAGTTATGATTACGTGTAAATCCTTAAAGCGGTTCTCAAAAAAAATTTTTTTAACTTTCAATAATGCGAAAATTTCTGCTCATTTGCAAACATAAAAATAGTGTTCGAAAGAAACTGAATTTCGGTTACCTTCCTAGTATCGACTGAAAACGAAAGCGAAATTGTTTTAAAAATAAATTCAAAGTAACATAAACATACATATACGCATGTTATCTGAATAATGTTTTGCGTAGAAACGGCAGTACATAATTAACAAAATAATTTGATTGAAATAAAATTAATTAAATATAAGGTGCTATAAACATAAAAAATATATTAAAAAATAATTTAATTTAAAAATAACGAATTTAATCAATATTAGTAATACCTTCTAGATTTATCCCCTTGTGAAAATATATAGTATGTACGGCTCTTTGGATGGGAGTGCCGTTTGGGGGAGGCTAGGGAGGGGCAGTTATAGTAATACCGAATATACGGCAGTATTTTCGCCGAAGCAAGGATTTTGGGCTGAAAACGAAAATGAAACCGAATATTCGGCCAAACTCCACATAAAAGAATGAGACTTGCAGGCTTGGTTATTGAAGTGATTTGTAATACAATAGATTCTGTTCTTTAAATTAATTACATCTTGAGTTAAAATTGATTGTTGTCTCATGACAACAGTTTTCTTTCTCTTCCTCCACTGTCGCGTCCGGAAATTCGGTTCAAAACGCCACATTTGGCAGCCTTTTCTGAAAGATCTTCTTTTTTTTCTCAAAAAATATAAAAGACAGTTCTATTAAAAAGTTTCTGGTGGGCAATAAAAAATAATTGGTATTTTCAGCCAAGTAAAGCAGTCAGCAGTTATAATGAAATTTAATGAAAACCTTTAAAACAAAACTATCATGCAATAAAATTCAAGTAATACTACTTTTCAAAATAATACATTCAGCGTAATACTTTTAAAGAATGTATTACTTTTCCAAAGATTTTCTGCATCCCCCCCCCCCCTACCCTGCGTACACACATGAATCGCGGTAAAAAAGAACAAGATCTTTAAAAAACAGAAACAACTCCATTATTGGGCATAGCCTTTGTAAGTTTGCCGATTTGAAAGCAGGGCCGAAAGTAAGGGGGGCAGAGGGGGCATGTGCCCCGGGTGCCAAATGAAGATTTTGTTTGTCGATTTTTCTCGCATCTGCGTTTTGCACGGTATTGTTAAAATCATTCTGTCTGGCGTATGACAAAACATAGAAGAATCTAAAGAGGATATGGCATAAGGATCCTGTTTAAAGCGGAATTTTTTTCGATTCCGTTTCCGAGATTTTAATCAATCAATATTCGACAAAGCCAAGGACGGATTCAGCTCATCATTTAGAGGGGGGTCATGGATTTCCTTTTTTGGGGTGGGGGGCGATCACATCCTCGTTATGAGAATTTTTTATATTGAAAGCTATTCCCAAATCCAAACTAACTACTTTTCTGATACTTTCGCGAAGTCATTTTCATTCGTAAATACAAAAAAATTGCATTAATATTCGTAAAAATATAAAATTTGCCGATTTTGTTCAGATACCAGGAAATTAGAGTTTCCATTTTTTTTATAAAGGCAAAGATTCATTCAGAAAATGTTGTCAAAGATAGCACTTTTAGCCAAGTTTTACGAGTTGAAGCCACAGAAATGTCGTCGCAAGGGAACAATTGGCTGTCACTTCCGGAATTTCAGTTTAAAAAGTCTAACAATTGTCAACGATTAAATGTGCCAAAAATTTGTGTTAAATTTTAGAGGTAACTAAACCGTACACATTGGCAGCTATGTAATTCTATTAGTGTCATAAAAATTGCAGGTGAAGCCTCTTCTTTCTGCTCAAAGTATTAAATAGTTTTTTTCAATCGAACTTATACCTTTGGAATGGATCATTTTCTTCTGATAGACTGTTGCCATCCATTATTATGATACAACCGTTATAAATGAAGTGTTAGGTGAAGATGAAAGAGCTGTCGTAAAAAGTTAGAACTCTGATTTTCTGGTCAGAAAAGAAAAAAAAAATGGTCATATATTTTTTTTTTCTGGTCAGGATGAAAAAAAAAATGGCCATAATTTTGTTTCTGATCAGAATGGGAAAAAAATGGCCATAATTTAAAAAAAAAAATCTATGATATCTTTTGAATGTTGAAAAAATAAAGAAATAAAACATATTTTTAAAATAATTCACGTAAAATAGACGTCACTCTTGAACTAAACAAAAATAACTTTCCTGAAATTTTATACACCATAATTAGTATTTGTATTCTAGAGATTGTATTATATAAAATATTATTGAATTGTATTAAATAATGTTTTGCACTTTTGAGTTTTGACCCAACGAAATTGTTTTTGTTTGTTTTATTTTAATATTTTATTTTCCATTTGGAGATAATTGTATGGAGATTGTTATTCAAATATTCGGGGTAAAGTTTGAATTAACTCATTAGATAAATTGAGCGAAATTCGAAAATAGAGATAGCTTTCTTAGAAAAATGTGGTGGAAAAAAATACCTCTAAATTGGCAACACTGGTCTAACATCAGATTTTTTTTAAGTGCAATGTCTTGCGGGGAACTATTTTTGTGCATAGTACATTTCTATAGTGTAAAATACTAATTTGGGTGACATAATTATTTTAGGAATAAAGTTTTCGCTATAGCAATATCCTCGTATATATTTTTAAAGTGATTTTTTATACATAATTTATATAGTATGTGCGTGTGTATGTGTATGTATATACCGGGTGTCCCAAAAAGGACTGACTGATTTTAAAATTCAATAACTTCCAAACGGTGACAGATATTTAAAAAAAACTTGCAGGAGGGTTATGCATAAAGTCAAAAGTTTTTTTACAGTGATTTTCGATTTTAGTTCGAATTACAAACAATAGATGGCGCTGCGATCAATAGAGGCTAAATTCAGGCTCGATTTTTGGTACTTCGTGGCCCGGATAATACATTTCCATCTCCTTTTTCTGCATTTAACAACAGAAAGGACCAAAAATCGAGCCTGTATTTAGCGACTATTGCTTACAGCGCCATCTATTGTTCGTAATTCGAACTAAAATCGAAAATCACTGTAATAAAACTTTTGACTTTATGCGTAACCCTCCTGCAAGAAATTTTTTAATATCTGTCACCGTTTGGAAGTTATTGAATTTTAAAATCAGTCAGTCCTTTTTGGGACACCCGGTATATATAAGCATTTGCGCCCTTTTGTAAGGCAATCGGCGCCCTTTTTATCCATTTTGCCACCGCCCTCTCAGTTATGCCAGTACGACCCTGCTTATGCCATATCATCGTTAGATTCTTCTATGCTTTGACATATCCCAGACAGGACGAATTTAACAATACCGTGTTAAACATAAACGTGAGAAAAATCGACAAACAAAATCTTCATTTGGCGCCCCTTCGTTTTGGCGCACGGGACATCTCCCCCTCCCCCCCCCAGCCCTGACTAAAGTGGGGGCAACCGGGGCCCATGCCCGAGGCACGAAATTTCTGAGGGGCATGAAATGTTTTATAATTCCATCTAAATTTCCATTGAAAAAAAAACATAATTGTGAAAATATGTGACATTTTAGATATTAGTACGATAAAATGACAAAAATATATCTCAATACAGTACAGCACCGATTATCCGCGGAACTGGGTGGCAAGGGCACCGCGGATAACCCGAAAAAGGCTGCAAATGAGGTGCAAACACAAAAAAGAAAAAAAAAAAAATTCAACATAAAAACTATGTTTTAGCGTACAAAAAACATAATAAAACGTTTAAAATACATACATATGCACACTGCACAGTACATCAGAAACTTTTGCTTTACGTCTAAATCACTAAAATAAAGAACAGTAAACACGAAACAATGCATACTGTACAAAAGGAGCTGAGTTACATCATTTTAAAAAAAAACAGTCACTTGTTTTTGTTTCTTGCTTTGGAAACACCTTTTCTTTATTCAAATTGTAAACTATTGTTTTTTTTTTAGTATGGAATAATTTTTATCGCGAAAATGAAACTATTCTTGATAAGCTCTCCTGGAATTTATCTTAAGTCTTATTTAATTGTTAAATATTTTATTTGCTGTGTTTACGTTTGGTTAATAAAATCAAGAAAAGACATCAAGACTTTATATCTGATATTTCAAACATGGCAACCGAATCTAGAAATATTCTTGTATTACTTTCGAATGTATGAATTTTTCTGTTTCTGTTTATTAGTAGGGCTTATTGCATTTTCCTTGCTGTTGGCTTGAATTAAAAAAAAAAAAAAAAAAAAATTCGCTTCGCGGATAAACCGCACCGCGGATCATCCGCTCGCAGATAATAGGGGCTTTACTTATATGGTTAAAAGCACATTTCAATAAATAATAGAAAAAATATTTTATTTTTATTCCTGAAACCGTTTTTCAATTTTCCGGAAAACTTAATTTTTTGAGCTGACAATTTTCGAATAACTGCGTAGCGAAATATGTAAAAAACTAGTATCAGTAAATCAACAATCAACCAATCTAAGGGGGCACGAAAAATTGAAAGTGCCCTGGGCACAGAAACTTGCTAGTCGGGCCCTGCCCCCCCCCCCCTTTTTAGTTTCGGCCCTGAGTGTTGGAAAACGTTTCATAATCTATGCTTGACGCATGATTTTTCTTTCTTGTATTATAAGTGAAAAAAATAAACATAAAAAAAGGCTGAAATAAATATTTTTGTTAGAACTCCTCGTACAAGATAACTTTGAACCATATTAGCGTAAAAATCTATGTTTCGTCGGGCCGGGTGGAACTTTTAACTTTTAAATCCTCAAAGACAAAATCATTTTCTACGGGTCTAGCCGCGGCTGGAAATTTCGGCACATACAGGCCTCTAAATCAAATTGTCCTTTTTGTAAGCCTACCAAAGAAAATTTCATGAAAATTTCGATTTTCATTTCAACTATTAATATATATATATATAAATGTTATAATATTTGGTTCAAATTCAAACAAAGTTTTTGGCGTTCAAAAATTCTCAGTAAATCTAAGAAAAATAAACCTTTCCATATTTTTCAAGGCTAAAAAATTTAAATGTGAAATTTATTTTCAAAAGCTGCTCAAAGATGGCAGCAAAATCGATATTTTTATTCTTTCGGACGAGCTAAAGAGCCGCCATAGTAAACAGATGAATATTATTCAGCATAAAAGAAAGCTATATTACGATGAAGCATGAGATTGGCTAACGAAATATAGAAGGAAACATTATAATGATACAGCTTTTGAGTTGAATAATTTACCGTAAATGTTCTTATTCTTATCGTTGACTACTGACAGCTGAAAAAGCCGGCTAGCGCATGCGCACGACAGTAGTCCGGTATTAGACGTTAATAGCTGGGAAGCTTGTCTCACCAACAACCAATCACAGTGAACTAATGGAGAGACTTCGCCAAAAAGTAAAAAACCGCGTCCGCGCTCCGAGATCAAGCTTTCGTTTTTCTGAATCACCCGCACCATGAATGAATTATTTGTCAGATTTCAGACCCCACCTCAGGAGCGCGCCGACCCAGTGTGCAAAGTGTGCACCGCATACAGGCGCCAGAATAGTAAAGGCGCAAAATATTTTAGTCGAAGCTGAAAATTTTGAAATTTTTTTATCCAATTTAAATTTATTAAAGCGGTATTTAAATCGAAAGTGCGTCATTTCCGATATATTTCTGAGTTCATTTTTAATTATAAGATATAGGAAATTGTCAGCGGCGTAGCTTTAGGGGTGGGGGGAGGGGAGAGTCTCAAACCGAAAGGCGCCACGGCAGTGGCGCACCCAGGATTTTATCTTGGAGGGGGCCGAACGTTGACAGCGAAACATAATAAAATTAGAGGGGGGCAAATTTCTCAAGTTTTGATTACAGTAGGAAATTACATGGAGACACTAATTAATCATAAAATTACCGTGATTAATTCGGTATCAATTAATTGGTTATTTATTTTAATTAAAATTATTATACTTAAAGTTTAATTTTATTAATAATTTAAAAAAGTACTAATTTTTGAATGTGCAAAAGTTAAACATTTAAACGCCTCATAAATAAACATTTATAGAATTTCCCATTTATATCTATCTGATTGTCAGACATATTGTAGTTTAAGAAAAATATCCAAAATAGCTTTGGCGAGATGAATTATTGGATGCAAATTTTTGGGCTAGTTCATTTAAATTTAACTCGTCATTCAGAATTGTATGGGAATTAATAAACTAATAGAGAATTTAATCTCTTGTGGGGTATGACAGTAAATTCTTGTAGAGGCATTGTCTCTAGTCGTGGAAAGGTTAGATGCTCCTACAGCCAGCGTGGCTTAACCGACTATGGGGCCAAGTTAAATGGATAAAAAAATTACTTTAAAAATTCTTTTAAAAATATTGTTACACATAAAATAATTTTTTTTTTATAAAGCTCTTGAATTACTTCAGTCGCAATTACATTAATTTCTCTGTTTATATATAACAAAGCCAGCCCATTTCATCTTGATTCTGTCATTGTGGATCTTAAGTAGGTTTTTAAAATGTGTAATGTAAAAAATTACCTTTCGCTGAGAGAGGTTGTAACGGGAAGTGTTGCAAATATCTTTAGTTATTTGTAGGTGTTGGGGTACAACATTTTATCGCATTTCGAAACTGCTTCAATGGCATTGTTGCATCGAATTATTGAAAGCTATTTCTCAAATTTTTGAATTCGGCATTCAAAATTTCTGAATTTGAAGAAAGTAAATCATGCATATAAAATTCACACAATTGACGAAAATCTTTTATTTCACTAGCTGTTGGAGCACCTTTTCCATTATGTAGAAAAAAACCAAAATGTTGCGATACCGAATGAAATGTCTATTGAATTGAGTGAACGCTTGATCAACGAATGGGATAAAAATATTTTTTCTGAAATGCTCTGCTATAGAATCGGCTGGAACATTGGATCGTTTGTTTTGATGCAGTTTTTGGCATTTTAATGTCAATATGAATGTTATTTTCTTTCATATAAGCTTATGATAAATATCCTTGAAAGAAATAATCTAAGGCTTTACGAATAGTATTTAAGTGAGCCACAACATTGTTAACGAAATTTGGCAATTAAAAGGTCACTGCCAGATTTTTGCAATAATTTAGACAATGATAAAGTGTATACTAATATATTCTGTAAGCTAAATAAAGAAATTAGGAAACCAAATTCACACAACGAATTTTTAAAAAGTTTTGCCTTAGAAGACGAATCTCTGTCTTCCCAAGATGCGATTCTTTCAAAACGATCAATCACTGCATCAATCACTGCAGGTGGCGATTGCCACCTGCTCAATCGCATAAAATTACAATTTTTATAATCGGTTCCGATTTACTGCAACTTGTGATACCTGACCCACATCAATTTTTCTATCGACTGAAATGTATTTCCTTTTTGAATATTCTGTAGCTTTTCGCAAGTTGCAATAGCCCTGAAATGATATTGTTTTTTGTTGATTATTAAATTTCTCAATGGCTTTCTTCCAATTATTATAACTTTGCATGACCAACTACCCAGCTACTTCCGATTTAGATTTTCCAACGTTAGGAGGTTAAAAAAATACGCAATATTTACAATGTGCACTATTTTCAATTTGAGAATACACAGGCCAAGTATATTTTTTAAACCATGCGTGTTGAAAACTTTGTTTGTGATTTGCAGCTGTAGCACAGGTTGCGGGAAAATTAAAACTTGTTTCTGGTTCCCACAACTCTTTCATAATATTTAAATTATCGTCAGTATTGAATGTTTGTTCTTTCAACAATACGATGTCTTACTAATTGCTTTCATCTAAAGAAATACTATTCTTCATGGTTGTTCGATGGCTTTGGCTGATTTGCGACTAGGGAAACGGAATCCAAATCGGTATTTATAGTGTTAATAACGTCGTTACTACTAGCATTTAAATCATCCTTTTTTATATTTTGAAATAATTCAATTTCAAAAAAATATTATTTTACACATTTAATTTGCAAATGTCACTGAAGAGTTTCCATGCAGATTACTTTTAACAGCTGAAAAACTTGTTTGAAGATTAATATGATTGTCAATAAAGTCACTGCAAAATAGCCATGTAAAATACAAAATACATTTTTGTGTAACTTTTGTGTACTCGCATATAACTCTGTATAGTATTCCATGTTCAAATAAAAGGAAAAGGAATGGTAAGGATGCGACCGAGCCAAGTGAGGGTTTGAGCACTATAATGATCCAAACCGAAGTTCACTATATTACAACTGGACCTTCTGAATCTAGACGCTGGATCTCAATTGTTCGACTGGGAGAAACTTGAAACAAACACGATTCAGCTTTAATCACCAAAAGGATGTCATTTTTTTGGTGGTGATAGCTTTCTTTGTAACTTTCTGCTTTCATTCTCGCAATTTAAAAAAAAGTTTTCTAAAACTGCATGCAATAATGGGGGAAAAACTGTTGAAGTCTTTTTTTTAACTGCATGGTAGCATTGCAGTGTAGCCAGCCGTATAATGAGAATTACCAATGATATATAGAAATGTGATCTCAAGCAAACGCGTTTCTCTAGTTGTGTATCTTTGAAATTGGCTGGGGAGACCCGGGTATTTATAGGGTGTCAATTAGCTTTTTACACAAACGCACACACACGAAAAACAAACTTTGATCTCGTAAATATTTTAGATATTTTTCTAGTGTTTTCTCCCTTTTCTTTTGGAGGGGGCCAGGACCCCCTGGCCCCCTCCCTGAGTGCGCCACGGTATCGAAAGGTAACGGTCGAAAGGCGCTTTGTTGTCGAAAGGTCACGGTCGTAAGGTGCTACGGAAGGCTTAAGGGCGCCGTCAAGCGCTTAAAATAAATTAAAAAAAGCTAGAAACATAAAAAATTCGGAAGGACGACCGCGAATGTCCCTTTTGACATCCCTGCTCTAGATCAGGCCTGAGGCCTGTCCAGCTTTTCAGAAAGCAGGGGTACACTACAGCTGGTGGCAAACATGGAAGGCTCCATTATTCAAATAATTGAAAATGTATAACAATTCTATCTTACTGTAGTATTGGTAGAGGTACACATACTGACGATATAAAAACAGGTAGATAATATAGTGCAGAATAGTAAAGCAACATAAGCCTCCAGGTTATGTACGGTACCCATGTAAAAGTAAATTGCCGAAAAAAGCACAAATCAATCATAGCAATTGGCTACATTATAACAAAAACAATAAATAAATAAAACAGGTTGCAACTCAAAATGCAATGCATGTAAAAAAAGAAATGAAAAACTCCATTCGATTCCAAACAAATTTAACAGTCACGCCTATCATTGTATGCAACGCATAAAAAAAAAAAAGCGAGCGCATGAGCATGTAAGAAAGTTTCATGTCATTTGCAGTCAGGAAACATGTTTTTGAGAACAATCTCAAAATGAATCACGTTTTATTGAAATTTTAATTGTATATTTTATAGATTTGCTTCGAACAAAGAATAATCGATCAAGAGCGAGTTTCACTCGCGTACAGAGAGTTCATACAATAAATTTATTAATTACTAACTGCAATCTTACAAAATATACTCGTTAAACGAATAATAAGACTTTGCAAATAACTTGGAATTATTTTATCAAATATTTTTCAATAATTGCCTTCAATAATTGAATTCAATAGAAATGAAAAACGCTGACTATTTATCATTGCGATTCATCTTACCTAAAACATAGACCTTGTACAAAGTTTAATCTTGTCATTGTGCCAAGTGCGCTTCGAAAGGAGGTCGCAAAGTTGCATGGCCACTTTGGTCTGTGCCACGTTTTTTAAGATAGTTTTTTTACTAATATCTGGGATAATTATCGACAATTCTTTTGGAAAATCATTATCGAGAGTTCTTGGATGATTTCGCGTCAATAGGTACATGGAACTCCTCTCAACTCACCCGCTGAGCGCCCGCTAAATAAAGTTTATGTATAACGGAAAACTGCGATTTTCTCAAAAACTGCATGACCTAGGATAATTGCTATAGTTTTCCTGCAAGATTTAAATAAATTCCAACTACTACTAATTTTTTCGTAATTTTATTTTCAGTAGTTTCGGAAATAGGAGGGGGGGGGGGGGACATAATTTTGCCATACATTTTCGACGAATTTCTGAAAATATAATAGTATCTAAGAGTAAAACAAATATATTTTTGAGTTCTTTGAGAGCTTTTTCGAACGATACCCCTCCCCTCTTTGGTGATTTTTAAATGAACCTTAAATTTGTATGATTTTATACCTTTAACTCGATTTTGTCTGAAATACGAAAACCCGCTCACTTGTTAAAATGGGGGGGGGGGGGAGAAGCTGCTAATTGCTGTAATTTGTTATGTAAATTTTTTTTTATGATTTTTGGAAGATTGTATGTGGTAGTAAGTAGTAGATAAAGGAGAGTTCAACGGCCACAGGCGGAATCGCGGGATGAGCAATCGAGAGCAACGCTCAATTGATCAGGTAAGCCTTCCTTCTTATCATGGCAATCGTTTTCATGTTACTGTTCTGCCTAACATTTTTTTTAGAAAGGTGTATACGAATGCCTCTAATAATCAACCAATACGGTTTCGTTTATAAAAACCTATTTACTTTGTCTCATTTTATTATTTTCTCTGATATTTTGCTTGAAAGATGTGTGTATACAAGTTTGTTTTTGAGTATGTATATATATATATATATATAACCATTAAATAAACATTACCGACCAACAACAAAAATTGTGATATTATGAATGAAATGACAATAATACAGTGTCCCCCAACATACTTAACATGGATACCAAAAACATAGTATATACCAGCTGTTATGTATAAAATATAGTCCCTTGTACTATATTACAAGTATTAATATGGAAGAAAAAAAAAGAATATATATATATTATATATATGTAGTATAAGTATATGTGTTTAGATATAAGTGTATGTTTTTATATATGATTTTCTAACTGTTAATATGTTTATATGTATGTATAAGTTTATATATATGTGTTTATATAAAAAATTATTAGTTTAAAAAGTTAAAAAAAAAAGTTTTAACAACATTTAAAAAGTAAAAAAAAAAAAGGTTTTAACAAATTTAAAAACTTAAATATATATATATATAAATAAATTTAAAAAAAGTAAAAGTAAAAAAAAAAAAAAGTTTGAATAAAAAAAAAAATTTGAATAAAACTTAAAAGTAAAAAAAAAAAAAAAATTACAAAAATACAAGTTATAACAAAAAAAAAAAAAAGTTTTACCAAAATTTAAAAAGTAAAAGTTTTGCAAAAAAAAAAAAAAAATACAAGTTATAGAAAAAGTTTAATAAAATTTAAAAAAGTAAAAAAAAAAAAAAAAAAAAAAAAAAAAAAGAGTTTAATAAAAAGTTCAAATATGTTTTTAAAAAAATTCTGAAAGATTAAAAGACCATACATAAAACAAAATTATTCGCAATAAATTTTGTTAAAACTTTTTTTTTAACTTTTTAAACTAATAATTTTTTATATAAACACATATATATAAACTTATACATACATATAAACATATTAACAGTTAGAAAATCATATATAAAAACATACACTTATATCTAAACACATATACTTATACTACATATATATAATATATATATATTCTTTTTTTTTTCTTCCATATTAATACTTGTAATATAGTACAAGGGACTATATTTTATACATAACAGCTGGTATATACTATGTTTTTGGTATCCATGTTAAGTATGTTGGGGGACACTGTATTATTGTCATTTCATTCATAATATCACAATTTTTGTTGTTGGTCGGTAATGTTTATTTAATGGTTATATATATATACATACTCAAAAACAAACTTGTATACACACATCTTTCAAGCAAAATATCAGAGAAAATAATAAAATGAGACAAAGTAAATAGGTTTTTATAAACGAAACCGTATTGGTTGATAATTAGAGGCATTCGTATACACCTTTCTAAAAAAATGTTAGGCAGAACAGTAACATGAAAACGATTGCCATGATAAGAAGGAAGGCTTACCTGATCAATTGAGCGTTGCTCTCGATTGCTCATCTCACGATTCCGCCTGTGGCCGTTGAACTCTCCTTTATCTACTACTGTAGTAATGAACAAATTAAATTTTTAAAATGACCTCTACTTACTGATGAAAAAATGAGGTAAGAGGAGATGAGTGAGTGCTTAGTAAAGTACAGGCCAAAAGCTTTAAAACGATATGTTACATGAAAAAGTTCATCTTACCGCCCCCCTCTCCACGGGAAAATGCTTTCTAATAATCTGGGATCAAACATAGACCTCACGAATCGAAGGCCCGTGAAGAGTTTCACCTTCGGTGAAGCCTTCAAATGAGCTGCCCAAATCTTGCTGCAGCATAATTAGGAGCTCAGTTAGAAAATTGACACCCAAGGGGGGGGGGGGGGGGTCTGAGTGAGGGAGCTAGAAAGGTTCATAATATGAAAGAGTGGTTTAAGGGTTTTCCGATGATATATCACATGAGGGTTTAACAGGCGTGCTGCGTACGCACTGTAAAATCTTGCAAAAATACAAATCTCGAATCTTTTAGTTCCACATTAGTTCTCCGTCAAAAATCCGCATCTAAAACTGTAGAAAATGGTACGGTTTTAAATATTTGATCCTCCCCCCCCCCCAATTTTTTTATCACCTCCCTCCCCTCCCCCCCCCTGAAATTTGATGCCACCTACTTTTTAAAATCTTTATTATGTGTATTAAACTATCTGAAAGTCCCAAATAGATCGGTTCGTCAGGTTTTTTTTTTTTTTAATTTTAACAAATTCGCGTTTCAACAAAGCATTTCTTTTCCTTTTTAAAAATCGATTTTTTTATAAAGCAAAAACTTGCGGATCGATTTTTATAAAATTTAGATATTATTAAACAGCGTTTAAAGATAGGGCTAGATGCATAACTTAAAATGTCTAAATGGTGTATTTTAATAAAATTGACTGGCTTTTAAACTGAGAGTTTGAAAGGAATCATACAATTAATGAAATAATAATTAATATCTAATGTTGTAATTGAGCGACCGTGAAGAAATTTACATATTTGAAAGCAGCGAAAAATTCTGTATCTGGATGAATAAAAATTAAATCTGTAAATTTATATTTTGAAAATTTTATATTCGTTCGAAAATGTCCACTATTGAAACCTGCAATGAACTCCTGGCGTCCATGGAAGAAATTTCGAACCTTTCTTTCGAAGGAAATAAAAAGATTTTTTACAAATCGATTTTTCGTGGATTTTTTGACTTCCTCAAACCGTACCGGAATAATTTTTAGAAATTCTGAAAGGATTTTTTTTTTTTTTTTTTTTTTTTTTTTTTGCGTCTGGCTGTGCAATTTTCGAGTTGTCAGGACCAGTAGAATTTAAGATACAGTCCTTTTTAAAAAGGCCAAGTACATTTATTCGCCCTAGCAGCTCTGTAATTCTATTAAACCTCCCCCTATCTTCGAGTTTTTGAAGAAGTTCTCTGCGGTTTGAAAAATATCTATGCTTTTTTGAATTATGAATATTTTTCATTCTTTTAATTTGGACTTTTTAATTAATTTTTCAACTATTAGAGATTTAAAATTCTGAAACTTAGGTGCACGGTGCATCAGGTGAGGCTTTCGACTATCCTCACAAAAAGTTTGAGCCTCGTGTGCCTTATATTCTGCTAGCCATCGCACACAGACCGGGCGAAACTTTAGCCAGCGAAACTTTAGGCGAAACTTTAGGGTTCTATATTTTCTAATATAAAATCAAATGTTCCGGAACTGGAACATTTTCGAATGCACCCCTAATTATGATCTACGAGTGGTAATTGCTTAAGATGCATCTTAATTGATGTTACATTACTTTAAAAGAAATAAAAGTACTATAACGTGCTAATAAAAGTATTATATTTGCTAATATAAAATCAAATGTTCATTGACTGGAACATTTTCGAATGCACCTAATTATGATCTACGTGTGGTAATTGTTTAAGGCGCACCTTAATTGATGTTACATTACTTTAAAGAAATAAAGTACTATAACGCGCGTTCCGGTGCATTACAAACATCATAATTTGAGAAAATGTTTTTCTACTTTTATGTGTATTTACTGTATTACGAGCACTCCATTCTTTGTGCCATAGTCCTACCATTGATTAATTCAACACAGCTATATTTCCAAATTAAAGTTTATTTGAACTGTTTTAAGTATAAATATAAATAAAGATCAGATCTTAAACATTCCGAGAGTGATGGAGGTAAAAGAAGCTGATTTACTAAAGAGGTATGCCATTGTGGGGAGAGAGAGCAAACAGCTGAAGCACCCACCTTTTAGGGATGTCCGTTATTTGCATAGCTGACAACATTCCTTAGTTTTTAATTCAAACAACAATATTTTTAATCAGAAATTTAATTCAATAAATGAAATAAAAAAGAACCCTGTGGAAACAAGACACATTTCATTAAATACATTTTCTGGTTCCAAATTAGTTTATTTGATTTGGAGAAAAACCCCGGAAGGTTGGCTTGGCAGCTATGCATTTATACTCTTTGGAAAAAAAATTGATTTTTTTTTTGGGGGGGGGAGGGGGGGGTTAGGAATATGGGGCGCCAATTGAAGTTCTACACACAGGCGCCGGATACTGCTGGCGCGCCCCTGCCCCACCTCCAACACCCTGTGCAAAATTCATGAAACCTATCAATATAAAAAGCAGTAAATAAATTTAACAATGAACAAAAGTGAAAAAAGTTTTTTTAACCCTCGGTATGCTGTTTCTTTCTCCCAGCAATTAAAATGTCGTCTCTAAAAAAAATCCGTTGTATAAGCCAGTCGTAAAACAAAGCAGATGTATTTTTGTATTCTGTTAAATCCTCTACTACAATTTTTTAAACTTCTAAGCATCGCACAGTTTCAATATTTATTTATATATTTATAAAAATGTACTCTTAAATGCAATTTGTTTGAAAACTGCGTCTCCTTTTATTTTTGAGATATTAATTTTTAGTAGTTTTTAGCACCATTTGTTTAATTTTGGTAACTGAAGTACTCCATTTCTGTAAAATGTAAAGAAAAAATAATTGGAAAATAGTAATTATACCTTTTTTGTTGCCATTTTCCCATAACTACTGAAAAGAAAAATGTAATTAAAATACGTGATATTTTGAAAAAAATATAAATGAATGATTTCTGATAAAACATGGAGCTATTATAAACTATATTTAATTTAATTATCTATATTACAAACAAATGAAGGCATGTGAATCATGAGATAGCCGATTTTTTTGTCGAGTTTCTTGAAAGACATCTGTTTTGTTTTGTTTTTTTTTCTTTTGTGTGTGTATTATTCAGCGATAGTGACGTCTTATGAATACTTTTCTGTAGATATTGTTTAAGATGGGATCGTAAATGTGGGATTCTTCAGCGGATGCGAATGACGTCATTTTATATAAAATAACAGCGTGTGTTTTAAGTCTTAAAACTTAAATACGTTTTCTATTACCTATATTTATATACATATATTTTTTTTCATTGGAGGCGACTCTAAATTTTGAAAAAGCAGAATTTCTGTTTTCTAGTTTTAAACGTTCTTTTATTTCATGAGTGCAATTCGAAAAATTTACGTTGCAATTGCAATACGTTAATCTGGCGTAGGCCTAGATCAGGGTCGGCGAATCTTTTCACATCTACGCGCCCCTTTTTTCCAAAAAAAGTTTTACATGATCGTGCGTGCCAACAGATTTAGTGGATCAAAGTAGCAAAATTAATTAAAATACTGATTTTAGGACTTAAAATATACGGGTAAAATTTTGTAATACAGTCAACGCTCGTTATAACGACCGCCCATTATAGCGACCGTTCCATTATAACGACCTATGCAAAATAGCAAAATGTCCCGAAATATATCCCCCTTTATGATATGCTATTTTTGCATCCAATATAACATCCGCCAGCAGCTTATTTCCCAATACAGCTACCGAACTGACCTTTCCTCCAGATTTTTTTCCAAAAGAAAAGAGGTTATCATTTTCTTTCCTCAAGAACTCATTGTTCACAGCGCGGTAAATGCCTATTGTAAAATGTTTTAAAATGACACTTTAAAACATTTTTAAAGACAAGAAAACACATAAAATTACTTATCTCTAACTGAGATGGAAAATTTTGTTTAAAGAAACTATCAAATGCAGAAAAAATAAACTACAGTAGAGCGCCGATTATCCGAACAAGTCGGGACGGACCTTAGTTCGGATAAATGGACAGATAATTTGACGGATGTACCTGACTATACTGAAATCTATCCACGCTTTAGACTGACAGCACTAGTTAATACTGGCATGTTTAAAAATTGATTTTTGTCTTTTTAATTTTTTTGTTTACTTTTTATTGTCATTTTCTGAACTCCAGAGATTATAATTTAAGCAAAAGGACTTTCGATTGTTGCTTACTTTAAAGAAGACATTCTTTTCAATGCTGTCCTTCTTAAATACGTTAGTTGAATAGGAACAGCATTCTTCTGCCGTTCGAGCCATTTCATAGCTTCCAAACATTCAAAGACTTCGTTATGTGATGGACCTTGATCATTTTCAGAACATTCATTTTCAATTTCTTTTTTGTCTCGAATATCATCCACAATCTCATCATCATTTCAAATCTGATATCCAGGTCTAATAGGGTGTTTGGATAATTGGTAGTTCACAAAAAAAAAAAAAAAAAAAAAAAAAAAAAAGAGAGAGAAATAAGCTGTTCGGATAATTTGAAGTTCGGTTAAAACGTATTTTTTGAGAGAAATTGGCTGTTCGGATAATTGGAAGTTCGGTTCATTGAAGCTCGGATAATCGGCGCTCTACTGTATTTCGCATTATTTTTGTAAAAATAAATCTTAATATGTAAGTAATTTTTTGTGCATGTGTGTGTTTTAACATTTACTTTAAATTTTATTTTAGAAATACGTAATCATTCTCTTAAATTGATTTTTATAATTATTCATTGTAAATGTTCGTATCAACAGAATTTAGTAATAACAGTAATAATGTTCTCTTATAAAATTTCCTTTGAAACCTTAATTTTCATGCACACGATTAGAGTTTTTTAGAGTTTATTTTCGTTCACTTTCGTTTTAGCGACCTTCCATTATAACGACCGTCATCTTTGGCACGCGAGAGATCGTTATAACGAGCGTTGACTGTATACTTAAATATTTTTAAAAAATCCTATTTCTCTTGTTGCTTCTTAGATGCCAAATAATTCAGATCAGCTTCATATTTTAGTTTTCTTTTAGAGAATGCGTGCTGAATTGGAGCCACCTGACAGGTTTCTACTTGAGTTTTTCATACTTTTCATTTCCGAAAAAAAAAAAAAGCAATTTAACAAATTACAACGACCATTTGGAAAATGATTTTTTTAAAGACTAAAATTTAAGACATAAAAAAATCGCACGGAGTTGATCATGCATTACGTACGCCATGGATTAAACATTAACATTCCTGGACCCATCATGACCAAATTTAAAAAAAAATTTCAGTTTTACAATTTTCGGTACTGTAAATTTTTAAACTTCTACGGAGCTGGTCATACATTACGTACGCCCTGGATTAAACATTAATATTCCTGGACCAATTTTAAATGAAATTTCATTTTTAAACTTCTAAACATCCCGCAATATTACTTTTTACACCGTCGTATTCGTATAGAGAAAAAAATGCATTTTTAAATGCAATTTGTTTGAAAGCTGTATCTCAATCTGTTTCTGAGTTATTACTTTTTTTTTATAGTTTTTATTACTTTTTTGTCATAGTGGCAACAGAAGTATCCATCTCTGTTGAAAGTAGAGGGAAAATACAGATTACTGTATAGACCAATCAGAAAACGAATAAAATGTGGGATTCAACTACTAAAACGCTTCAGATATGTTTTGATTTCCTACCCTGACCGAGGACAATAACCATTTTTCCAAATGGCTAAATATATATATATATATATATATATATCAGAAAAAAATATCAAAATGGCTTCTTTAAAAAAAGTTTTTGTATGAAATTGAATTCGAAATTCCAAGTTATCATAATTTCACTATCGCCGTTTTTGCTTTTGTTCGTTATTTTCCGATAATCTCCTAATTATCTCTTAATCCGAAAAAATTTTTGAGCCAATCTTGAGCTAGATTGTGATTTATAAAGTTGCATTTCAATTTATTCAATCTGTATGAAAGCGACAATCAACCTCAATATACATCATATTTACTCAGTAATTTTTACATCTAAATTTACAAAATGAGAATTATTTGCACATAAGTCCAATAAAATAAAATTTATCAGTCAAAAAATGTTCCATTCTTAACCCTTTGCGGTCGATGCCGCCACAGTGTCGGCATTTAGTTTTAATCCACAAATGTCACATTGACACCAGTATTTTTAAACAAAATTTTTGTTTTCTTATGTACATGAATAAATGCATTTACTTATTTACAAATAAATTTTATCTTAAATTCCGGTTCCACTGTGACATTTGAGGATTAAAAAAACAAACATTTGCCTGTGCCTGGGAGGAGCACACTGGTGTTCAAAATTAAGGACCGATCACAAAATGCTAATTTTCAAGTATGCAAATACTCAAAAGGAAATAATATAATTCGAATAATTACTATCTCTACAGCACAGGTAGTCCATATAACATCTCATTCATGTCACACATGGTCACAAGTGTCACAGTCACTACGATGAAGCAAAAAAAAATAGGAAATTCCATACATCTCATTATGAGTTTCAAATGATCACTATATGTGACTCCATTGAGACATCACTGTGACTGCTGTTTTGTGACGAGTCACCAGGCGACTTTACAATGTAGTTACATTGTGACTCTCATGTGATTGTCATCTGCAGACTCAATTTCAAAGTCATCGTGAACGCTGCATTGTGCTAAGTTACCAAATAATGTCACATTAAAGCCACATGATGACTTTCAGGTGACAGAGAGACTATTGTGAAGTCACCATTGTGCTCCTTTGTGAAAAGTCACCATGTGACTATAATGTAATATTATTTGGTGACTTGTCATAATACAACGTTCATAATGACTTTGAAATTTAATCTAAAAATGACAGTCACATGAAAGTCACAATGCAACTACCTTGTAAAGTCACCTGGTGACTCGTCACAAAGCAGCAGTCACATTGATGTCTCAGTGGAGTCCGATATAGTGATCATTTGAGACTCACAATGAGACATGGGGAATTTCCTATTTTTTGTTTCACCGTAGTGACTGTGACACTTGTGACCATGTGTGACATGAATGATATGTTATATGGATTAGCTGTGCTGTAGGGATAGTAATTATTTAAATTATATTATTTCCTTTTGAGTATTCGCTTACTTAAAAATTAGCATTTTGTGACTGGTCCTTAATTTTGGACACCAGTGTACTTCGACCTTTAAGGTTTAACAAATCAGCTGTTTTGCAGGAAGCAGTGATAATAGTTTTGTTTGTATTTTTCTTTACAAAATTAAAAAATGGAATGTATCAAAAATTGCATTTTGTTAATTACTTTGTTTCACACGCGAACCGAAATTTTACTTTAGAATATGAGTCTATGCCGTGCCGAAAATAATCTCCCACGATAGGTTTGCCGTCTCTGGCCTAGATTATTGAAAGTTGAAACTTCCCACTTTGATACGATTGATAGGAAGCGCGAATGAGGGATTTTTTTTTTAATATAATTTTTGCTCTGTTTCTTTTCTAAGATACGGTATTGGGAAAGAAAATAAAAGAGCACTTTTTTAACATCTATTCAAGATTTTTAAATTGTTTTCTCAACATATAACCATAATTTAATTAATATTAAACTATTAAATGACAAAAGAGTATTTAAAAAAAAAAGATTTGTATATTATATGTAGTATTTTTATTTTCTACTTTTACTGTTTAAAATATTTCGCTGCCGCAGTTTCACGGCCAGTTGGCATATTTTGGCGAGCTTGGTTTGGCGCGTAAAATAACTCCATTGTTCTTCTAACTAGCAAAATAATGTAGTCATTTATAATTAAGTTCTAAAAATATTAAAATATTGTATTGTCACGGAAAACACACTTGTGGATATAATTTTTATAATTCTAGTATATCAGGAAGTGATTGGAAAATAGATTACAAATTCCCTCTTTACATACGAAAATCAAGTTAACATAAATAAAGGAATGTAAAAAATATTAAACACACACTAAATAAAATAATAAGTTTATAGCAGCATTTTTTACAAAAGAGAATTGAAATAGAAATTTCCTTTTTCATCAGGAACTCTCCGTTTTAATAGATCTTCAACACATGAATAATAGTAAAAGAAGAAAAAAAAATGCTTTCATTAAAATTCACTAAAATGTAGAAAATATATATATATATACATATTACCCTTAACTTATGTTAGCGGTCTCACAGACCGCTGCTTTTTTCCGTTTTCATAGTTTAACTTGTAACTTTCAGTTTAACTACAAACACTACTGAAATTTTATTTCGTTTTGAACTCTATTTCTATTACTGCCAGAGACTTTTGAAAAGGTGAATTTTAATTGTAGTAGTCCTGTAGAGAAAATTATATAGTACCAGAAACAGCATCCTATGAGTTAATAGCGCATATTTTCATCTTCCGATCGAGCGGTCTTACAGACCGCTTCACAGTAGTTATGCGACAATTTCTGTCATAGCAGTTAAAGGTTAAATGCATTACCAAATTTGGCGCTGTTGTGATAACCCTGATATTAGTACTTAAAAAAAAAAATACTCATTGTTGAAGCTAATACCAATTTCTCCGTAGAAAATCAATCAATAATTGAGTAACCATTAACTTTAAGCAGTGTTAGTTTAACCTTACGTAGTGTTTCTGCGATGTCTTTCGAAAACGAAGGCGCTTGTGGGCAGCCTCTTATTTGGCCCTCTTAGGGATTGAATTTTGAAAGATTCCGAAACACGTTTTTGCTAATTTTAGTTACACTATAGGTATGTCAAGTTTAAAGATTTTATTTCCACTGGTTTAAATTCTAAATCACCCCCTCTCCGCTGCCCCCTTAGGGATCGAAAAAAAAAAAAAAAAAAAAATGTTTAATTCCTGTATTGCCCTCAGGAATACAGTATATGATCCATTATCCGGAATTCCGAAATCATGAAGGATCCGAAATCCGGGAAGAAAAATATGTGAAATTTTTCTAAATTTGTAAATTTTTACTAAAATTTTAGAATTTCTGAAATTTTTCGTGCATTATACAGATTCCTATTTTTTTTTTAGTCCATTGTGTTATAATGTGTAACCACTAAAATACTTCAGCGGCGGAAGAACATGGAGCACTCCCCCCCCCCCCCCCCCAACCAGAAATTAAGAAGAAAATCATTTTTCTCTCAAATTTTTGTATAAAATTAATTTATATTACGATTCGGTTAAAACAAAATTGTAAGATATTTCACCAGGGGTGATTCTATTCCGAATTTTCCGAAATTTAAAAAATGTTAGTCTTCAGTCCGAAAATTCAGACATAAAAAATATTGCGAATTTCGGCAAATGATCGCCGAAAAAAATCAATTACGTCAATCGTTCGCGGAAAAATCACTAACTTCGCCAAAGGATTGCAGAAAAAACACGAATTTCATCAAAGGATCACGAATAAACGCGAATTTCGTCAAAGAGTCACGAAACAGCGCGAATTTCCCCAAAGAGTCGCAAAAAAACCCGAATTTTGTTAAAGGATCGTGAAGAAAAATGCTAATTTCGTCAAAGAATGGCAGAAAAAAACGCTAATTTTGTCAAAGAATCTTGAAAAAAAAGCGAATTTCGTCAAAAGATCGTGAAAAAAAATGCAAATTTCTTCAAAGGATTGCAAAAAAAAAAAAAAAAAACAAAAAAAAACGCAAATTTCGTCAAAGAATCGCGGAAAAAATGCGAATTTCGTCAAATGATCGCGTAAAAATGCTAATTTCGTGAAAGGATCTTGAAAAAAAAATGCTAATTTTGTAAAAGGACCTCGGAAAAAAAAACGCGAAATTCGGGAGGCCCCGAAATCCGGAAAATTCCAAAATCCGGAAAGCCTTCGGTCCCGAGGATTCCGGATAATACGTCCTGTACTACCTATATATTCTAAATGTCAAAGCTCCCTGTCAACAAGAAGTGGGTGAAAAATGAGTCACAAGATTTGACTGCTACATACAAACAAGCAGAATTGTAAGTTAAAAGAAAGCATGCAATATCCAAGTAAGGGCAGGGCCCGACTTATGCAGGGGCATGCGGGGCAACTGCCCCTGCCCCCCCCCCTTCTTAGGGGGCCCACCATGAGAGTAATCAAGATTTTCCTTAAAAGGTACCGAGTGATTAAAATTAGCCAAAAGTGACCAAAATACACATATTTTCAAACATTTAGGAAGAAGTGCAACCCCCCTGCACCCATGCAAAATACAAACTATATGATTAGAAAACTAATGATTAAAATTTTATTATGACAACTTAGTATTTATTGTTTTCAAAAGAAATTCTTTATTAACGTTTTCCTCGCAATATGGCAAGTTAAAACAATTAATTATGATCAATATTTGGCATTTTCTTTTAGACATCTTACAATGTATCTAGATAAGCAAAGTGAAAGTTTGCAAAAAATACACGTCTCAACAAATTTATCATTTTTTCTACTATTATCCTATTAGTACTTTTTCTTAAAATTGTGACCATCATTTTGTCATACCCTGTATAGAGATGTGAGCAGTACCGGGGGCAAAATTTATGCATACATACAATATGCATGAAGTTTAGTACTAGCCACTACCAGATTATTCGCTAAAGAATTCTATAGATAGATAGAAGAGAATGATAGATCATCCCCCAGTATCATCCCCCAGAATGATACTTGCCCTGGGACCCCCCATAGCCTAAGTCGGACCCTGAGTAAGGGGTGTGCATATATAACGTTATCCTTTTAGGGGGTAGGGGGGGGGCGTCCGGCACATGATATCGATAGGGTGGAGGAGGGATTTGTCTTTTGATATCGATATCATTTGTCACCCAGTCTAAATTTACTGTTTTTTATTTGTAACTTCGTCTTTACATCAAAATTGTATGTTATCTTTATATTTTTTTAGTCTGTTATCTATTTTTATGAAAATACAAAGTTATTATTAAAATCTTTAAATGATTATAAAATTATTTAATTCCAAAATATCTAGTACCCCAATGTTTGGAATTCCTATTCTTCTGTCATATATGTATGCATCTATAATTAGCTGTTTCCAGAAACCATATACGAAGTACGTTTGAAATGATACTTTGTGTTTACCAGTAAATAAAAAAGAAAGAATTTTGTCTGTTTGCTTTGTTGATAAGAAGTTCTGTTTGCCCCCCCCCCCTTCCACGTGCGGGGTCAAGTGCAAGAAGACATTATTACTGTTGAACGCATTATGCAAAAAAAAATAAAATAATAATAATAATAATAATAAATAAATAAATAAATAAAAATAGAAAAAAAAGCTATTATTAAATTCTTTTAAATAGTAACTATTTCATTTAAGTGTTATTTAACTTGATATAAAGTTATTTCACATATTAAATGATATTTTGTTGACTTCTCTTCATTGTGAATCAATAAAGTACGCGAAAAATAAATGTAGTAACCATATTTGTATATCATTCCAAAAATCAAAAGAATTTTTAGACATTGATAACGATATCATTACCGGGGGGGGGGGGGGCAAAATTACCAAAAAGTTGATAACGTTACATAAGTACAGCCTCTAAGAATTGACTTCTGCGTGATCTTTCACGGGGGCAAAACCTCTTGACGAGAAAACTCTTTAAGTTCCTCTTTCTCTTAATATTTAATTATTTTAAGTCACTTGTTTGTAAAGAATAAATTTTACTATTTTTCTTTTCAAAATCACCAAAAGAAATTATAATTTAGTTAAATAAATTTCAAAATAAATTGTGAAAGAAAGAAAAAAAAAAAAGTAATAATTATTTCTAGAAAACGTCCGAAAATTCGGTTTCGTTTTCGGCTCAATATCAGAGTTTCGGCGAAAATTCTTCCGGACCAAAACTATGTGTTCGAAAAATCTCGTTTCTTCTTTCGGAAATTGTCAACATTGCTTACTGATTTCAGTTGTATCGGCTCAAACGAGACACTCTTTATTTATTACTATGAACTTCACTGTTTATGATTATCAGTCATGACTGACTCAAAACGTGAGTGCAAATTACAAAGCAAGTAATGCATAGAGGACTAAACTTTGAAGACGCTTTTCATGTGCTCATTAAAAGCTGTCATAGAAAATTTTTAGTTTGAAACCGCAAAAATATTTCGAATATTCTTTGGGAAAGTTCTATTATAACAGATGATCATTTACAGTGAATTAAGCATATCACACATTGAACAGAAAAGCGACAAAAAAGCGTGAGTCAAGAGACATTTCACGTTGTTAAGAAAGAAGAAACCGGTTTGAACGCTACAAATTGTCTCTTGTCTCACGCTTTTGTCTGCTTGTCTGTTCAGCATGTGATCTGCCTTATGTGTGCATCTGGCAGACGAACAGGAATGCCGAACGTTGGGATGTTCCATATTTTGGAATGGAATGATTTTACAAACATTTAATAGCTTTAATAATAGCATTTTATTTTCATAAAAAAATACAAACTTTTTTGACGCGAAGAAAAAGTTACAGGAAAAAGGAAAGTTTGGTTAGGTAAAAAAAAAAATATAACGATATCAAAATCAAAAGACCAACTCCTCCCTTTAGATATCTTATGATATCAAGTGCCAAATCCCCCCTACCCCTTAAAATGATAACGTTATATATGCTCAACTCCAAACGTGTCGGTCGGTTGGCGGCACAGGTAGATAAGGAGAGCGTCGGTAATTTAAACCGAAGGTCTTCGGTTCGACTCCTGGCCTGGGCGTTTTTTCATTCAAGTGGGAAAAAAAATTCAGTTTGTACGATACCTTAGCCCTTTGTATCATCGTGTTGCATATCTGAACATAAACAAACCAGTGGGTAGATGTGATCGAAGATCGCACAATTAATATTCCTTTCAAACATTGCATCCTTTAATTAATAAATCAAAATCATCATTTTATAATTATGAAATCGTTACATAGATGGCAGCACCATTAAATTTAATTATAAAATGATTAGAAAAGGAAGTTGTTTTTGAATTAAATTAAAAATATTCTAACCAAATTATTTAAATAAAAGGTCTAAATTTTAAAAAAATCACACATTTAGCGGAGGTTTAAATAAAATTTAAAATTTCTAAAGAAAATAATAGTTTAAACGAAATTTAAAATGCTGAAATTTCTCAAGAATTTAGTGGATATTCAAGCAAAATTTAAAATTTCCAATTTTCTCAAAACAAAACAAATTGTTTAAGCGAAAATTATAATTCAGAAATTTCAAAAATTTAGCGGAAGTTCAAACAAAATTTTAAATTTCTCATACAAAGAATTTTCGAATTAAAAAGATATTTGTTAAGATACTTTTCAACAATTTTTGGCGTTAAGGAGGGTAAAATAATCTTACAAAAATTCTGCAAAATTGAATCTATGATATAATAAAATCTATTACGGAGAAAAAATTTCAAACTCCGACGCTCAGCATCGAGCCGGATACCTTTTAAATAGCATGTAAATTCGTTATTATGGTGCCATCTAGCCCACGAGAAAATTACTGAAATTAAAGTTCGAAAAAAATGGTCGGATGTCATTAAATTAATTCATTTAATTAAAATAATATGACTTTGTTCCTTTATGTTACCTATTTGTTATGTTACCTGTGTCTTTATGTACAGTCGTGGAAAAAAAAACGGCAAACACACCCTATTAACTCCGAAACAAATTATTGAAAAGAAAATTACTGGTACCAAACGATTCAAAATAAGGTTTACTTTTAAGTGATGCATGTAAAATTTGCTTAGGGAGCCATCTACATATAAAAACGAACCCAAACTTTGATTTTTTTCAATAACAATACCCGAGTTTAGCACCATAAATGAATTCTAGACCCTTCACTGTAAAAAAAAAAAAAAAAAAAAAAAAAAAAGGGACTAAAAAATGGAGATTCTGCTGACAATCTAGACGCCAGTACTATTTCCCTATTTTTACGGAAAATTTCCCCCATAATTTACAGAAAAACTTCCGTTTTTAATCAGAAAAACGAAAAATTTTCTGTAATTTATGGAGAAAAATTTCCAGTAGAATCTCCGTTTTTTAGTCCGTTTTTTTTTTTTTTTTTTTTTTTTTTTTTTTTTTTACAGTGTTCAATTAGCCTAAATCCAAATTTTTATGAAATTCGTAATTAGTTTCCGAATAATTAATTATTTTAAAATGAGCATATTTTAGGGTGTATATCCAGGGGCGCCATTTTAGAATTTTCTTGGGGGGAGGGGCAAAGATTATTTGAGAGAAGTTATATAGCTAAGTGTAGATCCAAGCGCCTACACCCCCCCCCCCCCCCCCCAACGAGAAACGTAAACTGAATCATGCTTACAAAAAACATGAACTAATGAAATATTTCGTTTTAAACAGGTTTCCGTCTTAGCCAGTAAAATTTCAGTATATTGAATATGAAAATTTTTCTTTTTATACAGGATTCTATTATAGGTTCCATTTTTACAGGTATCTTCAGAGACTGTTAAAAAAATCCACTCTATAGTATAGCTCTGAAAAGAGATGTATTACAGTAAAACTTGTGAAAACGAAGCCTTTCTATAACAGAATTCTTTCTCAAAGGGGAAAAAAAATCAAATTTCAATGAAAAAACATCATACAATTATACTTGCTCAGACAGAGACCTGTCTAAAATGGAATTTTTTCTAGTCCCTTTCGACTTTTTTTCTTTTTTCAGGTTTTACTACAGGCGCCATTTCAAGATTTTCCTAGCGAAGAACAAGGAAAATTTTCTTTGAGGAACAGGGAACGTGCAGAATTGCACAACTGCACAAATCTCACAGAAAATGGGAAAATCCCGCACAATAAAAAAAGCTCTGCGTGATTTTGTCTTCTTAACTTTTTTCATGGACATGTGATTATTCTGCGAATTTTTTTAATGTTCGTGAAAGTCCACGATTTTTTTTTCTTTCGAATTCCGGAAAATCAATTCGTCAATGGGTTGCAGAAAAAAATCGCGAATTTTGCAAATTTTGAAAGAAAAATCTGCAAATCGTTGCGGAAAAAATCGCTAATTTCTCCAAACGAGTATGGAAAATATTGCTAATTTCATCAGAGATCCCGAAAAGAAATGCAGATTTTGTCAAATGATTGTATAAACTAAAATCTCGAATTTTGTAAAATGACTGCGAATAAAATCGCGAATTTCGTCAAAAGACTGCAACAAAAATTCACGAAAATTTAGTCAAACAATACAGGGGAATTTCGTCAAACGATCATGAAATAAGACACGAAATTTCGTGTAACTATCGCGCAAAAAATTACAAATATTATTAGTTGGTAGTAGAAAAAAATAACCACGAATTTCAACAAATGATCGTGCAAAAGAATCGCGAATTTTGTGGGATTTCTTCAGTTGGTCGCGGAAAAATATTGTGAATTTAGACAAATGGTCGCGAGAAAAAAAGCCAATTTCGATAACGGTTGCAGAAAAAAAAAATCGTGAATTCCGTGAAACGGTTACGGAAAAAATCGTAAATTTCGTCAGATGATCGCGAAAAAAGAATGATGAAATTCAATCAGTCATTGGGTAATCAGACCACGAACGTCATGAATAGGTCACGAAATTTGCAATTTTTGTGATCTATGGCGATAGGAAAATTTTCATTAGTGATTTTCTGCAAGTAAAGGTATGGTAAAGTGTTAATTGCTTCAGATTGCGTTTTCAATATTATGAGGTGGATTCGTGTTAATACTATTTTTCAAAGAAATCCTGAATATTTTTCAGCTGAAAGAGCTACATATTAATGAATAATTAATGTTAATGAATATACAGGGTGCAATATGTTATCTATCGCCAACCTTTAATTTCTCAACCGTTGGTCGTAGACATATAGTTACAATTGCAAAAACGTTTCAAATGAGGTAAATATTCATGTTGTGGCATAATTTAAAATAAAAAAATCAATTTTATAAAAATTACGAAATCTAACTTTTTATACGGTCCCCCAGTCCCTATAGTTATGTTTAGTAAAAGTTTACACATATCATAACAGATATAACACAAAACGTTTGACATATGTACTACAAAAATTGGCACAGTTATTAAATTTCAAAGTTTGAGATTTTTGCACATGATTTTGTCTTTCATTGAGGGATCAGTTAAAAGATGAATTAAACTAATTCGAGATCAATATCAGATGCAATGTCTTTTTTAAGGCGAAACCACCTTTAGCCGGTATCGCCCAATCGGGGTTCCACAAAGAGGGTTATTTCATCTAAAAATTTTAGCTGACTTTTAGGGGTCGTATACAAAGCTAAGAAGGACATATTGAAATTAAACAGAAAAATAAATATCAATTTATTATTATATCAGAAAACGGTCTACTATAAAAAAAAAAAAAAATACATCAAATACCGAAATCTACTAGAGATATTGCTCAAAGTGTTCTCCGTTGGTGCTCTCCGAAATTCCTCTGTGACATTCTGTGGACAGATGAGTCAACATTTAAACAGAGTGACATTATGAACGTTCAAAATGTGCATTACTAGTCGATAGAAAACCCCCACATCGCCCGCACAGTACGACACCAGGTACGCTGGTCAACGAACATGTGGTGCGGTATATGGGGATCTCAGATTGTTGGACCCATTTTCTACGAGGGGATATTAACGGGCGATCGTTACCTGCACGCTGCACCTGCTACAAAGCACTGTACGTGACTGGTGTGAAGTGTGGTGGTACGTGACTGGCCTCTCCAACATGCATGCCATGTGTGGCTTCAACATGATGGGGCCTCTCCGCATAAAGCATCAAACGTCGTGGGGCCACCGCGTTCACCGGACTTGACTCACATGGACTTCTACCTCTGGGGTTACATCAAGGCACAGATCTATGTCACTGAGACCACTTCTCTGGTTGATCTGAAGTATAGCACATCATCCTTGCTTGTCGCACAGTTACACCTGCTATGCTCCAACGGGTCCAGGACTCAGTATTGTCACGCATTAAATTGCGCATTGGCTCCAAAGGAGAACACTTTGAGCAATATCTCTAGTGTAGATTTCAGTATTTGATGTATTTTTTTTTACAGTAGACCGTTTTCTGATACAATAATAAATTGATATTTATTTTTCTGTTTAATTTCAGTATGTCATTCTTAGCTTTGTATACGACCCCTAAAATTCAGCTAAAATTTTTAGATGAAATAACCCTCTTTGTGGAACCACGATTTAGCGATACCGGCTGAAGGTGGTTTCGCCGTAAAAAGGACATTGCACCCTGATTTTGATCTCGAATTACTTTAATTCATCTTTTAACTGATCCCTCAATGAAAGACAAAATCATGTGCAAAAATCTCAAACTTTGAAATTTAATAACTGTGTCAATTTTTATAGTACAGATGTCAAACTTTTTGTGTTATATCTGTTATGCTATGTGTAAACTTTTACTAAATATAATTATAGAGACTGGGGGACCGTATAAAAAGTTAGATTTCGTAATTTTTATAAAATTGATTTTTTACTTTAAATAATGCCACAACATAAATATTTACCTCATTTGAAACGTTTTTGTAATTGGAACTATATGTCTACGACTAACGGTTGAGAAATTAAAGGTCGGCGATAGATAACATATTGCACTCTGTATACCTTATTAATGGTAGCCCATTGTTCATTTCTGTACATAAAGGATAAAATTATAGACTACTTTATTATATAAACGTATTAAAATATGGAGTAATTCTCTTTTACTTTGAGATTTGGTAGAAGTCTGTCGGTTTTTGAGTTGAAGAAATTGTTTTGTCGGGTGCGCGCAGACTCCATTCCTAGGCGTTGAAGAATTTTGAGAGTGTACCATATATAATACGATTTAATAAAGCAAATAATTAAATAATTTGATAACATTTCAATGATTGCAGTAAATATAACGTGACATAATAATCCAAAAAGTAAAAATGTCCGATAATTAAGAACTTGAATTATACTCGCCCCTCCCCCCCCCCCCCCCGAAAAAAAAATCTGAAAAAACTCTACCCCTGAATTTCTAGCCATGAGGGGATTAGTTTTCCTATGATCAAGTTGCATACAGCTGAGAAACAATTGATAAAAGAAAATGCTTCTCATGTATTTTTAAAATTAGCCAAAGTACGATATATGTCTCACCTTAAGAAAGTTCGAATAGGAAATTTTTTTGATAATTGCGGACTCCAGAAGCCAAGGGGTGTAAGTGACAAAATTGAAAAAACTATAAGTCCACAGACGACCTGGAAATATGCATTTCTTTTTTCAGGTAAAGAAATATAAGGGATTTTCTAATTAATTATGTGTTGTGTTTTAGAGATCAACCACTTTTGCCGAATAATGATCAATATTGATTAATTTTAAATTTAAAGAAAATTGCACTCTACTTTTTTCACTTTTGTTGAAATAAGAGTTCAAAGACCACTGTTCACTGTGAAACAAGCAGCGGTTTCTTATTTCAATTCAGTCAGTTATTATTGATGTTCAACTTTAACGTCAATTATCTTTGAACTCAATTTATTCCAAATCGAAATTTTGTCACTTGTACCCCTTGGCTTCTGATGTCCTCAATTATTAATTCCTGTGCATAAAGCATTTATTTAATGCATATGTTTTTATTGCAATCAAATCTGATAAATTATTTTAGCGTTTGAGCGATTTTTTAATTTTTTTTTGGGTATGACAATTGATGGTTGATAAATTTTCTGAAAAATCAAATTCCTTGGGGGAGCGGGATGGGGGGGGGGCTATTGGCGCTCAAATGGCGCCCCTGTCTATATCCAAATTGAAGTTCGGTTCTCGATCGTTGAAATGCTACAGAATGACTATATCATTTCCATTAATGTATTATTTCTTGTCAATACGAACATTTCATTAGCTTAATATGTTTCGACTATTGCTAGTCCAAATGCTTCAATAAAATGAGTAAAATATATATATTTTTTCAAATTATGCTTTTCTGGACATCTTAGATGGCCCCTTAAGCCACCATTTTGACGTTTTTTACTCATAATTCAAAAACTAACTACTTGGAAGAAAAATTTGATTTTATGAATTCGTATATGACAGGACATAATAAATATAATAAATCTATCAGGAAAGACAAGGGAAAAAAAAAAAAAAAAAAAAAAGGGAAAAAAATGTAGGTTGCAATTTATATTTTTTTGGAATATTGATTTCATAATTCATAATATAAAATTCTGAAAATTACAAATTCAATGTATTTACGTTTGGGTTTTTTAGTATTATAGCCAAAGAAAAAAATTATCACATTAGGATTATAATTAAAGGAAATATTAATAAAAATATGAAAATGTAATTTAACATTAGAAGCTCTAAATTTTGAATGTTTATAATTCAAAAACGTATCGTGCAAATGATGTGAAATTTTGTTTTTAGGCATAGTTTGAATGGAAGATTTAAAGTATAGTGTCAAAATTGGGTGTTGCCATTGAAAAAACAAAGTTTGGTCTGGTTTTGATTTGTAGATGGCCCCTTAAGCAAATTTTATATACATCAATTAAAAATAGACTTTATTTCCAATCGTTTGATACCAGTAACTTTCTTCTATTATAATGACAGCGAAACCTCTCTGTAAGGGCCACCTGCCGTTTTATTGAAAATTGGCCCTTATGAGGGGTGGCCTTTGAATAGGGGTGACCAAATTTTTTATTTCTCTTTCTTTTTATACCGCGATTTTTAAAATCTGCATATTCTTTTAGTAAGTTCTCTTTGTTTTTAACAATATTGTTCATTTTATTCTTGCTACAATTAAACTGTGAAGCCAATTTTCTTGCAGATGTTCTTTGATCATGACAATCAAGAACTTTCATTTTGTCATTCAAGTCCAAATGTACTCTTTGGCTTGATTTAGGTGCCAAAATTTTAAATTTTACATAAGCTTGTGCATAAAATTTCTAGTGCAAAAATTGGGCTTCAATATGCATTCACAATTTTAGTAAATCTGGAATCAGTTTTCCTAGATAACCTGTTATCCTTTGTGTGCCCACAACAAAAGGTCAAGTTTACCCTCCAACCCAACCCACACAGGTTGAAAGGTCAAGCAAAGTGTGAGGAACACCTCTTTGTCTCACTTGTGGAAAAGTTTGTGGTCCTTCCTTGTGTTACTAAATCCCCCCCCCCCCATCTCCCCCTGCCTTCTCTGTTGCAAGTGCAGTTGTTTGCTGAACTCTTATTTTTTGGTTCAGGAATTCAATACACCTGTTTCGGATTTAAGGCCTACGTGAAAAAAAAATGGCCTTTATGAGGGGTAGGTGCGGTTTTTAATAGGAGTAAATTTAACATTATGTCTATGGAGAAAATTTTCGTTCCTAAAAATATTGGCCCTTAATAGAGGTGGTCCTTGAATAGAGGTGGCCTTTAAAAGAAGTTTCACTGTAGTTGCAGAGTTAGTACCAGGGTCGAAACTAGCCTTTTTTGCACCCGGGGCAAGCATGGATTTTGGCGCCTCCCGCCCCTTCCCCCCTCTTCCGCAATGTATATTCACAAAGAGAATTTTACTAATTTTCTAATTGCCGACTTATTTTAAAATATGTAATATTGAACTACGTAATCGACAATTACGGATCCAAGAGGGAGGTCACGGGGGTCATGATTACCCTCTGAACACCAACAAAAATATTCTAAAGATTATTTTTAAAATGAAATATACAGTAGAGTCCCGATTATCCGAGTCCTGCTTAACCGAGTTTCCGCTTTAACGGAGTTATTTTCTTCTGATGGACTGAAGGCTTCTATTATTATGAAACAGCCATTATAAATGAAGTGTTAGGTGAAGATGAAAGAGCAGCCGTAAAAAGTTAGAACTCTGATTTTCTGGTCAGAATGGGAAGAAAAAAAATTTGGCCTTTTTTTTTTTCCTTTTTCAGTGCATTTACCTTATATTTGAATATTAATGAATATTATTTTTTATACGAAAACAGATAAAACTGATATTAGAAATATAATTGTAGGTTGCTTTTCCATATTTGTTTTAAAGTACATATTAATTTTTTTTCACTTCAGTTCTGATTCGGGTTTGAATATTTCGGGTTCGATTCGGGTCGGGCTAACGATTTTTTTTCCGGGTTCAGGTCGTTTTTTGGGTTGACTTTTAACAGAAATTTTGTGTTCGGGTCGGGTGCAGGACTCTAATGCCAAGTTAAGTTGCTGTCAATTAATTGTTCTCGAAATCATAATCGTTTGTTATACGTCATCTCTCATCTGGGGGAAAAGGATTTCTATTTGCCAATGCCATTCAATATTACAGAACCATTTTTCCTATATATTCTATGCTGGCGTGATTTTGGCGAAGTTTTTCTGATAGCAGACACTGATTGGTTTCTGGTGAACCGAGCTTCTGAGCTGCTAAGCTTTAGTCTAACCGGTGACGTAAATCAGCCCATCCTCCGGGAATTCATTCTGTTTTTTTTAGCCGGGGCACTGGACTGTGAGTCAGGCAAGCAAGATCTAGATCGAATTCTGTAACAGGAGCTTTCTTCAGAATTTACAGTCGCGTCTTGGGATCAACACTGGGAAAAGAGAGCTTTTCTTGCTCCTAAAATAGAAATGGCAGAATTGTGCGGAAAATTCAAGCTCGTCAGCAGCGAAAACTTTGATGATTTTATGAAAGCGATGGGTAAGTGATTGTCTGAAAATTGTATACTAGTTTTGTGAATCTCAGTAAATTTTACATCTCAGTTCATTGATCCTTTTAATCAGGGCCGTAACCAGCTGGCAAATTCAGGGGGGACATTGAGAATTTTCTGGTGGAGCTATTTGACGTCCGTTTTTTTTTCTTCAACAACTTTAATGATAAATAAGTAAGACATATGGTGATAAATAGACAAACAGAAGTACAGGGCAAATTCACCTGTCATAAAATCGTTGATTACAATGTGTAAAAGTTTTAAAATGTAATATGGATGCTATTTATTATTAAAAGATTGCGCAGCTTAAAGGGAGGGGCTCAGCCCCCCATCTCCATCTTGTTACAAACCTGCCATTTATACAATTTCTACTGTAAAAATTTTAAAGGGTATGTCATGTTTATTCATACCTATTAATATTTGATAAAACAAATATAGTTTATTTTCTTGTCTTTATATGTTTAAATTGCTTACATTACCAGTTTAAATGTTTTGAAATTAATTTTTATAAAATTCCGAAGAAAACTATTAGGATTTGAGGTACCTATAGTTTTATAGCATACATGAAGAAATTCTACAGAAACAATTAATTTTTTAAAATAAAATTTTTTTGCTATGAAAAAGAATTTTGGTGCTGCTAAAATTAATTGCAGTTTTTTAAAGGTTGATTTTTTATAAATTGATCTGTATAATTAAAAAAATAGATCTTTCATCTCTCTTTTCCTTTTTGACTTTTTAAATTTTTCAAGAATATTTAAGTTTAGACGAATGCAATTTTTTCCTTTACGTTCATATCGATTGTGCAGATATTCCATGCAGCCGTTGTTATCCCCCCCTCCCCCTCTTTCTCTTTAATAACTAAATATTCTAGACTTAATATGCACTTTTTGCTTTGATGCAACATAAAGACAAAATCGAACATTCTTAATTAATTTATTTTTTCTATTTTCCTATTTTTATTTGCGGCTGGTAAAAAAAAAAAAAATGCGGGTGGATGTGATTTTCTCCCAAATTTCCTGTTCGATCGCTTCCAATTTGCATATTTATTGCTAGGCAATAAACGTATTTTTAATTAAGTGGCCTCTAAAAAGAGTTGTCGCCATTTCTCCTGTGTAGCACCCGTAATCGATTAAAAAAAAGTATAATTTGAATATGTGCATGAATGATAAATATTATTAAGAAATAGTCACGATTTTCCTGCTAACAGCAATATTGATTTTTTAATAAGATCAAATTAGACTGCATGTTAGTTAGAAACATTAATATTTAACGAGAAACATTTCCTGTTAAAAATATAGAGCACCATAATTAAAAATAATTAGGAAAATAAAACTTGAAAAGATGTTCGTTTTTCTCAAAACGTAATGGTATGAATTTTAAACCAAAAGTGAATTTCACTTCAAAATTATATGGATATTTTATTATATTAATTAAAAAGTTATCAGGCTATTGCAATCTGCATGTATAGCTGATAGTTTTTTAGTTTAATAATAATAAAAAAGTTTGGAGAAGTGCAAGCAGTGTCGATTTTTTTTTCTCTCCAAAAGTGATGTTTGCAACTCCGGGAGGGAAGATGTTCCGGAGGGGAAGGGGGGGGGGTCTCTCAGCCCAACTCCTGAATTCATCACTGTGTTAAGATAAAATAAACAAATGTACCAGTAGAGAAAAAAAAGAAAGAATTATTCCAGTTTATGGAAAGTTAATATCCATATTTTGAATTATCCATAATTATCCATAGTTTGAATTATATAATATAGTTCAAATATCCATCCAAACTTAATGAAGAGATTATTTACCAAATGGTTTAGATAGTTATTAGTTTTCCAGTTTTTTTTTATGCAGTTGTAGGACATTTTAGAGTATATAATTTTTAATTCTTTTTTTTTTTTTTTATAAATTTTATAATAATGAGAGGAGATACTTCTTATTTTACTATAACCCTCAACTAAAACGATCCTTAATTGCTGTATGAAAAGAATTGTATTTCTAAAATATAGCTAGAACGTCAGTTTTTAAATAAGAAGCAGTGTTTTTTTTTTTAAATCTTTTTATACTTTCCTTTTCGAAAATTGTAATCCCCAGTGGCGCCAATTTATATCGACCCGTGGGCGCCAGCTCACCCAATAATTTGGTCTCTTCGTCCACGAAATTCAATTGATATTTATTCAATTATAATTCAGTTTGTTATTTATTTATTCAGTCGCTGAAATGAAAATTGGTGTTATTGATGTTCTCAATAAGTTTGTTTGAAAAATAGGAAATCGATTAGACTTACTGGAGTCCCTTCAGCGAATGTATAATTAAAATTTTTCTTAAACAAATTTCCTTATGAGGAAGAACTTGTGTGAATGTAATTTTATTAAAGCATAATTAAATTATAATTTTAATTTTTGCTTAACCCCTTAATTCTCGCTCCCGTGATACTCACGGGCTGTGTCTTTTATTTATCTTATTCTGATTCGCTGATTCCCACCAGATTTATAAAATAGTGTAATTGGTATCATTTTACAATATATTATGGTATCATTTTACCTGTCATTAAATAAGGTGAATATTTCTTTTTCAAAAAAGTGGTGCCAATAAGCAATTTGAATTTTTAAACCGTAATTTAATGCGGCTGTTAAGGGGTTAAAAAACATGATTTAACTTCGAATTATCACATTTAGTCATTCGCTTCTCTTCCGCCTTTATCTCCACACACGCACTAAAGGGGTGGAGTGGGGGGAGAGAGATTGTATGTGTTGTTATTTTAATCAAAAATTTTTGAGCTCACCCAATATTTTTCAAAAGTTGATACTACTGGATAATCCCCCTTCGGTTTTCTTTCTTTGTTATGACATTCCACACTGCTGTCTAGTCAGCGTGGCTGTGCGTGTGACATCCACCGAAGGGGGAAAAAACGGGAGGAAAAAATAATGTTTGAAAAATGGCGGGATTCTGTGAGAAATAAAGATTGGATTTTTCGTTAGTTTTAAATTTGAATAAAACTTACTTTCGGTTAAAAAAAGTAATGTTTTTTTTTATAAGAGACATCAACAGCCTTGAACCCATATTTTTAAATATATCGTTAAAAGCTAATTCCGTTTATATTTGTTAGTTTCTAAAAAATGACAACAAACGATAAACGGACATCTCAACTTTTAATTGATTTAGTTAAACCGGAATTAAACAGTTTGCTTTAAAAAGTTTTTTAAATAGCTAACTCACTGTTTTTTTTTTTTTTTTTTAAGTTCCGTTGTTTATGCAAATTAATGCATAATTATGAAAATTAGAATAATTCTTGAAGAAAATGCTAAAGCATAAAGCACTTAGTCATGAGCTACGGAAATTATTTTTTTAATATTTAAAGAAATAAAAATAATTTTAAAAATTTATATGTACATTTTTATTATTTTAATTTTTAACATTAAAAATACTTTTCTTTTCGTTGCTGCATACTAAGCTTTTTTTATATTTTGGCATTTTCTGCAAGAATTATTTGCTGCAGAAAATGTTAATTTTTATACTTGTAATTTAATACTTATAATTTATGATTACTTAACGCAACAATCAAACTTCCAGTAAAACAAAGTCGTTTAACAATAAAAAGAAAAGCTTGTTTTTCGATTTTTCTTATTGTATTCGATTATAGCATTAAAAGATATACTAAAGATATGGGGTGCCTGAGGCTGTATGCAATCAAATTATTTTTACAATAGGTTTGATTGATTTTTCTTTAACCCTTTGCACTTAATGTCGAGTGTGACTTGACATTTTGATTTTTATCGCAGCTATTTTAGGAGTGCAACGGGTTATCTGATTCAGACCATAATGTTTCAGGAGTCTGTTATTTATTTGTAATTAATTAAATAGGTTGAAAAAAATTCTACTATCAAAAGTAAAAGATTAATTCTTGGGAATTTGGTTGAGCTTTTCCTAAAAAATAAGTAAGTCCCAGCACCACATTTATTGGAGGGGGGGGAAATAACTATTTAATAAAAATTATCATCAGTTTATTAATATTTTGATTATAAATATATTATTTTTTTGTAAATTGTTTTATAATTTATGGCTTTTAAAAATCCTTTTTTGAACGTATTTAATTTTTGTTTTAACATTTGTAGTTCATTTGACATACAAAAAAAATATTGTTAAATTTTGCTTAATATTAATAAATATGTCATTTTTAACCCGGGAGGACTCGCACGCGCCGGCCCTGATAGACACAGAGTACGTATGGTTTTTACAGTTGTCACCACTATTTTTTTAAAGTAATCTTCCATTTATTTTATCGCAGATTTTGTAACAATTGTTTTCGATTAAATAAGGTGAAGATTATTTGTATTTATTGGTGACAAAGTAAAAATCATTCATTCCCTGGTTATGCGCGCGTTCTTCCGGGTTAAATATGCCAATATGCCTTTTTTTTTTTAATGCATGATAGTATGTGGTGCAGTTAAGTGTTAAATTGAAATTGTGGAAACTAATAAAGTTAAATTTTTTCAACGAAATATTATTAATGATTTGTGTATTTCAAGGGGTTACATATACGTTTTCGACGCCAAAAAATTGATATATTTTGGAAATTTTTAAAGGAAGGGAGTAAAATTAATTGAAAAACTAATAATTCCACTTTGTTTTTTATTGCTTCAAGTATTTAAAAATATTTTTTGCTGTTAAATTTGGTCACATATTACGTCGGAAACCTGCAGCCGCGTTGACCTGTACCAAAATACCCGGGCTCGATGGGCAGCATCCTAACTTACTGTAGAGACAACAAATTATTAAAATCTCCAGTTTCTTCTCGTAAAATAAGGTTGTATGTTGTATCTGAGGGTCATCGGCTCAAATTTTTGAAAAATAAGAAAACTGCGTTATTTAAAAAAAAAAAAAAATCATTTTTCGTAATTTTTGACCTTTTTAAACGTATTGGGAAAATATAACAAAAATAAAATTTCTAAAAATGGCTCATTGTCCCTTAGACAATTTAAGTATGCGTAGATGAATGCAAATTTTATCCAAAAATGTTAAAAATTGTTCTAGTCCTCGTGCTACCCATGTTGAAAAATGTAGTTTCCAGAAAATCGCGTTTAAAGTTTCAGGATTCTATTTTGATCTTGCGCGCCCTTACATTGCAGTTGATATCTTTCTTAATAATTGAGATATCACCAGAGGTGTAGTGGGGGGGGGGGGGGGGAGGGTATACGAAGGTATATACCATATACCTTCTGTATTTTTTAAAGAAGCTCCGTATACCCTCTGTTTTTCAAATAAAACTATAGCGTATACTCTAGCCACGAACTTCATGATTCTAGCGTATACCCCTGGTATTTTTACGGCTACAACTCTGGATATCACTTTAAATCTTCTTGCCCATAATTATACGCACTATAAGGATTTAATTTCCGTCAGAAACAAAAAACCGATTTTTTGAAAGTTGAGAACGTATCTTACCCCTTGCCCGTGATACGCCCGAACTCAGTTCGGGCAACGCAAATGCGTCAATTTTTGAATGCCCGATCTGAGTTCGGGCAAGAGAAAAATCAGTGTTTCAATTCCGTGAAGCCTGAACTCAGTTCGTCCAATGCCATAATATGTAATTTACTACTCCAACCAGACAATGTTTCCTTTGTTGTCGTAAAACTGATGAAAAGGGAAAGAGGATACGACGCGAGACTGGCCGAATAATATATAAAATATACGCAGTCAGAGGGTTAATAAAAAAATAAAAATAAGATTATTTTCTTCTTAAATAATAACCCAAAGTATAGATTTTTTTTTCTTTTAATGTAAAATTTACTTGTGAAAATGTCTCCTTCATCTAAATTAAAGTTGTTTTAAATAGAACGTAACAATTTTTTTTTAAAATTTTTATTTGTTTATGTACTTTAAAATCCAGAGGTGTATGAGTATTCTGTTTATCTGTATGCCGAATATTCGGTATTCGGCCAAAATCACTATTAAGTTCATCCCTAGTTTCAGATCCATTTATAAGAAAAAATAAGTAACATTCCAATTCCAGGGTTAAATGAGTGCGTCATCTTTTCGGCTTCTTTCTTGTAAAAGCAGATGCCTTTAAAGGGTCGTTTACACGGAGCGAGTTTACTAGCTACAAGCCGGCGAATTCACTAGCTGCTAGTAAACTCGCCTCGTGTAAACACGTTGGCTAGTAAACTATCAGGCAGCTCAGCGAGTGCGAAAAAAGTTGAAAGCTCGGCTACTTTTTTCGCTACTCGCTGGCGTGTTAGCTATCTGGCTAGTGAACTAGCTGCGTGTAAACGTTGTTGCTAGTGGAATCGCTGCGAGTATTCGGTAGTTCGTGCTTCTGTTATGTAAACAATGTCGACTGAAGTAGTTCGTGTCGGCGTGAATGAAGAAAAATATATTTTTCGAACAAACTTAACAATTAGGATACCAATAATTAAAATATTTTTGAGAATTATTCACTGTTTGAAATAACTACCGTAATTATCACAAGGTGAATATTTTAATTATTTTAGATAGTTGAAAATACTAATGTCGGGGAATTGCAGTTATCAAATTATTGAGACCGTATTAGAGGGCAATAATAGAAAAAAAAAGTTTTGGAGTATTAGTGCATAGATTCGTATATTTTCCACAGTTAAACTACCTGAAAGTACTCTTAGTAATTAGTATTACAAATATGATAGGAATGATACTGAGGGTTGAATGTTTTAAATACTAAATAAAATAATTTCAAAATAAAACTGCAGAACTATGATGGCGTTTGAGGCCACTGATCTGCAGATTTACTACTTCAATTACTACCATAGATTTCATTAATATTACAATCATTTTTTGTGAGAGATGAATAAGTAAATGTTTAAGACAGAAAATAATAGATTTTTAACAACTTAAGTAATAGTTTTTTTTTTTTTTTTTTTACGAATTTAATATTTCCAACTGAGCGAAAAAATGCCCAAACCGGGAATCGAGCACAGATCATTCGCTTACAGGGCTAATGCTCTTCCGTTTAAGCTAACTGGGCCGACAACCGATGAGCATAGGCATTTTTTCGCTCAGTTGGAAATATTCAATTCGTATGATAGCTTTACCAATCAGTTTGATTGCGTTAAAAACAAGATAAAGTAAAAAAACTAAAACCCAACTACGACAAAAAACTACGCTGAAAAAGTATAAAAGTACCCCATGAATACAGGTAAAGTCACAAGCAAATGCTAGTAATATATAGATATATTCAAAATGTACAAGTAAAGCGCTTTTGAATGATACCAAACACGGCATATTTATCTTAACTTTATTTTTTGACGTATGACGCTTCCAGTATTTGGTAGTAGTGACGCACATATCCGTCGATGGCAGCAAATGGGTAATGGACCGATTAGTGGATGAGGTCGTTAGTGTAATGTGTAAATGTGTAATGTAGATTGAAGGTTTCATGTATTAAGATGACCTAGGAAGATTTCTTAATCTATCTAATTCTGCTAACGATTGACTGTCATGTGGATTTTTAAGCAACTTATTATGATCCAAGGCACTTATAAACAAACCCTCTATGGTTTTGACTCTACTGAGAGCGACATAGGCCTGTCCTTTAGCAAACAATGACTTTCCTAGATCGATAACTGCTTTATCCAGAGTACAACCTTGTAATTTATGTACAGTACAACCCCAAGAAAGAATCAGCGGGAGCATTTTACGCTGAATTTTCCCAGACCCCCTCAAGCCGTCAAATTCAGTGAGGCAAGGCTCGATTCTGACAAGTCCGTTAATATCGGCTTTTATGGATGCGTCGTCAAATTGTATGAGAACAGCGCTTGGCTGTTCTCCCTGTTCCAACTGATCGCGCCGAAGAGCAGGCCATTCAAAGGCCTTCACCACTCCCATCGCTCCGTTTACTAAACCCTGGTTTACATTCAAATTTCTACGAAGCATTACTCTGGAGCCGATTCCCAGTTCGATACTGTTTATTATACCCCCAGTCTTATTGGGGTCACTAGGTAAATGCTCAGGTTTCGGGGTCTGTCCGTATGTCTTCGATTCAGTAGATGTATCTATTGCTGTGATGGTGTACATTTTAGTAAGTAATGTTAAACGTTCCGACATCTTGGTGTTATATGCCTCTACCTGTTTCAAAGTGGGATATATATGTACTATTTCATCATAATCGTTTGTTTCATTAGTTATTTTTCTTGTGTCTAACGTGGCCAGTTGTTCTAAGGTCAGTTTGCCTACTCTGATATTGTTCAAAAGATCAACGAAAGTGTTATCGTTGGCTTGGCGCATATTTTGGCTCAATTCACAGAAATCAAACATCCTCCACAAGTGTGGTTCATGTACATGATGTTCCGGCTGCTTGAAGCAATACGCGCCCCCAAGTGTAGCAGCAACCGGGGGTAGCTGCATGAGATCGCCAAAAGCTAGAACGTTGACACCTCCGAAGACTCGGTCGTTCTGTTTAAGCTCTTGTAGCCTCAGGTGAATATTTCTTAGTGTAGAATAGGGCACCATTGAGACCTCGTCTATTATAACCCACTTGATATTTCTCCATTTATTTCTTTCCCTTTGCAGACGATCTCCGGTCAGCGGCCTCAAGGTAACTGTTCGGCCCTTTTCAATAGGCAATACAAAAGTACTGTGTAAAGTGCATCCTCCGACTAGTCGGGCAGCAACACCAGTTGGTGCCGTGACTATGACACTTGTATTTGAGGATAGTCTTCGAATTTGTTCAACCAGCAGTTTTAGAGTGAAACTTTTGCCGCTTCCAGCTCCGCCAGTAATGAACATTAGGAGTGATCTTTGTTGGTCATCAGTATTTGTTCGTAATTTGTCACATACTTTGGTGAACAACTGTTTTTGATCGTAGTTTAAGGAATTGACTCCCCTCAAAAAATCCTCATCAGACATAATGTTTACTACCATATTGTCTTCAAAATCATCTTCTTGAATATTAATGTGATGAAATGGATTTTGTAATATTGAAGTCTGATTCGTGGCGCTATTATTGGCACACATGTCGACTGCTTGTTCAGCAGCTAGTCGTCGAAGGGCATCTTGTATTTCGTTTTCCCAACGAGATAATAGCTCATTATCATACCCAGAATGAAGTGGTCTTAAAAGACCACGTTTCGCCAAGAAAGCATCTTTAGCATTGTCGTACCCCTCTAACAGCTCACATTCACTACGGAAGGGACAATGCGTAACTAGCAAACTGTAATAGTACGCTTCAGGGTCGGAGTCAGCGGTGTAATATCGAGTTCGTAGAACTGCTGGCCGTGATCGTTTCTTCATTCTACCCATTCTATTCAGCAAATTTATTATTGGCTCTTGGTTTTCAGTTTCTTGCTCATAGGCATCAGCATCTCCATCGTCATCGTCTTGATAAGTAATAGAACTTATCGGCTCATAATTGACAGCGAACTCACCGAGACTCAATTCTTCTAAGTTCCGTGGTCGACTTTCATATCGTTCGAATATATTTTTGCAAGGCTCAACTGTATCCGAATCAAAACGTAACATCCTGTACCTGAGCTCAGGCTTGCATGTGTTAACGAATGTTGACTTCCTGGAGCTGTCGCGTAACTTCAGGTGGCACAGCCTGTATGCACACTCCGGCGCTGACACTTGACGATGATTCATCAAACAATTCTGAACGGCAAATATCTGCTGGCCAAAATTTCCTCCTCTTTCTCTAACTCTATAAAGCGCTTCTGCTATTGCGGTTTGCAGGTTCGCTGGTTCCGATTTCGCGATATATTTAGCGATATAATACGCAACGCCAAGAGCTGAAACCACAGGCTGTATGTCAATATTAGCACCCCACAATCGTAGTAGTGTTGCATTGTAATTATTAATCATAGATTCTTCCGAGCGTCTCTTTAATATATAAAATTTTCCACCATTTGAAGTAGCTTGGTTGTCATCCAATATTACTGTTCTTTCTGAGCTTCGTTTTGGAAACCCAAATCTACATGAATTTGGACTTCTATAACTGTAACATGTATGTGTGTGTCTGTGAGTTTGAAGTCTGGTGACAAGATCTTTTAATTCTGAATCGTTTTCAGGTATTTCGCAGGTAATTATATTTTCAAGCAGATTAATTCCTTCTGGCGAATTGAAATCGGGCATATCTTTACACCAAACAATCATATGTATATGTGGAGATCCCCTTAATTGAAATTCAACCCGCCACCAGAAATCAACCAGTTCATGACCCAATATATAATTCGATTTGCTTTTTAATACTCGCATAAGAGCATTAAACCTGAACATAAACTGGCGCGACAGGGTTACTGGATACGATTCCACTAATCTTAGCTTTTCATCATAAGTCAGATCGTCGATAGGAAAATCAGGCCTACCATCTGCCACCAAGAGAGCTTTTAACATGTCCCGCCAATTCAAATCATTACAGGATAATGTAAGATAGAAATGGGGTGGCCCTAAGTTTCTGACCATGGCCATTAGCTCTGTAAAAGCCCTGTGCCAGTAGGAAGAAGTCCCTCGTATGTTTCTCATACATAAATGTATATTTTGTATAAGATCCTCCGGCTGTATCCCATCTTGTCGAAGTCTTCCACAAACAGATACATTCTGGCGTGCTCTTAACAATTCTACTGCAGACAGAGCATAAAATAGGTATTCTATTTTTTGAAATCGTTTGTCGCTTCCCATAACTCTAGTCTGAAAGTAGTCCAATGGGGTTATTTTGTGTTGCCTTTCTTCATGTAATCCATTATTTCCATCAGGGAAGAGTCTAACCCATGCTAATTCCTCAGCTCTTTTTTCTACAAGGAGGCTTATAGGAGGAGCTGTCTTTCTCCGAATATCGTATACTGGGAGGGGTGTATCGTTACCTACAGGATTATTTATGACATCAATTAAATTAGGTATCTGGTACTCGTTAGCCATCAACATTGTGACGTTTATTTGGCCATTATTAGTTAAGGATCTGGCAGTGATGTCATCGTTGCAATGACCATTAACGGAGTCATGTTCGCTATCGGTGGTTTCATGTGGACATACGTTTGATGGTGTCATGTTGTTGACAGATACGTTTACAGACGTTATGCAATACTGGAGGTTTCTGCGTCCTCTTGTCATAAGGACAACAGGTAGGTGCTCAGCGAGAGATTCAATAGTACTGAACATCATTAACATTGCACAACCTCTAGTTGATGCGACAAATCCTTTAGGTCCCCTTGAATGGGAATCAAACAGGTAATACGACGTATCATGTTTAATTACAGAGATTGATATCTCTGTTTCTGCGGTGATTATGCCTGCATTCTTCTCAATAGTCAGGAAAAAGTGCCGTAGACCTTCTAATAAGCTCGAAAAATATCCTTCTAGCACATCTACTGTTGGGTTAATTAGTCCTGTTATACAATCTATGTCAAAATCAAGTGTATAAGACATATTTGCGATGACTAACTCCGGGAGCAATTCTTCGGTGTTTAAATAATTTGGTTGTATTGGCAAGCTCCTTAGACACTGGGAGTAATATGCATCACCAAATATTAACACCCGATCAATGTCCGAAGCGTCCCATTGCGACAGATCTTTGGTGGAAGAATAAGCTATAGCAACTGCTGCATTTGCAGTGCATTGTTTCCCCCTACTGTCGGAAGAAAACATGTCACTTCCTTGATTAAAAGAACCTCTAAGAATTTTTCGGTCTGAATTAATAACTTTAAAATGTTGATGTGGCTCTCGGTTATGATTAACTGTTGTTGGCGGTATTTCAATTATATGCTCATCATTCATTGAATTTTGTAGGTGTTCAAAGTTAAGAGTAACGCCTCTATAGAGATGATTGTTGTTTACAAGCCAATTTAAAGCTGCACGTAGGTTGTCTAAATTCACTCTATATTCCCTGACCCTATCAACATTTTCTAATGTTTCGATGACAACAGTGAGACCGCACTGTTCAATCGCCAGTGGTAGTTGTTCCGTGATTTCTTCAACTTGTTGAGCAAACAACACAGCCTGCCCTTTAAACCCTTTTTGTCCGAAATGTCCTCCCAGTTTTATTATTTTAACAAACGGTATAATCCTTGATACAAGCCTTATTTCAACTTCAGATAAAGCTACTAATTGTTGAGGAGGTTCCGGAACTGTCATTTTATTCCAAAAAGCCGTTGACGGAACTTTATTACGACTTATAGAATTGGCACATCGATTACAGGCTGTTATTCTTTGTGGAGTGTTAGGCGGGAAAAGATTATTAGATGTTATATTTTTTACTTGATTTTTGTATAGTGTTTTTTTACAAATATAACATGTTTTGTCCGATACCTCCGAAATTGCCCTATCAAACTCGTCCTTGTCTGTTTCGAACAAAATTCTTCGAGCTCGGTAGGTTCTAGATGTATTTATCTGCATGGATTGAAGTCGTATCTCTCTTGATGTTGGAGTTTCGTTAGCACGAATTTCTGAAGCATGATTGCTCATCGACTCAAGTCGTGATTGCCTAGTAGACGGGGATTCTAGATCACGCATTTCAGAGGCATGATTACGCATGTTTTCCAAACGTGATTGTCTAGTCGACGGAGACTCTTGATCACGCATTTGAGAGGCATGATTACACATATTTTCCAAACGTGATTGTCTAGTCGACGGAGACTCTTGAGCACGCATTTGAGAGGCATGATTACACATATTTTCCAATCGTGATTGTCTAGTCGACGGAGACTCTTGAGCACGCATTTGAGAGGCATGATTACACATATTTTCCAAACGTGATTGTCTAGTCGACGGAGACTCTTGATCACGCATTTGAGAGGCATGATTACACATATTTTCCAAACGTGTTTGTCTAGTCGACGGAGACTCTTGAGCACGCATTTGAGAGGCATGATTACACATATTTTCCAAACGTGATTGTCTAGTCGACGGAGACTCTTGATCACGCATTTGAGAGGCATGATTACACATATTTTCCAAACGTGTTTGTCGAGTCGACGGAGATTCTAGATTACGTACTTGAGAAGCATGATCTTTCATTGACTTGAGTCGAAGTATTTTTGAAGTGGGAGTTTCTAAGCTTCGGGTTTCGGAAGCATGTGTCTTTAACGAATAAAGTCGCTGTGATCGAGAATTTTGAGATTCTTGCGATCTTATCTGAGCAATGTAGTTTTTTGCTTTATGTAAACGTATGATTTTTTTTTGAGAAGTTTCTTTCTCACGAAGATTATCAGCCCGTTTTTTAGCATTCCAACGATTTTCCACTTTAGAATGTTCGGACTGCGTTTTCCTACGATTTTTCTGATAATCTTTGTCTTTTATTCTTCTAAATTCAGTAATATCTGGGGATTCATTTTTTCTTGTCTCAGAAATGCGTGAAGCTTTTTTTGTTTTCCTTGATAAAGCCATTTTTTAAAAGCTTTTATTTTATACCTAAAATAATGAAACTAAATGTTAATATTTATAGCTCTATTTATTTACACTAGATTTACTAACCTAACTCAAACTAAATTGTTTTTGTTTATAGACCTATACTTATTATACTACTTCTTATTTCTATACTTACTAACTATACTATACTACTAACTTTTACTGCTATTTCGTAGACTATATAAACCTGGTACTTTTGGTGCAATACCAGCAAAATTATTTTTATTTATTTAATCCGACAAAATTTAAACAGTGTATCGAAGTAGGATGGCTGTGGTTGCTTCCCTGCGTTACCGGGTACACAACGTGACAACGAATAGGCAAATAGATACACACGCACATATAACAACATAAGCCCGAAGGCATATAATGCAGAGGACATTTTTATGGGAGTTTTAGCCAGTTATCAAACTGTTTCCGCCTTCACCGCGTGGAGGTACTCCCAGCTTATGTCGTTTACATTAGTGCATTAAATTATTCTATTAACGTTCACGCTGCTCTACATTACAGTTCCCGTGATCCGCGCTTTACTCTTATCGCTCATTTTTTTTAAACATCTTCAAAGCAGTCTTGTAATTATGTATAAGCATATAAATACTGGTGAAGCTCTTTCAAGTAATACCAAACACATTACATATATTTTTATTTTATACTTTTTGTCCGCTAGAGGGCATAATAGTAAATTTGGTGACAAACTTTATAGCTCACAACCAACAGAATATCAAGATCAAGACCCTTCTAATGGCACTGCAGTGGTCTTATTCTGATTACTAAGTACCAAAGAAATTAAGAACGAAAAGATGTGAATTATATGCAATTAGCCCATAAATGCAAGTAAAGTCACAAGCAAATGCTAGTAATATATATATATTCGAAATGTACAAGTGAAGCGCTTTAAAATGATACCAAACACGGCATATCTAGCTTAACTTTATTTTTTTACTCTGTATATTTTGTCCGCTAGAAGGCGCCACATTGAATTTGGTGAAAATCTATATAGCCTATAACCAGCGGACAATTAAGACGCTTCTAATGATATGTCATTTGTCGAATTCTGATTAGTGGTTTAGAAGTTACGAGGGAACAGATGAACATACATACATACATACATACATACATAGCCTGTCAAAATCATAACCCTCCTTTGGCTTTGCCGTAGTCGGGTAATAATAGTTTACCGTAATTTCCCGCGTATCCGCCACGGCTTTAAGTCTTTTCAGACCGGAAATTTTATTGAAAAAAAGAAGTCAAATAAGTGGCAAGCAGAATCAAGTCACATTTTATTTAAAATAAACTCTGGTAGGAAATTGAGTTATCCGAGGTACGGCAGATAGGCGCGAAATTACGGTAATTGTTTTTATGTAAATGGGGAGGGGTCGAGCCCTATGAGCCTCTCTTTTCCATATGCCCTTAAACAATATGCTTTGCTTCCTGGTTTATTTCATTGATTGACAGATAAACTAAACAGGGCAGAGTTATAAAAATGTGATTAAAATATTGAAAATTTTATTAACCACATGAAATTAATTAAAAGCAGCACTATTTATAAAATTTTGGTGTTCCTATTAAACATCAGTGAAACTGCATTTTTAGCAACGATTACATGGGATATCCATTACTGAAAATAGACTAATTAAACCTTACAATAATGGACACGGGTCTTAAAACCTTAAAAATTAATGAAATTTCATAAATGATCATTATAATATAAAATTCAAATTTCATCTTTTAATTTCGTATTGCAGTAATCTGTGTGTTTTATTTTCCATAACACAGGGTACTCTTGTTATACATTTAAAAACGCGGCAATATCATTTGCGTTCCACTTATATTTTCTACGAACACACACACACATTAAAAAAAAAAAAAACAGACAGGAAAACTCGGCACTTAATATAAAAACAAACACTGTTTTCAGAAAAAAAACATAAAAGAAAGCTTTAGAACGCAGCATGTGACGCAATAGCGAGTTGGCTACTGAGCGAGTAAACAAGTTCGTGTGTAAACGACCACTATCTCGCTAGCTGACTCGCTCGCTACTTTTCTCGCCGGCTTGTAGCTAGTAAACTAGCTCCGTGTAAACGAGCCTTAAAACAAGCACTATCACCACGTGGCTTCTTTTCACCTGACACCGCTGTAGGCAAAAGTGAAAAAGCTGGTCGCCCGGAACGGGAAAGAGGGGCGACGACTGCTTTTGCGTACTCGTTTTTAGAAGTCAGCCCAGGAAGTTTTTTGTTATGTTATTGCTCACGGAATAATTTCTAATTTATTCTGTTGTAATGCAATAGAAATGAGGGTCATAAAGAACATGTGTATGTAGAGTTTACCCCTATTGTTAAAGATATGCATCACAGAGATAACATCGAGCGATTTGTTTTTCGATTATATTAAAGACTTCATCGGCTTTCGGTTGTCAGATCTTTTTGATGAATGTTATTTTAACAGCTCTAATCGGATTAAAATTTCAACACATCCATTTGAAATTTATTAACTTCTAAGGGACGAGCACCATGTATATGTGCCATATATGGTGAATAAAGTTATTGTTTTTGAACACAATTGTTTTCTAATAGTAAATTTTCGCCTTATCTAATTGTAGAATTCCTGCGATTAAATAAAGCCAAGATTACCATTCGAAAACAGTGGTACTAATATACATTTGTATACGGGATTTTCGTTGCAGAGGGTTGATATTTATTGCAGTAATTAAGATAAATACATTTCCTTTAGCTTATGCTGCCTAAAATATAACTTATCCCCATCTTATCACTCTTATCCCTATCTGGCGTACGAAATACAGCGACAACTTCCTTTTCGTACTCGTTTTGTCTTTCTTCCTTATTTATTTTTTGCTAAGATAAGAGCTCGGAGCGGTGTTTTTTTAATTACGTTGCTACTGCTCACAGAATATTTTCAAACCTATTATGTTGTAATGAAACAAAAATGGGAATCACAAAGAACATAAATATGTTTGTTTATTGATAGTATTTATATTGACTCTAATCCTTTTAATGATTCTGTTCTGGTTGTCAGATCTTTTGCTGAATGTTAGTTTGAGAATGAAATTAAACTGAGATTTATGTGCTCAGTTGGAAATTATTTATCAAATTTATTCTGCAATAATTAAAATAAAAATGTTACACTTAGCTTATGACACATTTTCTGATCTCACTCATTGAATTTCACACGCTCTTTTTCGATTACTCATGAATTTTATTTATTTATTTAAATAGGCACCTTAGTAAAAATAATAATGCATACTCATTGAATTAATCGCCCTTCTATATTCTCACTATTCGAAACACAAAATTAAATAATGCTGTAAAAATTCCTCTCCTAAAACTCCCATAAAACAAAAGAAATACCTTCACTTTGGAGATAAATTAATTTACCACTTAAACAACTAGGCGCGGCGGGGAGACATCGATCATGGTGGTCGTATAAAAGTTAATCGAAAAGACAGAGATCTTCCGTTATTTATTGTATATTTCCAACAGGGTTGGCAAGTTTCTGCCAGAGTGGTTAAAACCAGCGGTTATAACCGGTTAAAACCGGCATGGCAGAAACTAGTTTCTGCCAGTAAGTGGCAAAAACTGGCAGAAACTAAGAAATAATATTAATAAGAAATTTAATGTGCAGTGATTCATAATTCACACATGTATTTGATATGTAAACAATTAAGTTAAAAATTAAAATTAAAGATTATGAATGTTATTCAAAGTTGTAAAAAAGTTTCAAAATGATCATATAAATATACTTTGTTTATAAAATAATAGGTACTAATTTTCTTTCACTTGAAAAACAGAAATTTTCAATGGTAGCCTGATTCTGTACAAGTTTAATTATTTTATATTGTTGTTTAGAGTTGAATTTTTATTTAAAAGTAAAAAAAGAAATTTACAAAAAAATCTGTGATATTTTAACAAATGTATTTTTCAGAGTATTTTTAAATAAATAATGCAATGCAATAACTTAAAGATTATGATTCTTGTGAAAATATATAAGTAAATAATTGAAGCACAATAAATAAGAGAAAAAAAAATTAATGAAATATCTTGTACAATTATTTTACAATATTGAAAGAACAAAATTGCCACTCAAATATACTATTATTACTTTTTCCACAGAACATTCCATGGCATAGGACAAAAATTTGCTAATCTTTCCGAACACACTGTTTCTTAATTTGTTTTGAATGAAAGAAAAGTTTGAAAATATTCTTTCAAGACTATCATTACTTGCTGGCAATGTCATTTTTGAGGATGCAAAATTTGAAAAATCCTCATTTTCACCAGTATTCATTTTTAAAGACGACCACCACACAGACAAGGGCAAAACATTTTCTAGGGCTTCCTTGGAGAAATATGTTTCTGGGACAGGGGTCGATTTTGCTTCAATGGATATTATGTATGGCACAAAATTGGAATTAATATCAGAAAGCAATTTCGTTGCCTTTTCTTTATGCTCATATGTCAATTTTGATCCCATATACTTAGGATGAAGTAAATAAGCTAGCATATGGTAGTCGGTTATTACTGTATTAAATTTGCTTTGAACCCTTGTAGTTGTTTGTTTTGTAAGTGCAAAATGTGGTTAGAATATTTTCAACTAACAGTCTTAATAAAAAAGCTAAAATCTTTAACAACGATTTTACACACAAATAACATACAGACATGTAAAAAAAATCCCATATGATCGTTTTTTGTCATGTCTGTACGTTATTTGTGCGTAAAATCATTGTTAAAGATTTTAGCTTTTCTACTAAAATTCGCACAAAGTTTGATCTATGCTTATAAGTCTTAAAAAAAAAAAAAAAGAAAAGTCAGATTTGTTCCCTTGAATACTGTATTCAAATGAAATGCTTTTTAAATCCATAGAATTACAAGATCCACATATAACTATAACATTTTTATGAGAAATAATTTATAGTGTTATTATTAAATTATTACATTAAATTGCAGAAAAGCATTTTGAGCAAGTATTGAATATTTTTCTTTTCTTTTCATTGTTTCATTTAAAAAAAGTATTTGATATAGTTTTGTATTTGATTTTTAAACTGAAATTTTATCTGTTAGATTACTCATTTGTTTCTAATACAAATCTATTTATTTTTTAATTAAAACTACCCACAATATTTCATTTGTTATTTAAACGGAATAAAATGTACTTAAGGAATTTAATACTAGTAAAAAAGTCTCAGATTATGTCACGAAATGTGTTTATGCCAGTTGTTGCCAGTTTCTGCCGGTTAAAACCGGTTATAACCACTTTCTGCCACTGGCACGGCAGAAACCTGTTTTTGCCGGCAAATAGCCAGCCCTGATTTCCAAAGGGGACAGCACCCCGTCTGAAAATTTCCAGAAGTGCACGTGCCCCTTTGTCCTCCCCGCAGTCGGCGTCAACAGTCTCGAGGAGTATTACACGCGCGCACTTTTAAAGTTGGAAAAGCTTCGATAGACGTATCATTCAACTATTTTCAACTGTCGGCCTTTTTGTATTAGTCACTCGGTGCTTTTAATCTGTAATAGCTTTACAAGGAAACTGATGGACTTCTTGCAGGAGACGCTTGTTTTGCCATCCTTCAACGCTTTTCCAGGAAACCTATTCTTCTCCACCTTTCTGTGGTTTATTCATAAAAGGCTGGGGAGATTCAACAATGCAAAGGCTAGAAGATAAGATCGTTTGAAGGAAAGTTTTTCTGCAGGATGTCCGTCAGTTTTTTTGCAAAACTATTAAAGTTTAAAAGTACCGCGTGACCCATTCAAAGGAGTCTCGACAGGTTGAAAATGATTAAAAGTACATCTTCGGGGTAGTTCTGTTTACTATCTTTAAGATGATCGCACGGATATTTTTCTGATGAAAAGAATATTGAACTTTATGAAATATGTTGTACAGCGGTAGAATTCGTATAAAAAAATCACTGGTCCCAAGGATTAGTAAGCATAAGAATTTACTGGTCCGCAGTAATCATCACTAGCCTGCTACATAAAATTCTATTAAGTCCCTTTAACCCTTTGAGTGACCCTCTCCCTTCCTAGGGTGAAACTTCCTTTGCAGTTATCCAAAATTTTCATCATAATAAAATGTAAAATAATAATTTGTTAAAAATTAAACAGTACATAAAGAAAAACTATAAAATTATTAATTAAATATTTCATTTCAGATTATCTATTTCAACTGACTAAGGTTTAATGCTATTTTTTAAAATTTATTGTTTTAAATAAAATTATGCGATTTGTGTTTGATTGCAGTTTTCTCAGGGACAGGAAAGTTTATGTTTACCTTTCAGAGATGGGGGGAGGGGAAGTTACTGGTCCTGCGGACCATTAAATTTTTCTAATTAGTGGTCCGATTGAATTTTTGGTGGTCTCGCATAGGCGTAACCAGGGGGGGTGCCCTGGGTGCCCGGGCACCCCTCCCCCCCCCCCCCCCCCCGCGCTTCCGCAGACTCAAGCACAGTTATTTTAAAAAATCGAAATCTACAAAAGAAAAAAGAAGTGAAAGCAGGGGTCAATTAGATTAGCAAATTAGTTTAGTTCAAAAAACTAACACCCTAAGTTTTGAAACGTGATAAAAAAAATGAAATCCTCGTTCTTTTTTTCTTTCTTTCTTTTCTTTTTGAAGAAAAGTATGTTGTTTATCTTTTTTAAAACTAGAACATTTACAAGAATCTGTATTAGTCTAGTAAGTCAAAAAGGTGGCTTTATAATTCCACTTTGACGTCTTTTGTTTCTTGGAAATTTTTTTTAAAGCCGTTCCTTCTATTGCATGTTTTTGCAATTTCATGAGAAATTAACGCAAGTTCTTAACGAACTAGAAACTATTTATCTCTTTGCTTTCGTAGTTTAAAGTCTAGAGAGAAGCAAAAAAATTTGAAAGGGAATGCAGATGTGAAACAATAATTCTAAAATGCGATTAGCCGGGGGGATGGGGGAGGGAGGTGCACTGAACCTGCCTCCTTTGAAAATGAAAAATAATAGCACAGAATAGCACAAAATTCAAATTAATCTGGAGGTTGGTTGATTGGTTGAATTTCGTGTTTCGCGGCCATTTTTTGACATTGGTAAAAAAAATATGGTTGCTGTCTTTCAAGTCAATATAGTATTTTTTTTCCTCTGAAAATTTATACGATTTTTAGAGTCTCTTCTCGTTTCGCAGCGTTCTTTTGAAAGTAGGAAAAAGAACCCGGTTTCAATCTTTTAGCCCAGTGCAGTAAATTTTGACCGAATTCGCGATTTTATTCTGCGATCATTTCATGATATTTACGATTTTTTCCCAAAATCGTTTGACGAAATTCACGTCTTTCTGCGCAATTTTTTGTCGAAATCTGCACTTTTCACCGCTAACCTTTGACAAAATTCGTGTTTTTTACCACAATCCTTTGACAAAATTCGTGTTTTTTACCACAATCCTTTGACGAAATTCGCATTTTTTACCGCGATATTTTGACGAAATTGGAGCACTTTCCTTCGATGAAATTCGCTTTTTCTTTCCGCAATCTTTTGGCAAAATTCGCGCTTTCTTTCTACGATCCTTTGACGAAATTCTCGTTTTTACCGCGATCCTTTGACGAAATTTATTTTCTGTTGCGACTGATTGACGAAAGTGATTTTTTTACAGGGAGATCATTTGTCGAAATTCGCGATAGTATTGCTCGACCGATGGGGAAAATTCTCGATATTTTTCCGTAACAATTAACAAAATTCTCTACTCTTTTCCGCGACATTTTGACGAAATTTGCAAAATTTTTTCATCAATCGTTTATCGAAATTCATAATTTTTTTGCGCAATTTTTTGACGAAACTGGCGATTGCTTTTTGCACTCTTTTATCGAAATTCCTGATATTTTTCCACGATCGTTTGAAGAAATTCTCAAATTTTTCCGGGACTAAAATCCGGGACCGATTCACGAATTGATTTTAAGAAATGGCATAAAAGAAATAAAAATCACGGACTTCAAATTTTTTTTAAAATACTTACTGAAGAATCACAGGTCTGTGAAGAATTTGGATGGGGGAAATACTGCACAGCATTTTTTAATTATGCGAGACTTTCCTTTTCTGTGCACAAACCGCGCGTTCCCGCACGTTATTTCAAAGCCTGTACCTCAAAGAAAACTTCATTACTGGAGGAAATTCGTTGGTTGGTTTTTTTTAAACGAACATAGAATTAAACAAATCTAGGATTTGGGGGGGGGGGGGGGGTGCCTTCAGAAACGTACTCCCGAGCAAGCTACGACCTCTTCTGTCTCGAAACAAACAAATCTTGAATTATTGCGCTTTTTATTTCGAGCAAAATTAAATTTTCAGCTTTCTTTTAAGAACTGATTTGACATTATTCCAATTTGAATTCAATCACGGCAATTGCAAAAATTACCAGAGAATTTTTTCTGTTTCAAAAAAAGTAAAAAAATCGCCTCAAAGCACGAAAACACCCGCTAAAAATCGCATAAAAAATTCGGAAAAGATTAAAAAAAAAAACCACAGGGAACGAAATTAACTATTTGGGTAAAAGATTTAAAACGGATTCCTTTTAGGAATGTCGAAAAAAAAAATCATCGCGAAATGCGAAAAAACCCCTCTAAAAATAACATTAAAAATTGTTAAAAATGGAAAAATCGCTGTAAGAATCTCAAAAACACTTTATTGAAAAGAAGACAAAGTTTACTGGATAAAATATTGAAATAGGATTCTGTTTTACTGATTTGAAAAAATTGCCGCAAAATGCGAAAAAATTCGCATAAAAAATTAATTGTAAAATTCCAGAAGGGTCAATCCATTTCAAGTGGTCCAGAAAATCATTAATTCGTTGCTCGACTAAAATAAGTAAGTAATAATAAGTCGACTGAAAATAAGTAAATGCTTTTCTTCCCGCACATCATAAAAGCAAAAGTTCATTCCAAAATTCTGGTGCTATTGTGGCATTTAGGGATAAAAATTAAATGGGATAATACCCAACGCCTTTCAAGGGTTAAGCATATTAATGTAACTGTAAGAGAGCTTTCTAAGGGGAGGTGAATTGTAAATACATAGAATTGAGAAAATCTCACATGGTCCCCAGTGGTGTCGTCATAAAAAAAACAGAGGGCATACGTTCTAAGCAGAGGGTCAAGGCAGAGGGTATACCGTAGTCAGGGTTGCAAAAAAGCCGGCTAAAATTAAAAAAAGCCACGCCGGTGGCTTTTATTGGTTTTAACCGCCTTTTTTTTTGGCCAAAATTGGCTTTTATACAGTGAAGCATTGTAATTATAAACGACAGATTTTTGTGTTTTTTAATTAGTTTTAAAGACATTTAATTGAGGTAGAAATCAATATAACCCAATTTTTCAATAATGAAGACATTAATATTGGAAAAAAAGGTCATACCAATTGCTTTGTCTGGTTTACACTGACCTTAACAATCTTTATTATTACTGCTTTATATAATTAAAAAGGACAATGGTTGCTTAGTTATACATTTTATTAACTAATTTTAAGGAATATTAATATACAAGTCTTATTTTATTTCTCGTAAACATTTATTTAAAATCACACATAAAGTCATTTTATAAAAACGTCATTTCTCTCTATTAAAACAGTACATTATGAATAACGTATGCGTTCATTTATGTATGAATATGCACTATTTTAAATAGCAATTAGCTTTTCAAAATTCTAATTCAACAAATTTTATTTGGAGAATATTTTTTTTAATTGTTCTCTTTATTTTTATGCACTTACATGTACTAAAATTTCCTCAAATATTATATCGGATAAATATTATGGCGGGATTCACGCCCAAAACTTTGAAATCCCGCCCAAAAGAATATCGTGGGCGGGAGGCTCCCGCCCAAAAAATTCACCCCTTTCCGAAAAGTTTCGCATTTTGAAACTACGATCAACACCCGCGAATGCCTTGCAAATTTTGTGATTTTTTTTCGCGCGACCGACTGGCACATTTTAGGCAATTTTTATTTCGCGATTAATAGAAAAATTTCACGATTTTTTTACCGAGGTCGATTGACAAGTTTCGCGTTATTTTCGGGGTGATTCTGTTCCAAATGGTCTGAAAATTTAAGGCATTCGGTTCCGAAATTTATCAAAAATCGGTCATCAGTCCGAAAATTCGGACATAAATAATATAATTGAAAAAATCATGAATTTCGACAAAATGGTCGCCGAAAAAATAAATTTCGTCGCGAATAGACGCGGAAAAAAAAAAACCGCTAATTTCGTAAAAGGTTCGCAGATAAAATACAAATTTCGTCAATTATCGGGGAAATAACGCGACTTTCGGCAAAGGATCGCAAGTAAAAAGCGCGCGTTTCATCAAAAGACCGCAGAGAAATGCGAATTTCACCAAAGGATAGCGTAAAAACGCAAATTTTTTCAAAAAATCGTGGCAAAAACTCATTTTTGTCAAATAACCGCGGAAAAAACGCAAATTTCGTCAAAGGGTAGCGAAATAAACCCCAATTTCCGCCAAAGGATCGCTGGAAAAACGCGCATTTCGTCAAAGCATCGCAGGAAAAACGAAAGTTTCACCAAATGGCCACTAATAAAACGCGAATTTTGTCAGAGGATCGCGAAAAAACGTGAATTTCGTCAAAGGGTCGCGAAAAAACGCAAATTTCTTCAAATGATCGTGGAAAAAACGTGAATTTCGACTAAAGATCGCGAAAAAAACGTGAATTTTGTCAAAGGATCGCGAAAAAAACGCGAATTTTGTCAAAGAAACGCGGGGAAAAAGCGTGAATTTTTGTCAAAGAATCGCAGAAAACACGCGAAATTCATTAAAGAATCGCGTAAAAACGCGAATTTCGTCAAAAATGCGCAGGAAAAACGCGAATTTCGCGTCTGCTGAAAAAAACCCCGCAAATTTCTTCAAAGGGTCGTAGAAAAAACGCAGCGGCCTGTAGAAAAAAGCACAAATATAAATATCTATGTTTATTATTATAGGTGTAGTTTTTAATCTGAAATAATATACCCAACTAACTTTTGAAAAATTAGGTTTAACCCGAATCCAACTTGCATGAATCTACAGGGTTAGCGAAATTAAACTTCCGCTACTCAAAGGGGCCTGGAGGCCGTTCTACTAGTCCGAAGAGAAAAATATTTGGACAACAGACACTTCGGATTATGCGCTCGAGATTTCTGAAATAAAAAATTAGTTTAAAAAATCGCCACTAGATGGCGCTACGAGTTATCGTGTGAAGAGAGGACAAACTGAGATCCCTAAACACCGAAGGACCAATGGTCTTACACAAAAGGAACACAATAAGGACAAAACGGGGGCACAGAATTTCCATGGCCAGGAATCATCAACTGCTATTCTCGCGAGAAACTGTAGCGTGAATGGTTTGCGAGTGTCCGGGTCTTGTCGTTCCAATTGCTAAACCGCTTGAATCTTATACGGTAGAAATTCAGAATTCTACGCATTGTCGGACAGTAGAGTAGGGCATATCAAAGATACGTGAAATCGTCGGTATACTGACAATTCCATGAGGCGATTCACTGCTTGCTTCCACGACCGCTGTAGCAATATCATCTACGACGGTGGTGGTACCCTTTAACTTCCACTTCCCGGCAAATAGCCTAACTTCCTGTTCGCCCGAATTTCACCATCATGTCTTTAAGAGCACGCTCCGATATTAGTCCACCTCGTTGGTTCTTGAGATGGTAGAACTCTCTCACGACTGCCTCTGCATTCTCACCGTTGCGGTAGTACAGTTTGACTAGCAGTGCTCTCTCCGGCAATGTCGGCATTTTGGAATGTTCGTCTGATTGGAGCACGAACTTCTTCCTTTTATCGTACGTGACATTTGCGTATGTTGCTGCAATGTGCTGCTCCGCTGCGCCATCTGGTAGCGATTTTTTAAACTAATTTTTTTTTATTTCGGAAATCTCGAGCGCATCCTCCGAAGTGTCTGTTGTCCAAATATTTTTCTCTTCGGAGTAGTAGAACGGCCTACAGGGCCCTTTGAGTAGCGGAAGTTTAATTTCGCTAACCCTGTACATTCAGCCTGAAATCGACCCAAACCAAAACGAAGTTTACTCGACCTGCAACAAAAATAATTAGCGCCGGGAGAGGATTTTCCCCTCGCGCCTCCCCCTTTAATTCACAGAAATTAGGACTTGACAATTTAAAGTTAACCTAGATTTCTTTTGTAATAGAAGAAATGAATCGACGGTTTCTATTTCAAATTTTGGATTTTGTTTAAAATTTGAATGCATAGTAGCTTGTTCAATCAAAAAAAATATCAGGAAGCTAAGTTTTGACTATAATTCCATTAAAAATATAATAAAACAATTTCATTCAGAAATAGATATTTTTGATGACATCTCCGAATATGTTCATGCTAATAGTTAAAAATGAAGACACCTCAGATATTGCAAAATTTTCTGAAATTTTAAGAAAGCATAACCATACATTTCCGATAATTTCCAAAGTTATAAATGTTGTGCTTGTGCTGTCTGTCACAAGTTTAACCTTGTAAAAGAGGATTCAGGGCCCAAAATCGAAAAAAAAATAGAAATTCTGAAATTTATTTAACAACCCCCATTGTTATCGACGCATGTCATTTGGTTGAAAGTTGAAAAGTAGACTGTATAAAAGCTTGACTTTCTTCCTTTTTTAAATAAAAGAACATTTTTCATAATTATTCAGAATTGTTGATTTAAATTGATTCAGTGGTGCTTTGTCATGTCTGTATAAATGTAATTCTTTAAATAGCATGTAAAATAACAATGGGTTTAAACATTTTTTTCTCCCTCCCAAACTGCTCAGCTTCCCTCCATTTACAAATGTTGGGAGGGAGATTCCACTCCTAGGAAAAATTGAATTTCAAGCCCTGTTTTTATTAGAAGATCTAAACATAGTTTATTAGGGACAGAAAGTAAAATTTAAAAATAAATTTAGTATTTAAAAATGTAATATATATATCATGCAAACATCTTTCCCCCACCTGTACTACCATATTTTATTGCCTATTTCTTTCCATCCAGAAATAAAAATAATTAAAAATACCCTAAGCAAAATAAAGTTCTTATTTGGTACATTACAAAAAATAATAAAAATATTATTTTTTACTATTATTATATAGTCTACTCAATCAATTATATGTTTCCCCATGTTAAACCATCATTCCCTCACACATTGCTATTATCTCAAATATCTACCACTAAAGAGCAGTAGCAGTCTAGCATCCTTCACAGAGAAGAAGCCATTTTGAGCACTTGTCAGTCCAGCAACATAAATTGGTGGTGTAAGATTTTAATTTTTCAAAAAAAAAAAAAAAAAAATTCAGTCAATATATCTTGGAAGCGTTTTTATTAGCAGTCATTCCCTTACACAGAATACAAATTTTTTTACAAATATCAAAATTTTTTACTTTATCATACATTATATATTAAGTGTTGCTCTTAAAGGAAACAGTTTGGATTTCTTCATAATTTTGCATTTTCCCCTACATCTTAGTAAAAATGTCTTATTTCATCATTCCCTCACATTTTTTATTTTATTTTTTTCCACAAATTTTTATTTTTTTTTGTTAACTCAAATTTTTAAAACGATTTCTGCTGCTATTAAAATCTTCAATAATTGACTGATTTCTTATCATTTATCTAATTTTTATGAAAATTTACATATGTATCATTCAAGTCAGACTGCTTGGCCAAATTTGCAAGTATTGTAGAGAAGAACCCATAAGCTATTTAATTTTAATCAATTTTAAAAGTAAATATATCAGTATATGTAAGAATGTTTCTATTTTAATGTGTGACATTTTCTTGTTTCTTTCATATAATCTTTAAAATGTCTGGTATGTGTAGAGCCATGATAAAGAATTCCAAACCAGTACTTTAGAGTCTAATTTAATGTATTCTTCTGAATATTCATAATTTTTTTTTCAGACATAATGCCTTCACAGTTGCATTCTAGCAGTTATAAGGTCTTATTTATTTGACAAAACTTAATAGAAGTTTATATTTTTTAGTAGAAAATGTTTATAAGTGTATTAAAAATAAATTAATCCAAATTTTATATGAATTATCTATAAACCACCTTTTTGAAAAATAAAAGCCGGCATTTTTCAATTAAAGCCGGCAACCCTGACTGTAGTGTATATATACTATAGCTTTCTTGAGAAACAGAGGGTATACGGTGTTCCTTAAAAAAATCCAGAGGGTATATGGCGTATACCCCTGTATACCCTCCACTACATCCTTGGGGTCACCCTTGGTCGAACCGTGCGTGATCGAATCTGTACAGTCTACTAGAGATCTGCGCTCGGGCCTATTTTCATTCACGGCACTCGGGCTAGGCCCGGGCCTAGTCACTATTCTTTACGGGCCGGGCTCGGGAATTACTTTTTCCCTGAAGGTTCGCACCGGGCCTAACTCACACACCCGGGTACTGGTTTCATTCCTAATCTTCATGGCCCAAAATTTTCATTCCTAGTTTTCACCCACACCGTGTGAAAATCATTGTCTCGGCGTGGCCTGGTCCATTCAAAGGTCAGTAAAATTAGGCTTGGCACAAATTTTTTGCCAAAAAATGCATACATTTTTAAATCGCCATTATTCTACAATTAAACATTTAAATTCATTCTTTTTAAAGAGTAGTAGATTTCTACACTTATTAAAATATAGTAAAACGTGTGAAAAAGAACCTGTCTATGGCGGAATCTAGTTTTAAACTGAAAAACGTGTTGATCCATGCAAAATTAATATACTACGTAAGAAAATACTATATAATACATTTACACTTGCTAAGAAGGGAACTTGTCTATAACGCATTTTTTTTTCTTTTCTATGCAATTGTGTCTTAGATTTTACTGTATAGCATTTTTCAGATATTTAACACTTCAATACATGGAATATGGATTAATAATATTAATGATAACTGAAACATTTACATACAAGAAATAGAGATTCATTAAAAAAATAAATATCGCACCCTGCGGCACTTCTATAAAAATGAAGATTATAAACATGAAAAGAAAAGTTAAGATATTGTTGGCTTGAACTCCTCGTAAGAGACAAACTTTTAACGAAATCAACGTAAAAATCAATGTTTTGTAGAAATTCACTCGGGCCGAACTTTCAACCTTTTTTACCGGGCCGGGCCGATTTTTTTTCCTCTGAGTTGGGCCGGGCCCGGGCCTGGAAATGTCGGCCCGTGCAGACCTCTACAGTCTACACCAGGAATGGCGAACCTTTTTGAGCATGCGCGCCAAAAATTTAAAAATTATGTACCAACATTCTAACGTGCCAGAAACATTTTAATCAATAATATAGTCAAGTCATATCGCATCAGATTCCGTATTAGTAATCTATAAATAAGTCTTTCTTTTATTGTAGACTTCCGAATCAGATCATTTTTAGTTCTTCCGGTAGAAGCAGGTTGAATCGATACATAATTATTTACAATAACAGTTAAAGTTCAATTTTCAAAATTAAAATCTAAATGTATTAAAACCTAAAGTAACTTAAAGCCCTAAACCTAAATAAAACAAAACCTAATCTGAAGTAGAAGCGTATCAATTAGGTATATTTAGTCCAAGAGCCGTCAGCACAAAAACCTATGTTATCAAGCACAAGAAAAAAACCTTTATTTTATGAAAGAGTAGAAATAGGGGAATCTAATGATACATGTCTGCCAGAAGTGAAGTGGTGCATAAGCTAAAAATTAATACCACTAGTGGTTGACTCGTAGGTTTATCATTGTGTTTGTCCTACAAACAAAGATATGAAATATGGAGGACTGGGAGCACGAAAACACAATGGTAAACCTACGAGTCAACCACTGGTGGTATTCATTTTTGGCTTATGCACCACTTCACTTCCGGCAGACATGGATCATTAGATTCCCCTACTTTTACTCTTTCATAAAATAAAGGGTTTTTTCTTGTGCTTGATAACATAGGTTTTTGTGCTGTCGGCTCTTGGACTAATTACTCTATGAAAACTATCTCTTAAAATTCCATTTTCAAAAATAAAACCTTTGAAATTTGATAGAGAAGTAAAATGATTTGGAAAACACTATATGTTGAATGGTTTAGCGAGAAATTGACGTTACACGGCGCTTTCATTGAAATTTATCCTACCTTAATTCATTCAACAGTAACGGATTATTTTGAAGTAAATTATATAGCTGTTACACAAAATTATACTTTTTGTAAAAAAAAAAAAAAAAAAAAAAAAAAAAAAATAATATATATATATATATATATATATATAATGGATTGTTCCCCATAAACTGAATATGATCTATAAATTTTTTCGTGTACCATAGAAATTTTTTTACGTGCCAAGTTTGACACGCGTGCCATAGGTTCGTCATCCCTGGTCTACACTAAACACTAAGTTCAGTCATTTATACGGCAAAAGCCATGCTGCAGTCTCGGTAACTGTAATCTAAAAAGTTAGCTTAAGAACAAAACTTAACTTCTAAAATTTAATTTTAAACTCCGTGCCGTATAAAATGCGCAGAATCCTCGAATTTGAATACCACTTATTTCAAGTAGTAATTTTTGCATTAATTAATCGCAGAATTCCAGTTGTTAAATAAACCGATAATTATTCGAAAATAGTGGTCCCAAAAACTTAATAGAAGTATCCATAAGCTGGTCTCTAAAGGTTTAATGCTCTGTATATCTTTTATTTTCTTACAAAATCATGAGTGATTATTATACTCAATTGAATCTTTAAAAAGGTAAAAAAAAAAAGGGGGGGGGGTTCCGTGTTTTTAATTTGACAGAATCATACGATATATTCGAATCTTCATAAGTGTTAACAGAGGAAGAAGTTTTACTTTCGTTTCATCCCATTTTGTTTGTGCGACAAAATTCTCAGGGAAGTTGTTCATCTCGCTGTTAAAAAAGGTCAAGTGAAGTCATTTTTCTTGATCGCGCCACTTGTGTAATTGGAAAGAGACAATGAAAACGATTCTAGCGTTTCTTCTTTCTTTCTCCTTTTTTTTATGTTATTCAAGAAAGGATTGCTCGTATATTTGCAACGAATGATTCAGTATTTAATGTTTTAATTGAGGCAAGAGTTGCTCGAAACATATGTGTATAAAAAAAATTAGATGTTTGCTCTGCTTTCCAGATATCTAGATTGCTTAACTTAGATGCAAGAGTTGTTTGAAACGTCTGTGTATAAAAAATAATATATACAGTCGAGCCCCCGGTTAACCCTTTATCTACTGACGATACTTATAAGTACCACTGAAATAACTTGTTATAAAATTAATTTAATACATCGATTAGTAGTAATACAGTTTAGAATGAGTTATAAATGCATTACTTTATCTTGTTCCAAAAGCATTACTGGTTACACAAAACAAAAATATTTTTAAAAGGATAATTTCTTTTGCCTTTGCATCTTGTCAGCTTTCTTGGCGTTTGGGGGAGGGGGGGGGGGGATTTTTCACTTCGGAAATATTTCTATTGTAAGAAATAATTGTAATATTGTAATATTTCTATTGTGTACGTTTCCCAATTCTACAAAGTACTAAGAAAAATATTTAAAATAAAAGATTTGAGTAGGGTTATAAATATTGCACAAAATCCCTATAAATTCAAATTTAATTAATCGTTCTAAATCCTCCAATCCTTCTAAAATCCTTCTAAAATTTAATTAATTGTGTAAATCTTCTAATTTAGTTTAAAAAATTCATGGAAAATGCCTTAGAAGATAAAATTTTCATGAATTCACAATTCAGTACACAAAGGGTTAAGACGCGTTTCAACGGAGCTGGAGTGGGCAATTGTCAAACAGGATCGCGTATTAACCCTTTATATATCAAACTATGAATTCATGAAAATTTCATCTTCTAAAGCATTTTTCGTGAATTTTTGAAACTACATTAGAAGATTTACACAATCATTTGACAAATTTTAGAAGGATTTTGCCTATATTAAAGTTAAATTTGAATTTATAGGGATTTTGTGCAATATTTGTAACTCCACTCAAATCTCTAATTTAAAATGTGTTTTTTAGTATTTTATAGAATGACAAAATTAGGGATGCACCGAATAGTGATTTTGGCCGAATACCGAATATTCGGCCTACAGGCGAACCGAATACCGAATATTCGGCCTACAGGCGAACCGAATACCGAATATTCGGCTAGCCGAATAGTAACTGCTAGGCCGAATACCGAATATTCGGCCAGCTGAATAGTAACTATTCGGCCGAATACCGAATATTCGGCTTATCGAATAATTTTATATTTCAAAGTTTAAAGGCATTAAAATGTTAAACTTTAAAACAGTTTTACATAATATTTAAAACAGAAACTTTCATTTTGATAATCAAGAGCTTTTTTCAAGTAAACTTTATGCTGAAAAAAAATCTGCTTTGAGTTATTTAAGAAGAGGATAGTTATAAAACTTTTTTAATTAATAAAATTTTAAATTTCATGGCTTCTTCTGTGAATTAAAACAAATGAATAACATTTTCTTAAATTCTAAAACAAACATTTTAAAATCAAATAGAAATTGTGAAAAAATTGGAAGAAAAATTGTACAGGATCATATATTATTTGTTTGTCAGGAAGAGACTAAAGTAAATAAATAATACAATTTATTCAAATTTTATATGGTGGCAACTCAGCAAGAATTACTGTTCTACTCTCTTTTATTAAGCAAGGAAGTTTTTAAATACATCCTAGATCAGTGTCTGGAGTGGGCGATCATTTTCAGAGATTGTAAATGTTCTTAAAATCTTAGCAAGAAACGGATTATTTACCGGACAATGTTCAGGAACTTGCATTTGTACATAATTAATTCCTATTAAAATCCTCGTGATTGGTTAATTTTCTTAAATAATACTTAACAAACAGCAAATAAATAATGAAAAAACATTCTCTTTTATTTAAATATATGATTCTGTTTCTAATTTTTCTGAATATCTTTATAAGTTGACTGTTAAACGTATAAGTAGTATAAGGTTTTTAAAAATGTTTTAAAAGTTTTTTTTTTTAAATATTCGGTTGGCCGAATATTTCGATATACGGCCAAACCGAATATTCGGCAGACCGAATAGTTTGCTATTCGGCCAAGCCGAATATTCGGTGTACCGAATAGTTTGATATTCGGCCAAACCGAATATTCGGTAACATGGCCGAATAGCGAATAGATACCGAATATTCGGTGCATCCCTAAACAAAATGTACAAATACTCTTTCAATAGAAATACTTCCTAACTGAAAAAATTTCCCCGCGGTCTTTCAACGTTGAGAAAGCTCTAAGATGCAAGCGGAAAAGAAATCATCCTTTTAAAAATACTTTTGTTCTGTGCAACCAATAATGTTTTTGGAATAAGATAAAAGAACTCATTCGAAAGTGTATTGCAACTAATCGACGTATTAAATTAATTTTATATCAAGTTATTTTAATGATACTTTAAAGTACCGTCGGGTCATAAAGGGTTAAACGTGATTTGCATAATGTTTTTAGAACTGAACTTTTTTACCCAATTACCTAATAAATTATCTAATCGTCTAAATGAACTTAAGAGCTGTAGTTTTCGGTCGAAAGTACAGTAAGACCTCTTTTATCAGAAACTCTTTTAACCGAAACTCTCGGTTAACCGAAATCAATTATTATTATTTATTTATTTTTTTTTTTTTTTTTGCCATCTCATCCTTTGTGTGCAAGCGGTCCTTTCCGAACCACGAGTACAGATAAATATTTTGAATCCCCTTTCTTAGAATTCCTTCGAATTTAACACTAGAAAGACGGGAATTTTTACCCAAGTTTTATAAAAATATTTAATATCAGAATTTTTATTTAAAACTGTTTAACTTGTTTAATTAGTCCTTTTTTCCTTTGTCTTTTAAACTTTTTTAATAAAGAAATTCCTGGCTCGAACCGAAATATATCCATATGGTTTGGGCCCATCACCATCATTTTCATTCTAGTGTTAACTTGAGCTCCCGTAAGCTTCAAAGTGAACTAGAACACAGTAAGAGGAGGGAGATTCGGTGTGAATGTGGTCTAGCAGACGAAGAAAACAAATAAATTAGCAATTCTGAAGCTTTTGAATGTTTTGCAAAAGGTTTGGCATATCTAGAATAGCAGAAAGACTGGGATACTAATAGTAGTATTAAAAAAACTTCGTTATAGAGCTGCAAAGCAAAGGCAATCGAAACTGCGACCAAAAAAAAAAAAAAAAAAAAACTTTTCAAACCTTTGTGAAATATGTAAAAGGTACTTAACTTCAAAATTTAATTTCAAGTAATTTATTCTTGTTTTTATTTTGCTATTGCTTTATTTTTATTAAGCACTTGTTACCATAATAAGAAATACCGCGTGTACTTGTTCTCAATCTTAAATTTGAAGCATTCTCGATTTTCCGAAAGAGAGTCGGTCCCAATTACTTTGGATAATCGAGGTTCTACTGTACTGTCTTTTATGCATACTTAGATTAAAATACAACTGTATTAAACAGGGTTCCTACGGGTCAGGGAAAACAGGGAAAAGTCGGGGAATTTGAAAATTTAGGCAAAAAGTCAGGGAAATGTCAGGGAATTTTTTAAATATTTGAAAAGGTCAGGGAAAAGTCAGGGAATTTTTTATATACTACTTCCATTAGAATTTCTATTATCGTCATAAATGAAAAAAATTTGAATTAATTATTCATCCAATCTAAAAATTTTATATAAAATTTATGCAAACTATATAACAATATGAAAAATAATTAAAAAGTTGGAAATTCATTCAGCACTTACTTTTTATAGCTTTTATCTAAATTAAAGTCCATTATGGGGGGTTTAACATTTTCCCACAACAATATATAAGCCTAATTTTTACCGAGAAAGGTCAGGGAAATTTTTAAATAAAGTCAGGGAAAACCTGGAAAAGTCAGGGAATTTTTTTACCAGAATTGTGTAGGAACCCTGTTAAAGTTTTAAGAATTGTTTGCTTTTATAGAACTGACAGTAATAGTAATTGGAAATAAAACATGGATTCAAATATAACCTTGTTGTCGATGATTACGTTATAACCAAAAATAAAACAACAAAAATAGTTTTCGTGCTAGCCTAATTTGTAACACATACCAAAAATATTAAATGGCACTTTTAATAATAATTACACTTATAATCAAACCTTGATTTTTTATATAATAAGTAAAAAACTCCCTGTCGATGTTTGTGTTAAAAAGAAAAAAAATGTTATTAGCATTGCAAAAAGTAAAAAAAACAAGAACACGAAAAATTTGAAAGAAATACGCAAAATCATTTTCATTTTTCCAGTCTTCAAGTTTTTTATGTACCGGTCTTTGTTTAACATCTGCTATTTTATTTATAATTAGTTATTTAGAATTTAGCGGTGCTTTTTATTAAAGTATCTACCAATATTTCTGATTAGTAATATTCGTCTTATTTAATCGTGTCAATTTAGTGAGTTTTTTATTACAATATCTATCACTATTTCCGAATAGTGATAGAGTAGTAGCCGAATAGTAATATTTCCGAATAGTAGCCACCTTCTTGCCATTAAATAAAGCAGTTATTGCTATTCAAAAATAGTGGTAAATGTTTAAAAAAAAAAAAAAAACTTGGCAACACTTCAGAAGAGCGAATAAATTCATATCTTAATCTATGAATTCGCGTCTTAATTGAAATTTTTTGTCCCAAGTGAAATTACCCCGCCCTTTATATCGCGTATTAAGCGGGATCGCGTAATAACCGTTCGCCCATTAAACGGTATATTTTTACATTGGTTTTATAGGCGATGTTCAAGGTACTTAAAAAAGTCCGCGTATTAAGCGGGATCGCGTCTTAACCGGGTCCAACTGTATATGTATACATACATACATATATATATATATATATATATATATATATATATATATATTAGCTTATATCTAAAACAACTTACAGATAGGTTGGTTTAAATTCAAATACGAAGAGGAAAAAAGCAGTAAACCAAACGCAAAATAAATCTAGGTGATGTTTTTTTTTTTTTTTTTTAAGTCAATAGGAGTTGTCTAGTTGGAAATTGCTTATACGCCTTAAATTGTATAGCAAGTGTCGTTTTCGGGCATTCATTTATTTATTTTTCAGTTAATTAACAAAACACACTAGTTTTGCAGATGTAGATCATTGAACTTTTGTTAGAGAATGCAATAGCTTGAATTAGTTGAATTTCGTAAGTGTTTCTATTTTAATAGCTCATTACAGCCTGAAAATTGCTCCCCAAGTCTTTTGTTACATCGATATTTGCTAATCAGGTTTACAGGTAATCGGGTATTATTCTTTACCGAAATGTATAGATTTTGTGCATTTATATGTTAAAAATGAATTGTTTTTATTGTGTACTTTGATAAGAAATTGCAAAATGCTTAAAAAAATATCTGTATTTGGGGATTATCTGTATTTATTTCTCTCCAAAAGTTATTATTCACTTGGTAAATGAATTTTTGTCGCCCTTTTTCATTTTTTATTTTTTAAGTAAATATTTGGAGAACTACTTACAGGTATAGGGTCAGATGGGGTAAAATAGGTAGGTTTAAAAAATAAATTTACAAGAAATACAAATTTATTTTTTTGCAGTTGATTTGCCAAATTAGTGTGTTACAGGTATCGGTTATGATTTTCAGTGAATAACAAAATATTTGTTGCTTTATTATTGAACTTGGTATCCATTTTAAAATTTTGGATGATGTGACTTGGTTGTAATGATGAGAGATACTTTGCAACTTTGCATTTAAAGTAAATAAGAATTCATTTTCAACTTACTTATCCATTGTATAGCATAAAACCTTTATTCAGGATTCTGCATCCTTTATTATAAAATAACATAAAATTAATATTTTAGAAAAAAAAAAAAAAAAAAAAAAACTATGTGGGAGGGGGGGGGGGGGGGTAAAATAGTTATATCATACTTTAAGCTTAGCAAACATAAATAGAATTTTTTTCCTTTTTTTGATAATTTTATAATATTTTTTATTAATATTTGACATCAAAACAATGTAGTGTTCTAAATCTATTTAATTTAATAAGTTTATTAAAAATGAATTTAATTACATAAATTAATATAAGTAAAAGCAAAACATGCAACTTATAATTTTATATTTGGAACTTTGAAGCAATTGTTATACAAGAAATTTTAAAAAGTGACAGGAAAAAAGAAATAGTATCCCGAAATAATAAATATAAATCATCGTTAACTGAAATTATTGATTATTTAGAAGAGGAAAACTTATCTAAATTAAATAGTAATAGTAGCAGGTAAGCTCTACCATAATTGGATTTTAGGTCAGAGTTTTGGAGCAAGACAGCAGATATTTCTTGCGATCATAATATAATAATTAGGAATTCAATGTTGGTTCGCAAAAGAGAGTAGATGTTCATATTTTATGTTTCCTGAGAAAGATGGCATGTTTGATGCATCACAAACTGTAGCTGTCCTTTCTGATGATCCACCAATGAAGTATAATCCTGACTATTTCCTCTCTTAAATCTCTCGTTTAATATTTTCCGCATTCTAAAGAACACTTTTAATCAGATTCACGTGCATTTATTAATTTAAAGTTATAGAAAGCTTTAAATAACTACTTATTTTACTCCACAACACGGGGTAAAATAGTTTATTGACTACGCGTTTTAAAAATGTCATTATTATGCAAAATTTCAAGTCTCCAAGTTGAGTTGGAAAAATTGCTTAAAATACACAAGTTAGAGACCAGGGGGGTAAATGTAAGACTTTTTGATTTTTTTAGGATTTGTCGTGTGATTTCAAGTGTGTAGCTATAAGTATGCAAAATTTCAAGTCTCCAACTTAATTAGGGGCTCAGTAAAAACAAAAAAAAAGAAAAATTCTTAAAATACACAAGTTAGAGCCCAGAGGGGTAAATATAACTTTTTCAAAATTTTATGATTTGTCGTTTGATGTGAAGTGTCCAGCTATAAGTATGCGTAATTTTAAGTCTCCAAACATATATAGTTTCTGAGAACGGTCTCTGTGACAGTCGGACAGAGAGAGGAGTGAGACGAAAAGGGTTTCGTCAGATGAACGAAACCCTAAAAAAAAAAAAGAAAAAAAAAACTGTTTCCGGTACCCACTCGAGACTTACTCATATGCAGTTATTTCAACACCCATGTGTCTTCATTATCATCTGCCTTCTCTTTACATTCACATCCCAAACGTGTACGCCAATGTTATTTTAAAATATCACCACTAAATTTAACAAAAATTCTTAATATTACAATCACATGCGCCCGCAAGGGAGGAAGGATTTTGGGGAGAGCAATTGTCTTTCCCTGGATTTTCTTCTGTCGTGATTTTGAAGGAAATAATAAAATTTATTCGTCTCAAATTATTTAAAATTATTAAACAGTAAGAGAAAAATAAGTTAAGAGATTTACTGTTATGAGGTATCTGCCTCATTGTTCAGTGGAGCAGAGACCGTGGAAAACAATTTTTTTTTTCTATGTTATTCTTTTTTACGTTTATATGTTAAACATCTATCTTATAGAGGGAAGAGATAGATGCGGTATGCCGTGAAAACGGTTTGCAATATGATGCGCGTTATCGCTCAAATTTAAATGCCCTCATTCGGCCCAAACAAAACAAGCACGTGGAACAGGGACCGATTTCTTTGGCATTACCCGTGCATTTTTTCTCTAAATGGAAATGATCTGCTTATATTTAATATTTCTAAAGTAGTATTTCATTATATTATGAATTAAAAACTGTATTATTAAAAGTTTTCTTCTTTTTACCCGAATAGTTATGTATTTCACGCGTATCTGGGTATGTGGATTTCTTTATACCTTCGAAACATCTCTTCCATTATATAACGGCTGGATGGATTTTAATGAATGAGGTCTCTATCAATTCGTATTAAACGCCGGATGGTTATAGGCTAGGTTTTGTTTTTTATAAATTCAAAATGGCGGCCGTAAAATACAAAATGGCAGTAGAGACGGAAAAAAAAAAAAATTACGCTTACAGGGGTGTAAAAATAACGGGCGCCAGGTCGCCCGGGCGACTAAATTTTCGACACTGGAGCCTAGATATGTCTTAGGAAATGAAAAATAATTCGTATTTATAACCTTGATTATTTATGGATTTTTTTTTTCTTCCCCCATGCGCAAAGAAAAAAAACGAATTCTCTTTCACTGAACTGAATGATATTTCATCGAGTAAACGAATGAGAGAACTGAAAAATATTTCAGCAATTTTGGAAGAAGAAATTTTAAAACTGCAGTATCTTCACACTGTTAGATGGGTTGCCAGCAAAGTTGGTGCATTAACTGCTCTTGTTAAAGACTGGAAACCTATCATAATTCATCTGGAAACTATTGCTGCTAATGAAAAAGGGAATGCTTCCGCAGAAGCTAAAGGTCTTTTGAAGAACTTAAAAAGTTTTAAATTTGTTCAAATGATACATTTCTTGTTAGATTTTTTGATAACTGTGAAAAAACTTTCCCTCATTTTCCAGAAAGAAGACATTGTTATTTCAAGTGTTCAGTTGTTTGTTAAGAAAACTGTAGAAGATTTAAGTTTGTTATCAACTGTACCATGTCACTATGAAGACATATTCATTAAGAATACATCTCTTGAAGGCAAGTTTAAAGATATCTAGTTAAACTGGATTTTGTGAGCCCATTACAGTTCAAATTGAAGGCACTAAAAAGAAGCTTATTGATGATGCCTCAAAATATATTAATCAAAGGTTTACTATAAATGTAAATAGCGTTGAAATGCGCACTAAAATATTTGATACATTTTCTGGCTCAGTGGAAAAGAGCTTCAAGATTTTGGAATAAAATAAATAAAATTATTATTAAATCATTTCCAGAAATATTTTGTCACATTGAATGTTGATTTGGAAACAACTGAAAGTATTGCTCTTGACGAATGGTACGAGTTTAAGGTACTATGGAAAGACATGAAATTTAGTGAGCTTTTGATCAAATCAATGAAAAATTATTCTAAATTTCCAATTTTATCAAAGTTACTGCAAATTGTATCTGTAATACCTGTGGCAACTGCATCCTGTGAGCGAGGATTCAGCACAATGAATTCTATCAAGAACAAATTTCGCTCTACTTTGACATCACAAAATTTAAATTATTTATTAATAAATTTAAATGGACCTTCTGTAGAAGCATTTGATCCTACAAAAGCAGTTGAACGCTGGTACTTTACATCAAAAACAACAAGACACATGAGCGGCCATACACATCATAAAAATTTAAAAGCAAATGGGGACAAACAATAAGTTAACAGTATTGATTTATGGCATATATTATACTCCTTGAAGTGCATTACATATTTGTACTTTTGAGGTGTTTAAAGAAGTTTTTAATGATTATTATTTGTATTTTACATCAGCACTTCCAATTTTTTTTATATATCAATATTTATAATTTTATATAACATTACTTTTTTATACAAGAAAAAATTATGTCATGTGTCAGATATATTTAATTAAAAAGAGTAATTTGTATGTACTATTATTAACTTTAATTTCATTTTACAAATTTGTTATCGATAGTAACTGGCTCCTAGATTTTAAAAATTTTTTACACCCCTGTTTACGCACCATATCGAGTGACATATCATTTGGATAGGTCTTTAAGACTATGTTTCATTGACTATTTTACAGTCAGAAGCTCCGTTTAAATATTACACAACCTGAAAGTTGTGTAGGTAGGATCTCTAGCTTTAATGCAACTCTAACCATCGTAGACATCTATAGGCCTCATCAAAACAGTGTTTATTGATAGGAACTAGCAATTAAACACAACTTAAAAGCCATCAATACAAGTAAATAAAAAAATAGGTAAGTAATATAAAAAAGTTTCACATCGATGAGAAATAATTAGTTCGTTTTCAACGCAGCCGGGCTTTTTGATTTTTTTAAATTTAATTTAATGTTATTTTAGAAACCATTTGGTTGTGTTTGGTCCGAACGTAGCGGATTTTAGGTTTACATTTTTGGCGTCCTATAACCGTGGTCTTGGCAGCGGGCAACAAGCACGTCTGTTTCAAAAATCCTGCTCCCCCGTGGATTTTATTTTGCGAGCGCCCATTCACAAAGTATCTCTTCTTTTTAACCCCTTGAAGGGCGGTGATGGCGCTATGGCACCACATAATTTTAATCCCTAATTGCCACATTGGTACCCGAATTTTTTAATGAAAATTTCGCTTTTATTGAGTACGCGAAAATACACTTTTACTTGTTTACAAATAAATTTTCGTATAAATAGGTGTCATTCAATTATTTCAACATTTTACGAATACAAGTACCTTGCCCCTGAAAGGGTTAAACCACATAAGGTATATTAATATTTTAATATTTGCGATTTTTAATTGAATTGTCTTTGTTTTAAAATTTATTATTTCTTACTTTCACAGTTTAAATCTTATTATTTTAGTCTCGTATTCATCTTGAGTTTTTACCTGGCAGAGGAGGAAACACCCTTCCAGATAATTCATTTAATTATTTCTTTTCAGTTTATACTATCATTAATCCATTGTATAGTATTGAAATGTTTAATTTTTTTCCCCTGCACAAAAACTGTTGTTGCTGCTGCAAAACCAGTTTTACGGGTAATGTTGAATTTAACGACGACAGCCGATATCGAGGTAGACTTTGGCGTCTTTGCTTTTACATTAATCTTAGCGCCAAATATTTTTTCTGAAGAATTCTACCGAGATGCGTCGATGCAGTTAGGAAAAAAAAAAAAAAAAAAACAGTAATAGTAGTTATAAAACGGAATTGCTATAGGCACCGGGAAAAATTTCTTTTCAGACAGGTTTGTTTTAGCTGGTATAGTTGTTATTCCTTCTGTCAGAACTGTGAAATGTTTCCTTATTTTACGAGATTACGTTTTATAGACATGTTCTGCTTTCACAGGTTTTACCATAGCTGTTTGGGAAAATGAAGTGAGACAAAGAAAATTAAAATTAACGGACTCCAGACGCTATAACGTCATATTTATTGCTTACAAATATTAGCAATGTCATTTAAGTTAATTAAAAAGCGATATGATACGCGCAGGCTGCTTTTTTTTCTTTGGTTTTTTAAAATTCTTCCACACAAATTAATACTGTTTAAGTCTTTTTGTTGATGTTGTTAATCTAATTTGCTATATTTATCAAATAGTTTTTCAAAAGAAAATAATATACTCCTTCTTGCCACCACTACACTACAAGCTTCCGGTTTTCAGATAAGACGGGAAATATGTCGGTTGTTAAAGGAAGAGCGGAAAATGTCGCTTTTTAATAACTTAACTACTTGCAATTGGATCTCATTTTCGCGATAAGCCAGGGTAGTGATGGGCGATTCTGGAAAATTTGAGAATCGATTAAAATCGACATCGTATAAAACAGAATCGATCGCAATAAGAATCGATTCCCAAATTCTAGAATCGATACTTGAATCGATATTTCGATGTTCACAGATTCACACAGATAAGCTGGAAAATAGTAATTCCAAAACGCAGCGAATCAACAGGGCCGTAACGACTATCTCTCACCCCTCACCTCCATTTATGGGGGCCCTAGACAATGTTAGCGGCCCAGAAGTAAGCTACTACAGACCTTTGAGTCAAATAATAATTTTTTTAACTTTTAAAATTATTATTTTTAAGATGTAATTTTGATAATAATTTGTTATATTTAAATTTATCTTTAAAAAAAATCTCGGTCAGCTTAAAAAAAAAGATTTTTTTTTTCATCCGGAAAAGATGTACTTTCTACTGTAACTCTTATTTCCTTCAACCAAACAGATAGGGACTTACATCCTATAAACGTCATTCTTCTTAAAAATGAGCGAAATTTTGAAGGCTCTAAATTTATTAAAAAAGTTAAATGGTTTTTCAGTCTTTTTAGGGTCTCCTATAAGCGCGGGGGAAATGCAAATATTGCAAATCTTCTTTTAAAATAGCTGTGATGAATGTAATTAACCAATCATCACATACTAATTAATACCCCAATTAATAATCAATCATCACATACACATGTGGACAGAATTATCAGAAGAAAAGCAGTTGATGACCCGCATAAAAATGCCGCTGCAATTCCACGCCATTTATGGTGTTAAAAGCGATTTATGGTGTTATGGTTATTGCTGAAACAAGTCTATCTACAGTGTCCAGACGCTTATGTGACGCAGAACTTTATAGAACAGTCGGTGTTAAAAAACCTTTCATAAGTAAAAAAATTCAGAGGGCCCGAATGGCATTTGCCAAGGAATACAAAGACTGGACAACTGAAAACTGGAAAAAAGTACTATTTTCAGATGATTCGATGTTCAATCTTTTTGTGAGTGATAAAAAACATTACAACCGATGACCTAAAAACAAAATATAAGGTTCTAGATATATTATTCCTACAATGCAGCACCGCGGAAGACACGTTATGCTGTGGAGAGCATTTTCTGGAAAATGCGACTGTCCGTTATTTGAAATCCGCGGCAAGATGAATAATGCAATGCATAAGGATATCTTGCAAGATCATTTGCTGCCTTACTAGAGGAAAAATTGTGGTCGCAACTATTTGTGTCATCATGATAACGACCAAAAGCATACATGCAAGCTCGTCAAGCAGTGGCTTTCGCACAAAAAAAAAAACTTCGCTTTTGAAATGGACAGCCCAATCATCCGATCTGAATATAATAGAAAATCTTTGAAACTAACTTGAAAACGTGTGTGGAATTATAAATATTCCAATTCAGCAGCATTTTCACAAAAATTGCCAGAACCGTGGACAAAATTTAACATTGATGATCTAAAACCGTTCATTGAATCAATACCACTTGCTGCGCCGCAGTACATATTGCTAAATGTATGAATACAAAATACTAATTGTAAATGTTGTTGATTACTGTTATTTTCTTTTATGACACCATTTTTTTCCAAACTTGCCAAGGTGGCCGGAAACTTTTGAGAACATGCTTTTTCTTTTGCAATTAATTTTGTCAATTAAATTTATTAATATTTAATTTTTATTCCATAAATAAGTTCTTAACTGTTATGTCAATAAAGTGTATAAGTATCACTTTGAGATTCCTCTTCATATGGGTATACTTACAAATTAACCAAAAATTTTATGCTGGCCGGAAACTTTTGACCGCCACTGTACATACATACATACAGAAACTGCGGGCACATTAGCTCTCAGGCTTTGATAGCATGTGAGCTAAAAAAAAAAGTGCCCAGTTAAATTGATGGCATTGAGCTCACAGGCTATTCACACTAACTGTATATTATGCTGTTATTTAAAAAAATAATGCCCCTCGAAAAATAAACTAAAGGGCGCGGGGGAATTGCCCCTCCCCGTTTCCCCTCTTTACACTTAACCAATGACTCTCCAAATGTCATCACGGAAGCGCCTTATCGAAATAATATCAAATTTGAAGCAAATCGGATGGAAGAAACCCATTTATCTGAATTAAGGGGTATTAGTCCCCCGTTGCCCCCTTTATATTTAACCAATGAACTTCCAAATCTAATTAGGGAAGCGCCTTATCAGAATAAACTGTATATCAAATTTGAAGTAAATCGGATAGCAAAACCCATCTATCCAAATTAGGGGGGTATTATCCCCTCCCCCCCCCTTTAAACTATAACAATGAACCTTCAAATATAATCAGAGAAACTCGTTATCAAAATTAACCGGTATACCAAAATTTGAAGAAAATCTGCTAATTCTGCATGGAAAACCCATTTATCTAAGTTAAGGGGGGATTAGCCCCCGTCTTCCCCCCTTTATACTTAACCAATTAACCCCCAAAACTAATCACGGAAGCGCCTTAGCAGAATGAAAATAGAAAAAAATTGAAGCAAATCGGATATTTCTATCAATAGTTATCTACGTACATACATACATACAAAACCGACGGGCACATTAGATCTCGGGCTCTGATAGCCTGTGAGCTAAAAAGTGCCAAGAGCGTGTAACTAGGGGGGGGGGCGGGGGGTAGGGACAGAAAATAAAAGAGGACATTAAAAGCTTTCCAACAATATGTTACACGAGATGGTTTGGAAGAAACGATAAATATGCCCCCCGGGGGTCAGGTAAGTCTCAAAGGGAGGGAGGGGAGACCTCAAATGTATTTTTGGTCAAGGTTTCAAAATGTGGATTTATAATAAAATAGAACGAGAATTGGGCATTTTAAAAATAGCATGCATATTTTGAACGGCCCTGTAAATTAAGATTAGCGAGGTAGAGGTGGTGGTGGTGGGGGGGGGGATTAGAAGGGACGAACTTGAAAAATACAACATAATAAACTAGTAACCCGAATAACTAGGCTTCTAAACAAAAGTATAACGATTTAACCTAGTATTGAATTCAGGGGGTGACCCGGGGGAACACTGGAATGTCCCTCCCGAAAGTTTTGAGATTTTATGCTTTTTAATGGACCAATGTGCATCATCCATTACGGAACTCTAAAATCCCCCCCCCCCCCCCATCCCGACCGGAACAGTCAAGAAATCAACCCGCCATTCAACACTGAACCTCGAAAGAAAAAAAAAGCCCTTATACAAAATTTTACAGCAATTCTGCCACTAAAACATTAAAATTGAGGAATATATTCAACCCGAATCGTGGATCATGCGCGATGCGATTTGAATTGAAGTAAATCAAAAAATAACGATTTCACCCGCATCTAAAAATCGGCATCGAATCTGAACTGAATCGATTCGCCCGAATCTAAAGAATTGAAATAAATCAAAAAATAGCGATTCTGCCCGCATCTAAAGATCGACATCAGCATAGAATCTGAACTGAATCGATTCGCCATTTCTGATCTTAATTTACGGGCAGAATCGATGCGTTCATTTTTTCTTGCTTTCTTTGGTCTTTAGAAAAAGAAAGCGTTGGATTCGTGAAAAATTTCGACTTCCGGTTTTCCAAGGATTTATAGTTTTAGAAGATCTTTTCTGGAATACGATTTGACTATTTTTATACATTGTCTGTCTGTCAGCCTGACTATTTGTTTCTGACAAAAAAATTGTGGGCGGTCTATTTCAAGAACTAATGCATGAAATCTGTTGAAACTTTAGATTCAATTAGACTTTCATATAAATTGGTGCTGATTACTTTTTGATGTAAATCTACCGGCAGGTGGTGCTATGCTGCATTTCCCCCGATTTTCGCAATAGCTCTATCTCAAGAACTAATGCACGGATTTTGAAGTTACACGTTGGCATAAATTGTTGCATATTAGATTTCGGTGTAAATCGCCCAACAGGGGGCGTTGTTATGCAGATTTTATCAGCAGTGTTGAATTTAGACAATTTTCTCCGGGAGGGATTTCTGCGGATCCAAAGAGGGACAGTTCAGAGAGGAAGGGGATTGGATTTTTGTACATTAAGAATAAAATCTCAAACCTTCTGGGAGGACATTTGAATGTTGCACGGGGGGGGGGGGGGGGGGCATGTCCCTCCGGAATTCAACACGTTTTTCTGGATTTAAACGATTTTAGGGATCTTATCTCAAGAACTAATGAACGGAATTTCATCAAACTTAATATTCTGTCATAAGTTGTTCATGATTAGGTTTTCGTGTAAATGATATAACAGGTTGTGCTGCCATGCTGCTTTTTTTTAGCAGTGTTGAATTCAGACATTTTTCTCCGGGAGGGATTTCTATGGTTCTGGAGAGGTACATTCTAGAGTTTCGGAGGGGGGGGGGGAATTGGACTTTAGTCCATTAAGCATAAAATCTCAAATCTTCATGAGGGACATTTAAATGTTCCGGGTGGGGTTTGTCCACCAGTACCAGCCCCTGAATTTAACACTGTTTTTCAGAATTTACACGATATTAGCGATAATATCTCAAGAAGTAATGACCTGAATTTCATCAAACTTAATATTATGTGTCATTGACATAAGTTGTTCCTGAGTTTTTCGTGTTAATCATGTAACAGGCTGCGCTGCTATACTGTTTTTTTGCATGATATTCGTGATAGCCATATCTCAAAACTAATGCACGGAATTTAATCAAACTTCATATTCTGTTACGCTTTCAGATAAATAGATCCTTATTAGGCTTGGATGTATACTGCCCAACAGCTGTCGCTTTTTTATGCTCTTTGAATTGGGATTTTCCGTTGCGGACATCTAGGCTAATATCAGACGAACGTCTTTTTGCACGCTTTTTTTTTTCGCTCTTACACCGTCCCTACACATGCTAGCGAAGGTGTAGGGATGGCGTAAGAGCGAAAAAAGCGTGCAAAAAGACGTTCGTCTGACATTAGCCTAAGAGGGTGTGGGCCGAAATTCAATGATTTGTTAGGAAAATGCAATGGTTATATTTTCTTTTAAAATGCACATACTTCAACGAACCTATGCTTTTTGAATCCTCATGACGCGCATAGGTTATCATTTAAATTTGACACTGTGATAGCGAATTTTGAAGTTTTTACATTTATGAGGCAGATGAAAGTTTTAGGATTGGCACATCCAACTACTTTATCTTCAATTTTTGAAGGAAAATGAAAATGATATTACCTTATTTTGTCTTAGAGACATCGATTAAAAAATTCATAGTATCGATTAAATCGAGTTGGCCATAGTATCGATTAAATCGATTTAAAAAATCGAAATCGCCCATCACTAAGCCAGGGTTGGTAAAAAACCGGGTTTTTTTCAAAAAACCCAAAAAACCCGTTTTTTTTTTTTTTAAACCAGGCTTTTTTGGTTTAAACCGGGTTTTTTAAAATATATTTTCCAATTGCATATAATGCATATTTATTGATAAAAATAAACATTGTTGGATATATAAGTAATATAACTTCATTTAAAAATAATTTAAATTAAATAATTACAATCAATTGTGTAGAAAATTGAAATCATTTAAAATTTTAAACATTTTTAGTAAAAGCTATATCTTATGTTCCATGAATAAAATGCTCTACCCAGTGAAACACTGATACCTTGAAAATCTTAATAAACAATCTTTTGATTATTAGTGCTAGAAATAAATATATGGTGTAGTTTCATAAATATAATATACTTTTCCATGGCTATTCAAAATAATTTCTTTGAAATATTTGCAACCTGAGATATCTGATAACACTACATGAACAATTATCTTTTATTGAAAGTAAAGCTTTTTATAAAGAATTCCTGGAATGATTTGAATCTAACAGTAGAGTCTTTACACGTTTCAAGAAGTATTGTGTACTGTCATTTGACATTTCTCCTCAGGAACAAAAAAAGGGGCAACAGTAAAATAAACAGAAATACCTATTTACCAGCTTTTTAGACTACTGAAAACATTGATCTTAAAATGGAAAGTAGATTTATAAAAGTTGCCCATGCACTAAAACATTTAAACAGCCATCAGACTTAATACACTGACTTTTTTTCTAAGCTATTTTATAATACGTATTACTTTTATATGTCTAATCTAAAAATTAATAATATATATTTTTAGGCATTTTTATGAGACTTTTTTCTGTTATGTCTCACGCGAACCTCATCTCGATTTTTACCCATTTTTTTGTCAGATCTAAATAGTGGATTCGATTATGCAATAGACGATTTAAATATCTTATTGCATATTTTAGTTAAAAGTAAACAGGTGCTTCGCTAGCGCCCAATTTTTCAGTCTTCTTATTTGACTTCATATCTTGAGTTTATTCTTAAGGCTGTCTAAAATCCAAAAGGGCAACTTTATGACATACGTTTTAATTTATTTTTGTTCGGAAATGCATGAAACTAGCAGATGCTGTTGTTCAGAAACTATGGAATGGAACTGTGTTTTCCGGGTTTTTTTTTTTTTTTCCAAACGTAATAGATCTTTCAGAAAATAGTGTCAAAGTTGGCGTTTTGAACTGAATTTCTGCACGAAAGAAAAATAACTACTCAAGGAAGGTTAAAAACATCTTTGTCACGTGATCAAAATTGCTTATAACTCAATAGATAATTTATTTATCAAAAATGGAAAACACAGTTCGATTCCAAGTCGCATCCAGTCAGGCCTTCTAATTTTATCTTTCCGTTAAGGCTGTTCTTAACTGCTTTGCTCAACAAGAGTAAAATGTTTTGACACATTTACAAATTCATTTTTTAACGGAAAGGTATAAAATTGGAAAGCCTGGCCATGGAGGCGATTTGGAATTGAACTGTTTTTTACATTTTTTGATCAATCAATTACCTATTGAGTTATATAAGGAATTTTGATCACGTGATAAGCATGTTTTTCGCCCGCTCTTGAGTGCTCTTTCTTCCTTCGCGTGGAAATTCGGTTCAAAACGCCCACTTTGACAGTATTTTCCGAAAGATCTATTGCGTTTGCAGAAAAATGGAAAAAACGGCTCAATGACATAGTTTCTCAACAACAGCTAGTTTCATGCACTTTCGAACAAAAATAAATTAAAGCTTATGTCAGAAAGTTGCCCTTTTGTATTTCAGAACACCCTTAAAAAATGAATTTGTAAATGTGTCAAAGCATTTTGCGCCTGTTGAGTAGAGCAGTTGAGAACCGCCTTAAAAGATAATCTCCCTAATCAAGAAAATTTTCTTTTGCAGCTTGACTGAAATCTTAATGGTCATTTTATGTTATTAATTGTAAATAATCTGCGTTTTCTCAAAGGAAAATATTTTATTCAAAATATTGAATATTTTTAATCTATTTTATCTTTGCTACATTCACATGTTTTAAATTTTATCTTATAGATCTTCAGATATGTTCATCAACACATGCAATTTGCATTCTACATGCATACAAATATAACCTAGACTCACTATGTCTCACGGTGACTGCTGGGATAAGAAATTATTAGAAGTAGAAATTATTTATATCCAATAATTTGAAACACTTAAATTACAAAAATGAGAAAATATTATATTTGATCTTTTCTAAAAAACCAGTTGGTTAACCAATTGATTTAAACCGTGCCAATCCTGCTGGAAACAGAATAAAACCATAATGCAAAACCCAGATATCAATGTAGGAATGCAAGAAAAACAAAAGCTTACTAAACCCAATAGCCATGATACAGCAAAGAAAACTCACAGCCAATCATTCATTAGCATACAGAGCAAAAAGTAACCAATGGAGAGAATTACTTATGATTATGTCATCGTTGAGGCATATGTAATTCTTAGTAAATCTTAACTAATCTAGCAATCTAAGTAGTAAAAGTGTATTTTTAACTCAAATCTGCCATTTTGGCTATTTTTAAAAATAAAAGGCTTAAAAAAAAAAGAAGAAAAATAACTACTTTTTTTTTTCTTCCCAGCTAATTTTAGAAAAATTAGTCTGCTATGTAGATTTAAAGCTTATAAGAAAGGTTTGATTAAAAATGTTTGTCACCTTTACAAATTTTATTAATTAATCATTAGGGTTTCGTTCATCTCACGAAACCCTATTCGTCTCGCTCCTTTGTCTGTCTGTCTGTCCGTCACAGAGCCCGTTCTCAGAAACTATACATGTTAGAGACTTGAAATTTTGGGTACTTATAGCTGAACACCTCACATCAAACAACAAATCATAAAATTTTGAAAAAGTTGGTAATTAACCGAATTACGGGCTAATTAACTTCTAAAATTAACCAATCCACCTTTTTAACGCAAATTCAAACGGACTTTATCGAAATCATCCCTGTTTCTCCTAAGGGTTGCCAGTAAAATCAGCCGAATGCACGGTTACCACGGAGGAAATTAAGCCGAAAAATGAGTGGAGATTTTAAAGCGAAATCGTAGATCAGAAAATATTGGTCCGAGAAATTTGTAAATGGAATAGACAGACGCAGAAAAAAATCTACTTTCATTTGGTATAAAGCTCACATTTCTGCGATATGTATAAGTTAAAATATCCACTAAAAATCGATCGAGAAAAATTTAATTTATTTAATTGGAAAGACAGGGAAATAAAAAGATTTCAATTCGGCGGAAAGCAGGTAGACATGACGACGCTGCGGTTTTCCATAATAGCATATTTTAATACGAAATTTTAACTTTTTAAATATTAAATTTTTTGGCATCCCGATGTCAAATTTCTCGCTGATTTCATTGATACCCATATCTAAGTCCTATCTTAATTACAAGCTGAAATATTAATTATTATTTAATTAATCGGTTTATTGCTATCAAATGCGTCGATTAAAATGAAGAGACGCGCTTATTTAACCACGAATTAACTTAAATTAGGAAATCTAATAATTTGCCTGGGCTTTTTGAACAGCGATATGAGATAAGTATAACTCATTCATCATCAGAAAGTTTACTTCATACCACTATTTTCTAATAGTAATTTCAGGAAATATTTTGAATTATTGGTTAAGACCGCCACTCAGTCTGTTTGAAACTTTAAGATAGTTTATAACACATAGAAAAAAGTGTAAAAAAGAATGGAGTGTGATATTTCGAGGAGGGAGGGGGGGGGGGGTGAGCTAGAATTATTTTTAAAATCTTAGCGTTTGTTACCGCAGCAAATATTTTAAATTCTTGTTTAAGACCGCCACCATCCCGACCCATCTATCTACGGAAAGATTGCGTAAAGGAGTTTCGTTCAGATATGCTTTTGTTAAGAATAGAGTGCATTCCCTGGTGGTGGAATGTGGAACTAACATAACGCGATTTTGTTAAAATTAGGAAATCTAACAAGTCGATCTGTTTGAAACTAAGATATTTTATAACACATAAGATAAATCGTAAGAAAGAATGACACGCGAAATTCCGGGGGGGGGGGGGGGGGGGCTAGATTTCTATTTAAAAAATTAGCGTTTCTGACCGCTTTAGGTGACTTTTTGAGGGAGTCCTGAGATATATGCTACTTATTTAATATAAAATTGTCTAAAGTTTAGTTACCACTATTTCCTAATAGTAATTTCAGCAAATATCTTAATTTCTTATTAAGACCGCCACCACCTCGAGTAACATATCTACTTATAGGTTGTTTAACGGAGTTTCCTTCCGATACAGTTTTGTTAAGAATAGAGTGCACTCCCTGGTGGTGGAATGTGGAACTAACATTTTTGTTAAAATTAGGAAATATAACAACGTGATCTGTTTGAAATTTTACGATAGTTTATAACACATTAGAAAAAGTTTATAAAAAATGGCGCGTGAAATTTCGGGAAGGTGGGGAGAGGGGGAGGGGCAAAATATTTCTTTTTTGTTTCATACCGTTTCAGGTGCGTTTTTTGATGGAGTCCTCAGATACATGCTACTTATACTTATTAAATATAAATATGTCAAAAGTTAAATTACCACTATTTCCGAATAGTAACTTCAACAATTATCTTAAATTCTTGCTGAAGACCGCCACCCCCTCGAGTAACATATCTACTAATGGGTTGTGTAAAGGAGTTTCGTTCAGATACGCTTTTGTTAAGAATACAGTGCGCTCCCTGGTGGTGGAATGTGGAATTAACAGACCGCGATTTCATTTAAAGTAGGAAATCTAACAATTCAATCTGTTTTAAACTTTAAGATACTTTATAACACACGATAATAAATTATAAAGAAGAAGGACGCGTCGCAATTCGAGGAGGGAGGGGGGGGGGGTTGAGGGAGGTGCGCGAACAAAATTAGGAAATATAACTGGACGATCTGTTTGAAACTTTAATATGGCTTATAAAACATAACATAAATTTTTAAAATCAGGCCGCGTCAAAAATCATGGTGACCATCTGCGCACCCCCCCCCAGGGGGCACTTTTCTAAATTTGGCATATACCCGTCATGTGATATATCGTAGCATTTTGGGGGGGGGGGGGGGCGAACAAAATTAGGAAATATAACAAGGCGAATATGTTTGAAACTTTAACATAGTTTAGGATGTGTTTGCCAAAATTTAGAAGGTATTCCATGGCGATAAATGTACTGGACGTTTTGAAAGAAAGTGTTTTGAAAGGAATATTAAACGAAACCCTTTGTGCGATGTATGATCACACTTACCCACTTGTTTTTCTAAAGCTTTGCTTGTAGCTTCTGCATAACTTGGATTTTGCATTTTTCAATAATGTGTAAAATAAAAGAAAACATTAGGGGAAAAAGAGAAAAAAAAACCCATTTGGTTTAAACCAGCGTGGTTTAAACCAAACAACCCTGCGATAAGCAGTCTTGTTTGTCGCTTTTTATTAATTTTTTAATCTCGAAAATTATAATTAAAGTACACATCTTTTGAATTTGTAACTGATTTATGAAAATAAAATCTAACATGCCTTCGAATCCTCTCGTTTTACAGAACTAATGAATAACATGAATGAGTTTTTCATATTTTCTATAAGATCTAAAGAGGGTTTGTGTTTGTCCGGTACGCCTTCGATTAATTATTTATGTTGCATTTAAATGTTAATTTGTTTTTATTGGATGCAGTCTCGGAGATTAAAAGTACATTTCCCCCTGTCCCCCTTTAAATCATCTGCAATCATAATCAAGAGATAAGGGGTTAGCAAATCAGTTGCCTGCTTCCAATTTTTCTCCCAAGTCAAATAAACGTATTTTGAACCTCAAATTTTACTTGGTAAGTAAAATGAGATTCATAACATGTTTATTTGATTTGGGGAAAAAATCGGAAGTTGACAGATATGGAGGGTACATTTCAATTTCCCCCTACCCCCGCACTTACAGGGGCCTCAAGAAAAATTTGCATCCAAGACCTTAATGTACTTTACAGATGCTTCAAAGTCGATTTTTCCCCACCATTTGAAAAAAGTATCAGCCGCCCTTCAAAATATTTCTTGCACGGACATATTTAACAAAAAGCCCGGGATTCTCTGTTATTTAATTTTATTTGCACATATTGGTGGTCGATAGCCCAGGCATTTTTTATAGATTTAGGTTAGTTAAAATTAAACCTTAAATCAGTTCAAAATACTTGAGATGCTTTCTAGATATGAGTTGGCCCGTACCCGGGTCCGAAACAGGCTGGTTTTTTTTTAATACCAGTCTTCGAGCTCAAAGTAAAGATTGTATTTATTCACAAACTGGAAAAAGGAATAAAAAAAAGAAAAATCTTGGTACTTCAGGAACAAGATGTAGTCCAAGTTTCATAAAAGTGTTTTACAATCCTTTAAAACAGGGGTTCTCAAACTATGGTACGCGTATCAATACTGGTACGTGAAGCTCTGCTTACTGGTACGCGAAAGTCTGATGCTGGTACTTGAAATGAAAAAAAATTACAGCATGTTAAATCAAAAAGCAGCTCAATCCCACCTCCCTCCCCTTTCTTGATGTGTCAGTTCACCGGCTCCGTGGCGTTTGCTCTGTTACTGCTTTGACAGCTCTTTGCATGTAATTTGGATTAGAATTTATAGATAAATGGGACTAATATTCGGTAGATGTCGATTTGACCTTCATACACCCCGAAAAAAAAAGTTTTCTTCTATTACTATATTGTATGTGTGTATATTACTTATTTCAACGAACTTCGATCTCGCATTAATAAGCAGTTTACTTTCAGAAGGTATGTAAATTTCTTATGTAGGTTATTCACTTATTAAATTTTCTTATGTGTATTTTACTACTGATATAAACGTTGTATTCATATAACAAAAAATTGGCAATCAAGGCGACTTCAAATGTGCATTTTTTTCCATGTTTAACAAAGCTGTGCAGTATTTTTATATTTAAATATATCTTTGTCATCCAAAAATGATACACTTTAGATACACTAAAAAATATTAAAGTCAATGTAAGCACGAATTTAATAATGTAATCATGTAAATCAGTAAAATCTCCTCAGACGGAAGCACAAAAGACTGGAAAAATATTTCGCTTTAGACATATTCCGTTTAGACAGATTTTTCTGTATTCGCTTTGAGTTTGTCACCTGGTGGTACGCGGAAGTATGAACTTCTATTTAGTGGTACTTCGGTCTAAAAGTTTGGGAGCCCCTGCTTTAAAAGTTAGTTTGAAAGGTAATTGAATTGTTATTGATAGAAATACAAGGGTAAATAGTCTATCTGATTCTGGACTTTGCATGGCCAGTGCTAGTGACAAAGAAACCATGGGATATCAATCCCTTATCTTCGCTTTCTGTTTGAAATCCTTTTGCAGAATGACTGGAAAACAAAACTCTCATCTTTCTGTCGCTGTTGTACAACTATATTTTAAAAGAATAAGAATTTTGTGTTTTTGTAAACGTTGTTTCTCTCTTTTTAATATATTGACACAAAGTACAATCCTTTTCCCCCCCTTTTATGAATAAGAATTGTGACTTTTTGCCGGTTTCTGCCAGTGGTTCGGAATAAATAACAAATTTGCTATTTCAAACCGTTTTTCGGGGACATGGAAATCACGAAACATTGTATTTAGGAATATTGGATTGTATTTAGGAATAATACTTATTTCTATGTAAGAAAAGATTTTTTAATGAGAAAATCTTTATTGAAACAATTTAAAAGGGTTATTAAGAATTTTTTTTACTGAGTACTGTCGTGATCGGGCCCGGGCTCTGCACAAGATTTTTCAGTCTCGGGCTGGACTCTATTTCAAATCGTTGAGCTCGGGCTCTGGAAAAAACTCTGAACTCATCCCTCGTACTTCCTGGATCAAAGAACGATGTAATAGATAATATATTGACTTCAAAATTAGAATGAAGTATCGGGCTCATGATACATAGGCCAAAAGCCTGTTATACATAGGCTAAAGTTGTTCTATAAGAACAGAGAGTGAGGTATCCTTGTTCAATTTTATCCCACAAATATCTTAAATTCTTAAAGTGAAATAAAATATCAGGGATTGGATTCGAGCAAAAATTTAGGTCTGTTTAGGGCTCTTGATAAAAATCCGTTTAATAAAACAGGCTCCTCCACAAAATTTCTTTTCATAAAGCAGGTCCCTTCACAAAATTTCTTCTTAAAAAGTAGGCCCCCTTCACAAAATTCTATTCCACGAAAGTATTATGCGCCTCATTAATTTTATTTTGTTAAATTTTAACGTGTGTAATTTGCAAGAAAAAACAAGTTCACCAAAAGGGGAAACTTTAGCAGGAAAAGTAAAAAAAAAAAAAAATCTTAATAAATGCTTCGTTCGAATTTGAGTAACTAGATTTGGTCTTTCGTTATTTTTTTTTCACAAAAATATAATAATTTTAACAAAAATAACTTAATTTTTCACAAAATGGGCCCCCAGAGAAAAAAAAATCCTGTGTCGACCTCAGAATATATAGAAAGATTAAAAGATATTTTCCCAAAAAACTGAAATTACAGACTTCTTTCTAATATTAAACCCAATACATTTGAAATAAATAGGATAGACACAAAGTTGGATCTACTCGAGGCTATTTTAAATGGCGGCGCGCTATTAACTTTCTCACCAACAGTGTCAAAACATTGTTGCTATTGAAATAATTAAGCAAGAAGTTGGGATTCGTGTTTTGCATATGAGTAAATTAATCTTAAAACCTTGCGATCAAATTTTCTGGGGGCGTCTTATCTGCGTAATCACGTTGCAGGAGAATCGGGTTTCATTTGTTCACCGTCATAGCAGACGTATAAATGTTCAGAGACAAAATATCCGTAATAATGAAGCATCTATTTCTTTTTTCTAATACTTGTATTTTTTAAACATGTGATTTTATTCTAAAAACTCCAAACAGCGTTTATCAAACTGTAGTCCGCGGACCACTAGTGGTCAGGGATATATATATATATATATATATATATATATTTTTAATCAAAAGAATCGACTTTTTCAAAAAATCAAAATAATCGGATATTTTAACGCTTTTCCAACATAGTTTAAAAGTGTTTTGAATTCGATTTGTCTGTGCTGTTGTAACTCGCGTAAATAATAATCGGATTGACATGGAATTGATGTGCGTATGTTATTGAGGTTTACCATGGTAAATGAAGTGTGTACCATTTATAGGTCGTTTATAGAGACATTCAAAAGAATGCCGTTACACGTGGTCTATGGAGAAAAAACGTTTTAGTGTATTTTAATGATGTTATATTAAGTTAAACGTATTGAATTGATATATATCACGTAGGTGCACTACAAGATGCTTATTATTATTTACATTACGGGGACGCACAAAATAAGTAGCACTGTGTATGACCGTATGAGCAACAATTACTTGAAGCGTTTTTACTTTCTTCTATCTTCAATAGAAGAAAGTATTGTAATCGAAATTTTTTTCGACTTCCGGTTTTCGACGGATTTGCATGTTTTAGGGGTCAGAGATTCCAAAAAACATGTTTATAGAAAATGTCTGTCTGTCCGTCTGTCTGTCGCCATTGTACCATCAAAAAGTGTATGAAGTTATGTATAGAATTAAACCAAAAATTTTTTAGAAGTTTTAGGCTATGGCAAGCAGGTCCTCCCGGAATTTGGAAAAAAATTCGCCGATAGGGGGTGCTGATATAACAATTTTTGTGCGATTTTGAATATTGTACCATCCAAAAGTGTATGGAGTTATGCATAGAATTGAACCAAATTTTTATTTTAAGTTTTTGGATATGGCAAGCAGGTCCTCCCTGAATTTGGAAAAAATTCGCCGGTAGGGGGCGCTGTAATAGCGATTTTTGTGCGATTTTGAATATTTTACCGTCCAAAAGTGTATGAAGTTATGCATAGAATTAAACCAAATTTTTATTTTAAGTTTTTGGATATGGCAAGCAGGTCCTCCCTGAATTTGCAAAAAATTCGCCGTTAGGGGGCGCTGTAATAGCGATTTTTGTGCGATTTTGAATATTGTACCATCGAAAAGTGTATGAAGTTACGCATAGAATTAAACCAAAAAAAATTTTTAAGTTCTTGGCTATGGCAAGGAGGTCCTCCCTTAATTTGTAAAAAAATCGCCCGCAGAGGGCGCTGTAATAGCGATTTTTGTGAAATTTTTGTGCCATTTTGAATATTGTACCGTCGAAAAGTGTATGAAGTTATGCATAGAATTGAACCAAATTTTATGTGTTTATTTTTGGTCATGTCACGAAGGTCCTCCCTGAATTTGGAAAAATTCTGCCGGTAGGGGGCACTATAATTGCGATGTCTGTACCATTTCCATTAATGTACCATCGAAAAGTGTATGAAGTTATCCATATAATTGAACCAAATTTTTTGGGCATGTTTCTGGCTATGGCAAACAAGTCCTCCCTGAACTTGAAAAAATTCCGAAAGAAGGGGGCGCTATAATTCCGATCTCTGTGCCATTTTCATTATTGTATCATCGAACAGCGTATAAAATTATGCATACAATTGAACCAAAATGTTTGTGCTTGTTTTTGGCTTTGGCCAACAGGTCCTCCTTGAATTTGGAAATATTGCGCGGTAAAGGGGCTCCGTGCTAGCGATTTTTGTATACTTTTCTTGATTTTTCGTAGTTCTATTGTGCATCGGCGGCTCATGCAGTGGCGGGAACTCGCTTCCTGCTAAGCCGGCTATTCGCAAACAGCTGATAACAACAGAATAAGGAAAAATTAATAATTTTAACAAATATCATGATATAGATTAACTCGTTTTTAGTCCGTTTAATTGACTTGAGCAGAAATTTAAGATTAAAATCAAAGTTGGTATAGTATTGAACTAATAATATTGAAGTATTAACATGTGTAACTAGGTTTTGAAATATTAAGATGTATAAGATAGAAGAAAGTTTTGGGATTGGCACATCCAACTAGTTTCAATTGTGGTATACTTTTTTTAAATAGAACTAATGTTTTTTACATATTACTTTGTGTGTATGAGTTCTATGAATTATATGTAGGGCTGCGCAAAAGAATTTGAGTACATTTCTTCTTATTGACGGAAATTGCTGAATAGGAATTTTTAATTGCGTTATGAGTTTCCTAACTGAAGTAAATTTTGGTATACTATGTAATATACATACTTAGCATTTGAATTATAATAAGACTGAATAGTTTTTTAGTCATTGCCAGGACTTATATTTCCGAATTTGTAAATATAGCAAGAAAAGTGAAAAAGGTAGTGGGGGAGTTGGCTTAGTATTTTAAAATGTTTCATTTTTACTTTCTTCTGTCTTTACAAGAAGAAAGTATTGCATTCGTGAAAAATTTTGACTTCCGGTTTTCGACAGATTTATACGTTTTAGAAGTCCTGAACGAACACTACTTGAATATTTTTAGAAAATGCCTATCTGTATTTATGTGACACAAATTTTGTGGGCGCCATATCTCAAGAACGAATTTTAAAACTTCAAATTCAGTTAGAAGTTAACACAAGTTGTTGCTGTTTAGATTTTGGTGTAAATCGTGCTACTGATGGCCCTGCTAATGCTGCATTTTTCAGTGTTTACACGATGTTAGCGATAGTCATATCTGCACAGAATGTCATCAAATTTTATAGTCTCTTGACATAAGTTAGTGCTGATTGGGTTTTCGTGTAAATCATATAACAGGTGGCGCTGCTGTACTGTATTTTTCGCGATAGCTATATCTCAGAAACTAATGCACGAAATATAATGAAGCTTCATAGTCTGTCACACTTGCACATAAATAAATAATCCATATTAGGCTTGGTTGTATATTGCCCAACAAGTGTCGCTTTTATGCTCTTTGGGTTGGGAATTTTGGTTGCAGACATCTAAGAGGGTGGGTGTCGGAATTCAAAGATTTGTTTGAAAATTGCGATGCTTATATATATACCTTTTTAAATGCACACAATTCAACATACCTGTACCTTTAGAATCCTCATAACGGGCATAGATTGTCATTTAATTTTGCACTGCGATAGCGAATTTTGAAGTACAGTAGAACCTCGATTATCCGAAGTAATTGGGACCGACCCTATTTCGGAAAATCGAAATTTTCAGATAATGGAGAATGCTTCAATTTTAAGATTAAGGAGAAATATATGCAATATTTCTTATTATGGTAACAAGTGCTTAATTAAAAATAAAGCAATAGCAGAATAGAAACAAGAAAAAATTACTTGAATTTTAATTTTGAAATTAAGTACCTTTTACATATATCACAAGGGTTTGACATAATGTTTTTGTTTATCGCAGTTTCCATTGCCTTTGCTTTGAAGATCTGTCACGGAGTTTTTAAATATTATTAGTTCCCCAGTATCACAGTCTTTCTGCTGCTCCAGCTATGCCAGACCTTTTGCAAAACATTCAAAAGCTTCAGAATTGCTAATGTGTTCGTTTTCTTCGTTCAACTCCGCAGCTTACGGGAGCTCAAGTCAAATTCAAAGGAACTCTTTGAAAGGGGATCGAAAATATTTATATGTACTTGTAATTCGGAAAGGACCGCTTTCACAGAAGGAATATGATAGTAAAAAGAAAAAAAAAGCTTTCAAAATGAATCTTGCACACAAGGAATGTGATAGTTAAAACTTGGGATTTTGGTTAACCGAGAGTTTCGGTTAAAAGAGGTTCGGATAAAAGAGGCTCTACTGTATTAACATGTATGAGACAGAAGAAAGTTTCGAGATTGGCATATCCGGCTAGTTTAAATTTTAACTAGCTAAGTGGTCCAACGTTCTTTAAAATCATTATTACATTAACTGATGAAAGTTCATGTCAAAAAGTACCTACGGAATGTGCATGTCAAAAGGTACTTAAAACAATTCAAAATCAGTGTGCTTTTTAACGTTAACAATGTAGCATTTTATTGATCAGTTACTTCCAAGGTCTTTACGTTAGTTTCTACTGGTTATTTTTTAATAGTTCTGGCGAAAATATTTTTTTATGTAAGGAGTGGTTGGGAAATAGTTTAACCTATATTAGTGCAGCTTTATTGTATTTTAGTCAGGAAAACTCATAAATAAAAATTAATAGCCATTTTATTTAAAACATAATGAATTTCTATACTTTCATCGCTAAGATAAAATATTGCATAAAATGCTAAAGAAGCGCATGCGATATAAAATCTAGTTCAGAACAGGCGGGTCATTTAATATTGGCAGCAACTGTTGATTCTTCTTTACTAGTAATCCCATTATATACACACATGTACCGGGTGTCCCAAAAATGACTGATGGATTTTAAAATTCAATAACTTCCGAACGGTGACAGATATTTAAAAAATTCTTGCAGGAGGCTTATGTATGTCAGGAGTTTTTGTACTGTAATTCTTGATTTTAGTTCAAATTTCAAACAACAGATGATACTAAGAGCAATAGGCGCTCAGTCTAGACCCGATTTTTGGTACTTCGGGATCCATTCAATACATTTCAATCTCCTTTTTTCGCATGGAAGAAGAGAGAGGCCGAAAAATCGAGCCTGGATTTAGCGGTTATTGCTTGCAGCGCCATCTATCGATGCTATTTGTATTGTAACTAAAACTGAGAATCGCAGCATAAAAACTCCTGACATCTTACATAACACTCCTGCAAGAATTTTTCTAATATGTCACCGTTTGCAAGTTATTGAATTTTAAAATCCGTCAGTCATTCTTGGGACACCCGGTATATATAATGTGGTGTTATTGTTAGAACTGAGAAAGTTAGTTTAAATTTTCATATTATGTTCTCAAGATTAAAGCATAAGATTGCACTTAAAAAATGAAGTTCACATTTAGAATAATAATCTATGCCGTAGTATTTTTCAGTATTGCAGGTTGAATTTAAATTTTCATCTCAGAAAAGGTTTTCATTCAATATGTGTTTATTTAATTATGTTGTCATTTAAAGAAAAACATATTTTAAACAGAAATAAGGCTACTAAGTGTCAATGGTTTGCAAATTGTGAAAATAGAAAATATATGTCTGTGTGCGACGAAATCGGTTCTGTAAGATGATCTATTATGGTTTAGTTGAATCAGAATGATATCAGATAGAATATCAGATAAAGCAACGATGTTATGCAGGTAGTATAGAACGGTGTTTGGTGATATGATCTATAACATATTGACACCCACTGTCTTAGAATCCTATTGATGTTGTAACATAACTCCGTGCATGTTAAAAATAGGTAGTCGTGACGTGGTCGAGTCGTTTATGAGAGAAGCATGATGTAACCATAGAAATTTTGTTCAAAACACAATCAAATTTGGCATCAAGTCAAATCTTTATTCAATGAAGTAATGCAACTTCAGATGGGAGATTTCTTCTCTTTGGACTATTAATCTTGGTTAAGCCGAACATATTAACATTTTCATAAAGATTAAGTAAAATTAAATAACAAAACAAACTAGTAACTAGCAAAAAATCAGAGTCAATCTGCCTACCTTACAACTGAGCCGCGTGTTGAGGCAAGATAAAAATATGAACCCAGTGCAGGCTTTCTTATTGGCAGTGCGCAAAGGTACAAGATTCCCCCCCCCCCCCACACACACACACCAAAAAAAAAAAAAAAACCGCATGCGGCAAAAGCTCTGAACCAATGAAAAGGCGCGCCGGGGGACTCCACTAGCGGAAGGAGAAAACTGCTATAATTCGGCTATGTTTTGCGCGGAAACAACTCATCGAAGCGTCCACAGATTTTTTATTTATTTTTTTAATTAGGCTTATTGATCAAACAGGATGTTTTGAAATCGAATGAATTGAGAAACGGGGAGGGGGGGCAACTTACGAGGCATCAACGTCATTGAAAAATGAAAAGCGGGAAACGAAAGAAATATACATATATCTGGATAGTTTTATATGCTTATCAAGTAGTTATTATACAGTATGTCGCTTAATGTGTTCACCACGGAACCACTTGTTTGTGGATAACAATAAGCTATTTATTGAAATACTTTGTGCTAACATCTGATATTGGTTTCGAAAATCTTAACTCTTAACTCTCCTTTTATGTAACGATGATTTTTAAAGAAAGTTGAAAAACATTTACTGAAACAACTAGCTATGACCCTCCCGTGGTTCCCCTGGCCCGTGATAATAACCTTAGATAATCCTCAAATTTGTATGGTTTTATATCTTTTACCCGATTTTGTATGAATTTATATTTTTAAATGAAAAATTCGCGAAAAAATATTGATATTTAGTGCTAAAAGGGCACGTAAGAAATTTTCTTGTTTTTCCACATAGGGTTTGTCGGATTTCCTCCAAGTCCACACAACTTTGAAGAAATCCTTTAATATTTATAATATGCTGCCACCACCGATATGATTACGTGATATCGGTCACGCTCTGAGAGGATTGTTGAAAAGAAAAACCAACTCTTTCAATTAAACTGAACTAACAATTTATTTACACACTATTTACAAATAACAAAACAATATTTACCTTTAAGAACTCTGATATAGGTGATCCGGTCCAACATTAAATTAAACAGTAAATACTTTCTGTGTACTGTTAAACTACTCTGTATTCCTCTCACTGTACGCTAGTTAAATTAGAATTATCCGAGATCACTGTTAATCTCGCAACACATTAGCTCTATACTCCAAGAGCTTCACACCTACTAAATCCCGCTCTATGTAAGAGCTCCTCTGGAACAACTCGCACCTCCAAGTTCCAAGCATCAACTGAACTCCTTTTTCTATTTCATTCCTCCGCCCATACAGCATAAAATAGGGTTTCCCTTCTGCGATCAGGGTCCACTTCCCTTCCTCCAATTTCAACTGTCATCTTTCCGTGACGTCCATTATCTCCCTATATGGCGAAACCCTTGTCTGCCTTATCTCCGGTATGCATTTGAATAGCAGGGAAAGCCCACTCTATTGATAAACTACATCCCTTCACCTACTCTGCATAACTGACCAGCTTGGATTAAATTTCAAATAAGATAAGAGTGCTACTTTACAATTCCAGTACACAGACAATATACAAGCAATAAAATAATATATAACCGGAGTTCTAAAAGTATATATTCCCCAGAACTTGACAGGGTTGTTTCATAGTTTGAAATAATAATTCTTGTTTCCCGAACTCTTTGAATTTTTTATCGTTTATAAATAACACGGCTTTTTGCAGCCCGTGTAAAAATATTGTTATCTAGTTAAGAAATGTGTTCTCGGTTTTTTAATTTTCGTTTTGGTTTTTTTAACGTAACAAAAAAATGTTCTTATCCAAACTGTCTGAAATTTTAGTCTGTTGTAAATATAACTGTATCCAAAAGCCCTCTTAAAAATTTCGTAAAAAAATAAGCATACTTAGTACCGAAAACACTAACCGAAGCTGAGCGAAGATCGCTGAAACAGCCCGCGATTTTTTAGGAAGTACGAAGCAGGGTTGGGTTTTTGACGTCAAAAACTGGTTTTTGACATGACAAGCGTCAAAAACTGGTTTAAACTGTCATAAACTGGTTTAAACTGTCGAAAACTGGTTTAAACTGTCGAAAACTGCCAAACACATGTAACACGCTAAAACATTTTAACAATAGATAGACATTAAATAAGTCAATGATTTATGTGATCTTTTATTGAAATTTAATAATTTAAAAAATATATTATTTGCAATAAAATATTTTTTGATTTTTCAACCAGAAGAAAATAATTTTGTACAATTAAATAATCCGGATCAATTTTACCCCGCAGCATGCTGCAGCACACCACGTGTTTAGCACATTTATTTACACCCAAAAGATTTTTGAGTTTAGAGTGTATGAAGCGTTAGAAAATAGTCTGTCTCTTAATTGATGCTGAGCTAGTAGGACTTGATAGCACAAGCATTGCTAGATGAGCAAGTTTTGAAGCAGGCTCAAAAAGCTGTTGCATTTAGTGATACCTTTCCACCAAACAATGGAGTCCTCCCTATAGCACTGAAATAAGAAGACTGGAAAGGGAATTCTTTAGCTTCATACACAATCAATATGGGTAAGCACCCATAAACTCTCTCCGTAGCTCAAGCGCGAGCTGAATCAACTGGTACAGCAGTCAACTCTTGGCCCTGATGGTTGGGATGCAAAGTATAAGCCAAACAATGGTATGGTTTCATGATTTGATCCCTTCTATTATGCACTTTTTCAATATGGGCTTACAGGAATTTTCTTTTAGATGACCGAGCCAATTTTGTTCAGTTTTAAAATCAAAAACATTTTTATATATTGAAAGAAAGCATGTTTTAAAAAGATTTTGACTTTTAAGCTTTTTTTTCTTTAATTACTTCTCTTATTTTGTAAATTTTTAAAATTAATAATCCAATTTCAATTTTGAATGGAATGGTTATTGCCTAGACTAGAATAACATTGATATGCACATTATCTTGTTATATATACAAAAAAACTACACTTTTCTAAGTTTTTTTTCCCCCATAAAAAAAGAAGCTCTCAAAAGTAAGCGAAATTAAAACGATTTTAAGTAAGAGAAAAAATGTACAGCTCAGGTGAGCTTAATGCCTACTTTTTAGAAAAACACAATTTTACAAAAAAAAAAAAAAAAAAAAAAAAAAAAAAAAAAAAAAACTAAATAAAAATTTTACCCTGTTAAAAAGTTGTACTTAACAATAATACTTTACTATGTACTAATTACTGATATACAGTAAGAGTGAATTTAAAATATTACATGTAATGTTGTCATGCGTGACATTTAATTTAAATTTTTACAGATCAATTTAGTATTTGAGGTTTCTGACATGACGGTTTAAACTATGGTTTAAACCCAACATAAACTGACACATGTCAAAAACCTGCCAACCCTGTAATTATTACTAATACTATACACTAATTATACAATTACAGTAATAGTGAATTTTAAATATTACATCTAATGTGAAATTTTACAGATAACTGTAAGTATTTGAGGTTTTTGACGAGGTTTTTGACAAGGGGTTTTTGACATGACGGTTTAAACTGTCAAAAACTGACATGTGTCAAAAACCTGCCAACCCTGGTACGAAGTGATCTGCAATCTCGAATCTTTTTGAAAGGGTTACAATTCGTATTTTTCAAAACCGATTGCACCATCGAAGAGAAGAATGTCTCAGCTTTAAATAGGTAAATTTTGTGAATCTGTAACTCTGAAATAGAGTCCTAGGGGAGCATCGCCGAAAGGGAGAAAAAGTCAACCACGAAAACGACCCTTAAAAAATATATATTCAAAGGCGTAACAACAATATTTTCGAATTGATTACGGCGTTTTAATAACTAAAAATACGAAATTTAAGAATATGTCTTCCTGTTTTCCGTATCTCCAACAGTTCAGCCGATGGTCGTTAGGACTAACAGCCAAAAAATACAACATTTGGTTCTTCTCATGTATGCGCTTCGGAGCAAGGACCAAGCATGCGCGCTCCTCTGCCGATTTGCCCCCTCCCCTCCAAAAAAAGTTTTTAATTAATATTTGAGCTAATTATTAAAAAATATAAAAATCTGAGCCACAGTTGCATCAGGACCTGTTTTGAACTAACGTCATACAAATTTTATAACTTATAAAGGTGTGTTTATACGCTTTTTTCAAAAATTCCCGATGAAAGTCTTAATTCACTCCCTGGCCTATTCTTTTCCAAACGTTCTGTGTTCATCAACAAAAGAAAGAGGCGAAGGTAAACATGTCAACGAGGTTTACCGATGACCCCCTGACCTCTAGATCTCCGGCAAAGATCCTAAAACATGAAAGGGAGCACCTGACCATATCATACGTTGCGACGAAAAGAAACGTATCCTGTTTTAACTATTAGACAAAACTGATGAAGGGATCTTTACCGTACAGCCATAAAAAATTCATTGTGGTTTTACCTTACAAGAATTGGGGAAAATAACAAAAGAAGGTGCTGGATTGTTATTTTATACGAATAAGCATTTTATATAATTGCCAGGTTTGTATATAAAATTATTTAATTTCCTTAAAATTAATTCTTTAATTTAAATTCACCCTTTCCGAAACGAGTAATTTGTCAAGATTTATAAATTTTGCTTTATTTATAATTAATATCACACAAAGATTTTTTTTTAATGTCGCTCCATACAGCTTAATCGACATAAAATTCTCACGGCATAACAGTTCGATTGATCTACTTATGTTATAGTTGCGTATGTGTTTTTTTTTTTTTTCCCCCTTAAAATGTGTGAATCAATTTTCATAATTCTAAAGATTACGTTTTCCGGATTACTTTGAAAAACATTTTGTGCTGCACTTATTTAGAGAGTGCAGCACAGCAAACATATATTTTAGCCATCTACTAAATAAAAAAAAATATATTGTTTTAAAAATAATCTTCAGTCTGGAATGAAAAATCTGCGTTTTGAATTTCCGATCTACCATTTCCTTTTATAGGATCCATCAAAATTTTATATTTTCGGAATAGGGCAATTGCTCCCACTGTGACTGATTACTAATGCACATCAGGAGTCGATCGATGCATGTTTTGTTTTTTTCCTTGGGGCCCATTTTGTAAAAACTAAAAGTTATTAATGTGAAATTTATTATATTTCTGTGAAAAATAACATTTTGCAACGAAAGATGAAATCTATTTACTTAAATTCAAACTAAGCATTTTTATTAATAATCTTAAAATCCTTTTCCAAAAATTTTCCTTTCTGGGGATTTTTTTTTTCTTTCAAATTACATTTTTAGACCTAACAAAATAAAAATAATTAATGAAAAGTATGTTTTTATGGAATGAGATTTTGTGAAGTATTAAGAGTAATTTTGTGAAGTGGCCTGTTTTATTAAGTGGATTTTTGTAGAGGGGCCCTAAATAGGCCACAAACTTTGGATGGATGGACTCCTGAATATCCACAGTACTTTGCTGTTAGCTGATGATTAGTAAAAGGGTTCTACGCATTGGGAATTTATAATATTTCATTTGGAACTAAAAATAAACTGGTATTTATATTTTATCTCATTGTGGCCGTCTGTTGGAGCACTTACCCTACGTTAATACTAATTGCATGTAAATATACTGTAACTCAGGAGTAGAGATGTAAATTTTCCGGAAAATTTGAAGTGACGGAAAAAACCGGTTTTTTTCCTGTTTTCTTCTGGAAAAATTGATTTCCTATAAATGTTTCTCAAAAATAAGTTATATTTTCTTAAAAAGTATACAATAATAAACCTTTTCATTATTTATGCACACTAAAAGAAATTATTTTCCCTTTACATGTGAATATGTTATTAAAAATAGAGAGAGAGAAATAAAAAAAGGCAGACTTTAAATGTTTATCCTTTCAGTGTCAGAATTCTGACAGTAGCTTTTTTTGCTTATTTTAACACCAGTGTTTGTAATATATCATGTGTCTGTTGAAATGATTTTTCAGTAGCACTTGTTTAATTATATCAGTAGAACTAATTTAAAAAACAACAACAACAACAAAAAAAACCTTTAGTTTCAACCAATATCACTGTTGTTTTAAACTGTATTGTACATCTCATCTACATAGTACTGGTTTTCAAATACATAAATGATGCCAGTGTAAAAGACACAAATTATACTACTTCTGGTATTATTATAAATACTATTATCATTTTCAAATCTTCCGTTGTTTAAAAATTGGTATTTTTTTACAATATTACTCCCCCCCCCCCCCCTTACAGCTACAATTTTCATTTCCTGTGTATGGCTGAATCCATATCAACTCAGGCAGGGGGGTTACCTTCATAGTCTCAGAAGTTTTTGAATTGAACATATGTTAAAATTTAAGAAAAAGTAAGATACTTGTATATTTTCCTTTTGCCCAAAAAAATTCCTGGCCTGAGATACAGGCCGCCAAAGATGACATCCCCGGCATCCTTTCTCATTCGCGATTTTCGATAAAAATTTTAAAGTGCTCTATCTCTAGAACGGTGCAAGATATTTTGTTGTGGTTTATTTTATTTTAAAGATAATATTCTTCTGTTTAAAATGATATACCCAATTTTGAAAAATGTGTTCAACTTTTCTTGTGGCAACCTTTTTGAAAAAAAAAATTTTTTTTTCAAAAAAAATTTTTTTTTTTGAAAATGCCAATTCTAAAAATTTTGATTTTTTTGCTGTTGATCAATACCATTGGGAACTACCTTCACTGTAAAGGAGAACTTCCACTTTTGAGTTTAACAAATTTTAGAAACATTTAAAAAATTCAGAGAATTTTACACGAATTGTATACATACAGTTCCAGTAAAAGTCACTGAATTTTTGCTTATTTGTATCATATTTGTAAGGATAAGCCTACTATATATCCTAAACAAGTTAGAAATTGCAATATCAAATGTGGCAAATGAGGTGCGTGCATAGTATTAAATAGTTTTATAAATATTCAGATCTTGGTGCAATAAGTGTTACACTCTTGGGCAAAAAGGCATGAATACAAAATTTACTATAATACCATATATTAAATTCAGTAATACGAAAGTAATATGAATCTATCTTAAAAGGACTTAATCACCATGGCAACCTAGAATCATTGCCTATCATGGTATATCATTGAATCAATTATGTATTATAGGATTTTTAAATAGAATGAAGAAAACTTTTATTAATGTCTTTTATGTTTTAATTTGATTTTCATAGCATTTGAAGTGATACATACTTTATTTTCAATACCGAACATAGTAAAACAATCTCAATAACATATATCAATTACACAGCAATACAAATTATATTAATACAAGTTAGAGTTCAGACAGATGGGCAGACAAATCAAATCCATAAAGACTTTCAACTATGTTGGAAATTGTTAAAAACACATAAATAGGTCGGAATTTGACTTTTAGAAATTTATGTCAATAGATGGAAGCATACTTGAATACTTTCATACAACCCTGTATTTTACCTACTATCTTTATATACATGGCACTATTTAGCTAATATTTAATTAAGATTAAAACATCCTTAAAACCAGTGAAATCACACTTCCAGAGATTATCATCCATAGACGGCCATGTATCTAATTCTTTGCGTGGACCTGTATATCATTTTATCTATATTCTCCAAACATATCTTAGTATACTAAATGTAGTTCAGCGTTAAAATGCATAACTCATTTAAAAATCACCTTTAAGCTACTTTCATTCATACTCAATAAACCCTTAAGATTTCTTTTGTGTAGCCCTGTATATGATCTACAGCATTTAGGCAAACAACGTAATATGGAAAAATTTAGTTAAACTTAAAAACTCAAACACAACTAAAAATGCACTTCCAGCAATACCCTTACGATTTCTTTTGTGTAGCCCTGTATATGATCTACAGCCTTTATACACACAACGTAATATGGAAATATTTAATTAAACTTAAAAACTCATATCGCAACTAAAAATGCACCTCTAGCAATCCTCGCTAATGTACAGTATTTCCAATAAGGTAAAGTATCTGAAATCTTTTGTGTGCCCCTGTAAACACAATGCACTTTCTATGACACAGGAAGTAATTTTTTGTAAACCTCTGCAATAAAGTATGTATGACTTTAAATGCTATGAAAATCAAATTAAAACATAAAAGACATTAATAAAAGTTTTCTTCATTCTATTTAAAAATCCTATAATACATAATTGATTCAATGATATACCATGATAGGCAATGATTCTAGGTTGCCATGGCGATTAAGTCCTTTTAAGATAGATTCATATTACTTCCGTATTACTGAATTTAATATATGGTATTATAGTAAATTTTGTATTCATGCCTTTTTGCCTAAGAGTGTAACACTTATTGCACCAAGATCTGAATATTTATAAAACTAGTTAATACTATGCACGCACCTCATTTGCCACATTTGATATTGCAATTTCTAACTTGTTTAGGATATATAGTAGGCTTATCCTTACAAATATGATACAAATAAGCAAAAATTCAGTGACTTTTACTGGAACTGTATGTATACAGTTCCTGTAAAATTCTCTGAATTTTTTAAATGTTTCTAAAATTTGTTAAACTCAAAAGTGGAAGTTCTCTTTTACAGTGAAGATAGTTCCCAATGGTATTGATCAACAGCAAAAAAATCAAAATTTTTAGGATTGGCATTTTCGAAAAAAAAAATTTTTTTGAAAAAAAATTTTTTTTTTCAAAAGGTTGCCACAAGAAAAGTTGAATACATTTTTCAAAATTGGGTATATCATTTTAAACAGAAGAATATTATCTTTAAAATAAAAAAAAACGCAACAAAATATCTTGCACCGTTCTAGAGATAGAGCACTTTAAAATTTTTATCAAAAATGGCGAATTGGAAATGGTGCCCAGGATGCCATCTTTGGCGGCCTGTATCTCGGGCCAGGAATTTTTTTGGGCAAAACCAAAATATACAAGTATCTTATTTTTTATTGAATTTTAACATATGTTCAATTCAAAAACTTCTGAGACTATGAAGGTAAGATTTTTTCTTTGGCTGCCTGAATTGACATGGATCATACCGTATGTAGTTTTGGTACAGCTTTCCAGACTAAACCCAAACCATGTTTTAATAAGATTTAGATCCTTAATATTGAAAGCGATATTTTTTTTTAAATGAAACTTTTAAAACAGGTGGATTTTTCCATATGCTTAAAAGTTGTTTTCAACGAGATTTTTCACAGAGATTTGCTTACATTTTCTTTGCAAAGTTTGTATGTATTTATATTTTTTGAAAATACATTTAGACAATTCTAAGAATCTATATATTTCAAGGGAGAAAAAAAAGATACATAATTTCAACTGCATGTTATTATCAAAAGAAATTTTTCTAACAATAGTGAAAAATTACAGCCATGCGAATAAAAATAAATGCATGTTTCAAATTTTACATTAAATTTTCCATCCTACCATTTTCATTTATTGGTATAATATTGAAATACTTTTGCGCATGAATTTTCATTTTTAACGAGAGAAGTTTTAATTATCTTACCAGGGATTTGCTTGGATTTTTTTTTTTTTTTTTTCACACAATCATGTTTTTGCGAAATTGTGAACTTGTAAAAACTGTGAATGAAATGTAAAAAATGTAACCAGAATTTTGTAAATGAGAAATTATCATATTTAAGTTCTTATTTAGACATTATTGAGATGGTCTTTCGTACATATAAACAGCTAGATAATAGATTCATTGGTTATTGCAGCTATTATACAACAGGTTTTTTTTTTTTTTTTTTAATTCTAAAATCACTACATTTGTGAAGGATTTAATTTGGAGATTGTAAAAAAATTCTGAAATGTCTATTTTTAAGAGAAAGAATTTTGTTAAAGGTCACATGTTTCAAGGCGAAAAACTGTGAAGGATCCTTTAAGAGACTCAAATTATTTCTAAAGAGATCCCTGCTTACAGAAAAGATTTTCCATGTTAAGGTTTTCACGAGGGACACTAAACATGAAAAAAATATAAATAAAAGTATCAGAAGGTAGCAATTATAAAATTTCGACTACATTATTTTATAAATAAAATTTCAATTTTTCCAATTCGGAAAAAATAAAAAATAGCCCTTCAGAAAAAAACTGAAAGAAAAAACCGTTTTTTGTTTTCCCAACTTTTCCGGGTTTTTGGTACAGAATATGTCCGATCCAGCGATCTAGGATCAGAAGAAATTTTAACCACCTGGGGAAATTTTGCAGAAACATATACAATTGATTTCGATTTTAAAAAAGAATTCCATAATTCTCTGAGATAGAAAAATTTCACTATAAATAAAAGATCCGTATGGCGACCTTCACAAAATCGATCTCAGAATAATATGTACCGTATATCAGGGACGATTCTGTTCCGAATTTTCTGAAAATGTAAGGCATTCGGCTCCGAAAATTCAAAAAAAAAAATCTGTCATCAATCCGAAAATTCTGACATAAAAATAACGCGAATTTTGTAAAAAAAAAAAAAAAAAAAAAAAAAAAAAAAAAAAAAAAAATTATGGAAAAAAAACTCAAATTTCGTCACGAGATCGAAAAATAACCACAAATTTCGTCAAAAGATCGCATAAGAACAGCAAGTTTCGTCTAAAGATCGCGAAAAAAACCACACATTTCGTCAAAAAATCGCGAAAAAACCGCAAATGTCGTCAAAAGATCGCGAAAAAAAACGCAAATGTCGTCAAAAGATCGCGAAAAAAACCGCAAATGTCGTCAAAAGATCGCGAAAAAAACCGCAAATGTCGTCAAAAGATCGCGAAAAAAAACCGCAAATGTCGTCAAAAGATCGCGAAAAAACCGCAAATGTCGTCACAAATTCGCGAAATGAACGCAAATTTCGTCAAAAGATCCCGAAATGAAAGCAAATTTTCTTTAAAAGATCGCGAAACAACCACAAATTTCATCGAAAGATCACGAAACAACCACGCATTTCGTCTAAAAGGGCGAAATAACCGCAAATTTCGTCGAAAGATCGCTAAAAAACGCGAATTCCGTCAAAGAGCCGCGAAAAACAAACAAAAAAAAAACAACATAGTGCTGGGAGTGGATTCCCCCCCCCCCCCACTCTGCTGTAACCTTTCTGAAAATTTGCTGTGAATTTCAGAAATTATTTTTCACTCAGAATTGCCCCTCCCATATATACCCGCGCATAAGTTGAGAAATATTTAAAAATAAATTTTCTATACCTATCGTAATACAGCATTTATCTATAACATACTGTAAAATTTTGGGGAAATTTTCATATGGATTGGGGAAAATGTTGAGAGTAGAAGCATTTTCTGCACCCCTGTTGTAACTAAGGTTCAACCGAAACAGGTTTTTATGACCGAAAACGAAACCAAAACTTAATTTCGGTAATCTTCCTATTTTCAGTTGAAAATGAAAACTAAAATATAATTTTTTTTAAAAAGTAATTAATGCATACATAAATATACATAATTATTAATTAATTATACGTGTGCTCCAAGTTGACCCTCTGTTCCTCTGACCAAAACTTAAAATAAAATTCCAATAAAAATTGGCTTCTCCGAGAGGTGGTCTCTTAATGGAGGTCATGTTTAAATCCAGATTTTAATTGTTGAAAAAAAAGGTAACACTTAATGTTACTAAAATTAATTTTTCACATTAGGAAAAAATATGAAAATTTAAGTATCAAAACAAAAGTTAATTACACAAGTTACCGCAGAGCTTAAAAAATAAGTACATTGATGTTCGCTTTGATTTTACGGTTTTATCTTTTATAACTTTTATTTCCAAGTCCTTTCGAAATTCAGTAAATAAATGCAATTTTTTTTGGACGGGAACAAATAAGGACGATTTCATTAATTTATCTGTTTATTTGAGAATGTATTGACGGAATAGGGCAGGGGAAGTTTATTGACTGTCACTCTTAATTTGTCATCAGAGTTAAATTCTTGCCTAAAAAAGCACAAAGGGGTTTAAACACTTAAAAGTTAACGGAATAATAATAAAAAAATTCTAAACTTATTTTAGAAGTTTGATGAATAAGTTTAATGCGCTCTCCAGAATTATTTAAAAAAAAAAAAAAAAAAAAAAAAAAAAAACCTTCATCACGCAACTAGGAAAAAACGGAATTTTTCTTTTTCTTCAAAGAAATGAGTCTCTCATGGAGAGAATTCAACTGGGATGGTCTCTGAATGGAAGTAAAATTAGTATTGAGCTTATGGGAATAAATTTCGTTCCTTGAAAAAATGGTTGTTCAGGGAGGTGGTCGCTTAATGGAGATGGTCACACAAGGAGGTTTCACCGTATGTATGAAAAGCGAGCGTAAGAAACATAGTACATTTTCAAGTGGAAAAAAATCGGGCGCTATACTAGCCCGTGCAAAAAAAGAATTTTGCCCCCTCCATGCAAAATCTAAAATGACGCTCCTGACTCAATTTTTGTTGTGCATGACACAATTTTTGCACGCTGTCAAATTCGAATACATAGCATTGCTTCTTTGCGTCATTTTATTTTCAGAAATTTTTTTTTAAGCAATTTCATGACATTTAAGGATATTTTAATTGCGTTTCCTGAACTGTGAAAATTTGACATTGTTTTGTATAAAACAGTCGCGTGTAGTTAGTTAATTGGCCTTGCCGATGCGTGCGCCGGTATTCTAGAATTCTTTTCAAGGTCAGGAAACAATCTTTAAATTTAGGTGAAAGATGTTTTGCTTGCATAATGACTACAGAAGTAAATAATTTATTTTTAGTTCTCCGCAAAAATAGCTTGTACGCTTCAGTGGGTAAAAGTGTCTTAAAAATGAAAGAGTAAAAGTATGGGGCGCAAAACGTTCTTTTTAACGAAATTCTAAATTCCTTTTCAATTATTGTATATTGCATTTCGTCCGCAAAAAGGAGATCTCATTTTAAAATTGGAGAAAAAAACGGAAATATGAAAACAAACGCGATATAGACCTCTGAAAAATAATTTTTTTGAAATAGTAAATATTAATATTTTTAAACCAAAGATACCACCAGAGCCGAAAAGTACGCTATATACATACATATATATAGTATATATATTTCCGCCAAAGAAGCTGATGTAGCCGTTTTAAAATGTAGAAAAACAAAATTAAAAAAGAATTAAACACAAAAACCAACATGAAATTGAGCTTCAGAAAATATATTTTCTTCAAATTGTAAATGTTAATATTAAAAAAAAAAAACACTTAAAAAGGGAAAGGTACCGCGAATAAGTACATATTTTTTTCTGTGTTTGTATTTTTGTCCTGGAAGCGGGTGCGACAGTTTCAAATAGGGATGGGACGGATATTCGACCCTTTTGCCGAATATTGAAGGCCGACTACCTGCCGCCGAATATTTCGAGATATCTTGCCGAATATTGAAAGATGTCTTGCCAAATAAATTCAGGATTTAAAAAAAAATTCGTTCAATTTTTTTTCTCTATTCCAAATTTGCTGCTCTCTGACACATTTGTGAAGTCATTTTCATTCTCACTTGCACAAAATTAGTTATTCATATACTAAAAAAATATATACAATCTTTTTGTATTTCCTATAAAAGTTAGGGATCAAGGGATCTTTTAAAAAATGGTGTCCAAATTGGAGATTCAATTGCCTGGGAAATGTTTTCATTAGAGAATGTTATAGATTACAACTCAAGATGTAAAAACTTATAGAAAAAAGAAAAACACTGCTTCATTCTAAAACACTTGAATAGTCATTAATGTCTGCAAATTCCATGCACACATATAAAGGCCCTTATGAAATTCATGATAACTTGCTTTTTATTTTCTATAAAGTAAGAAATGTAAAAACCCATTCACTAGGTGCATTAGCTAAGATTAATTTTCAAGATGGAATATCGAATATCACTATTCCAAGTACAACAGTACATCTGAAAACAGAAGTGGTGTCAAACTAGATTCTTGCAAACCTGCTTTACGAAGATGTTTTTATAAATATTCAAATATAAATTCTAAATATTGAGCAATTTTTTTTAATTCTATAGTTTTCACTTTTAAGTAATTATTTGCATGATTTTTGAAGCGAAGTAAATTCATTATACTTTAAGGGAGATAACTTACCATCCTGACTTACTGAAAATCAATTTGATATATCTTAGACTAAAAGGATAAAATGCAATTTTGTAATTATTTGTGTGCTAAAATAAGTTTTTCAAATTTAAAAACAAATCTAAAAAAGTATATTTTAAGATTAGACGTAAATTTCCAACTGGGCGAAAAATGTCCGGAAGTAGGGGAAAAAGGAGAGTTCAGCGCCATAAGGCGGATTGCGGATTGTGTGGATGTGGGTGGAATCCACCTTGTGGGTGGAATCCACCTTGTGGATGGAATCCACCTGTTGGGAGACTTATCCTATAGTAGGAGGGGTTAAATGTTGGAGGGGGCTTAATTTTTGAGGGGGCTTAATTTTTGAGAGGGGCTTATTTTTTTTTTTTAAGTAGAGAATCGTTCCCTTGAGAATAAAAATCAGGAAAACGGTTAGAGGGTCTACCCCCCCCCCCCCCCGAATTTTTTTTTTTTTAAAGTTTCTTACCATTCTGGATTTTCAAGGACTGGATTCAAGGAATCTGAAATAATAAAATAACAATTAAAAAAGTATCAATATTTGTGGTCATTAGCTAAGAACTTTGTATTTTATCAAAATGAATTTAGTCTGAGTGACGAAAGTCAAATTGGTGAAATACATAGCTCTCATTGCCCAGGCTTAACCGCGAGGAGGTTGACCACTTTAAGCCCACACACACACATTCACACACACACACACTTTTTTGAAAATTCTGTTTTTTTTTTTTTTTTTTTTTTTCTCTATAAATTTCATTTTCTATTTACACACATTTTCTAGATATATATATATATACAATTTTCATTTTCTATTTACAATTTAAATTTTTTCTTTATACATTTCATTTTCTACTTTCTGAAATTATTTTACATTTTTATGAATTTCAGAAATATCATGATGACCGTAGGCTAGGCTCGTTATTCCATCTTGCAACAAATATCGTTTATCATCAAACACCGACAAACATTTTTTGTTGTATTGCACGGTGTATAACTGATGTAAACGCTGGCCAATTTTCGTCTGCACTTCATATGTTGTCTTTTGTTCCATCAGACATTTTAGGTAATCTTTATGTTCAATTTTCTTTTCAACAACCCTTTTCAATATCCCCTTGGCACGTTTTTTTTCTTCTATAGAGGACTTTATACTATACATTTTTGATTTTAGACCTACAAATTGATAGGCAGCTGCTCCATTTAATTCATCCTTAAATTTTCCCAAAACTTTCTTATTCTTAGTAGAATAGAGTTTATGGTCTTTGGGATAACCAGAAAAATCAAACCGAGAGCTGTTGGTTTCCATATCCTTTTGTAGGTCCTTTGTCCGAATGTGATACGTCAGAGAGTCCGTATCTGTGAAAAGAAGGGTTGAATGATTTCCAGGATAAATTGTTTTCACAAAATTATAATGAAAATCATACATGAGTTCTTTGGATAACTCGAGTATCGCAAATCCGACATAAACGGGTCGGTTCATGAGGATACTGTTTTTCTTTCTTTCCACAGCAACGAGACCCTCGTCAAATATCTTGTGGCCTTTATAGTTTGGAGATGCCACTAACTTTTCACCTCTCCTCGTTTGGTTGGTTAATTCAATATTTCTCCTTTTCCTTAAATTCTCAATGCATTTTCCATATATTGAATTGTTCAGGAGCTTGAAGAAATCCTTTTCAAATTCGTTCGTGGCTTGCTTCCTTTTTTCCGTGTTGAAAGAAATATAATTCTTGAGCCAAGGGGATTGATCAAATTGCAAAACTTTATGAAATCCAGTTATTTCTAAGCCAAGTTGTATATACAATTTTAAGTTTCTATAGTGACATATATATTTACTTTTGTCGAACAAATTTGGAATCAGTTTTGGAACACCCTTGTATCCCTTCTGTATAAAACTTTTTGCATATGATGATAACATGTCATGTGTCACCGAAAGTTTTTCAGGAGCCAAAGGGAATTCATTATGAAGATTGTGTAACTTTTGAGGATACTTCAAATCCACCTCGAATATAAAACCAATTGGGTCATCATCCTTTAAATTTAAAACTTTTTCTGTGTTGAAATGTCTTGGATCGACCCACCGAAACCCCCCATGCGGTAGATGCTGAGACATACACCATCCATACAGGTTGTTTGCGTCCCAATACATGATATGCGATTTGTCATGAGATGAATCATAGTTTGGACAAAACTCATTGTTCGCAGTTGCCAACCTGTGGGATATTTGGGACACACCTCCACGTACACCCTGTTCGATAAAAACTAACATGTTGTTGTCCGTTAAAAGTTCTAATTTAACATCAGTCATTTTTAGGCAAGCTTGCCATGACAGACTGGGTAATGTTGTTAGATGGGCAGGATCTAAATCATAGAATTGCTTACACAATTTTCGAAAATTTTCGAAGACGTCAGCAAGCAAAATTACGTCAGTTTTTACATAAAAATCATGATATTCACCGAGCGATCGAATGTTAAATGTTTGCCAAACGTGTAGAGCATGATCAAATTCTTCATCACTAATATGTTTATTTGTTAACGTGCTGAAAAAAGCAGTTTTTTCGGGCAGCTTGGTCTCATTAAACTTTTCGAAACTTGAGAGGTATTCGTAAGGGTACGTCCCTTTTTTTCTTAACATTTCTAAATCCGTGTTCTCCGGAAAGTTCTCTTTTAAAATCACGAACTGGTGTGAATGGAGATTTGAAGTCAGTTTTTCGAGGGAAGCCGTGAGAAATTGGTACGAGTCAATGAAAGATAGACTAACTGATGATGACTGTTTCTTTAATTTGAAACTTATATACTGCTCGAGGGTACTCGCAATTACATCAATCTTATAATCTTTGTAACGGCCTAGCCTACTCATCAAAAGGTGGGCATCATATCTTTTGAGATTATGAAAAACCACTGGGATTGTTTTGGATTGCTGATATTGGAGGTTACAAAATGGGTGAGCAGCCCCTCTGTATTCTGAGGTTATGTGATCGTGATCACGAATTTTTTTTTCTCCCAATGCTTTCCCGCAAATATAACAAATTGTTGCTGCATCATGTTTGCGCTGCTGTTCTTTGCTTAATTGCATGGGTGCAACAGTTATAAGTTTTTTCGAAAGTTCATCTTTTATGTGAATCAAAGTATTAAGAAAATGATCTACAGCATCTTCTCCACGATAAACTCTGACACCATCATCATCAGGATGGAGACGATATGTATGGTTATCAGGGCCTATAATCATTAATGCATATCCACACGGCACATGATGTGCAATATCTATTTGATATGGTTTTATTTCAGCGGTTTCGGAGGAGTCGAGTGGTGTAGTAATAGTTTCAAAATCTGTGGAAGCTTCAGTAGGGTGGAGGGGAGCAATGATTTGATCAAAATCTGTGGAGGTTTCGGTTGAGTCGAGTGGGACAATGATTGATTCAAAATCGGCATAAATCACAAATGGTACAGGTGCTTGCAAATGAGTTCCCTTAAACTGGAGTATGTTTTTGCCTTCCTGCGGCATGTTTATAACTTGTGGCGTTTGTTTGTTACAATAAGGCGTGTGTTTATCTAACAAATCTTGGCGATAAAATCCGTGCAAGCACCTATAACAAAAAAATTTTGCGCCGTTATGTTTGGTTCTATGTGCTAAAAATCTCGAGAAATCCCTTATTAAGCAGTAGTGTGAATTCTCACCATTACTAATGACTAATAAGTTGATCACATCTTGATTTGTTTTTTCGGACACATATAAGACATAGAGTTCCCCTTCTTCGTAGCCATATATGTTGATTCGCAAATTATTTTGCGATTCTATTTGTCGGGTTTTGTGATATGGGACTGGGTAGGTGATCCCTTTCATATTAATTTCCTTTTCAAAGGGGAGATATTTAATAACTCGATGTGGGTGTTCTTCTCTGTCAAGTTTCATTCGATGTGCTAAGAGGCACCAGAGATAACATTTGTTATCTTCAAAGTTCTGTATATTTAGAATGGCACTTTTCCCTCTTAACTCCTTGGGTAGACGAATGAAACTACTGCCCTTTAAAGGGGCATGCCTCGCAATTTGGAGTTCGAAGTGGTGGATTTCACGAAGCACCCACCCAGATCCCTTCTGGATAAATTTTTCAAAACTGTTCACAATTTTTTTGTGAGCTAGTGTGAGATTATCCTCGATAAAATCATTCGTATATTCTGTATACGTGTCTGACCAAAAATAGGTTGATAACACTTCGACTTCCCCTTCTGGTGATGTTTTCTCTAGGAGAAGTTTAATCAATAAACGCCACTTGATGGCTTGTTTTTCCTCAACGGCTTCCCCCAAAATCTCCAAAAGTTCCGATCGCATCGAATCAAAAAAAACCGAGATATCAAATTTGAAATCCTCTTCTGGATTTAAGAAAATGGATTCAAATACATCCAGGGCTTGAATTTGCTTTCTCGGTTTCCTATTTTCTTCTGTTTTTTGTTTTTTGTTTTTGACAGACGCGAGGTTTTCAGGTTGGTTTTCATGAATGGTTCGCATATGTTGATTCAAATTTTGTTTTGTGCTAAATTTTTGTTCACAAAAATGACATCTATACTGTGGTTGTTCATGCAATTTCAAATGTTGTTTCAAATTATCTTTGCGACTAAATTCTTTACTGCATAAATTACAAATGTATATTCGCCTACTCTCTTCATGAATCAGTATGTGACGCTTTAAAATGTCAATCCTCGAAAAGCTTTTATCACAAGTTTTACACGAGTGAATACCCTAAAAAAAAAAAAAAGGTCTTCTTAAGTTTTTTTTTTTAAACCATTAAATATATTTTTGAAATAATTTTCCTGCTTAAATGTTACTTTAGAACAGATTAAAATGAAAAGAAAAAGGTCTTCTCAAGTTTTAAATTTATAAATATATTTTTAACACAATTTTCCTGCTTAAATGTTACTTTAGTATAGACTTAAATGAGAAGAAAAAAAGTCTTCTTAAGTTTTTAAAATTTAGTACAGAATTTAGTATAAAATTTTATTAAAAATTCGCGACAACCTAAAAAGCAAACAAACAGTAATAATAAATATAATAAATTCATACCTCCATTGAAATTTCTGCAGGTTGATCAACCACCTGATGAGACTTGGAATGTCGCGTTAAGTTGTGTTTCAGCGTAAAAATTTTTCCACATTCATTGCATGGAAATACCTAAAAATAAATAAACCCAACATTTTTTTAACTATTCATTTTTTTACCTCACCCTATAAAATTAATATCCCACTTATTAAATTTCTACCTTTGTTTTCGCTTCTTGTGCAGAAGATGAAGGACTTTCAGCATTTGTCTCCCTTCCAACAAAGCCTGTTTCATTTTGAGAGAGGTCCCATTCTGGGTTGGAATTATCCATTTCCTCTAACACATCCTGATTAATCTAATAATGAAATTTTTTTACTTTTTTAATACAAATTCAGTTTTTCTAAAAATTCTGTGAAATAACATGATTTTTTTTTCTACGTACCATGATTTGAGTTTCTAAAGATTCTGAAATATGTTGGTTTTTGAGATGTCTCTTTAAACTATCACTCCTGGAAAATTGTTTGAAGCATATCCCACACCGAAGATTCTAAAAAATAAATAATTTAACCTTTTTTTCCCAACTTAATATTTTAAAAGTTTGATATACCTTTTCATTTTAACATTATTTAAAAACTATTGTGTTTGTTAGTTTTTTATTTTTAAACTAGTTAAAAGAAAATCTTTTAATCGTTACTGTTAAAACATTAGATTAGTATGTTTAGAAAATTCAAAAACACAAAGTTTTGAAAATATTACTAGTATAATGTTTTTGAAAAAGAAAATAAGCAAATAATATTTTAGAAGAGAAACATTTAATAATATCAAAATGATGGGAAGGATTAAATCATATTAAAGAATGGAGTAGCATAGTTTAAATTTATTGCAAACATAGTGAAAAATGTTCAGTCCAGGATTCGAACCTGAATACTTACACAATATCATTAAATACAACTTCTAAAAAAATATTTTTGCTAAAAAGCAATGTGTTTCTAAGCATATTTTTTCTAATACTTCTAAAAAAGTAAACAAACTAAATGTTTAAATAATACTTAGAAAAAAAAAAAAACATTTTTAAATATTTCCTATGTTCTAAAATATTTTTATTTAAAAGCAGTAAACTAGATACTTTAATAATATTTACAAAAATAGAAACGAAATAAACAAATAATTTTATTGTATAGAGATTTATTTAAAAAATTTGAAACTATATCAAATTAAATTTTATAAAAGAAATTCCATTAAAAAAATGAACAAATAACATTTCTAAATATTTCCTATGTTCTAAAATATTTTCATTTAAAAGCAGTAAACTAAATACTTTAATAATATTTACAAAAATAGAAACGAAAAAAAAAAAATAAATAAACAAATAACATTTCTAAATATTTCCTACGTCATCAAATAATTTTATTGTATAGAGATTCATTTAAAAGCAGTAAACTAAATACTTTAATAATATTTACAAAAATAGAAACGAAAAAAAAAAAAAAATAAAATAAACAAATAACATTTCTAAATATTTCCTACGTCATCAAATAATTTTATTGTATACAGATTCATTTAAAAGCAGTAAACTAAATACTTTAATAATATTTACAAAAAATAGAAACGAAAAAAAAAAATAAACAAATAACATTTCTAAATATTTCCTACGTCATCAAATAATTTTATTGTATAGAGATTCCTTTAAAAGCAGTAAACTAAATACTTTAATAATATTTACAAAAATAGAAAAAAAAAAAAAAAAAAAAAAAAACAAAAAAACATTTTTTAATATTGCCTACGTTAGAAAATATTTTTACTTAAAATCAGTAAACTAGATACTTTAATATTTACAAAAAATAGAAACGAAATAAAATAAACAAATAAATGGGCTGTTTCATGATTCATTTAAAAATTTTACAAGTATATCACATTATTATTATTATTATTATTTTCCCACCTTAATATTTTAAAAAGTTTGATATACCTTTTCATTTTAACATTATTTAAAAACTATTGTGTTTGTTAGTTTTTTATTTTTAAACTAGTTAAAAGAAAATCTTTTAATCGTTACTGTTAAAACATTAGATTAGTATGTTTAGAAAATTCAAAAACACAAAGTTATGAAAATATTACTAGTATAATGTTTTTGAAAAAGAAAATATAAATAATATTTAAGAAGAGAAACATTTAATAATATCAAAATGATGGGAAGGATTACATCATATTAAAAACTAGAGTAGCATAGTTGAAATTTATTCCAAACATAGCGAAAAATATTCAGCTCAGGAATCGAACCTGAATAGTTGGACAATATCATTTCAAAATACTTTTTTAAATGCTTCTTTAAAAGTAAACAAATAATATTTTTATATTTTTACTTAAAAGCAGTTTCACAATCATAAAGAGAAATAACAATACATAATAAAAAAAATTGACTTACCGAATTTCTTTGCATGTTGATCAATGGCGCACAAATTTCTCGAAACGTGCACAATCACAAAATAAAAATCCTTGGGGATACTTTCACTAACACAAAATTTTGAAATAATGATCCTAAGTTAATGAGATGGTCAATTTATACTAGTTGTAATCAACACCGATTGCATCATTCTAATTCACCTCCGTTCATATATGGTCAAAATTTTTGGTACCACGAAATGTTGTTAGCCAATAAAAATTCAAGGGTCACTTCAGTGTGATTACATCACTCGTATTCTGAAAACATCCATATATGGGCATAGTTTTTTTTTTGGTATCGTGGAAAACCGTTTGTTGATAAAAATTAAAGAGTCACCAAAACACCCCTGCTCGCAAACATTTCATTATTCTAATTCGTTCATTTCCCGTTTTAGGTGATATCCACATGTATAACCAAGTGTTGATTAAAACAACAAGATAAAAAATTTCTTTGTTTTCATTATACTCCTTCCTTTCTCTTATACACACGGATAATTATTCATGCAACAGATAGTGGTTATATTCTTCCTGTGATATCACGTATTTATCTTGTATTGAATAAGAGAAAGGAAGCTATTTGATATTGATTCTAGTACAATTCTTCGGTTCTTTATCGTGTAACAAAATGTATACTGATTAAGTATATAATGACTTTCAAGAAACCTTTTTCGTATTGTGTTTATTCGTTAATCAGTATAGTTTACTTCTGGCTAAAACTAAATAACTTGTTTGTTAAACAAATTGCTGATTCCAGAAGTTCGAATGATAAGTGTCTATGGGAAAACCTTTGACTATCCTAACAACAATTAGATAAAATAAACTAGATATTCACCCCTAGTTTAAACATGACTTGTGTGATTATCAGCTACTGATACAAGAATTTTACTATGTTAAATTTCTAAAGATATTTTTATCAATCCAGCTGAAAAATAAAAATGGATGAAATAATGGATTTCTACAGTTTTCTTCTTGAAATAATAAGAAATTGCTTTTTTTCCCCCTTAGATAAAAAAGAATTCTAATTTAATAGATTTCAAATAATTCGACACAAAATGGAAATAAAAACACACAAATTAAAATACCAAAGAGTTTATTCATTACTAAAATATGTACACAACAATTTACTGAAACAGTTTCTCGAATAAATCATTATAAAAATCAATATTAAATTTTTCGAAAAAGTCTTTTGTGTAAAAACAAGAACATAAAAGAGTCACATTTTTCGCTAGCTGAAATGTGTTTAAATTCAATAATGCAGATTGTTTCAAAAGTTCAAATTTCTCTTTCATTGGTGTATTAATGCATTCATGTCGGAAAGCAGAGTTTTTTTCGTAGCGACAGCCTTCGCACTTAAAAATTTTATTCACAGAAGATTCAACTGCTTTTTCAAAACAGGTTAAAAAATTATCTTTCGCTGAATCCTGATTTAAATGCGAGCTACATACAGGGATTCTATTCATTATCACACTTGGAATAACACGGGTTAATATTATTTCAACTAATGAATCATTAATTTGCGGGATTAATTCAATTAATTTCAAAATTTGATCTTTTGACATTCTAATGCCGGAATTTTTTAAGTAGAATCCTGATTTCTCGAGATTAAATAATTGCTGCAAGTAACAATAATCGGAATCGATGAAACAAACTAAAATTTGATTATTTCCTACAAACGACTCGTCATTTGAATAAAAATTGAAATGTTGAATTTTTTCGCTAAATTTTTGCCATGTAGGTAAATTTAAAACGACTCCTTCTTTTGAAGGATATTTTTGTAACATGTTCGATTCCTTAAAATTTCTAATGTGGAGTCTCAAGTAAATCTTATTTTCCAATCTAACTTGAAAAAATGTTAACCAGTTTAAATCGAATTCCATTACTAAAGGATCACATGCAGAAAAATTTTGCAAATTACTATTAAACCAATCATTTTCGGGAATAACTAAATTAGATTCAACATTTGTGTTGGATTGATCAGGTGAAACTGAAAAATGATCTAAATTCATTTTTTGCTTTTTCAAATGGGTAGATTTAGGAATAATATGACGAAATGTTAAACTAATTCTCATCTGTGTAATGGTTGGGTCGGGGGGAATTCCATGCGTAAATAATTGATTTGTTGGTGCATACATTGAATAAAAGGAACCATGATTCAAATTTATGCAAGTCATCGGTGCGAGTGCGTTTTTAAATTCAATTTTTCGTCTGGCCCCGAAGCTTAAAACCGAAATTGGGAAAGTGTTATCTAATTCACACTCGTCGTCTTTGTGGTGCGAAATATAGCTGCCACCATCACGGTATAAGTTTAATAAAACATAATTATACGTACACCCGCATTGCTTTTCCACAAGATCTCGAAGCTCAAGGATTAGTGGAGTCCACGGGTTTCCATGAATGGTGGTTCCGCTGAAGCTATAACTCAGACCTGGATCACTGAAGGCTAGGGCTTGTCTTTTAGGTCTTACATCTCTCCCTCGTATTTTCAACGTGGGTGTATAAAATGGTAAGGTTTTTAGATCCTCAAAGTAACGATCGGCCACATCTTTCTGTAGAAAGTCCGAAATGTATTCGACATTTAAGCCGTTTTCAGTGAAATGCACAGAAGTCATCTCTTGGGGTAGAACAGTCAGCACAAAAGGTCAGAAACACTCGAGTCGATGAGTCACCACGGTACGTCAGTAAGGAACGTAGAGGTCAATCTAGCAGAACGTGAGCAGAAAGACACAAGTCGATGAATCAACGAGATTGAGGTCACCAAAGCACGAGTTGATGAATCAGCACTACACGTCAGCAAGATTCATGGAAATCAGTCAGTCAAAGCATCATCAGCAAGTCACGAGAAGGTGATAGAATGTTCGAGAGAAAATCTCCAAGACAACAACAGATAAGAAGTATCAGCAAACAGCTAGGCAGCAAGGCAAAACGTTAACAAGTGAAGGGTTTGTGTGGCTCTTATATAGTGAATTCTTATCATATATCAGATGTGTGTCGTCACAATCTGATTATCGGTAGCGCCCTCTACGCGAACCCACCACATTTCTCGATACCCACTTGTTGAAAACAGACGTGGAAAGTGGTAAGTAATAGTATTTCATTTAATTTTGTGATGGAGTGTTTAAAATGTTGTGTGTTGTGGAATGTAGTTATGAAAGACACATATTTTTTAAAAAACAAAATAAATTTTATTTATAATTTTCCCATTTTATTACATGAGAATCCGCTTTTAATTTTTTAGCGGGGTATTCTACAAAAGATTCATGATTCTTGTTCAATGACAGGTATCGATTCTTGATGAAGCTTTCGGGTATATGCATTTCACGAAGAGTCTTTAACAGTTCGTTCTGAGCCTTAATAGGGGTTCTTTTATTCACAGAAAACAGAAGATGAAACAAATCAGCCATGTTTGAATCTGGGATGGGTTTTCCTTCAAAATGAACAGTTAAATTGTCGTCCCATTCGAATTTTCTTGGATTATTTCTTAAAAAGTCCAGCAGGGTCTTAGCTTGTCTTTTCATAGTAGATGGAACCGATGATAAAATCAAAGTGGAATCTTGTTCAGGTTTAGATTCAGGTTCAGTTTTGGGTTTAATCATTTCCTTTTTCACAGAGGGTTGTTCAGGCGGTTTCGACATCCAGGGCATGTTGAATTCTTGCAAGTCCATTTTTCGTTTGAGTAATTCGAAATATTGCATCACTTTTTCATGATCAGGAATAGTGCTATTTAATGATCAGGAATAGTGCTATTTAATATTTTTGACATAGCAGTATCAAATTCACTCATTTGTTGTTTTGTTGGTATGTGTTTGGAGAGACTCTCTTCTGGTACCAACGCATATTTTTTAGCGTGTTCCATGAATTAAACCTGTTAACACACTCAAAGCGGCTGGAATTAAAATATTTAAAAATCCCCCACGTTGAATAATAAGTCTTTTCTTTTGAAAAAGGGCACCTTTTTTTGTACCGATTTTTCGCAAAGTCGTCTTATATTTACTTAAAGACTTTTTCTGTCGTGAAGATATGGGAATATTTCCTTTTAACAAGTTCAAACTACATTCGCAGATGGCTTTCACAGAACGAGAGGGTAATTTTTTTAATAATTGTTTACGCAATGCTTTAGGACACGTTTTAATCAATTCTAAATCACGAAGCTGTTTCTTCGTCAGTGCCATAGTCACAAATGAGTTAAAAACCAGGTGACTTTCTTTTTAAACCTTGTTTCGGGACATAGACAAATTGTGTTTGCCCTGGTAAAATCTGTGTTCTCAAACGTAAGCGTTCTACCGTTTCATTTCTTAAATCCACGAGTAAATAGGAGAAAGGCTTTTGAGTCGCGTCTTCAAACACTTCTTGAAAAAATTTAGTTTTAGTGGGATATAATTGACGACCCAAATAAATAATTTGACTCATATCGCGACGATTTTTAAATAAAATCAAATATTGACTGTTTAGAGAAACACCCCTCATTTCTTTTCCTTTATGAAATAAATTTTGTGTAATAAAAATCACACTAATGTTTAAATGATGACTTCCTTTTGTAAAGAGAAACGTCATACGTTCATCTGCTCCGACCTCAATCATGAGGTCGTCTAAGATAATTAAAGTATTTGTTCCTAAATATTCAGTATAATTCGGAGGAAATCCCTCCACAAAAGTAACATCAGGAATTTCGTCATATAATTTTTGATAGATCCCGTAAAACCAAACCACTTTATCAGGAGGAGGATTAAACATCTCGTTTCTATCCTTCAGTAAATCACGCAGGAACCAGCTTTTACCGACTCTCGTAGGGCCTGCGAGAAGCATCGTACACGGGTGTTGAAAGCGAGGAAACTCCATCAAACAAACACAAGGAAGGTTAAAGTCGAAATAAACACAGACACAAAGAAATACAGTTTAAATATCGATTTATTGAAAAAAATTCACAAAGACGCGAAATCGTTTCGCTACAAAGTTATAGATTCGTTGGTCGTTACACAGATTTTCGTTTACAAAATGTGATAAAATATGTTTTAAAGTTTTACCGCGACATCGAGAATACAGATAAAATATACAATATTGGCCGCAAACGGCCGTCTTATTACTTTGTAAGGTGAGCGGATTAAACATCACTCGAGAAAAATGAGATGTAAAGTTTGAAACAGGTCCTTGAAAAAAGGTAGGGTCGTTTCCATACGAATCGAAGAATTCCACTTCATCAGGCGAAGGTAGAAAGAATGCGAGCCAATGGCTTCCAGGTTCCGATGACTTATCCAAATTGCATACAAAACAGGTAGGATACTGCAGGATTCTCCTAGGTAGTTGATCGCTGGCAAAAACACCTAGAAAATATTTTCGGGTTCTTGGGTCTCGTGATAAAATCTTCTCAATTTGTAAAGAATTCATCTAGTTTGCAAAGTCACACAAAACGTGTCTTGATTTACTAATTTCTATAATGTTTTCAAATTCCGCATACACCAACACGGAAAGGGTTGTTCTTAAATCTTCAGCAAATTTAATTTCAATTCGTAAATTTCCTTGCTGTTGTAGGTTGAGGTGAGGTCCATCACACAAATCTGGGCTAAGATCGAAGGCATACAGGGTATGTCCGTCTGCAAATTCTTCACGTGTTAAATAAATACCTGTGTCATGATGAAATCCGGCGAACAAGCGATGATAGGCTCGTATATAATTATTATTCGAAAAATTTAATTCTAAACCTTTTGAAGGTATAGGTTGTCCATTCACATAAACACTTAAGAAGTTGACCTTGTGATGATGAAAGTGAAAGGGATTTAAATCATACTGTCCATTAATGGAGGCATTTTCCAACAATCCAATAATAATGCGTTTTGGCATTGACCCCAAAAACACATTATCTTGCATAAAAGAACGACTTCCAGTGGAAATGGAATAGGTCTTGCACAGTACGCGATCAATAGGATATTTCGCAGAAGTTTTTTCAAGGGCTTTTGCGTGCCCCAGTAAGACACCGGCACTAACCTTTACTTTACGAATAAACAAAGAGGCATGTTCTAATATTACTTTATAATCAGGATCAGGTTTTGTTGTATCAGAGGGTTTTGCAGCCATCAAACAAAAGTCGGGTTTACTGCGAACCAATTTAATTTTCAAATCGACCATGTTCAGTAACAATCTATTTTGTTGAAAAATATCACAATGCAAGGGAGATATCATATCCAAAGTATTACTATTTTTAGTGAGTTCAAATCGTTTTTTCAATCCTGGGTTATCATCTGATGTAGGATCGGCAGTGCCTAATTTCTGATCTTTGTAGAAACATTGGCATTGTAATAAACTTTTCTTAGCGTCTTCACCGAAATTCAAAAGGGTTTCGATATATGCTCGATAGGGGTAGGTGTTACTGGAAGAGGAAATTACTCTTTCGTTTAGACTTATGTCGACTTGAGAAAACAAGGCTTGGGAAAATAAATTCACGGGAGCGACATGGTTCTCCTCCGTTAAGGCTGATCCATCCGGATTGGTGATTTTCACTTTCGTATACAGGTATGATGAGGATAAATCAATATAGTCTTCTCCGTTTCCAGAAATGTTAAATTCCACAGGGACTCCATCACGAATATTAGCGAGGGGGTGGTATTCTACAAAATACCCTTTTTCGATAGCCGTTTGAGTAGGAGGAATTAAAAAAAGGTCCAATTCCGTTTTAGCACAAGCGGCAGAGTCTTTATGAATAAGTCCGGACATCTTTAAGCGAAAATATCACTTGTTTTCACTTTCTTGACTTTGCGTCGACTGACGGTTTTTTTAGGGAGCTTCCTCTTTTTATGTCTTCGCCCGGAACCTAGCATGGATTTAACCTTTGTTGCGGCTTTATCTGTTAAAGTATGTCCAGCTTCTTTCAATCTCCGCTTGGCAGCCACTTTGACATTTTGACCACGTGACACGTCATTCAACAAATCGACTCCCGTTGAAAACAGTTGTTTGCCCACGGCTTTAGCTCCTGATTTAAAAAGAGGCACTGCAGCCCTAAACAACGAACGAAACAATCCACCGAAACCATAACCTTTTTGAAAAGTAGTACCGTGATAATAGTTTAAACCACTACCCGATTGATGGGTATAATAATCTTCAAAAGATTTAGCACAGCACTGGTAAGGAACTAACATTATGAGAGGTACTTTTGACGAAAATGAAGTTTCACGATCAACTTCCCACGCTCGAATGACATTAATCGACCAGTATGCGTCCTTATAACGGTTTCAATCGTTTGAAAATTCTTTCGAGTGAGTGGGATGTAGTGAGGTCTATCAAACACTTCATGAATCGTATCACCGTCTTGCCCTTTCACGGGGAGCACACGTAGAAGTGGGGCTACCGTATCCCCCACAATCTGCGGTTCTACGAGATCACTGTAAATGTATAACAATTTAAAATCAGCATGAGGATCGGCTGCGAAATGGCTATCAAAAGACATTGAATAACCAGCAAAAGGTTCACCTACATTACCAGGTGGAAATCCTAAACTTTCCGCTAATCCTGCATCGAAGTTGATTTGTGCATTTTTTCTCAAAGTCACTCTCACTTTTTTTGAATTTTTATTATAGTTGAGCGAAATTCTATCATGAAATTTTTGATAGTTGATTACTTTAATAATATCGTTAGGGGATTCATAAAACCCAGGGGGGATTCTAACTTTTTTCACTTCAAATTCACCGACTTCAAATTCGGCTTCATTTCTAGGTCTTCCATTCGTCCATTCAATATTCTCCCCTATTACATATTCATATCCGTTAGTATATTCTGTTATATTATTCCACGTGTGCGGGTAAATAAGTTCCGTTAAGCCTACTTCCCACTCGCCTTTCAAGTCCAAAGCAGAAGGTAATCTCGTCACAAAATGAGAAATTTTATTCTCGGGAAAATAATTCAACGAACTGTCTGAAGGCAGCGTCACGTAGAAAGACATGATTCGAAATGACAATGCAATCTCTAAAACATAGATTTTATAGTGAAAATAAATCAGAGGAGGGTATCCATTGATTAAACTTGTCAGGGTAGCCTTTAAATTTCACTTTGTATTCCACATGACCTTTTCGTGTGCGTTTTTCTAAAACCTTTTCGATAGTATAGTCTTCTTTCGGTTGAACTCTTTGAAGTTCTTGCGCATAGAAGGTTCCTTGTATGGGTTCGTTCATCAAATCTTTAATTCGATATACCGGAGGGTCTCTCGGTATGCATTCCGTTATCACAAACAGTTCTTCGGTCCAATTCGTTTCATAACCTTTTTCAAAAGTTAATTTTTGCTTTGAAACGCGCACTATTTCCCCCGCTTTAAACACACACGGTTTTCTTTCCACATCCTGCATTTTCCCGAATAAAGTAATCACAACATCGCTTTCGTTCTCGGGCGTCACTTCCACGGGCGCTCTCTTAATGCTGGAATGGTGGGTATGGTTATAACTTTGTAATAGTGAGTCTAACACATCGATAAAATTATATGTGTGATTATGCGTAAAATATTTCCACATTTTAGTTTTCAAAGTGCGATTAAAACGTTCAATCACCGATGCTTTCGTGTTATTAAAAGTAGTAAAAAATCGCACACCTTGCTGTTTTAAAAATCTCTGGAAGTGTTTGTTTTTATATTCTCTTCCAGAATCCGATTGCAAAGACTTGGGTTTTCGCGTCGCAAAAATAGTCTGAAAGGCTTTCACGATTTCCTCACCGCGTTTCGTTTTGAGTGGTATCGCCCACGCATATTTAGACAGAATGTCGATGCAGGTTAAAATGTAGCGATATCCCCGATTGTGCTTTTGCAGACTGATCATATCTACTAAATCGGTTTGCCATTGTTGATCGATAGAATGCACAATCACACGGTTGGTCGGAAACTTTCTTCGAACAGGTTTGTGAAGCGTGTACGAATCGACACCGCTTAACCATTTCTGAACAGTCTTCTTGGATACTTTTCCTTTGACAGCCGAATGTAAAACATTGACACCACCGTAACTTCCCACGCGACTTGGATTCTGATAAATCTCCTTCATTGCAGCATGTAATTTTATTGCGCGATATGTTAATATTCAATCGCATCATACTGAAAAAGATAAATTTCCGGTTTCATTTAAATTGAGTATAAAATCAATCTTAAATTTTTCACTTCCGGTAAATACATATATCAGCGAAAAAATGACACACACCGTTACATAGAGACACACCACAGTCATCACTTCCTCTCGCGAAGTCATTCTGAAAAATGACGTATCTCACACAAGACAACTCCCTTTAAACATTTAAAATCTCAACTCATAGGCATAGTTTCTTGGCTTGATCGGTTAAACCTATTCCAAATTATCAAGTCAAGAAACTATTTTGCAGGTTCGAACCTTCCTCAAAACTTTTGAAAAATAAAATTCCATTTTCTAAAAATAGTTTAGAACGAAATCCTACAGATGGCAGCACCAAACATTTTCTTGGGGGGGGGGGGGGGGAAGACCCTCTAACCGTTTTCCTGATTTTTATTCTCAAGGGAACGATTCTCTACTTAAAAAAAAAAAAAATAAGCCCCTCTCAAAAATTAAGCCCCCTCAAAAATTAAGCCCCCTCCAACATTTAACCCCTCCTACTATAGGATAAGTCTCCCAACAGGTGGATTCCACCCTCCTCCTCCATCCACAAGGTGGATTCCACCCACATCCACACAATCCGCAATCCGCCTTATGGCGCTGAACTCTCCTTTTTCCCCTACTTCCGGACCAGGATTCGTCCAGTTCGACCAGAATCGTCCGGGATAGCTCAGATGGCAGAGCACTGGCGGCCTCAGCCAGGAGGTCCCGGGTTCGAATCCTGGTCCGGACATTTTTCGCCCAGTTGGAAATTTACGTCTAATATGATTTGTTTACCAATTAGAATAATTGTGTTAATATTAATCTAGTATATTTTAAGAGTCTGGGGTAAAAGTATATTTTAAGGGGTGATTCTGAGTAAAAAAAAAATTGCTGAAATTCACAGCAAATTTTCTGAAAAGCTACAGCAGAGGGAGGGGGATCCACTCCCGGCTCTAACTATGCGTTTTCTCCGCGGCCCTCTGACGAAATTCGTGTTTTTTCGCGATATCTTAACGAACTTTGCGTTTTTCAGCAATCCCTTAGCGAAATTGGCGGTTTTTCGCCGTTTTTTGACTAAATTTACTTGTTTTTCGTGATCTTTTCATGAATTTTGTGGGTTTTCTCAATTCATAGACGAAATTTGCGTGTTTTTCCGCGATTCTTTGACAAAATTTGCGTCTTTTTTTCCGTGATTATTTGACGAAATTTGCGTTTTTTCAGCGATCCTTTGACAATTGGCGATTTTTCTGCAAACGATTGACAAAATTTATTTTTTTTCGGCGACCATTTGTAGAAATTAGCGATGTTTTTTATGTCCGAATTTTCGGATTGATGACAGATTTTTTTTTAAATTTTCGGAAAATTCGCAACAGAATCATCCCTGTTAAGAGTATTTAATAATGATAAATGAGTTCCTATTTTAGGTAAAATATTTATGTATTACTTTCTTGTAGAACTTATGCTATTATTTAGATGTAGTAAAAGTTGTTTTATTAGCCGTATCAAGGTGTTTGAAATCCCATGTTACAAGAACAAGAAATACATCAAGTTATCAAAAAATGTAAACAGATTAATAAACATAAATTTGTTTTTTATCCTTTTTCCACTTTAAAGTTAAAATTCTATATATATATATATATATCAGAAAAAAGAATAGCCTGAATAAGAAGTCAGACGAAAGTTTTTGACATCATTGAAAAAATTAAACGGCTAAAATGGAAATGGACTGGGCACATTGCACAAGACAATAGATGGAGCACAAACACCTTACAGTGGTATGCCATAGATGTAAAACGGCCAAGAAGACGACCTCAAGTAAGATGGAGTGATGGAATCAGAAAAGTAGCCGGTGTAAATTGGATGACTAAAGCACTAGACAGGAAACATTGGAAACAGGGGCCTCGCTAAGGGGGGTGGAACACTTGGCAAATTTACAAACTTAGTTGGCAAATTTCTTTTAAAACTTTAATAAAAACTACAATATATTTTCTATTTCTGATAGACTTGGCAAAAATTACAAAACTAATTAGGATTATTATTAAACTTTTAACAAATAAGAACTATATTACATTTTCTAACTGTGGTAAGTTGGCAAATACTGAAATTTGACTTGGCAATTTGAGGTTCTCTCCCCCACCAATAAAAAGTCGTAGCGATGGCACTGATTGGAAAAATCTGGGGAGACCTACATCCAGCAGTGGATTGAAAACGGTTGATGATGTATATATATATTCGGTCTAAAATTTGGCCGAATATTCGGTATTCGGCCAAATCACTCTTCGTCCCATCCCTAGTTTCAAATCGTAATAATAATAATAATAAACAGTCGCGAATCGAGGTAAAAATGTTTTAAAAAATTGCAAATATTAGACCAGGAGTTGGCAGCACAGACAAGCACCTCATCGAGTTAGTGGCTGAAATTCCAGAATTAGTTAAAACTCAATTCGCATATTAAAACGCAATCAGTCTGCCAAGTCATGGAAAACACCTAAAAATCCGATTTTAGCGGTTGACCCATAGGTTTACCATTGTGTTTTCCTGCTTCCAGTCAGTCCTCCATGTTTTCATACCTTTGGGTGCAGGAAAACACAATGGTAAACCTATGAGTATTCTGTTTACAATTTTTTTAACTACATAATAATTCTTCTCCTTGGAAAGCAAAAAAATCATATCCACCGATCCTCAGCGTGTTTACATGTACCATTATGAAAGAATAAATTTGGAAATATCAGACGATAGTTTTAAATAGTAATATGTTCAATGTTGCCAAAAAATCTCCCCCCTCCCCACCCCCCCCCAAAAAAAAAAAAAATGCATTTTTTAAATTCTTTATTCAAATAATTCCAAAAATGTGTAAAGACCTTCTGTATTTAAAGTCGAAGTGAAGTTTTAGTACGAAACGATGTCATCTAGGAACAGTTGATGATATATTAATCTTCCCTATCTCTATAGCTATATCCTGCTGTTCTTTTTGTTGGAGTTAGAATTGTCTTATAAGATTCTTGAAGACTGAAACATGCAACTAAAAATCTGAAAGGACAACTTTTATTTTTTCCCAGGACAGAAGTACTGGAACAGAGTTTTGCTCTGCTACCAATGCACCCCGAGGTTTTGCATGTGCCGAGGATGGGCATATTTTCATTCATGACACTCGGGGCGGGCCTGGTCTTCACTCTTTTCGATCCGGGCCGTACTTTTTTTCTGAACGGACCTGGCCGCGCTTAACTTATTTTTTCTGTACCGTGCTGGGACTGGCTTCATTCTTCCTAGATCTTCAGGGGCTGAAATTTTCAGTCCCGGTCTCGACCCAACCCGTATGAAAATCATTGTCTCGGCGTGGCCTGGTCTGGTCCGTGCAAAAACCAATAAAATATGGCCCGGCCCGGTTTTGTACGTGTCGGACCGAACTTCTAACTTTTATATCGGGCCGGGCCATTAATTTTTTTGTACGTGCCGGCGGGCCTAACTTTTATACAGAGCCGGGCTGAACTTTTTCCCCCCTATAGAGCTGTTTATATCACGTGACTTATAGAGGAGAACAATGACAAAAGCTGTAGGACACACAAATAGAAAAAGCATTGATAAAGGTAACGATAGCTGTCCTACAGAAGCAGCAAAAACCTATTCGTGACGATACCTGTCTATGGGTCGGGCGGGTCCGGAACTGGAAATTTCGGCCCGTACAGATCTCTACCTCTGATACCCAGGACCTGTGTGCCACGGAATTAGGATCATTCGTTTTCTCCGGAATTTTTTTTTTTTTTTTGCTAATTTATGAATATTTATTTTTAAAGTGTGTTTTAATAATCTAAAACTTTCTAAAATCCAGCTTAATTTTAAAGCATATTGTTGCATATAATGAATAAATTTGCAGATCAATGTGTATGTATATTTCGAATTTTGAAAATCATAACTAATTTCTGTTTTAAATTTCAGGTGTAAATTTGGTAATGAGAAAAGCTGGTTCTCTTGCAAAGCCAGTTGTTGAAATCAAACAAGAAGACGATTATTTCATCATAAAAACTACTACTACATTCAAGACATCTGAAATCAAATTCAAATTAGGTGAAGAATTTGAAGAAACAAGAATGGATGGCAGTAATTGCAAGGTTGGTTTATTTGAAGCAAAAAATGTGGTCCTTTCTTTCTGTTTGTAGAATAATTTTCAAGGTGTTCAATAATTTTTCAAGAGTTTATTAGAATACTAGCTAAAGTGCCCGGCGTTGCCCTGAATTTTAAGAATGTTTGTTTCGAAAAATCAACGATTGCGTGTTAATTTACATAATTTTCACTCTACCTAAGAATCAGCTCTAGGGACCTAAACCTTTGTGCAAATTGTTATATACACGCATACACACAAGTACAGTAGAACCTCGATTATCCGAAGTAATTGGGACCGACCTTCTTTCGGAAAATCGAAATTTTTGGATAATCGAGAATGCTTCCATTTTAAGATTAAGGAGAAATATATGCACTGTTTCTTATTATGGTAACAAGTTCTTAATTAAAGTAAAGCAATAGCAAAAGAGAAAAAAGAATAAATTACCTGAATTTTAATTTTGAAATCAAGTACCTTTTACATATTTCACAAGGTTTGACATAATGTTTTGTTTGTTGCACAGTTTCGATTGCCTTTGCTTTGAAGCTCTATCACGAAGTTTTTTAATATTACGAGTTTACTAGTAATCACAGTCTTTCTGCTACTCCAGCCTTGCCAAACCTTTTGCAAAACATTCAAAAGCTTCAGACTTGCTAATTTGTTCGTTCCACTCCGCAGAATGGGAACGAACACGGGAACTCAAGTTAAATTTCAATCTAATCAAGTTACAGGAACTCAAGTTAAATTCAAAGGAATTCTAAGAAAAGGGATAAAAGTATTTATATGCTCTCGTGGTTCGGAAAGGACCGCTTGCACACAAGGAATAGGATAGTTTAAAAAAATAAAGCTTTCAAAATGGATTTTGCACACAAGAAATGTGATTGTAAAAATAAAAAATAAAAAGCTTTAAAATTGGATTCCGGTTAATCGAGAGTTTCGGTTTAAAGAGGTTCTACTGTATATATATGGAATAGATTTTAAAATGGCGAAAACAAATTCAGAGAACCTCAGTGTTAAAATATGCCAATATTACCATCATCAGGTTTTTATCATGTTTCAATACATTTTTCCAAACTCATATGACGTTATATATTCACCGGCTGACGTCCATTATATTTCCAATATGACGTAATATTAACTTTTTTTTTCATTCATCAAATTATTTCTTTCATTTTTCATGTGGAAATCTTGCAATAGAAAAGTTATGGCGTAATATTCACTTTTTTCTAATTAACCAAACTATTTATTTCATTTTCATTTTTCTCGTGGAAATCTTGCAATATAAAAGTAATTGTTTTGGTAAGAATTTTATTGTGGATTTTTAATTGTTGGCAACCGCTATAACGAAAAATGTTTAAATTTGATAGGAAACTGCTGTTAAAATGGTGGTTTTTTATTCATTAAAAATTAACTATAAATTATTTCGATTCCAGATTACTTTAGTTGCCTCGGCCGTGTTTTAATGCACATGTACGTAACATTTCACAATTCTGGCTTCCAAACTGTTGGTATGGAATTGCAAACAGACAGACAAATTTTCATTTTTATATATTAGCTTGTTCAGATTTTTTTTTTTTAACTGGTCGTACATCGTTTTTCAATAATAAAAAAAAATATATATATATTTTTAGTTTAAAAAAAAAATTGCATGAAAAGATTTTTTAAATATGAATTAACAGATGCACACACACATCTCTCTGCCTGTGAGGAAGGGGATGCTTAATTGAAAATTAACTCCATTACTTAAGGGTGTCACACAAGACACTCGCAAGCAAATGTTAAATCTATGGGGAAGTTCTTTTCAAATATCTCTTTTGCTTTTCGATATTTTTTTTCTGTTGGATCGCTGAGGTCGGTCTTTAAATTCACCTCTGTTTTACATTTTCGACTTTGGTTGCAGAATTTTTATATATATATATATAAAGTTACTTTAACTTTGTTTTGGAACCGGTTCCGAAAGGGAAAGTGTCCTCTTAAAAAACTGCAACCAAAATCGAAAAAGAAAAAAAAGGGACGTATCCAATGCAATATATATATATATATATTTAAAGATATCGAAATGCAAATAAGATATTTGAAAAAATCCTCCCATAGGTTTAGTATTAGCTCGCAAGCGTCTTCAATGGACTGTATGGGGAGCCTTAACATATTTATCCCCCTACAACTTTCAGATGGGTAATAGCTTGTCCTTGACTATGCACCAGCCATTCCGTAAGATATTTATTCACTTATTCCTTTGTACTTCATTGCGTTAATAGCTTGAGTATGCATCAGCCGCCCCCAAGGAAGTTTTTTTAAATTTTAATTATTTTATTACATTGATGCCTCTTGACTTATGGTCAGGGTTTCAAGTGTTACGCATTTTGCGCATATCTGCGTAGGAATAGCGTTTTCCCTTAAATTTGCGCCAAAACGTACTTAATACCAAAATGAAATTGATTTCGTCAAAAAAGGAAAAAAATCGCAGAAAACATGCGAATTTTATCAAAAGATCGCGAAAAACACGCTATGTTTGTCAAAGTATCGCGAAAAAATGTGAATTTTGTCAAAAAATCGCAAATTTCGTCGAAAAACAAACAAAGCGCGATCAAAAGATAACGAAAAAACGCGAATTTCGACAAAAGATCGCGAAGAAAACCCCCCACAAATTTCGTCGAAAGATCGCGAAAAATACACGAATTCCGTCAAAAGGTCGCGAAAAAAACGTAATTTTGTCAAATTATAGCTATTTTCATGAAAAAACGAACAAAACGAGGTCATAAGGAAAAAAAATCGTTAATTTCTTCAAAAGATCGCAAAAACACGCGAATTTCGTCAAAAGATAGCGAAAAATACGCGAACGTCGTCGAAAGATCGCGAAAAACACGGGGCTATGGGGAAAATGTATGGGGACTAAATCTATGTCGAAGTTCTTTTCAAATATCTCTTTTGCATTGCGATATTTTTTTTCCGTTGGATAGCTGAGGTCGGGCTTTAAATTCGCCTCTGTTTTACATTTTCGACTTCGATTGCAGAATTTTTTTATATATATATAAAGTTACTTTCACTTTGTTTTGGAATCAGTTCCGAAAGGGAAAATGTCCTCTTAAAAAACTGCAACCAAAATCGAAAAAGAAAAAAAGGGACGTATCCAATGTAATATATATATATTTATTTAAAGATATCGAAATGCAAATAAGATATTTGAAAAAATCCTCCCATAGGTTTAGTATTAGCTCGCAAGCGTCTTCAATGGACTGTATGGAGAGCCTTAACATATTTATCCCCCTACAACTTTCAGATGGGTAATAGCTTGTGATTGATTATGCACCAGCCATTCCGTAAGATATTTATTCTCTTATTCCTTTGTGCTTCATTGCGTTAATAGCTTGAGTACGCATCAGCCGTCCTCAAGGAAGTTTCTATGAAATTGTTTTTTTAATTTTAATTATTTTATTACATTGATGCCTCTTGACTTATGAACTTTTAGGGTTTCATGTGCTGCGCATATCTGCGTAGAAATAGCGTTTTTCCTTAAATTTGCGTCAAAACGTACTTAATACCAAAATGAAATTGATTTCGTCGATCTGAGAAACAAAGAAAAATTCCATTTTTAATTTTTTCCAAACCGCTAATTTCGTCAAAAAGGAAAAAAATCGCGTTCAAAAGATCGCGAAAAATATGGGAATTTTGTCAAAAAATCGCGAAAACACGCAAATTTTATGAAAAGATCGCGAAAAACACGCTATGTTCGTCAAAGTATCGCAAAAATATGTGAATTTTGTCAAAAAATCGCTAATTTCGTCGAAAAACAAACAAAGCGCGATCAAAAGATCACGAAAAAACGCGAATTTCGACAAAAGATTAAAATATAAAGGCTTTCCATCACATTTTGTTGTAAAATGATCACAGATTCTATGATTCTGGTAAAATTTTGATTTTAAAAGGATTAAGATAACCCTTCTAGTGTTTAAAAATTTTAAAAATCTATTGTGACAATAAAAGGTTCTGTGGAATACAACTGTCATAACTGTATACTTCTTTGATCGTTAAATATTGTGAATCTGTACTAAAGCAGCACAAGTATAAAATATTTCTTAAGTAAGAAAAACCTATGAAAAAGGAATTGCTTGGGACTAACACATTTTTATCCTTTTGTCGCTTTTTTTTTTTTTTATATACAGGTTGTATTTTCAGTTTTACTGTAGTATGTTACAAATATAAGTACAGAAAATGAAGCATGTTTACAAAAATAAGTATTTAGTTATAGAGAACTTTTTCTTTTTAGACTGTTATCACACTTGAAGATGGTAAGCTAGTTCAGAAACAGAGTGGAGATAAAGAAGTTACTATCATTCGAGAAGTTGAAGGTGATGAGATGAAGACAGTAAGTGTTATTTGCAGTATGCAAGATGCTAGTATATTTTTGTTTTATTTAAACTTTAAAAATGAATATTACCGTATTTTATGGAAGAAACGCCTCGGCGTTTACGAGTTTGAAAGTTAATATTTTGTCAAGTGCGGAGTTTACGTTTTTTTTTTTTTTTCGTGCGCGTAAGATTGGGATAAAGTAAAAATTCCCCAAGACTGCTCTCAAGTCCCCTGCTCAACAACGTGAAACTTTCTGAGTTTGCCGATAATGAAAACTGTGGACATTTCCGATGATGATACTGAACTGTATACAGGTGGACAAAGAAAATTTACAACTCTTCCATTCAGATTTTGAGGGCTTCAAATAAAAACTAAAAAGGTCTCTCATGTGTTTAAACTATAATTAGAACCTTTATTTACTTCATAATTTTCAAAATCAAGGTACTCTTATAATTTCTTAATGCACTGTAAAGTAGATGCGACGTAAAAAGCGTGCTAAGCTGCGCCGACCACTTAAAAAAATGTGGAGCGCCTAAGGAGAGGGGACCGCGTACCGCACTCTGGATGGTTTTAACACAAATTGCTGTATTTAAAAATTACATAAAAATATTTAAAAGCTGATTTAAATATTTTTAAAAATTTAGAATCTTAAGTTATTAAAAATGAGACGCCCTACACTGTCCAGAAAACTCTGATTACAGTTAGTTCAATGAGACACTGTCGACAAAGGTAGCGTTCCCACAGGTGCTGCGTTTACGACGGGTGCGGCGATTACGGTATTTAAAACTTATTCAGACCAATTTTGAGGAGTGCGGCGCTTACGACGGGTGCGGCGTTTCTTCCATAAAATACGGTAACTGTTTAACTACAGCCTACATTTTTGTACAAATTGTATTTATCTACAGTGCGTCTTAAAAGTATATGGACACATGATTTTTTGAAATAACAGTTAAAAAAATGAAGCGATAATCACGAAAAAAATAATTAGCATATGAAATCATAAGTTTATTACAATACAGAAATATCATGCTTATACCACAGATTGTTTCTAAAAAAAAATAAAATTCCAAAATAAGCTGTCCCAAAAATATATGGACAATAAAAAGTATCGCTGTTATTATCCCCTTTCCCATATTAAAAAAAAAATCCCATGTTCTCTTCATATGACGTAACCACTTCGAAATATAAAATCACTACTCATTCTTCAATTCTCAAATGCCTCGTAAAGTTCAATTCTCTGCAGCTGATATAGCTAAAATTTGGCGTTTAAAGGCTCAAAATGTTAGTTTCTGATACTGCTAAATAAAGTAAGCTTAGCTTATCTGGAATTAATGAAATTTTATCGAAAGGTGACAATGCGATTTGCAAAAAGGCATTCAGGTCGATCAATAAAAAACATCTCAGCGATAAGATTGTTAGAGAGATTTTACAAGCAGTTTCAAGCTGAAAAAAATTTGTTTATAAAATTGCGAGGACTTTAAGAGTTTCCTATTTCGAGATCTAGTGTCGCCATCGCATACAGGCAAGAAAATTTCACAAATATTGCAGAATATGTCGGACACCTATGCTGAAATTGCACTGTGGAAAGGCATATGCACTCTTTGGAGTAAAAAGTACATGCATTGAATGGTTAAATGTTTTTTCAGAGATGAAAAAAAAAAATTCTATTCCCTGATGACTGGGCATGCTATTGGGATGATCTGCAACGAGCACCTCGCGAGTTCTTTAGTCGACCACAAGAAGGGGGTTCTCTCATGATGTGGGATGCGTCCTGTTTCAACGGAGCAACGGATATTGCTTTTTTTAATGGTCTCCAGTGCTGTGGGAATTATCAAAATGTCCTCAAAATCAATCTACTTCCAATTGGAAATATCTTAGAAGGGGAAAACTGGAAATTCCAACATAATAATACATTGATTCGCATCTCCCACTCAACAACTTGATTTACGCAGAATCAAGTGACTGTTATAGACTGGACACCCATCAGCCCAGACCTGAATCCAATTGAAAACCTTTGGGGAGTACTTGCACGAGAAGTGTATGCCCATGATTGTCAGTTTTCGACTATTCAGGAATTAAAGCAACAAGTAGAGCAGAGTTGGTTCCCTTTACAGCCACACAATCTCCAAACACCAGTTCGAAGCATGCCTGATATGATTTTAAAGGTAATTCAAAGGGATGGATCCTAAATTTAAATACAAAATACTCAAAGTCCATATATTTTTCAGACAGTCTATGTTGATTTTGATTTTTTTTTTTTACAAAAATTCTGTAAAACTTATACCATATTTCTTTGTTGTAGTAAACTTATGTTATGATTCCATATGTTTATTATATTTTTCAAGATTATTGCTTCATTTTTTGAATTGTTATTTCAAAAAATCTCCTGTCCATATACTTTTGAGACACACTGTATTATAAATAAAATATTAAACTTTCATTATACTAATACTTTTACGTTGCAATTTCATTATTTACAAAATTACAGCCTGTTAAATATAAAAGGAAACACCCTATATTATTTATTTTATCATCATATTCTCAGAGAGAAAGAAATGAGAATGACATTCGACTGGCAGTTTAGATCTTTATAAATAAATTAAACTTCAGGAGTTGTCTTTATATTGAAATAGAAACAAACTTTAAAACTTTCAATAACCCAAATTAGACATATTAATTTTAGGATAAATTTTAGCTTTAGATATTTATATATATTGAAAAAAAAGGGGGGGGGGGTTATGGGAAATTATTGCACAAACAGATCTGCCAATTTGATTCCATATAGACGAAGGCATCTCCAAACGTACCCGATCCTCAGAATTTGTAAATTTAATTAGATGTTTTGTTATTTTATGTTGAATGGAAAATTGTGTATTTCTCCAATCTTCCATAGCCATCCAATGTTATACTTTTATATTCCTGTTTAGAGAAAACCTTTGGGAAACATTTAAAAAAAAAAAAAAAAAAAAAAAAAAAAAAAAAAAAAAAAAAAATGTAAGAATATTAATAATTTGAATTTATAAGATTTTTTGAAGGCACTGAAAAAATGAGTTTTCTGAAGTTTGGAATGATTTTTCCATGTGAGTGTTTGCTATTCTAACCTTTTATTTCCAAAAAGCATGTTGTTATGACAATAGGAATGGAGTTTTGGAGAGATAATAATTGATTTCATATGGCAGTTTTCTGGCTCCACAATAGGGGGGAAAAATCAGAATTTTTATTTTACCTTTTTCAAAATTAAATAACTCGAGGAATTTTGTTGCAGCCCATGAGCCAATTTTCTCGCATTAAACACAGGCTTAATTTTTCTTAGCAGACTTGGACCAAACAGGTCTTTTTTTATTATCATTATTTTTTTATTTTAATTATCATTAGGCTGGTGCCATTTTTTATGTATATATATACTTTTTAGTATTTTTTTAATCTACCAGTAGGTTGGTATTTCCATCCCAGTGATCTGAAAATTTCTGTTTAAATATTTTTTAAATTTTAGATTTCCCAGTTTTTAAAGAATATTTCTTGCTCTTTTTCCATATTAATCTACTTTTATGCATTTTCAGCTTTTAGGCTATTTAGCTGTTTTCATATATAATATACAGAACAAATATTTAAAAAAATGGATGCCAAGTTTTGTACAAAAATAAAAATGTGCTTTTTTCTGGTTATAAATAAAATGCAAGTAATTGTGTAAAAAAGTGCAAGGAGGAGGGAGAGACATTTGTCATATTTACTCGCATAATTTGTGCCCATGCTCAATTTATACACCCCATATTTTAAAAGTTAGAAAAATATGCTCATAATTTTTGCAGCCTGTACTTTTGAAAGAAAAATTAGGTTAAAACGAAATACTTAAAAAAAAAAAAAAAAAAAAAAAAGCATGCCATTTTCAGATAAAGCATCGTAAAAGTCTGAAACAATGAAACAGGATTTTAAATTACTCTTCTAACCACATAAATCCTATCAATTTTGATTTCATGATCAGATGTAAAATTAATTTTGTGTATCCATATTCCATTCTTTGATTTTGTAACGTGCAATTTTCTATTTTCACCTACTCTGAGAGTGCGGGTGATTTTATGATCAACAACGTTGCAGCTGACGTGAGATATGTTAGTACTTCCTATCAAAAATTAATCTGTCTAAGTTAAGACTTTTGATCATATTGTTCGTGCTGTGAAATTACAATGGCTAAAAAATAAGTTTTACTGCAGACTTTAAATTTAGAACTGTCTACTTTTCAGAAAAATATAGTAATAAAGATTTTAAATAGTACTAATGCTCTTTTGCTAACTAATTTTATTATTAATATCCTGGACCAGGGGTTCTCAAACTATGGTATAGTGATGGGCGATTTAGATTTTTTTAATCGATACTATGGCCAACTCGATTTAATCAATACTATGAGTTTTTTTAATCGATGTCTCTAAGACAAAATAAGGTAATATCATTTTCATTTTCCTTCAAAAATTGAAGATAAAGTAGTTGGATGTGCCAATCCCAAAACTTTCATCTGCCTCATAAATGTTAAAACTTCAAAATTCGCTATCACAGTGTCAAATTTAAATGATAACCTATGCGCATCATGAGGATTCAAAAAGCATAGGTTCGTTGAAGTATCTGCATTTTAAAAGAAAATATAAGCATTGCATTTTCCTAACAAATCATTGAATTTCGGTCCACACCGTCTTAGGCTAATGTCACACGAACGTCTTTTTGCACGCTTTTTTCGCTCTTACGCCATCCCCACACCTTTGCTAGCATGTGTAGGGACTGTGTAAGAGCGAAAAAAAAAGTGTGCAAAAAGACGTTCGTCTGATATTAGCCTAGATGTCCGCAACGGAAAATCCCAATTCAAAGAGCATAAAAGCGACAGCTGTTGGGCAGCATACACCCAAGCCTAATAAGGATCTATTTATCTGAAAGTGTAACAGAATATGAAGTTTGATTAAATTCTGTGCATTAGTTTTGAGATATGGCTATCACGAATATCATGAAAAAAAAAGTATAGCAGCGCAGCCTATTACATGATTAACACGAAAAACTCAGGAACAACTTATGTCAATGACACATAATATTAAGTTTGATGAAATTCCGGTCATTACTTCTTGAGATATTATCGCTAATATGGTGTAAATTCTGAAAAACAGTGTTAAATTCAGGGGCTGGTATGGGTGGACAACCCCTCCCCCCCGAAACATTGAAATGTCCCTCATGAAGATATGAGATTTTATGCTTAATGGACAAAAGTCCAATTCCCCCCCCCCCCTCCCCCCGAAACTCTAGAATGTCCCTCTCCAGAACCATAGAAATCCCTCCCGTAGAAAAATGTCTGAATTCAACACTGCTAAAAAAAAGCAGCATGACAGCACAACATGTTATATCATATACACGAAAACCTAATCATGAACAACTTATGACAGAATATTAAGTTTGAAATTCCGTTGATTAGTTCTTGAGATACGATCCCTAAAATCGTTTAAATCCAGAAAAACATGTTGAATTCCGGGCGTAGCCCGGAGGGACGTCCCCCCCGTGCAACATTCAAATGCCTCCCCAGAAGGTTTGAGATTTTATGCTTAATGTACAAAAGTCCAATCCCCTTCCCCTCTGAACTGTCCATCTCTGGATCCGCAGAAATCCCTCCCGGAGAAAATTGTCTGAATTCAACACTGCTGATAAAATCTGCATAACAACGACCCTTGTTGGGCGATTTACACCGAAATCTAATATGCAACAATTCATGCCAACGTCTAATTCAGTTTGATGAAAATCCGTGCATTAGTTCTTGAGATAGAGCTATTGCGAAAACCGGGAAAAATGCAGCATAGCAGCGCCACCTGCCAGTAGATTTACATCAAAAAGTAATCAGCACCAATTTATATGAAAGTCTAATTGAATCTAAAGTTTCAACAGATTCCATGCATTAGTTCTTGAAATAGACTGCCCACAATTTTTTTGTCAGAGAAAAACAGACAGACAGACAGTGTATAAAAATAGTCAAATCGTATTCCAGACAAGATCTTCTAAAACTATAAATCCTTCGAAAACCGAAAGTCGAAATTTTTCACGAATCCAACGCTTTCTTTTTCTAAAGACAAAAGAAAGCAAGAAAAAAATTAACACATCGATTCTGCCTGTAAATTAAGATCAGAAATGGCGAATCGATTCAGTTTAGATTCGATGACGATGTCGATCTTTAGATGCGGGCAGAATCGCTATTTTTTGATTTACTTCAATTCTTTAGATTCGGGCAAATCGATTCAGTTCAGATTCGATGCCGATTTTTAGATGCGGGTGAAATTGTTATTTTTTGATTTACTTCAATTCAAATCGCATCGCACATGATCCACGATTCGGGTTGAATAGATTTCAACAATTTTACTGATTTAGTGGCAGAATTGCTGTAAAATTTTGTATAAGAGCCTTTTTTTTTTTCTTTCTGGGCTCTGTGTTGAATGGCAGGTTGATTTCTTGACTGCTCCGGTCGAGGGGGGGGGGGGAGAGGAGATTTTAGAGTTCCATAAGGGGGGATGCACATTTGTCCATTTAAAAAGCATAAAATCTCAAAACTTTCGAAGGCACATTCCAATGTTCCCCCGGGTCACCCCCTGAATTCAATACTAGGTTAAATCGTTTTTTTAGAAGCCTATTTATTTGGGTTACTAGTATATTACATTGTATTTTTCAAGTTCGTCCCTTCTAATCCTTTCTGCCCCCCTCCCCCACCCCCTTCCTCGCCAATCTTAATTTACAGGGTCGTTCAAAATATTCATGCTATTTTAAAAATGCCCAATTCTCGTTCTATTTTATTATAAATCCACATTGACCACACACCTTGACCAAAGATACATTTGAGGTCACCTCTCCCACCGTTTGAGACTTACCTGTCCCCCGGGGGGCATATTTGTTCCTTCCAAACCATCTCGTGTAACATATTGTTGGAAAGCTTTTAATGTCCTCTTTTATTTTCTGTCCCCCCCCCCACCCCCACCCCCACTAGTTACACGCTCTTGGCACTTTTTAGTTCACAGGCTATCAAAGCCTAATGTGACCGTCAGTTTTGTATGTATGTATGTATGTATGCACGTACATAACGCGATAACTCTTGATAGAAATATCCCATTTGCTTCAATTTTTTTTTCTATATTCATTCTACTAAGGTGCTTCCCTGATTAGTTTGGGGGGTTCATTGGTTAAGTATAAAGGGGAAACGGAGGCTAATCCCTCCCTTAGCTTAGATAATTGGGTTTTTCATGCAGAATTGTCAGATTTTTTCAAATTTTGGTATACCGGTTAATTTTGATAACGAGTTTCTCTGAATATATTTGAAGGTTCATTGTTATAGTCTAAAGGGGGGGAGGGGGGGACGAGGGGATAATACCCTCCCTAATTTAGATAGATGGGTTTTGCTATCCGATTTACTTCAAATTTGGTATATCAGTTTATTCTGTTAAGGCGCTTCCCTAATTAGATTTGGAAATTCATTGGTTAAATATAAAGGGGGGGGGGACAGGGAGCTAATACCCCCTTAATTTAGATAAATGGGTTTTTCTATCCGATATTCTTCAAATTTGGTATACCGATTTATTTCCATAAGGCGCTTCCCTCATAACATTTGGAGAGTCATTGGTAAGTATAAAGAGAGAACACGGGGAGGGACAACCCCCCCCCCCCCCCCCCCCGCCTCTTAGTTTATTTTTCGAGGGGCATTATTCTTTGAAATAAGAGCATAATATACAGTTAGTATGAATAGCCTGTGAGCTCAATGCCATCAGTTTAACTGGGCACTTTTCTTTTTAACTCACAGGCTATCAAAGCCTGAGAGCTAATGTGCCCGCAGTTTCTGTACATACATATGTAACGCGATAACTCTCAATAGAAATATCCGATTTGCTTCAATTTTTTTTTCTAGGTTCATTCTCATAAGGCACTTCCCTGATTAGTTTTGGGTGTTCATTGGTTTAGCACAAAGGACCTTGGTACGGGGCTATTCCCCCCACTTAGATAAATGGGTTTTTCATGCAGAATTATCAGATTTGCTTCAATTTTGGTATACCGGTTAATTCTGATAAGATGCTTCCCTGATTAAATTTGGAGGTTCATTGTTTAAGTATAAAGGGAGGAACAGGGGCTAACCCCCCTTAATTTAGATAGATAGGTTTTCTATCTGATTTGCTTCAAATTTGGTAACCAATTTATTCTGATAAAGCGTTTCCCTGATGAGATTTGAAGGCTTATTGTTTAAGTATAGAGATGTGACGGGGGGGGGGGGAGGCTGATTCCCCCCTTAATTTATTTTTCGAAAGGCATTCTTTGAAGTAAGAGTATAAAGTACAATTAGTATGAATAGACTGTGAGCTCAATGCCATCAATTTAACTCTATACTTTTCTTTTTTATTTATTATTGTTTCAGTGAGTGCACTCTGCATGTCAGCGAATGAGTCAATAGCTGTTTATAGTTTTTAGATTACAGCTGGGAAAAAAAAACAAAAAAAAAACATATAATCAAGGAATATACTTTTATTTATTTGTTAACCAGAGAAAAGTATGTTATTTCATTGTTAATGGCTGTAGGATGAGAACTTTTTTTTTTTTTTTTTCTTAACAGCTGAAAATTTGGTAAACATTAAAAAGAAAGATATTTATAAACTGTAAATGAGATAAGGAGATATATATTTTAAAAAGGAAAGAAATTTTAGTTAAATATATTATTAAAAGGAGAATTTTGATTATTAATTGGGAGATAATTAGTATGTGATGATTGGTTAATTACATTCATCACAGCTATTTGAAAAGAAGATTTAGGAGACCCTAAAAAGACTGAAAAACCATTTAACTTTTTAAATAAATTTAGAGCCTTCAAAATTTTGCTCATCTGCGCATTTTTAAGAAGAATGACGTTTATAGGAAGTAAGTCCCATCTGTTTGGTTGAAGGAATTAAGAGTTAGAGTAGAAAGTACATCTTTTCCGGATGAAAAAAAAAATCATTTCTTTCTTTTTTTTTTTTATCTGACCGAGATCTTTTTTAAAGATAAATTTAAATATAATATAAATTATTATCAAAATTACATTGTAAAGATAATAATTTTAAAAGTTAAAAAACCTTATTATTTGACTCAAAGGTCTGTAGTAGCTTACTTTGGGGCCGCTAACATTGTCTAGGGCCCCCATAAATGGAGGTGAGGGGTGAGAGATAGTCGTTACGGACCCTGTTGATTCGCTACGTTTTGGAATTACTATTTTTCAGTTTATCTGTGTGAATCTGTGAACATTGAAATATCGATTCAAGTATCGATTCTAGAATTTGGGAATCTATTTTTATTGCGATCGATTCTGTTTTATACGATGTCGATTTTAATTGATTCTCAAATTTTCCAGAATCGCTTATCACTACTATGGTACGCGAAGCTCTGTTTACTGGTACTTGAAAGTCTGATACTAATATGTGAAATGAAATAAAAATTACAGTGTGTGAAATCAAAAAGCAACTCAATCTCACCTTCCTCCTCTTTCTTGATGTATCAGTTCACCGCTCCTTGGTATTTGCTCTCTGTTACGACTTTGACAGCGTTTTGCATGTAATTTGGATTAGAATTTTTAGATCAATGGAACTAATATTCAGTAGAGGTTGAGTTGACCTTTCATATACTCCGAAAAAAAAAAAAAAAAAAAATCTCTTACTATATTGTATGTGTGCATATCACTTATTTCAACGAACTTCGATCTCGCATTAATAAGCAGTTTACTTTCAAAAGGTATGTAAATTTCTTATGTAGATAATTCACTTATCAAATTTTCTTATGTGTATTTAACTACTGACATCATAGTATTCGTATAACAAATAAATGGTGATCAAGGTGATTTCAAATGTGTATTTTTTTTCCATATTTAACAAAGCTATGCAGTAGTTTTATATTTAAATATATCTTTATATGTCACACAAAAATGACACACTTTATATATACTAAAAAATATTAAAGTCAATATAAGCACAAATTTAATAATGTAATCATGTAAAATCTCTTCAGGCGGAAGCACAAAAGACTTAAAAAATATTTCGTTTTAGACATATTCCATTTACACAGGTTTTTTTGTCAGCTTTGAGTTTGTCACCTGGTGGTATGCAGAAGTAGGAACTCCTATTTAGTGGTACTTCAGTCTAAAAGTTTGGGAACCCCTGTCCTAGATTATGCCTAATAACTTAAATATATATATTTATGTCATTTAAATAATTGCTGCAACTGTAATTTTTTTAATCGTACAAATGTCTGAGTAAGAGTAACTCCAAGGAAATTTAATGATAAATACTTTTTTAAAAAACACCTACATATTTTTCACACAGAAGAAATGATAAAATGTGTGCAAAATATGCGAGTATATATGGTATTTGACAAAATGTTTAGTAAATATTAAAAGACAAATTTAAAAATATTTTAAAAGAAATCTAAGCTAATCACATTTTGAGTAGATATGATAAAATATCTTTTCAAGAAAATTTCAGTTATCTTTTCATGAAATTTCATTTTTGAATGTTTGATAATATGCTGAAACAAATTAATCATTTTTAGTGACCCTATTTCACAGCCATTATGTCTTTTAAAAGTTATAATGTAGACATTTTGATTAAAACATTTTTCCATAGGCCAATTGATTTTCTAATTTAATTTGTATTACATGAATTTTACTGTATATCTGATTTATTATTTTTCTTTTTCAGATATGTAAAGTAGAGGACATTGTTAGCACCAGAGTTTACAATCGATGTGAATAAATATACCAGTCATGGAGTTTATTGCATTTAAAAGCATTTAATTATGTATTTTTTCTATACATTTTGTTTTCATGTTGAAGTTTTGTCATTATTTTGCTATTCCTTCTCATTTGCTTTTAAATTTTTTTCCTAATCCATGATCAACATATCAAAATAAAGTCTTTTTTAAAAAGTTCAATTGTTTTTTCTTTTAGACTTGTATTATACGTAGAAACTTTATTTATAAGATACACCATAGCTACCAAACCTTTTAAATACTAAGATTTCTGAATAGTAATCTCCATTTTATTTAATTGCAAGTTTCTGATAAAATGAATATTACTATTGGGAAATATAGTATACCAAAATTGAAAGGTTTGGCAACCATGTTATTACTTTTTTAAAGCTAAAGTTCTGACTGCATGCTAAATACATTTACAAGTAATTTTGAATTTCATATATTTTTAATCCCTGTTCAAAAGTATGGTGTTAGTATATGTATAAATAAATGTTTTATTTCAATAAATATATGAATGTGCATTTACTTTCTCATCAGTTATGTTTAAAGAGCAATATTTATAAAGAAAAGCTATTTCATGAATTATATCATTGATTCTTGTATAAAATTAGATTAAAAAAAATATATTGATTTATCATTAAAATGTCTTATTCATTTGAAATTATATACCAGGGTTGGCGAACCTTTTTATAGTCGCATGCCAATTTTTTTCAAAAAATATTTTACTTGATCTTGACGTGCCAACTAAAAAACAAATTTAGTGGATTGAAATATAATGAATCAAAACTACTTGAAAATTACTTAAGATATTTTGTAAAATGAGTAACATACGTGTAAGTATTATACTGCAATAATTATAGAAACAATTATATTTTAGAAATTAAAAACATAATGTGATTAATTGTTGTATCTTGGATGAAAAATAATTAATATATTCATGTTCAGTTAATTTCAACAGAATGCAAATTAAATGAATTTATGTGGCAACCACTCTCTAGTTGATTTTTTGTATTATAAGTTTGTGAAAATGATGACTCACAGGTATAAATAGTAGAAAAAATTATTAAAATTGAAAAAAAAGGCAGTTTATTTAAAAATAGTTCTGAAATTAATTTCCAAATCGCCATAATTTACTATTGGTAATAATCTTTCCTTTTCGATAGTTTTCAAATATTTTCTTTCTTTGATAAATTTTCGAAACCATATTGAATAAGATTAAAATTCTTCAATTTGCAATTAATCGAATTTAGAATGGAATTAGATCATCTAAGTTCGTGTATTTTGTGCAAAATCGTTGTATCCTCATTTGGAGACCTAATCGCCGCTGCGCCGTGCCAAAATGATTCTTTTGCATGCCGAAAGTGGCATGTGTGCCATAGGTTCGCCGACCTTGCTATATACTATTGCAATATTACATGTACTTATTGCTTAAGGTAAATATTTTTCTAAAATATTGAATAGTGTTTAATATAAAATAGTTTCATACCTTTATATGCATTAATGAACAAAACTTTCATTTCTAATAACCAAGCAAAATAACAATCTTTTAACTGTTATTTTTGCTTGAAAGAAACCATAAAAAAGTTATTATTTAGTTATTGATAACATAAATGTTACATTTTCTTAACAATTTATTGCTGGGATTGACTACTAATCTATTTCTTTTAGTTAAAAAGAAACTTTATCTTTAACTGTTAGAGACATAAAAAAGGAAATATTTGAACGAGTAGGAACAATCCTTCCATTTAAATACCCTGAAAATCCATATCCCTGCAATTTGTTTTTCTTCCACTCGTACATTAGTTGGTTCTACTATTTCTTTTATTTAAAATAAAAGAAGAAACTTTATCTTTAACTGTTAGAGACACAAAATAAAAAATTATAAAATAAAAATGGAAACATTTGAATGAGTAGAAATAGAAACAATTCTTCCATTGAAATACCGTGAAAATCCAGATCCCTGCAGGATTTTTTCACTTGCACATTAGCTGGCTAATGTAAACAGTTATTAACTTTTGCTATGCCGCCCTTTTTACTTCTGTCTTTACAAGAAGAAAGTATTGGATTCGTAAAAATTTTCAACTTTCAGTTTTAGACAGATTTACACGTTTTAGGGGTCAGAGATTCCGAAAAACACATTTTTACAAAATGTCTGTCTGTATGTGACACAAATTTTGTGGGCACTCTATCTCAAGAACTAACGCACGGAATTTAATAAAAATTTATATTTTAGTTAGTCCCTGATATAGATTGATGCTGATTAGTTTTTGGTGTAAATCGCTCAACAGGTGGCACTGCTATGCAACATTTTTCACGATTTCCACAATAGCTCAATCTAAAGAACTAATGCACAGATTTTCATCAAACTTCAGATTCAATTAGTCCTTGGCATGAATTGAGGTTTTATACATTTTGGTGTAAATCGTTCAACAGGTGGCGCTGCTATGCTGCATTTTTTGCAATTTCCGCAATAGCTCTATCTCAAGAACTAATGCTTGTATTTTCAACAAACTTCAGATTTAGGTATACCTTGATATGAATTAGTGCTGTTTATGTTTGGGTGCAAATTGCTCAGCAGGTGGCACTGCTATGCTACATTTTTCAGAATTTCCAATATCTCAAGAACTAATGCATGAATTTTCCTCAAACTTCAAATTCAGATATACTTTGATATGAATTGGTGCTAAATTGATGTAATTTCTTGTACTATTTAAATGATTTATATGGAAGAAAGTTTTGTGATGGCCACAACATACTAGTTTTAATTATATATAAAAAACCCTTTCACTTTTCAATTGTTTTATTTAGAATATTGACAAAAGCATGTACTTAATCAAGTGTTGTTGAATACACTTTTGAAATTACTCTTTTTAAATTATATATAATCATTATAGAACATTACAATTCATCATCATTTTAAAATAAAATTTATAGAGTATCGAGACATGATACAGACATTATACATATCAAATTTGGATCAACAATTATTAAATTAACTAATCATTAATGAATTTTTTAAAAACTAGATCCAATCACTTATAATTTTTTAATACTTCATTTATAACATTTAAAATAAGCGAATGGTAAATGAATGAATAAATAAATAACGATAAATATGTAGGAAATCCATAAATATTTGAAATATTTTGTCAAGCTATTTGTAACTAAAACAATTTAACCAATGAATAAAGACCAGAAAAAATGAATCGTTGTCAGCAGCAATAAAACCTTTGTAAGAAATGTAGGATCTTAGAATTGAAAATACATTATTTCAGTAAGCAAACTACAAAATGAATGCAAAAAGGAAAGACTATCATGAATAAAAATGGAATATATACACACACACACATACACACTAAAGAGCAGAATTTCTCCCAGGTTTAAAAAAGGGCACTTTAAGATTCTAAAGCGGCACATTTTGGAATCTTAAGGACACTTTTTTTTAAAGCATTCTTTTGATTTTTAAAACTATTTTTAATATTTAATAGTCAGGGAAGTTTTTTAAAAACAGCAATTAATCAATTTTTACTATGCAAATAAATTTTTTGGCAAGAAGGGTGCTAAACCTAAGGGCGGACATAGTGCAGCGCCCTCCTGAAACTATCTGGGGGGGTAACTCTGAAAGAGATCTTTAAACCATCTAAATCATAAGAAAGTAACACCATGTCCTAAGTATTTTTTTTTTTTTTTAATTCCTGTGCCTTCACAAACATAATTTAATTTTACAGTGAAACCAAATAGATTAATAAAGGGCTTTCTTTAATGTTAACTGTTTACACAACTTTGGTACTCTAAGAACAGCTATGTTTATCAATCTATGTATATCCATCCCCACTAGGTTTCGTGTAACAGATTACATGACCAACACAAAAGACATGCTTAAACCCCAGTGAAAATGAGTGTCAAATGAAAATTTTTGATGAGATAATTATCAAAACATAAATGAACCAAGACAAACAGAAAATCGGTTGCAACTTCATGATTTTCTAACTTATGATATCATGAGATTCTATATTCTTTATATTTCTTACACATAGTTATTTGGCATAAGCCTAGTTCTAAATTATCATATTATGAAATAGACTTGACTATTAAAATGAGTAAGCAATATGAATACGTAATTTACAATACATTTCTTTACTAAATAGGCGCAAACATACATAAGTTTTAAAAACATTTAAAACAAAAGATTGTTTTAAATGTTTTCAAAACTTATGTATGTTTGCAGCTATTTAGTAAATAAATGTATTGTGAATTAAGTATTTGCTTATTTATTTTATTAAGGTGAATATGTTGTTTCAGCTTGAGATATAGAGCTCTATATATATTTTATTAAAATGAAATTGAATTCAAAAAGTTTAAATAAAATTCCAAAAGAAAGTATAATTTAGAAACTGCAAGTATTATTTATTTGCATTCAATGTTCATTTAGCATGTGACTTATCAATGCAATATAAATATTTTTCATTGCCTAAAACTATTCAGAGAAAGATTTATATCGCAATTTTGGAATTTTATATCTAAGATGACTACAAAGCATTCACTACCTCACCAAATGCAAATAAATTTGAAAAAAAAAAAGCAATTAAAAAAACACTTTGGTTATCTTTTGTGGATAATTATTTTATTGCTGGTTGTATCAGAAGTACTACATTATATATATATATATATATATATATATATATATATACACAGTACACAGTTGAACCTCGTTATCCCGACGCTCTAATGACCAGAAAAAAGTGTCATCATAAGCGGAGTGTCGCAGTAACCGGAGGTGAAGAAAAATATGTTTATAATAAGCTGTATTTTTAATTAATGATAATTTTAAATTCATAACTATTCTTGAAGCTTTAAGCCATAAAACATTATTATTGAACAAAATAAACACAAAAACAAATAATAAAAATTGAATAGAATAAAAAAAATAATAAAATTGAAAATAATAAAAATCAGATTTATGACATTTTTTTATTGTTACATGAAATATTGATGAATTAAGGTTTGCTTGTCCCTAGATGTGGTTCCTACAATTATTTTTTCAATATTATACAATGAATTATAATCAATATTCGTTGTATCAGAAATAGATGTTTGATAATTTCTGATCGTTGCAATGCAATACTTCGGTTTTAGTCGGATGAAAAAGTGCTGTGTAACCACAAGAAAGAGCCACCTGACTAGAATAAAAAAGACTGCGAGTAGACTGAATCGTCTATCTGGAGCTTAAGTGGGTCATTCATAGTGTGTGGATTTATTTATTCAGATAAAGGATTGAAGTAAAATTTCTCATTTATCTCAATGGGTATTTTAGACACTTTGTGAAAAGTTTGGCTAAGACATTTCTTGCCGCTTATTTCCATGCTTATAAAATGGATTATGAAAAATGGATCATTTTCCTAAACCGTCGGGATATCCGGAGTTGAAAATTATTAAACGACGTAAAATCTGGAGTTTATTTGCATTATAATCATATACAGAAAATCGGGACTTTAAAAAACTGACGTGATAGGCGGAGTGATATGAAAACCGGGTGTCGGGATAACGAGGTCCGACTGTATATACACAGTAGGCTCCTTCAAATCCTTACAGCTTGGGACTAGAGGTTGTGCAGATTTCAGAATTTTGTAGATTTCTGGTCATTGCTTTGTTTACATTTTTTAAACAGTAATTTGAATGCAATACTGTAATCAAAATTATAATGAATGCTTATAATAGAGTAAAATATTAAAATAAGTAGAAAAAAATGAAGTAATAAGTAAAATAATAAAAATTAAGATAATTTAAAAAATTGTTAAATTATTAAAAGTAAATAATTAATATTGCATAATAAAGATTTACAATTTTTTAATTGTTGATTGAAACTTGCCTTATAGAGATACACTACTAATTCACATCAAAATCATAAAATAACGAAGTTTTCTTTCAAGTTTAGCCAGACTTAATAACCAAAATAGGTTGATTAAATATAACCAGTAAAAAGATTGTGATCACCAGTATCCAGCAATACCTTTATTTTTTCCAGAAATAAATTTATACTCCTTAAAGAAAAAGCATGAACAAAAATTTCATATTAAAATGTATATGGAATGATATAAAAATAATGAACTGAAAGTTTCATTGTTTACATTTGTGATGTGTGAAGTTTAGATGCTTGTGGATTTGAGGGAGTCTACTTAATATATATATATATATACACGTTTAGTATTTCCTACTAGAGCCCCTGTTTACATAAAATATCTGTAAGCATGAACTTAAGTAGAATCTAGCTTCACGTATCATTTGTTTCACTTATGACGTACTTGATCAAATTAACTAACTCTCTGATATTTATTATTGTCTATTAGATTTGAATGCATGAGATATGAAAGCAAAAATCACGGATCACAATGACTTTAGGCTTTGTAAATCAGAAAGAGCCAGTCTTTTATTTTTCCATCATTCATGAAGCACTAACATGGAAGCTGCCAATAAGGCAATTAATTGGCTCTATTAGGCCTAATTTAGAATGTTCTACAGATGCTGTATAAACTAAAGGTTTTAAGTGTTACTAACTCATTGTAAAATTAAATATCTTCAAGGAATTAAATTCAAGTTCATATGATTTCAACATTCTGTTATTATTTGAGTCTAAAGTCCAGAATCCTTTGGAAGTTAACTTCGAGTCATCAAAAATATTGTCTTTCCAATAAAAAGAAAAATAAATTTCACTGCTTAAAAAGGCAAAATATGACGTTCATATATTAAAAATTGAATATTATTAATACTAAATTAAACAATCATTTTCATTAAATAAATCACAACAAAACAAAATGTAATACAAAAACATTTATTTAAGGTAACATACAATTAATGAAAAATTGTTACTTGCTTAACTATTGAACATTTCAGCTAATGTATGCTGTTTTATTAACTTAGGTTTATTAATAAGAAGTTTTTTCTTTTATTCTGTACATAGACATGAGTTAAGATTCAGTGAGAAAGCTTCTTTGCTGTAGACCCTTTTTTTCTTTGTTTGTTTCAACAATTTTGTTTTTTCCCTCCTTTCTTGAATACCTGCTACCGCTGGAAAGTCTGAACTTTAGACTTTGTACTGTACTTCAATAAATTAATGTTTTGCACATCACCTTATTGCATAAATTAAATGCAAACTCCAGAAAGATAAAGTTGGATTAGACTCTGCTTCTAATGTAATATGCAATGAATTCTAAATTATTTTATAA